>OY728125.1:1080814134-1083314134 GCA_963277665.1 Viscum album
AGAGTGGTATTTTGTAACTTTCTTTGATTTAAATATTAATTGGTCATTTATGTGGATAGGTTTCCATTAAACAAAACAAGTTTGAGCCTAAGTTGATAAATTTTTAATTATATTAATCCAATTAACAATTAATATGATATAATATGACCTTATCACTTAGTTTTAACCTAGATTAACCTGATTTTCCTTTATTGAGGTGAAAAATTTTACAACAGATACTATTCATAATGCCTAAAAATAAAAAGGAAAATATTTACCAAATTTGAACCTGATTATTCCAAATACAGAATCCATTTTATCAAATTCAATCTATAATTGGTATAAATTAATTTTAAAATAAGTTCAAAAAATGTGATGAAAATCGCTTTTAGAAAAAATACAGTTTTAAGCATAAAACTGGATATTATTCTAATATCATTATTAAAAAATATTATATGAATATTAAAACATCTAATTGAATATATATTAAATAAATTTCATTACAATTATTTATCAATATTTATCAATAAAACACATTGCACACATAAAAAAAATCATAAAAAATCTCTTTTACTTTCAAATGATTTTTATTTTCATTTATTATCAATTGATAACTAATGAATTTATTTTATACATGTGTAAACCATATAATTTTCATAATTTTTTTATTCTCATTTATACCCTCCAATTTAAAGTCTAGGTGATAATTGTTACATTAAATAATAATATTTTCACAGTATATTGTGGTTTGTTTAGACTCGGTGTTGCGTGTTGTGTATGCTATTGAACATAGTATTCTTTTAAAATGTCAGTATTTTACACATTAAATAAAATTCATAATAATAATTTTAAATTGTTATAAATAATAAATGGTTTGTCATTTTAAAATTCCTTTTTATAAAATCCACATCATAAAAATTGTTAAAAAAATTACTCTTAAAAAGAGGGAAAGGGGGGTATTAAGGTCACCACAAAACTATGTTTACAAATAGGAGAAATCCAGTGGGAAGTGAAAATATAGACATAGAAGATAAATAAAATTCCTAAGGACTAATAGATAGTGATATAGAACATGGTCATGAAAAATTTAACAATCATAAGACCATAAATTTTTGATAGGTCAAAAGACTATTTATTTCTCACTAAGAAAAGCAATTGGATGATGTTTTTATTTCAATGTTATTTTTCTTAAAGTTGAGGGATTATTTTACTATCTAGATAAATAAATAGATAAAATAAAAATACTTTATTTATTTCCATTTAAAAATCATAATACCATCCTTTTTTATGCTTCGATCAAATTAAACTTCATCTCTTATGTCAGGAAATGGATATTCGAGATAATTTTTTATTCTTGAAGCACTAAAATAATATTAAATGAATCATAAGATCTATATTCCATTCATTTGTCCTATTAAATTTTAAAAAAACCATAATTTTTAGAAAAAATTATCTAATATGATAAATTATAATTTAACCTCAGATAATAATATCCTAAGTTTAACTCAATTCATTCCATAAGTAGTTAACCTTAAGGTGCCTCCAAAATATATCTGAACAAATTAAAAAATCCAAAAAATTATAATAAGGTCACTAAATTTAAAAAATCAACTTATCATTAATCCCCCATAAGGTGAATCTTAATGTCACATGTAAAAACATAGATCACATATTCTCCTAAAATATGGAAATAACATAAATCACCATAAATCTTAATGAAAACATGCATGCTTACAAAAATTAACTCTCCCTTTATTACCTTAAATGAAATCTCATATTATTGAATATAAATCCAAAAATGAAGTAAAATCCATCAATAATTACTTTTTCATAAAATCACTGACCATTTACAAGGTTACTAATACTATCCCATTTGATTCTTCAATTTCAATATTCTCTTTATCCCAAATAAACATTGTTAACTCAAAATCACGAACATATTAAGGGTTATCTTTCCCTAATTCATGTATTCTCTTAAAATATCACCTTACCTCAAAATCAATTTTCTTAGTTATCAGTTCCATTCAACATATCCTTTCAAACCCTTAAAGAAAAATTACTACAATATAATCATTATACATTGCATAATTCTTATAATCATAAATCCATTGATAAAATAATTCTTTAATATAATTATTTAATCAAAGTACATGATAAATGTAATCATTCCACTTAGGATGTAGTGATAAATTAAGCTTTAACTTGATCCATTTTCTTCTTCTAAGTTATATTACCTTGATTCATGAGACATTTTTTTGCATATTCCCCCATCTCTTTATAGTTGAAACATTTCACATTGAAAGATTATTTATTTCCCTTGAAATCATTATCTTGGTGGCCATTCTCTACAAACTTGTAGAAAACTCTCATTACTTTCAAGAAATTTCCATGATGTTTCTTTCCACAATTATCACATGTGGGAAAATATTTCTTTCCCTTCTTCCCCTTATCCATTTTTTTCTCTGATGTCCTTTTTTTCTATTTCTTCCCTTTATATCCATAATACTTGGATAATTATTTTTCTATATTAATAGAACATGATATTATATACTTATATGTTGATAATGTTTGGGGTATTAGTTCCCTTCAAATTATTGGTGTTAATCCATCAAATAAATGGTCAATATTACTCTTTAGATTAAATACATAGTCCACGACATGCCTTTATAACCTTGTAAAATTTTCTTTATAGTAAGTAACATTTTCCTCTTCCTTTTGTATAAGACTCAAGAATTTTATCTCTGTATCTTCTCATTGTTCAAAAAGAAAATATTTTTCCAATAAAAGTTCCTTAAAATCCTTCCATTTTATGCTTGATATTTCTTCATCATCCTTATTATTTTAAATAAATGACAACCATTGATCTTAATCCCTTGAAAGATGATAAATTTTCATGACAACCTTTTTCATTTCATTACTTCCTAAAGTGTGAAATATATTCTCAAAAGATCTTGTCCATTACTCAACTACAAATTGGTTTTTAGTCCCATTGAATGATGGAGTTTGTTATTCATTAAGCAACCTAAAATTGTTACACAATGTTGTGGATTGATAATTTTTTCCATACAGGAATGGTTATTAGTGATAACCTGAGTAATATACCCCAATATAGTTATAATTTTTTCATCTCTAGTTCCAACTATAGCTTCATTATCTTTCCTAGAAGGGACATCCTTACATGGATTTTGTGCATTGATATATTTTCCATTACTTTCTATAGGGTCCATTTCTAAATAATGGAATATACTAGATTTTCTCATGACATTATAAAACATAATGTAATTTTTAAAAACTATAAAAATACTTAAAATAAATTGAAAATTTCTGTACAAATAATTTAAAAATCATATTCTGGGTTTCTTTAGGAATATTCTCAAAGTATTCCATAGGGTTATGTTCTATAATATATTTTTTCCTAAATCTTGTTCACAATATTTTTACTAAAATTTCTCTGATACAAATTGTAAAGACTCCAACCCCAGTTGTCTAGAGTTGGTGGTTACTTTATTTCATTGTCACTAGATACAAGTGATCACATCCCAAATGACTGAATAGTTTAGTAGTCTTGTAAAAAAAGATACATAATTGAATTCACACTACATTAGAAAACATAAATACAACATCATATTTTATTTTAGAACACTATCACTACTAGAAAACATGGCTATAACAACGAACCTATAGACACTGTTTTATAAGTCTGTGGAAATATCTTAGTTTATAGCCACACTTCTATTAAAATTATGGCTAAATCCTTGTTTATAGCCACATTTAATAAATATTGTATCTATTTTTTTTTGACCTTCCACCGGGCTCCTCCGCGATTCCTCTCCCCAGACCCTCGCAACCCAGCTTATCCCCACGGCCGTGGACATCTCTTCTCCACACGACTTCTTCTCTCAGCAACCATCCTCCACCCTCACGACTTATCATCTCTCATTGGCGACCTCTCCTCTCGGTAGCGACGTCTCCTCTCGGCGGCAACATCTCCTCTCGGCGGCGAAATCTCCTCTCGGCGGCGACCCTTCTTCCCCGATGGCCTTGGCGGCCTCTCCTCTCCCCGATCCTCATCCCTGACAGTTCTCGGATGGCCTTCACGCCACTGCCCCATTTTCATCCCCCTCGTGACTCTACCCATGGTTGCCACTGAATGAGGAAACCCAGCCTCTCCCCGATCCTCATCCCCAACAGTTCTGGCCTCTCACCATCGCTTCCACCGGACGAGGCAACCCGGTATACTTCGTGGTAACATCTCACCTCTCGTACCTCAAATTGATCAAATTTATCAGAATTACATAAACGTATTTATATCTGCTGTAATTCATCAAACTAGTAATTAATTCCAATAGGCAAAGGATATTTTCATATCTTGTTGAAATCGAAAGAGGATCTATAGAGATTTTGGAGGACTGAGAACCTCAATATTAAACATGGTTTACTCATAATTTCTAATTAGGACTCTAACTTCAATCGGCACACACATAGGAATACATTGTCCAAAGTCTGGGTCAAACTACATGGTCTTAATTGGTTCTTTTGGCACCCAAAAATTCTGAATGATATTCTCCTACATAGGAACTCCCCTAAAAATTGATCATAGAACATTACATGCCGACTTATGTCTCTTTGATAGAGTTATGGTGGAAATTAAACATGATTCAAAGTTACCCACCACAATTAATTTCAATTCAAATGACTACAAAACTGAAATTAGAATTGAATATGAGAGGAAACCTCCCTTTTGTGAACATTGTATGATCATTGGTCATACAATTTTCAACATTAGAGTAATTAGAAAAAAATAAAAACAACCAGTTGAAAATGATTGGAAGGAAATTATGAGAAATAAAAAGGATAAAGCCCCTATGATAGATATACCCGTACCCCCATCAAAGAAATCTAAAACTTGGGTGAAATAGTCAAACAAAGTGATACACATAGGGGATAACTCATGTACTAACTGGGCTGATATGGTTGAATAAGAAGAAAACTCCATTAAAGATAAAGGCCTCTTAGAAGAAATTGAAATTTTGGAGTCAGACACTATTAGGATATCCAATAAAGACGAATCTAATACATGCTCAGCCAAACAAATTTCAAAATCTAACCAAAATTATGATCATAGCTCAAGTAAAAACATGAAGTTCAATGAATGTAATGCATTCACTCCACCCCCTCATAACTATGTGTGCACTAGATCATTTCTTGTTTAATCTATGGATGATCACTCCCCATCTTTAAGTACTTGAAAAATCGAGGACTTATCCCTATTAAATGACACTATTTCATTAGGGACAAAGATTCAGACGAACAGTTAAACAAATGTACCTGATAATTTCTCTAAAACTATAGATTCAACCAGCCATTCTATAGATTTTGGGAATCTATTATCTATCCCAAAATCTATTCAGGATATCACACATACTAGTAGTATGACTGCAACTGTTTCCATGGATTTGGAAACTGTTAAATCAATGAAGGTAAGTACGGCCTCTGTACAGGGGACTAAAATGCAGGATCTCATTGGATCCATTAAGAAGATTCAGCCCATGGAGGATACCGGGGTGGAGAAAAAAAAGGATCCAGTTACAACCTCTTCTTTTACTTTATACTCTTTTTATGGTTCAAAACCTGCTAATAGTGTTGATGTCATTAGTTCTCTGATGCTTTGTAATTTTAAACCTACAGACCCAACTATTAAAACTTCATTAACAAATGGTTTTATGAGATCTATTAATCACTTCTCTGTCATATCTAATAATAATACTACTCTTGAAATGAATCCGGTAGCCAAAAATTTAGAGAAGGATTTAGCTCCTTCTCCCCTTGCACATCTATTACCAGTTATGTAGAATTAGGGAGTCAGATGAGTATTTTTAAGGTTGTTTCACCTGAGACACATACAATGAATTCTAAAAATATTAAAAATGATGTATAACCTATCAAACATACTTGAACCTCCCCGGTACAGAAACCTAAACATATGTAGGCATGTAATATTTGTTTTCCATTGAATCTATACCATACAAAAGATCTGGATACTGCCTAACAACAGACAGTGGATACTTCAATGTTTTCAGGTACTCCTATTTCTACATCTATAAATAATGATGATTTCTCTATGAAATATGGAAAATTTAATTCTAATCATAATATCAATTCTTTGTCGATCTGTTCTAATAATTCTGTTGACTCACCTATGAATGATCCAATTAGAAAACCTACAAAGAAGATTCTAGTCACATCTAGGAATGAACAAGAACATGCCACTAAAAATAACCTAAAGGTTAGAAGGACAACAAGAAAAAAAAGGCTCTGGAATAAAGAGAAAAGGGTGTCCTAACTCCAAATTCAGGTTTAAATGATAATCCCCTTTTGGAATTGTCAGGGTATCGCTAACTATGACGTGTTCGTTTTTTTAAAAAGACCATCATCCTATGTTATTTTCCATCACTAAACCTAAAATTTTGTTTTCCTCTGTATAATCACATTTATGCCAACATAATTATGTTTTTACTAGTTCAATCAATAATACACTCAATGCTGATTCTTTATAGATTTTTTTACACTTTTATTTACACAATGTTAGTGTTTTCAATATCTCTATCCAGATATTTACTTGCAACTTTAACGTTTATGGAACACATACTTTATGCTTCTTTGTCAATTCTAAAAATAGATACCAAGAAAGAAGAACTATTTGGAATGATCACTCATCCCTAGGGCCTAACATAACTACCCCTTGTTTTTAATTGGCTACTTTAATGCCATTATTAACTCAAGAGAGAAAATTGGACCTTCTCATGCTTCAATATCAATGAAATAATTTAAAACCTCGATTGAAGACACTAATATCATTGAAATTAATCTCATTGTGTAAACTAAACTTGGTATAGAAGACATTACAACAAAATTGTTGCCTCCAAATTGAATAGAGACTTCATGAATGTCCCTGCTATAGATTTATGGGACACTATCTCCAGCACCACTCTTCACAAGCTGAATTTTGATCATCATACCATCTTGGTAAATGTATCCTCTAATGTCATGAAACCCCAATTGCCTTTTATATTTAACAATTCGTGGTTCTCTGATTATGATTTCACCCATATCATCTAGAACTATTGGTCTTCAATGTCTCATAACAATAATGCCTTTGCCTAAAACCTCAAATTGAAACATCTCAAACAGACTCTAAAAACTTGGTGCAGCTCTAAAGCCAATCAAGTTAACAATGACATCATGATTCTTGAGAAAGTCCTCAATGATCTGCAAAACAAAAACACCAGCTCCGACCTCATCACTGATCCTACTCAAGAACTAAACACTATAGTCAAACTCAACTCTTTTCTCATGTTCAAAGAAAATATGATAAAATAAGAATTTATAGTTAAATGGTTAACCGATGGTGATGGAAATACCAAATTCTATAACTCTATTCAAAGAACCAGGAAGGCTTGTAGGCCATTAACCTTTTTAAAGGATAGATACAACCTTCTTGACAATGAGGGGAAGGGAGTGCACGGGGAAGGGGGCTGTCTAGGGGGGGTGAAGGGGTCTGGGGGAGCAGTGTGCAGGGGGAAGGAAGGGGGGAAAAGGGTGTGGGGTGCAGGGGTAGGGGGGTTGTCCAAGGGGGTCAGGGGGGAGCTTCCTTGGAGGGAGGGGGGGTCGGGGGGGTGTCCAAGAGGGTGGGGGAGGGGTTTCCCATCAAATAATTCTATAAAGAAACATAATAGGTCATTGTTCAAACATCTAGGTTTTAATTTGGGTGTTGGAGGTATGCCAAAATAATATTATGTGGTCATAGAAAGGTGTGACTATTCATGATTTTTTATAATTTGAAACACATGAAAATAATTTATTGATGATACAATGGTGGACTATCTCATTTTTTTGATTTAATAATGGATTCACAAACACTTCATAATTTTATAAGAGATTAAAGGAGTATGTAATGGTTAAAAACAAAAGGTTATGAATAGTATGACCTCCCATCCTCTCACCCAACATGTATCTAATGGACACTTTGATGAAATACAAGTATCCTCTTATATTTGGAAAGTAGGTCTGCATCAACTCTAAATCAGTGCGAGTGTGATGCACATTGGAAGGAATGGTATACCAATTAATATAAAACATTCAAATAAGTTCACAACATACATTGGAACGATGTACAAAAGAATATAATGATACAATATAAATAAATAAACCTAAAAAAATTATCCCAGAGTCAATACATGAATCACCTCATTCCATATCACTCCACATTCTCAATAGATCGATGCAGGGTTATTTCCCTTTGCAAGATCTCGGACCATAAATTCTACACACACACACACACAGAGAGATATTATCATATAGAGTGTGAGTATAAACCCATTAAGACACCACCAACAGTCCCTTGGAAAAAATAATGAATGTTTATAAAGGTTTATGCATCATCTAAAAATAAATATGGAAATAAACACCCAACTGATCGGGTTATCATGTCATAACCAGATTTCCACAATCCCCAAACCTACCTACTTCAACTCCATGAAATAATTAATGGACTTTCAAAACCTCAATAGTACATGAAATATACTGCCCATGCCTTTTAACTCAGGCCACAACCACAACTAGAACCTCAAGTCATCCCCACACACTCGCGGTGGTTAAATCAAGCACACCCACCCATACCCGCACACTAAAGGGATATCACAGTTAAATACATGGATGAATCCCCACACACTCAATGTTGGTCATAGTAATCACACTAAACCATCTGAAAAAAATTAATGGTAGATCACATTCAATCACAATTACTCATCACTGCACATTCATGGGATATAATAGGAAATCAAACCAACCTGCACCGCATAGTGAAGGGAGGTCACACCAAGGAAAAAGAACAACAAACAATGTGAATGAAAATATAAAACTGACAAGTAAATTCCCCACATAAACCCCTATATTATCTATCCATGAATTTATAGCATTAATAATAGCTGAACAGATTCCCCATGGTTCAATTTCTTCATTAGAAAACCCATATGAAATCAAATGATAAATGAGAAACCCACGTTAAATAATCCGTAAACACATCAGTCCCACTCTAAAGTGTCTACCACACCTATATTGATCAATGATATCACATTAATTCCATGGGGAGAAGTATCATAGGGATAAACATGAAAACATATGATAAAAATCACATGTGAACTCATAATATCGGTAAAAATTGGTATGTACTTCCAACCTCAGCTGTAGTGATGATAAACCGCCAGAACTACCCACCTAAAGAAATCCCAACACACTGAACCCCTAAATATACACCCAAAATAAAACATCATGGTTCTAAAAAGTAGTAAACAATAAATTTAGAAATATGGGATACCTTCGGCTTAGAAGGTGATAGATTTACCAAGTAGAGACCACAATAATGAATGAAACTAAAAATGGTGATGAAAGAATGAGATGGGATCAAAAATCATCAAAGGGAACCCCTTCCCATGTCTATGTATCGTAATGGTTAAAGGAATGTAGGGGTAATCATAAAGGGGGTTCCAAGAGAAATTAATCCTTTAAAATATTAATAAAATGTTCCCTTGAAACTTTTATTGTGTTAACATATGGTTCATGCTATGAACCACTTTAAAAATAACCCTCGGGGTCCGGTCTCCACTTATTCATGTCGTGATACCTCTATCATGTTGTAACAGCCAACATATAGCACAAAAAAAGTTATAGGCACATCATATACATACTTATCCTACTCTTGAGTTATCAAAACACCCAAGACACTAGAAAAAAAATACAGATGATTAAACTAATATTAAATATAAAAGGGCCTGAAAAATATTAGGGGAACTACAACACCCCCCCCCCTCTAAGGACATATCACCCAGAGATGTGTCTCCTCTAAGAAACATTAACATTGTGACTAGATAAGACACTCCAAATTACATGTATGATATTGGGTCTATCAACATTGCCAAAAAATTAGAATAAGAGGCATTTTCTTCCCTCAAAACACCTTCTTACTCTAGTCCATATTACACTATAAAAGTTACTCAAATAAAACATCCACCTACAACTACATATCACCAATACCAATTATGTGTGCAGGGTTCAAATCATGTCTTGGAGGTATGACACATGAAACAAATCATGAATACCTCAATTTATTGAAATAAGGTCCAATCATTAATCAAGTATCCAAGTCTATTCCACAATATTAAATAGACCAACAAACCATTGTGCTAGTTTCCCCTACTTCCTAAAATATTGATTTTGTTACCAAATTGAAACCCACAAAACACCTAGTCATCCATGGGGAACTCTAGGGTTCATCACCTCTAATTGTAATAAGAATACAGCATACTTTGAGTGGAAACCAACCACTTTTAAATCATCTTTACCCAATCTAACAATTTTTACACCTGGCCCTGACTAATCGCTACCAACTCACCCTCCTCAATATAGAACTACAATGATTGAAATGGAAAACCATAAATATTTCCAAATAGATTCTTGTCAATAAAATCCAAAAGGTTGTTATTTTACAAAAACTCCACCAAGGATAGATGGTCATCCCTTGACCAACAAAAACAATTTATAGATTATCTGAGCATATCATCTTGGATCCTTACGGTATTATTAGACCATCCATTTTTCTATAGGGGAAATATTCTACTCAACTTTTTATATAATTATAACAACTTCTTCAGGCCTTATAAAATTCATGAGTTGAAACTCATATCCTATTCTGATATGATTATTTTTTCATACTTTTATTTACACAATGTTAGTGTTTTCAGTATCTCTGTCCAGATGTTTACTTGCAACTTTAACATTTATGGAACACATACTTTCTGCTCCTTTGTCACCCTAGGACCTAACATAACTACCCTGGTTTCTAATTGGAAACTTTAATGCCATTCTTAACTCAAGCGAGAAAATTGGACCTTCTCATGCTTCAATTTCAATGAAATAATTTAAAGCCTCGATTAAAGACACTAATATCATTGAAATTAATCTCACTGGTGTAAAATACACTTGGTATAGAAGACATTACAACAAAAGTGTTGCCTCCAAATTGAATAGAGACTTCGTGAATGTCCCTGCTATAGATTTATGGGACACTATCTCCAACACCACTCTTCACAAGCTGAATTTTGATCATCATACCATCTTGGTCAATGTCTCCTATATTTTCATGAAACCCTGATTACCTTTTATATTTAACAATGTGTGGTTATATGATGATGATTTCACCCATATCATTTAGAACTCTTGGTCTTCAATGTCTCATAACAATAATTCCTTTGCTTGAAACCTCAAATTGAATCATCTCAAACAGACTCTAAAAACTTGGTGCAGCTCTAAAGCCAAACAAGTTAACAATGACATCATGATTCTTGAGAAATTCCTCAATGATCTGCACAACAAAAACACTAGCTCTGACCTCATCACTGATCCTACTCAAGAACTAAACACTATAGTCAAACTCAACTCTTTGCTCATGTTCAAAGAAAATATGATAAAACAAGCATTTAAAGTTAAATGGTTAACCGATGGTGACAGAAATACAAAATTCTATAACTCTCTTCAAAGAACCAGGAAGGCTTGTAGGCTGTTAACTTTTTTAAAGGATAGGGACAACCTTCTTGACAATGAGGGGTAGGGGTGCAAGGGGAAGGGGGGCTCTCTATGAGGGGGGTGAAGGGGTCTGGGGGAGCAGTGTGTAGGGGGTAGGGAGGGGGCAAGGGGTGTGGGGGTTCAGGGGTAGGGGGGCTGTCCAAGGGGGTCGGGGGGCTTCCTTGGAGGGATGGGGGGGTGTTCAGGGGGGTTCCAAGAGGGAGGGGGAGAGGGTTCCCATCAGATAATTATATAAAAAACATAATAGTTCATTGTTCAAACATCTAGTTTTTAATATGGGTATTGGAGGTACACCAAAATAATCTTATGTTGTCATATAAAGGTGTGGCTATTCATGATTTTTTATAATTTGAAACATTTATGAATTACCTTAACCATAATATTTGTTATGATTTTTTTATTGACATGTTATTGATGGTTACTTATTATCTTATGAAACAATACATATAATGTTATGTAATTTTCTTGATTATTTATTTAATGTATGTTTGTATGACTTAGAATGGATAGATACTGGATGTACAATGTTGATCGGATCACTGATGAATTTTAGAAGGAGTTACAACATTTCTTGGACTTTGCATTCACTAATGATTCAGATGGAGGATTGATTCGATGCCTGTGTTTTGATTGTGTTGGAAGACCATGGTTAACTCACGAGGAATTGAGTTATCATATCACTAAACAAGGTTTCCAAAAAAATCAACATGTGTGGTATCACAATGGAGAAAAAGTGCAAGTGTGAGTGACATCGATTTAGCGGAAAGGATTGGTATGAAAAATAAGATTTTTGATCGGTTTCCTTTTGTTTCTTAAGCCTACTCCTCATGTAGACCAGTGCAAGAGGAAATGAATACTGGAACACAGTTTTCGTCTATTAATCAGGATGATGATGTTGAGAGTGTTAGAAAGATGATGGACGATGAAAATACTCCAGTATATCAGGCATGTGAAAAAATGAGCAAACTTGAGTTTTTAATGCGATTATATCATGGAAAAGCAATGTATGGATTTAGTAATATTGTGGTCAACTATCTCCTTAAATTTATTAAGGATTTACTACCTGATGATGCATGTATTCTAGAAAATAATTACATTGCATCAAAGTTGGTTGAAAAACTTGGATTTTCATATATTAAGATTCATTCTTGCCCCAAAGATTGTTGTTTGTTCTAGAAGGAAAATGTAGAGTTAAGTCAGTGCAAACAGTGTGGCACATCAAGGTGGAAGACTAATAAAGAAGGAACGCAATCTCGCATACCAGAGAAAGTGATGTGGCACTTCCCTTTAATTCCCAGGCTTCAAAAACTTTTTATGTCAGATCAAATGGAAAAGAATATGAGATGTCATGAAGATGAAAGAAATAAAGATAATGATGAAATAGTGCATCCTGCAGACGGGTTGGCTGGGAAGAAATTTGATAGGTTACATCCTGATTTTGCAGCTGACCCACGAAATGTTAGATTGGTATTATCTTGTGATGGTTTCAACCGATTTCTCCAAATGCATACTGCACACAGTACTTGGCCTGTTTTCATTCACATTTATAACTTTCCTTCATAGATGTGTATGAATAAGCTGTTTACTATCATGAGTATATTGATATCTGGACCCAGTGATCCTGGAAATGATATTGATATATACTTGTAGCCATTAATATAGGAGTCAAAGGAGCTTTGGATTGTTGGTGCACAGGCGTACGATGCATTCAAGAAGGAGTACTTTATGTTTCATGCAGATTTATTATGGATGATAAATGATTTCCCTACCTACGGAATGATGTATGGTTGGAGAACTAAAGGGAAATTATCCTGCCCTATTTGTATGAAAAATACACATTTCCGAAGATTAAAGTTTCGACGAACATTCAGCTTTATAGGGCATCGACGATTTCTACTGATGGATCATCCATATAGGAAAAATCGAAGACAGTTCGATAATGTCGTCGAGACAGATGAGACACCTCAATGAATGTCAGGGAATGATATTGTTAAAGAACTTGATGATTTGAATTATGTTCTTGGAAAAATTCAATCAAATAACAGAAAGTGAAAACATGTTAATTCGAATTCCAATAATAATTGGAGAAAGAAAAGCATATTATTTGAGTTTCTATATTGGTCATCAAATTTATTGCGTCATTGTTTGGATGTAATTCATATCGAGAAAAAAATTGTGAGATGTTACTTACTACTATTTTAAAAGTTAAAGGCAAAACAAAAGACGATTTTTGGTCTCGTCGTAATTTGATAGATTGGGATATAAGAGTAAAACTTCATCCTGAGTTAATTGGTCAAAATAAGTGGAAAGTCCCTATTTCTTGTTATTCGATGAAAAATGTGGAGAAGAAACAATTTCTTTAGGTCTTGGAAAGTTTGAAGGTTCCAGATGGTTATTCAAGTAATATTTCGAAAAGGGTGAATACAAAAGATGTGAAACTAAAATCTCTTAAAACCCATGATTACCATGTCTTGTTACATGATTTGATTCCTATTTCCATTCGACATTTACTTTAACATAATGTTAGAGTTTTTGTGATTAATTTATGTCATTTTTATCGAGACCTTTGTGCCAAAAGATTGAGCAGAAGTGTTATTCAGAAATTGTAGAGAGATGCACCGATTATTCTTTGCAACTTGGAGAAAATTTTCCCACCATCATTTTTCACATGTATGTTGCATCTGACTATGAATATTCCCACATAATTTCTTTTTGGTGGTCTTGTTTGGAGTCGGTGGATGTAACCTATAGAAATAATGATGTTTGCATTGATTTCTTATGTGAGAAATAAATATCACCCCGAAGGCTCTATTGTGAAATGGTATTTAGCACAAGAATGCATGGATTTCTGTTCATCGTACTTGGATAAAGTCACCATGAGGTCTAATAGACTTATGATAACTTCAGATGAGCAATATGATCCCATTGAGCCTGAATTTCCTTAACTGCCCCAAATAGGGGGGATATCTGGATCGTACTCGTAGTGTACTTTAAGCAGGGAAGAGTGGGAAATGGCTCATCGTGCAGTATTATTCAACTGTGGTGTGCATGATGATTATATCAAGTAAGTAAACTAATAAATATGCATTTTTTTAATTATGTTATTTCTTCATATCTTTTGACATTTTTAAGCTTTCATATTTGTAGAGAACATATAGAAATTATAAAAAAAAAGACATCGTTCTCTATCTATTAAGAGGAAGGAACTACTGCACAACAAAGAATTTGTTGCTTGGTTAAATTCGAAGGTAATAGATTTTTTTTCTTCTTATAACATAATCACATGTCTCTATTTAATATTCAATGTTGGTATCCTTTAGGTTTTAACTCTACCAATGAATAAAGTATCAGAGGAAGTAAGAGCGTTATCCTTTGGTCCAAATGACGTGGTACGAGATTTTAAAGAAATGGTTGTCAATGGATTTAAATTTTTTATAAATAGTTGTGCAAAAAAATGTAAACACAGTATGATGGTGTGACGATAAGTGCCACTACAGATTTTTATGCGAGTGCATCAGATATAAAACCTCGGTCAGAAAATATATCATATTATGGTGATGTTGAAAGAATCATTTTATTAGATTACTATGCACACGGTTGTGTCCCAATGATGAAATGTAAGTGTTTTGATTCAATGACATGACAAGGAATTCATATTGATAACTATGGATTTAGAGTGATTGATATGAATCGCCAGCTTCACACTGATAAACCTTATATTCTTGCGTCACAGGCTAGACAGGTGTTTTATGTAACTGACCCATTACAACAACAATTTGGTGTTATTGTTGATGTCATTCCCAGACATATTTTTGACGAAGACATGGATGAAAATGATGTTGTGGATGAACCTGTTGGTATTTATTCGAATGTTGCATTTGATGACAAAGATGATTCAATTTCTAGAACAGATCATGAACCATAAATTGTCACTGACCACACAGAAAGTTGATACATTTGTAAGTATTTACCTGACATTATCGTAATATTGTATGTGTTTTTTTAAACTTCCATACATGATATCAAATTAACTAGTATATTTTATCAATATAAATATCACATTGAAAATTTATCTCATTTTTTTATGATACAATTGTATTATTTTACATTTTTCATTATTTCTATTTATTTGAGAATATTATTTTAAATTTCCAGGTTAAAATGTCTGAATATGATGATATTATAAGAAATAGAAGAATATGAAGAAATGAAAAACATATGTCTCATCTGGCCAACACTATAAGTGCAATTTATGTTTGACTATTACGGTTTTTCATATTATTTTTCTTGTTATCGTTCGTTTAATTGTACCATTTATGTTATTTTAGGCTACTTCATCGAGGAGACAGTTGAATTATACTATTGAGGTTGATAGTATGGCGGGGGGTATTGGTTCTACAGTTCAACCTACTACTATGTCGCTTGAGTCACCAGAAGTTCATCCTCCCATTATTCCACCTCCATATTATCCATACCCACATTATCCATATCCCTTTCTGCCCGCACCCACATCGGATGGTAGTTATCAGACTCCCATCCCTCCTTATTTTCCATTACCACCATCCACTGTACAGGGCACTGCGCCCCCATATATTCCACCACCATATCCATATCTATATCCACCCTCATCTGTACAGAGTTATCCATCTATTGTATATAGTACTCTTACTGTAGATATCCCACCTACCATAGAGGCAACTCCCCCTCTAGACTCTGCACTTCAGGGGTCAAAAAATCCCCCATCTACTGGTATGTGTTTAAACATTACTGTTAGTGATTAATGATAAATTCATATATATTATTGTCATTTCTTACCTTTTTTCATGATTAGCTCTAGTCTCCACCAGACGATGAGGCCGCACAAAAATGTGAGAGATTTGGAATCGACAAATTCAAATCATGGTTGAATACAATGAGGACAAAGTTATAATTAAAAAAATGGTACATAATGTAAAAGATTTATGGGAATACTTTCTAAACATAGCAATATCATTCCGGTTCAACCAATAAGTTGGAGGGAAGTTGGAGGAAAAATAAAGGACAATGCTTGGGCATAGATCTGGGTAAGTAATGTTAATCACCTTTTATATATATTAATTTATAATATTTTCTTAACAAATATTTTGTCTATTGTAGCTCCAATATAATTTTCCTGATGGACAAAATGCCAAGGCTGAAACGTTAGTGGATTTAGGTGAAATGTGGAAAGCGTACAAGAATGACTTATATCTTGGTTGGAAAAAGAGAGTTGGAAGGGAGCTTGAAGAAGTACCAGTGATTCATGATTGCCCAATATCACAATACAAAGAGATGATCGGCTATTGGAAGAGTCAAGAGTTTAAGGTATTTGTTAAATTTATATATATTCATTTATATATTTGAAAATGAGTTTTATTTATGTTAATGAAAATATATAATTATTTGTTTATAGGAGAAATCAGACAGAAATAAAAGAAATAAGAGTCGAATGAAACATGTTTATACTCGTGGACACACTTCACTCTCAGATCTTGAGCAAACACATGTAATTTAATATTTAAAATATTTAGCTTCATTTAGTGTAATTTTTTTGACTTCCAATTTTGATTTATTTCTTTGTTTTTTCCAGAAAAAAGAAATAAATATCGAGGGTCACGTTCCTCGCTCTACTTTGTTTTGTATAAGAAGAAAAAATAAAGATGGTACTGTTCCAAATACTGACACCGAGAAGGAGATTGTAAGAATATTTCAATTTATTTTATTTTGACTGAATTTAATTCCTTATATTATTTTATCATTTTAATTTATGTTATATATCAATCAACAGAATGCATTGGAGACATTGGCAGAAAAAGAGCCTAACAATTTGGGCCCGAACAATCATCTATATCAGGTATTGGGAGATGAGCATCAGGGAAGAGTGTGTTGTCGACCTAGGAAGAAGATTGTACCATCTCGATTCCAGTATATTGACAACGTTTCTTTGAGTACCGGTTATGGTTTGGTCATAGTGGAACAAATGAATTCTGCAATCAATGAAGCAACTCAAAAAGCAAAAAAGAGGATATTTGAAAATATGAAGAAAGTTATGTCTTCCATTCTTCTACACTTTCACCAGAATCAGCTACAATGGTTGACACATGTTTGATGTTGATGAGTTCTGCTAGTGGAGCCGAAGCTGTAGCTGGAACCGGAGCTGGAGCTGGAGCTGTAGCCGAATCTGTTACCAATGTAGGTGCTGGTACCAATGGTGATGTCGATGATGATGTTGGTGGCGTGAGAGGTGCGGATGGTGTTTCTATAGGAGGTGTGGATGAGGGTTATCATGAATCTGATGATACTGATATTGAGACTCACTATTGATGTGAATTATATTTTTGGATTATTAATATGTGTAATTTTATTATGCAATGAGGTTTTATTATTTTAATACTAAATTGTATTGCGGTGTTTCTAACTATTTCTACATATTGTTTATGTAGTAAAGTTTTATTATTATTATTATACTGAATTGTATCCTCCTCCGACGTGACCATCGTACCTCCTCAATGACGCTGCTATGAGGCAACCCCTCTATCTCCTTTGGCACACCTCTGACGGTATGTAGTCCAATTTTCCATTTTTTTCTTGACCTGGTCCCTATATTAGTTTCACTGATCATATTGTGAGTTTTATGACTTGTATTGGTGTGCAAGATAGGGATGGCAGCTTGCAGGTTAGAGATTCCTTCAACTGTTATTGTTATTGTTATTGTCATTCTTTCTCACCAAGATGTTCTTCAGTCTAGTCAGAGATTCCGGTTGATTCTTGTTTTGAACTGTAAAGCACTGTTATACTAGATGATTGAGCTCTAGATTAAAATATATAAACATGGTAGGCTCTTGGTTGAAATGTGGATACCTGAATCTAGTTCCCTGCGAACCAATGAATTGTGTTTTATTTTCCCCTTTATCTTGTTTGGTGAAACAAACCATACCAGCATACTGATATTCTAACTCGTATTGTATAATCTTCAGGTAGAAATTTCAACAGGGGAAGTAGACTGTGTTGGTTTGGCACCGCTGCTACTTTGGAGGAGCCAATCATTCCACCGGTCGATATTAAGTATACCAAACTTCTGATCAATGGGATGTTCGTAGATGCGGCTTCAGGTAATCCTGTGTACTTAACCAGATGACATTGATTTCAACTGGTTTTATCGCCATTACTGTATCAATAGAAGAATCACTTCACCCACATTTTATTTGATATATTTTCTCTTATTCACAAAACAACACCCGTTCTAAAAATTGGTTTCAGGAAAAACATTCCCTGCTCTGGATGCCAGGACTGGAGATGTCATTGCTCATGTAGCTGAAGGTGATTCAGAAGATATCAATCGTGCATTTGCTACTGCTCGCAAGGCATTTGATGAGGGGCCATGGCCCAAAATGTCCCCTTACGTACTAATTCTATCAAGCCATGCTTTTGTTTTTTGATTTTTCTGTTCCATGCTGGTTATTTCTGATATGTTTTTCTTGTTTTTCCTTCATGTAATTCTAGGAAAGATCTAGGATATTGTTGAGATTTGCTGATTTGGTTGAGATACACTCTGATGAGCTGGCTGCACTTGAGACATGGAATAATGGAAATCCATTGGAGCAGGCTGCAAAGTCAGAGTTACCGTCAGTGACACATTTATTTCGTTATTATATTGGTGAGAACTTTCTAGACTATATTGAATTTCTCATGCTTCTCTAATTCTGTTTTTTTTTAATTCAACACACATCACACATTCATCATGGAAGAAAAAGAACAACCAGATTTACTTTGAAAGACCAATTGGAAAAAATGGTTTAAAACGTTTTTCTGAAACACATTATCCTATTTCTGAATGCATTAATGTGAATTATCCAGGCTGGGCAGATAAAATTCATGGTATGAAAGCACTTTATGTTGAAAAACTATTGCATGGTGTAGGCTTGTTGATGTGATCCAAATCAAATGTTACAGGGAAATATTTCCTACACATATAATTTAGAATGTTCTCAGTTAAATACTCACAAGCAGCACCCTAAATAGGAAATGCTTATGTGGAACATAACACTTTCCTTTTATCTAGTGTACAGTAAAGAATCTATAAGCTTATTGGTAGTTTAACAAGGCTTTCCTCAATTCCTCTAATTTCAAACAAATTAAATCTGGATTCAAATTTGTGTCTTTTAATGGTGAATTTTGTTGTGATTGTGGAGCTTGGTCAATTAGATAGGGGTTGGGCCAATTGGTAAAGAACTATATTGAACAGGTTTACATGGAGACATTCCCTCTAATTTCCCCATAAATTGCACTTATTTGGATGGACTACATGCACATTGTGCACTAATCTGTTAAACAGGTTGTAACATTTTAACAAAATTTCTTTGGTTGGTTTGTTTTAAAAATTACTATATCGATCCTTAAATAATCATCTTTAACATATTTACTAAAATAATTTGTAACTTCTTAACACTTTATTGTGGAATGTTGGAAAATATTTCTTTATAACTGAGTTATTCATGTTTTCCCGCAGATACACTCTGTAGAGGGAGGTTCGATGGGAACCTTTGGAGGGGTATTCATTGAAAATATGAATGATGAATTTTGTATAAGTACATTCCACTGAAGGGTATACAAATCGGTTCTTTATTTAATATACATCCTAGTGTTGGGTTTCATGCATGGTGTTCTTAGAATTTTGGGATTCTAATTGTTTTCTATAAGATAAATAAAGGTCTTTTGATCATTCAACCCCCTTAGCGGCATTAGACCTATGTTGTGTGCTTGGTTCACATGATCATGTTCTAAAATGATGAAATTGTAGGAATCTTTCATGATGTTGAAAAATAGAGCACCATGTTTTATAAGAGATATGGTGCATATTGTTAAATATGACTAGAAGATGCAGTAGTTGGTATTATGACATAATAATTGGTGCTTAATGATTATTACATGGTCTAACCACATAAAACATAAGATTAACCTAATGTTAATGTCACACAAGTCATGTGAAGTGAATATAATTATACATAGTGACTTTTCATAAGTCGACATTTCTATCTCACCTTATACAGGCCCACACATAGATAATTATAGGTAGTGTCTAAAATAATTTGTAATTTTTTTTGACATTTTATTGGAATAGTTTGTACCACACATTTATGTTTTCAATATATTTAGTATAATAAATATTCAATGCAGGGTTTTGATTATGCTTACAAGGTGACATGATGGAGTAACACTCGATTTTGGAGAAATACAACATCATGGAAGACGGGAGCAAGGGTATATTTTCAAGCAGTTAGTCATTTTATTTTTTTCAGTTAATAGTTTCTTTTACTTGTATTAAATATGATATGTGCCCATGTATATATATATAAATGCATACGCAGGTGAGTGGATACCGGTACATGCTTATAAGCATATGTGCAAGGATCCCCTTGCACATGCTCACGGCCATGCGGGTGTGTGCATAGGGTCTAGGTGTCCTTGCATGTCTGTGAAGGTGCGTATACCCAGTGGGGGAGCAGCAAATTTTAGTTATAAAGCTCCAATAGCTGAAGTGGACGGTTTGGTTTCACATTGAGGTAGGATCCCTCTTCCAGCCTCTTTAATTCAAGAATGCTTTAAATTGAATTTAGCTTCTTTCTTAATTCTGCTTAATTATATTGAATTGCATATTTTGAATAAGTTTTATTTAATATAATTGTTTCATTTGATAAATAAAGTCATGTTTTTATAATAAAACCCCTCCAACGGAGGTGCGCTATCTGCGAAAACTCACAGTGATAGTTATGTTGATCTAGTTGCCTAAATTATTGCATTTGATTTGTACTGAATGAGTTTAAGAGTAAATGTTAAATATAATTAAATGGATTGTGTGATAAATAAATTCCATGATTTTATAATAAAACCCCTCCAACAGAGGTGTGATGTCTTCTAAACCAAAGAGTAGTGATAGTTATTTGTATCATGATTAGATTTAGTTTGAGTCTTTCATATGCATCTTGTTGGTGTTTGTTTTTTGGCTAGTTAGTTTTTGTTTTCTTCGAATAATATAAATTGGCTTATCATACTCGTTTAACTAAAATGAAATTGTCTAAGTAGGCATATTCCTTACTGTGACACTATCCATTTCACGCTTTGAATATTATAAATAAAATTTCCATTTTTAGGCAAAGTGGATGAATTTTTAAATAGTTTGTGTAGGGTGTATGATTCTTTTCTGTTGTTTTTTTGCCCTTTAGACATTGCGTCATTGTGCCACTCGCTACAACCTTCTCTAGAGATTGTGGAGGGTGGTGCTAGAGATTGTTATGTAAAAATATTGAGAGAGGGAGAGAGAGAGAAAAACAACCGAAGAATATATATATTACTGTTGAACAGGAACATGAGTAGAGCTACAATAGAAGGGGAAAGAGGAGGGGAAAGATAATAAGTAACCTGGGGGAGGAGACCACCCTTCCACGAGCCCAGCCGAGACCATCGGCGTCCTACTGCCAAGCAATTGCTAAAATGAGTTCATGACCATCCCAATCCTCTACTGCCCATTTTTATACCCCACCAGCTCACTGCTATAGTTGGAACTTCAATAAAAAATACAATACTACCCCAACCAACTAGAAAACTCTAACAAATTAACAAACAATAATTCTCTAACAAACTAACAAACATCACATCCAATAACAGCTGGAAACTTCCCACACATGTGCATCCCCCTTTATTCCTAACAATTCCCTCCCACCTAAAAACCACCTTGTCCCCAAGGTGGAACTCCCTTCGGTACGACAAAGTCTCCTGAACACTGGAATGGTAGTCCTCTGTAGAGGGTTGCACACTTGGATCATATTTTGTAGAAATCTGGTCATCTAGAGCTTCATTGAAGGCAGTTGTTGATGTCATTTTGCTTGTATCCAGCCCTGACTACAAGTGAAACAAGCCATTGATATTCTTATTTTGACGGGAAAAAAATAGCATCTTTTTTTCACCACTCCCCATACTTGCATTGGTATTCCCTAGTCAGCTTCAACAACTTGAGAATGAGTCGGGAAGTTTGCAGGCATAATTTCTGCTGAAAACAACAGCTTGGAGTAGGTTTGAATTTCTAAAAACCACCAGAAACATCTAATATTTAGAATTCTAAGCCCAAAAACTAGATGTGTCTTTGATTTCTCATTTTCCCCATAAATCTCGGACTGCTATTCTTTGTATGACATCAACAGTGCTTCCTTGAACTCAGCACACACGACAATCCCACAAAATACAAGAACACAACGGCCTCTTCGAAAATCAAACTCAACCATAGTAGGTGCATAATCGGTTTCCAGTTCCTTTGAAACTGTAAAATACCTTGGAAATCTGAAACGTGAATACCATAGGACCTACTACCAACTCCTAGACTTACCACATACACAATATGTAGTACCCTATTCAGATGCTCCCGCCTAACCTATAGACTCCATATGATCATCCAACTCAACCACGAAATCCAGGTCCTCTGCCCTATCCTTCATACATATGTTTCCAAACAAAAAATAGACAGAATTTCTATAAACACGTTGAGGTGTATGTACTAGAAGTTAGAAATAATTCTAAGTAGTTCACCTCCAATAGTGAACCTATAAACTGCTACATAAGTGAATTCTAATGAAATATACTCAGCCTAGCCAATACATAAGTAAAAAAATACAAATAAAGAAACTACTGATTAGTTGGTTTGAGACCTCATTCGACCATACCTATTTCAACCAAATATGAGATTTCTTTGAACTTGACTCATTGATTGTTCATATCAACTAACATGTGGGCTCCATACGCATGGAATCCACAACCAAACCTCACAAACCAGGGACCCATCCAATGTTGGTCAAATCATTATGGATCCTAATATAAACTATCCCATACCATGTCCTTATAATCAAACATTTCTCACACCTGGAACCTCGACACATATGTCCCCATTACCACAAAAGAATACCACCAAGCCTAGACCTTCGTTCTAACATCTATGTCATGTATTATAACCATAGTGCATGGAGCATCAGTCTTGAACATAAACCATATATATAAAAACAAACATGCCTATAACATTATTCCAACATCTTAACCATGGATGTAGAGAACCAGCCCAACATCCATTCCAGCTGATATAACATTATTTCATAGAGAATCCGTCCAGATGTTAAACCATATATCAAATCAATCATTCCTAAAGTATCAGTCTGACATCTAAACCAAGGATGTGGAGCATTAGTAAACTATCCAACCCAGCTAGTATTCCATCATTTCTTGGAGCATCAGTCATAAAATTAAACCAAGGATGTGGAGCATTAGTCCATCATCCTAATTCCACATGGAATGCCATCATTTCCCAGAGCATCAGTCTGTCACACTATCCATGACGTATACTATCAGTTTCAAGAGATTCAGTCTGAAAACACCTTTTTAATATATTTCATGTTGCTGGAACTGCCATTGAGCACCCAACCAAAAAAATGTGATGTCACATTCCCTATACTCAACACATTAAAATAGTGTTCCTAAAACCTTTGTCCAAACCTAAAACCAAAAAAACTATCGGTACCAAAACAGAATCTTGGTCCAATAATCTCAATAAAAAATATATAGAATTGTACATGTGGATCATCTATCAATCTCTCATAGAAATAAAAACCTTTACTAATAAATCAGGTTCCAAAACATGAAAACCCCACTAGAATCGACCTCATAGGAATAAACAAGAACTCATCATCCTCAACCCAATGAAAACATAAAAAGGGCTGCATACACATCCATAATGACCTAAAAAACTTAGGCCATCATCTCATACATTGACTCCGGCCCCATGGAACACACATAAACCATATACATAATCATACACACCTTCTTAGGGTGATACTGTCAATCAGGCTCACACATGGCCCTCTAGATCCACACATAAATAGAGGAATCACTCCTTGGATCCTCAAAACTTGCACTCAAGAGGAGGAAACCTTTCCAAACCTTGGTAATAACCAAACTATTATCCAAGTCCCATCGTTTAAAGATATTAGGGTGGGGGGGATGTTGTCCAGGGGGTCCAGCAGTGGGGGGGGGGCTGTCCAGGGGGGTCCAGGGGTAGCTGTTCAGGGGGGTCCAATAGTGTGGGGGGGGGGGGTTCTGTCTAGGGGGTTCAGCAGAGGGGGCTGTTGTTCGGGGGGGTTGATGTCCAGGGGGGTCCAGCAGGGGGGGCTGTTGTCTAGGGGGGTCCAGCAGTGGGGGGGGATACTGTCTAGGGGGGCTGCACTATTCATGTTCATTGAGTTGTATTCTTTGTGAATATTCTAAGATGTTTTGTTTTACCATAATTTTAGGGGATGAACACTACTATGTTCTACATTGTGTTATAGGTACTTTTGAGCTGGTTCCAGAATTCTTTGATATTTTTTATTATAGGGAGACTCATGTAATTGCAGTTATGTGTTTTCTATATTTGGATTTGTTTAATTTTTATTATGTAAGTAGCATTTGTGTATAATTTAATTTGTAGGGGGTTGACTGGTGGGGTAGGGGGGAAATGGAAGGGGGGTGCAAGTGGGGGCTGGTAGGGGGGTGCAAGTGGGGGCTGGCAGGGGTATGGGGAGTGAAAATGGGCAGGGGGGCAGGACTGGGGGGGTGTCCAGGTTCTGGGGGGTGTAGAGTCTATCCAAAAGGCATGACAAATAGGGCATAGAGTCCCCACATGAAAGAGAAGCATCAGATAGAGTGTCAATCCCTAATAGTTCTATGGAGATTCACATTCTTCAAACAATGATGATTCACTGGATTCCCACAATGTGGAGAGAATCATGAATTTCCATGATAAATATTGAAAGTACATCTCAGGATTAGCATGAAATACATCTTCAATGTCAATTGAAAGAAGCTTCTGGGGGGTCCAGGGTTTGTCTAGGAGGGTGGGCGGTGGGGGTGGCTGTCTAGGGGAGTGGAGGTCTGGGATGTCTAGGGGGATATGTCTAGGGTCTGGGGGGTGTGCAGGGGCTGTCTAGGGGGGTGTCCAGTGTCTGTCTGGGGGGTGTCCAGGGTCTGTCCGGGGGGTGTCCAGGGTCTGTCCGGGGGGGTGTCCAGGGTCTGTCCTGGGGGGTGTCCAGGGTCTGTATGGTGGGGTGTCCAGGGTGTCCATGGGGATATGTCCAGGGTCTGGGGGATGTCCATGGTCTGGGGGGTGTCTAGGGGCCGCCCGGAGGGGTGTCCAAGGGTTGTCCTGGGGGGTGTCCAAGGTCTGTCTGAAGGGTGTTTGAGGTCTGTCTGGGGGGTGTCTAGGGTATGTCCTGGGGGTGTCCAGGGTCTATCTAGGGGGTGTCCAGGGTCTGTCTGGTGGGTGTCCAGGGTCTGTCTAGGGGGCGTCCAGGGTATAGCATCCCGTCTTTTTATAACATAACTTTCATTCCATTACATGGAACTGAGGATCTTTAAGGTTTAGTGTCTTGGAAACAAGGAACATAATACATGAAAACAACATAAAACATTCTTCTTAAACACTTGAAAGGATTCTCCTTAAGTTCATCCTAGGTTCATTACTACATCTCATAACCTGGGGACATACATCAAAAGAAAGGGTGAGCAGAAGGCCCAGTAAGGGAAACAAGAGAAACATTTTACATGTGAACTTGAGATACTTCAATAAGGACATGAAAAGAACATTAAGGCATGAGAAAGAAATCATGAGGCATATCATAATACAAATAACATTTTTCATAACTTGGAGATGTGGCTACAACATTTAATATTAACAATAGTTTCGTTTCACCAAGGTCCATCCCCAAGGTGTCATTAAAATTACCAAGGTTATTCACCAAGGCATCGTTAAAAATGGTCATCTCTAAAGATTAAGTCTTTACCCAATGCATTAGAGCGCTATCTGGGCGCACCCTTGACATGTCTTTATTATCATGTGAGCCACACATATCATCATCAATCATTTCATAAACAACCCATATAGCATAAAAGAAATGGGTTTTATTTCGTAATCATAATGTTTTAAAAACTGCTTTAAAGACATGATCTTTATGTCACTTTAAACCCACGGAAAGGGAAAGCGGGTTTCATGTATGTAAATCACAGAATTTAAAATAGAACATTTTGATATATATGTGAATAACCTTGTAGAAATAAGAGCTTTGAGTATTCACTTTATAACATAAAATAATTTTGAGAAAAGAGGGAGGCATTTTGAGATGAAAATCCTGCAGCATAACGGCTACGTTTCGGGGTTTTAGAAAACATTGAAAAGATAGGAGACATGGGTCAAACATTCATAAATGACCAATAAAATAGTATAGGTATAGAATATGAAGGATATATGAACATGGTAATGAAATTTGAAAGATGTACCATATGAAACGAAGAACTTTAAATGAAGACAAAAATAAGATTTCTCTTATGAGAATTCGGCAGCCTAACGGCGTCACTTAAAACCTCCCAAAAATGGATTGACGAGATCAAATGGGGTCTCTCATAACATGAACATAAATGATCAGTATGATAGATATAGATATCATACCCCAAAATAATAAAAATTAACTTGAGAGACTTGACATGAAAGTAAATCTCGAAAACGAGAAGGGTTAAAGAACCCCTTAGAAATTCGGCAGCCTAACGGCGCCACTTAAACTTCAACAAAAATGAATTGATGAGATCAAATAGGGTCTCTCATCATATGACCATAAAAGATCAGTATGATAGATATATAGATCATACCCCAACATAATAAAAAGTAACTCGCAAGGCCTGACATGAAATTAGAACTTTGAAAAAGGAGAAAGGTGAAAGAACCACTTAAAAATTCGGCAGCCTAACGGCGCCACTTAAAACTTCAAAATACTGAATTGAAGAGATCAAATGGGGTCTCTCATCATATGATCATAAAATATCAGTATGATAAATTTAGATATCATACCCCAACATAATAAAAATGAACTTGAAATACTTTACATGAAAATATATCTTGAAAAATGAGAAGGGAGAAAGAATCTGTTACAAAAAGTTCGGCAGCCTAACGGCGCCACTTAAAACTTCCTAAAAATAAATAATGAGAGTAAGAGGGGATCTCTCAATATATGAACATTAAAAGTGCAGTAGGAAGAGTATAAAATAATATCCTTTAACATAAGAACATGGAGTATAAAAGAAATGACATAAAAGAGATTGCTTGAAAAGAAGAGAGAGGTCAGATCCCTTACCTTAAAACGTAACTCTTAAAACTCAAAGGTTTGGGCCTTGAGGGCTTGGGGGCACCTTGGGAGGACTCCTTGGGAGGTAATGAGACCATAAATTCGTTGGGGGAGAGTGGGGAGTCGAAATGGATGAGAGGATGTCTTGGTATTTATAGGGGAAAGTGAGGGGACAAGGCATTAATGGCCAAGGGACACCTGAAAAGTGCTTTTCTCAAAACCATGTGCTCTCCCTTGGCATTTACCATGGAGTTAGGCCACATGGGGCCCCCAAAACAATAATTCATCACCCTTGTCCGGCCAACCCTTAAAATATCTCATGACATCATCATGACACAGTTATGATGTCATTAAACATACCAAAACCCTAAAACTGTATTTTTACTATTCACTGAAAATTCAACTTTCTCAGAAAGATCCCAAAATTTCACCTTAATCAAATATCAATGCTCTGATTTCAAAAATTAACTCTATTTTATAAAAATAATTTTTTAAATATTTTTAATCTATTTTTTAAATAATTACACTATTCACCGAAAATTCATTTTTTCCAGAAAAAAACCCCAAAATTTACCTTAACATAATATCGATGCTCTGAGTTCAAAAATGAAATCCATTTTATAAAAATAATTTTCTAAATTTTTTTAATTTAATTTTTAATTAAAAAACACTATTCACCTGAAAAAACTAATACTTGAATAATAATTTATGAAACCGTTATTTAACCATTTTATTGAATCACACTACTTAATAAAGGTGCCTAGATTATATTAATACTTTCTTTAAGTGAGATTACTAATCCATTTGGTCACATTACTAATCCTAAGTATAAAATCACTATTCATAATTTACTATTCATCAAAAATTAAGTTGATCTTATTAGACTCTAAATTTCATACTGAACATAATTGTAGAGGACCATTTTTCAAAAATCATTACACATTTTTAATTATTTTAGGTTTACATAATCATTTTTAGAATATCATTTTTCTAAAATTCATTAAAAATATGCATACTGTATTTATCCGGACATTAGAAAATTCATAAACTTCATCATAAGAAGAAATCCCAATTTTTTTTTAAAACAAAGGATTACACAAGGCAGTTACGGTCTCCTTACATATCCCCTTATCACACCAGCATAGGACCTAAGTGTAAGGTGTGCTAAGGTGAGAGAATCCAAGGGAGGCTCGGCCAACATTGCATGAGTAGTAATTTCTATCAGTTTGAACTTCTCGCGAAGGAGATCCCGTTCTAGCTTCACACGATGAAGTTCAGCTTGGGTTTGGTCTAGAGCAAAGCCCAGTGGTGCTACCTCTTTCCCAAGTTCTATTAGATGGGCTTCGATCGGTCCAAGACTACTGGGTGAGGCCATCGAATCTTCTTTCTATATTAATTAACCAAGATTACTTGTATTTAGAGACAATAGTCAAAACGTTTAGTTTCCAGCGGTCATATTGACCAATGGTCAAATAACAGTCAAAACCCAACAGTATCATTTTAATTATACTCATGTTATCAAATGAAACATTTTTGTTGAGTATAAAAATAAAATCAAATAACACATAAAATTAGGAAACAAGATTTATTTAAAATTTCAGGTCATTACAATCTTCCACCCTTAAGAAATTGCATCCTCACAATTTTTAAAATCGGGTTTTGAAATTTCATTGAAAGTCCCACATCGGAAAAGGAGTCAGTAAAACTATTACTTTAAAAGAATGAAAGGGAAGTACAATGGTCACCCGAGTTAACCCACACTAGGATTCCATGTAGGAAAACATGGACATGGAGGAGAAAACAAAGGGTCATGTTCTAAGGGAGAGTGATAGAAAACATGATTAGGAGAAAGTTAACCATAAGAAAATCCCAAAATTATGATGTGCGTAAATGGTCTTTGATTACCTAGTAGGAAACGTAAACCAACAACGTTTTTTTTTTACGTTCCTTTTCATAATTTTGAGGAATTCATTTACTACATAGAACAAAAACATAAGAAAATATACCTACCTTCAAGTAGAGTTTCATCCTTTAATAAGTCCCTACCAACACTAATCTTTTCTCCAAATGATGAGAATTCAAAAACACTTGGTCTCATAAAAAGCACATGAATCATCTTCTATAGAATCACATAATCCACAAAAGATTAACTATCTATTTCTTTTATCTTTAAACATTATCCCAAAAATAGAAAGGTTAAGGTAAAACAACTCTTCAAAAAGAAATAATCTCATAGGTATGGAAACTACTTTTAAATCTTAAAAGTTCCATGGTACTACCCAAAGTTCATCATAGACCATTCCATAAATAACGGTCCTTAAAATTCCTCAAAATAAACCAAACTAAGATTGAAACCCAAATACAAGAGGGATTTGATAACATAGTCTTCCAAAATAAACTCCATTGTTCATCTCCAAACAACATCAACCACTCCTAACATCTTATAAAAAATGTAGATAACCTAAACATATTTTACCCAAGATAGGTTAATCACTCCCATAAGTAACCTAAATTACTATAAGTTCACCTTAAATTCATCGATTCTTCAAAATATAAGTCAACCTTACTTCTCAATGAAAATAACGTAGTAATCTATTTACCTCGATCATATAGGGTCCCAAAAATAGTGAACGTATTCCAAAATAATAATCATCTTTTAATCCCCTAATCATCTCTTTCATATTAATATGGAAATTGTCACATTTCTTATCACATTGGTTGTTGGGACATGTTCTTCCATTTCTCACCATTATCTACGAAAACGAAATACAATTAGGGGCTTTAATACTTAGCCAATAATCATGAAAAGAAACTTAACGCATATAAGGATAACTTGTAGAAGAAAAGTATACCCTAACTTGTGATCCCCTAGATTTTAAACTAGGTTATCCATGATCATATATCCTTATGTGAATCTTTATTTTATTTTATCTTTGTTCCTTTAAAAATGGTTCATACTAAGCTTATGAATTTACCAAAGCATATCCCCTGGGAGTGTCGTAACCAAGAGTGCAGCAAGGCCCGTTTTCATGTACCAGTTCCCGTTCGAGTCTATCTCAAAGCGGTGTTTTCGGGTTTTACCCCTATGTACATCTATGCCAGAGCCACCTCTACCTGCTCGTATCCAGACAGGGATGTATTTGCTTAGAAACTCATTACTCAATACTCACCAAAATAACAGGAAGATTTTTTATATATAAAATTTTCTATAGGCTTCTCCCTAAAAATTTCATATCCTAATTTCCACAAATAACTAAACCATCCTTTGATACCAACTATAGCATCCCGTCTTTTTATAACATAACTTTCATTCCATTACACGGAACTGAGGATCTTTAAGGTTTAGTGTCTTGTAAATAAGGAACATAATACATGAAAACAACATAAAACATTCTTCTTAAACACTTGAAAGGCTTCTCCTTAAGTTCATCCTAGGTTCATTACTGCATCTCATAACCTGGGGACATACATCAAAAGAAAGGGTGAGCAGAAGGCCCAGTAAGGGAAACAAGAGAAACATTTTACATGTGAACTTGAGATACTTCAATAAAAACATGAAAAGAACATTAAGGCATGAGAAAGAAATCATGAGGCATATCATAATAAAAATAACATTTTTCATAACTTGGAGATGTGGCTACAACATTTAATATTGACAATCGTTTCGTTTCACCAAGGTCCATCCCCAAGGTGTCGTTAAAATTACCAAGGTTATTCACCAAGGCGTCGTTAAAAATGGTCATCTCTAGAGATTAAGTCTTTACCCAATGCATTGGAGCGCTATCTGGGTGAAACCTTGACATGTCTTTATTATAATGTGAGCCACACATATCATCATCAATCATTTCATAAAAAACCCATATAGCATAAAAGAAATGGGTTTCATTTCGTAATCATAACGTTTTAAAAACTGCTTTAAAGACATGATCTTTATGTCACTTTAAACCCACGGAAAGGGAAATCGGGTTTCATGTATGTAAATCCCAGAATATAAAATAGAAAATTTTGATATATATGTGAATACCCTTGTAAAAATAAGAGCTTTGAGTATTCACTTTATAACATAAAATAATTTTGAGAAAAGAGAGAGGCATTTTGAGATGAAAATCCTGCAGCATAACGGCTACGTTTCGGGGTTTTAGAAAACATTGAAAAGATAGGAGACATGGGTCAAACATTCATAAATGACACATAAAACAGTATAGGTACAAAATATGAAGTATATATGAACATGGTAATGAAATTTGAAAGATTTACCATATGAAACGAAGAACTTGAAAGGAAGACCAATATAAGATTTCTCTTATGAGAATTCGGCAGCCTAACGGCGTCACTTAAAACTTCCCAAAAATGGATTGACGAGATAAAATGGGGTCTCTCATAACATGAAAATAAATGATCAGTATGATAGATATAGATATCATACCCCAAAATAATAAAAATGAACTTGAGAGACTTGACATGAAAGTAGATCTCGAAAACGAGAAGGGTTAAAGAACCCCTTAGAAATTCGGCAGCCTAACGGCGCCACTTATACTTCAACAAAAATGAATTGATGAGATAAAATAGGTTCTCTCATCATATAACCATAAAATATCAGTATGATAGATATAGAGATCATACCCCAACATAATAAAAAGGAACTTGCAAGGCTTGACATGAAATTAGAACTTTGAAAAAGGAGAAAGGTGAAAGAACCACTTAAAAATTCGGCAGCCTAACGGCGCCACTTAAAACTTCAAAATACTGAATTGAAGAGATAAAATGGGGTATCTCATAATATGGTCATAAAATATCAGTATGATAAATTTATAGATCATACCCCAACATAATAAAAAGGAACTTGAAATACTTTACATGAAAATAGATCTTGAAAAATGAGAAGGGAGAAAGAATCCGTTACAAAAATTTCGGCAGCCTAACGGCGCCACTTAAAACTTCATAAAAATAAATAATGAGAGTAAGAGGGGATCTCTCATTATATGAACATGAAAAGGGAAGTAGAAGTAGTATAAAAGAACATCCTTTAACAAAAGAACATGGATTATAAAAGAAATGACATAAAAGAGATTGCTTGAAAAGAAGAGAGAGGTCGGATCCCTTACCTTAAAACGTAACTCTTAAAACTCAAAGGTTTGGGCCTTGGGGGCTTGGGGGCACCTTGGGATGACTCCTTGGGAGGTAATGAGACCAGAAATTCGTTGGGGGAGATTGGGGAGTCGAAATGGATGAGAGGATGTCTTGGTATTTATAGGGGAAAGTGAGGGGACAAGGCATTAATGGCAAAGGGACACCTCAAAAGTGATTTTCTCAAAACCATGTGCCCTCCCTTGGCATTTACCATGGATTTAGGCCACATGGGGCCCCCAAAACAATACTTCATCACCCTTGGCCGGCCAACCCTTAAAATATCTCATGACATCATCATGACACAGTTATGATGTCATTAAACATACCGAAACCCTAAAACTGTATTTTTACTAGTCACTGAAAATTCAACTTTCTCAGAAAGATCCCAAAATTTCACCTTAATCGAATATCAATGCTCTGATTTCAAAAATTAACTCCATTTTATAAAAAAAAAATTAAATATTTTTAATCTATTTTTTAAATAATTACACTATTCACTGAAAATTCATTTTTTTCAGAAAAAACCCCAAAATTTACCTTAACATAATATCGATGCTCTAAGTTCAAAAATGAAATCCATTTTATAAAAATAATTTTCTAAATATTTTTAATTTAATTTTTAATTAAAAACACTATTCACCCGAAAAAACTAATACTTGAATAATAATTTATGAAACCGTTATTTAACCATTTTATTGAATCACACTACTTAATCAAGGTGCCTAGATTATATTAATACTTTCTTTAAGTGAGATTACTAATCCATTTGGTCACATTACTAATCCATTTGGTCACATTACTAATCCTAAGCATAAAATCACTATTCATAATTTACTATTCATCAAAACTTAAGTTGATCTTTTTAGACTCTAAATTTTGTACTGAACATAATTGTAGAAGAACATTTTTCAAAAATCATTACAAATTTTAATTATTTAAGGTTTACATAATCATTTTTAAAATATCCTTTTTCTAGAATTCATTAAAAATATGCATACTGTATTTATCTGGACATTAGAAAATTCATAAACTTCATCATAAGAAGAAATCCCAATTTTTATTTAAAATAAAGGATTACACAAGGCAGTTACGGTCTCCTTACATATCCCCTTATCACACCAGCATAGGACCTAAGTGTAAGGTGTGCTAAGGTGAGAGAATCCGAGGGAGGCTCGGCCAACATTGCACGAGTAGTAATTTCTATCAGTTTGAACTTCTCGCGAAGGCGATCCTGTTCTAGCTTCACACGATGAAGTTCATCTTGGGTTTGGTCCAGAGCAAAGCCCATTGGTGCTACCACCTTCCCAAGTTCTGTTAGATGGGCTTCGATCGGTCCAAGACTATTGGGTGAGGCCATCGAATCTTCTTTCTATATTAATTAACCAAGATTACTTGTATTTAGAGACAATAGTCAAAACATTTAGTTTCCAGCAGTCATATTGACCAATGGTCAAATAACAGTCAAAACCCAACAGTCTCATTTTAATTATACTCATGTTATCAAATGAAACATTTTTGTTGAGTATAAAAATAAAATAAAATAATACATAAAATTAGGAAACAAGATTTATTTAAAATTTCGGGTTGTTACATAGGGTATGTCCTGGACACCCCCCCAAACAGACCCTAGACACCCCCATGATTTTTTTTTATGGTTTTTCAGACCCTATAGCCATGGTTAAAAACCGTGGCTATAGGTCTAATGCCATGGTTTCTAGCCGGGGCAATAAATTTTGTCCCTCCTATAGTATAAACACAATTTTAAACTGTGGCTATAGAGTTATTACCACGGTTAAAATCGTTTCTATATACCTATAGCCACGGTTTGAACCGTGGCTCTAGACCAATAGCCACAGTTCCAAACTGTGGATATAATTATAGGCCTATAGCCACGCCAGACTTATTCACAGTTCCTCAAACCGTGGCTATTACCTATAGCCACGGTTTGAAGACCTATAGCCACGGTTTAAAACTGTGGCTATAGCCTGAATTTCCATTAGTGTATAGCCCCATTAAAAATATCTATGCATATCAATATTAAAACACTCATGGGTATCATGGAGAAAATAAACATAATAAATGGGTGGGATCAGATGATCATTAAGGGTATATATTTAGCGGAAACTAAATAAGGAATCAATAATATGGAAAGAATAAATGATGATCATATAATCCCATATAAATAATCACATTATCTATAAAATTATCCATGGATATCATATAATTTAAAATAATCACACACACATTAGTAATAGATTTAATAATTATTGAATGCATAATTTTATACATTTAAAACTTACCGTTGAGGCCTCAGTGAAGACATCTGAAAATATCATCAAAGCCTTATCCCATGAAATCTGCATAAATGGGTAAGGCCTCAGCCAAAATGAAATCGATTTTGTCTCATGTGACTTACTGATGCATCGAGGGGATATATATAGCTTCAACCATAACTTACTAAGTCCAATGCATTTCTCATGTGAAAGGTTTTGAAATATAATCAACATAAAAATCATATTGAAAAAGTAGCATATGAAATGTTAATATTTTCCTATAATCATAAACCATATAGAGTAATATGATGCATGGTATTAAAGTAGTATATCCCCATTTAAAATGATCGTAAACCATCTAGACAAAAAGTAAGGATGGTATCATTACAACATGACCCCATTGGATCATAATTAAATTAAGGATTATTGTTACTGATGAATAGAAATTACATAAAAATGTTATTAAATACATTCTTGAAGAAAACACCCTTTTCACTTTGAAAATAAATTTTAAAAACTAAAAATTTCAAGAATATTAGGAAAATATTTATTTAAAAAGTATCATTAAAACCTATAGATGAGTCTTCAATGAAAGTAATGGTTATGTTGGTAGGGAATTGTTTTCATGTTGTATATGTTAAAAAATATTTTTTCACATTTTTAGCAAAATGAAAAAAAGTACCACATTCAGTAAACAAAAATAAGATTCCTTTTAAAACCTTTTTTTTTAAATTATACATGTTTAAAAATATATTCAATAAATAATTTGATGATTTTTGAAAACAATATTGAAAATATATTTAGAAAACATGGATATGTAAGAAAATAGATATTTAATCAAAGAGGTAAATGAAGTTAACTTTTCTAAAACACATTTTCTTAATTATTTTGTGTAAACAAGAGAAGAAAATGTTACTATTAATTGTAAAGATAATGAATGACCATAGGATAATAAAATGGATTGGTTTTAACATATATATATCAAAAAAATTACTCAAATGAGACTTAAACATAAATAAACCTGAATAATGGTGAGATTGTGAAATATACCCTTACCCCAAGCCTGAATTTCTTTATATGTGTTTGAAACTTCTATAAAATAAATATATATTTATGATAAATATATTAAAAAACCATATTAATATATATCATACCATATATGATTTAATTAGAACATTTTATCACCCATTAACTAATAATTCATTATTAAAATCATTGTTCTTGGTGATAATAGCTTCGCTTTTCATGTATGTTTTAGTTACGTAGTTTTGGACCTTTTATTTTTATCATAGATCAATCATATTAAGAATTTTGACTATGATATAAATTTAAAATTCATTCATTATATATATATATACTAATCCATAAAATATAGATATAAGGAAATGAATTACACTGTTCATGAAGACGGTTGGTCATATGTATGCATGAACACTGTTTTCACTTTTTGAAAGATGAAATGAATGGTAAATAATAATTAATCATTTAAAAATTATTATTATAACATATAAATCATAAATTCATTAAATATTTTCTTGTTACCATCCATTTAAAGCGTTAATGAAAAATGGATCACATCACTCTGTGGATGTGGTGGTCTACACATACGCATGAGCAACATTATCATTTTCCAATATACTATAATGTAAGAAGTTATATATGATATTATAATTAAAAAATAATATTTATGTCATAAATATCATATATATTCATTTGTCCCATCATTATAACCATCCATGTGAAATGCTGATGAAAAACAAATTACACTGCTACGTGGAGACAATAAGCCATACATACACATGAGCGATGTTTTCACTTTTCATAACATAGAAAAGAGAAGGAATATGGTTGTACCATAATAATTATAACATCTTAGTATATTTATTATACTTTTTTTATTATATTATTATGGGTAAATTAATTTAATAGGAAATATAAGAAGAAATAAACATGAAGGACTCAGTAAATATGATTACAACTTCCTCAATAGAATTCCTTTAGATCTCTTATTAAGGAACCTAGCTCAGGTCCTTTTGGGAGAAGAAAATAAAGATATTATCTAAGGATTTTTATAATATTAATGGATAGGTTTTGGTTGAGATATATGGATCATTGTGTTGTAAAGAAGTGAGGGAGGAGGTTTCCTTTTATAATTAAGGTGAGGGGAATTTTTGGAATTTCATAAAATGTTAAATTATAATAAATTCATTATCAAGAAAAATAAATCAAAATTGATAGGTATTAGAACATAGTGTATTATATGGTTGAATTATTATCAACCAATAAAATTTGGATAGGTTTTTGTGGCTTTATAAACCTTATATTTCGGTTTAACCCCTTAGTTAACCCATTTTAACACTAACTGTAGTAACATCTTTTTCATTATTAAAAGTATATAATTTTACATATAAGATGAAAAATAGATAATAAATGGAAAAATCATAAAATTTTAGACCATATATTATCCACATTTTCCTCTTTTAAGATTTAATTATTTTTAAAATATTATATTGATAAATTACCATTAATGTCAATTTTGATACTATTTATTTAAATTGAATCCAAATACTTCAATACTTTTTTTTGAATATAATTAATTTAAACAACACTAATATATCCAATTAATCTAAAAAATTCATATAACACATTAAATCACTCAAATTAAATCACTTTTAATATTTTTAATATCATTTTTTTTATTTCTCTATTAATTGAATAAATATTGTATTAGCATTGTATATGCATTTAAGGTAATTATATAATCATTTAAAATTTAAAATAAATTATCATCATGAATAAAATTTTATTTCAAATAGAACTGAAATTTATATTCATTCATAACTTTCTTTTTTCCCTATGTAGAGACATAATTGATATTTAAAACTAAGCGAGTGAGATTTCATAACTTTCTTTGATTTAAATATTATATTGGTCATTTTCATGGACAAGTGTCCACTAAACATAACAATTTAAATAATAATGTGATAATGGTAAAACTATATTCAACCAATAATAATTAAGATGAAATATTATGACCTTATCACTTAGTTTTAACCAAGATTAATCTAATTTACCCTTTACCGAGGTGATTTTTTTTACAACAGTTACTATTCACAATGCCTAAAAATAAAAGGGACCTATTTACCAAATTTTTACCTCATTATTAAAAATATAAAATCTTTTTTTATCAAATTCAATATATATAAGTGTCATAAATTAATTTTTAAATAAGTTTAAAAAACATGATGCAAACCGCTTTTAGAAAAATATAGTTTTAAACTGGATATTATTATTATCTCATTCTTAGAGAATATTAGATGAGTATTAAAACATATTATTCAATATATATTAAAAAAATTTCATTAAAATTATTTATCAATAGTGGTTTATAGAAACACATTATGCTCCTAAAAAAATTTAGAAAAACATCCCATTTACTTTTAAATGATTTTTATTTTCATCTCTAGTCAATTGATAACTAATATATTTATTTTATACATGTGAAAACAATATAATTTTTATAATTTAGTTTGTTCTATTCATTCATAAAGTTTAAATGGATAGGTGATAGTTTTAAATTAAATAATAATATTTTAATAGTATATTTTGATTCTATTAGGCTCAGTATTGTGTGTTGTGTTTTCTATTGAACATAGAGTTCTTTTAAAATCCCAGGGTGTTATATGTCACAAATTTGTTTTAATATAGAGCTTCATGGGTAGTTCTTTAGGAGATATATAATTTAATTTGTGTAGTATGGAGTGAAATATCAATCGTTAAAGTGAGAGGTACTCATTATGGAACAAATTCCAGTCAATGTCATAGGTGATGCTCTCATAAGCTTGGAATGGGAAGTATTGGTTGTTCCATTTGTCACTCAAGCAAGGGAGAGATGACCATATATGAAATTTGTGTTTAGTGATGAATTAATCATGGGCTATAACAATTGGTAGTTTCTTTAATAAAGTTATGAAAATTAAATTCCTATGGTGTTGAGTGATGTATCAGTCATGGGCGTGTTATAAGGACCCAACGTTAAACATTACATAATCTTGAATGTTGTCAATAATTCACATTGAGGGTATTTTCAGGTTTAGATTTTTAGATAATTAGGCCATAACTATTACATAAAAACTTAAAAAATACATATATACACTACAACTTAGTATCCATTTTTCATAAAATAAACTCTTAAAAAAATAGAGACATGTCTAGTTCCATATTTTAGACAGCATGAATTTTCCTTGATCTCATCCTTGACCCTATTCATCTTTATGTCATGTGAAAAACTTTTAGAAACTTGATATGCGAATAAAAAGCTCAGTAAGGGTTATAAAATAATGAAAAGAAACATTATCCCATCAATAAATAAAAATCTATGAAACCATACTTCTCAATCATAACCTACCTCATGAAATCATAAGATTTATGAATAACATAAATAAATCATAAATCATAAAGGTAACTTATGGAATTCATAACATGCTTACATTGTAGCTATCACAACCACAAAGGGGGACACATTTGGAATACCCATCATAGTATATTACTTAATATCTTAGGAGAAACATTAACTTTTACCTCTGTCACGTTACCCAATGCATTGGAGAGCTATCTCGGGCTCACCCGCCCTAGGTTTATCACAGAACCACCCGTATATGTAAATAATGCCCAATAACCATAACACAATCATAACACATAACACAAGCATAAAGGAAATCTAACATTTCCACATTCCAATCACAATATATCAATTCAAGATATCTAAATAAACAATGCTTTATCAAACCATATTCAAAACCATTTAAAAGATTTAATAAAGAGATTTTTGAATCAAAGTGTCCCAAACCACTTTGAAGCTTTTAAAGGAATTGACATTTTAAAAAATTCATTTCCATATAAATAAATCCTTAAAAACCATTTTGAAAACATGGAAATTAATGAGAAATAGTTAGAAGAATAAGTCATTAAATCATTTAAAACAATATTTCAATTAAAGTGTTTTTAATAAAATGAGAGACGCTTGAATAAAAATAATTGAGGAATATAATTTAATCAAAACATTATAATATCATTAGAATAAAGGTATTCATGATATAATATTCCAAAGGAAAGTATATAGACCATATAATAGTGGATTGGTGCATAAAAACAATTAAGTCTCAATGGAACGTAAATTGAGACAAAATTTCTTATAAAGATGGTATCCTTCGATTAAAGATAAATCAATTACATAATTATGTCTGATGAATATAAATACACCCAATATAAGTGAATATTAAGTGTAAAACAATCATAGTTAGTTCACACATATTTATAGAAAGACACAATCAACTAATATAAGTTTAACCCAAAGAATTGAAATTGGATTAAGAAGTTCCTTTACAGAAATTCGACAGCCTAACGGCGCCACTTTAAAATTCAAAAAATGAGTTGATGAGAGAAAAAGGGTATCTCATCACTTGGAAATAAAATGTACAATAATAAGTATATAAAGGAACATATCCCAACAAAATAAGATGTAAATTAAAAGACATAACAAAAAGAAGTCTTTTAAAAAGAGGAGGGTGAAAGGTTCCCTTACAGATTGGGTAACATACGAAAGATACACCTCATGAAAGAAGGGTCATTAAATGAATATGTAAATACCCAAAAATTATATTATATTACACAATTAATACAATCATGGACAGTAAATACTCAACACAAAAGGAAATAGTGGCCAATATAGCATGAATCTCACGAGAATAAAAAGCGAGATAAAAACCCCTTACTTCGTTGTAATCAATCAAGTCGTATGACCAAAAGTTAATAACCACAAAATGAATAAAAAAATAACATGAATATAAAGAGAATAATGATAATATATATCAAATGGAATTACACAACACACCACATGAAATAAATAAGTGGCAAATAATGGAAATCTCACGAAATTAAGAGTGAGATAAGAAACCCCTTACCTCGTGTCTGACTTGACTTGTTTGTTCCATGTTATTCCTAAATAATAAACTTAAGTTAATTTATACTTGATTAAGAACCATTTTTAAGTTTATTATTCCTTTTATATCACTTATTACCCCGTTATAAACAATATGTAATCATTTAAGTTAATAATGGTCGTTTTCTTGATATTTGGTACTTGAGTAAAAAATGAACGCCTTATAATTGCAAGTTGTCCATGTTGTCAATATTACATTATCTCCAGAATGATATTAATTATTTATATATCATATATTTCATATATATCTAGTATATATATGTATTTATAACAGTACATAATATTTGGAGATAAGAAATGAAATCCACCATTCATGGAGACAGTAAGTCGTACGTACGCATGAACGCTACTTTCATTTCTATTTCGTATTTTAACTGAATGAAAACTTAATGATACATAGTTATATTATAATTCTAGTATAATATCATATATAATTTCAATAACTCCATCCTTTATGTGTCCCACAAGTGGTATGAATGAGTCATATCACTTTGAGGGGGCGGTAGTCCGCACTTCCTCAAATGAAATTATCGCATTTACCCATAATGGAAACCATAAAGGTATGCTATAGATTAAAAATTCATAATCATAAAGAAAACATAAAAATAATATATATCATATATAAATACAGTTTCATCATAATATCCACTATGATAGGTGGTAGGAGATAATCGAATAATCATCGTTCCCTGAGGCGATAGTTTTCCATCCACAGAAACAGTATGTTTTTCACCCATTAGATGGAGGTGTGTGTAAGTGTAGTTATAATACTTCTCATAAAACATACTAGTATATTTGTTATACTGGTTTTGTTATAAAATAAAGTAATAAAAAGAGTTTAGGGGTTGGATAAGTAAAATAAAATAAAATAAGTTAAGAGAAACTGTTACCTTTAATTTGGGTAACTCTCTTTGGTATGAACCAAAAGGGTTTCTTGAAGTGCCTTATGCCTAAGGTAAGGCTTCTATGAGGAGTATAGAGATGTATTGAGATTAATTAGGAAGAGTTTGGATGAGAAAAAAGTCTTGAGAGGTGTGAGGAATTGGTTAGAAGTGAGGTCTTTTTATGGGGGGGGAGGGGCTCTTTAGGAAAGTGTTATAATATTATTTTATTATATAATGATATTTGGATTCTAAAGGTCCAAAACTCATTACGGTAGATGATACGATGACTCGTGGTCGAATTAAATACATACAATAATAATTGGACAGGTTTTGAATGTTATTTTAATATTTATAATCTTATTTATTTAAATCATTTATTAATGAGGTAAACACTGTATCATTATTGTGTCATAAATAATTTAATTTATTTGATGTCTAAAAATTATAAAAAAAATACCATGATGTAGGAAATATTTTTATATTTCCTATGAATATTTATATTTTAAAAGATAGCTTACATGAAACCATGTGAAAATTAATTTACAAAAATATTTTTTTATGTCATTTTTGCCTTTACTTTAAGTTAATTAAAATAAAGTGTCATTATCATTCATAAGTGGCTCCACGGGGTCCCCAAATCAACCCAAGGATTATCATGGTCATCCATTACTCATAAAATAAGGTTAGGACAAGTGTTAAGGTAATTTTGAATTATTATAATATTTTTTTTACCTTGAATTACATTATTTACCTTTAACCGCGGTAAATAAGTCAAAAGTTACTATTCACAAAAAATTATTTTCATCTCATTAAACCACATTTTACATAATAATAACAACCATGTATGTCGGATTTTTTAAATTCAATTCACAGAAATGGTAAAATTTCATTTAAAAAAAAGTTAGTTTTTTAACTACTACTAAGTGGTTTCACTATTCATGAAAAATTGATGTTTTTCAGAAAACTACCAAAAATTACGCCTAATATATATTTTATATTTAGAATTAATAAATGATGTCTATTTTACCAAATTATAAACATAGAAGTTGCATTAATTAATTTAAAATTAATTCCCGTTGTTAAAACAAATAACGTGTTTTTAAGAAACAATAACTATCAAAAGATTGACACTTGTTTATGACCAATTTCAAAGTGAAATTAATTCCAATGACCAAAATTGGTTTAAATGTTAAAAAATATTATAATTATATTTTTAAAATAATTAAAAAAATAATCTAACCATATAAATAAATTAGATTAAAATGCAGTTTTGATTTAAAATACTATATTTTTCACTATTCATTAGAAAATGAACTTTATCAGAAAAATTACAAAAAATTACACTAAAGTAAATTTTGATTTCCCTATTATAAATAAGAATTTTATTTGGTCAAATAGAATGTATTAAAGTGACCAAAACTAGATTTAAAGAGGGTTCGTCATTAAAAGGTTGTAAATCGACCTTTTAATGTAAATTATGCTTAAAATTAGATTCATTCACATTTTAAGCCGCTAACTTTTATTGGATAAAAGTAAAAACATTTAAAAAACATGTATAATCATATTTTATTTAGTTATACTCATTCCCACCAATACAATGACTAGTCTTTAACTACCATTTAAAATAATAATATTATATTATTAGTGTGAGACATAAGATTTCAAAGAAACCTATTGTTGTGTATAGGGTAAGCCATCGAACACAACATCCCCTTTAAAGTAAAATTTATAATTAATTTTAAAATATTAATAAATATAAAAATTTCATATTCTTTATTTACCAGAGATGTTACATCCTTCCCCCCTTTTGGGAATTAGTTCCTCACAATTTTAAAATTGGGCTCGGAAACATCATTAAAAGTCCTACATCGGAAAAGGAGTCAATAAAACTATCACATTAAAATAAAGGAAGATAATTAAAAAGGTCATGCAAGACAAAAGATACTAGGATTCCATGAAAACATGGATATGGAGGAGAAAACAAACCATAAAGTTTTTATGGAGAGTGATAGAAAACTTGACTAGGAGAAGGTTAACCACCAGAAAATCACAAACTTATGATGGGTTAAACGGTCTTTGATTCTCCAGTAGGAAAATTTAATAGACAAAATTTTTTTAAGTTACTTTTCATAAATTTGAGGAATTTATTTATGATATTAAATTAAAAAAATGAAACACACTTACTTGTCATGTATACTTTCATCCATTACTCAATTTCTACCACAAACTCATTTTTTTCAAATGATGAGTATTCGATATGACTTGTTCACATAGAAAGCACAATAATCAACTTCTAGAGAATCACATAATCTAAAAAATATAAACTATATTTTTTCCATGTCTTTATATGTTAACCAAAACCAAAATGGTTTGTGCGAGATCAGATAATACCCAAAAAAGGATAATCTTTTACAAAAAAAAACTACTCTTAATCTCCAAAAATTTTCAAACAAAACCCAAAGTTCAACAAAGACCATTTGATAAAAAATTGTCCATAAAATTGTTCAAATTAATATAAACTAAGATTAAAACACAAATCTCAGAAGCATTTAATCACATAGTCTTCCAAGATAAATCTTTAACATTTATCTCCAAATAACATCAGTTACTCTTAAAGTCTCATATTGAAAAGTAATTAACCTAATCACATATTCTATATGATAGGTTAATCATTTCTATAGATAACCCAAAATAAACTTATTCTTGATTCATAAAATCATCTAACTAAAAATAATTAGTCATAATAACAAGGGAATTCATGTAGTCCAGTGGTAGGTGATAAATCCCAATCTCACTTTGGTTGTGGGTTCGATTCCAGTACCTTTGTCTAACGTGAAGGGTTGTCACGCGGTCTGCGTGTTATCCTTTTTCAAAAACTATATAATTTTATAACATTTCCAAAAAGAGATAAATTCATAAAAAATAATCATAAAATATTTTAACCACAAGTGTTTTCTAATAACTTTCATTTTGCATCCCAAAATGTATTAACCTGCAATTGCCTCAAATTCAAGGATCATATAAACCCAAACGTTTCTCTATAACTATATCCACAAAAGAAAAGATAATTATTCCTTGAATAAAATTTTCATATATCAAACTTCAAGGTTACACACACTATAAAAAGTCTTCTAATGTAATTCCATCATCAAAAGAGCCTTAAAACTTTTAAGCAATTCACCATCCTAAAATATACTATAACTCTTGAATCCCTTATATGTTGACTTCTTACTAATTCAATGTTCATCATGATCCATTAACCTTTCCTTTCTAACTTATTCTGAATTACTTCTTTCCTACAAAAAAATCATGAATCATATCCTTAGATTTCAAAAATTTCTAAACATCAGTTAAGAAATAATCCATACCATTGATTGGTCATTGTCAGTTTCTTCATTCTCAATCAGAATGGCATTAGGTATTGGTAAACATATATTTTTACGATACAAGTGATCCCATTCCCGAAACTTCTTCATGGGATATCTGTTTGAATAATGACCATGCACACCACATTTAAAACATTCAATTGATCCCTCAGAAAGAACTTCTTTCCCTTTCCTAGAGTCAACTGGAAGCTTCCTTTTTCCATGGCAGGTTCTTGATTTATGACCTTCACTTCCACATCTATAGAATCTTCCTGTCCCTTTGAAACATTTTCCGATGTGTTTCTTTCCACATCCTTGACACATAGGTTTTTTAATATACTTACCTTTATGATTATTAAATGAACTTTCGTGGGGATTTGTTTACTGCATATATGATGCCTTATTAAAATCACCAAGGTCCAGGTGGTCAATCAGGACTATAGATAGTTGGTTGAGAATAACCACAAGAGTTCTCATTGCAGCTCCCATTTTATTCAGTTTCTCATTCAGAAAACTGTCACAGTTTTCTTCACTTCTACTGTTAGTTTGGTTCCTGCTAGATCCATCCATTTACTAAAACCAAAAAGGTCAGTGTGAGTATATTATTAAAATCATCATATAATATCTTATGAGGAGGGTAGATAAAAAGATATACTTATTCATGTTATCTTAAAATCATTCCCTTTATCTAAAATAACTATGACTCTTTCTAAAATCCTAACCATTATGGTAATGTCACTTATGCTTAAAGAACACCCTAACCTCTAAAGTTATCTAAACCGACCTTTGATACCAACTATAAGGACCCGCCCTAAAAAAACATTACATAATCTTGAATTTTGTTAATAATTCATGTTGTGGATCTTTTCAAGTGTAGAGTTTTAGAGAATTAGGCCATAACTATTACATAACAACTTGAAAATTACATGTATACACTACTACTCGGTATCCATTTTTCATAAAATAAAAACTCTTTAAATAAACAGAGACATGTCTAGTTCTATATTTTAGACAGCATGACTTTTCCTTGATCTCATCCTTGACCCTATTCATCTTTATTTCCTGTGAAAAACATTTCAAAACATGGGATGAGCATAAAAATCTCAATAGTGGTTATAAAATAATGAAAAGAAACATTATCCCATTAATAAATACAAATCTATGAAATTGTACTTTTCAATCATAACATACCTCATAAAATCATAAGATTTATGAATAACATAAAGAAATCATAAAGGTAACTTATGGAATTCATAACATGATTACATTGTAGCTATCACAGCTACATAGGGGGTCACATTTGGAATACCCATCAAATTATATTCCGTAATTCTATTAGGAGAAACATTAACATTTACCTCTGCCACGTTACCTAATGCATTGGTGAGCTATCTCGGGCTCACCCACCCTAGGTTTATCACAGAACCACCCATATATGTAAATAATTCCCAATAACGATAACATAATCATAACACATAACACAAGCATAAATTAAATATAACATTTTCACATTCCAATCACAATATATTAATTCAAGATATTGAAATAAAAAATGATTTATCAAACCATTTTCAAAACGATTTAAAATATTTAATAAAGAGATTTCTGAATCAAAGTGTCTCATACCACATTGAAGATTTTAAAGAAATTAACATTTTAAAAAATTAATTTTCTATATAAATAAATCCTTAAAAACCATTTTGAAAGCATGAAAATTAATGAGAAATATTTAGAATAATAAATATTTAAAACATTTAAAACAATATTTCATTTGAAGTGTTTTTAACAAAATGAGAGATGCTTGAATACAAATAATTGAGGAATAGAATTTAATCAAAAAATTATAATATCATGATAATAAAGGTATTCATGATATTATATGCCAAAGGACAGTATATACACCATATAATAGTGAATTGTTGTATAACAACAATGAAGTCTCAATGGAACGTAAATTGAGACGAAATCCCTTTTAAAGATGGTATCCTTAGATTAAGGATAAATAAATTACATAATTATGTGTGAAGAATATAAATACACCCAATATAAGTGAATATTAAGTATAAGACATTCAGAGTTTGTTCACACATATTTAAAGAAAGACATAATCAATAAGTATAAGTTTAACTCAAAGAGTTGAAATTGGGTTAAGAAGTTCCTTTACAGAAATTCGACAACCTAACAACACCACTTTAAAATTCAAAAAATGAGTTGATGAGAGAAAAAGGGTATCTAATCAATTGGAAATAAAATGTACAGTAATAGGTATATAGAAAAACATATCCCAATAAAATAATATGTAAATTAAAAGACATAACAAAAAGAATTCTTTTAAAAGGAGGAGGGTGAAAGGTTCCCTTACAAATTGGGTAACATGCGAAAGATACACCACATGAAATATAGATAATTAAATGAAGATAAAAATACCCAAAAATTATATTATATTACACAATTAATACAATCATGGATAGTACATATGCCACACAAAAGTAAATAGTGGCCAATATAGCATGAATCTCACGTGAATAAAAAGTGAGATGAAAAACCCTTACTTCATTGTAATCAATCGAGTCGTATGACAAAAAGTTAATAACCACCAAATTAATCACAGAATACCATGAATATAAAGATAATAATGATAATATATATCAAATCTCAGTAAAAAATCCACCACATGCAATAAATAAGTGTCAAACAATGGAAATCTCATGAAATTAAGAGTGAGATAAGAAACCCCTTACCTCATGTCTGACTTGACTTGTTTGTTCCTTGTTATTCCTGAATAATAAACTTAAGTTAATTTATACTTGATTAAGAACCCTTTTTCAAGTTTATTATTCCTTTTATATCACTTATTACCATGTTATAAACAATATTTAATCATTTAAGTTAATAATGGTCGTTTTGTCGATATTTGGTACTTGAGTAAAAAATGAACGCCTTATAATTACAAGTTTTCCATGTTGTAAATAATACATTATCTCTATAATGATATTAATTATTTAGATATCATATATTTCATATATATCCAGTATATATGTGTATTTATAACAGTACATAACATTTGGAGATAAGAAATAAAATGCACCGTTCATGGAGACGGTAAGTCGTACGTACGCATGAACGCTACTTTCATTTCTATTTTGTATTTTAATTGAATAAAAACTTAATGATACATAGTTATATTATAATTCCAGTATAATATCATATATAATTTCAATAACTCTATCCTTTATGTGTCCCATGTATGGTATGAACGAGTCATATCACTTTGAGGGGGCGGTAGTCTGCACTTCCTCAAATGAAATTATCATGTTTACTCATAATGGAAACCATAAAGGTATGCTATAAATTAAAAATACAGAAGAATAAATAAATATTAAACAAAATATATATCATATATAAATACATTGTCATCATAATAGCCACCATGATAGGCGGTAGGAGATAATCGAACAATCATCATTTCGTGAGGAGTTAGTTTTCCATCTAAAGAAACAATATGTTATTCACCCATTAAATGGAGGTGTGTGTAAGTGTAGTTCTAATAATTCTCATAAAAAAATCCTATTATATTTATTATACTGTTTTTGTTATAAAATACAGTAATATAATGATTTTAGGGGTTGGAGAAGTAAAATAAAAGAAAAGTAGTTAACAGAAATTGTTACCTTTCATTTGGGTAACTCCCTTTGGTATGAACCAAAAGGGTTTCTTGAAGTGACTTATTCCTAAGGTAAGGCTTATAGGAGGAGTATAGGAATGTAGGGAGATTAATTGGGAAAAGTTTGGATGATCTAAAAGGCTTGAGAGGTGTGAGAAATTGGTTATAATTGAGAGATTTTTATAAGGGGGAGGAGGGGCTCTTTAAGAAAGTGTGTTAATATTATTTTATTATATAATGATATTCATTTTCTTAATGTACAAAAGTAATTAAGGTAGAAGATAAGATGACTAATGGTCAAAATAAATTCATCCAATAATAATTGGACAGGTTTTGGATGTTATTTTAATATTTATAATCTTATTTATTTAAATCATTTATTAATGAGGTAAACACTGCATCATTATTGTGTCATAAATAATTTAATTTAATCGACGTCTAAAAATTATTAAACAAAATACCATGATGTATTAAATCATTTTACATTTCCAATTAATATTTATATTTGAAATGATAACTTCTATAACACCATGTGAAAATTAATTTACAAAGAGATATTTGTTTATATCATTGTTTCCTTTACTTTAAGTTAATTAAAATAAAGTGTCATTATCATTCATAAGTGGCTCCATGGGGTCCCAAAATCGACCCAAATATTCCCATGGTCGGCCATTACTGATAAAATAAGGTTAGGATAAGTTTTAAGGTAATTTTAAATTATTATAATATTCTTTCTACCTTGAATTACTCTGTTTACCTTTAACCGCGGTAAATAAAAGTCAAGAGTTACTATTCACCAAAAATTATTTTCATATTATTGAACTAAATTTTATTTACTAATAACAACCATGTATTTCAGATTTTTTAAATTCAATTCACAGAAGTGAAAAAATTTTAATTAAAAGAAAAAGTCAGTTTTTTGACTACTACTAAATGGTTTCACTATTCATCAAAATTGTTGTTTTTTAGAAAACTACCAAAAATTCAACCGAAGCTATATTTGTTATTCCAAATTTAAAAATTATGTCTATTTTACCAAATTATAAACATAGAATTTTCATTAATTAATTTAATGTTAATTCTTGTTGTTAAAACAAATAGCATCTTTTTAAGAAACAATAACTATCAAAAGATTGACACGTGTTTATGTCCAATTTAAAGTGAAATTAATTCCAATGAACAAAATTGGATTAAATGGTAAAAATATATTCTAATTATACTTTAAAACCAATTAAAAATATAATATAACCATATAAATTAATTAGATTAAAACGATGTTTTGAATTAAAATACAATATTTTTCACTATTCGTTAGAAAATGAACTCTATTGGAAAAAATCCAAATATTTACGCAAAGTAAATTTTGATGTCACCATTATAAAGAAGAATTTTATTTGGTAAAATATAATGTATTAAAGTGACAAAAACAATATTTAAAGAGGATTCTCCATGAAAAGGCGGTAAATTGACCTTTTATTGTAAATTATGCTTAAAATTAGATTCATTCACATTTAAGCCACTAACTTTTATTGGATAAAAGTAAAAACATTTAACAAACATGTATAATAATATTATAGTTAGTTCTATTCATTACCACAAATAAAATGGCTTGGCGTTAACTACTATTTAAAATAATAATATTATATTATTAGTGTGCGACACAAGATTTCAAAGAAACATGTTGTTGTGTATCAGGTAAGCCATCGAACATAGCATCCTCTTTAAAGTAAAATTAATAATTAATTTACAAATATTAATAAAAATGAAAATATAATATTCTTTATTTACATGTAATGTTATATCCTTCCCCCCTTTTGGGAATTGCGTCCTCCTAATTTTAAAATTGGGATCGGAAACATCATTGAAAGTCCCACATCCGAAAAAGAGTCAATAAAACAATCAATTTAAAATAAAGGAAGAGAAGTAAAAAAGGTCACCCAAGATAAAAGATACTATTATTCCATGAAAACAAGGATATGGAGGAGAAAAAAACATCAATTTATGATAGAGAGTGATATAAAACATGACAAGGAGAAAGTTAACCACCAAAAAATCACAAACTTGTAATGGTTTTAATGGTCTTTGATTCCCAAGTAGGAAAAGTTAATAGACAAAGTTTTTGTTTTAAGTTACTTTTCATAAAGTTGAGTAATTTATTTATGAACTTGAATCAAAACAAAAGTAAATATACTTACTTGTCAGGTAGACTTTCATCCATTACTAAATTACTACTACAAACTCACTTTTTTCAAACGATGAGTATTCAATATGACTTGTTCACATTGAAAGCGCTATAATAAACTTATAGAGAATCACATAATCCACAAAATATGAACTATATTTTCTCCATGTCTTTATACATTAACCAAAACCAAAATGGTTTGCATGAGATCAAACAATACCAAAAAAGGATAATCTTTTACAAAAAGAAAAACTACTCTTAATCTCCAAAATTTGTCAAACAAAACCCAAAGTTCAACAAAGGCCATTTGATAAACAATTTTCCATAAAATACTTAAAAGTAATACAAAATAATATTAAAACCCAAATCTCAGAATGATTTTATCACATAGTCTTCCAAGATAAATCTTAACATTTATCTCCAAATAACATCAGTTACTCTTAAAGTCTCATATTGAAAAGTAATTAACTTAATCACATATTCTCCATTATAGGTTAATAATTTCTATAGAGAACCCAAAATAAACTTATTCTTGATTAAAAAAACATATAACTAAAAAAAGTTAGTCATACTAACCAGGGACTTTACATAGTCCAGTGGTAGGTGATAAATATCAGTCTCACATTGGTTATGGGTTCGATTCCCGCAGCTTTGTCCGATGTGAAGGGTTGTCATGTGGTCTACGTGTTGTCCTTTTTCAAAAAATATATAATTCTATAACATTCCCAAAAAGATATAAATTCATCAAAAATAACCATAACATATTTTAACCACAAATTGTTTATAATAACTTTCATTTTTCATCCCAAAATTTATTAACCTATAATTGCCTCAAATTCAAGGATCATATAAACCCAAATGTTTCTTTATAACTATATCCACAAAATAAAAGATAATTATTCCTTGAATAAAATTTTCATATATCAAACTTTAGGGCTACACATACTATAAAAAGTCCTCTAATATAATCTCATCATCAAAAGAGCCTTAATACTTTTAAGCATTTCACCATCCTAAAATCTACCATAACTCTTGAATTCCTTATATGTTGAACTCTTACTCATTAAACATTCATCATGATCCATTAACCATTCCTTTCTAACTTATTCTTAAATACTTATTTCCTATAAACAAAACCATGAATCATATCCTTAGATTTTAAAAAAGTATAAACATCAGTTAAGAAATAACCCATACCTTTGATTGGTCATTGTCAGTTTCTTCATCCTCCATTTGGAATGGAATTAGGTATTGGTAAACATATATTTTTATGATACAAGTGATCACATTCCCAAAAATTCTTTGTAGGACATCTATTTTTATAATGAACATGCACACCACATTTAACACATTCAATTGATCCCTCAGAAATAACTTCTTTCCCTTTCCTATAGTCAACTGGATGCTTCCTTTTTCCATGGAAGGTTCTTGCTTTATGAACATCACTTCCACATCTATAGCATCATCATGTCCCTTTGAATCATTTTCCTATGTGTTTGTTTCCACATCCTTGACACATAGGTTTTTGAATATTCTTACCTTTATGATTATTACCTGAACTTCCGTGGGGATTTTTTTCTCGCATATACAATGCCTTATAAAAATCACCAAGGTTCAGGTGGTCAATCTTGACTCCAGATATTTGGTTGAGAATAACCACAAGAGTTCTCATTGCATCTCCCATTTCATTCAGTTTCTTATTCAGAAAACCATCACAGTTTTCTTTACATCCACTATTACTTTGGTTCCTAATAGATCCAGCCATTTACTAAAACTAAAAAGGTTAGTGTGAGCATATCAGTAAAATCATCATATAATATCTTTTGAGGAGGGTAGATAAAAAGATATACTTATTCATGTTATCTTAAACTCATTCACTTTATCTAAAATAACTATGAATCTTTCTAAAATCATAACCATTATGGTAATGTCACTTATTCTTAAAGAACCCCCTAACCTGTAAAGTTATCTAAACCGAACTTTGATACCAACTATAAGTACCCAACCTTAAACATTACATAATCTTGAATATAGTCAAGAATTCACATTGAGGATATTTTTAGGTTCAGAGTTTTAGAGAATTAGGCCATAACAATTACATAACAACTTGAAAATTACATGTAAACACTACTACGTAGAATCCATTTTTCATAAAATAAAAACTATTTAAAAAAAGAGAGACATTTCTAGTTCCATATTTTAGACAGCATGACTTTTCCTTGATCTCATCCTTGACCCTATTCATCTTTATGTCCTGTGAGAAACATTTAAAAACATGGGATAGCCATTAAAATCTCAGTAATAGTTATAAAATAATGAAAAGAAACATTATCCCATCAATAAATAAAAATCTATGAAACCATACTTTTCAATCATCACATACCTCATGAAATCAAAATATTTATGAATAACATAAAGAAATCATAAATCATAAAGGTAACTTATGGAATTCATAACATGCTTACATTGTAGCTATCACAGCTAAATAGGGGGTCACATTTGGAATACCCATCATAGTATATTCCCTAAAACTCTTAAGAGAAACAATAATGTTTACCTCCGTCACGTTACTCAATGCATTGGAGAGCTATCTCGGGCTCACCCGCCCTAGGTTTATCACAAAACCACCTGTATACGTAAATAATGCCTAATAATCATAAATAATCATAACACATAACACAAGAATAAAGGAAAGATAACCTTTCCATATTCCAATCACAATATATCAATTCCATATATTGAAATAAAAAATGATTTATCAAACCATTTTCAAAACCATTTAAAAGATTTAATAAAGAGATTTTTTAATCAAAGTGTCCCATACCACTTTGAAGTGTTTAAATGAATTAACATTTTAAAACATTAATTTCCTTATAAATAAATCCTTAAAACCCATTTTTAAAACATGTACATTAATGTGAAATATTTATAAGAATAAATCTTTAAAACATTTAAAACAATATTTCAATTAAATTGTTTTTAACAAAATGACAAACGCTTGAATACAAATAATTGAAGAGTAAAATTTAATCAAAACATTATAATATCATGATAATAAAGGTATTCATTATATAATATGCAAAAGTACAGTATATACACCATATAATAGTGAATTGGTGCATAACAATAATGAAGTCTCAATGGAACGTAAACTGAGACAAAATCCCTTATAAAGATGGTATTCTTAGATTAAGGATAAATCAATTACATAATTATGTGTGAAGAATATAAAAACACCCAATATAATTTAATATTAAGTGTAAAACAATCAGAGTTCGTTCACACATATTTATAGAAAGACATAATCAACAAGTATAAGTTTAACCCAAAGAATTGAAATTGGGTTAAGAAGTTCCTTTACAGAAATTTGACAGCCTAACGACGCCGCTTTAAAATTCAGAAAATGAGTTGATGAGAGAAAAAGGGTATCTCATCACATGGATATAAAATTTATAGCAATAATGATATATAAGAACATATCCCAACAAAATAAGATGTAAATTAAGAGACATAAAAAAATAAGTCTTTTAAAAAGAGGAGGGTGAAAGGTTCCCTTACAGATTGGGTAACATACGAAAGATAAACCACATGAAAGAAGGATCATTAAATGAAGATGTAAATACCCAAAAATTAGTATATTACACAATGAATACAATCATGGACAGTAAATACACCACACAGAAGGAAATAGTGGCCAATATAGCATGAATCTCACGGGAATAAAAAGTGAGATGAAAAACCCTTACTTCATTGTAATCAATCGAGTCGTATGACAAAAAGTTAATAACCACCAAATTAATCACAGAATACCATGAATATAAAGATAATCATGATAATATATATCAAATCTCAGTAAAAAATCCACCACATGCAATAAATAAGTGTCAAACAATGGAAATCTCATGAAATTAAGAGTGAGATAAGAAACCCCTTACCTCATGTCTGACTTGACTTGTTTGTTCCTTGTTATTCCTGAATAATAAACTTAAGTTAATTTATACTTGATTAAGAACCCTTTTTCAAGTTTATTATTCCTTTTATATCACTTATTTCCAGGTTATAAACAATATGTAATCATTTAAGTTAATAATGGTCGTTTTGTCGATATTTGGTACTTGAGTAAAAAATGAACGCCTTATAATTACAAGTTGTCCATGTGGTCAAGATTACATTATCTCCAGAATGATATTAATTATTTAGATATATTATATATCTTATATATCCAGTATATATATGTATTTATAACAGTGTATAACATTTGGAGATAAGAAATGAAATGCACCGTTCATGGAGACGATAAGTCGTACATACGCATGAACGCTGCTTTCATTTCTATTTCGTATTTTAATTTTATGAAAACTTAATGATACATAGTTATATTATAATTACAGTATAATATCATATATAATTTCAATAACTCCATCCTTTATGTGTCCCACGTATGGTATGAACGAGCCATATCACTTTGAGGGGGCGGTAGTCGCACTTCCTCAAATGAAATTATCACGTTTACTCATAATGGAAACCATAAAGGTATTATATAAAATAAAAATACATAATCATAAAGAAAAAATAAACATAATATATATCATATATAAATATAGTGTCATCATAATGGCCACCATTATAGGCGGTAGGAGATAATCGGACAATCATCATTTCGTGAGGTGTTAGTTTTCCATCCACATAAATAGTATGCTCCTCACCCATTAGATGGAGGTGCGTGTAAGTGTGGTTTGAATACTTATCATAAAAACATCCTAGTATATTTAGTATACTAGTTTTTTTATAAAATAAAGGAATAAAAATAATTTAGGGGTTGGAGAAGTAAAATAAAAGAAAAGAAGTTAAGAGAAACTGTTACCTTTAATTTGGGTAACTCCATTTGGTATGAACCAAATGGGTTTCTTAAAGTGCCTTATGCCTAAGTTAAGGCTTATATTTGGAGTATAGGGATGTAGGAAGATTAATTGGGTAGCTTTTGGATGAGACAAAAGGCTTGAGAGGTGTGAGGAATTAGTTGTAAGTGAGGGATTTTTATAAGGGGGGGAGGGGCTCTTTAGGAAAGTGTGATAATATTATTTTATTATATAATGATATTCGATTCCTAAAGTTCCAAAACTAATTAAGGTAGAAGATATGATGACTCATGGTAGAAATAAATTCATCCAATAATAATTTTATAGGTTTTGGATGTTATTTTAATATTTATAATCTTATTTATTTAAATCATTTACTAATGAGGTAAACACTGTATCATTATTGTGTCATAAATAATTTAATTTATTTGATGTCTAAAAATTATAAAACAAATACCATGATATAGGAAATATTTTTAGATTTCCAATTAATATTTATAGTCTAAAATATAACTTATATAACACCATGTGAAAATTAATTTACAAAGAGATATTTTTTAATGTCATTTTTGCCTTTACTTTAAGTTAATTAAAATAAAGTGCCATTATCATTCATAAGTGGATCCATTGGATCCACAAATCAACCCAAGGATTCTCATGGTCGTCCATTACTCATAAAATAAGGTTTGGAGAAGTTTTAAGGTAATTTTTAATTATTATAATATTCTTTCTACCTTGAATTACCCTATTTACCTTTAACCATGGTAAATAAGTCAAAAGTTACTATTTGGAAAAATTGTTTTCATCTTATTGAACCAAATTTTACTTACTAATAAAAACCATTTCTTTTGTATTTTAAAAATTCAATTCACAAAAGTGATAAAATTTCATTTAAAAGAAAAAGTCTGTTTTTTAACAACTACTAAGTGGTTTCACAATTCATCAAAATTGATGTTTTTTTCGAAAACTACCAAAAATTCAGCCTAAGCTATATTTGATATTCAGAATTAAAAAATTATTTATATTTTACCAAATTATAAAAATATAAGTTTCATTAATTAATTTAAAATTAATTCCCGTTGTTAAAACAAATAGCGTGTTTTTAAGAGACACTAACTATCAAAAGATTGACACTTGTTTATGTCCAATTTAAAGTGAAATTAATTACAATGACAAAATTGGATTAAATGGTAAAAATAAATTCTAATTACACTTTAAAACCAATTAAAAATATAATATAACCATATTAACATATTAGATTAAAACGTTGTTTTGAATTAAAATACAATATTTTTCACTATTCACTAGAAAATGAACTTTATCGGAAAAATTCCAAAAAATTACACAAAGTAAATATTGATGTCCCCATTATAAAGAAGAATTTTATTTGGTAAAATATAATGTATTAAAGTGACCAAAACTAGATTTAAATATGGTTCTCCATTAAAAGGCTGTAAATCAACCTTTTAGTGTAAATTTTGCATAAAATTAGATTCATTCACATTTTAAGCCACAAACTTTTATTAGATAAAAGTAAAAACATTTAACAAACATTTATAATCATATTGTAGTTAGTTTTATTCATTTTTTTCAATACAGAGGCTAGGTGTTAACTACCATTTAAAATAATAATATTATATTATTAGTGTGCGACATAAGATTTCAAAGAAATCTATTGTTGCGTATCGGGTAAGCCATCGAACTTAACATCCCATTTAAAGTGAAATTAATAATTATTTTAAAAATATTACTAAATATGAAAATGTCATATTCTTTATTTATCTAGGATGTTACACGTGTAGAGATGACCATAGAGTAGTTTTGGTGACATAAAAGTGTCGATGAGGAGAAAATGAGATTTATTCTTAGATTCCTAATGTAATTACAAATAGAAACTCAAATTTATGGCAGATAAATACCAAGCATTGGATTCGGCCGGTAGGATCTGAGATTTTTCTTAAGGTATTTTTAGTTTATGTTTCAGTTTAAGTACTTTATTTTTGGTCAAATAAGTGTTTCCAAAAGTTCATGATAAGGCTCAGGGGTGTTTCGGGGGTTCAGGGCATGAAAAAGGAGGAAAAAAGAGTTTCTAGGAATGTTGCATGGTTTACACACGGTTATTGAAAACTGTGTGGAGCATCCTAGGTAATTGTGCATCCTTAGACAGAGGCTTGCACATGGTTATAACACGGTTATGATAACTTTGTGGAATAACCATGAAATCATGTGAAGGGGTGATTTGGTATAGTATCTCTCACACAGTTTGCGCACGTTTTGGAAAACTGTGTGGGTAAACCGTACAGCCCAGTAAATTTGAGAAATTTACAAAAATTCCATTATGGGATTTTTAACCCCTACTCGGGATTTCCTCTTTTCCTTACCCATAGACCCTAGTGATGATCCAAAGCTTCCAATAGCTCCTAAGTGTGATCCTACTTTATTATTAGGTCGTTTGGAGTGTTTTCAGTTGTGGATTAAAGCTCCGGGTAAGCCTAATCTTCGCCTTGCTTCCTCTTCTCGATTTGGGTTTGCATCTTTCTCTTATATCCTTTTGAATATCTAAAACCCTAATTTTTCATTGAGATCTAGGTTGAGGATTCAAGGGTTGGTTGAATTAGGATCTAAGGCTTCGATAGAGGGAGCTTTCATCAATGGATTCAAGGTAGGTGGTCTACAAGTTATATCACATAGTTTTGTTTAAGAGTTATGCATTCTTGGGTTTACTTCTTGGTTTCCCCTTGTTTTGATTTTTATTATTTGATGATATTTGGTAAAAAAATCTAAATAATGAATATAAACTCTCCTGGTCCTCATGGGACACATAGAGGATGACGTGACCTTTATAGGGCCACCCATGGGGTGCGCCGATATTTTTTGGGCATCAAAACTAGCTAAGTAAGGTCTAGGTTATTGTGTAAACATATAAAGCCCTTGTTTAATAGGTTTATATGTTAAACTGAAGTCTAAATAGAATATTGGTTAATTGAGAGTGGGATATATGGATTATGAAATATGTTTGATATTTTTAAGTGAGTCAGTGCTTATGAAACAGTGAATATGCTAGATTGATAATGGTATTGGAAGTGGGGAAATATGTTGAAGGGAATTTATGAATATTTATAATAGGTTGACATAAGTGAATTATTGATTATTCTTGTTGATCAATCTTGAGAATGGTATTTGAGATAAATGGGCTAATTTATCAAAATGGAAAAGGTGTTAATGGAATATGGCACAATATGATTTACCATGTTGATTATTATGGATTATGATTGTTGTATATATTGGTTTCAATATGGTTGTGCATGGTGAAGTGATGGATAAACATGTTTACATGGATTGAGGTGTAGGATAAAGGACTTAGGCTCCTCCCATGGGTTTAGTTGGAATGATGCTCTAACTCCACCCACAATGCATGGGTTTGGGAAGGGGACGAAGCTTTGTTCCCCTAACAGTTGCATTCCACCCGGACTGAGGCTTCGAGGTGAGGATGTTATGATGTTTTGATATGCTATCCCTAGTGAGTTAGGGAATTAATTTTCCCTTATGAAAATGATTTATTCTATGAACCTTGTGTGATTGATGATGAACTATAAATGAAGAGACATAATGAATTGCACCTTAGTTAGTATAGCTAAGTAGATATTGTTAACTAGTGGCCTCTGAATTGTCTTTTATTTACTTTTTATTTATTTATACTTGAATGCACTATATTTTAGACTAAATATATATATACACTATTGGTGGTGTCTTGCTGAGTTGTACTCACACCCTACTCGGTCCTTCGTTGGGTACCCGAGCATATTTCATGCTTGGAGGTTTGGACAAGGGAAAGAGCCATATGATAGGGAGTTGAGTTGGAAATGGGACATGCATGGATGTGGTCCTAGACTTGAATTCAAGTTCGTTTTAGGGATTCTTATAAGTTTCTTTATTTTGGGTTTTTTCACTTGGCATTGTAGTATTACATGAAATAATAATTGTTTCTTGTGGATTGTACCCAGTTTGGGAGATGTTTGGTTATGCATGTCATTAGTTGTTTCCTATTGTTTCTGCTATTAATATTTTGATTTATTATGGATTACTCTGGTAAGGAGGGTATGTTCTCCCCACGTGACCTATTATACCCTCTCTGTTATTTGGAAACCTCTGGTGAACAGGGAGGCGTGCTTGAGGTCATGTGGCGACCCGAATCAGGGCACCATTTAGTGAAACCTTGGCCGGGGATGTTACAAAGTGGTATCAAAGGAGTTATTTTATCTTTTTTACTATTTGGGGATGGTAGGTAGGATATTAGGATAGTTTCAGGCCTTGGTAATGAGCTTGTTCATAGGAGTATTTAACCCAATTACGGGAGAAACCCCAAGTCACCCAGGGTGGGAATTGTTGTTCTTGTTGTGTGTTATTTCATTTGATGATATTTCAGCATTGGGTGATGCACATGTGGTGTGATGTGATAGTTTTATGATATTTTGTTTGTGGATGGAATGGTATGATTTTGTGCATTCATGCATCATTTTAGGCACATTTTTATATAAGTGGCATGCATCATAGTATGCACACATGCATGGGATGTGTGTGTGGGACATAGAGATTAAAATTAATTTTACCTTCTTAAAAGTGGTGAAAATTGTGTCTAATAAATCATTACAAATGGGTTTAAAAAAGGGGAGAAAAAAATTAAATGATAATTAAGGAATTATACTTGATAAAGGGTGGTAGGTGAAATGAAATGTTATTGGAGTAAGTTGTGATGTGAGAATAGTTTTAAAATGATATAGAAGTAAAGGCTTGTGGTCATGTGATTAAGTTGCCTCATGTTAGCCATGAACTAGGTAGGGATGGTTGAGAGTAGTGTCTTGGTTATGATGAGACATGTTTGGGTGGTGTGTATGAAATGGTTTGTTGTTAACTGATGAAGATCCTTCCTTTTTATTTGTGAAATACTTATGGTTTGTGTTCTAAATATCATGTTTGGAATTGCAGTAAAATTCCTTCACGAAGACATGTGCTGGTTGGGAGATAGGGGGATGTTGCTGAGAATGCTCCCCTAGTAGTGGAGAAATAGGATCTGGTGGTTCAAAATAATAGGGAAGAGTAGTTCTATGAGAATCTTTATCATTTTATGCAAATGATAGAATGGGACCTAGGGTGGTTTCTACTGAGTATGTTCAATATGACCAAGGAGTTTTAGCCATAGAGACCTCTGACCTTCACTGGAGAGGTTGGGCCAGAGGTTGTATAGTTTTGGATAGAGTCTACTCAGACTATTCTTGATCATCTGGGGAATCCTATTGAGAAGAAAGTCAAGTTAACAGCCTACATGTTTAAAAGATTGACCAAGCGATGGTGGGATATTATGGTTCAGACATAGTAAGATGAAGGATTTGTGTGGAAGGATTTCCAGGAAACATTTATGGAACATTACTACCTAGAAACCTTAAGGCAGGAGAAGGTTATAGAGTTTATGATTTTGACTCAGGGGTTGTGTCAGTTATGGATTATTCTATTTATTTCAATGAATTTCATTGATTCATCCCGATGATTGCTGGAGATGAGGTAACTAAGGGAAAATGCTTCCAGGATGGGATTAGGCATGAGGTTAGGTCCAAAGTGAACATCTCCTGCCTGAAGAGGTTTATAGAGGTAGTGGACCCAGACCATATATCATAAGGGAACTTTAGGAGGTGGACTTGTGGTACCAAATGGGAGGACATGTGGTATATCCTCTGAGGGAAGGAAGCATTGTTTTGGAAGTTTCCAACAGGGTGACAGTGCACAGAATAGTCATAAGAGAGGGTCAACTTCTCAGGGTGGTGATCAGGTGTTCTGTTATTAGTATGGTTGGATGGTGCAAATGAGGGGTCATTGTCCATGACCACTAGTCGAGTGCCAGTCCTATAGAAGTTTGGGACATATAGATAGGTTCTTCAAGAACCATCGGCAGTTGTGTATGGATGGGAGCCAAAGGTAGATACCGAGTGCGGGCAGGGGATCGATCACCCTGTATCAGGAAGGTAGTTGGAGATCCACTAACCGTACCAGTAGGGGTGGTGTAATTGGGACTCTAATATGAGACCATATGAACCAGCTGAAATGTGTAGTGTAGGGTACTCAGGTTGGATCCTAGGGTAGCGAGACATTACATATTCATTCATTTTAGTCTACACCTAGAGGTGGTGAGTCTGTACCTTCTACCGTTAGAGGTATGATTCTTGTAGATTCCACACTTGGAAATTCTCTATTTAACAAAGGTTCCACACACTATTTTATATATTCATAGTTCATGGTTGTGATGGGTTTAGCTGTGGAATGAGTTTTTGGGGTTATGTCAATTGATACTCTATTGGGGGTACGAGTTGAGGATATCAGACAGTGTAGTGGTTGCACTTTATAGGTTGGTGGCTATCATTTTCTATGGAACCTATTTTTCCTAAAGGTGTCAGTTTTTGACATGATCTTGGGTATGGGCTGGCTAGTGTTGTATTAGATCCATATCAATTGTTACCATCATAGGGTAACATTCATGTCACGACCCGCCCTCGGGGTCCGTGCAGTGACTACCCCAAGCCCGCCTTCCATAGGCCAGGGGCTGGCGACTAGCACCAAGGCGTAAATCCCGGTAAAAAGGGAAGGCATTGCCTTTGTAAAGTAAACAAACACCACAGAGTAAGCAAGCGGAAAGTAAACACTAAGTAATAATAGAGTACAACTGAAACTGCGGAAAAGTAAATGGGCCAGTATACAAACCCAAACTGAAAGTAAAGTACAACTCGAAAGGGAAAACAGCAACTCCAAGTAAAAGCTGCTACACCGAGCTGTCCACTGGAGATCCCACCTGAAGGATGGGTACAGATAGCTCCACTGCTCCACGGGTCCCGCCGTCCGCTCCGAACACGTCCCGCCTAGTGGTCCACCTACAGGTACCGTCCTGCTGCTCTGCAAGCCTCAGCCAAGATCAACGATGTCCGTCGTCTGCAACCAACACAATGTAGTGCGGGCATAGCCCGTGCAGGGGTGAGTATAAGCTACTCAGTAGGGACCCCGAGACCCCTGAAGGTCTCCCAAAATCCACAAAGGATAAACCACAAAAGGAAGATACAAACACGAAGTAACAACCGACACTACTTAGGTATATGCCCATACATATACCTAAGTCATCAATTCCAATATGCTCCAACCTCCGAGCCCAAGGACAACTCAGTCCACACAGGAAAGTAAACGTATTCCACACAAGAAAACAAAACGAAATCCACATAGGATAGAACAACTCAATCCACACAGGAAAGTAACAGGATTCAGCTCACACAGATATACTTCTTCGAAAGACAATAAATATGATCTCTGATCCATCTAAGTCGTCGGACCCACGAAGGATCGATAGGTAACTAACCCCCGCAAAAGACCCTCACAGGATCGGGCCCACACAGGACTTGTAGGAGCTGGTTCACACAGGACCGCTGAGCGCAAAGACCCACACAGGATCGGACCCACACAGGATCGGGCCCACACAGGACCTGTAGCACTGATCCACGTAGGATCGCTGAGTGCTTTAGTCGTCATTGTCGAATCCACACAGGATCTCTGTACTATCGTCGTCGCAGTCACAGTAGCAGTAGCAGTAGTAGTAACAGTCGCAGCCAGCACTAGGGTTCCCGCACACAGCAAGCTCGTACAGGAGGGTCCGCTCCACGAACCGGGAGGCTGATACATCAACTGTCACAAATTCCTGAGTTGATGTATCCAAAAGTTCTGTATCGTCAACAGGAACTCAACGTAATAGACGGCGCGTCGATCGGACGCCCGGTCTGAGAGTTATTGGCCTTTTCGTCCCAGGGGCCCGGTTGGTTTCTAAGGCAAAACCAACCCGACCGTACTCCACCTGCATCCAAACCTTGGTCGGAGTATGCCAAAAGATCCGTCTCACTAAGAGGAACACAACAAAGCTGACGGCACGTCAATCGGACGTTCGTAGCTCAAGATATGAGCGTTTCCGCTCCGAAGGCCCGGTTGGTTTCGTGAACGAACCAACCCGGCCGAACTCAAAGTATTCCAAAACTTTGAGTGCGATATACCGAATCGACCGCCTCGATCCAAGGATCGCAATGCCGCTGACGGTTCTTCGATCGGAGGTCCTTGGCTCAAGTTATGGCCAAAAGACCGAAGACGATTCGAAAACGGGGGGTCCGGGTCCGGGCCGACCCGGCCCGACCCCCCCTGGGTCGGCCCGAACCGGGTCGACCCAACCCGGGTCCGAACCGGTCAGGCCGGCGGCACGGCGGCGCGGTCCGGCACGGCGGCGCGGCCCGACTGGCGGCGGCGCGGCCTGGCGCCGCTTGGTGCCACGCGCGGGGGGCAAAGCCCCCGCTTCTTTCCTCTGGCAGCGCGGCATCATGTCGCACCCTTTTTGTCAATCAACGGCCCCCCTTCGTGGGGGCCTTCCGTTTGGAAAAAAACGGGGGGGGCGCTGCCCCCCCTTTGTGAAGCCGGCCCCCCCTCGTGGGGGGCCTGCCTTTGAGGAAAACCGGGGGGGCCGCCTGCCCCCCTTAAAGAAACCCCCCCCCCCCCCCCACATAAATGGGGGGGGGGTATTTGTGTTGGCCGGGGGAATTAAATTCCCCCTGTTTTTCCCTTCCGGCCGGCCCACCTGGCCAGCCGGTTCTTCTTCAACGGACCGGAAAGTCGGTCCCCTTCCGGCTTCCGACACCGGCGGCCCGGCGAGCCGCCGGTCTTCCCGTCTCGCCGCGGCCCGGAACCGGCCGCGGTGTTCGTCGTCCGGCGCGGTGCGACAGCACCGTGCCCCTCCGCCGCGGCCCCGCTCCGGCCGCGGCGCCTTCGATTCCCTTCGACGCGGCGCGACGGCGTCGCATTCATGATAAACTTTTTGTGGCGCGGCGCGACGGCGCCGCGCGATTATAACCTTGCGATTTCCGCGTGGTGCGATGGCACCACGCCTACTCGTTCGTCCGCAAGGAAAATTATATTCAAGAACAGAGGAGGGGGGATTCGGCCGTGTTTGTGCGGTCCGGCCCCCCCTATCGTTAGTCGATAACACTTAACAATAAATCTCAAAATTGTCAAGCTAGAACCAAGAACGAGAATAAATAAATAAACCACAACAAACCCCTACCTTGGGTTCAAGTTCGAATATCGTCAACGACCCGCAGAAGACAAAGTCGCGGAGGTCGGGCGTCGCGGTAATCGTTCGTCAAATCCGATGACGAAGAGGTACGTCCGAAGAGGTACGTCGTTGGCGAATCTTCGTAAGCCGACGAAGGAAGTCCGAGGAGGAAGCGGCGTTCCCTTTCGTTGACACGGAAGGCGTCGTCGATCTTCGGATACAATCGGCTACGAAGAAGAGAGGAGTGGCGTTCTTCGTCGGAGCTTGAGCGTTCTTCGTCAAAGTTTGAAGAAGAAGGAGGAGCTCTCAAATCCTCTCAAGAGACTAGAGAATTCTAACCAAATAAAATAAGCTAAGAGCTTATTTTATTTACTCAACCAAACCTTTTGAATTTCAAAGGTTTGAAAAAGATTAAACAACTCAACTCAATTAATAAGCTAAGTTGTCATTTCATTTAAAAGGGGAGTTAAGGGAGTTTTGAGAGGAGATGGAAAGTTGGGTTTCGTGTGGGCCCCACCACACTTAATCCTCCCAAGGGAGGTTAAGTGGATGTGGGTCCCACCTTTAACTTCCTTTGAGAGGAGTTATCCAACAAGAAAGAAAAAAAAAGTGTTCCACATTTTTATTTAACTTTTTATAATTCTCCCAAAAACTAACTTTCGTCCCGCAATAAATGCAACTACAGAAAAGCTCTCCTTAATCGAATATCGGCGCTACGAGTTCATCGGTGCCCTCGGAATTTGATTCCGGGCACCGGTTCAAAAGTTAGAAAAATCCCGCTCGTTCGTTCACTGAACGTACCCGAGCCAAACTTCGGAAATTGATTCTGGGCACTCCGGGCCTCGGAATCAGGTGCCGTCAGAAACCGCGCTCTTGTAAAATTCCAAAGAAAATTAAGAAAAAAATTTCCCTTGAATTTTACGGGTCTTTACATTACTCCCACCTCAGGGATTTACGTCCCCGTAAAGATACATCAAAAACTAGGGAAACAAAAGAGGGTACTGAGCATGCATCTGAGCCTCCCGCTCCCATGTGCTCCCTGGAGGTTCCCGTGCTGCCATCTGATGCGCACAAGAGGAATCGATCGCCCACGTAGGACCCGCTCCTGTCGATCCTCTATCTCCACCGGGACCTCCGTAAAAGTCTCCCCATCATCAACGTCAAGCTCCCCATGGTCAATGATGTGCGTCGGGTCGTGCACGTATCTCCTCAGTTGGGATATGTGGAAGACGTCATGCACCCGGTGCAACTGAGGTGGCAGAGCCAGGCGATAAGCCACCTATCCAACCCTGCTGAGGACCTGGAAGGGTCCGATGAAGCGCGGAGATAACTTGCCGCCTCGGCCAAATCTCCGAATACCACGTCGAGGTGAGACCGGCAAGAAGACGTGGTCGCCATCCTCGAACTCCAGTGGCCTCTGCCTCCTGTCAGCGTATGACTTCTGCAGGCTCTGAGCTGTCCTCATCCACTCCTGGTTGACCTGGACCTTCTTTGTCGTGGCCTGGACCATCTCCGGTCCCACTAGTGTTGACTCCCCAGGGTGTGTCCAGCACAAAGGAGATCTACAAGGTCGGCCGTACAACGCCTCATATGGTGCCATCTCGATGGTGGAGTGGTAGCTGCTGTTGTACGCAACCTCCACCAAGGGTAGGTGGTCCTCCCAGCTACGACCAAAGTCGAGGACACATGCGCGGAGCATGTCCTCGAGAGTCTGAATGGTCCTCTCCGTCTGACCATCCGTCTGAGGGTGAAAGGCTGTGCTCAGACGTAGCTGCGTCCCGAACGCCTCCTGTAACCCCTTCCAAAGCCGGGAAGTAAAGCGAGCATCTCGATCGGAGACAATAGATGATGGCACGCCGTGGAGCCGCACAATCTCCTGAACGTAGAGACGTCCCAAGCTCTCCACTGAGCCCTGCTCTCTGATGGGTAAGAAGTGTGCCAACTTGGTGAGTCGTTCAACAATCACCCAGATGGATTCGTGACCTCTGTAAGTGCGTGGAAGTCCAGTCACGAAGTCCATCGATATGTCGTCCCACTTCCACTCCGGGACCTCCAAGGGCTGTACCAAGCCTGCTGGTACCTGATGCTCTGCCTTCACCTATTGGCAGGTGAGGCATCAAGAAACGAACTCTGCTACTGCCTTCTTCATGCCTGGCCACCAGTGCTGTCGTCTGAGGTCCTGGTACATCTTTGCCACTCCAGGATGTACCGCCAAAGAAGGAGTGTGAAACTCTCTCAGCACTTCCTCTCGCAAAGCAACTGGTACCATGGTACGTCCTCTGAAAAGGATGTCGTTCTATGCTCCAAGGGAGAAACCATCAGGTGCCTGTCCTGAGGATATCTATGCACGCCGTGTCTCATAGTCAGCGTCCTCACGCTGTGCCTCTCTGACCTGCTGCAGTAGTGGAGGGGTGACTGTGAGAGACTGGAGGAAGGCTGATCCATCTCTATCCACGAAGGATATCTGCAAAGAGGCTAGCTGCTCTGTCGCCTCCTCAAGTAGCTGAATGCCCATCCTCCTGCTGAGGGCATCGGCAACTACATTCCCCTTTCTCCTTAACGTACGGCAAAGCTGCAAAGATTTCTCCTTTTCCGAAAAGTGAAATCCGGTCTCATCCCCTGGATGAACCACGTTCCTTTCCTAATACAGTCAATCCCGTCATGATTAGTTAATTCATGGCATGGATGACGTCGTAAGGCCTCGATGCTGCTACCAAGAGATCCAACCGTCACTCTCACCTCCAAGGGTTGAGTCACACTGTCAGCATCAGTGTGTGGTCACTGGGTTTCCTCCAGTAAGAATCTCGCAAGTGAGGGTCAAGTCAACAGTTTTTAACCGGCACCTCTTAGTAAAAACAAACAAAAGACAAGAAAACAAAAGTCACCAAGGCAAGTATCTTTTATTACTTCAACTTAAAGTACAAGGACACAAGGTAACACAATCTACGAAGCTAGAGGCATTATGGGCAAAGGCCTCTATGCCTGGAGCTAGTCCCGAACTAGTCCACCCGCTTCTGGAGCTCCATGATCGTAAGCTTCAGCTGCCTGAAGTTGTACTCTTCCCTGAGGTCGGGGTGGACCTCCTGGTGGTGGTGGTGGTAGAGCCTCAAAGCGTCGCCCACCACCTGCTGCTCGGCCAGCTCCTCTGCCTCGTCCGCCTCCTCCCTGCAGACCGCCACGGTCGAACCTCTGCCTCTGCCTAGGTGGTTCCTCAATCGTCTTTTGCACCTCTGCATGGCGGTTCGGGCAGTCAAGAGCCATGTGGCCTTGCCCGCCGCATGCATAGAACTGTATTCCACTCGAAAGACTGGCTCCGCGCTGTGTGCCCCGCGCTGTTGAGCCAGTGTCCTGAGTTTGTCTGCCTGAAGGTCTGGTCTTCCTGGACCCTTGAGTCATCTGTCAACTGCCTACTGCAGATGACTCTGCCATGTGCCGCCCTGCGGTGGGTCTCGGTGCTAGTGTAGACTCAGCAAGGAAGCTCTCGATCAAAAGGGCCCGCTCTAGTACTCCTGTCTGAGTCGGTATGCTGAGGGAGATCAGTGATTCCCTGATCTCGTGTCTCAAACCCTGCTCGAAGGTCCGGGCCCGGAAGAATGGGTCTCGTACCATATCGGTCGAGTAGCGCGAGAGATCGGTAAATCTCGCCGAGTACTGAGCGACCGTCATGCGGCCCTGCCGCAGCTGAAGAAGCTCCTAGATACGCACCGCACGAAGGGCGGCTGGGACGAACTCTGAGTGGAAAAGACTCTCAAAGTCCGTCCAAAGAAGATATGTCTCATCGTGCACCTGGATCATCAAACTCCACCATCTTCCTGCTGCTGCGTGTAGTAGGCTCGCAGCGAGGATCACCATGAGGTCTGCTGGTGTCCTCACTAGCCTAAACACACGTACCACTGCCTCCAGCCAGTCCTCGGTTGCCTGGGGATCCGTCTCCCCGCGAAACCTGGGTGGTCGCTGGCGCTGAAACTCATGCAGTGCGCTGAGGCGACGTGCATCGTCAGCGGCTGGTGATGGAAGTATCGGTGGCTCGACGGGTAGAGCTACCGCCGGTGCCACTACTGACAAAGGGCCATGCATCGAGGCCTCGTTGCTCGGTGGGCTGTCATCACACTCGACCCTCGGAACCCTAGCTGGCTGCCGTCGTGGGGCCATCCTGAAAAGGAATCAGGTGCGCCACGGTCAAACAGTATACCTGGTGAGCTGATATAAGTAATCACAAAGAAAACATTGAAACACACACGCAATCAATGTTTTCGTGCATTAAGTCGAAAATCAGAAGTCAGGGTCCTGGTGTATGGATACGTCGGCCGCCGCACCAACACTGGACTCCCTGGACTGAGAACCACACTCAATACGCTAAACATTATTGCTTCACATAGGAAAGATCAGAATTCGTGGTAGAACCGAACTCCTCTGATACCAATTTGTCACGACCCGCCCTCGGGGTCCGTGTCGTGACTACCCCAAGCCCGCCTTCCATAGGCCAGGGGCTGGCGACTAGCACCAAGGCGTAAATCCCGGTAAAAAGGGAAGGCATTGCCTTTGTAAAGTAAACAAACACCACAGAGTAAGCAAGCGTAAAGTAAACACTAAGTAAAAACAGAGTACAATTGAAAGTGAGGAAAAGTAAATGGGCCAGTATACAAACCCAAACTGAAAGTAAAGTACAACTCGAAAGGGAAAACAACAACTGTAAGTAAAAGCCGCTACACCGAGCTGTCCACTGGAGATCCCACCTGAAGGATGGGTACAGATAGCTCCACTGCTCCACGGGTCCCGTCGTCCGCTTCGAACACGTCCCGCCTAGTGGTCCACCTCCAGGTACCATCCTGCTGCTCTGCAAGCCTCAGCCAAGATCAACGATGTCCGTCGTCTGCAACCAACACAACGTAGTGCGGGCATAGCCCATGCAGGGGTGAGTATAAGCTACTCAGTAGGGACCCCGAGACCCTTGAAGGTCTCCCAAAATCCACAAAGGATAAACCACAAAAGGAAGATACAAACACGAATTAACAACCGACACTGCTTAGGTATATGCCCATACATATACCTTAGTCATCAATTCCAATATGCTCCAACATCTGAGCCCAAGGACAACTCAGTCCACACAGGAAAGTAAACGTATTCCACACAGGAAAACAAAACGAAATCCACATAGGATATCACAACTCAATCCACACAGGAAAGTAACAGGATTCAGCTCACACATGTATACTTCTTCAAAAGACGATAAAGATGATCTCTGATCCATCTAAGTCGTCGGACCCACGAAGGATCGATAGGTAACTAACCCCCGCAAAAGACCCACACAGGATCGGGCCCACACAGGACCTGTAGGCGCTGGTTCACACCGGACCGCTGAGTGCAAAGACCCACACAGGATCGGACCCACACAGGATCGGGCCCACACAGGACCTGTAGCACTGATCCACATAGGATCGCTGAGTGTTGTAGTCATCGTCGTCGAATCCACACAGGATCTCTGTACTGTCGTCGTCGCAGTCACAGTAGCAGTAGCAGTAGTAGTAACAGTCACAGCCAGCACTAGGGTTCCCGCACACAGCAAGCTCGTACAGGAGGGTCCGCTCCACGAACCGAGAGGCTGATACATCAACTGTTACAAAGTCCAGAGTTGATGTATCCAAAAGATCCGTATCGTCAACAGGAACTCAACATAACAGACGGCGCGTCGATCGGACGCCCGGTCTGAGAGTTATTGGTCTTTTCGTTCCAGGGGCCCGATTGGTTTCTAAGGCAAAACCAACCCGACCATACTCCACCTGCGTCCAAACCTCGGGCGGAGTATGCCAAAAGATCTGTCTCACTAAGAGGAACACAACAAAGCTGACGGCACGTCAATCGGACGTCCGTAGCTCAAGATATGAGCGTTTCCGCTCCGAATGCCCGGTTGGTTTCGTGAACGAACCAACCCGGCCGAACTCAAAGTATTCCAAAACTTTGAGTGTGATATACCGAATCGACCGTCTCGATCCAAGGATCGCAATGCCACTGACGGTTCGTCGATCGGAGGTTCGTGGCTCAAGTTATGGCCAAAATACAGAAGACGATTCGAAAACGGGGGGTCCGGGTCCGGGCCGACCCGGCCCGACCCCCCTGGGTCAGCCCGAACCGGGTCGCCCCGACCCGGGTCCGACCCGGCCCGGCCGGCGGCGCGGTCCGGCACGGCGGCGCGGCCCGGCCGGTGGCGGCGCGGCCTGGCGCCGCTTGGTGCCACGCGCGGGGGGCAAAGCCCCCGCTTCTTCCCTCTGGCGGCACGGCATCATGCCGCGCCCTTTTTGTCAATCAACGGCCCCCCTTCGTGGGGGCCTTCCATTTGGAAAAAAACTGGGGGGCGTTGCCCCCCCTTTGTGAAACCGGACCCCCCTCGTGGGGGGCCTGCCTTTGAGGAAAACCGGGGGGCCGCCTTCCCCCCTTAAAGAAACCCCCCCCCCCCCTCATAAATGGGGGGGGGGGGTATTTGTGTTGGCCGGGGGAATTAAATTCCCCCGGTTTTTTCCTTCCGGCCGGCCCACCTGGCCGGCCGGTTCTTCTTCAACGGACCGGCAAGCCGGTCCCCTTTTGTCTTCCGACACCGGCGGCTCGGCGAGCCGCCGGTCTTCCCGTCTCGCCGCGGCTCGAAACCGGCCGCGGTGTTCGTCGTCCGGTGCGGTGCGACGACACCGCGCCCCTCCGCCGTGGCCCCGCTCCGGCCGCGGCGCCTTCGATTCCCTTCGATGCGGCGCGACGGCGTCGCATTCATGATAAACTTTCCGTGGCGCGGCGCGACGGCGCTGCACGATTATAACCTTGCGATTTCCGCGTGGTGCGACGGCACCACGCCAACTCGTTCATCCGCAAGGAAAATTATATTCAAGAACAGAGGAGGGGGGATTCGGCCGTGTTTGTGCGGTCTGGCCCCCCCTCTCGTTAGTCGATAACACTTAACAATAAATCTCAAAATTGTCAAGCTAGAACCAAGAACGAGAATAAATAAATAAACCACAACAAACCCCTACCTTGGGTTCAAGTTCGAAGATCGTCAACGACCCGCGGAAGACAAAGTCGCAGAGGTCGGGCGTCGCGGTAATCGTTCGTCAAATCCGATGATGAAGAGGTACGTCCGAAGAGGTACGTCGTTGGAGAATCTTCTTATGCCGACGAAGGAAGTCCGAGGAGGAAGCGGCGTTCCCTTTCGTTGACACGGAAGGCGTCGTCGATCTTCGGATACAATCGGCTACGAAGAAGAGAGGAGTGGCGTTCTTCATCGGAGCTTGAGCGTTCTTCGTCAAAGTTTGAAGAAGAAGGAGGAGCTCTCAAATCCTCTCAAGAGTCTAGAGAATTCTAACCAAATAAAATAAGCTAAGAGCTTATTTTATTTACTCAACCAAACCTTTTGAATTTCAAAGGTTTGAAAAAGATTAAACAACTCAACTCAATTAATAAACTAAGTTGTCAATTCATTTAAAAGGGGAGTTAATGGAGTTTTGAGAGGAGATGGAAAGATGGGTTTCGTGTGGACCCCACCACACTTAATCCTCCCAAGGGAGGTTAAGTGGATGTGGGTCCCACCTTTAACTTCCTTTGAGAGGAGTTAACCAACAAGAAAGAAAAAAAAAGTGTTCCACATTTTTATTTAACTTTTTATAGTTCTCCCAAAAACTAACTTTCATCCCGAAATAAACACAACTACGGAAAAGGTCTCCTTAAGCGAATATCGGCGCTGCGAGTTCATCGTTGCCCTCGGAATTTGATTCCGGGCACCGGTTCAAAAGTTAGAAAAATCCCGCTCGTTCGTTCACTGAACGTACCCGAGCCAAACTTCGGAAATTGATTCCGGGCACTCCGGGCCTCAGAATCAGGTGCCTTCAGAAACCGCGCTCTTGTAAAATTCCAAAGAAAATTAAGAAAAAAATTTCCCTTGAATTTTACGGGTCTTTACAATTCATGTCTCCCGATGGAGACACTTATGCATTTCTTGGTGAGTGGGATTTATGAAAAGACTGTGTAGAGACAATTTTTCAGTAGTTATGGGAACTCATTGCCCAAGTGGAATTCCTTATTTTTTATGATGGAGAGGTTGATCAACATGTTTTTTCTCTTGTGGTGGATCAATTTCATTGTGTTTTTTCTGAGAATTTCTCGAGACTACTGCCCGAAAGGGATATGGAGTTCACAATTGAATTGCTTCCAGGGGAAGAATTAGTTTCTATTCCACCATATTGAATTTTTCTAGGAAAACTCCAGTATATTAATACTTAACTAGAAGAGTTTGAGAAAAATGGGTTCATTCGACCTAGTACGTTACCATGGGGATCACCCATGTTGTTTGTTAAGAAGGATGATGGGTCATTGTAGTTATGTGTTGATTACAAGAAGTTGAATCAGATGATAGTTAAAAACTAATGCTCTCTTAATAAAATTGATGACATGTTTGGCCAACTGAGGGGTGACTCAGTGTTCTCCAATATCTATTTTAGATCATTATACCTTCAGTTGAGTTTTAGACCTTCTGACGCACTTCAGACAGCTTTTTGGAGTATGTACAATTTGTATGAATTTTTAGTGATGTCGTTTGGGTTGATCAATGCATCGGTTGTGTTTATGGAACCAATGAATTAGATATTTTACCCTTATCTGGATCAGTTTGTGGTTGTATTTTTTATGACATCTTGGTGTACTCATAAACTCTTGAAGATCATTCAAACATCTTGACATCATCTTGAGTACACTAAGTGAGAATAGGCTTTATTCCAATCTATCATAATGTCAGTTATGGATTTATAAAGTTCATTTCTTGGAATATATCATTTCAGAGTCTAGAATGTCGGTGGATCTGGGGAAGGTGCGGGTTGTGGTGTCTTGGGAGTAGCCCATGAATGTTTCTAATATCCATAGTTTTATAGGTTTGATTGGTTATTACCAAAGGTTCATTAGAGATTTTTCTCATTTAGCAGCACCACTCCCAAGCTTAACCAAGAATTCTGTTAAGTTTGAGTGTTCAGAGGTGTGAAAAACTACCTTTCAAGAATTGAATAAGCGATTAACTACCACATCAATTCTGATTTTACCGGAACCTGGTAAGTGGTACACATTGTTCAGTGATGCGTCTAGTGTTGGTATCAGGGTATCGTTGTTGTAGAATGATTGTGTTGTATCTTATGGGTCAAGATAGTTGAGGCTTCGTGAAATTAATTTCCCTACTCATGATATTGAGCTAGCTGTTGTGGTTTATGCCTTAAAGTGTTGGAGGCAATACTTTTTGGGGGAATGATTCATAGTGTTTATTGATAAAAAAAGTCTTAATTACATTTTCTCTCAGTGGGATTTGAATATTTAGAAGCAAAGGTGAGTCGAGTACCTATAATCCTTCGATTTTGAGATTGTTTACAAACTGGTAAAAGGGAATAGTGTTGTAGATGCTCTGAGCTGGAAGACTTAGAATCAAGTGGTTCAGGAATCCAAATCTGAGTGGACTATGATGGATTTGTTTTCTAAGATGCACCTGGAGGTACAAGATGGGCATAGACAAATGACTCCTTCATCAATAGAGATTGATTATATGCTTTTGTGTTGGTTCAAGGAGAGTCATCTAGAGGATCCAAAAAAATCTATGAAGGAAAGTCTTAAAGGTGGGGAGTCACCTCCAAGTTGGGATATTGGTTCTGATGGAGTTTTCTATGTTCATGGTCGTGTTGTCGTACTAACGGGTGCATGCATAGAGTTCATGTGAGAGTTCCATGCATCGAAGTGGTCATTACATCTTGGATTGACTAAAATTTATCCTGATCTTCATCGGTAGTATTGGTGGATGGGAATGAAGAGAGAAGTTCTGGGTTTTTTTGCATGATTTATTACCTATCAACAGGGGATTGACTAAAATGTATAGTGATCTTCATCGATAGTGTTGATGGATGGGAATGAAGAGAGAAGTTCTGGGTTTTGTGTCATTATTTATTACCTATCAACAGGTGAAGGTCGAGTATCAACATCAATGTGGGTTGTTATAGTCATTTCCCATTCCAGAATGGAAGTGGAATGACATAATGATGGACTTCGTAGTGGGTCTTCCGAGGATGCCTCAAAATAATGATGCAATCTGGGTCGTTGTGGATCAGTTAAATAAAGTGGGTCATTTCTTACTGATCCAGGAAACTTATACAGTTGACAAGTTGGGTAAGTTATATGTTCAAGTGATAGTGTGGATGCATTGTGTGCTGAGAACCATAGTTTGGGATCATGATCCACATTTCACATCATGATTATGGTGGGGTATATATAAATAACTTGGTACCCAAGTATTTTTTAGTACTTATTATCACTCACAGATGGATGGGTAGTGAGAGCATACAATTCAGGTTTTGGAGGACATGTTGAGAGCCTATGTCCAAGATTTTGATGGTTCATGGGAAAATCACTTTCCATTTGTTGAGTTTTCTTACAACAATAGTTTTTAGGATACAATTCAGATGGTTCCTTTTGAGGTACTCTAGGGGAGGCCATGTAGATCTATGTTGTGCTGGTTAGAAGCTAGAGAGTCTGATCTGTTGGGATCGAGTCTCGTGCAGGAGGCATTTGAGAAGAATCAGTTGATTCAAAATAAAATGTAAACAGGTCAGAGTAGGAAAAATTGATATGCAGATTGGCATCGTAGACCTATTGAGTTTATAGTGGGTGATAGTTTGTTTCTTTGGGTGTATCCAAGTTTGGGTCACCGTCAAATTCATAAGTAGGGAAAGTTAGCGCCCAGGTATGTGGGGTCATTTGAGATAATGGCGAGGATCGGACCGATGTCATACTAATTGGATATTAAACAATGGTACAGTGGGATGCATGTTGTTTTTTATGTTTCAAAACATTGTAAGTATCAACCTGACCCATCCCATGTGATAAATTCTGAGTATGTTGAGTTTGAGCCTAATGCGTCTTTTGAGGAGCATCTAGTTCGTATTATGGACCATAGTGAGAAGATTTTATAGGGAAAGGTTGTACCTTTGGTTCATGTTCTATGTTAGTATTGAAACATTCAGTAAGAAACTTGGGAGTGATAATTAGATATGAACCACCAACAGACTGACCACTTTTCCTTGAACGCTCATTGATGCTCGAGAAGAGTGGCTCGAGGATAATTTTCCCTAAGGTGGGGAGGTTGTATGATCTGAGATTTTTATTAATGTATGTTTTTTTATGTTTCATTTTATTTCCTTTATTTTTGTCAAATAAGTTTTTCCCAAAGTTTATGAGAAATCTCAAGGGTGTTCTGGGGGTTCAGGGCACGAAAAAAAAAGGAAAAATGAGTTTTTGGGCAAGTTTCATGGTTAATGTATGTTTAGTGAAAACCGTGTGGAGCATCTCAGGTAACCATGTAGCCTTAGATAGAGGTTTGGGAATAGTTACTACATGGTTAAGCTAGCCATGTATAATTCCTAGGAAACTGTACGAAGGGGTGATTTTGGGACAGTAGATCTCGCATGGTTTGTGCACGGTTTGGAAAACTGTGCTGGTAAAAAGTGAAACTTAGTAATGTTGAGAAATTTTAAAAAATACCATTACTTTATTTTTAACCCCAACTCAATATTTCTTCCTTTACTTCCCCCTAAACCCTAGCAACAAACCAAAGCTTCCAAGACTTCCTAAGGGTGATCCTCCATCGTTCTTAGGTCATTTAGAGTGTCGTTGGTCGCAGATATAATCTCAGGGTAAGTCTAATCTCCTCCTTGCTTCCTATTCTTGATTAGGGTTTTCATATTTCTCCCGTATCATTATGAATCTATAATAAAATCATTTTATAGTGAGATCTAGGTTTAGGATTCAAGTTTTGGTTGAATCATGATCTAATTCTTCGATTGAGGAAGCATTCATCAACGGAATCAAGGTAGGTGGTCTATAAGTTATTTCCCATAGTTTTTTTTGATATTGGTGTATACTTGGGTTTATTTCTTGGTTATCCCTTGTTGTGATTTTGATTATATGATGATATTTGGTATAACTAACATCTAAATTTTGAATAGAAACTCTTATGGTCCCTATGGGACACATAGATGATGACATGACCTTTGTAGGGCCACCCATGGGGTGTGCTGATATTTCCCAGGCCTAGAAACTAGCTAAGTAGGTTCTAGATTATTGTGTAAACATGTATATCCCCTGTTTAATATACTGATATATTAAATGAAAGTCCAAATGTAATATTGTTTAATTTATAGTGGGATATGTGGCTTATAAAATATTCTAGATATGTCTAAGTGAGTTAGTGCTTGTGAAACAGTGAATATGTTATATTGATAATCATATGGAAAATGGAAAAATATGATGAAGGGATTTTCATAAGGGGATTTATGAATATATATAATGGGTTTAAATATGGAAATTATTGATTATTCTTGGTGATCTAGGACAGATAATGGGATTTTGGATAAATGGGCTAAGTAATGTAAATGGAAAATGTGTTAATGAAATATGGAACAATATGATTTACCATGCTCATTATTATGGATTATGATTGTTGTATGTATTTGTTGTGATATGGTTGTGTTTGGTGAATGGATGGATACATTTGTTCACATAGCTTGAGGTGTAGGATAAAGGATTGAGGATCCTCCCATGGGTCAAGTTGGACTGATGCTCTAACTCCACCCACAATGCATAGGTTATGGAATAGGACGAATCTCTATTCCCCTAACAGTTTAACTCAACCCAAACTGATGTTTTGAGGTGAGGATATTGTGATGTTGTAATATGTTATCCCAAATGAGTTAGGTACTTACTTTTCCCTTATGAAAATGATGAATTCCATGAAAATTTTGTGATTAATGATGAACTATAAATGAAGAGATGTAATGAATTGTAGCTTGGTTAGTATAGCTAAGTAGATATTGTTAACTAGTGGCCTCCAAATTGTCTTTCCTTTTCTTGTTATTTATTTATACTTGCATTCAATATCTATAGAAACTGTTGGTGGTGGCCTGCTGAGTTCGACTCACACCCTTCTTGGGTTGTCCTTGGGTATCTGAGAATATTTCATGCTAGTAAGTCAGGACAAGGGAAAGGGGCCTATGCTAAAGAGTTGAGTTGGACTTGGGACATGCATGGATGAGGTTCAAGACTTGGAGTCATGAGTTTTTTGGGGATTCCATTGTTTGTATTTATTTTGTATTTTTTTCAATTTTCATTGTAGCATAAACTGATATATTTACTATTTCTTTTGGATTGTACCGAGTTTGGGAGATGTTTGGCTATGCATGTTATTGGTTGTTTCCTATTGTTTCTGCTATTTATATTTTGATCTACCATGGATTACTCTGGTAATGATGGTATATTCTCCTTACATGACTTATTAGATCCACATTGTTAGTCAGTAAACTCTAGTGAATGGGGAGGACCTTCTGAGGTCATGTGATGACCTGGATTTGGGCACAGATTTAGTGTCACCCGAGTCAAGGACATTACATGGACTCATAGATGAATTAAAGTGATCTAAGTATGATTAGATCAGAGGTTTTTTAGTGTGTGTGGAAAGTAATAATGATTGTTTTGTAAGTTTAAGGATACAACCAAGGAATCTCACTAAGAGTTAGGTATAGACTCCAGTGATAAAGTTTGGGTGATCGCAGGATACCTCCTGGTGTGATTATATAATGATATTTTGTTTTGGTAATGTATTGGTAGTCAGAGCAGATCATTTTTCAATAGGATTCATTAGGGGGGTAGTCTGAATTGATTTATCATGTAATAATAGATGTAATGTAATTCAATCCACATCTATAATATCATCTTGGATATGAGGGTGTATTTCAAGGATAAAACAAAGATTTTGAGGAAATACTAATGTGTCTATGGATTATGCATGGATGGTGGTTATGTTTCTATCCTCAATTGGTTTTTGTAAATGAGAATGAGAACCGCTCTTTCATGAGCATTTTCATTTGTTTTTAGGTGCAGTGAGTTGGAAACTATATTGAGTGCATTGTTAAAATGAAAGGGTGGTGTTTCAATAATCTATTTTAATGGTGGAGGCCCCAAAGCATCAAAATTTGGTGGTCATAAGAAGAAGATTATGGTTGGTAGAACTATATTCCTATTGTTTGTTTGGATGATAACAATTTTAGTGTTTCAGGATAGAAGGGCATAAGTAAGTTCCATCTTGGTCTTTTAGTTTTGATGAAGAACATTAACTTGGGTTTTGGTAGTCTGAATGCCCTAAATTAAAAGAAATGCTTTGGGTTTTCTTTAAAAATTTGTGTATGGAATGAGGTCGTTGGCTTGAATGGTTCACTGATATAGGTGGGAAGGTGTGAATAGATAACCACTAGGACTTCTCAAGTAATAGAAGTATTATGATAGGGAATTTGTAAGCCCTCAGTTTCATATGAGTGCATGGGATTTGATAAAAAGTTTGAATTTTCAAAATAGTGGAGGGGTCAGTTAAATTGGCATTCAAATTAGAATTCCAAGGGTAGAAACCCCTATAAGGAGACTATATGGATATTTAATGAAGTGATCTGGTAGTTTCAAAGGTATCAATAGAGTCTCATGGGTTCGGGACTCATAGTTCAAGTTTTGAAGCTACAGCCTAGGGTGAAAAGTTAATACACAGTTAGTTCTAACTGTGAATGACAACCATGCATCCTAAAATACATAGGAACATATTTGGTAAAATCATATGACAAGTCTCTAAAGGTCACACGAAATGTCTAAAATTTATTTCTGGCATGTCACACGGTTGATGTATGGTCTGTGAAAATGTGCACCATAACTGTGTGAGGTGACTAGACTTAAAGTGGGGGCAAAGAATGGTTGGTGTAAAAAATTTAAAACCATGAAACCAAACTATGAAACCTTTAAAAATATAGAAAATAAATTCTTACCATGTGATTTTAAAAGTTATTTAACCCCTTTACTCTCCCATTATTGATCCACAGACCTCCTGCACACTTCCTCCCTTCCCTCTCCTCTCCTCCTTGGTGGAAATTCTCCATATGTTTTCTGAATCAGCTTCTATCTACGATGTTGAGAAGATTGTGGTAGGTCTAAGAGTCCTATTATTGTTTTTTATTTTATTTCACTATCATGTGTGAAAACACCTTTTATGTTGGTCATTCCCTATTTATAGGTCATTTTTCTAGTTCTTTTTTTCTTCTATTTATTCTCAAATTAAAAGCTGATATCGAATGAGTAGGATCCTTTGAGGATGAGATAGGTGTTCCCTTTAATTTAACCCATAATATGTTTTTTTATGAGTGCGTGTTTGGTTCATTAAATCTTGCTTCACCATGATTTGATCCAATTTAATTTAAAATGTTGCATTGGATTTTTCCTTAGTTAAATTCCCATTTATTATGCCTTGAACCTTAGGAAATGGAAAATCCAAGTAGAATGCCTTATAGGGGGATTTAACCTTGGAGTGGCTTCATGTTTTAAGATGCATAAATTATATTTTAATTTGGTTAAGGTGAAATTATGGTTTGAATAAATGGTTGTTAAATGAAATCTCACAACCATTGATAATTGTAAATGGTTTTGACCTCTAGGAAAATCCTAGTGAAATGGTATAGTATTAGAGAATCATGTTTTAGGAATTATAAAATATATAAAATGAAATTAAAATAGATAATTGATAATTGATTTGGTTTAATTGAATAGTTTCTTTAGTAAATGAAAAAATATTTAGGATATGGGTTTTTAGAATTGTAAAATGGAATGGGTTAAAATAACGGTAACCGATATGTTTTTTGGTAAGTAAACTGGTAGACCCCTTATTTAAAATGAATTGGAATCCAATACATTACAAATACTAAGGGGATTTATGGATTGGACTCTTGTTTTTTAAAATGGATGGGTTTTATAAAAATAATAATTCATGATTTTAAATGGGAAGTGGTACTTTAGATTTGATGAAAGGGTTTATGGAAAGTGGTTATCATGAACCAGCCCGGATACCCTGGTTCCCTGATAACTAAGCTGGAACTAACATATCCCGAAGGGAATTCCTAATCCCCATAGGTTGGATACTAGCACCTGGCATCATAAAATATAAAAGAGGGAACAATTGTTTCCACAAATACAATATAAGAAATAGATACATATCAGTATACTCAAATAAAACTATAAATAGAGATAACACCATAAACCAAACATGCATATCAGAACAAAAAAAATTATATCACCAAAGTACTAAAAAAAGACAAGGTAAACGCCACATACCAATAGAAACATCAATCTAAGACCCCAAGGTATCAATAAAATCCACCTCATCCAAGAGGCTCCTTCCATTTACTTGGACCTAGAAAGAGAAAATCTATAAATTTCCAAAGGAAAAGGTAGGGTTTGAGAAAAAACATATTAGTAGGTTCTCACCAGGTGTTCCATAATAACATTCTATAATTTTAATTAACTAAATCATTCTTAAAATTTTATTCAAAATAGGCATGTTAGATCATTTTCATATTTCAAAAAAACATGATTTTGATTTAAAATGATGGAAAACATTTCAAAATTGACTTAAATAAACGCTTTATATAAAATAGTTTATATAAATCATTAAGAATTAAAAAAAAGTTTCACAATCAATGGAATTTATAATCAAAACAGTCACAATAAGAACTATGGGTATCTTCCCTAATGTAGGATAGTTCTAAGTAATCGGATCCTCACACATATTATATCTGTGATCACAGTAATCTAAACACACATCTTTCAGTATCATGAGAAATAAGACCCATTACCATCCCATAGGGGATAAGATCCAATGAACTAGGTTTTTGTTAGAGTTGTCAAGTTTCAATCTATTTCTAGGGTAGTACCATCCTAACATGTTTATCCAAAATAACTCACTAGCCACTTAGGATCTCATGTTATCAATAAATCAATGTAAAAAGGGGAAATCATTTCATTTCAAAATAATTTACAACTACCCACTTTTCCCTTTCAAAATTCCAATTTACATTAAAAATTGAATCATGGGTCTTTCATCATTTCATGCCATTTCAAATAAAACCAATCATAGGTTTTCATCATTTTAATTTAATTCACTTTCTAGAAAATCAATTTCTCAAATAATTCCACAATTTCTATAAATTTTAAATCTAGACCCAACTTACAATTTCACTAGAATTAGGGGTTTACCTAGAATCCATACCATATAAATTTAAAATTCCAATTTACAAAAATTTGGGATTTTTACAATTCAATTGAAATCAATTTTAAACACGAGTAATTAAAGTTTTAATAAATTTTCCATCTTAAACGGAACCATCTACCTTTTTCATGGAATCAAAATTCCTATAATAGGACTCACCAACAAAGGATGAAGGAGAATAAGATCTATGAACTCAACCTAGAAACAAGATCCCACATCATGGAGTTTAGATCCCTTAATCCCAAGATGATCCACCAAACTCCATGATTAAAGGAGAGAGATACAGGAGAGACCACAATATCCACTTACCCAGAAAGACAAATCGCAAAAACAATAATGATCAATCATCGAGTGCATGATATAGATGGATCTTAGATCACCAAAATTTCCAAGTAATGGATCTAGGTTGAGAGAGAAGGGATGTAGGATTTAAAATAAGGAAATCAACCAAGCCACCTTGTTTAAAATCTAGGTTGAGATTTTACATAGCTTGTAACCCAATTACACGTCATGTAATTGTTAGGTCTCACATACACATAAAAAACCATCACCTTTTATTAAAAAATAGGTTTTTAATACTTACACTGCGTGAAATCTTTACATGGAGAGTAAGATTTCATGCTATGTATTCATTTCAAGAAATATTATAGGGGATGATTAAACATTGTGTAACCCTATTACACAGCATGGAAATCCCTATAAGACTATATAAACTATAGGTTTTATTCTGAAAAATCCAAATAATACATAACTTAACCATTACAGGTATCCTACCAATTCCTTCTCCTAATTACCCAACAAAAAAAGGAAATCCACAACAAATATTACCTAATAGAAACATAATGGTAAGTTACAACCTCCACACCATAAGAAATATCTATCCCCAAAAATCCTATCAAGAAGGTTTCATATAATAAATGTGAGACCAATGCTCTCTCATTAGTGCCTCATGCTCCCATGTCTAATGAGAATCCGAACTGTGCTTCCATATAACTCGGACTAAAGGTATCTTCCTCCCACAAAGTACCATGGTCTCAGAATCAACAATCCCGACTAGATGCTCAGTCATAGATAAATCATACTCAACGTCAGGATCACTCTAGATCAAAATATAAGGTATATTAGAAAGATACTTTAATAGTTGTGATACGTGAACATGTTATGTATAAGCATCAAATATGGTGGGAGTGATAAATGATAAGTCACATTCCCCACCAGATCAACTATCTCAAAAGGTCCCACAAGATGAGGAGTAATATTCCCTTTCCTCCCAAGAAATCGACGACCCAAATGAGGTGAAACTTTTAGGAACACCTAATCACTAACTAAAATTTCCAAATATCTATGATGATGATCAACATAAAATTTATACCAAATTTGTATCGTCAACAATCTTTGATGAATCAACTGAATATTTTTTGTCATCTCCTGAATCAGCCTTGATCCAACCAAGGAACTTTCATCGATCTCTAACCAAAAAAATAGTAATTTACAATTTTGGTCATACAATGCTTCAAAAGGAGCCATTCTGATCGCAGACCTACAACTACTATTATAAGAAAAACTCAACCAGTCCCAAATTTGCATCCTAAGCTCCACTAAAATTCAGAATTCATGAATGAATAATATACTCAAAAATATATAAAGATCTCTCTATCTATCCATTCATCTCTGGATGGTATGTCGTACTCAAACAAACTGGATATCCTATTGCCTCTTGATGGCCTCTCCAAAATCAATAAGTAAAATGAGGATCGCTATCAGATACTATAACAGATTAAAGTCCATGAAAATGAAAAATCTCTCTCACGTAGATATTTCCATCTCCTTAACTTTGGTTGCATCAAAAATGGGTATAAAGTGATCTAATTTGGACAGTCTATCTATCACAACCCATATCACATTCTTCTATCTTTGGGTACACTGAAACCAAACCACAAATCCCATGGAGATCTCATCCCACTTCCATATCAGAAATATAAGTGTATGATGTAAACCCAAAGGTATCTAATGCTCATCCTTGACCTGTTGGAAATTATAATGGTGTGAAACAAAGTCAATGATTTCTCATCTTATACCTGGAGACCAGAATCATCTTCGTGTGTCATAGAACATCTTTGTGGTTCCTAGGTGCACTTCTCACTTGGAATTATGGAAATCCTTCATCAAAACTATCCTTATATGAAAAGGAAAACTTTAAGAGTTTTGTAAACATATGATACCCTCTATGGATAATGACCACTAAAAAATAGTCTCCTCACCATGAAGAGAGTTCCTAATTCTACGAAATTCATCATCAAGCTATTATTCTTAAAGAATCATCTCAAGAAGAGCAGAGGTCAACTAAACATTGTCCAATACCACATTGAACCATATTTCCCAAACTTCAATATTCAATTGTGAAAAAAGATCCATCAATTTACACTTTTTTAATGATTATATCAGGTCTTGGTTTGGAAGTTTCCTACTCGACGCATTAGCAATGACATTCTATTTTCCTAGGGTATATTTAATATCAAAAGTCAATATATTGAAAATATTCCACCCAACACCTCTAGTGAAGATTCAAATATTTTTTAGAGAAGATATAACCCAATTACTTCTGGTCAGAATACATGGTAAACCTATATTCTGAAAGGTAATGTTTCCAACTCTTAAGTGCGTGCATCATGGTTTCATGGTCAACATCAAGGGTCAGATAACTCTTATCATATGGCCTAAGCTATCGAGAGCCATAGTAAATGATGTGATCACCCTGCTTAATAGAACATCAAAAACCCAAACATGATGCACCAAAGAAAACCACATAGCCCCACCCAGCCTTTAGAAGATTCAACACCAGCACATATGTCAAAAGTTGTTTCAGCTTAACAAAAGAACTCTAAAATTTCTCATCCTAAGAAAACATCACCCCATTCTGATTTAGAGTGGTCATTAGAGAAAAACACTTTGATAAATTCTTTATGAATTAGTTATAATATCCAACTAAACCCATGAATCTATGAATCCTGAAAACATTATAGGGTTTCTACAACAACATAACAGATTTCACCTTCTCTAGATCAATTGAAATTCCATTTTATGATACCACATGACCCCACTATTTCACTTATTGAATCCATAAATTACATTTTTATTTCTTTTAATACAGTCATAAATATCTCAAAATTTCCAAAACTGCTCTCATATGACACATGTGATTCTACCCGAACTTAGAGTAAACCAGGATGTCATCCATAAAGACTACCATGAACATATCAAGAAACTCAAGGAAGATCATGTTAAAAAACCCATAAAGATTGAAGGATCATTAGTTAGACCAAATTCAATGAAAATACACTCATAATGTCTATACCTAATCCATAAGATGGTTTTTTGAATGTTATATTGTTTTATTCTCAACTGGCAATAAATGGATCGAAAATCAATCTTCGAAAACCACTTTGATCCTTTCAACTGGTCACACAGATCACCAATCCATGGTAACAGATACTTGTTCTTTACCATGACTTGATCTATCTTATGAAAATACGTACATAGGTGACATTCTCAATCATCTTTCTTATCAAAGAGTACAGGCACCACCCAAGGTGACACACTCGGGCATATCACTAGTGGAAATTCCACCTATACCAATAGTTCATCCCAACGGTTTGAGAAAACCATTGGAATAAAGAACCTATACAAATGGTTATGTGAAACCATTGGTATAGATTAATATGTGTTGGTTTTTCTAATGGTTCATTAGGAACTGTTAGAAAAAACATCTCCAATACCCAACAGTTCATAAGAACCGTTGGGATAGACCTACCTAAAATGCCTCGACCCTCCTCCCATCCTCACTTCCCCTCGCATTGCACCCCATTTCATCATCCCTACAACACCGATCCTCTCCATCCCAACTCCCCCTCTCCGCCACTCCCATCCCGAGTCTCCCTCGCTGCCGCTCTCATCCCCCTCACCATTTTCTGCCCCCGCTCCCCACTCGCCCCTCCCCACTCGACATTGCTCATGCATCCCCCTCCTTTTCATCCTATAATCAAGTATCCCCTTTGAGGTTGAATATCCCCCCTAGATCGAGCTTTCCCTCACTCTACATAAATCCACCCTAGGTTGAGCTTTCCCTCACCTGACGCAAATCCCCCCTAGGTCGAGCATCCCTTTTAGTCAGGCATCCCACTTAGGTCGAGGATCCCCTCCAATCATGCATCCCCTTATTTTGGTATTCTTTGGTAGTGAGTCCCAAATATTCTTTTGGTGTGTTTAATTGATTCATTGTTTAGTTTGAGTTTTGTTGATTCAATTTTTATCATTTCATATTGTCTTATTTATCTGTGATATATGATTGATTTTGGTTTTCTAAAAACATAAAAATAGTTATAATTTTATTGTTTGTAGATATAAATATTTGGAATTTCAGATAGAATATACCATGAGAACATTATTTCTTTGCAATTTAGGTAAAGAGTATATGATGGGTTTCTAGTTTCATAAAGAATTTCATATTCTATGTGAAATCATTTGGAGCTCATAAAAATGTTAAGAATATTTTATGTGTAGAATTATTCATACAATTGATGCTTTTTTGATGCAGTTTTCATTTGAATGGAGTGTTATAATTTGAAAATGAAAATTTTATCTAATGTATACTGGTTTAATATGTACATGATGCATGTGAAGGGAAATTGGTTTATGGATAAATGTGTTGTTCTTTTGGGATTCACATACAGTTGAATGGGTAACCATATTTTATTAAATTATAAAGTGTTTTCTAGATGAAAAGTTCCCAATAAATATGGAATTAACTCATGGGAAAGGTGTTGAGACTTTTTTAGAGATGCGATTAACAAGAATGTATTTTCTTATTTTCTCCATGTTGATTTTTTCAATGGAATAACAACACTTTATGAAGGGTCCATTTTGAAAAATTATTTTCCTTCAAAAAAAATATGTGTGAAGTCCGTATTATGTTAAATTTCCATTTGAGTGTTTTTTCATATCAAAAATTATGGTAATAAGGTGGGTTTATCAACTTATAAGTTATAACACTGACTGAGGCTTTCTTCTCAACACTGGAGCACTTTTCTTTGTAGCTCAAAAATGTTTTATTTTCTTTGTGATTTCTTATTTATCACATTTTAAACATGTTTATATTAAGGAAACATGGTTTTCTCTTCTTTTACATGTTTATTATTGTTTTAAAATTGCATATTCACTTGAGAAATTAGAGAAATCTCAATATTTTTTGTTTTTTTGGTTTATCTTTTTATAACTCATCAGACTATATGATCAAACATTATTTCTTATCATGTTAAACCTTCTTCATAGTTGTGGATCCATTTGTAGCAACTGATTTAGAACATGATAACATTGGATCTTTTCCCTTACCACTAATTAAATTCTTTTTACTAGGAATCAAATTCATACATATGATAGCTCCATGACCAACATAATTACACCTTCAAAAAACTTCTTCAATTGCTTTTGATTTTGCTTAGGAAATATCTTAGGATCCTCTTCACAAATGTCATCTACTAATAAAATTCTACTATCTCCTTATTGGATGGTTTCAATTTTTAGTTCAAATTTTCTATCATTAACATTGTAGATCTTTATTTCTATAATTTCCCATAATCTAACTTTGATCTTTGTTTCTAGGAAGTATCATGGTTCTTTCGGGTCCACCTCATATGTGAATTGGCATCTGATGCCAAAGGTAAAGCAGTTTGGATCATCTTGGTTGATCTTCCACCATTTTCCACCATTTGAGGTTGGTTTATTCTTCCCTCTTTGTTTGGACAATTTAATTTGGGTCTTTTGGTTATTTATATTTTCATGAAAAATCTATATTAGGTATGAATTGCATGAATAAGACTGCATTACACCATTCCCCTCTTATGATTTTCCTTATATGATATCATTCATTTATATGCTTTTTTTACTCAAGATATGGAACTAATGGATATAATTATTAATATGGATTAACTGATTATTATTAATTTCACAATCGACTAGAACCTAAATGAATGAAATTGTCCAATATAATATAAATAAAAAAAGACAGACTAAATATAATGGAAATGTCCCAAAAAACTTGTATCAAACAAAACCAAACTAAGATCAAACTCGATTCAAACTAATTATATACCATTAATAGAAAGATTAATTGTAAATTAATAGGAATGTACTATATGATAGTATCATTTTTGAAACATGGATCTGTTTCCCCCTTGCTTGCATGAACATGATTTGACCCATGGGGTGTTGTGGTTCTTATATGTTGGGCGGTGACGTGTATAGTTATAGGAGACATGTATGTTTTATTTTAGTTTTTATTTTATTTTATTTATCACATTGGCCACTTAGGTATTTTATTACTTTCTATGGAAAGAGGGTAGTTATATTATATGAATGGGTTCAGATTGATTCAGTCTACTGGATTTGATCCATGGTAAGATTATATGGTTACTACTTGTCTCTCACCTCATGTATTTGGGGATTTCGGTGTTTTTGACTCCATATTATGTTTTCGGTAGGGTGTTGGATCATTTTTTGTTGGTTTGGGTGGATTTGGTTCTTTTCTTCCAATCGAGGTAAGGCTTTAATGTCTTTGGTTGGTTTATCACTGGTTATTTAGCGTCCTTTATGTGTTTCAAAATTTCTAATATCCTTTTTGTAGTGTGTTGATCCCTGCTCGTTTGTTTCAAGTCACCAAGTCAAGGGTGACTCTCCTGCATGTTCATAGGTAAGTAAGTAAATGTATGTGGGTTCCCCAGTTACATGTATAGTCATCTATGGCAATGATTATGCATGTATGGGGATAGTTGTTCCCATATATATATATATATATATCTATATATATATATATATATATATAAATTCATACATAGGTGAGTGGACACTGGTATATGCATATAAGCATATGTTCAAGGATCCCCTTACACATACTCATGGCCATGTGGGTGTGTGCATAGAGGCTAGATGTCCTTGCATGTGTGTGAAGGTGTGTATGCCTAGTGGGGGAGAAGTAGATTTTATTTAGAAATCTCCAAGAGCCGAAAAGGATGGCTTGGTTCCACCTTAAGGTAGGGTCCCTCTCCTAGCCTCTTTAATTCAAGAATGTTTTAAATTAAATTTATCTTATTTCTTAATTATGATTAATTATATTGAATTCTATATCTTGAATAAGTTTTCTTTAATATAATTGTTTCATTTGATAAATAAAGTCATGTTTTTATAATAAAACCCCTCCAACAGAGGTGCGTTATTTTAAAAAACTCACAGTGATAGTTATGTTGATCTTGTTGCTTAACATATTTCATTTGATTTATGTTGAATGAGTTTCAAAATAAATTTTAAATATAATTAAATGAACTTTGTGATAATTAAATGACATGATTTTATAATAAAACCCCTCTAACAGAGGTACTCTTTCTTCTAAACCAAAGAGTAGTGATATTTATTTGTATCATGTTTAGATTTGGTTTAAGTTTTCCAGATGTCTCTTATTGGTGTTTGTTTTGTAATATAAATTGTCTTATCATACCCGTTTAACTCAAATGAAATTGCCCGAGTAGGCATACGCTTTGACAATGACACTTTCTTTTTCACCCTTTTAATATTATAAATGAAATTTCCATGTTTAGGTGAAGTGAATGAATTTGTTAATGGTTTGTGTAGGGTGTATGATTCTTTCTCTTCGTTTCGTTTCCCTTTAGACGTTGTGTCATTTTTCCTCTCTCTACAACCTTATGGAGATCCCTTATTACATCATATTAAATAGTTTATTTGTTCTATCATGTCTTTTGTGACCTTCTCTTATAGAGAAACCCATTTGGGGTGTTTTATTGGCCTCTTGGCCACCCCTTTGGGAGTTTACCTGAGCCCATATATCTAAAACCACTAATGGTGTCATTATTTAACATCTGTAAGGCTTATGTTTCTCCCCACCATAAGCTTCATCTTACCTCCACCAATTCATATGATTTAGTGCCTCCTCCTTTGAATATTCATTTGAAACATTTCTCTCGTGTTCTAATGAGAAGAATTATAGTGGGGACACTCACTAAAGGCATTCTTCTCACTCTGGTGGACCTGTGTATAGCGAAGTATAGAAAGATGCTGGAGAGATCCCTTTGTCATTTCCCAGATCATTTTTGGAAATTTGTGTGTTTTGGTGTATTAGGATTTTTTGTGGAGAAAATTTTTCAAGTGGTTATGGTGTCCGACGTTTTGAAGGGAATATTTGTAACACCCCGACCCCTCTAGAAAAGAGCTGGTGCATTACTTTTGATATTGGCATGGTTAGAAGGAATAAAAATCCGGAAGAAACTATCAGTTTAGCAGTCTTGAAGAAACTAGATACATAGATGTAACACAAATTACATTGGAAAGGGTTACAAAAAAACAATACAAAACAAAAACTAAAAATTGCAACCACAGGAACTCAATAAACAATCACCTCTTCATCACCTGTAGAAGGTAAACAATGAAAGGGGTGAGCTCAAACACTCAGTAAGGGTTACAAGTAGCGGAAGCATGAATACAATAATAATTGAATGGTAAACAATTTTACATAATCAATATGGCATGGTGAATAAATGAAAACTCACGCCATTAATAAACTGAGAATGAAACTGTATCCATAGATTTTGTCATAGTGAAAACCTCATGGATAGTAATAACAGATAATGAATAAAGAGAATGATTATAAATTGGATGTAATTTATCTATAAACTGAACCGTAATACCGTAAAAATGGTTTAGTTCTATGGGTAGAAACCCATCTGATTTTTGGAAACAAACTCGAAGGGTTCGTTGCCAAAAAAAATTTGTCTCATGAGACCTACCAATGCATCGAGGGGATGTATTGGGCCCAACCCACCTCTACATCCAAATAATTATTTATAAATATATTCAATTCAAGAGAAATATGTATTTACATTATCCGTATGGAATAGAGGATACAGATTCATCAACATTTCCACAATCAAAACAACATTCAAAATAAATACCGTATTTAAAGTGGTATACGACTTAGAAAATAATCATATCCATGTTATGAGAATATGGACATTTAAATGGAATAAAATTTCAAATTAAAGGTGATCTAAATTGGGTATTATGTAAAATACATAAGAAATAGTAGGTGCACAATACAAAGCAAGTCACAACTAAGTGAAAATTGAGACAAAGCTCGTTACCCCGTTGTAATCAATTGAGTCGTATGAACAAAAGTTAAAACCACAAAATGAGTCACATAATACCATGAATGTAAATATAATCATGATAAGATAAATCAAATGGAAGTACTCTTATACTACATATAAGAGATAAGAGGTGGACAATGAAAATCCCACAGAATTGAAGGTGAGATGAGAAAACCTCTTACAAACATTTCGGCACGGTAACAAGTGTTATTGTAACATCTTAATGAGAGGTAAAAGGGGTATCCCATTATTTATATTCCACAAGGGAAGTATGGGGGAGGTGGGAAAACATACCCCATCATTAAAAATTAAAGCACACAAGATAGGGTGGATTCTTGAATAAAAGTGAGCGGGAGGATCCCTTACCTTATGCTTAAAGGTGTTCTTGACTTGTTATTTAAGACCTGAATAAACAAATTAGGCTTATAATTCCATAATATCTTCTATATGTAAATGATTTATTATAACCCTTTTTAGTTCATTCAAGGCCTTTTTTATTAGTTATAAAGTTTGATTTCGTTGTTCGGGCTTGTTTATTTACTTGGTTTTAAATGATCAATTCACTTATATTCAAGTTCGAATAAATATATAAGATGGATGTGGTTGTCCAGAAATGAAGTTGTATTCTATTATTTAACATCCATTAAATTACATGGTTTTATATTTAATTTGGTTACTTAGAGTGAAGTCAAATATATATATAACCTTAGTGACAACCGTTTTGGTTAATCGGTGGGTTTGATTACCATGAACATGTTTTTCTTTATAACTTAATACCAATTGTAAAAAAGGATTACAGAACTAAAAAATAAGATATATTACGTAATAATCTGGTTCAACCATAGCACAAATGGTTTCATGACCAGAATTAAATATTATAATAAAAATTGATAAATTGTTTTCCTTGAATGTGCTAAATTAGCACATCTCAAACGGTGCTTTCATTTCGTTCAAAAAAATGTGGGGAAAAGAGAGAAGATAATGAAATATATACCATTAGTATGAAAAACATTCCAGTACATGTATGTTATCATAGTTTTTATACTATTTTGGTGAAGGGAGGTGAGAAAAGAAACAAAATGAAAAGAACTTAAAAGAAAATAAGGGATTTTATAGAGGAAATTTACCTCTTGAGACTTCCTCCTTTGAGAACCTCTTAAGGGGAGAGGTTTTGGTATTTTGAAGAGTCTAGGTGATTTTCTATGTGGGGGAGGATATTAGGGAGTGATTTGGGCAGAATATTGGCAAGGCTCAAGGCTTGAGAAGAGTAAATAGAAGAGGGAGTGAAGGGGGTTTTTATAGTGGAGGAGAGTGGAGTTTTCTTAATATAAAATTCATTAATTTATTATTTCCTCTCAAGACAACCAATAGTGTTTATTCAATGTACAAGAACAGTAATATATGCATGTGACTTTGAACCAATTGGTCTTACATCATCAGATCGTCATCAATGACTCAATTAATCCATTATTTAGAATTTATTCTGAATTATCAGATTTTATTATTCATCAAAAAATCAAGTATTTCAGAAAAATCCCAAAAATTCACCATAACCATTTGTCGATGTGTAGAATCCAAAAAGAAGTCCATTTTTCAAAAATAATTTTCTAAATATGATTAATTAAATATTTAATTAAATCATTATTTAATCAAGATATACAAACACTTAAAATATTCATCTTTATTTTTAAAGGTGTCCAAATTCATTTATACACTCAAGGGTATAAATAACATTCATAAGAGTCATATTACTATTTATAAGGGTAATTTACTATTCATATGGGTATGTTACTATTCATAAGGGTAGGTTACTATTCATTGAAAATTGAGTTAATTCTATCAGACTCTAAATATCATCTTGAACACAACCGTGTATGTCAGATTTTTAAAATTCAAATCACAGAGCTGAAAAATTTATGATTAATGGATAGGTTATGGATTTATCCTATAATTAGCCATTTTTTGTTCCATAGAGGCTCAGTGACTCATGAAATATATTCTATCTAATGAGTACAGTGTATTTAGGAGAAACATACCACATAATGTTTGGGTTGCTACAATATTCCCTCCTTCGGAAATTTTGTCCTCAAAATTTTATATATAAAGCCCACCAAAAAGATGTGGTTAGTTATTCTTCATAACATCCTCAGGTTCCCATGTTGCTTCCTCCATATTCTGGTTTCTCCAAATAACCTTCACTAGACGGGTTGTCCGATTTCTCAATACATTCTCCCTTGTGTCAAGAATCCCGATAGGCTTTTCACAGTATGACAAATCATGTACCAATTCAATTTCATAATATGTGAGCACATGCATTGGGTCTGGCATGTATTTATTTAATAATGAAACGTGGAACACATCATGAACTCTGGAGAGATTTGGCGGCATCGCTAGATAGTAAGCTATAACTTTGATTCTTTCCATAATTTCAAATGGTCTGATGTACCTAGGGCTCAATTTCCCTTTCTTACCAAACCTTAAGACACCCTTCCATGGAGATACTTTCAGAAATACATGATCTACCACTTGGAATTCCAAATCCTTTCTCCGGTTGTCAGCATAACTCTTCTGCCTACTTTGGGCTACTTTAATATGGGATTGAATTTTCTTCACCTTTATCATGGTCTCTTCAATATGTTCCGGGCCTATAAGTTTCCTCTCACCAACTTCGTCCCAAAAAGTTGGAGTTCGACACCTCTTTCCATATAATTCTTCATATGGAGCCATTTTAATACTATAATGGAAACTATTGTTGTAGGAAAATTCCACCAAAGGTAATTATTGATCCCACATACCTTGGAAGTCAAGAGATCATGACCTCAGCATGTCTTCTAAAGTTTGAATAGTCCTTTCAAACTGTCCATCAGTTTGGGGGTGATAAGCAGTACTCATATGAAGCTCAGTATTCAAAGCTTTCTGGAGACTTTTCCAAAACTTTGATGTAAACCGGGGATCTCGATCAGAGACAATCGATAGAGTTTCACCATTAAGTCTCACAACTTCATTATTATAAAGTCTAGTCAAGCGCTCAAGTGGTAAATCCTATCTTATTGGAAGGAAATGTGCTAATTTAGTGAGACGATCAACAATTTCCCATATTTCATCATTCCTTCTAGGTGTACTCAGTAGTCCGGTGACAAAATCCATCGTAATGTTATCCCACATACACATAGGAATAGGTATAGGTTGCATCACTCCTTTGGGATGTTGTCTCTCTGTCTTCACTTGTTGACAAACTAGACATCTTGACACGTAGTCAGCAATTTCTCACTTCATATTATCCCACCAAAAATATTCTTTCAGATTCTATACATCTTGGTGCTACCCGGGTGTATAGAGAAATTTGAGCTATGAGCATCGTCTAATAGTTCCCTTTTTAGCTCAGGTACTAATGGAACGCACAACCTCTTCCCAAATTTCATAACTCCTTCATACATGAAGTCAGCCAGTCTCCCATCCTTGAAAGCATTAATCTTCTTGTGCAGATTCTCGTCATCAGATTGAGAAATTTTTATCTCCTCTAATAAAGATGGTTTAGAAATAATTTGAAAGAGGAAAGATGTTTCCCTTTCCTTAACAATTCCCATATCCATCTTTAGTAGATCCAAAAATATAGGATCTCTCTCAATTCTCATTTGAGTCAGAAGTCCATGATCTTTCCTTCTTAATGCATCTTCCATCTTATTCACCTTTCTCAGGTGGTAGTGTATTGAACAATCATAATATTTGAGTAGCTCAAGCCATCTCCTCTGCCTCATGTTGAGTTCTTTTTGTGTGAAAATGTATTTCAAACTCTTGTGGTCTGAAAATATCTCACATCTCTCTCCGTAGAGATAATGCCTCCATATTTTCAGAGCAAATATTACGGTTGCTAACTCAAGATCATGAGTTGGATATTTTTTCTCATGGGTCTTCAACTGTCTTGATTCATAAGCAATAACTTTGTCTTTTTTCATAAGGACACAACCCAGTCCATTCTTTGATGCATCACTGTATATTACAAATCCGTCACTTCCAGATGGAAGAGTCAAAATTGGAGCATTGACCAATCTTTTTTCAATTCATCGAAGAATTTTGTACATTCTTTTGTCCACACAAACTTAACTCCTTTACGTGGGATCTTGGTTAGTAGATTAGCCAGTCAGGAAAAATTCTAAACGAAACGTCGATAATAACCTGTTAATCCAATAAAACTGCGTACCTCAGTTATGTTTGTTGGCGTGGGCCAATCTTGGATTGCCTTTGTCTTCACAAGATCAACTAGGATTCCATCCTTAGAGAAAATATGGCCCAGAAAAGAAACTGATTGAATCTAGAATTCTCACTTGATAAACTTCCCATATAATTCACTTCTTATAAGAGTTCTCAGAATAAATCGCAAGTGATTCTCATGGTCCTCATATATTTTTTAGTATACGAGGATATCATCGATGAATACCACAACAAAGTTATCAAGATATTCCTTTAAAACTCTATTCATTAAATCCATGAAAACAGAGGGTGCATTTGTCAGTCCAAAAGGCATCACTGTAAACTCGTAATGCCTATACCTGGTCTGAAATGTTGTCTTAGGAATATCTTCCTTCCTCACACGCAACTGATGATATCCGGATCGAAGGTAAATCTTTGAAAAGTATTGAGCTCCATGAAGTTGGTCAAATAAATCATCAATTCGGGGTAGAGGATACTTATTCTTTATTTTAATAGCATTGATTTCTCTGTAATCAATGCATAGCCTCATGGATCCATCTTTCTTCTTTACAAACAAGACCGAGGATCCCCATGGATAAACACTGGGTTGAATAAATCCTTTTTCACTCAACTCTTCCAGTTGTTTCTTCAGCTCCACTAACTCCACAATGGACATTCTATAGGGAGTATTTGATATAGGTCTTGCATCATGAGTTAAATCAATAGAGAACACAACTTCCCTTTCTGGAGGATGTCCAGGTAAATCCTCTGGAAATTAATCAATGTATTCTTGAACTATTTTCATGTCTTCAATTTCAATATTTCTTACCTTGCCCATAGATGTTATTTTATATTCCTCTCCAAGTATTTCATTCAGTAGAGCTATTGGGGGTGTTTCTCGTTAAGAATCAAGTGGCGATGTTTCTGCCCTAAAGACAAGGGATTCTACACCATTTTCAAAAATTGTAACTTCCTTCTTCTTACAATAAATCTTTGCATCATAATTTGATAGTCAATCCATGCCTATAATTATATCAAATTTAGTCCTTGGTATGATGACAAGGTTAGTAACTAAGGCATGTTTTGGTGACTGGAGGGGGACTAGTCGACATGCTTTTGTTGCAATGATACATCCCCCGGGAGTTTTGACTAACAAATCCTTTATTAAATCAAATTGGACATATATATTTTTCTTCAAAAACTGAGAAGATATAAATGAATGTGATGATCCAGAATCAAATAAGGTGTTGGCTATGTTTGAGGAAACAATTAAAGTACATGCCACCACATCATTAGGAACTTCAACCTCCGCAGTTGTAATCGCATAAACTCTCCCTTGCTCTCTTGGCCTTTTCTGAGTCAAGTTTCCTTGGCATTTAGGAAACTCATTTTCATATTGTCCCATCTCTCTGTAATTGTAGAATTGAATATTATTGAATTGTTTCTTCCCCTTGCATTCATCGGACCTATGAACCTTTTCTCTACAGTTATAGTAGACTCCCATGTCTTTCAAGTATTTCCCGAGATGATTCTTTCCACAGTTCTCGCATAATGGGAAAATATTTGTTCCCTTTCTCTTCATTTGTGCTTCTTCTTTTCCTTTGTTATCAGAGTACCACTTCTTATCTTGGTTTCCTTTGAAAAGATTTGATCTAGCAAATTCCCTCACTATTTTGATGGCACTTGATACAATTCCATCATATGATGAAAATGTTTGAGAAGCTAGTGCCCTCTGAAGACTTGTCTTAAGACCTTCAAAGAAATGGTCAATCTTGTCTGCCAAGTCATATACATAATCTACGGCATACCTGGCCAGCCTTGTAAAAGTTTCCTCATACTTTACAATATTGTCTTCTTCCCTTTTTTTAAGCTAAGGAATTTCCTCTTCATTTCAGTTAGTTTCTCATGAGGTGAATATTTTTCGACGAATATTCCCTTAAAAGTCCTCTATTCCATATCTTCTATTTCTTCTTTTTACATGGTATTCTGAATCAGGGACCACCATTGGTCAGTGTCACCCTTGAGACAATATACTGCCAGCACCACCTTCTTATTCTCATTGCATCTTAATGCCATGAATATCTTTTCAAGTGACTTGATCCACTACTCATCTACCACTGGATTAGTAGTCCCACTGAAATATGGAGGCTTCTACCATATGAAACGATCCAACACAGGTATGGAATGGTTATTCGTTACAACTTGAGTAATTTTTCCCAATATAGTCATGATCTGATCTACTCCAACATTGACTGTTTTGACTTGATCAGCAGGGAGATCCCTACCTTTCCCACGATTATTGATTCCCCTTCTTCCATTAGATTCCATTTCTAAATAATGGAATAAACTAGATTAGTTTATGAATCTTAAATAGAAAAGTACTCAACGTAGATTTAAATTCTATGCATAGCTAATCTTATAAACATGGTTTCTCTGAGGTAACATTTACATTAAACTCTTTCATAATGGATTGTAAAGAAAATATTAATTATCCTTATAATATCCCCTGAGAGTGTCATAACCAAGAGTGAAGCAAGGCCCATTGTCGTGTACCAGTTCCCGTTCGAGTCTAGCTCAAAGCGGTATCTTCAGGTTTTACCCCTAGATACATCTATGTCAGAGCCACCTCTACCTGCTCGTATCCAGACAGGGATATATTTCTTGAAAGATCCATATAATCTATTCCTTACCAAAATACCAAGACGTTCTTGTATGTTTATCCTCAAATAATACCTTAGGTATTTGTTCCCTACTATATATTACCTACTCTAGTTTCCATGTTTCCTACTAAACTTCCTCTGATACCAACTGTAGCACCCCGACCCCTCTAGACAGGAGCCAGTGCATTACTTGTGATATTGGCATGGTTAGAAGGAATGAAAATCCTGAAGGAACGATCAGTTAATTAGTCTTGAAGAAACTAGATACATAGATGTAACAAAAATTACATGGGAAATGGTTACAAAAAAACAATACATAACAAAAACTAAAAACTGCAATCATAGGAACTCAATAAAAAATCACCTCTTCATCACCTGTAGAAGGTAAACAATGAAATGGGTGAGATCAAAATGCTCATTAAGGGTTAAAAATAGTGGAAGCATGAATACAATAATAACTTAATTGTAAACAATTTGACATAATCAATATGGCATGGTGAATAAATGAAAACTCACGCCATTAATAAACTGAGAATGAAACTGCATCCATAGATTTTTTCATAGTGAAAACCTCATGGATAGTAATAAATGATAATGAATAAAGAGAATGTTTATTAATTGGATGTCATGTATCTGGAACATGAACCATAATACCGTAAAAACAGTTTAGTTCTATGGGTAGAAACTCGTCTGATTTTTGAAAAAAAACTCGAAGGGTTTGTCACCAAACTGTTTTGTCTCATGAGACCTACTGATGCATCAAGGGGCTATAGTGGTCCCCAAACACCTCTAAATCCAAATCATTCTTTATAAATAGATTCAATTTAAGATCAATATGTATTTACATTATCCGTATAGAAGAGACGATACAGACTCATCAACATTTCCATAGTCAAAACAACATTCAAAATAAATATTGTATGTAAAGTTGTATACGGCTTAGACAATAATCATATCCATGTTATGAGAATATGGAAATTTAAATGGAATATAATTTCAAATGAAAGGTGATCTAAAATGGGTAGTATGTACACTACATAAGAAATAGTAGGTGCACAATACAAAGCAAGTCACAACTAAGTGAAAATTGAGACAAAGCTCATTACCACGTTGTAATCAATTAATTAATATGACCAAAAGTTAAAACCAAAAAATGAGTCACATAATACCATTAATGTAAATATAATAATGATAAGATAAATCAAATGGCAGTACTCCTATACTGCATATAAGAGATAAGAGGGGGACAATGAAAATCCCACAGAATTGAAGGTGAGATGAGAAAACCTCTTACAAACATTTTGGCTTGGTAATGAGTGTTATTGCAAGGTCTTAATGAGAGGTAAAATGGGTATCCAATTATTTATATTCCACAAGGGCAGTATTGGGGAGGTGAGAAAACATTCCCCATAATTAAAAATAAAATCACACAAGATAGGGTGGATTCTTGAATAAAAGTGAGAGGGAGGATCCCTTACCTTATGCTTGAAGGTGTTCTTGACTTGTTATTTAAGACCTGAATAAACAAATTAGGATTATAATTAAAGAATATATTCTATATGTAAATGATTTATTATAACCCTTTTAGTTCATTCAAGGCATTTTTTATTAGTTATAAAGTTTGATTTCGTTGTTCGGGCTCGTTTTTTGACTTGGTTTTAAATGATCGGTTCACTTATATTAAAGTTCAAATAAATATATGAGATGGATGTGGTTGTCCATAAATAAAGATATATTCTATTAGTGAACATCAAGTAGATTACATGGTTTTATATTTAATTTGGTTACTTAGAGTGAAGTCAAATATATATATAACCTTAGTGACAACCGTTTTGGTTAATCGGTGGGTTTGATTACCATGAACATGTTTTGCTTTATAACTTAATACCAATTGTACAAAAGGATTAACGAACTAAAAAAATAAGATATATTACATAATAATATGGTTAAACCATAACACAAATGGTTTAATGACCATAATTAAATATTATAATAGAAATTGATAAACTGTTGTCCTTGAATGTGCTAAATTATCACATCTCAAACTGTGCTTTCATTTCATTCAAAAAAATGTGGGGAAAGGAGAGAAGATAATGAAATATTTACCATTAGTATGAAAAAAATTCCATTACATGTGTGTTACTGGATTTTTCATACTATTTTGGTGAAGTGAGGTGAGAAAATAAACAAAATGAAAAGAACTTAAAATAAAATAAGGGATTTGAAAGAGGAAATTTTTCTCTTGAGACTTCCTCCTTTGAGAACCTCTTAAGGGGAGAGGTTTTGGTATTTTGAACAGGTTAGGAGATTTTGGACGTGGGGGATGATCTTGGGGAGTGATTTGGGAAGAATATTGTCAAGGCACAAGGCTTGAGAGGAGTGAAGAGAAGAGGGAGTGAAAGGGATTTTTATAGTGGAGGAGAGAGGAGTTTTCTTAATATAAAATTCATTAATTTATTATTTCCTCTCAATACAACCAATAGTGAGTATTCCATGACCAAGAATAGTAATATATACATGTGACTTTTAACCAATTGGTCTTACATCAGTATATCATCATCAATGACTCAATTAATCCATTATTTATCATTTATTGTGAATTACCGGATTTTACTATTCATAAAAAATTCCAGTATTTCAGAAAAATCCCAAAAATTCACCCTAACCATTTTTTGACGTGTAGAATCCAAAGATAAAGTCAATTTTTCAAAAATAAATTTCTAAATATTATTTATTAAATATTTAATTAAATCTTTATTTAATCAAGATATACAAACACTTAAAATATTCATCTTCATTTTTAATGGTGTCCAAATTCATTTATACACACAAGGGTATAGATAACATTCATAAGAGTCATATTACTATTCATAAGGGTAAGTTACTATTCATAAGGGTATGTTACTATTCATAATGGTAGGTTACTATTCACTAAAAATTAAGTTAATTCTATCAGACTCTAAATATCATTTGGAACACAACCGTGTATGTCAGATTTTTAAAATTCAAATCACAGAGCTGAAAAATTTATGTTTAATGGATAGGTTATGGATTTATCCTATAAGTAACCATGTTTTGTTCCATAGAGGATCAGTGACTCATGAAATATATGTTATCTAATGAGTATAGTGTATTTAGGAGAAACATACCACATAATGTTTGGGTTGCTACAATATTGCATAAAGAAGTGTTGTTTCATGCCTTGGTGTGAAGATCAAAGGCATTTTGTTTGGAAACACAATTCAAAAATGAGTTTCTATGTCATGAGGTTAATTATTTTAAAAGAAAATTTTGAATGGTTTTTTTATGCCACAAATATTCAGTTGGAGGTTTAAAATCTTTCCAAAGTTATGGACAATGTGTAGAATTAAAATGGAGGTATTCTCACAATATATTAGGATATTTTAAGTGGTGGATTTAAAATGAGATATCTACAGAATATGTGGATGGATAGTTAATATTTTTCAATTGATGATGATTCAAGACATGAATAAGTTAATGGAAAACTACAGTGAATGTAACCAAATATCTTGGAGTCTTATTAATATATTTATTTGAATTCAAAAACATATTTTTTCACATGAACACTTCAAGAAAAAAGAGAAGATTATAGAAGCCTGGTGTGATCCAAACCATTCATAGTTTTGCATGAAAAAATATAGCATATATATATATTGAATGAGTCTATTATGATAAGGGGAGATACCTACACAACATTGCAACATCTAGTTCTTCAATAAAGAATAATGAAAGTACATACCTAGGCTATATTGATATATTTGTTTCATAGAGGAAAAAATTCTAAGAAAAAGAGGGTGAACATGGGAACAGTTTTTCTAGTGAATAGATCCAGGTAGCCTTTGAAGACACAAGCTTACCATTGTTGCATTTCAAGTGAATATAAAGACTTAACCCCCACACATGAGGTGTTGGTCTCATCTGGTTTAAAGGATGGGGGCAGTAAGCATTTAAGATCAATGATCATCTATTCGGAATCAAAGGTGCAAGGTTTTTCAGTGACCCATGATAATTTAAAAAGGACTATCATGTCTATAAAATACATCTTTTATCCCTTGAATGTCATGCCAAATTTGGTTTCCAACCAACTAAATCCAATTCTAATTCCAATAGGCACTCAATAGTCTTATACTTTTTGATAAACACAAAAAATGGAATGAAAAGTAAAAAATAAGTAAATTTAAATTAAATGAAATAAATTAGAAAATTTTCTATAACTTTTGTAAAATTTCATCTCCCTTGAGATGTACAATAAATTTTTAGAAAACATTTCTCCCCTTACATTCTTCTAATAGTATCCCCCTAGATAAGACTTATTCTAAACTTAATAATTCCCCCTAGGATATGCTTTCTTCTTCTTTTTGAATCAATTACGAACACAAAAGCATTATCCCCTTGGAAAATTTTATTCCCCCTTTGGGATGAAATAATTTCTCTTCCCTTTAATCCCTTACTAAAAAAATAAAAACACATAAAACCAATATCCACTTTGGTATTATTAAAAATAAACACCAAAGAAAAAACAACATAGGCCACACATGGACCTCTTCCATAGTTTTAATTGGTATACAAATAATTGGAAATAAAAGATCATATTTAGTATTCTATTATTCAAGCATGGGATTCAGTGTGTTAATAAATAGAGTAACCAACACAATAGTCAAAATTAAAAGAAAACAACAGAGAGAGAAAGTAATAAGATATGGAAAAGGTAGTGTCTCATTTTACAGTGACTTGGATGATTGAGAGTCTTCATGTTTGGCTTAGTGAGGATCTAAAATAGTTTCTTTAGAAGTTAGAGAAAAACAGAGTATCATGAAGTTCTATTTTTTATTCACAGGAAAGGACCTTGATCTTCAATGTACTCTACTCTTTCACAGTCAAATGTATCATCGTGTAATATCTCATGTGATGATCACTTTCATCATTCTACACTCTCCACATTCAAACCGCATGTGCATGAGAAAGATCCTATGAAATAAATATAGCAATGCATGCACCCATTGAAGAATAATCATCAATATTTTTTGGATCCTCGTACTGAATCTAACATTGTCTTCAATGAATCTATGCAAAGGGTTAGGGATAATCATTAATTTATCCCTCTGCATTTACTCCCATAAAATATCCATTGGAAGTATTTAATTCAAATAAAGAACAATAATGGTGGAAAAATATTATGGTAAATAAAATATAATGGAAGCAAAGATCAACAATAGAAAACAGATGGTTTCACCCCTAAAGGTAGCTCATATAGAGGTATCACGAGCTTGGTGGTGGAATGTCTGGTTGTAGCATGATCTTGGTGGTGGAAAGTCTAGCAGTGGAATGAACCTGGCGGTGGTACATTCGGTGGTGGTTAATCCTAGTGGTATCATATTCTGGTGGTACCGTGCTCTAGTGGATGCACACTCTAGAAATATCACACACTATTGGTAGGTAATCCCGATGATGGAACACATATAGTGGTATCAAATTCCTGATATTAGAAAGATCTAGCAGTGGCACAATTTGAACTAACAGTGAATCTTTATAATACTCAGCCTAATATTCTTTATAAAATGACATACTATCATAAAACACTAGGTTCATTAGAAGCATAGGAAACTTTATTTGTGATAATTGAAATAAGTTGGTTCTAGCAATCTTTCCCTTTTTGATGATCCCTAATCTAAGAATTTTATAAACCATGTGTAAAACAAAATTAGGCATAAATTGAAAAGTTTGAAAAGTAATAGTCTACTCAAAATTCCAAAAAGATAATTTGAGATTTATAAAACACAATTAGGAATAAAACAAAAGTTTTTGAAATTGATATGGTATAAAAGGTATGGTGTCAAATTGAAAAACAGAATTACCTAAATTGCATCCAAATAAGTACAATATCAAAGGATAGAATCCATATAAAGAAGTTTTTATCAAATAATAACATAAAAAATAATTATGGGATAAAAGATAACACATTAGAGGATATGGTTAGTTCCATAGGTAAATTCCATTACTATTCTCCCAATTTTGGGATTATAAAAAAAACTAGAAATAGCAAATTTCAAAAGGAAAGAGATTAATAATAAGGGAGAAATTCCATTAAGGAAAAAATCATCTATACAAAAAGTTCCTTATAAAAGACTATGCCTAATTCAGATCACTCTTTATCCTATGTGGTGTGATCAGTAGGAAGATTTCCCTTTCTAGAATCAGGAGGCACTAAGGTAGAGGCTAAAGGTATAGATGTAGAGGTAGGAAGTTTTCAGATCACAATAGGTTGGAGATTCCAAACATATTCAACCGAAGACATACCGAAAGGATAGAATTAAAGAGGTAGAGGATTAGAAGAATAATCAGAGGTGAATGATGCCATGGGAATCACCTATGGAGAAGCCACTAGAGTATTGGATACATATAGGAATGGCTTCATAAGATTGAAAAAAATCTATAATAATGTTTCCTCTTCTCTTTATACTACTGAAGAAATCATTCTTCTCCTCCATGAATAGCTTGAGTAGAGTTGTCATCCCTTTCAAATAGTCAAAGTATTCCTTGAAAACCCATTCTATGGAATCTACCTCAATTAATACTAATGAGATGAATGTGCATTTCCCATAACAACATCTAGATACTCTTTGACTAAAGACTATATCGAATCAGCATAAACTAAAGCTAAGGGAGGTGGAACACTAGATGTAGATGAAATAATAGGAACATTTCCAATCTATTCTATAAGGAATCCTGACTGAAAATAAAATAGGTCCTCATTTCCTCCATAACCAATCAAATGGTTTCTATCTCACTATCTGAAAGGACCGAAGGCCTTCATTTTTATTGATTTTTGATAACCCACCTTTAAAGGGATGAGAGGGAACCCTTACAAGTCTTGTAGGCTCAGAGATTACATGGCCCATAGGCTTAGGAGATTACATGACCCGAAGGTCTTAGGGAATTCAACCAGACTATCTACAAGGAACTGACCCTCCCCAGCATCTTCATCCTGATAGTATCTCTCCACATTTTCATGACTGTCTGGCTAGGCTTCCCATGCAAGCATAGGCTAGTATCGATAGCATAGCCATACCCTCTCATTCTGACAATCCATTCAGCTCGGTTTTGGTGAGTGAACCTGCTCTAAATCCTCTTCTAGGGATGCTCCTTTTTTGTAGTGTGTATGGGGCATGCATTCATGTGTCCCAAAGGCCTTGGGGTGGCCCTAAGACTTTAAGGTGGCCCTAAGGCCTTGATAATCAACTGGCTCGAAGGCCTTGGGTGGCCCTAAAGCCTTGCAGGACCCAAGGACCAAACCGGTGGCCCGAAGGCCCTTATGGATGAATATTTCCGGCTTCTACATTACTGAAAAGTGAATTCTACAGTACTGATACAGTACTCGGAAATATGTCTCCACCTGGATTTGATCTCGGGTCTCTTGGATGCACCTAGAGAGTCCTCAACAACAGGGTTGAGGCTCATGTGCTCTATCTCACTATCCAACCTTCGATTTTAAATCTTAACTTCATGAATATGAAAACTCATCTTGGGATTAATATGACATAAAACCATCTCAAAAACGTGTTTAGCATCAACTTCACTTAGCTGAGTGACAGGAGGTTCCTGATAACTCAAAATTCCACTGAAATTTAAAAGAATAATTTCTCTAAAATATTACAAATATACTATGGATAAAAAATCTGAAGGCACTGGGGAAACTACTATCTCAAAACTAGGTAAATAAGCCTCTACAGGTTATGATTTGGTAGGTACATCTAAGGGAAAATCATGAAGCTCACTTTCTCGGTCAATCTGTTTAACTAAGGATCCCTTAGGATATGTCCCAAATCTAAATGAGAGAGTAGGTCCACCATGCTCGGGAGGACTATTTTGGTAATCACCATCACTATCTCCATATGAGTATGGATATGATAGTCCAGGCAATTTGGAATTAGAGGAGGGATCCCCCTTACATGATACCTCATCCTCTACCAACGTAAAACCACCCTGAGAAACTCTATGATCTCTATCATTTTCGTCAACATTTTTAGACTCTAAATAGTCTAAACCAAGATTGAAAAAACCTAGTTACTTTTCTCACTCATCATGTGAAGCTACTTCCTTATGAGGTGCATGATGATGTAGGTTTACAGGTTCTTTGGAAGACTGTTGGAGGTGCAGGTTTAGAGTTACATGTGTAGGTTTACAAGTGTAAAGTGTTATTTGGAAGACTGTTAGAGGTGCAGGTTTATAGGTGAAGGTTTATAGGTTTATAGGTTCAAGTTTTACATGGTTAGAGGTACAGGTTTTACAGGTTTATAGGTGTAGGTTTACATCTTGATGTGGGTTTATAGGTTTGGTTTATGTCCTCTACCCATGTCCTCTGCCCAGTTTTGATGTTTTTTAGGGAGTAGAGGATATACCAAAGGTTCACGGAACTGTTGGTATTCAAATGTTGGAAAAATATTCCAACAGTTAATAGAACCATTGGTATTCAATATGGACAACATATATCCCAATAGTTTCATGAAACTATTGGGATAGAGTACCGTATGTATACCAATGGTTATACAAACGGTTTTACATAAAATATTGCTACATATTAATTTCAGACCACCTATGCCAACGATTCTCTAGAAACTGTTGGTATTGATCTAATGCAACGCCCAACATACCAATGGTTCCTGAAACCATTAGGATAGCCTATCCCAACAGTTTACGTGGTTATACCAATGGTTTAAAACTATTGGGATAGGTGAAATTTTAAATAGTGTATAAATCCTTTCCCTAATAGATCATCCAACTGAGCGATTAAATATCTAATTTCAGCTAGTGACATGTGGTAAGAAAGAATAAATAATGGTTTATTTCCAATTACTAAATCAATAGAAAACTCTACCTTCCTTACTAGTGTAAAACTAGAGAAGTTATACGGAAAAACGTCAGGATACTCAAAAAAAACTTGAGGGGGATCACCACTCAATGATTCTTGCTCCAAATCAAAAGAAAAAATTAATATTACTTTCCAAAACTCTGGATAAGAATTTATGGATCTACTCAACCATGGATCTCATTCTCCTTGAAAAATATGGAACACCCCATTGGGCACCATAACGGATACCCATAGAAGATAACAATAAATTCAAGCCTTATTAGTATTGACCAAATCCATCCCAAAAATGACATCAAGAGGTTTCATGTCAAGAACTATGAAATCAATAGTAATATCGATATATGATAATGAGAAAACACAAGCAAGACAAGGAAGACCCTACCCGCCTCTTTATGAGGGGTGTAGAAATATCCATCACATAAGATAAAATCTCCATAGGAAGATTTTGAAGATTCACAATATGAGTCGAAATGAACTAGTGGGATGCACCAGTATCAAATAAAATAGTAAATAAAGATAAACTTATAGTGATCTTACCTCTCACAGTCCTTGGACCCATATATTCTTCCTCAAGAGACTCTTTTACTGTGTAAAGAAGCTTTGTTCTAGATGCCAATGGCTGGAACCACTTAGATCTTGAAGAATCTGATTGCACTGCATTAATTTTTGGTGCTGATGATCTCATGCCTCTATGTAAAGAAAAATAGATATGATAGAACTTCTGTAAGTGACTTTATTATCTGTAGGAACCATATATCTTGGACTCCTTAGTGAAAACCCATTTTGAAAGCCCAGAATTTTCACATTAGTAGCAATTCAAAGGTCATATTCTCTGCATTGTAGGAGGTCTAGATGAACCATACTATTGATATCCACTACAAGACTCATAAAATTTCTATTAAATTTATGGGAACTCATAGAACTTCCACCGGAAAAAAAAGGGACTCCCACAAACCCTGACTTACTAGCCAGATCAAGTTCAACCATCAGCACCCTATCCAATGAGTCAGTATATGAAGAGATATTCGACAACAAAACCTGATAAATAATATCATATTGAATCCCCATATCAAACCATTAAGTATTTATATTTTCATTCAATATAATCTTTTGTGTAAACTTCACAATATTAGTGAATCGTTTTACATATTTTGTCATGATCTTGTCAGTCTGGTCAAGTTTGAAAAACTTCATAGCCTTATATAGGACCACAGAATCTGGATAGAATTGGTCAACAAAGAGAACCTTTAAGTCCTTCCACTCTAAACCCTTGTAATTATTCATCATCACCAATATATCCCACAATATCCTTTTAGGTTCCTCATGCTTAAAGGTAGAACACTTTACCTTAATTGCATCCGGGAGTTTCTAGAAAGTCAAAGATAATATCTATCTTTATCATCCATTTCTTAGCCTCTTGAGGATAATTATATCCTTGTAAAGTAGTTGGTTTATGATGAAGGAAATCCTAAGAATTATTCAGAGATTTATCTATCTAGGTTTCCCCAACTAGAGACTAAGAAAGTACGGGTGTAGTCACCTTTCCCAGAGTTTGGACAACACAAACAACAACCTTAACTAGATTCTTGTCCATAAGAGGATCTTCTCGCTTTGGTTCACCAGCAGCTTCCCCCTAGATCCTATTTACACATCTTCTCAGAGGCATTATGGTACACAAAATTAGCAAAAAGTATTTAATACATCATAATATTACTCATATCAACACTCAAACAAGAGAAACAATGAAAATTAATCTTATTTGATAGATAAAAAAGATTTGGATTTCAACCTATCAAAATCAAAAGTAGGGAAAATAAGAGAACTAATCCTAAAGATATCTTTCTCAAACCACACTTAGTGAATTAAGGCTCATTATGAAGAGATATGTACAAGAACTCATTTTCAAATACCTCCTAAATCCCAATAAGATTTCTCAATTGCATACTAACTTCAAGGCAAGATGTCTAACTTGAACCTCTGATGACACTTTTTCATGAACTAGCATAAATATTGTGGTACCCTGATAACTAATCTGACACTAACATAGCCTAAAGGTAATTCTCTATCCCCATGGGTTGGAGACTATAACCTAGAATCATACAATATAAAAGATAGAATGATTTTTTCGTCAAACACAGTGGAAGAAATAGATGCATATCGATATTTCTAAAAAAACTCCAACGAGAGATAGTACCAAAAACCAAACAGGTATATAAAAACCCAAATAGTACATCACCAAAGTACAAGAAATAGACTAGATAAACTATATGTGCCAATGGAAACATCACTCTAATCCCCAAAGGGGTCAAGAATATCCAACTCCTCCAAGATACTCTTTCCCTTTACATGGACCTAGTAGTAGAAAATCTACAAACACCCAAAGGAAAATGTTGGGTGTGAGATAAAATATCCCAGTAGGGTTTCAAAAAGTGTTCCATAATAATATTTCATAATATTAATAAACCAAACCATACATAAAATTTTAATCAAAACAGGCATGGTAATACATTTTTATATTTGAAACAAAACATGATTTTGATTTCAAATGATGTAAATAATTTCAAACATGGATTAAATAAACACTTTATATAAAATAGTTTATATAAATCATTAGGCATGAGAAAAATAGTTTCGTAATCAATGTAATTAATAATCAAAATAATCACAATAAGCAGCATAGTCATATACCATAAGGTATGATAGTTCCAAGTTATGAGAGCCTCACGCATATCATATCAGTGATCAAGACAATGTGCACACACGTATTTCAGTCTTAGACCGAATAGGACCCATCAACATCCCACTGGGGATAAGATTCGTTGAACTAGGTTTTTGTTAGAGTTAAAAAGCATCAATCTGTTGATGGGGCTTTACCATCCTAGTGTGTTTGTCCAAAATAACTCATCAACTACCTAGGATCGTATGTGATCAATAAATCAATATAAAAGTACAAATCATTTAAAATTTCAATTCTCATAAAATTTTATTTTTCACAATTTAATTGAAATAAATTTCAAACACAAGAAATTTAAGGTTAATGAATTGGAAATTTTAAATGGAACCACCAAGATTTTACATAGAATCACAATGAAAGAAATATGACCTACCAAAAAGATCCACTTACTGGGAAAGATGTATCACAAAATAAAATTATGATCAATCATTGGGCATCGAATATGGAAGGATTTCAGATCACCAAAACCTCCTTGGAATGGATCTAGGTCGAGAGGGGAGAGTTGCAGGATACAAAAAAAGGAAATCATCAAAGCCGCCTAGTTTAAAACCCTGGGTCAAGAATTTAGATTGTGTGTAACCCAATTACATTTCTTGTAATTTTTGGGTCTCACATATGCCAAAAAAACCATCACCTTTTATTAAAAACTGCTTTCTAATACTGACACAACATGCAAGATTTACACAACATGTAACCTTTCACATTGTTTATTTGTTTCATGGCATCTACTAGGAGATGATTATACATCATGTAACCCTTTTACATGGCATTTAAATCCCCATCAGACATCATAAACTATAGTTTTTATACTGAAAATTCTAAAAAATATTTGACTTCACCATTACAAGTATCCTCCCAATTCCTTCTAGGCATTACCGAACCAACGAAAAAGTAAAGACACAACAAAGATTAAACCTTACTTGAAAAAAACATTATAGGATGTTATAGTGGTGATCATGGGTATAATTAAAATTAAATTAAATGAATTTTTAATTAATTAAATGTTTAAAGTGATTACTAATGCCCAGGAATACCAAAATTCACAAGATCCTTGGCCCGGTTGGTGAGGACTAAGCAAGTGCATCCAAGAGACCCGAGATCAAATTCGGGAGGAGTCATATTTCTAGGTACTATAGTAGTACTATAGTAGGCACTGTAGTAGGTATTTTTTGGTACTATAGTAGCTAAAACTATTCACACATTTGGGATTTCAAGAAATCGGTTTTTCCTCGGATTCTTCAAGGCCTTCGAGCCACCCAAAGACTTCGAGCTGGAAAGGCTTTCGGGCCACCTCAAGGCCTTCAGGCCCTAAGAAATTATGCTTAATGGACCAGGTAGACTCTAAAAGGAGTATTCTCTAGATGAGGATATAGAGCAGGATCATTCACTAGAGTAGAATCTAATATATTTCAAATAATGAGAGGGTATGGAACTTTCCATTAGGACTAGCCTGTTCTTGCACGTGAAGCCTAGCCGAACACCCATGTGAAGTTTGAGAGATGACATCATGATGAAGATGTTGGGGAGGGGATGTTCAAAGTATTTATAGTCTGGATGATTTCCTATAATACCTTAGGGTCATTTAATGTCACGAAGCCTATAGGCCATGTAAGGGTTCCCCTTCAACCCTTAAAAGTGGGATTATCAAAAATGAATAAAAAAACCCTTTGGGCCATTCGGGCTCTGGAAAACCAAAAGGAGTTCCTATATTCTATATGATGGATGATATTTCGGATTGTCAGGATGAGAAATTGATTCCATGTGACACTTGATGATTAAGAATTCCAAGACAAGTGACTTGGATTCCCTATGGTAATTGAATAGAAATTAGAAGATGATATTCAGGGATTCTGTATGTTACCATATAGTTCGGACTATCGGGATGAGTACTAGAATTTCGCATAATACAAGATATCTGGGTAATATTATCATGGGAATCAAATAATAGGGGAATATTGATATGATCACTAGGATTCTATGTCATAGTAAATGATACTAGTGAATTATAGGATGAGTGTATGGGTTTCATATGGTTATTGATGGAGGCTTGTTCATTGTGACATGCTCAGAGACACCCCAGAACTAGATGAAGAAAGTATGGCCAACCTGAATCATCATTACAAAGACCTGCACATTGGGAGTATTTAATTATTTATTTTCTATTACCTACTTTATTTCGTTATACCTCACATGCACTACATATCAGATTAGTTATTTTAGGGACTCCATTTGTGGCGGTCAACTGAGTTATACTCACACCCTACTCAGGTCACCATGAAACTTGGATACTTGAGTAGAGACTGTTATTTATTACAAATACATGTTACAAGGTAGGGCTTGATGATGGTTTCATAGTTTTTTAGGTCAAAGTTGGATAATGGGACAGGGCATGACTCGAAACTAGTTGGGGATGGGCTATTAGCCCCAATTTTATTTTATTTATTTTACACTTATTGTGTATGGTCTACCCAAGGGGAATCCGGTATGTAGGGAACATTAATTTATTATTTTATATGATGTTATAATTATTTATCATCACTTTCCTTAGTTATTATTTTTACCTGAATCATATCTAATTCATTTTATGTTATTTATTATTATAATCGGATAAATAGGTTATAGTGTCCCCATGATAACATCACAGACCCTTGATATTAATCAGCACCCTTTTAAATATGGGGAGGCACACATGAGAGATTATAGTGAATTGGTATGATTACTATTCAAAGAGTGATTCAGGCTAGTTCATTACACCTAGTTCAGATACTTGGGTTAATGTGTGCCAAGGTATGAGGATTGGGTGAAGTGGCACTTAGGTATGTGGCTTGGAAAAAGTGTGCCTTAATATATAGTCTTAGGTGAATGATTTGCCCAGTATGAGGCATGGGTGAAATTATTCCCTGGTATGTAGCCTGAAAAAAAGTGGCATATATTTATTATGTGTAACACCTTGAGTTTTTAAAATAGAAAACGATGTTTGATAGCATATGCAATATGAAACACAGAACCCAGACAAACAATGATTATTTAAATTAAACCATTATAAACTAGCTATTAAATTTGGGGTATGAATAATATTAACTACTATATGAAAAATATATATATGTTCTACTAAACATAAATTAATTGATAAATTCTTAGGGAATAATCACTCAATTTTTGGTAATGTCTTTTTATTCTTCAAATATGATTTTTATTTATTTTTTGGAAAATATTATAATTAATTTATATAAAATTTAGAAAATTTATTTGATAAAATTAAAATAATTTTTGAAATCCTCAAATCAAAATTAAATTAGGGTGGAATATTTGGATTTTTCATAAAATAATTATTTTTTTATGAATAGTTAAAAATACCGATTTTTTTGTAAGTGTCATTTATTTTATAAATTAAGTAATTTAAAAATCCCATTAATATTTTAAAGTAAAATATGTATTATTTAGTTATATTTAATCTAATTAATTATATTTAAATCATATTTATACCATATTTTAGTGTAATTTTATTTTTAGGCTTAAAAACACATTTTTAGAACTCTTAAAATTCATAGTGTTTCTCCTATTTTTTTATAAAAGATGAACACAAGGCTCTATATTAAAAAAAATTAAAAGATACACATGTCAGAAGAAATGAATTTTACATTTTTTCCATTGGAAAATGGGGACCATGTCACATGGCAGACTTTTAGATCTGGTGCACACCATTTCAGCAACACCTTTATTGGCAAGGCCATCGGCAAGTTGGTTGGAGTCTCGGTAGATGTCCATGATAATATAGTTTATTGAGGTGAGTTTTTCAAAAAAAATCACCCAATTTGCAGTTATCTTCCATGAAAGGTGAATATTTCTCATCCTTGTCACTTGAACATGGAGATTGGAGTCACACTGAAACATGATGTCACTCTAATTTCTGTAGCTTGTAATATCAATAGCTTGAATAAATCCCATAATTTTCACTTCTAGGGCAGTGGAGTGACCACAAGGATGAGACATGTAATCAATAACATCATTGATGTGGTCCCAAAATACCACCCCATAACCTGATGATCTGAGATTTCCCCTTGAGGCTCCATCTATATTACACTTAAACCATCCCAAAAAACCAGGAAACCAAAAGACCTCCATTATGCCAAGAGATTTAGGGAAGTTACCTGGAACACAAAGCCACCTGAGGATGAAAAGGTATACCACATAATTTATAAAATATCTATTATAGTTCACACTAGCCTTCTGAACAGATAGAATAATGTTGTTAATAACATATTGGAAAATGAAGGGAATTCCTTCATGTCGTGCTTTGTTATGACTGGTCCAGACAGTGTGCAATATCTCCGTACAGTAAACCATGAATAGCATTGAAAGATGTATGGAGAGATAGAAATAAATTAAGTCATGTAGAAAGTGTTTCATGGGGACGGCATGCAAGGGTGGAAGTTCAAAAATATCACAAATAGAAGTCCATAGGGAGGAAGTAGTTTGGCAGCAAAGAAATATATGATCAATATCTTCACGATGTTTATGATAGAGTACACATCAAGAGCATAAGTAAATTATAATACAGTATAGATTTACAAAAATAGTAATCTTATTAAGATAGAATAACCAAGTGATAGTAAACCTAGAGGTAAAAATCCACTTTTTTATTGAAATCACCAATCTGATGCATATCCCCTTGAATCAGATGTTTATAAAATCTCTTTGAATCGAGAAGACCATTGGGGGTAGGTTCCCAAATCCACATAACTTCCTGCATAATGAAAAAATGGTTAGAGAAAATGGGTAAAATATCACCAGGAAGAGAATATAGGTTCTTCATTTGATCTTTGATAGAAATACTATGATCAATATAGTGATCAGAAGAATCCAACCAGTCAATTAGAGGTGTCCCAGTCTAATTGTCATGCAAGAAATGAAGAGAGGAATCCCTGATGATCAACCAGTGATAATTCCTGTAAATTTTCAGAAAAAACTACTTCGATACTATGCCAGATAGAAGATTGGATGCATACCTATTTTCCTTCAATCAGTCTTGAAATAAATCTAGACTTAAAGAAGGACAAGTAATCAGAATTCTGATTGACTAACTTCCAAACAAACTTTTCTTGAAGATACTGATTAAAGAGATCCACAGTTTTTATACCAAGTCCACCAAGAGCATGAGGTTTTCAACACTACTTCCAAGGGGATGTGATGGAATTCTGTTCCAATATACTACCACTCCAAACAAAATTACCCATCATCAAATTCATAGTTTTAATCACAGAAACAAGAACAAAATAAAACATAAAAAAGTACACCGACTTTTAAACAACCACGTGTTTAATAAGGAAAGTAATGCCTTCCATTTAAAGAGAATTTCCTTTCCAAGAGTCAAGTGATCTTCTAATATAACTCAAATAAGTGGAGAAATATTAGGCCTGGGGTCTTCCGAAAAACATGGGAACTCCAAGGTAGATTAAAGGTAAAGAACCTACTCTTATACTAAGCTCATTCATAATAGTAGTTTTTCTAGGAGCTGAAATGTTCTTACCAAAATAGATAAAGGATTTTCCCCAAATTATTTCTTGACCCGGCACACTTTCATGATTCCAGATATATTTTTTGATGTTGACAATGTTACTACTATCCCCCTCTATAAAAATAATAATGTCATTAGCAAAGAATAGATATGAAGGAGGAGAAGTGACTTTGGCTGCCTTGATAGTTGATATTTCCATTTTTTCTACCATGTGAATAAGAAGCCTACTGAGATAATTCTTTATAATGGAAAGGATTATGGCCGATAGAGGTTCCCCTTGACACACCCCCTAGTTTATTTGAAATAACCCTCAGGTGATCCTTTTATGAGAATTGAGATGTTGGTAGATTCAAAAAAAGGTCTTGATCCATTTAATGAATTTTATACTGAAACCAAAATTGTGGATTATATTTCCTATGAATCCCCAATACATAGTTTCATATTATTTTTTGACATCAATCTTTAGAGAAATTTTTCCCCCTAATGGGCTTGCGAATAAGGTTAACACATTCTGAGGCATTGAGAAAACAATCCTGGATATTCTTACCTTTCAGAAAACCAAATTGATACCAATTAAAAATAACCCTAATGGGGAATGATTTAAATTAAATATATGAATCATATATCTATCATTATTAATTTAAATTCATAGAGTGAATATTATTAGTTGTAGAGTTATAGTAAAATCAACCTTTTCTTGAAAAATTCTTTTTTTGGAAAAACTAATTTCCATCATGCTTTTAGGTTTCATTTTAAATTAAATTATTCCACCTACATGAATTGATTTTTATAAAATTTATTCCATATTTGGAACAATCATAATTAATATTGGGTAATAATTTCAACTTAATTTTTTACTGTATTAAATTATAATAGCCACTATAAATGAAAAATAGGTTAATTAAGGGTAAAATTTTTTTAACAAGGACTATAAACAAAGTGAAAATGATAATATGAAAATTTATATTTTCATTTAAATATAATAATAATTATATTTTTAAATTTATAAATTAATAAAAAATTATTTTGATAAAAATTGGATATTTGATATGTTAAAACATAAATTGCATTTTGGTAATATATAGTTTCAGTCAAGACACACTTTTTTATTAATTAAATAGTTTTTATATAAATGATATTTTAAATAATTATAATTATTAAATATTAAATATTAAATATAAATTATAATATAATTTAATGAATTGAAATTGTAATTTTTAAAAGGGTCAGAAAACTGTTATTTAAAAAAAAACATTTTTCAATAAATGGGGATATTTATTAAAATTTAAAATTTATCATATTTATTTATTTATTTTGATAAAATAAATATTATTTTTTTATTCATTTCATCAAAATTATCCTACAGTGAATTTTGCATAATTTTCTAAGACAACTGAATTTTTAGGTAAAAATTAAATATGGTGTAAATTAATGGTTTGTATTATGAAATCATAATGACCCAAAAATGATTTAATATATACTCTAAATGGTATAAAATACCAAATATGTATTTCCCATTTAATATAATGTGATTTTCAGTTTCTTTGATTAATTTTATAAAGCCTTTATGAATCCTCCAAAACCTATATTGTATTTTAATGTTTTAAAATCATTTCTTTATGAACATGACTCACTTCAACAGCACTAAGGGTAATATTTTAATAATTTATTCCCTTATACTTATAAAATAATTAAAATAACTCCTCTTTGATAGAACCCATGGGAAAACCCATGTGAAGGTTTGTGGTTTTTATTATTTTATTATAGAGACCAATACCTAATTTAGGTAAATAATAAATAATTCCCCTCTCATTTTCTATATAAAACCACCCAAGTTCGCATTACTTTTCACTCAAAAATCTTGGAGTGCATCTTTACTCTACTCTACACTCTCTATATTTCTCCCAAGTTTCCCCCATGCTCTTAAGAATCTCCTCCAAATCTTTTGTAATCAGCCTCTCAAGGTAAGGGACCTCTCCCTCTTCTTTTCAATTCATGCACCTTCATTATATTTAGTATTTTGAATCTCAATTTATTATGATTTCATGAATTTTTAAAGATAACTATAAATTATTATTATTTTCCTAATAATTATAGATAAATTATCCCCTCTCATTATATCATTTACCTAATCCATTACAATGCCGAAATTTAGTAAGGGGTCATCTCTTTCTATTATTTATTAAAGAACCTTATGTATGTAATTCACTTTGTATTCCAATTACTATTGATGATATATACTATTACAAACATATATGAATTCCCTTATAATTAACAAGCGATTATTTACCCCTTTAACTCTCATTAATCCCTCCAATAATTCATTATGTTCCCCCATTATGATGCCAAAATTATCCTGTAATTTTCCCATGCTAAGTTTTTATTTAAGTACCCTCCTTGTATTATGCCTATTAATTCAAAAAAATCATGTTTTATTATGTTATTAAGTATCCCTCATACCTTACATTTTACTTTAAAGTGATCATAAACTGCTTTCTCTATCATTTAACCATTTTATGAATCATCATGTACTTTCGTTATGTTGCCGAAATGTCACTATGATTTTCCATGTTGAAGATTAGTGAGGTGTATACCCATACCCATTTCCACTCAATTTTATTCACCTAGTTGTATATATAATTCATTTATTTGGTACTTCTATGTATGTAACCCGCATTTCTTAAACATGAGATTAAATGTGATAAAAAATTATTCTATGTTGAATGATTTATGTGGCACACTTATGCATGTACATGATATGAAAGTGGTGGGGTTTATTATAATTATATAGTGTTATAATGAATTTGGGAATTTTTTGGCTTCATGATATGTCATGTGTGATATTAGGGAGAAAACCTAATCTATTATGGGGATTTTCCCACCATGTTATGATGTCTTGGTAGTTAGCCTTGACCTATGTTTATGATGTCATGTTTAAAGTTTTTGTCACATTTCCCATGTTTCATTTATGTTACCATGTTATATCATGCCTTATTGTTCATTTTTATGATTATAACCCTATTTATGTCCCATTGAAATTACTAATGTATAACATGTAGTATTTTCTTCAAGTTATGATTTCTTTATTCCCTCAATAGGATTTATATCTCACCCCTTTCTTATATATTTCCCTAGGTTGTCACATGCAATTTTAAAAGATATGGAATTTTAGAAGCATGTTAAGGAAGTTTTCAATAATGTTTCTTTATATCCATGTATCAAGTTGTTGTTTTATTTATCTAATTACCCAATGACTCTAGGCTTATCAATATTCTAGGTTTCATTAAGTTTATTCTTATATAATATATCGTAAATTAATGTGCAATAAGACAAGGCTTTTCATAGTTGGTATTATAGGGAATTCTAGTTATTTTTTGGGATTATGATTACAAAACTCAAGAAAAATCATTAGGTATAACACTAAGTATAGAAAAACATCCCTATTTTTTGATAAAGAATATATTAATTGTTTTAAAAGAAAATACATCCCCATATAGATACTAAAAGTGGATGTGGATCTAGAATAGATGTATCTATGGGTGACAACCCCAAAAAAACAATATTAATCTTGAATTTATTGAGAAACAGTGCATGATAACAGGCCTTACTTCACACTTGGTTTGACACTCTTAGGTGATATTCTTTGGTAAATTCCCAATCTCATTACAGATCATTATTATGAGAATAAAAATTCCCATAAGATCTAAGTTAGGAAATAGATAATGCATAATTTAGATTGAATCCTATAAATTCCTAATTTAATGAAATACATGTAATTTATAAGTTATCCCTTTAATGTTATTGGATTTCCTTTTTGTGTTTAACAGTTTAAAAGTACTCATCTTTAATTTTCCATTTATTAAAGTCAATGGATGGAAATCATAGGAACCCAATCAACAAATAATGTTATGGTAAATGTTGTTAATTCCTAAATGATATACCTAACATGATGGGATATCATGTAATACATCTTGTTATTATGCCAAAATTACTATCAATAATCAAAATTAACAACTACAACATAGTTGAATGTCCAAATATATCAAAGAGGGGGAGTATGGAATCTAAAAGAAGTTCATATGATAAAGTAAAGAATATTCAATATACTGCATGTCAAAAATACAAAAAGAGACACCAAGGGAAATTCCACAAAGGAACTCTAAGGTGGTTTAATTATAGAAAAATAGGGAAAAGTGTCTAGTTTCTATAAAAAATGTGTATGATGGAAGGAAATAAGTTACATCCTACAACACCATTTTTTGTTTAATGTATTATGTGTTGATAATATGGGAATTATCTAAGTCAATTCTCTAATCCGAGGGTTAAATTCTAGACTAAGTAATGTCTTATGTTATAAAAATATTTTAGGTGTAAGGAGTGAAGTGTGTAAGTATTAGTATTTGAGAATTACATTTTATAAGTAGTATATAAAAAAATTATTAATATGAGAATCATAAAACATATAAGGATTGTTCTACAATAGTTTTTATTTAGTAATTTGAAACATATTTTGAATGGTACCAATAACCGATAAAAGTGATTTAGTGATAAGGAGATATTTTGGAAACCACGTGATTGAGGGATTGATAACCATTAATATGTTTTTGATGTTGGGATAAATTGAAAGAGTATTGGGATGATATTTCTAAGTATAATCTTAGGTTTTAAAGCATTGATAACACTTTTGTAGATTTATGTTATGGAAGTTTAGAATGATTAAGGACATTTTGGAAAATATATTATAGGATCAAATATTTTTTTATTTTGAGATGATTAATGATATTTTGTTAGATTTTTTTTTTGGTTTGAGGTATACATATCCATTAGGTTTAATATAATGGATTATTTGAGAAGAATGATATTATGTTTTGGAGGTGTAAGATGAAGGGTATGAAGAAACATTTGAGGTTCAAACATTCATTAATGTTGATATTGGTGGTGTTATTTGGAATATAGGGGTATTTATTTAAGGAATTATTTATGTTAAACCTTTGGGATTTTTTTTAAAATTTTAGAATTTCATGAACTAATGTTTATTCATTTTCATTATTATATTACATTATTCTAAAAATTTTGGATTTAGTAAATATATTAGTAATAGATTATTATTCATTGGTGTATTATGTAATCCGTTATAAGCTTATTCTAGTGCTTTAGGCATAAAAAAATTCATCTCGAGTACTCATCATTTTTAAAAAAAATGAGATTGTAGAGGAAATTCATTAAAGGTGGACATTATACATGTCAATAAGGTATATTTTATTATGTTCCTATTTTAGATGGTAAAGTAACTTCTTAACTATAGGAAAATAAACTTAAATAAAAATTGTTTGCATGTTATGATCATTTATGAGGAATTGATGGTCTTTTCACCCATATCAGATTTATGGTCTTATGGTCGTTGACTCTCTCATAACCATGTTATCTATCATTATATATTACTTATTGGTAGTTATTTTTTTATTCTATTTCTATATTTTTATATCCTACTAATGTTCTCATATTTGGAAACATATTTATGCAATTACTTTCATACTTCCCTTTCTTTATTTTCAAGTGGATGTTTTATTAACCCTTTATATAATGTGGGATTTAAATAAATATATTTTAAAGTGTCAAAACATTTTTTACCAAGTTCCGGTTCAAGTTCAAAATTTAAATTATATACTTTATTAAAGTGGGTAATAATATAATTCCTTAAGTTTTAAAAAGATATAACTATGTTCGATAACATATGCGATATGAAACACCGAACCCAAATAAACATTGACTATTTAAACATGACCATTATAACCTAACTGTTAAATTTTTGAGCATGAATAGGATTGACTAATTTATGAAATATATATAATTCTTATTCAAAAAACGTATTGATAAATTCTTAGTAAATAATCACTTAATTTTTGGTAATTCTTTTATGTTCTTCAAAAATACGTTTTCTTCAAAAATGTTTTTTTATTAATTTTAATGGAAAAATATGATAATTAATTTATAGAAAATTTAAAAATTATTTGATAAAATTAACATCATTTTTTAAATATCATATAAAAATTAACTTAGGGTTCATTTTTTATATTTTACAGAGAATATTTATTTTTCATTGAATGGTGAAAAATACCGGGGTTTTTGTAAAATTGTCATTTATTTTGATAAATTAAGTAACTTAAAAGTCTCATTATTATTTTAAAATAACATAAGTATTATTTATTTATATTTAATTCAATTAATTACATTTAAATCTTCTTTATACTATGTTTTATTAAAAGTTTATTTTTGGGCTTGAAAACACATTTTTCTAAAAACTATTTTAAAATGTATAATGTTTCTCCTTTTCAATTAATTAAAAATAACCCCTAATGGGAATTATATAAATTAAATATATATATATTATATATTTATAATTATTTATTGAAGTTCATATAGTGAATATTATTAGTTATATAGTTAAAGTAAAAGCATTGTTTCGTTTAAAAATACATTTTTTAGAAAAACCGCTTTTTACCACACTTACAGATTTTATTTTAAATTAAATTATCAAACCTCTGTGAATTGATATTTATAAAATTTATTCCCTATTTTTAATAATTTTAATTAATATTAGCTAAAAATTTCAACTTAATTTTTAAGCATAGTAAATAATTATAGCCATAGTAAAAGAAAAATAGGTTAATTAAGGGTAAAAATATTTTAACAAGGAATAGAAATAAAGTAAACTTAACAGTATGAATATTTATATTTTCATTTAATAATAATAATAATAATATTTTTTTTGTATCTTTATAAATGATTAAACAATGATTTTGATGAAAATTAGATTTTTGATATGTTAAAACATAAATTGTTTTAGGGGTAATATATAATTTTAATCAAGACACACTTTTTGATTAATTAAATAATTTTTGAAATAAATTATATTTTAATTAAATATTATTATTAATTATTATATATTAAATATAAATTATAATATAATTTTATTAAGTGAAAAGTTAATTTTTATAAGGGTCAGAAAACTAATATTGTCAAAAAAAATATGCATTTTTCAATAAATGAGGATTTTGATTTAAAAGGTTAAATTATAATATTTATTGAATTATTTTTGTAAAATAAATATTATTTTTGGATTCATAATATCAAAATTATCCAATGGTGAATTTTTCATAATTTTCTGAGATAGTCGAATTTTCGGGTAAAAATTAAATACGGTATAAATGAATAATATATATTATGACATCATGATGACCCAAAGGTGATGTAATAAAAACTATAACTAGTAAAAATGACCAAATATATGTTTCCCCTTTAAAATAATTTTATTTTTAGGTTATTTGATTAATTTTATAAATCTTTTATGAATGCTCCAAAATCATTATTATATTTTAAGGTTTTAAAATCATTTCTTTATAAATGTGACTCACTTCCACATAACCAAGTTTAATATTTTAATTATTTAGGACCATTTAATTATTAAATAATTAAAAAAACTTATATTTTTTATAAACCATGTGTAAAAACCATGGTAATATTTTTGGTTTTGATTATTTTATTGTATAGAGTCCAAAACCTATATTTGGGAAATAATAAAGAACTCCCCTCTCTTTTTCTATATAAACCCATAAAATATACCATTTATATCCAAAATAAAACCTTTAATCAAGTAATTAATCTACCCTCTACCTCTCAATATTCCTCCCAAGGTGCCTTTGATCTCTAAAGAATCTCCTCTGAAGCTTTTGGAATCACCCTCTCAAGGTAAGGCACCTCCCCCTCTTCTTTTCAATTCAAGCACCTTCATTGTATTTATCTTTTTTAATATAAATTGTTTATGTTATAATGAGTTTATAAATATACCAATATTATTATATCTATTTTATAATAATGATATTTTATTTATCCCCTCTCATTATAGCATTTACTTAAGCCATTACTATGCCGAAATTTAGTAAGGGATCCTCTCTTTCTTTTCATTATTCAAGAAACTTATTTATTTAATGCACTTTTTCTTCAAATTAATATTCATGGGATATTATATTCAAAATAACTATTACTTATATTATGATTTAAAATTTATTATTTACCCCTTTCACTCTCATTAATCCCTCCCATGATTCATTATGTACCTATGTTACGCTGTCGAAATTATCCTGTGATTTTTCCATGCTATGTTTTTATTCAAGAACCATACTTATCTTATGACTATTAATTACAAAATTTTCATGTTGTATTATGTTGTTACATGTCCCTAATACTTTCCTTTTTTTATTTTAAGTGATTATAGATCCCTTTATCTATCATTGAACCATTTTATGTATCTTCATATAACGTCGTTATGCTGCTGAAATGTCATTGTGATTCTCCATGTTGAACATTTGTGAGGCCTATACTCGTAATCAATGGTATTCACCTAGTTGTACCTATACATAATAAATTTGGAACTTACAATTATGAAACCCACATTCCTTAAATGTAGGATTAAATGTGGTGAAAAATGATTCTATGTTGAATGACATGTGTGACACACTTATGCATGTACATAATATGAAAGCGATGGGTGCTCCTGAAATTATATAGCCCTCCAATTAATTAGGTAATGGTTTGGTATCATGATACATCATTTATGGGATTAGGAAGTAAATATAATCCATTATGGGACTTTTTCCACCATTTTATGACATCTTGAAAGTTATCCTTGACCAATGTTTGTGATGTAATTTTTAAAGTTGTTTACACATTTCCCATGTTGCCTTTATGTTACCATGATATATCATACCTTATTGTTCTTGTTTATGATTTTTATCCCTTATATATCCAATTTAAATTATTATTGTCTAACATGAAATAATTTCATCATGTTATGGTTTTTTTATTCTCTTACTGAGATTTATAGCTCACCCATTTCTTATGTATGTCCCTAGGTTATCCCGGTAGTTTTGAAATATATAGAATTTTAGAATCATGTTAAAAAAAATTACTATAATTTTTTTTGTATCCATGTGTCAACTTGTTGTTTTATATACCTAATTAACCAAATATATTAGTCTTCTTGATCTTATCGATTGTATTAAGTGTATTCTTATGTAAAAAATCATGAAATAATGTGTAATAAATACTAGGGTTGTTATAAGAGACCTGGGTGAAGTGGTGCTTAGGTGTGGAGAATTGGGTTAAGTGTTTCCATATTATAGGACTAGGGTGAAGGGGTGCCCAGGTATAAGTCTTGGGTGAAGTGGCACCTAATTATGATGACTAAATGAAATGGTTCCCATGTTGGAATCTTCAAGTATGAATGGGTGCATGGCACCCTGGTATACCATCTGTGAGATGAATAGGGTGTAAGGGGACATGGTACAAAAGATCCATAATATATAAGTCACATGAAACTCTATACATTTTTTCCTTTAAGTTTTGGACATAATATCCTCATGAAGAGAGAAGGGAAGGCCTAGGTATTCGAAGCTCATATATTATTATGTATTCTCAAAAAAATCTATCAAGTGGTGTCTATGGAGGATTATTTATAGATCAAGGGGGCTAATTAATGTTACTAAGTGGTAGCTACCTCTCATTCCCTAGTGTGGACAAGAAATTTTCATGGGGGGACTAGGTGCATGAAGTGGGGGCATACAAACATTTCACTTAAGCAAGATGAGCGTGAAAGCAGGGGCATGTGAAGGAGGTATATGTAGTGGTAGAGCGCATTAGTTTTTCTTGAAGGTGTTTTCAATACGTGTCTTGTGATGTTTGTAATGATGATGATTCCCTAGAACCAATGTCTAATTAATTAATGATTTCATGTATTCATTTTATTGAATATTTATCACAAAATTATTATTCCTCAACATGACATAGTATGTGATAATATCATAAGGATACATTTTGTGTCGAAAGTACATAGTAGTTCACCTCTATGATGAGATACTTTAGATGTTATGATAGTATTCCTTAAACCCATGTTCTATGGTTGGATGATATTGTCTGATTAGACACAGTTGATACAGGTCATCAGGGGTAGGTGGATCATTAGACATTGAGACACCTTCACATAAAGTTATCCCTTGGTAATATCAAAGAAAGGAGGTTATGAGAATTGACCCACAAGTAGGAAATAAATGTTTTATGTTTTATTGGATGTTCATATCTATGAATGTTTGTATTTGTAATTAAACTTTAATATTATCATTAATAAATATCATGATTCATGTACTTTGATGTATTGATGAAAACTATGATGACAAATTCTCACTGCGAAGTAGGACACATTTGGCATGTCATGAGTGATATTTCATTAATAGATCATATGAGAAAGGATTTATCCTGTCTGTCTATTTTCTGAATTTTATACCTCATATCCTTTTATAGAAATAGTTTTTCCTATATAAATCCATGTTTATAGTGTTTTTTAGGCATTTTCATTTTTTAAAATTCAAAGAAAGAGACATCAAGAATATATATTGATGAAACCAGTATGAAACCTTCTTGATTAGATCTATCAAGATAAAGATATTATAATAAAATGAAATCATTTGTATGAGGTTTTATATCATTGTGACATTAACTTTTTCTCTATGTATTCTTGACACTAAACTTAGAATTTAGGTGTCTTCACTTATTTCCATTGGGAAAGAGTCCTAGAGGTTCACACACTAATTGTATTTGGAATCTCGATTAAATTCAATGTTGAATTTTACAGGTTAAAATAAATATTATTCCGGCATTTTGGTTTAATAATTATTCAGGTTTGGTTGATCATCAATATTTAATCATAAGTTATTTAAATTAATAAGTGGGTTAAATAAGAATAATAAATGTTTACATGCAATATTTAGAAAATATAATATTTATTATATTTATTGAGGAATATTGTGGTGATATTTATTTTTAAAATAACTAATAATTATTAAAGGTTCGGTAAATACCAAGGAATATATGTGAACTAAGATGAAGGGTCTGGTTGGAATGATGTAAATGATATTTATTTATATATTCATAAGTGATTCACATGTAAAGTGATTAATAATAATATCTATTTTATTATTATTATACATGGGGTCAACTTAGAATTATAGAATTGATAGGGGGCCTATGTGTGAATTTAAAACTCTAAAATTCCCATAATAAATATCTAATTATATCATTTTCTATAAAAAATACTTGTTGTAAAAAATAGATAGAGAGAAGATATTTTAATCCCTAGAGATATTTATAGATATCTAGAGTGTGCTCTCTTCTTCTATTCTCTCAATCTATTTAAAGAACACCAGTAGTTCTTTGTCCTCGTAGAAGAATTCTGTTGTGATCAACCACTAATGACGAAAGAAATTAAGATGAACTGTGCTAAAACCCTATGATTCTATAACAATGTTCAAAGATTATGGTGCACATGTGGGTCACCAATAGAGGGATTTTGTACTTCGAACTTACAACACAATAATGTTACAATGAGATTGATTTGACTAGATCATCAATAAATAAATAATTTCAAGTTCAAGTAATTATAGATATGCTTATAAATTAATTATTAATTACATGTTATGTTCATCCTCTTTTTTCATTATTGTTTAAGTCAAGTAATATATGTTTTAAATCTATTATTCATGAAGTCATTCATTATATATAGCTTAAATAACTCATAAATTAAGACAAAAAGTTGAGATGTTAATGCCAAATAGAAGCTTTTACTGTGCCCAGAACCTACAAGTAGTATCAGAGGAGTCACATGGTTAGTTTATAATTATTTATTAATCTTGATTGAATTGTATAAATTTTCAATTTATTTTACTTTAGATCGATTTTTTCTTGAAATCCAAACATCATTTTCTCTTCCATTTCTCTTTTCTCACTCACATAACCAATAGATAGGTTATGTTAAAACGAAGTAGAATCCAAAAACATAATCTAGAGATTCCAAATATTATTTATAAATAACATAATCATACACAGTTTATAATCCAATCTATACATCATGTACCCATGTATATTTCTATATCTCACATCAATATATAATTAGTCTAATAAAATTGTTTTAGTGATCTGATAAAATTAGATTAGTGATCAAATAAAATTGGATTAGCAAGCAGATCTAGACAGGCTGATATACGGTTTAAAGAACCACACACCCTGTAACATGTGTAAACAGTGTTTCATCCTCATGTATTCATAATAGATAACATGGGGTACAAGTATGTTATGTATATGTTACATGACATGGGGACTGACAAACCATGAAACTATAAGGCCACACATCATGTAATAAGGTGATACATTGTGTACCTAAAACACATCCATATTGGTAAACACCCTCAATACCTAGGAAAGTGTTACAGGCATAAGTAAAAGAGATTACATGTCATGTAACCCTATACAAACTATGTATTTTTCTAAAAATTTTGTGCTTAATTAGACATTAAGGGAATAATTAATTATATAATTAATCCTATTCACATATATTTTTTGTATCATTTATTTGAATGTACATACCATGTTATAGGATCATTAATTATATATTGAATTAATTTCCATGTTAAATTATAGAAATACATGTTTTTATAATATTTTCTGATAGTGTATTCCACGAGCATCAAGAGCATCACATTCAATATAATTAACATGTGTTATGTGTGTCATTTTCTTTAAAGTACATGCCATGTAATTACCTATTATGTAATGTGTGTTGGATTCCAAGGGAATACAAAATCATAAAGATCATACTAGGAAGTATAGATAAGTACATGTCATTTCCTCCGAGTACACTTCTATACATTATAAATTTTAAATAAAATTTATTGTGGTTAAAATTATAGATGATTCTAATTCAAGGATGATTGTATGGAATTAAGATAAATTCAATTAATTTGATTGATTTATGAAGTTTTATATTAATTAAAGTGAAAATCGAAGGAATTGACAATTGTATTAAAAATGTATGTTTGTTTCATATTGTATGGATTATCATGAGATTAGACAAATCCTTTGTATATGATTGGTTTCTTTTTAATTTATCGTTATCTTTAAATTAAAGTGTTGGCATGCATGTCATCCCCTTCTTATTATGTATGGGACTACATACCCACAGTTTATTTTATTTAAACTTCATTTATCCAATTCATTGGATCGCCTCATTTTCATGTGAGTAAAAGATTATATAAGGATGGAGCTCCCAAGCGAAAGGGGGAATTCTGAGTCTTAGAGATGCAGTGAAACCAATCAAAGTGATACATAGGATTCATGGTGGAATGGTGTAACACAAACCAAGCTATAGTTAGAGGTTTTTTTCCCTAGAGTTGTGGGTTATTTTATCATCCTCTAGATAAACTAACCATTAGAGAATCTCATGATCATTCCACATATATTTTATTTCTGTTAGTTTCATAGTTGGTTATTTATGTTTTTGGATTCTTTACAAACACTTAATAAATTAATTAAAAATCATGCAATATAGAATAAAATAAAACCATATTATGCATAACTTTTACCATACATGGTTAATCACTTAAGTAAAATCCACTTAATATTAATAAATAAAGTGATAATATAATAAAAGGTTTTTATGCATAAGAATAAAAATATTTCAATTAATATATTAAGTTGGTATAGACTTCCATTACTTAAGTTAGATTCAAAACCAGAGTTTAAAGTGATTAACCATCCCAAGTTGGGGCAATTTCAATTATCAAGGAACTTTTAGCTTGAATTTTTAGGTTGAATTAACTTGTTTTACATCAAGGATTGATAATCCAAGAAGGACATGGTGTACCTAAGAGGAAGGGGTTGAGGAAATATTTATCCAAAATTATAGGATTGGGGAGTCCACTCAACATATCAAGGAACTATGAGTTAATGCAGTTGATGAGTTACGCCTACCCATAACCTTTCAATTAACTTGTTAGGCTCATGTATGGGTTATGAGATGGGGAATATGGGTATGTGGCAACAGAATATCCATGCAATATGATATTCCATAACTAATGATGAGGGATATTAAGTTTCTATATAATTGTGTGTGATTAATCAAATTTAAATTTATTAATCTATTTTGGAAGTTAAGGAAGTACTAATAATCTAGTCTTATATTTTGTAGAAATCGAAAACCAAATGACTTAAACAATATCCCTATGATTCATAATAGATAAGGAAAACCTTCTCTCCATCTCAAATTTCCAAGAATAGTATAGGTTCTTGTACATAATACTGTGCCGTGATTTAAAATTATACATACTATAAACCCCACTTCCTGAGTCTCTTATGAAAGATTCTAGTGAGGAAAAAGTGTATGTTCACCTAAAATATGTGTATGATGCGATGAATGTCAATTTTTTCATGATATCCTACATATATAGTGAGATTCTAAGTAGTATGAGGATATAGATGCAAACAACATCATTTATCACCTTTGTGGTCTCTATTAGGAGGAGATAAGACAAGAGAGATATGAGATATACAATTCATTATTCACATGAAATCTTGGAGATTCAACACCATCTTGGACTAATGTATTCAATATGATTGGATACATAGAATGCTTAGACATATTGAATTTTAAGGTCCCTGGTGAGTTGCTCATAAATCCATTCTGTCCTCACTACCTAAAACCTTTTCTAGTTTCATTGTGAATTATAATATGAGAAATAGTGAGAAGACTCTTTTGGAACTTCTTACTCTTATTCTTCAAATTGATAAAGACATAGGGCATGATAAACCTGTAGTATTTATAGTTAATAAGAAATGGAAGAACAATGAAAAGGGTCTAAATAATCATTCCAATTCTAAGGATCTAGAGCATCGTCCTTCCAAGAAGAATAAGATCTAGGGGAAATAAAAGGAGTAGAATGCATTGTGTTTTGTATGTGGCAAGAAATTCCACTGGAAGAGGAACTATTCTGAGCCAAATAAATATGGGGAAGCTTTAGGTTCATTCACTATCAACTATAATATTTCCATATCTATAAGTTGGGTATTATATACTACAATTGGTTCTCACATTTTTATCCAAATATAAGAAATAAGTATATTTTAAAATGTTTCCAAAGGTGAGGGGGTCTATGGTATACCAAGGGAGAAAGGATAGTAGCTTTATCCATTGGATACTACCACCTCACATTTCCAACATGAATGATTTTGTTTCTAAAGAACTATTATTATGTACCTAGTGTTTCTAAGAAAAAAATTTACTTTTATTTTTTAGAAATATATGGATTTATTTTTAGCTTTGTAAATAAGAGTTACTAATTTTATAAAGATATCATCTATTATGGTATATCATAGTTAAATAATGATATTTATTTATTAAATTATGAAAACAAAATATTGGTAATTTATAACCTATAACACCCTGACCCAAGAAGCCCGAAGCTGGTGCATTATTTTAATACATTGGCATGATTATGAAGAACCAAATCCCTAAGGACCAATCAGTTTAGTAGTCTTTGAAAATAGATTACATACATGAACATTACATTACAATTTCTAACATAAAATACAGCACAAACAATCCTTTGAGAATACCATTATTCCTCTAGATTAGCCCTTTATATCAATCATAAAACACTTCTTGGCATCCTAGGAAAATAAAACATAATAAATGGGTGAGATTATATGCTCAATAAGGATAAAAAATATAGTGGAAGCTATCATAAATAAGCATAAACTTTTAAGGTAAGGTATAAAACTAAAACACAAGCCTTTTAAAACATTGTATTCAACATAATATGGAAATAATAAATCAAATAATTTCATTTAAACATTCATATGGATATTCTACTAGTTAAATAATTACATGTAAAATCAAAAACTAATATCATAATGAGGTAATTCATAATGTCGGACATCATAACCACTATGTCAAGGCCTCGTGCCATGACCATACACAAATACTCTGATAAGGTATTGTGACAAGACACTAGTTTTTCTCATGATACCTATTGATGTATCGAGGGGATATAGCAGGCCCTGACCATCACTTACTAAGTCCAATTCATTCCTCATATTAAAAGAGTGAAACGTAACATAAACATTCGTATTAAATCTAGTATTCAAAATGTTAATACTTTAACCATAAACCATGAATGGTATAAAAAATAGAACATCCATTGTCAAAATATCATAAAAACTTCAATACAATATGGGTGATTGTATCACAAAAAATAATCCTCAATTAAGCATAAAATCTAACAAATGATGTATATATAGATGAAACTAATCTAATAAAATCAATAAAACTCTTTTAGGGAAGTATCCATGTTTTACTTTGTAATCATTTAAAAGATTGCATAATTATAAAAGAAAACATTTCCTTTAAAAATAATCTTGTAATATTGTAAGGAAAGCTTCAAAATATTAAGGTATCATAATAGAGAAAAATAGCTTCTCTCACCGTATAAGTTAAAAATACATTCTTTCCTTAATTTATCAAAAAGTGTATAAGGTACCTTGTTTGTAAAGAGATATAAAGATTCATTTAAAAACATTTTATAAAATGAAAAACATGGGAAAAATTAATTTAAATAATTATATAGAAATAGTAAATATATTTTAAATTTTTTTTACAAAACAAGGATGTGGGTGATAAATATTCCCCAGTAGATACTTACGTATAAACAATCTGGGATAAAAATATGAGATTGAGAAATCAACCCTTACCTTGTAATTTAATTTAGTTGTGGGTGAGTTAACCTCATTTATAATTATTAAATTGTGTTATTAAATTATAAAAGAACCATATCTATATTTATGATATCATATATGATCCTCTTATATTGTTTTGTTAATAATATTTCAGTATTAATATTGTTCTCGGTGTTAACTACTTCATTTTCTTATGCATGTTTCTTCATGTAAGTCATGTTTCTTATGAATAGAATATATTTTATTCATATACATAATGATATTAATTTCATAAATATTATATTTAATCATAAAATTAATTTTATAATCATTCTTGAAAGGTTAAAGTGTAGAATTAATCTCATCGCATCGTGGAGACGGTAGGTCATACGTACGCACGAGCGACGATATCATTCCTTTAATGGTTAAATGGTATAGAAATGGATGGTATATTAATTATAAAGAATAATCATCATGTCATATTAATTATTTATTTCTATTATACTTTTCATTATACCCATCTAAATAAAGTCATGTTGAATAACAAATTACACCACGACGTGGAGACGGTAAGTCGTACATACGCACACATGGTGATATTATTATTCGTAGGATGGATAAAATGATGAATATAGTTTTACCGTTATTATAATAAAATATAAGTATATATATTATACTGGGTTTATTACTTTGGTATGGAAACAACATATAAATATTAAATAGAATAAGAAAATAACTTTGAAAGAGGTGATAAAACGATTACCTCTTCTTCGGGTGACTCTTTTTGATTTCCACAAAATGACTCATTAAGTTGGTTTTATGCCCACAGTGTGACCTCTAGGATGAATTTATGGAAGTTTTAAGGATATTTGGTAAGGGTTTCCCTGAGCCAAATGGATTTGGAGGTGTGAATAAAAGAGAAGTAGAAGTTCCCTTTTATAGGAGAGGTGAGGGGCACTTTAGGAAAGTCTGGAAATATTAATTTATTATAAATTGAATTTCTGTTTCTAATGGATCAAAATTGATTTATTTAAAGGATAATATGATTATGGGTCAAAATAATCTCAACCTATAGGTTTTATACATGTTTAATTCGTAAAATTAACCTTATATTTTAGATTTAACCCTTAGTTAAATAGTTTAACTTTTACCATGTCTTCTTGTATTTTTACACTACATGGTTAATACAGTTACTATAAAATACCAAGAGAACCTAAAGTGAATAATTTATAAAACATTCATCACTATCCAAGTTATTTTTCAGAATCATAGATTTTATGACTTTTATATCATTAAATAGAATAGTATTTATTTTAAAATCTCATTTATGACAATTTTGACACTATTTAAGACTTGATTTTTGTTAAAGTCATAACAACTCGATTATTTTAAAAAATTGTATTAAATAAATACTAACATGAAATAGTCATCCATAAAATTCATGTTTGGAATCAAATATTTCAAATATTATTTATTTTATTATTTATAATATCATTCATTTGATTCTTTTATTAATAAGGTAATCATTTCATCATCATTGTGTCATAAATAAATTTATTTATTTAATGTATAAAAATTATAAATAAAATACCATTATGTGGAAAATATTTTTATATTTCTAATTAATCATTATTTTCAAATATATAAGTTATATAACATAATATTAAAATTGTTTCAGTAAAAAAATAATGTTTATGTTACATTTCTCTTTACTCTAAATTAATTATTATGACATTTCATTATCACGCCCAAGTGGCCCCCAAATGCCAAAAGTTTAGACTAAATATTTTTTTGGTCACCCATGACTCATAAAATAATATTAGGACATGTGTTAGCATAGTTTTATATAATTATAATATTATTTTTACCCTTATTTAACATATTTACCCTTTAATCGTGGTAAATAAAAAAAATTACTGAAGTTACTATTCATAATGCCCAAAAGTAAAAGATACCTATTTACATAATTTACAACTTATAATTACAAATATTGAATCCATTTTTCCAAATTCAAAACACATAAGTTGGATTAATTAATTTAAAATTAATTCTCATTGCCAAAACCAAAAAGCGGGTTTTTAAGAACTAAAAACTATCAAAAGATTCACATGTGTTTATATTCAATTTAAATGTAAAATTACTTAAAATAATAGACATTGGATTAAATGATAAAAACACAATACAATTACACTTTAAACCCAATTAAAAATATAATTTAACTATATAAATAATTTAGTTGAAAAAGCATTTTTGAATGAAAATACAGTATTTTTCACTATTCATTAAAATATGAAAGTTATTAAAAAACACCAAACATTTATCCAAACTAAATTTTTATGACCCTATTCTAAAGAAAAATTTTATTTTTTCAAATTTAATATATAAATGTGTCAAATATTTTATTTAAAAGGGTTCTCCATTAAAAGGTGGTAAAAGTTCATTTTTTTAAAAATACTTCTTTTATCTAAAAAATTGAATTTGATTCTAAGAAATTATGCAATATTAATTTCCTGCTAAGAGAATATATGATGAAATTACCCTTCCTCATGGTGTAGGCAATTTTGAAATCAAAAATTTGAAGGTCCTCCACCCACCACTATTGTCTAAGATTCAAGTTCTTCTGAGAAAAGATATAACTCAAGCTCTTATAGATAGAAAATACAATGAATCTCCCACCAAAAATATAATGTCACCAACAATTTAGCGTATATATAATTGAAGAAATATATAAATCATGAGTGGGGTAATTATTCTCATGTGGGAATAGCTGAATAGATCCACATTCTAGAATGTGGTCATCCTGTATAAGCACACATCCTAGACCAGCACCAAAAGCATAAAAATACACCATGTACCCCATTATCAAGCTTCGATAAGATCAAAATAGGTTTTTATTTCATAAATAATTTTAAACCATTGAAATAAGTCTGACACTTAGCATCCCATGTGAATTTTACCCCTTTTTCGAGAAAGAGTTTTCAAGGGTGATTCCAACTTTGAGAAATCCATGATGATCCACCGATAGCATCCATCCAACACAAGTAATATCAACATATAAAATATGTTTCATGAATCCTCACATGAAAATACAACCTTCACCTTCTTAATATCGATTGAAAATCCATGCTCAAAAATCACATTCCCTAAGAACTTCACTTTATAGATCTGAAAACTGCATTTTGAAATCCTTCCACAAAGTTAGTGGTTTCTCAATATTTCCAAAACCATATTCATATAGTACTCGTGCTCAAGCTCAAACCTCAAATAACCCAAAATATCATCCACAAACATAACCAAAAAATTTTCTAGATATGTATGGAATATATGGTTCATCAAATCCATAAAAATTATAGGGGTTTTAGTCAGACAAAAAGGCATCACAAGATATTCATGATGGCCATACATTCTCTTGAATTCCATCTTATATATATTAGAATCTCAAAATCTGAGTTGATGATAACCCAATTGAATATAAATCTTTAAAAACAACTTTTCCACCTTTAACTGATCAAATAAATCATCCACACGGGGCTAAGAATACTTATTTTTAATTGTTACTTGGTTAAAATTTAACACATAATCTAATTGAACCATCTGAACTCTTGGAAAAGACCACTAGGTCCACCAATGGTGAAACACTATGACAAAAATGTAGGACCCCAGGACACCCTGAGAGGGGAGGGGTGAATTAGGGTGAGAACGTTTTCTTTTAATGTGATGGATCTTGTTCCCATGTTGGTTAGAACTTGTTAAACCTGTATGATGAAAATGATCAGAATGAAAACATTCACACACAGATTGATGACACAGCACTTTTTTCTTGGTTCACCACTAATGGCTACGCCCAAGGAGCATACGCTGACCAGTTTTTGGTCATACCAAATTCCACTAAACTTCACTAGCTGTGGATAACAAAGGTTTAGGAACTGTCACTCTGTCCCAGGCTCACTTCCTTTACAACGGTTCAGGGATAGCTCACTGCATCCCTCAGGTCACTCCCGTTGACTCCCCCTGGCTCATTGCCTTTGTTGAAGTCCCACTCAGTTTATAGACATGAAGTTCTCTTCATCATTGCAAAATAATGCATCCTCTATTGTATATAGATTCTCTGTTGAAGTCTAACTCTCACTTGTAGACTAATATCACTTTGAACTGAAGGTATTGGGAAATCTTCTAGCTTTCGTGCAGCTCCAAAAATACCGGCGTACTTCAACAACACCTAGCGCGATTCTCTAAGCCCGACACGCAAGTTTCAAGATGGCGCTCAAGTATCAGCGCGCAAGTCCAAACTGGCGTGTAAGTCCACCTCAACCACTTGCATGACCCTCACTTCTTCAACTTCAAACTTGCGTGACTCAACCCCTTTCTTGCCCAAACCACCTTGGACACGCAGCTAACAACTGTCTCACAACTTCAACTTGTGTGACCCACCACCACTTGTGTGACCCACCACCACTTGCGCGACCACTACACCTGCGCGACGGGAGCTCTAATTTTCTCTAAGTCTGAACTTGGTCCCAAATGAGGAGGGGTGTTCCTCTATTTATAAGAAAATTGGACACCCTGTGTAGTGGCGCGGAAGCCTCCTCTCGAAGCGCAATCTCTGGAACGCAACTCCAACCGCCCTAGCCTCTGTCGCGCTACTTACTTGTGCGACCAAACCAATACTTGCGCGACCCTCTTTCCTATGCCATATTTTAAAGTTCTGATCTTGAAAAACATATGGTGCGCAACTTTCAAATCCTCCTAGGCACCGTCACGCAATTCCTTTCTCAGAGCTCAAGTCACTTGTGCGACACATATCTGGCGCGCATGTCCCTTTCCCAAAAAACACTATTTTCCCCTTTTGTCAATTTTGAGGTTCAGAAATTTGGAAAACACTGGAAAATGGTGCCACCTTCAATACTGTTATCTGCTTGACCTGTATGAGTACTTTGCTGGCACACATTCTGAACTTCCTCTGAGGATTGACAATAAACACAAACCATAATCCAATTCATGCATAGATGGCCATGGTTTCAACAAAAAAACCCTTATCTATCATATCATCCAATTATATCATGAACTCTTTCTACTAAGTAGGATCTATGAGATATGAGGGTATCAAGATTGGATATGTACCCAACACTAGATCAATAATAAAATATACATCCATATCTAGAGGAAGACCAGATAAGTTATCTAGAAAAAAATTAGGAAATTCCCAAACAACCATGAAAATATCAATAAGATAAGAAACCACATTAGGATAACATGAAATAATAGACAAAAAACTCTTCAACTCTAGTCAGGATGGTATTGTACAACCAGAACTTAGTTTCCACTCTCCCTAAAATGCCTAAAAGATATTATAAGCATCAAGGAATGTGACATGACAATGATAACAATCAATCTCATCATGATGAGTGATAATCCAATCCATCTTGATAATTATGTCAAACAAATCCAGATTGAGAATTAGGAAATCCTAGACTAACTCTGCATTGGTTATCGATAGAGAACAAGTACACTGAAATACCTACTATTTTCTCTTTCCAAGAGGTGTCTCTAACACCATAAAAAGGGAAAATATATCCAGTATAAGATTTAAAACATAAATAAAACAAGAAGATATAACTGAGTCAGAGGAAACTATATCAAATAAAGAAGTCACTATAGAATATGTAATAAAGATGGTACCTCTCACTACCATTTAACCCACGATAAACTTTACAGGATACTTATCCACTACATGAAAGTGATTTACTCTTGAGTTCTATAGCTAGATCCATAGGGAATTTGAATATTTTGACTGTGTTCAATGGCCTTTAGAGCCAATGATCCATGGACATAGTGAGGTATAGAAATTTCAGGGAAGAACCTATGTACATGTTCATAGAGGCCACAGCCATTGCACATATTCATGGGGGTGGGACAAGAACGTTGGGTGTGACCGACCTTTCCACACTGATAGAAAGTTAGAAGAACACTACTAGCTATAACTAATGGTGTAGAGGAGCCCCGGTATTGAGAACCAACTCCATCACTCTTGCGGTGATCATACCATTTCCTCTTCTTTCCTTGTGTGCCACTAAAGATACCACTGGGTAAAAGAGAAGGGTAAAAATAAGAAATCTTTCCTTTCATGAGCATTTCTGCCATTATAGCTCTGTCTATTATCTCCACATAGTTAGAAAGCTTCAATATAAATACCTATGATTTGATATCTAGTCACAAACCCTATAGTTACTTATGATCATTCAACTAACCATTTTTTAGCACCTTTAGAGAAAAAAGAACCACTCCATAAATCAGTTCTTGTAATCCAATATTGAATACTCTCCCTGCTACAAATAAAGAAAATCCATAGACTTTTCCATCATCAGAAACTCTAATTAGAACTACTAAAACAATAGGGTCATGAAACCCTTCCAACATAACCCCATGTGCTTAGCCTCCTATACCATAGAATCCCACCATCACTTTTTGGGACCCGCAAGCATGAACACTATGCACTTCACCTTGATGGTATTATGTATATTCAAAAAGTTGAAAATGTGATCAATCTTGTCAAGTTATCCCTCTACCTCTTAGGGATCATTTTTTCCTTTAAAGGATGAGGGGTTCTCATATAAGAACTCTTGAGATTTATCCCTATATCCTCCAACTACTAGTTTTTCCTTTCATAAACCAGGCCAGGATTCCATCCATCCCAACACCCAACTAGGCCCATGGCATGCCTAAAGAGCATTCCTAATCCCCACATATCGGAAACTAGATAATGCTCATCAAACATCACATTTTAGAATTATTTACCCTGTAAGAATCATCCATAAACAACCCACAAGAATCATACATCACATCATAACCTACAACCATATCCAAAACAAATACAACTCTCACATGTTAAAAAAATTACATTTCTAACAAAAAACTAAAAACACAAAAATGGGGAGGGAAACCAACTACACAACTAAAACTCCACGAAAAAATAGATTCAATACCCTCCATACCACCACCACCAACACATGCAGGAGAGGAACCACTAGAAATAAATCCACCATCCCCACCAAAAAACAACTTTCCTTTACCTGGTTCAAACATAATAAGGTATGCATACACCCGATGGTGTATATAAGGTGTGATCCAATTCCTAGTAGGATACCACCACAAGTGATTCTATGCTATAATATTATAAAAAAATAAACCATCTATTTTTTTAATAAAATAAAATAAAATAATTTAAATGAAACATTATTTGAAATTAAAAAATAAAGAAAATACCACAACAAGTTGTACGATAAACATAGATCACATGAGCACCATAGGAAATCACTGTGGTACTAGGGTTATTGGGGTCCTAGGATCCTTGTACCTTGGTGATAAGTACAAACAAAACCCACAGCATCCTCATGCACAAGTCACTACAGTGGAATCACATCCAAAGGTCTAGTGGTCTCCAATCATCATCATATGTTTAGTTCATGTTTTATCATCAATCCTACTAAGGGAACTAGGCATCAACCCTATTGAACCACCTAGAGAACTAAACCTAGTTTTTCCACCTAGATACCTAGGATTACCTTATGCTCAATTTCATTCCTTGTGTCATATGAACCACCTCACACACACACACACATTTTATAACATTAGAAACACCATTGTAAATAAACCATTTTCATTCATAAAATCATCAATAAACCCTTGAATACCTCAAAAACATTTAAATAAACGATTCAAACCACCCACACAATCCATAAAACCCTTATATAAACCATAGAAGTCCTACCAAAATAATCCAATAATTTTAAATAATAGAACCACCTACATTTCACTTGGAAACTTTTGGAAACTAGTTGAAAACTATAAACACACCAAGAAGAGACCCTATAAAGATAAGAACACAACATTAAAATCAATATGAAACCAGAATAATCATGGTTGAACCCACTTTAGGGGAACAAATCCACTAGATAAAGGATAATCCAAGAATGAAGGAATAGAAGACTATGAAGAAGGAGGAAAATAGGAAAGGAGAGGCTCACCTATTGATTTATTGAAGATTCAAGGAAAAAATCACAAAGAGATTGAGGTCCAAGGGATCAAGGTATAAGGGGATGTAATGCCTAGGGAATATAAGGCTGAATGGGGTGAGCTAAGGGGGTTTAGGTTTATAAAATAAGTGAGTGAAAAAGTATAGGTTCAACATTTTTAAGTTCTAGGAAGGTCACAAGATTTTGCAGCATGGTTTTCTAAATCGTGAGCCAAGCATGAAGCACCTCTATCCAAAGGGAAAAGATGACACATAGTTTCTTAGGGGAGGGTGAACATTTAGCCCACACACATGTGTGGTAGACTGTGTGTCTTAGAAAGTGCCATAGTCCAGGGTGTATGACTTCCTCTGGGCTGGTGTATGGTTTCTACTAACCACATTCCACCTACTAACAAACCCAAAAATAGCCACTTTTTTCAAAAACTCATAGTAAAATTATTATAATAATGATAATACCCAAATAAAATAGAAAAATGCCTCAAAATGGAACCAAGTATGCAAATATTATCCATACTATGAAATCCTTTTTCCCTTAGAAAGTATTTTTTTTAATATGCATTCATTATGGATAACCCCCTTTCATGAATCTAATTGATTCATCATTTTTAACCCTTAGAAAGTCATTCCCACGTCTGATCAGATAATAAAAGTGGATACTGCTCCCCAACCCAATGTCTTTTCTCTCATGTATCATGCTCATAATTATCGTGTTACCAAATAACCTAAACCAATGGTATGGATTTCCCCCAAATCACTGTCACCTATGAATCCAAAATCAGTATAGTTTTCTCAAACATAGAGAAATCAGATTCCAACTCCAATTCTTTCCAAATAAATAAATGATACAGTCTGAATTGTACTTCTTCAATTAACATACATGGAACAAATCATGAATTTATGTTAACAGATATTGAAAATATAACTTATATACCACCTTACCAACTCTCTTGGTAATCGCAAAAGGTCTAATATACATCAACATCAGCTTCCCCTACTTACCAAGACGACAGTGACCCAAGAGAGGGGAAACTTTTAGAAACACCTTATCACCAACTAAGAATTCCAAGTCTTAGCACCACTGATCTTAATATGATTTATAGAGGATTTTTTCTATCAATATCCATTTCCTTATCAACTGGAATTTATCAGACATCACTTACACAAGGCTCGATCTGAAAAACAAGGTCTCACCCACCTTTATCCAACACAAAGGAGACCAACACAACCAACCATAAAGCACCTCAATTTGATTAATTCTTATTAAGGGTTGGTAACTATTATTATATAAAAACTCCACTAATCCCAAATGGTTATCCCATGAGCCTATGAAATATAACACACATGTTTGAAGCATGTATTCCAGGATCTGATTTTCCCGCTCAATATGACAATGAATTTGTGGATGGTATGTCATGATAAGTCTGACATTTTCTCCCATTGACTCCTAAAGACCTTCCTAAAACCGTGAGGTAAATTAGGGGTCACTTTATAAAAAGATATCTGAAGACACACCATAAAGACTAACTATATCTTGAACATACAACCAACTAATTAATTCACCTTGGTTAAGTCCTTTATTGGAATGAAATGAGATGATTTGGTATGATGATGAATCACTACCCAAATGGAATTAATTCTCTAGAGAGTAGGGGGTAACCTAATGATAAAGTCCATGGTGACCTCATCCCACTTCCAGGTAGGAATGGTTAGTGGCTGAAGCAAACCAGAGGGCCTTTGGTTCACGTCTTTAACATGTTTATAGGTATAGCATCTGGATATGAAGTCACTTATATCTCATATCATACCCATACACTAGAACTGATGATGAACATCATAAAACATCTAGGTTGTCCTAGGATGAACGGCCCACTGAGATTGATGGATATCCAATATCACCAACTTCAATAAAGATAGTGTAACCACAAAGTGGTCCTTGAAGTAGATAATTCCATCTAAAGATAAAGACCACTCATTGGAATTCTACCCACCATTTAGAAACTGTATAGAAAATTTTCAAAACTCATTGCATGGATTGTCTTTCTGAATTGGTACCAGAAGGGAGGGTGTCAGCTGAACAATATCTAAGATCATACCTCTAATATACTTCTTGGTCTCCAGATGCATCTGGAAAAAAATCCCCATCAAATTCCACTCGTCACTAGAATCCTTTAGAGATTACACTGTCACTTTCTTACTCAAGTCATCTTCTACCACATTACCTTTTCCTGGGGAATACATGATGTCAAAATCGAACCCCTGAAGGTACTAAACCCACTAAAACTAACTAAAATTAGGATCTTTATGGGAAAATTTGTAGGTTAAGATATTATGATCTGAGTAGACTACAAACTTCTCCCTGAATAGATAGTGATTCCATGTCTTAAAGGCATGAATCACTACCGCTAATTCTAGTTCATGGGTTGGGTAATTATTTTCATGTTGTTGGAGTTGGAATGAATTATACACCACCACATGGTCATCCTACATTAAAACACACCCAAAACCCATACATAAGGTATCATAGTAGACCACATATCCCTTCCCAAATTTAGGAAAGATAAAAACAGGGGTTATGGTCAACCGCCACTTAATCTCTTCAAAGGAGGTTTAACATCCTGGGCTTCGGTCAAAATTTACCCCTTTCCAGGTAAGTGAATTTATAGGAGAAGTAAACTGATCGAAGTCTCTGAAGAACTGACTATAATAACCTCTTAGAACCAAAAAACTTTTGATCTTGAAAAGATTCCTTAGTTTCTCCCATGAAATCACTACTTCGATCTTATCAGGGTCCACTAAAACTCTATGTTACAAAATTACATGGCCCATAAACTTCACCCCCCTGATCTAGAAGGAACACTTGGAGAACTTAACATAGATATGATGATATCTAAGAGTTCCCAACATGATCCTTAAGTGCTTCTTATTCTCTTCCTCAGTCCCAGAGTAGATTAGGATGTCAACCACAATCATGATGAAAAATGAGTCAAGGTACTTATGGAACACTCAGTTCATAAGATCCATGAAAACCACTTGATCATTTTCAACCCAAATAGCATGACCAAATACTCAAAGTGGGAATACCTTCTTTGAAAGGGTGTCTTGGGAACATCTACCTCTTTAACTCTGACTTGGTTATACCAGGAACACAATTCCTTCTTAGAGAACCGCCTTTCCCATAAAGATGATCAAGGAGGTCATCAATGAGTGGCACGGAATTTTTGTTCTTGATCATTACCTTATTCAGATTCTATTAATCATTGCACAAAAAGATAGATCCATTGTCCATATTTGAAAATAGAGATAGTGTGGACCAAGGTGAGATGCTCGAGTGAATAAATCCTTTGGATTCCAAATCATTCAGTTGTATATTAAATTTCCTCAACTCAGTGGGGGATATAAGGTATGAGGGAAGAGATATCAGTTGTGTTCCCGATGCCAAATTGACGGTGAACTCCACATCTTTCTCCAGAGGAAACCCTGAGAAATCATTTGGAAACACCACTAAGAACTCATCCACCATATGAGGTAATCCACCACTACTAAAAAATATGATTTTAATAATGAGAAAAATGGAATTTATTAGTTCTAGAGAATGGTAAACTACCAGAGTGATATTAAAAGACATGTTCTTTTATCAGCATTAAAAAGGTGCGGATAAAGGTGTCCTTTGTCAGCACTGATAAAGGACAAAATTTATTAGTGATTTTATTTAGAACTTATAAATCGGATCTTTATCGGTTGTTATAAGAGCATTGATAAAGGGTACATTTATCAATGTTAGTAAAATCATTGATAAAGGACCCATTTAAAAGTTCTTATAAAGGGGAATACTACAGTGAGTTGTAACAACACACTACAACACAAGTGAAATGTGATGTAACGGCACAACGCAGCACCAGAAACACCACTAGATATCAAAAAAATCAGGTACTAATATCTAATTTAACTGAAATTAAATTTACAACACAAATAAAATAAAAGACACTATATTATAGATATTTCAAACATTGGTTTCTAATATTACATAAGTAAAAATTATTACACACATTAAAAAACATCAATGTTCCATTTTATTTTGACCATGACCCTAACTCAAGCTATTTTCAAACAAACCACCTATAATCAAGAAAAATAATTCACCTTTATAAGAAAAAATCTTATGTTTCTAATAATATAAATTAATTAATTAATAAAAAGTGTTAGTTTTAAACTAAACTTTGATTCATACTAGGAACATTGTATATCTGATTTGGTTGAGGTTGATTCTTACATGTCACACCATTTCTTGTTCATATTAAAGTATTATCTCTATGAAAATTAATTAAATAAGTATACGATAAATCACCTGGAGCACAGCCTAGTGGTTGCGTCCTATGGTAGTGTTTGGGAGGTCTCTATTTCGAGCCGCCATGTGCGTATTTAGGTAGGTTTTCATTTGTGTATGACCCCTCCACTAACCAATGTAATTGATTATACACTGAAAGAGGCTAATATTTATTGTTTATATTATAATATTCATATGCTTAATTAATTATAAACACCATTTTTTGTTTATTTTACACTTTGAACATTATTTCATATTATAATTGCAATTCCTTCTTAAAATACACTATTACATGGTACATTTTTTAACACCATATAAAATATCCAATTATCTTGATTTTATTTTTATATTTAATTTTCATGTTCCTCATTACATTGGAAACAATTAAAACTTCTGGAGTACTTGAAGACTCACATTGTAAGACCACCAAAATGGGATTTCATGAAAACACATTTTGGGAAAAGTAAACTGGACAACAGCCTAATAAAGAGACTGTAGAGGCCAATATCCAAGCCTAATGATTTTCAAAATTTAACTAAAGATAGAGAAAATCATGGGTAACATTTCATCCAATAGTTACAATAGCTAATTCAGATTTTTTAATGGATTTTCATGCGGCCCAAGTTGGAGATAAAATTATGGTCCAGATTCTGCGTCCCAGAAAAACAGACCACCAATTTAATAATATCTCTAAAACCACAAATTCCTTTGGAATTAACTTTTACAGAGAGCTAGGAGACATTCGGGTATTCATTTTTACCTTCTATGGCCCACTCCAAGTCATCCATATAGATGTTCATATAGGTTACTCTCTTCAGTGGATGCAACATGGCTGCAACTTCGGGTCAAGAGTGGAAAAGTATCATCTCCCTTACTTTCCACCACCCTAGGCCTACCATACTCAAGTGGGGTCCTTTGTACTATTGGGAGATCGACCCAATCCTCTTGAAATTCCTATTTAAGGCAGTGGAGGTGGAGGATTTAAGGGTCATTGGTGCTTTATTTCATTGTAATGTTATGCTGTAATTTTGTTGTCTCATGTTTGTCTTTCACATGTAAGTTGTTATAATTCATCTTATTTTCTTAATAAAAGTTCTTATTCCCCACTTATTTTGTTCTTATTCCTATCACGTTGATACCTTTGGATCATGGTGTGAATTTATTTACACTAAACCTTATGAAATTATCACACAATGGTGGATTGATTGTTATTCCATTGTCTTTTTTTACTTCTTCACTTCTTCCCTCATGAGTCTACTTCCCGGTTTCATTGAAACCATAGCATCAATGGAGGGCTAACCTGCTTATGGGTTGATCCAAGGGAGGAGAGAAGAGTTGGATTGGATGTTATTTCTCACTCCATTAATGTATATTCACTTCTTTTAATTGATAATTTTGTTTTAAGATCTTTAAACTCCATCATCCCTATTGAATTTAAGCCCACACACTTCAAGTGCTAATAAGAACCTTTACCTTGGAGTGCTCAAAACTTTGATCCTTCAAGTGTATAGGTGGTTAGTATTAAGCTGTGTAGGTATTAAACCAGTAAGTAAAGATGTTGTTTGATCTTTTTAAATGAACCCATCTCAAATATAAGAAATTGAAATAGTTGAAAAAGGAATGCATCCAATCCACCCCAAGTGATAACAAAGGATCAACTCATTCTTTTAAATTGAATTCACTTAAGTCTCTTAGAGTTTACTTAAAACTATCTAAAATTAACTCAAGCTGTCAACTTCATATCCAAAAACAATCCATAGAATGTACATGTTTGTAGGTTACTTATTAGTTCTATGATGATTCAACAACCCAAGCTAAACTACAAGCGACCGTTTAACCCTAAAAACTTGGGTAAATTTTGGCGAGACCAATAATATAAATAAGTATAAGATAAAAATAATAAGGAAATAAATTAATTAATAGTATATAGAATGATAAGAAAAAAATCTAGCCTCATTTTCTTAGTTTTGGCAATGTGATGTGTGTTTTAAAGTAAAATGACACTTATATATTGAAAAAGATATGCTTGGAGTCATATCGATCACACTGTGCATTGTATTGAGGTGTTTCTAATTCCTACACATTTCAAATGACTTATGGTTTATTTTCCTAAAGTATAAAAACAATCTAAAAATGGTTATCTTAGTTTTGAGTATGTCACTTATCTTTTTTACTAAAATGACATTTTAAACTGGAAACATGCACTTTGACTCATAATGGTCATATTGTGTGTCGGTTTGACATGATAATGATTCCTAAAAATCAAAATTGACTTAGGAATTGATGTCCTAAATTGTCAAGAAAATCATAGTGTGTTTTCTTGGTTTTTAGTGAGTGAAACTTTTTTGAACTAAAATGTCGATTTTAAACTGATAATGGACACATTAAATTATACCAAAAACATTATGTATCTAATTGAGGTGAGGATGATTCATATAGTTTACAAATGACTAATGGATCATTTTCCTAAAGTATCAAAAAAATATAAATGTCTTTCTTCAGTTTTGAGTAGGTCAGCTGTCTTTTTTAATAAAATTGATGTTAATTTTAAATAAAAAGACACACTTTGAGTCATACCAGTTACACCATGCATTAGATTGAGGTTATGTGGAATCCTAAACATATTAAATAACTTATAGATCATTTTCCTAAAATATCAAAAGAGTTTGAATGGGTTTGCTCAGTTTTCAGTGCATCGCTTTTGCATTTTTACTAAAATGTCATTTTAAATTATAAACACACACTTTGAATCATATTGGTCAAATCATGTTTCAATTTGATATGAGACTGATTCCTACACGTCAAAAATTACTTATGAATCATTTTCCAAAATTATAAATAAAATAATATAATGTTTGCTTGGTTTTCAGCGAGTGAAACATTTTGAATTGAAATGACAATTTCAAACCAATCGGACACATTGAGTTATACTGATCACATTATGTATCAGGTTGATGTGAGGATAATTTCAATACCTTAAAAATGACGTATGGATCATTTTCCTAAAATATCAAAATAATTAAAAAAAATTGTTCGGTTTTGAGTAGGTCTATTGTCCTTTTTACTAAAATTGATTTCAATTTTAAATAAAAAGATACACTTGGAGTCATGTCAGTCACACCGTGCATCAGTTTGAGGTGCGGATAATTCCTACACATCTCAAATTACAAATGGATCGTTTTCCTGAAGTATTAAAGCAATCCAAATTTGTTTTCATGGTTTTGAGTATGTCACTTTTTTTTACTAAAATTTCATCTTAAACTAGAAACATGAACTTTGACTCATACCGATCACATCATATATCAGTTTGACATGAGAATAATTCCAACACATCAAAAATGAATTGTGAATCATTGTTCTAAATTATCAAGAAAATCAGAGTGCATTTTCTTGGTTTTAAGTGAGTGAAACTTTTTGAACTAAAATATCAATTTTAAACTGATAATGAACAAATTGATTCATACTGGGAACATTGTGTATCAGATTTATGTGTAGATGATTCTAACACATCAAAAATGAATTATGAATCATTTTCCTAAAGTATCAAAACAATATGAATGGATTTTATTAGTTTTGAGTAGGTCATTTGTCCTTTTTACTAAAATTGATGTTAATTTTAAATAAAAATACTCACTTAGAGTCGCACTAGTCACATTATGTGTTAGATTGAGCTGAGGTTGATTCCTACACATATCAAATGAATTAAGGATCGTTTTCTTAATGTATTGAAACAATCAGAATGTGTTTAATCATTTTTTAGTACATCACTTGTCTTTTTTACTAAAATTTCATTTTAAACTAAAAACATGCCCTTTGACTCATATCGATCACATCATGTATTGGTTTGATGTGGGATTAATTACTACACTTCAAAAATGACTTATGAATTGCTTTCCTAAATTATCAATAAAATTATAGTGTGTTTTCTCATTTTTCAATGAGTGACACTTTTTGAACTAAAATGTAGATTTTAAACTAATAATAGACACATTTATTCATACCGAGTATAATGTGTATTAGATTGAGGTGCAGCTAATTCATACACACCATAAATGACTTATGGATCATTTTACTAAAGTATCAAAGAAATATGAATGTGTTTTCTCGATTTTGAGTAGGTCAGCTATCCTTTTTACTAAAATTGATGTCAATTTTAAATAAAAAGATACACTTAGAGTCATACTGGTCACACCGTGCATCATATTGAGTTTTGACTGATTCATACACACCTCAAATGACTTATGTATCATTTTCCTAAAGTATCAGAACTATATGAATGAGTTTTATTAGTTTTGAGTATGTCACTTGTCTTTATTACTAAAATTTCATTTTAAACTGGAAGCACATTTGACTCATACAAGTAATATCATGTGTTATTTTGACATGAGACTGATTCCTACATGTCAAAAATGACTTATGAATTGATATCCTAAATTATAAAGAGAATTAGAGCATGTTTTATTAGTTTTCAGTGAGTGGCACTTTTTGACCTAAAATGCCAATTTTAAATTGATAACGGACACATTGAGTATAACCAGGCACATAATGTATCAGATTGAGGTGATGTTGATTTATAAACATAAAAAATTACTTATGGATCATTTTGATAAATTATCAAAATAATCTTAATGAATTTTCTTAGTTTTGAGTAGTTCAGTTGTCCTTTTTAATAAAATTGGTGTCAATTTTAAATAAAAAAACGCAATTAGAGTCATACTGGTCACACCGTGTGTCAGATTGAGGTTCGGAAGATTCATAAAAATATCAAATGAATTGTGTATTGTTTTACTAAAGTATAAAAACAATCTTAATGGTTTTTCTCTGTTTTGAGTATGTCACTTGTATGTTTTACTAAAATATCATTTTAAACTGGAAACACACATTTTGACTCAAAACAGTTACATCATGTGTTGGTTTGACATGAGACCAATTACTACATGTCACAAATGAATTATAAATCATTCTCCTAAATTATTAATAACATAATATCATGTTTGATTTCTTTTCAGTGAGTGGCACTTGTTGAACTGAAATGTCGACTTTAAACTAATAACGGGAACATTGATTCATACTGGGCACATCTTGAATTAGATTCAAGTTAGGCTAATTACAATATATCAAAAATGACTTATGTATCATTTACCTAAAGTATCAAAACAATACTAATTCATTTACATAGTTTTGAGTTGGCTAGGTTTCCTTTTTACTAAAATTGATGTCAATTTTAAATAAAATGATGCACTTGGAGTCATAATGGTCACACCATACGTCAGATTGGGGTAAGGATGATTCCAAAACATCTCAAATTAAAAAAAATTAGTAAGTTATAAAAAAAATAAGAATGTGTTTTCTTAGTTTTGAGTACACTTCTTTTTTTTTATTAAAATGTCATTTTAAACTCAAAACATGCACTTTGACTCATAATAATAACATCGTGTATCAGTTTGATGTGAGACCAATTTATACACATAAAAAATTAATTATGAATCATTTTTATAAATTATCAAGAAAATCATAGTATTTTTCTTAGTTTTCAGTGAGTGACACTTTTTGAACTAAAATATTTATTTTAAACTGCTAATGGCCACATTGAGTCATACCGGGAATATCATGTATAATATTGAGGTGAGGATGATTCCTGCACATCAAAAATTACTAATGGATAATTTTCCTAAATTATCAAAACAATATGATTTCATGTTCCTAGTTTTTAGTAGGTCAGTTGTCCTTTTTACTAAAATTGATGTCAATTTTAAATAAAAAGACACACCTAGAGTCATACCGGTCACACAATGTGTCGTATTGGGGTGAGGATGATTCTTAAACATATCAAATGACTTGAGGGTTGTTTTACTAAAGAATCAAAACAATCAGAATGTTTTTTTTAGTTTTGAGTATGTCACTTTTGTTTTACTAAAATGACATTTTAAACTAGAAACACGTAATTTGACTTATACTGATCACATCGTGTATCAGTTTGATGTGATACTAATTCCTACATGTCATAAATTACTTATGAATAATTTTCATAAATTATCAAGAAAGTCAAAGTTCATTTTATCAGTTTTAAATAAGTGATACTTTTTGAACTAAAATGTCAATTTTGAACTAATAACAGACACATTGATTCATACTAGGCCAATTGTGTATTAGATTTAGTTAAGACTAATTCTTACACAAAAAAATTACTTATGGATCATTTTACTAAAGTATCAAAACTATATGATGGTGTTTTCTCAGTTTTGAGTAGGTTAGTGGTGATTTTTATTAAAATTGATGTCAAATTTAAATAAAAACATGCACTTTCAGTCATATCGGTCACAACATGCATCAGATTGAGGTACGACTGATTATAACATATCTAGAATGACTTATGGATAGTTTTCATTAAGTATCAAAACAATATAAATGTGTTTTCTTAGTGTTGAGAACATCGCTTTTGTTTTTACTAAAATGTCATTTTAAACTGGAAACATGCACTTCGACTCTTACCAATCACATCATGTATCAGTTAGATTTGAGACTAATTCCTAAATATCACAAATGAATTATGAATCATTTTCCTAAATTATCAAGAAAATAATAGTGTGTTTGATTGGTTTTTAGTGGGTGGTACTTTTTGAACTAAAACATCAATTTTAAACTGAGAAATGACACATTGAGTCATACTAGGAACATCATGTATTGGATTGAGGAGATAATAATTCCTACATGTCAAAAATGACTTATTGGTTATTTTACTTAAGTATCAAACCAATCAGAATGTGTTTACTCTATTTTGAGTAGGTCGGTTGTCCTTTTTACAAAAATTGATGACAATTTTAAATAAAAAGACACACATATAGTCATACTAGTCACACTGTGCATCATATTTAGGTGAGGATAATTCTAACATATTTAAAATAAATTATGGATAATTTCATAAATTATAAAAACAATCTAAATGGTTTTTCTCAATTTTAAGTACATCCCATATATTTTTTACAAAAATGACATTTTAAACTAAAGACAAGCACTTTAACTCATATAGGTTACATAGTGTATCAGTTTTATGTGAGACTAATTCCTAAAAAACATAAATGAATTATGAATTTGATTCCTAAATTATCAATAAAATCATAACATGTTTGATTGGTTTTTAGTGAATAATAATTTTTGAACTAAAATATCGATTTGAAACTAATAACGGACACATTGAGTCATACCGAGCACATCGTGTATCGTATTGAGTTGTATCTGATTACTACACATAAAAAATGACTTATTTAGCATTTTAACAAATAATAAAAACAATCCAAATGTGTTTTATCGATATTGAGTAGGTTAGTTGTCTTTTTTACAAAAATTGATGTCAAAATTAAATAAAAAATGCACTTGGAGTCATACTGATCACACCGTGTGTATGATTGAGGTGAGGATGCTTCTAAAACATCTCAAATGAATTATGGATAATTTTATAAAACTATAAAAAAATATGAATGTGTTTTCTCAGTTTTGAGTATATCACTTGTCTTTTTACTAAAATGTCATTTCAAACCGAAAACACGCACTTTGATTCATAATGATCACACCTTGTATCAGTTTGATGTGAGTCCAATTCTTATATGTCACAAAGGACTTTTGAATCATTTTTCTAAATTATTAATAAAATCACAGTGATTTTCCTTGGTTTTCAATGAGTGACATTTTTTGAACTAAAATAAAAATTTAAAACACATAAGAGATATATTGAGTCATACCGGGCACATCGTGTATCGGATTGAGGTTAGGATGATTCATACAAGTCAAACATTAATTTTAAATAATTTTATTAATGTATCAAAATAATTCGAATGCATTTTCTTGATTTTGAGTAGGTCAGTGATCCTTTTTACTAAAATTGATGCCAATTTAAAATAAAAACACACACATTGAGTCATACTGGTCACACTGTGGATTAGATCAAGGTTAGGATAATTCATACAAATTTATAATGAATTATGTATCATTTTACTAAATTATTAAAAAAATATAAATGTGTTTTCTTAGTTTTGAGTATGTCACTTGTCTTTTTTACTAAAATTTCATTTTAAACTAGAAACACGTACTTTGACTCATACCCATAACATCATGTGTCAGTTTTATGTGAGATCGATTACTACTCAAAAAATGGAATATTAATCTATTTCTTAAATTATCAAGAAAATTAGAGTTCATTTTCTTGGCTTTCAATGAGTGACACTTTTTGAACTAAAATGTAAATTTTAAACTGATGACAGAAAAATTGATTTATACCTGGAACATAATGTATTGTATTGAGGTGAGGCTGATTTCTACACATCATAAATGAACTATGGATCATTTTACTAAAGTATAAAAAATATCAATGTGTTTTCTCAGTTTTGAGTTGGTCTGTTTTCCTTTTTACTAAAATTGATGTCAATTATTAATAAAAAGACACACTATGAGTCATACCATTTACACTATGTGCCGGATTGATTTGAGGATGATTCATACAGGTCTCAAATGACTTATGTATCATTTTAATAAAGTATCAAATTATTCTAAATGGTTTTTCTTAGTTTTGAGTATGTCACTTTTCCTTTTTACTAAAATGTCATTTTAAATTGGAAACACACACTTTGACTCATACTTGTCACATCATGTGTCGGTTTTAAATGAGATCAATTCATACACATCAAAAATTAATTATCAATCATTTTCTTATATTATCTATAAAATATGAGTGTGTTTTCTTAGTTTTCAATGTGTGGACCTTTTTGGACTAAAATGTCAATTTTAAACTGATAAGGGACACATTGAGTCATATTGGAAACATTGTGTATCAGGTTGAAGTATGGAGACTTCCTAAACATCAAAAATGACTTATAGATAAGTTTTATTAAGTATAAAAACAATTAAAACGTATTTTCTTAGTTTTGAGTAGGCTAGTTGTCATTTTTACTAAAATTGATGTTAATTTTAAATAAAAAATTCACTTGGAGACATACTAGTCACAAATTGTGTCAGATTAAGGTTAATTTAATTTATAAACGTCTCAAATTACTTATTTATTGTTTTCTAAAAGTATAAAAACAATCCAAATACATTTTTTCTGTTTTCAGTACGCAACTTTTCTTTTTTACTAAAATGTCCTTTTAAACTGGAAACATGAACTTTGACTCATACTGATCACATCGTGTATCGGTTTGACAAGAAACCAATTTCTAAATTTCAAAAATTACTTATGAATAATTTTGATAAGTTATAATGAAAATCATGTTGTTTTTAATCGAGTTTCAATGAGTGATGCTTTTTGAACTAAAATGTCGATTTTAAACTGATAACTGACACATTGATTCATACCCAGCACATCATGTATTGGATTAAGGTATGGATAATTCCTAAATGTAAAAAATGAATTATGGATCATTTTCCTAAAGTATAAAAACAATATGAATGTGTTTTCTTAGTTTTGAGTAAGTATGTTTCCCTTTTTACTAAAATTAATGTCAATTTTAAATAAAAAGACGCACTTAGAGTCATACCAGTCACACCATACGTCAGATTGAGGTGAGTATGATTCTTACATATATAAAATAACATATTGATCATTTTACTAAAGTATAAAAAAATCTAAATATGTTTACTCAGTTTTGAGTATGTCGCTTGTCTATTATAATAAAAAGTCATTTTAAACTGGAAACACACACTTTGACTCATTCCGATCACATCATGTATCAGTTTGGTGTGAGATGATTACTATACTTCAAAAATTAATTATGAATTTTTTTTCTTAAATTATCAGTAACATCATAGCATGTTTTCTCAATTTTAAATGAGTGACACTTTCTGACCTAAAATGTCAATTTTAAACTAATAACAGACACATTGAGTTATACCGATCACATCGTGTATCTGATTGAGGTGAGTATGATTTATAAACATAAAAAATGAATTATGGATCATTTTTATAAAGTATAAAAAACAATATGAATGTTTTTTCTTGGTTTTTATTAGGTCAGTTGTCCTTTTTACTAAAATGAAAGTCAATTTTAAATAAAAAGATGCACTTGAGTCATACTAGTCACATCATGCATTGGATTTAGGTTTGGATGATTCATACACATATAAAATGACTTATCAACCATTTTTATAAAGTATAAAAATATTATGAATTTGTTTTATTAGTTTTGAGTATGTCACTTTTCTTTTTTCTAAAATTTCATTTTAAACTGGAAACATGCACTTTGACTCATACTGATCACATCATGTATTATTTTTACATGAGACTGATTTCTACATGTCAATAATTATTTATGAATCGATGTACTAAATTATCAAAAAAATGAGCGTTTTTTCTTGGTTTTCAATGAGTGACACTTTTTGAACTAAAATATTGATTTTAAACTGATAACGGGCACTTTGAGTCATATCAAGAACATTGTGTATCAGATTGATGTGTGGATAATTACTACATATAAAAAATTACTTATTGATTATTTTAATAAATTATAAAAACATTATGAATATGTTTTCTCATTTTTGAGTATGTTTGTTGCCCTTTTTTACTAAAATTAATGTCAATTTTTTATAAAAAGAAACACTTGGAGTCATACTGGTCACACTGTGTTTTGGGTTGATGTGTGGCTGGTTCCTATGCATCCCAATGTATCAAAAAAATCTCAACTTTTAATGTTACCATGATTTCCATTGTCTTTATTTTTTAACTACCAACACTGCATATTGAGTTGATGTTCTTAGTTAAAAAACCTTTCTTGTTGTTGAAATCTCAAAGAATTGAGGAAGATCATGTGCTCATTATATCACAAGAAGTTTCCCAAATGGGAATATGATACTCATATACTCTTTTGGATTTCAATAATGAGAAAGGTTTTTCGGATAAGAACATCGACTCAATATGCAGTATTGGCAGTTCAAACAAACCACCTTAACTTGAACAAAAGAATTCGCATGTATAAGATAATAATTATTATATGAGTAATACTAAAAAGAAATAAATTAAACATAAATATTAAATAATTCATTAATTCTATGGACAATTATTTTACTGTAAAAACATCAAGATTACCTTTTTGATTGATCAGTAGATAGAACTTGAAGGAAAGTGATAAATGTCAACATTACAGGGCTGAAAAGGTTTTGAGGGAGAATAAGTTTGTGGAAATTTTGGTGTAGAAAAGAATGAAAGATGGAAAGACCACCCCAACTCAAAAAAAAAGACTCCACCTATATAAGAAGATAATTCGTATGTGAGTAATACTAAAAATAAATTATTTAAACATAAATATGAAATAATAAATTATTTCTTTTGGAAATGATTTTTTTGTGAAAACATCAAGATTACCTATGTGATTGATCATATACAACATCGTTTATTTTCCAACAAAGGTAGTGGAGGAAACATAAATAAAACTAATAAATGAAACACTATAGGGGTGAAAAGGTTTTGAGGGATAATAATTATGTGTAAGTTTTGGTAGAGAAAGGCATTAAATATGGACATAAATCTTCTAAAATAAACAAACTTTGTAATGAATAATGAAAATTAAATCAATGTTTCATTTTATACTTTTTCAGTAAAATAGTGAAATTATATCATAACATTACCTTTACATCTTCTCAAAGGGTTTCCTTTATTAAAATTTGTTCTTAATATAGTAGATAATATATATTATTATGGGGAAACATATAGTATATTAAGAAACACTTTAACCTTCTCATTGAACTATCTTTAATTTTTTTAAAGGTTTTATGGATTTGGTTCCTCTATCAAGAATCCAAATCCTCTATTTGTGGTCCCCTGTAATGTACAAGAAATTTTCTACATTAGGATCGACAAAAACTGATTGTGATCTCCAAATAAAAGTTTCATCCTAAATTTAATTTTAATTTTACAAGACATTTGTTTTAGTTTCTAGTAGGATAATCAACCAATTATTTTTTGTTAGACCAGAGGCATAAAATAATTGCACTAATTTTGATGCCATTATGAATAAATCATATTTTTCTCTTCCATACTAAAATTCACCTTCATGAATCCCATTTCAGCAACTTTCGCTACACTCATGTTGTCAACCCATTTGTGATGGAAAATATGCACTTGAAATTTTTTATAATCCAACTCATATATCTATTTGATAATACCAAAATATGACATATTTGCATAAATTGGATTTCAATCCTTGGAAAGAGATATGTGAATCGCTTTCGTCATAAGTGTAACACCACTATTTTTCATCGTACTATATTCATCATGTTATTTTATATAGAACATTTAACCATTTATTAGAAAATAAATATAATATATAACATTTTCATTTGGTCTCATGGATAGCCATTGAAGTCATTCGATAATTTAATTCTTAATTTCAGATAACTCCTTTTAAATTTGATCTCAGAACCATCGTATAAACTATTGATTATGTGTATTTCATATCCATACTTCATCCCTTTATCGATTAAAATATCTAAGAATTTATTTGTGGGTTTCAATTTATGGATCAAAATATTCACTATTATGTAAAATGTAAAGGTGAACTTTCTCCCACTCAATCAAGGTAATTATAACAGCATGTCTTCTGAAAATCCATTCATCCATAGGGCATCCTTTGTGATGAGACTTTGGGAGATTTATGTTTCCAACATCTGATATGTAATTAGTACATAATTCAATAGATTCCTCAACAATATATCATTATTCAACACATCCTTATAGGTTAATTATATTCTTGACATACCCTTTCAAAATCTCCTTATACTTTTCAATGGGGTATATCCATTTGTAATGGGAAGGGCCACATAGTTGAATCTCTATAACCAATTGAACTATCGGGTGGACCATTATATCAAATAATGGTGGTGGGAATAACATCTCTAATTCACATAATATGACCGAAAACTCTTTTTAATGATTGGAAACTTCATCGAATCTATAACTTTATTGTATATAGATTTGAAAAAGAAGCAGAGTATAGTTAATGAAGATCATAAATTTTGAGTAAAAATGAAATAGAAAGAAACAAGTATCAAATCTTTCATCAAAACATGACAGTCATGTGATTTTATTCCTTGTTACTTAAAACCTAATTTTGTAAGGTTTTTTTAAAATAGTTTACCAAAAATAGTTTCAATAACTTTTACTTTATCGAATAGTTGATCACCTGTTATTGTAGATGGTGTAATACCTTGTTTAATATTACCATTAAATGTTGTCATATAGTATTGATATTTCTGTCATCGAGGTAAAAAAAATTGATGTCTTAAAAACACATTCTTCTAGGAATGTTTCAACTCAATTGAGTGTGTGAATTTTTCACAAATGGTACACCCCCAACATTCCTTTAATGTTATAGAACGTTAAATTTACATAAGAGAGGAAGTCATTTATCATCCCATAAAACATGGAACTCAATTTTAATTATTCACTTCTATTAGAATCATACATTGTAACACCTATATCCCACATCTATTTAAGATCTCCGATCAGTGGAGCAAAATAGACATCAATATCATTACTGTGTTTCTTTGGTCCAGATATAAGTAGAGACAGTATAATGTATTTGTGCTTCATGCATAACCATGGTGGAAAGTTATAATTTACCGATATTAAGGGCCATGTACTGTGAGTATTAATATTTATACCCAATGTATTTATTCCATCTGTAGATAATTTAAGATGAAATTTTCTCAACTCATTTTCAAATTTAGGATAATCGTAATCAATTTTCTTTCACTGAAAAGAATCTACTGGATGACGTGGGTTCTAATCTTTAATTCTTGTATTTGTATGTCATGTCAATTATCTCATAGTTTCATAACATCAATATAGTCTTCTAAACCATGAAATTATAAGAAAGTACCATGTATATTTTTAAGGACATTATTCATTTTTCTTGTATTGATTTGTGCTACACTTAGAGAATTTTATGAGCGATTCATGGCCCTTTCTAAACAATATGAAATAATTTGGACAAACATGTATTTTTTAAGATCATCTTCAATTACCATTATCATTTATTCTATGCAATCTTCGTCATCATTTTCACTAGTTTTCATATCAAATGATCCATAAACCGCAATATCATCCCAATTGGTGTGTAGGTTTAGTTTTTAACCATATTTAGTCCAAGAATTATGGATCTGATCTATTCTGTGACAAATCAAATGTTCTTCCAACTCTTCCAAACTAAATTTTATTGAATAACAATAATGTAAACTTGGTAAAAGGATTTGACAAGGGTTGTATGCATTCTCTATTGCAAAATTGATGAACTCTTTAACTCTATCTTCATACTCTTTGATCAAATGATTAGCGTGCATCCATTTTCAATTCATATCCATCCTATTAGGTTTATAAAATATTAATTTTTTACAACAAATAAATAAATACACATAATATATTCATTATCAAAAGTTATAGTTATAGATAATTCTAATCAGGGAAACCCAATATTTGATTGTTTCAAATAATTTCAGTATGCTTTGAAGAAAATGGGTAATTAAATTTAAGAAAATAATTAATCCACTATGGTAGGTGTTATCCTCAAAATTAATTCAAAGGTGGAAGTTATAGACAACTATCATCCTCATCTACTCATCTACCGAACATTAATCATTTCATTTTGTTGTTTGATGAACATCCTCCATATCTTGTGGATATGAAACTATGTCTCTTGAAATACAAAAGAAGTATTCATCCATAGGATGGATAATGATCAGAGTAGTACAAGAAACATAAAATAGATTGGGGATGATTATTAGGAAACAAATTTCAATAATAACTATTCGTGAGATGAATTTAATGAGGATGACAGTTGTACTACATTATGTTCTCTAAAATGGGTAATGCCTCCCATTTGTGATAATTACACTATTGGAACTAGTTATTAACTTTTGGCCTATTGAAGGTGATACTTGGGGGAATAAACATTCTTTTCTGTTATTCACGGGGTCTTAGTAGGGACATGTTATGATATATGAATCTTTGGGGCCTTTAGGAATTCTATATTTATTAGAGAAATATCACTTTTAATACTTTAAATACACTAACTAAGTAAAATAAGATGATGGATTCCAACCATTGAATGAACTCTATTGAACATTTGACTAATTAAACGGTTGTATGAAGGATTGTCAAAAATTTTTAAGAACTGAGATGAATGTGAAGAAATAATTAGAAATTTATTGTATGAAAAACAATTTAATTTAAGAGGAATTTAAAATTGATGTCAGACTAAAGGATTTACAAAAGAAACATCCTTTCATATTACATATTGGTTGTTCATCTCACATGATAGGTAAACCAATTTAATTAAAGATTTTTTACAACTTCAAAGGGTACTTGTTATTTTAGAAATGGTGGATCTCTTAAGATAAATTATTTTCATTTAAAAGGTGTTGGAAATAAAAAAGAAATGTTATAGAATGATATGTTTTTAGAGGGATTAAAGTAAAACATACATAGTGTTTATTATATGTGTGATAAAGGAAATGAAGTGATTTTTAAGAAGTATTAATGAGTGGGTAATCATTTCAAATGTGGATATATTTTTACAAAGGTATAGAAAACTAGTTGAACCATATTCTAATTTGGGGTCAGTAAAAATTTATGGTAATTGTGTTTGAAAAGGGAAATTGATTTTTTGTAGTAAAAAATTGATCATATTAGATAATGATACATTTAAATACTTACTTAAAAAGGGTGGTTTGAGATGTTTTTATGATTATAAGATAAATTTGATAGATACTTTTTACTTATTAGAATGGTGAGATTGTTAATAATTAAAAATAAATAAATTAGATATTTAAATGAAACAACCCTTGGGATTCCCCTAGTGATAATTCCTCTCGGATATGATCTATTAGGTGATTGTTGACATTTGATGCAACTAGTGATATTTAAATGTGATTTCTCTTTCAACTTACTCACAAGTTTTAATTGGAATATCTGGGTGAGAAGTTTTAAGGTTCTAAGGAATATGGGCCTTCCCTAAAGTGGTCTTTCTATTCAAGATTTTCATTTCATCTTGCTTGGACCATTGTCTTACATATTCTTTTTCTAGGACATTTAAGCATAAAGGCAGCATATTTCACCGCAATGGAAGGTGGGATCTTGAGGGTGTTAAAGATCCTCTCAATTTTCTCCACCCAATACTCTATCTATTTAGGATTATATTCCCTTGAAAATATAGAGGCTTATGGTGAAGAAAATATTGATCAAAATCCTTATCCCCATTAAATGTTAAATAAAATCAAAAGAAAATGGATATAAAAATTCATGTCACCCTATAAATATAGTAAATGTGCACAATCCATGGTCCAACTTAGATGGAAGGATATAATAATCGACAATTAAAATATTGTTACCAACATCACTTGGAAACTCATGAGAGGAGGCTAAGTGTTTTCGATAAACACTCCTCCACACCTATTATTCAAGCTCAAATGGCCCTATCTCCTTTCAAAAAAACATCCTCGATAAAGATTTTTGACCACATAAGTATGCTGGTGGTAAAGAAATAAGGATGATAAAAAATGAAAATAAATATCACCAAACAAGCAATCAACGAGTGAGGAGGAGGATGAGAAAATAAGATACCTTGAATTGAAGATTTGAATCATTCGAGTGAAAGTATGGATATCGAAAACCTAGAAAACATTCAAGCCTTATATTCATTAGACCCTGGAATCATTCGAGCCTTGGATTTTTTCCTTATAATTGTCCAACCCTTGATTTGAGCCTTGATTCGAGATTCGATTCACTGAGGAGTAGCACCAGCAAAGGGTGGCTTCCATTGAAAGTTTTAGATATCACGATGACTTCATGAATGGTTAGGGTTATTTAAATAGAATGGGAAACTTTTATCAGTGCTCTAAAAAAAGTGCTGATAAAGATCACTTTGATCTTCGTTTTTCAGCGCTAATAAAAATCGATTTTATCAGCGCTTTTTTAGAAGTGATAAAGCCCTATCTTTATCAGCGCTAAAAATCACTAATAAATATTACTGTTATCAGTGTTTATTACTTAAGAGCTGATAAAGGATTTATAATTATAATTATAAATAATTTTTTTATAAATATATTTATATAATTATATATATTTAATAAATATATATAAATATAAATATAATAAATATATTTATTATTATTTTATAATGACTTAAATTTATTATTATTTATTTATAATTATATAAATAATTTTTTAAAAAATAAAATTTATATCATTATAAATAATTATATAAATATATATAATTATATAAATATTATTTTAAAAAAATATTTATATGAATATAAATAAATAATTATATATTTAAGTAATTATAAAATTATAATAAATAAATAAAATATAAATATAGTAAATATATTCTTTATTTAAATATATTTATTATAATTTTATAATTAATTAAATATATAATAATTTAGTTATAATTATATAAATACTTTTTAAAAAATAATATTTATATCATTATATATATATATAATTATATATATATAATTATATGTATATATATATAATTATGTAAATATATATAATTATGTAAATATATATAATCATATAAATATTTTTTTTAATGTATTTATATAATTATATGTAAATAATTATATATTTAAATAATTATAAAATTATAATAAATATATATAAATATAAATATAGTGAATATATTATTTATTTAAATATATTTATCATAATTTTATAATTATTTAAATATATAATTATTTATTTATAATTATATAAATACTTTTTTTTAAATAATATTTATATCATTATATATATTTATATAATTATATATATATGTAATAAATATAAATATAGTAAATATATTCATTAACCCAAGAGGTCCATGATCCAAGCGAACCTGCTCCTACCAAATTTACTGAAAACTAAATACAGAGCATAAGAAAAGGAGAGGAAGAGGTCAAACAAAGGCAAGCCCTCATCCAAAATTAAAAACTACAAATGAGGAGACTGAGGATCATCCCTATAGTCATGCTCTAAGATATTATCAGTAGATTCTCATTCTGATTGCGTATTTTTCTGGTCAAAAAGTACTGAGTACTTTTCCCTGAGCCTAACCTACTCCAGAGTGAGCTTAGCTCAGCCCTGCCCTACCCAATCATCTCTACCATGTCCCCAGCCACAGTTTTTTGGGTGACAACCACGTTTCCATGTCTTAGTTTGATGATAAGACACTTTCAGGTGTACCCTCTCCGAATGAGATCTCTCTATGAGTGGCATCCCCTTAGAGACAAAAAGTGGTGATTCCCTAAGTGAAACACCTATCAAATATGAGGATACATCGATATCCGTTATACTCTTTCCTATATTTGATAAGAAGAGCTCTTGCACGACAATATCAGGCACTTCAACTACAATCTCAGACCATGATTTTTTTTTGGTGCGTAATCGGTCCCTCCTTATCACCCCCATCTTGCTTAATCTCAAGATCCTCTTGAGCAGGTTTGAGAATTAAGTCCACCACCAAAGGTTCAACATAGTTAGGGTCCTGAAAAGTAGCAAGGAATTCTGTTGGATCACCAATAGCCTCGAGAAATTTCTGTTGATCAAGCTGCTCAACAACAGCCCCAAAATATTGAGCACTCGCTACCCCAACACTGGGATTAGATCCTGCAGCAACAAAAACATTGGGACCATTCTTATCCTTAACCATTTCTAGTCCAAGCATAAAATTTGAGGTAGTAATAAATTGCATGCCCATCGACACATTATCATTGTGCTTCATCCTACATTTATCATCCTAGTGGCCAACAGAGTAACACATACGACAAAATTCCATACATTTTTCATATTTCACAGTTATATTTATATATTCAGAGGGGGTTTGCAGGCTCACCTTATCAATGAGAGTGGAAGAAAGATCAATCTCCACCAGTATTCTTGTAAAATGTCATTACCTGACGTTTTCAGTTTTCTTATCCAGCCGAATGGGCACACTAATTGCGGAAACAATATCATGTAAAATTTTAGGATGCCAAAGAATCCAATTCAGGCCATACAGTCTCGTCCATACCTATGAAAAGGAATTTTTAACCTTTGATGGATCAAAATAAAGGGCCCATTCATGAATATATAGTGTCTTAAGCTTCAGTGGAATATAACCATAGGACCATACGTGTGAAATGAAATCATCCAACTAAAAAAGAGAGTGTAAAAATCTATGACCAAGAGAAACACACCTCCAATTTGAGAACCCCCAAATATAGGATATGTGTCTGACAAGATCTTCAAGACACCATGCCTTATCACCCTTGGAAAGAACCAACCTCATGATTAAGTAATACTTTCCCAAATACAATATTTTTGAAAGGGCATCTGAATTTACATCAACATGAGCTAATGAGCCCTTCTTCAAAACCCTACTGATGAAATAACCCTTGAATGAGGCTAGACGAAACTGGCCATCACCATGATTCATATTTGGAATCGATGACACAACATCATGAGGTAAATCACCGCAATCAAGACCACGAGTCTTAGTACCCATGTTTGAGGTTAGAAAATCTTGATTCAAAATAGGACTGGCCTCGCGAGCTGAAGTAATATCCCTGGACGAGGTCAATAGCACATCGTGATTCAAATACAGAACAAAACCAGAACCCTTGGATTTTTCATGAAGAGAGCCAAAGAACCATCCATGGATAAATCCAATCGCACATCACAATTCAGATCCGATCCAAAACCAGAACCCTTTGATGCACAACAATTCAGATCTACAACATCACGGGCTAAAGCAACACCCCGGGATGAAGCCAAGCGCACATCGTGATTCAGATTTGAACCAAAAACACTAGAACACCTGGATGTGTCATGATTCGGATCTAAAACCTGGACAACATCGCGAGACAATGAATCACCTATACCCTAAGGATAGACTCCCAAAGCCGGATCAAAAACCTAAGAATACCCACCTAAAACAAGCTTTGATCTGAGAAAATGAGGAACATACATTGAAAAGAAACCCTAGAATTCATCGCTTCGCACTCTATGAACCTAAATCTTCTATCTATATCATATATTCATTATTTAAATAAATTTATTATAATTTTATAATTATTTAAATATATATAATTTTTTATTTATAATTATATAAATACATATTTTTATAAAATAATATTTATTTATTGATAATTATAAATATATAAATGTACAAATATAGTAAATATACATTTATAAATATTTTTAAAAATATATTTTTAACATTATTAATGAATATTTAATCTTAGGTGAATGCATGTTAAAAATGAATAAAATTGAATAATTGATAATGAATACACTTTAACAATATTAAAAAAATGTATAATTTTTATTAATTAAATATAAATTATTAAAAGATATGGATATATATTGAAATGAATACATATTGAAAATATTAAAACATAGTAAATAAATATATATAAAATAAATAATAGAAATTGATTAAGTTCCCAAAAAATTAAAAATAAAAAATAAATCATAAAACATAAAACATATTAAAAATGAATTAATACCTAACTGTAATAAAATTAAAAATAAATAAATAAAATTTACTACGATTAAAAATGTGATATATTAAATGTATCGTGTTATGATGAAATTCTAAAATGAATGGTAAGATTTATATGATTAAATACATGATATATTAAATGTATCGTGTTATAATGAAATTCTAAAATAAATACTAAAATTGGAATAAATTATATAAATATTAGGTGTATGTTTTTTTAAAGGTTGGGGCCGAAGCCTCAATTTATTATTAATCAAAGACCTCTTAGAGGGTATAGGGAGACCCAATACATATCCTGAAGGCCCAAGGCCAAGTGGCCTGAATACAAGGCTTGAAAGCCCATTTTTTGGCCCAAAGGACCCTCTGTGAACAGTACTGCTATAGTACCCCGCGCAGTTACTGTATCCTGCAACAGTTCCTCCACCGCTACAGTGTTGTCGCCGCTACAGTTCCACCGCTGCTATAGTTCCACCGCTACTACAGTGCCCTGCTACAGTAACCCAAAAATTCATCCCTGCCTGGATTTGAACCCGGGTCTTTTGTGTGTGTGAATTTTATATAAAAATTCATTAATTATGTATATGTGAAATCAATATAACACACATTTGATCTATGTTAAATTGAAAAATCAAACGACATTAAATTATGTCCATTACTCGATGCAATTAGTTAGTATTTTTAATTATAAAACATTATTCACTAAATATATTACTATTTAATTTAAATCATAAATATTTTGTATTATGTAAATCATATATATATATACATTCATATATATCTACATATTTAATCTATACTATTTATTCACATTATCAATAATTATATAATTAATTAAATGTTTAATATTTTTTTAATTTTCTTATTTTAATTTTTATTTGTTTAATTTTTATTTTACATATATATATATATTTAATATATACTATTTATTAGTATTTATAATTTATATATAGTATAATAAATTTATTCATTTTGATAAATAATTATTTAATTAATAAAAAAATTAGTATTATTTTTTAATAAACTCATTTTTATTTTTTATTTATTTAATTATTTCATTTTATTCAGATCTTTATAAGCAATAAAATAGTGCTGACAAATGATCCCTTTATGGGCACTAAAAATATAGCACTAATAAAAGGTACCCTTTATCAGTGCTAAAAATAAATCACTGATAAAGGGAACATTTTATCAGTGCTAAAAAAGAATAGATGAAAGTTTCCCTTTATCAGTTCTTGTTTTAGCACTGATAAAGGGAACCTTTGTTAGGAATTTTTTCTATCGCTGATAAATGTTAGCACTGTTAAATGCTTGTTTTGTAGTAGTGCACCCTTATAACCTCTACCATCGTCCTCCAACATGAGGGACGAGATCTAAAAAAAATACTTCCTAATTCCAGAATTTAGGGTCAACACATCCTAACTAAGGATCCCATTCACCCTAAAAACCCTGATAAATCCCATCAGGTTCCACAAAGATCACTCATCAATGGTAACAATTGATGTGCACCTAGAAATGTACCATCCTATTTATACTGAGGATCATGTAAAAAAGGATCATTTCTAGAACTAGGAAATCTCATTCCAGCTCAACCCCTGACAAACTGAGAGAACAAGATAGACACTTGAAACCCTACTCTCTCTTCTTTACAAGCATCGTTACCAACTTAATCGCATACAATATGATCTTTGTTGGAAATTTCAACAATTCTACAAGATGGGCAGATATAAAGGAATTTGAAGCACCTGTGTCAAATAGAGAAGCAACTATGGACGATGCAATAAGAATCATACCTCAAACTATTGTAGATCTCGTATCTGATTTCACTTATTCTTGATTTATAACATGAAGGCACCTCATCTCTACTTGGACTTGAGAATGAATAATGACCTGCGACTCTACCTTAAGATGACTATGTTCAGTAGTAGATCAAATCCTACCACTACGATTGCCAAATCATGGACCCACTATCCAAGACGGTTCTTACTGGGATGACATTACCCTAGAGGCTATAGAACCCACACCCCCTGATATGGGCATGAAACTTTTCAAAATTGCTTCAAGTTCCACATAAGTTCCCACTGATGGAAAGGTTTAGGTGGGACTAGACACGTTGACTGCACATGCCTCGACCTTCCACACTAATGGCGCAGGATTAATCCAACATCCAAATATGTATATGAAGATGGATGTGAAGGATGGATTGAGCTTCCCTATCCCTTATTTTTCTACTCATCATGCTCCCTCTTCATTTTAGATGAGCCACCACTTCCCTGGCCCACTACTGAAGTTACTCCAGAAAAACTAGATTTTTTAATTCGATCAATATCCACCATTAGGGATCAATCAACCATCTCAATATATGTCTTCAACTTAAAAAATAAGACATGGGATTGAATTTATGGTCCCAACCCCATTTCAAACTATTGAGATTTTAGTTTCTCATTGGAAACTATCTTAGTTTCAAACCAAACCAACTCTGCAAAGAGGTTAGCACACTCCAACATGGTCTGATCCCCCTGGTGAAGATTTATAAACTCTCAGGTCTTATAGAAGTCCAAGGTATTAAGATAATAATAATCATTAAAGATGCCCTTGAAGCCCTTCCAACCCATCTTGTCATTCTTCCTTGCCTGAACCATTGAGTCCCACCACCTCTGACTGGGACCTTCCAACAAGAATGAATCACATTTCACTTAAACTACCTCAAGAGTATCAAGAAACCCAAAAATCCTCTAGATATTTTCAATCAAATCCTCTTCTTCCAGGGGATCCATGCTACCCCAGAAGGAAATGTTATTTTTCTTGAGAAATTCTTGACCCTTGTCCTTTTTGGACCTAGTTTGACTTCCCTAACATGTGTAGGACTTGATCCCACTCCCTGATACAATGCCCAGATAGCCTGAACCACCACTTCCACTAGTCCCTAATCAACTGGTGAGGGATAAATATTTCTAGCCTCTTCCTTCTATTTCATAGGAAGTCTCTGAGGAGGCATGATGCTACAATAATCGACAAACACAAAGTGACCATCAAAACAATGTCCAGAAAACTTTCTGCTACAACAAATTTTAAACATATTTATAAGTCAAAACAAAAACCATAACAAGGATAATAACAATTCAAACCAATTCAATCTCACTCGATGTTTATTCACAGTCTGTAGCCTGTACATCTCACCTGGAGGAGGAATAAAACAAAATCACAAGCATCCCATGGTGATCCAAGGCCTATAACGAGGTGTGTTGTCTAGACACCCAACTCACAACAAGAACCTCAAGTCCCAATGAACCTAGCTCCTGTCTATCCAAACTCTCCCAAATATCATGTCCCAAATAAAGAGAAAATCCTACTATGATATGATTCTATCACAAACCAGGCTAGGATTCCATCAAAACGGACACCTAACCCAACCTGTGGCATAACCTGAAGGGCATTCCCAATCCCCACAGATTAGAAACTAGTTTCTAGGCATCAAAAATCCTATTTGGGAATAATTTTTCCCACAAGAATCAACCATAAATAACCCACAATAATCATATATCACATCATAACTAACAACCATAACCAAAAGAAATAAAATTGTCACAAGTTAAACAATTTACATTTCTAACCAAAAACCAAAACACCAAAACGAGGATGGGAACCAATGACACAATTAAACCTTCATGAAACAAGAGGGTAAATACCAACACCTACAAGAGAGGAACCACTAGCAATCAAATCCACCATCACCAACACAGAACAAATTGCCTTTACTTGGGTCAAACATAACAAGGTTTACACACACCCAAGGGTGTATATAGGGTGTGATCCAATTCCCAGTAGGATGCTATAATATCATAAGACAAATAAATATGCTAGTTTTTAAATAAAATAAAAGGAAATAGTTTAAATGTAACATTATTTTAATTTTAAATAGAAATAAAATATCACAATAAGTTGTACGATAAGCATAACATCATATGATCACCACATGTAATCCCTATGGTACTAGGGTTAGTGGTGTCCTAGGATCCTCGTAACTTGGTGATAAGTAAAACAAAAATCTATAGTGTCCTCATGCATGATTCACCAGAGGGTAATCACATTTCAAGTTCTAATTGTCTCCAATCATCACAATATGTTTAGTTAGTGTTGTAGCATCAATCCTTCTAGGGTAACCAAGCCTCATCCCTCTCGGACCACCTAACATACGAGACCTATTCTACCCACCAAGATACCTAGGATTCCATTATGGAAAATTTCATTCTCTATGTAACATGAACCACCTCATACACACACATTTCCAACATTAGAAACACCCATATAAATAAACATTTTTCATTTGGAAAATAATCATTCAGACCTTGATTACACTAAAACCATTTTAATACATGATTCACACTACCCACATTATCCATAAAACCCATCTAGAAACCAAAACAAGAATTCCAAAATCATCTAATAATGTTAAATCATGGAACCACTTAAATTTCACTTAGAATCGTTCAAAAACCGATTGAAAATCAAAAACACACCAAGAAGAGACCCCATAAAGTAAATCACGCAACATAAACATCAATATCAAACCCAAATAATCATGTTTGAACCCACTTTAAGGAAACCAATCTACTAGAGAAAGGAGAACCGAAGAAAAAAGGTAGAGAAGACCAAGAAAGAGGAGGAATAAAGGAAAGGATAGGCTCAACCATTGATTTTTTGAAGATCCAAGGTCAAAAAAATTATGGTATTGAGGTCCAAGGGAGAAAGGGAGAAAGGGGGGCACACCTATGGTAGAGGAGGCTGAATGAGAAAATATAAGGGGGGTTAGGGTCTTAAAATTGAATTTTTTACATTTTTAAAGTTATGTTTAGGCCCCATAGTTTGGTCATATGGATTTCTGGACCATTCCCCAACCATGAAGAACCTCTATAAAAAGGAAAATAAGGTTACATGGTTTCCTGGGGGAGGGTACATGACCATGCGGTCGACTTTGTTCCTCAAAAAGGACCACTGATCTAGGCGCATGGTTAGCATGTATGCCCGTACGGTAGACTATTTGACCAGGATAGTGCGATTATTTGAGGTACAAAACTTCTTCTGGGCTAGTGCACAGTTTCTACTAACCATGCACCAACCATGTGCCATTTGCTACGGGGCCCAAAAACTGCCACTTTTCTCAAAAACTCCTAGAAAAATCCAAGAAATAAATATAAGTATAAAATAAAAGTTAAAAATATATAAAAATGGAACCACATATGTGAGAGTACCTCAACAACTAGGTTCTAGACTTGTGGTACATTTTGGTCCATAGCAAGAACTGCCTGCATGATAACCTCAATAAGATTATGATCCAGAGATTAATTCCCTTGTAAAGAATCCACTGCACCCTCTTGTGGAACCCATAGGAGATGCCTTGAAGGCATATCGCAGCCCACTAAAATTAGAATAAATTATCAGAAAATTTGATAATATCAATCCAAACTATAAAACCATAAGTAAAAAAATTGATACAGAGATCAATAACTTAACGTATGAGACACATCCCAAAATCCCATGGTAAATTAAGTCTTTTCATGACAAGAACTGGTCAAGTACTCATATAAACCTACCTCCCAAGTTTCAAAAAAACTATATCTAGTCTACCAAATATACCAAGGCAAGGAATCTTGAGGAGAAACCAACCTTTGATACCAGTTTTTTATAAAATGAACTAGGTTCCCCTCAAAAACTAGAACCCGAACCGATCTTCCACATACCCAAATGGTGTTCACAATCCCCATGGGCTGACGACTAGCACTCGAGCATCAACCGGTAACCATATGGAATAATTCCACCCAACCTAAACAACATAAATGTAATATGTATATATATATAATAAAGAACAACATAAGAAAAAATAGAAAAAATATATTCCATAACTAAAATGAAATAGTGGTTGCAATAAAACTTAGTGACCAAAATTAAATGAAAAGGTATTGATCCAACAAGACCAAAGGGGAACCAAAATGGAAAACAACTACTCATAGGATATGTGGGAAATTTATCTCCATCTCACCACTAGTTACACAAATGTGGTTGACAAAATATTTTTCACCTCACTATGAAACCTTACCTTTCTCTACGTCAAAAGACATAACCAGGTCTACACACCACTGAAGGGGTGTGTGGGGTGTGAGCTAAATAGGATCAGTTGGATCCTAAAAGATGTTCTATATCAAGTATCTATATAAATAATACTAGTATTCCAATTTTAAAGAAAACATGGAATGATAAGAATTAAAACATTTTTATATCAAAATTATAGTAAATATTTCACTTTTTCACCAATTTTAAAACAATCCAGGTAGAATAGTTTCAAATCACATTTCAAATAACTAGTTCATCAGTCAAAGAATATATATCAAATCTAAAAATTGTACAAGCCAAGCATAATGGTAAACAATCCAGGGATCACAACAGGTCAATATAGCATACTAATCACACCATAATCAATTACTAGTATGCACCCAACTCCATAGAACATGTGCCTAAGGAATAGAGGAACATCCTATGATTAAAACCCCCAAAAATGTCAATAACAAGTCCCTAGAACAATAGGATTAGGGATAAGAGGAAAACCCCGTGAGTGAACCCCTCGATGGTAAAATGGATGATGGACCTAATATACGCATTCCATCTAAGTACCCAAGGATTCTAATGTGTTTTATTTCTTAAATAATTTCAAAGGGTTTTACATTTTACAAATAATTCCACAGCCCTTTATTCCATCAAAAACACGCTTTGAAATCCCATTTCTTAATACATCTCACAGTTCTTTGAAAAATATTTTTTCCTTTACAAAAACAAGGGAAAACTAATATTTTACTAAAAATCCATTTATGAAAACAAAACAATCATGCTAATTTTTTTATAAAAAAATGTTTAAAAATTGAAGAAATACGGTTCATTCAATGTAGGCTAGAGATAGAACCACCTACCTCAAACTTGGGTTGAACACTACCTATAATGAGATACACCAACACTATAAATAAATAGAAACTAAAAATGGGGTCTCTAGAATTGATTCCCACATCTTAGAATCAAATATCATAACAAAAAATATCCATCAGAGAATTTAGATCACACAAGCCTCGATAAACACAACAATTGCACCACAACCAACATGAGGGTCAACCTCTAGAATAATATTAGTCAACAGATCTAGAAGAATCACATAATAATTAACACATGACCAAAAGATCCTATAACCATGGCCTAATTCTATTGTTGTGGCCAATGAAAATGAAAAAACAGAAAGGTCACTTATTGAGAGAGACGTAGCATAACCACCATGGAGATCGAGCGCTGAATGAGGTGATCAGGAAGATGAAGAGACACCCAAAACCACCTAGACAAGATCTCGGGTTCAATGGAGTAAGGGATCCTATCAAATATGAGAAACATAATATGCACAGTGTGATAATAACCTATTGGGATATAGGATTTATGGTGTAAACCCCAAATTTATGGTGTAAATCCTCCATAACTCATATACATCGAAAAATACATCACCTTGCATTAAATTATCCTAAGTGATGATCTTAAGACTTAAAAAGATGATTTAAGTTGTGAAATTTTACATGCCATATGATGGTTTTGAATTTTGTTCCCCATGCAAGAGTTACATTATAAATCATAGATTTAAGCCATAATTTACCTCTACAGTCATCAACTAGCTACATGTTATGCATAAAATTCCCAAAACAACTACAACAACCTCCAAACCCAAGATATTATATCTTAAATAAGAAAAATAGTGTACCTTAATATCAAAGATGTTTTCATTTTCCTTTTGAGTTATATAATGTAAAGAAACCCATTTTTTCACATATTTGTGCATGGGGTTGTAAGGTGTTTGTTAAGGTTGGATCAATTAACAAATTGTCACCCAGGGGAACAAAGTGTATCTTTATATATTATTCGAAGGAAATAAGATGATACTAACTACATGATAAATCAGATAAAAAGGTTATACTTTCTTGAAAATATATATTCCTTAAGAGGGAACACATCCTTAAGATACACAAGATGTGGTAGAGGAATATATTCCATAGGTCCCCATTGTTCCTAAAACACAAGTACTATGTAGGAGCACCAGAGAGGTTTGAGAACTGAAAATATGTGGTTTTCTAGTTATAGAATATGGTGACTCATTATTGATTTAAAATAATGAAACTATATCCTTTAAAGATGAATTACAGGGATCATAAGTTTTAAAATGGAAAGAATCCATGAATTCTGAGATGGATTCTATGTACCAAAATCATTTTGGTCGATCCACCAGCAGATGTAAATCCTGCTTGGGTGAAAATGGGTATTCAAGATAAAGATAAACATAGAAGGTCAGGTTAGAACTAATAAATCATGGATAGTGTCTAAAGGGTTTAGAAAACATCAGGGCATAGAATATGGTGAATCATTTTCTCTAGTATCCATACTTAAATCCATCAGAATTTTTCTTACGATAGCAGCTTTCCATGACTATGATATTTGGCATATGAATTTCAAATATAATTTCCTTAATGGGGATATTCAAGAAGATATGTATATGACACAACTAGAAAAATTTGTGACTCCAAGGAAGGGAAAAATGTTATAAAGGTTTCAAAGAATCATTTATGTATTAAATAAAGCATCTAGGTCATGGAATATTCGGTTTGGTGAAGCTATAAAATAATTTAGTTTCATTAGTAATGAATATGAGTCATGTGTTTTCAAGTATTTTAGTGGGTGTATGGTCATTTTCATAATAGTATATGTTGATTACTTGTTACTAATTAGAAATGAGACACCATCCTTATAAGATGTTAAGGCATGGTTGAGAAATTATTTCTCTATGAAGGACTTCGGTGAAGCAGCCTACATTCTAGGGATCACGATCATGCATGATACATCAAAGAGGATGTTAGGAATAAGTTAAAGTACATACATTGACCAAATACTAAATAGGTTTAGTATGGAACAATCCAATAGGGTATTGGTTTTATAATCACATGAAATACATATTTCTAAGAATACATGTCCTCATACACAACATGAAAGAGAGAAAATGAGTAAGTTATGTGTGGGGATTTGTCACAGATCCTAGGTCAATAGTTTATTTACCTAATCATGTAATATAGTGCACACCTAGGGTCAGTCTCGAGGATGTAACTCACATAGCACTGAAATTATATTATCATTATTTATATTCTAACTGAAATAAAACTAAATAATATAAATAGGTTATTTTTGAAAGATTCATGTGATATTAATATATATCAATATATATAAATGAAATTCTAACATAATGAATGCAGACAGAATGTTGTTAGACAAAAAGGAGATCCTTATAGAAGATTACCCAGAGTGAACCTTCATCATATCTTTATTAGTTCCAAATCAACTTAATTAACATGATATATTATATTCATGAACAACCTATTCTACCCATGTTGTGAATATATGGTGAACTCAATTATTGTTGAGAGACTTCACATCTACCTCCTTGATCAAGGTAGAATATTACAGAAGTAAAAGTTAATCCTCAGGTGGTAAGTGAAGACACAAAGGAGTCTTTCCCACTAAGATATAACTCATCCTAAATCTAAGAAAATAAGAAACATAAAAAATTAATGTTAAATAACTTGGTTTAAACACTAGATTGCTTCCCTAGGAACTTCCTCATGTTAGTTACTCATGATCATGAGTATTAGAGATCACAGTGGAGAAGAAAATGAGGTGGAAACATAAAAGATAAAAATGAGATAATGTGAGGAAGAATAAGACTAAAATATAATAAAAATAAATAATATTATTATATCATAAAATAAACTACAATAATATAAAACATAACCAACAAAAGTTATCAACCCCTTGAAATGAATATGAAGTGCATTTTTATAGGGATGGGGGAGATAAATTTTTGCTTCAAAATCTTCCCTCAAAATTTTATGTGTGGTAGCCGTATTTAATGAATGAATTGGGAAAAGTGAACTTCTTTAAAAAAATTCATATATATCTTCTCTATTGGTTCACAAAATTATATCTTGATTAGAAAATTAATTAATTATTTATGGATGATTTAATCCAGATATTTAATCTACATAGTAAGACTCTTCGTATTCCACATATCTAGCTTCCCATACATTTATGGCCTTGATATCGGTAGAATAAATCAAGTCCATATATATAAAAATTATTCCTCTAGATAGTTTCTTACTCCATGTTCAATTTTAGATCATTTGGATCGTTTATTTATGATATATGGTCCCATATTTAAAATTTTTCATTTCTATGTATAGATTTTAAGGCCTAAATTTGGAACTGGTTTTGGGCCTCCAAATAATGGATTGAGATTTGGGTACAGAAGAATGAAATGAATCACAACAAACATAGAAACCTAAAATATAATAATTTTTTAATTTGGATCATTTTGGAAAATTTTATGGCTGAAATACATAAATAAATTAAAACATATAAAATTCAAAATTTGGCCATTTTTCAATTAAGCTCAAAATGCTTCTAAATCCATAAAATGTGAAAATTTTCCTTAAAATATTTTTTTAAATTAAAAAAATTAAATAAAAATTTAAGTTATTGAAAATATTTTCTCTGTCAATTCCCTCATACTTAAACATTTCACTCTTAGTGATAATCTTTTACCAAGTTCAATAAAACATCCCAAAGCATAAATGAAAAAACAGCTCAATTTTCACATAAAAGAAAATAAGAACCCTTAAAATGGATAAAAATCCCCTAGATCATCAAAAATAATAAAAACCCTTTCAATATATTGTTAATACTCACGTTCATGTCATACCTACCTCCTCAAAAAATTATTTCTCTCTTCACTCAAGGATTGTTTTATGGAGTTTTTCTCATCCTCAAAAACATGTGTGATATCCATAGGCTTGATATCCTCCTTGTATATCCACTTCATAGAGTCATAAATATTTCAATAATGAGGTATTTTTCATGGTTTATTATAATATTTAGCGTAGGTGGGTTTTAAATGGAAAAACATCTAAGGAATAATTGAGGGGAGTTATGCTCTAAAGTGAAGTAAATGCATGAAAATAGTTTTGCTTAAGAATGGTGTGCTCCTCAATCATCTCAAAATTGAATCACCTTTAAATAAATATTTCTTTATTTGGTAAGTTCACACTTAAAATTTCATCATAAATGGTAAATTTCTTCCCTCTTTTCCCCAATTTTTTGCATTGTTTGAGCTTGAATTTAGATCTTGATTTCTCTTCACGATTATATTTTTTAGGGAAAGAGATGCATCTTTAAATATTGGTAAAAACCCAGCCCATATTTTTAATTATATTTGTAAAAAAATAAATCTTTACATAATTAAATTTCTTCCACAAAATTATTAATAAATATGACAACACCTTTTTCATTTCATCTCAAATAGATTCATCAGGAAAGAAAAATAAATCTTATTTTCTCCCTCCCCCACACATGAGTTCAACAATAATAATGAATTTAACTTATATATTTGGTTGTAAAAACATAAATGGATTATAATTTGGATGCCCAAAAAGGTATTTCATGTCTATTAGGGGCTTAATAAATGTCATAATAAAAGGTAGTCCAAAATTAGAGTTCAATATAAAAAGGGCTTTCCAAGTAGTGCCTCAATCATACTTAACCAATTTCATGAATTCTAACATCTTTGAAAACGATAAAAATAGAAAGTTATTGATCACAAAACATGTATCAATACTCACAATAAAAAGAGAAATGTATTAAGATTTAAAAAATGTTTAGAAACCTCTTGGGTTGGGAAAGATTTTCAATTTGGATAGTACTTATGCACATGAGTTTCATAATCAATCAAACTTCATCAAATGAAAATATTAGAAATAATGAAACAAAATCAATTAAATAATCATTTAAATACTCAAAAATTGAAATAATAAAATTTTATAAAAACACTAATATGTTTTCAAATTTCCAAAGTATTTGATTCAGCTCAAGAAAAATAAATGAACACCAAAAATAAAACAAAAATAAAAACTTGAAAAAATCCTAAAAAGATATGAAAAAAAGGAAAAATACATATTACTAAAAATAGATAGAAATTATTCCCATGAACTTATTCTATTTACTACCCTTTTTAGTTTAAATTATATCAAGAAATATTTATTTATAAAATTTTAATTGGGAATAAAATATAATAAGGAAAAGGAAAGACACAGCCTGATTTATTTTTCATTGGCATCCTTGAGTTAATATTCTAATTACTACCACTTTAAAACTACAAAAAATAAAGAAACAAAATATAATAAAAATAAATAAAAATATAGATAAAGGGTAAATAAAAGGAATAATTCTTTGTTTAGATCCCCAAGTGGGTGCTAGGTTTTTACTACCCCTAGTCCGGCAGTTGTAGTGGATTATCCCCAATCAGAAGGTGAGTGTGGTTTCTTTAAGGTAAACCACCACATGTGACTTTTCCTAGTGTCCATAAGTAGACATTGATAATGGATAACCCCAAAGAATATAATAAAATTCCCAACCACTAATAAATAATAAAGAGAGATTTTAAGGTCTAGAGTGGGAGGTAAAAGAAGATAGAGGTTCTCCCTATTGAATTTTGTGGTGTCCCCCTCCAAATGGTATGAAAGTTGTTGTAGAGGACAAATTTGTGTCACCATATGCTTCTATGAATCTTATTCTTTAATCACCTTCACTTGGTTGGTTTCTTCCTTAACATCCAAGTCCTTCTACATTTTTGTTATTTCATACATTTCAGAAAAAAATAGAAGAAAAAAACAATTTAACTTAAATAATATTAAAACATGATGAATAAATAAATAATTCTTCCATTTCAAGTAATTAATCTGGGAAATTTATCTCTTCCTTAACATCCAAGTCCTTCTACATTTTTTTTATTTCATACATTTCAGAAAAAAATAGAAGAAAAAAACAATTTAACTTAAATAATATTAAAACATGATGAATAAATAAATAATTCTTCCATTTCAAGTAATTAATCTGTGAAATTTATCTCTTCTAGAAGGACCATTGAAAACTCAATATTATTAGTTTATTCTATATAATCTTATTTTAAAGCAATAGAGTGGTAGGAAGGTGCTGATTTTTCATTTTCAAGGATAATTAGATCATGTTGCAGGTTATCTTCAACAAAGTGATTCTAAGATTCTTCCAAAAATTGTTGATCTTCCATAATTATATCAACTAACATGTTTTCTTAAAATACCTCCTTGAGAAATGGTTGATTGTGGGATGATTTTACTAATTCCTTTAGTTGATCTTTCTCTACCACCTTAGGTTCTTTAACATAAAAAATGACTGGTGAAATCCCTTCCACCACTTATTCTGATTCTGGTTTAAGTTCAGATTTCTTATAGGATGCATGTATATATTTATCTATTGAATATATTTTTCTCTCTAGTTTTTTCATTGAATAGCTAATACTTTACAAATGGGCTTTAAGATCCTTTTGAACTTCTTCTTACACCTAATATTGGTCTGTCAATGCAGAATAATTCAAATTGAAATACATCGTGAACAAAGTATATTTTTTTAGATTTTCTAAGTGAAATTAAAGAAAACAATTTAAAAAATGTGAATAAAATTAGTGAGTGAATACCACTTGGATCCCCCGTCAATAATTTCAAATTGATTCATGGGGATTTGTTGTGGATCCCTAGTGAATATTTTATTTACCTAATCATATAATATAGTGAATGTTGACACCCATTTCCATCACAGAGTCTAAACGACTAAAAAAGGGAAATAATTTAGTCCAAAGTGATTCATCCTTTGAAGAAACATTAAAATTGACAAAGGCATGAAGAAGGATTTGTTTAAGAATGGGCTGCACAGGTTTCATTGTGGTCATGCAGGTATACCTGCGTGCCACATATTTGGCGCGTAGGTGACCTATGCGCCCTACTTGATTTTCTCCTGGGGTCTTCAGCAGCCTATAAATACCCCTTTGTGGGCCCCCCATTTCGAGGATGAAAAAAATTCCAAAAGCCTGATTTAAGCTCCCGACACCCTAGTCTCTTTTGGAATACTTCTGAACACTTCTAAGGTAATATCTTACCTAGAATGGAAGATCTAAATAGGGGAAACAAGGCCTAAGTGTTGAAATTCATCAACACCTGCGCGCCTAAGTGTCTAACCCTTACGGGAAATGAAGACACATGTGCGCTGCCATATCCCTTCAATAGAACTTTCTCGCCATTCTTTTCAAAGTCCCTAGAGATAATAATAAGGTCTTGAGCCAAGTCTCGCCCAAGTGTTACCCTTTTGGTCAACCGTCACATAGGTACACCTGTGCTACGCAGGTATACCTATGCGACCTGGACCTGCGTGCCCACGCAGAAACTGCACGCCTACTTCTTTTTGGGTGCCCCTCCTGCCTATTCACCTCTCTTATTCAAATCCACCTCTCCTATTCAAGATTCATCCTTCATAACATTATTCAAAGCCATTTATGGCATGGTTCCTTTGTTGTCTTCCTTATATGAAAGTAATTCTGTGGAAAATCTCTTAAAACCTAGTGATTTACATCTCTTTATGTCACTAAGGTTAGATATTTCATTCATTCAACCTCATCCTTTAAGATGAGATGATCTTTAATTTGGGCATCCTCTTTAGTATTAAGCCCCAGTCTTAATTCCCTTAGCTTTGGAATCCTCCTTAGGAGTAAGCCCCAAACATAAGCTTCTTTAATTTGGGCATCCTCCTTAGGAGTAATCCCCAAGTCCCCACCTAATTTGGGCATCTTCCTTAGGAGTAAGCCCCAAGTTAGAGTATCCAAATCTCTATAAAAGAACATATACCTTTATGGACCTTGTTATGGGGTTTCTTCCCTGAAGTAAATCCCAATCCTTATCTATCCGGGCAGTCATACATATATAATCCCCACATCATTTCTTATGATTACATCTTTTGTGTCACAATTGTCATATTTTACCAATACCTATTGTTTCTCGCACCGAGCATGAATCATGTGAGCTTAGAGCGTAAAAGTAATTATGACATCTTTCTTTGATCCGTCAACCATGAATAAACCTCAAAATTATTTACTTGAACTCTGTGAGTTCTGATTCCTTTTCTAAACAAGGATACGTAGGTATCCCATTTGCGGGTACGATCCAAACCATGAAATAATCTATGTCATTCTGAATGACAATAAACTTCAAGTTCCCCACTGAGTGGCTTTAAAACTTGTATGTTCATCATAATTACCAAGAGATATCTATATAATGTATTAAAGGATACCATTGACTAAGAATCTCCAATACATACGGATGATTCTCTATCGATGAAGAACCTCGAATACATATAAAAGATTCTCTAAATCTCATACATATCAATCATTGATTTTCAGATCTAAGGAAAGCTCATTTTCATACTTCGTAGTGTAATAAGAATTCACGGACATAAAATAAATCTATAAATAGACTCCCGGAGTAGACAATAATTCCCCCCAAAAAGGTGTGATGAGTCTGACCTCCCATCCTCTCAACCAATGCAAATTATTAAGCCTCATAAGTCCACAACTAATGAGCACCTAACTTTGGAAAGTAGGTCCAAATGGATATAGAATCATTGGATGTTTTCAGTTCTACGAATAAACCCGTTAGAAACCGATTGGAATGTTTGAACCTTAAACAAACAAGGTTATCCCCAATTCCAGAGGATACAAAAAATGGTGAACCCAGCATTAATCCTTAATCAAGTTAAAATGATGTTTTACTTATTTGTTAGGCCCCTATTTAAACTCAATGAGAGGGCTAACAAAGTAATCAATAACATATGTGCTCTCCCAAAAGATGTAGTGGACGAACTTATCTTGATTATGTCTATTATATCAAACATGCACTCTTTTCCAAGATCTTCTGCATTACAGAAATGGATTCTCTTAAGTTTACACCTATGAATGCCACTGGTGTGAATACCTCTACTACTACTCCTGCTGGATCGTCGTCCACTCTGAGGACAACATCACCTACTTAGCATCTTCAACGCTGGTTATCAAATGCACTGTTTAATGAATACTATCGACATGGTGCCATTCTGACTCTAGAGGCCGCTCGACAAGCCCTCCAAGTCAACAATTTACCCTGGTTGTCCGGACAGCGGCGACTAGCAATCAAGAAGCAGGTGGTACCAACCACCATTTCCAACTATTTCGGGTCGTTATCCCGAGAACGAAATCACCATTCCCTACCATATTCTGTGGAGTTGAATGAGAAGTTCACTGAAAGCCTTAATTCAAGGAGACAAGAGTCCTTCCCAAGGGCTCCCATCAACAATCGTCGCCGGACTCGTGTGGCAGTGCGCCCGAAACATGATGAGGGTGTCGTCTCCAGGAATTTGGCTCTGGTTCCTCGAACACGAGCAGGTAAGACGAACCAACAGAGGCGACGAATGGTCAACAGTGAGTAGGTTCTTATCTCTTCCATTTCCAGAGAAGTTCACCAACCTAACTTGGTGGAAAGCAAAGAGCGGGCACACATACACATCCGTTTTAATTCCGTTGTCCAGAAGACTCATCTGGCAACAGCACTCCATTCCCGCCAGGCAATTCCGGCAGAGTACTATAGACAGGATCATACAACTATTTATAAATCATCAGCTAGTCAGCAGGCTCGTAGGACTACATATGATGAATCCCGCCAACCCAATGTGTTAACAACTGGTAAACAGGCACATACACCTGCTTACACTCATCAATCCTGCCAGCAGTCTCGTCTGCCAGTATTGAAGGAAGTTCATAAACAACGTTCAGCGGAGTGCAATCAGCAGGCACATACACCTGCTAGTATTGATCATGCCTACCAATAGACTCATTTGGTATCACCTAGAGAAGTCAATTTGAAAGTCCCAATGAAAAATAGGAGGCAGACTCAGCTCTCTACCCCCACACATGAGTACTGTCAGAATTCACTGGCAGGAAAAGGAGGACAAGAGCAGAAACACACACCTACTCCATGCATGGAATGGGTGTATATCCCTGTTCTATAAGCTAAGGTCACCAAGCATATTTTTTCGATGGTGAAAGAGTAAAATCAAATCCCTGCTCATATTCTGGATGCTTTCTAGGATATTATAACAGCTTCAGTAGCATCGCAGGGAAAGAAATGCAAATCTATCCCTACCAGTGGAGTGAAACATCAATAGTTCACTCAGAAATATACACACACCTCTGTTCCAGTACAAGAGGGTTGTGGGGCATACTCCCTTATGTCATACGGACAACCAAGTTAGGTACATACACCTGATTTTGGTGGAGATAATCAGCCTAACCTGATCCTTTCTTCTGAGCAGGCACATACACCTGCCCATAATAACCACTTTTGTCAAAAAGTGGTTACTAAAGTGAGTAATAAGGCGTCTAAAAAGAAGACTCATCTAGCACAGTCAAGAAATCAAGGGCCAATCTGTAACAAGGCCTTACTCGATGCTGGAGTTCTTGATACACTCAGACAATTATCTGTTGCGACTCAAGATTCTACTCTCTCATATCCCAATAGTGGGAACATTAATTCCGAAGGTCTACATTATAAACTTCCTCCTGAAGGCTTTCTTCATGATAGTTCGGTCGATCTTGAAGTATCATTTTAGATGAGAGTCACGATAACCCTCTTCCTAGCCAGAAAATCAAGGAGAAAAAAAATTTATCTTTTGTTGTAACCCACCATGGTGGTCCTCCCCATGATGATGAATTTAGCTGTGAAAGTCCTCTCCATAGTAGTAATTCACATTTCCTATAAAATGCTCCAATGGAAAATGTAGTGACAAGAAATCCCTCTTATCTTGAGGCACTTGCAAATGTGAATCCAGTCATTTCTGATGATTTACCATTAGCATGTGAAATACTTTCTCAACTAGAAGATAGTCTGGGGTGTAGGTCATTCTCTGAACCACCCCTGAGTCATGCATCTTCTAAATTGATAAGTGAATTCTCTACCAATCTTGTTGAATCCGATGAAGCAACAAATAAGAACCAGCTTTGGTCTAAACAGGTAGAATAATCTTCATCAAATGATAATGAGGAAGTAATGAATATGAGAAAACAACTGGCGAAAGGTGAAGTACCAGACATGTTTTGGCCTTTGGCTGACTCTCAGTATGACATTCCAGAGATGTTGATGGAAGATTGTATTCAAGATATTCGTCTCAACATGTGGAAAACTCTTTGTAAATTAAAAAATAAAATATTATCTTATGATGAATATGAAAATCCTGTCAAGATAATAGAAGGGTTACAATGCCAAATTGATTTGGCCTCTCTCTCAATTTCTCGATATCTGAAGGCTGAAAAGTAGCAGAGAGCCCTTCAGCATTCATTCCTTGGCGCATTAAGAATATTTCGCCAGTTAATTTCCAATGCCCCATCTAGTATTCATATCAGAGGATGGGGTGTTCATGGAGCACTACATTTCACTGTACTCTCCAACCAAAAAATCCCACCAAAAATGGTCTAATGTAATGTTATTGCCCATGGATGACCACAGCCAATTGGCTTTATTTGTAATCAAAGTCTCGCTCAAGAATAGGACTCAACTAGTTCTTCTCAAAATCAGGAATACAAAGAACAAGTTGTCGAATTACTCTTGCATCAGGAAAACGAGAATATCGAACAGGCTTCTAGTTTAGAGTGTGCACATCATCAAGTGGTAGAAGTGTCAGAAAACATCCAACGATCTTTTGACCCGGGTGATAAGAGTGGATGTAGGTTGATGCATCCATCCAATTTCCAGACTAAAGTCCGCAAGATCAAGAGAGATTTCAAGAAAGTCTCAAATTTAGCATCTCAAGAGCCACCCCATCTTACCATACTGGGGCCTCTTTTAACCCAACCCTCAGAGTCAACAAATAAGATTCAAGGAGTTGATCAGGAACAACAGGAATATCCCCAATCCACCGGACTAGGGACTTTTTCAAATCCTCAATCTCTTCCTTAGAGAAAGTCAGTCTTCTCTCGATTAGGGAAGAATCCCCAAGAGGAATGAAGATCCAAATTATCAGGAGATTCCCTCCAAATTATGGTTCGTTAAAAAGTTCCTGAGGGATCAGATCAGCAAAAGGCAGTGTCTTGTCAAGGATATGGAAAAAGACAGTATCGTAGAAATGACGATAGAAGGGATGAAATGCAGTATTCATCAATTAATGTCATTAATTTCATTGTTGTTGATCCCCCAGATGAGTCACATTTAAAAGGATCAGATGAAGAAATTCCTGCTCAAGAAGTTGTATGCACAGACACAAATGAAGAAGGTGTGCGTACAAGAAATAAAAGGCTTACCCAGAATCTGGGTATTCCTTCAAATAACCAACTCCCCCTCTCCGAAAGGCGTCCAAAAAAGGGAAAGGAAAAAATTCAGATTGTATTCCACCATACCTCAGGAGAAGGCCAATCACTCTCATTAGAGGAAAGGTTCGCACAACAAGAGGTGGAAATGAAGGAGTTGAGGAGGTTGAATGCAGAACTACTTCAAGGTAGTCTTCCTTCTAAGCATGCTGGAGTCAGTCATCCAAGGTAATTTGTTGAGGATACTAAGATAGATCAAGAGTATCCTCCTTTACCAGTACACCCTCACAGGTCTAATCCTATGGGTTATATGCAACAAAAACCGGAAATACTACCATCAGTGGCAGTCCCAGTCGCCACACCTGTCTAAACTTCAGTTATTGCACCTACAGAGGTCCAAGTTCAACCGAATGTTTCTCAAAAGTTAATGACTAACATTGAGTCATTAATAGCTCGGTTAGAAGCTATGGAATGAAAATGTGTGCCAGTTCAACTGGAGAAAAGATCCTACTTTGAATGGGTTGATGCAATTAATCCCCCATAAAATTTTGTAAGTACCACATTCCCAATATTTAACGGTTCGGGAGACCCAGAGAAACACTTAACACATTTTGTTTCTCATTGCGATCCTATGATGGGAACCCCTCAGCAAAAAGAGGCAGTTAAGATCAGGTGTTTTTTACATTCATTACAAGGTCCTTCTTTTGTCTAGTATACAAGCTTGCAATCCCAGTCAATTACCGAGTGGGAGGATCTCCATAAACAATTCCTTCTTCAATTCAGCTCAACTTTGCCAAAGACAACAGTTTTTTATCTTAAAAATTGTAAGAAAAGGGAGAATGAAAGGTTTTCATATTTCATTGCTCACTGGAAGGGATTGACATATTCTCTGAGCTTAGCACTCCCTCAAGAAGAGTTGTTTCCAATCTGTGTGGAAAATTTGTGTGATGAGTTGTGCACCCGTTGATCCCTATGAAATACACAGGAGGGTTTAGAGACCTTACTTCAATTTCTCAATATATTGAAGACTCTCTTATGAAGACTAAGGATAAAGCTCGTGTAATTCCATCAACTCTAGGAAGGAGAATGGGTAAAGCAGAGACTGCTACAGTCACACTTAAACAAGAACATGTACCTGCTTCTACTTAGAGACCTTCATCTTCTCTAAGGGCTTTGCCTTATGAGTGTCAACAACAAAGGTCGTTTCATCAAGATGATCAAAGAGATCAAAGACGGAAAAAAATTTAGGACTTGAAGAGTAAAGTTTACTCTTTCCAAAATGAACAAGTTCATGGTTACTTCATTTCAGCTCTGGAAAATAATTTGGTTCAATTTCCAAGACCCAAAAGGCCGAACAAGGAAGGAGATGAAGACCGTCCCAACTATTTCCCATTTCATCAGATGTTGGGGAATCCCATTTAGGAGTGTTTTGTCTTCAAAGACCTCCTACAAAAAATGGTGGACTCGGGACAAGTAAAATTGAAAGGTTCTTCAGCTCAGGTGGCATGTGTTACTGCTACAAATCCAGAGGAGGAAGGCGAGTGGAAAGAAGTCAAAAACAAAAATGCACAGAAATATGATGAGTGGATGGTCATGAAAATGATCAACCAAACTCAAGCCATTTTTTGAAAACAATTGAAAAAACCAATTGTGTCTTCTTCTATGAATGCCACACCAAAACCCTCTTTATCAGAGGGAAAATCCTCAAAGAAACGACATAATTCAGAGAAAGAGGAACAGTGAAAATAAGATGAGATCGTGTCAAAGCCCAAGTTGTCTTTGACTCTGGCTGATTTTATGCCATCTACTTCAAAACCTTAACGGGCACCGCCCCACCAAACAGCATAGCCTAAACGGGCTAATCAGGCAGGGTCTTCATCAGATGAAGAGTTGATCTTTGGTTCTATTAACACGATTCACTTAACAGATCCTAATGCCAACCACAGTTTCGATTTTGATGAGCTTGAGTTCCCTGTATCAAATAGAGGAATTAGAGGGAGTTCTAGAGGTATGGGATATAGAGGAAAATGTGGATATCTCAGAAGCCACTATTCCAATTCTACCCCTTCTAGAACTGTGTATGCAGCAGAAACTCGTGGCAGAGCCCTTCAGCGGGCTCAACAAGAATAATAAAATTCTTCCACTAATAGAAGATTCAGTCCTGGCACAATTATTCTGGAGGATCGGTTAGAGGTTCCACCTTTTTCCTCTCAGCAATTAAATAGACCTATTCGGTCTAATATTCCAAATCCATGAGTATTTTCAAATCCTACCTCGATACAAGAAGCATCTACTTCTAAAGAATCAACCTGTAAGGAAACTGTGAAACCACATGTTCCTGTTGGAAAACGCAGACCTTTGGATCAAAAATATGATGTCTTAAAAAATTTGGCCCAAGTACCGGCCAAGTTATCAATTCTAGATGCCTTGAATCTATCCAAGGATCTTCGGGAGGCACTCATTGAGGCTTTGTCAAGTCCTTAGGAGTTTGAAACTGAAATTGCTACGGCTGAAGTCTACCATGTTGAGAATGGTCCTACGGAATGTCATGCAGTGATATATTTTACAGATGAAGATGAAGATGATGTCGTGCATAGAAATATTAGACCTTTGTATTTATCTGGCAAGGTCAATGGTGTAGATATCTGAAGAGCTTTCATTGATAACGGTTCAGGAGTCAACCTTATCCCCATTCGTACACTTCATCGATTGGGCCTCATGGAATCTGATTTATCTCCTTCTACTTTGATGTTATAAGGATATGATAAAAATGAACAAGAACCACTGGGAGAGACTACACTCAGAACTCAGTTTGAAGACCTTGTATCCAATTCAGATTTCATGGTTTTTTATCATGATATAGCCTTTAATGTTTTGCTTGGAAGACCTTGGCTACATCAACATGCGGCTATCCCTTCGTCATACCATAAATGCCTCATATATTGTTTTGATGGTCAAATTGGCACATTGTATGGTGATAATTCCCCCTTAAAAACATGTGAATCTCAATACATTGAGGCAGAATTCTATCACATGAAGGGTAAGGATAAATCCACAACAAAGGAGGTTACAAATGTTAATTCTCCATATGGTTTGGAAAAGATTCCAGTAAACCCATTCACACAGGTGAGTATAGATTATGTGTTGCCTATTAGTCAAATTGAAAGGATAGACCCAAATCCAAATACTCTTATGGAAACTTCCATAATGTCAATAACGGCAATCAAAACAGACAACATGGGAGAAAGTGGTGATTCACCAAGCAATGATGAAAGCTCCAATGGAGATGTCTTCATTTCATCCGTTGAAATCCATCAAGTCTATACTTCGCCAAATAGGCCAGAAGAAGTTATATAAATGTCATAGGTGAACGATGATGTCGATTCTCAATCCATCATCTCCTCTTTATTACCTAAGGAAGACCCTTTATCATCAATAGGGTCATAAATCGAAGCCTCTTCTTCAAGATGTTTAAATTTTGACATATCTCCTGATCATGAAAATTCTACTTCATGATATACTATACAAGTAGAAGCGGAAGAGATAACACATGTTGAAGAAGAATAGGAATATCTCAAGGATGCTCCTCCAGCATTTGAATAGGGTATCTCTACCACTGTGGATAAACTCAGAGAAATAAATCTGGGTACAAAAGAAGATTCACGCCCCAATTTAATTAGTGCGGCCATGACTCTTGAAGAGAAAGAAATGTATATTTCATTTTTAAAGAAAAATAGAGATATATTTTCTTGGAACTATACAGAGATTCTAGGCCTTGATCCTGATGTTGTTACTCATCGTTTGGGTTTTCCAGAAGAACATCGAGGATTTAAGCAAGCTGCAAGAAGAAAACACCCAACTTATGCTTCCAAAATTGAAGCTGAAGTGGATAAGATTATCAAAGCTAACTTCATCAGAGAAGTTCAATATCCCAAGTGGTTGGATAATATTGTCCCTATGAAAAAGAAGAATGTATAAATTAGAGTATGAATTGATTTCAGAGATCTTAATCGGCATTGTCCTAAGGATGATTTTCCAGTTCCGATTACAGAACTCTTGATTAATGAAAAAACTGGATATGAAGCACTTTCCTTCATGGATGGATATTTTGGATATAATCAAATCTGAATGGCTCTAGATGATGAAGAATCTACAGCTTTCAGAGCCCCTCAGGGTGTGTTTTGCTATCAGGTAATGCCCTTTGTCCTGAAGAATTTAGGCGCAACATATCAGTGTGCCATGCATTATATCTTCAAACCATTTTTAGGGAAGTTTGTTGAATGTTATGTGGACGATTTGGTGGTTAAATCCAAACAACATTATAATCACTTGGATTATTTGGAATTCATATTCCACAAACTTTGGAAACATAATTTGAAGACGAACCCCTTAAAATGTGCTTTTGGGGTAACCTCAAGAAAATTTCTCAACTTTGTTGTACGCCATCAAGGTATCAAAGTCGATCCTAAGAAGAAAAAGTCAATCCCTGGTATGTAACCTCCTTGAAATTTCAAATAATTGAGAGGACTTCAAGGACACTTAGCCTATATTCGGAGTTTCATCGCCAATTTGGCAGGAAAAATTTTACCCTTCACCAAATTGATGAAGAAGGGAGTCACCTACCAGGGGACTAAAGAATGTCAAGAATCATTTGATATTCTCAAGAAATATCTCTTGATTCAACCGGTATTAATGCCACCTATTGAAGGAAGGCCACTTATTATTTATGTGACAGCTTTAGAGTGATCATTGGGTGCCTTCCTTGACCAAAAGAATGATGATGGGAATGAAAACAGCCTTTACTATCTCAGTCAGACAATGATTGAAGTAGAAACCTGATATTAAAATATTGAGAAGTTCTTCCTAGCATTAATCTTTGCAGTTCATAAGTTGATACACTAATTTCAACATCATGAGGTCCAATTACTATCTTGCAATAACTTGTTCAAATTAATCCTTAGTCGTCCAATGCTTACAAGACGTCTGGAAAGGTGGGTAGTTATTTTGCAGCAATTTGATATTAAGTTTGTGTCTCAAAAGGAAATAAAGGGCCAAGCTCTGGCCGATTTCCTTGCTGAACATCCTTTAGTAGAAGATACATCTTCAGATATTGAACTTCCTGATGATGAAGTCTTCTCTATTCAAGATAGTCTTCAAAATTGGGAAATGTACTTTGATGGAGCTTCTAGAAGTCCAACAGGGAAGAAAATGGAAGATCCTAAATTCAACAAATTTGGGTTAGGAATTATGATCATTTCTCCAGAAAAGGTAGTGCTACCCTATTCCTTCTCATTATTGGGAGGCGGGACAAATAATGAAGCAGAATACCAAGCTCTTATCGCAGGATTGGAGTTGGCTCTTCAAGCACAAGTGAATCACTTAAAGGTGAAAGGTGATTCAGACCTGGTAATCAAACAATTAAATGGGGATTATTCAATTAGAAAATAAGAACTAATCCCTTTGTATGATTGCGTCATAGAGTTAATGACGGAATTTCCTTCGGAACCGACATTTTCTTATGTCCCGCGATCACAAAATGCCCAAGCTGATGCACTGGCTAATATAGTTATAGCTCTGGCAGATCCAAATCGGGATGAGAAAAGAATCAGTATTACCCACCGTCATACAATTTCACCTTATGTTCAAACTAGAACAGAGGAAATCAATGAAATTATTCCCATTCCTGAACCATATAGTCATACTACAGGATGGATGACACCTATCAGGGAATACCTTCAAAATGGAACACTTCCACCCGATAGAGATGGGAAAGAACAAATCCGGTGATGAGTGGTCAATTTTATTCTTTATGACAGCCTAGATCACCTAGAAAAAATTCTCTACAAAATAGGTTTTTATGGAATTCTCTTCATATGCATCGATGGTGAAGAGACAATGACTATCATGAAAGAAGTGCATGCAGGAGTCTATGGTGCCCACCAGTCTAGAAAAATACTATCTGATCAAATTTGAAGGCTTGGATACGTTTGGCCTTCAATGATACAATATTGTGTTTATTTCACAAAGATGTTTCATTCTTGCCAAGTACATTTCAACTTCATTCATCAACCCCCAGAGTTGCTTCATACAGCTAAATACTCTTGGACATTTTCCACATGGGGAATGGATGTAGTGGGACCTTATCCTTCAGCTACAACCAAGCAGTTTAAGTATATTCTTACTACTAATAACTTATTTTCCAAATGGGCAGAGGAAATACCTCTCAAAGAAGTCATTTCTAATTGCATTGATAGCTTCATCAAGTATAACATCATTACCAGATTTGGTGTCCCTCATACCATATTGACGGACAATGGCACCAACTTCTGTTCATCTGAGGTAAGGAAGTTGTATCAAGAATACAACATCAAATCCAACCATTCCTCTCAGTATCATGTAGCAGCCAATGGCCAAATATAAGACTTCAATAATACTCTTTCAAACATACTACAAAAGATGGTGGATAAAGATAAGAAATCATGGCCTGATAAACTCTTTCATGCTTTATGGGCTTATCGGACCACCACCCGCACTGCAATGCAATCAACTCCATATTCATTGGTATATGGAAAATAAGTAGTCTTGCCTATTGAGGTTCAGTTACCCTCCCTCAAAGTATCCATTTGTGATCAGTCATCTACAGATGAACAATCTTAAAAGCTATTGGATGAATTGGAACGATTAGACGGGAAAAGATTGTGCACCCTGCACCACTTGGAAGTCTATCAAAATCGAATAGCACTAGATTTCAACAAAAAATTTCGTCTTTGTTCATTCATTAAGGGAGAATTGGTATTGGTTATCAGAATTCCAATGATACCAGGAAAGAAACCTCCCAAGCTGGAGCTAAAATGGGAAGGACTTTATTCAATACATAAGGTCTACTCCAATGAAGCTTATTCTTTAATCTCAATGGATGGAGAACTCATCACTACTCCAACCAATGCTAGATTCTTGAAGAAGTATTATGTATAATACAAATACATACGGTCCATGCATATGACCTTAAACTATTTTCACTTACGTCCAACATGACGTTAAATTGTGTTGTCCTTGCTATATGACGTTAAACTATAAATCCCTTCTTAAGTCCTTACTGCATGACTTTAAATTGCACATTCCCTTCTTCATCCAACATGACATTAAACTGTGACATCCAATATACATGAAGCTAAACAGTACATAAGTCCCATACGTCCAGCAAGACGTTAAACTACATAATCTTCGGTCCATGCATATGACCTTAAATTGTTCCCACCATCGTCCAACATGACGTTAAACTATGAAAAAGACCCTAATACGTCCAACATGACGTTAAAATGTGTCCTTCTTAAGTATTTACTGTATGACTTTAAACTGCACAGTCCCCCTTTCATCCAACATGACGTTAAACTGTATTGTCCCCATCGTCTTAGCTACATGACTCTAAACTGTACAGCACCCTTATTGTCCAACATGACGCAATACTGTGTTCACATCCAACATGACGTTAAACTGTGTCCCTACATTTGTCCTACGTAAAACTGAACAAAGTCCCTTAATACGTCCAACATGACGTTAAACTATATTTTGTCCCTACTACATGACACTAAACTGTGCAGCACCAATAGTCTTCACTGCAAGACTTTAAACTACATAGTCCCTTCATATGTCCTACATGACATTAAACTACGTATCGTTAATGTTGTTTATACCTCTTGTTTCTCACACTGAGTATGAATCATGTGAGCTTAGAGTAAACTTCAACCATAACACCTTCTCTGGGCCGCTAACCATGCGTAAGTCCCAACACTTTCTTTTTAGAATGTTGTCCTCAAAAACAACTTGATCACCAATTCATTCTTTAATTGAACTATGCAGACTTTGATCCTCGCCTTCTAGGTTGGGTACGTAGGCAATCACTCATGGTTCAAGCCCAAAATCAATCTCTTCACATCAGTTCACCTCCATCTCATACAATGTTGATTCGTGAAGCCACCCCCAGAATCAATATCTTTACATTGGTTCACCTTTGTCCTTGTAATATGACATTAAACTGTATAACACTTTTGTCATGTATGACAATAAACTACAAAATTATTTGACACCCTCACCTGAGAGAGAATCATTATTTACATTGATCTCCAATCATGTTATATTCTAAAGACTACGTGCATACATGGCAATGCCCGATCCTTTTATCTTGGGTCAAACCATTATTGCACTAAAGTACCCTTTCACCCTTCACTTGTACAAACCAAATCTGTACATAAGGTATTTCTAGAACTACGTGCAGCTTGATTCCCATCTTTATGGGATAATTAGGAACATTAGAGCATCCCTCGAATCTAGCACCAAGTCTTTGGGCCTAACCCCAAATTCCAATTTCAGTCCCTTGGTTGAAAAGTCCCCCTTGGTCCGAGCTCTATGACCTTAAACTAATATTTCCTATACTCTCATCCCACATGACATTAAACTGTATTTCAAGAACTACATTTGGATTGATTCTCATTCTAATGAGATATGTAGTGAAGTCCAACATCTCAATTTAGGACCCATCCAAAACATGATTATGGTTAGCATTGGTCTGTGTATCTCTACATGAATTGAACAATGTCCATTTTTATGTGTCATACTCCTAACCTTAAATACTTCCAAATATCCATAACCCTTTTCTTTACTTCTAGTCACAAAAGGTCTGATTCCCGAGAGTTCTTTTTCCTGACTATGCTGCATGTTCCCTTAGGCGACCTTGCATAAAGAGTCTACATAATAGACCTGTCAGCTAAAAGATGCTATTATTTGACTATGCAGCCAATGCCCTTAGGTGGCCCTGTATAATTCAACCCCCTAATGGGTTTTTCAAATAATGTTAACTTCATTCTTAGGAGAAAAATCACTTTTTGTCCTTATCAGTATTATCGAAAATACGTAAGAATCCATAGAAAATAGCCATCCTTAACATATTTTTCCCATACTATTTTTCATGATCTGAAAGTTTTTAAGTCTATGGTTTATATTTCCCTTCCCTACATTTGGGTCAGACCTTCATAGGAGTGACATTCATCCAGTTCTTAAACAATCTTGTTTAGAAATATCTTCTCTATATTCAAGTACCTCTTTCCATACAGAAAACTCTATGATTTGGAAAATTTGAATCTCCATAAACTTCCATTGGCTTTTTAGCAGTAGAAAAGTAAATTTCTGGGAATTCTTTTTCCTGAATATGAAGCACGTGCCCTTAGGCGGCCTTGCATAAGTAGTCTACATAATGGACCTGTCAGCTAAAAGATGCTATTATTTGACTATGCAGGCAATGCCCTTAAGCGGCCCTTCATAATTCAACCCCCTAACGGATTTATTAAATAGTGGTAACTTCATTCTTGGGAACTACTTCTTCTAATACCTTTTAGCCCTTTTTCATATCATTCCTCGTATTCAAAATTTCTTAAGCCATCGTTTACATTTTTTCCCTCATACTTGAACATGATAATATGTTTTCAGATAAATTATAAAGGAATTAAGTCGATTTTAATCCATTTGATCAAATCTATTTCGACCCTAAACATTAGCCTTTTTATGTCTGACGTGCATGACTTTAAACTTCCCACGAAAGACAATGGAACTCAAAACAAAATTCAAGTTCCATCTCACTAAACATACATTTTGTATGATTTAGGTAATATTGAGCAATTAAATATTCAAAGTTTGTAGGGTTATTTTTATAATCCTGGTAAAAATCAAACTATGATTACTAGGCCCAGTGGATTAGGTAAAAATTTAAAGCAGGTAGCAAAAGAAGGCATGCACAAATGATTGAAGATGAAAGTATTTTTCATTTGATGCACAAGAGTTAGAAGGGCATCCACATACTGGAGTATCTTCTCTTTTCCAAGAATTACAAAAGGCTGTCAACATAAATCTTAATTTGATTTACAGCATCCCAAGCTTCATCAGCAGCCCCTTGAAGCTCATGCACTCAACCAACTTCACTCTTTTCAGCTTGATGGAGTGATTTCTTGGCATCTGCAATGGCTTTCATACCATTTGTTTGAGCTCCTTCCAGTGAATTATTAAGTTGGTCAGGTTCCCCAGTAACAACATCTAATTGTTGCTGAAGGTGCATCTACTGAACGAATTTCTCCTTGATTTTATGCTTCAGCTCCTTTAACTTGGTAGTATAATCAGCCTCAGCTCGGGATACCGCAACCTCAAATTCACTGATATTGGCTGACAACCTGACCCTGGTCAAATCTTGATGGTACTTCTCCTCCTTCTCCCTTCTCAAGATGACTTGTTTTACCATGGCATGGATCTCTTGATATCTAAAAATTCCAAGTCCCAACATGACAAACAGGGATGACAGTCGTGGGATTTTTGATGACATATCTTCAAGAGGCACTTCGGATATGATCTTCCATATATTCTTCTATGCCTTGTGTCGTGAAAATTGGAGCGCCTTTTGTACTTCCGGGTCCGACTCAGCATCACTGTCATAGGGGGAATATAATTCGGGATTAATGCACTTAGGGAAGTTCCATATTCTACTCATTCCCCTTGACCCATGTTACTTCACTTTCTATTCCCGTTAGGGTGGAGGGTGAGGCTTCACCTCCAGATCTAGCCACTGAAATTGATGGCCCTGCTTAATCAGTTGAAAGATTTGGTTAGTTTAAAATGATAACAAAAGTTGATTAGTTGTCTTGAAAATTAAGTACAGCCAAAAATTTTGTTATCTCTTACCCAACAGTAGATCAGCAACATGAGAAGGTTCCTCTCTGTCTTTCCTAGATTTGAAAGGATTTTCAGGACGAGTTTGAGGAAGCTCTACTAGGTTCAGATCCACTTGAGCCAGTGTCTCTACAATAGTGGGGTTGTTTGTAACCCCTTCAGGCATTGGTAGTTCAGAATCTTGTTCATATGGAACGGCACATTTGAACCAATCATTGTCAAAGATGTAATAAGAAGTTATCTTTAACAGGATGAAGGATAACACTCACATCCAAAATCTTCTAAATTACATGGTAATTTAACATGATCTAAAAAATATTTAAAAGATGCGCCAAGTTCCATCATTTCATCCAATGTTATCTCAGATTCCTGGTTAGTCTCACCAGTGGGAGCATTCGATACATATTCTTAGCGACCCTCATTTTGTGGCCTCTGACCCGGGACAGTGTCTTCAGATAAAATCACGGCATCAGTTGCAATGATCGTGAAAATATGTAGTGTAGGGTTTGAACCTAAAGTATCATAGAATAGAAGTCACTTGATGTTTCATTCAACATTTTATGAATCATTGTTAATTTACCAGAAGCAGGCTCTTCTCTCCTTACAACAGTAGCAGGAGTGATACTGGGAACAGACGCTGGATCTTCTCTAGGAACAGTCAAGTCAGCCTGAACTTGTGATTGTTCACCAGTACCCTCTGTGGTCCTCATAGGAGGGTCAGTTCTTTCCTTCAGAGGTGAAATTGAAGAGGCCCCTACAATCCCGAAAAGTATGACAAATCTTTTCATGGATTAAGACTCGTGACTATCCGAAGTACATACCACTACTGATGAAAAGTTTAGACATGGACTTCCTCCTTCGATGTCTTTATTTCTTCGGATTTTTGGGAGTGATGTCATCATCATCCCCAAATACAGGAATTGGATAATGAAAAGCCATGTCTAACTCCTCCTCCATTGTAACAACCCAATATTTTATAAAAAAAATGTTCTTTTTAATTTTTAAAGTCTTGTGTTGTACGCTACACCAAAAGGAGCTTGCACAACACGCATCCTTGACTTGCCTTGCATTTCACGCAATCACGACCTTCCTCGATAGCGTGTGTAATACGCAATACCGATTTTCACTAAACAACGATATGCTATTAAAATATTAATAAAACTAGCCGTTATGAATAGTAATAACCACTTTTTAAAACTCTGTAAATCTTATTTTTCAAAATGAACTTCATTTTTGGATTCGGAGTATCGAATTTAGCCTAAGGTGAAATTTTGGTACTTTTCGGATAACTTTCATATTCTGATGAATAGTGAAAATTCCTAAATTATAATTAAAAAACATCTTTTTTAATCGAAATAATTAATAGTGATAAATTATTAATTTGAGTAGTTTTAAAGTATATTTAGAATATATTTTTACAATTTAATACAATGTTGGTCATTGGATGTAATTGCACATTTAAACCAGACATAAACAAGTGTCAATCTTTTGATAGATATTGTTTCTTAAAAACACGCTATTTGTTTTAACAGCGGGACTTAATTATAAAATTAATTAATGCAACTTCTATGTTATGAATTTGGTAAAATAGACTTCATTTTTGAATTCGGAATATGAAATATAGCTTAGGATGAAATTTTGGCATTTTTCTGAAAACCTTCAATTTTTGATGAATAGTGAAACTACTAAGTGGTAGTTAAAAAACTGAATTTTTCATAAAACTTAATTTTACCGCTTCTGTGAATGGAATTTCGAAAATCCGAGAGACACGGTTAATATCAAGTACTAAAATGTGGTTCAATGAGATGAAAATAATTTTTGGTGAATAGTAACTTTTTACTTTTTTTTACCGCGGTTAATAGTAAATAGGGTAACTAAGGGTAAATATGATATTACTATTACCCTAAAACATGTCCTAATTCTATTGGATAAGTTTAATTCGACCAAAAACAACCTTATGAATATAATATGACCATTTAGGCCCACTTGGATTAGATTAGGACATTTATTATTAATTTATTTAAAGAAGGGTTAAAATAGTTAAAATCAAAGTTTAATAACTAAATCATTTTTAATATGGGGTTATACATAAGATAAATTCGACTATAAATATTCATTAGAAAGCGAAAAATATTTCCTACATAATGTTATTTTATTTGTAATTTTTAGACATCACATAATTTAATTTATTTATGACACAAAGATGATGCAGTAATTATCTTACTTATGAAAAGTTGACATAATTGATGTTATAAACACCAAAATAAATGTAATTTGAGAATTTTTATGAATTCCACTAATTTTTTAGGTTACTATGATATATTAGTGTTGATTTAATCAACTTGGTTCGAACATATAATTCTGTTATGACTTTCACAAAAATCATATATCAAATAGTGTCAAAATTGACACAAAATAGTTTTTAAATAAAATATTATATTATTAATTGTTATTTTATTCCTAAAAATCTAAGGTTCGGCCAAATGACTTAGATAAGGATATATGTATTAATAATAAACAATTTGGGGTTCGTTTGGCATGTTATAGTAAGTGTATTAACCATATAGTGAAAGGAAACAAAAAGACACGGTAAAAGTTAAATTATTTAACTTAGAGTTAAATCTAATTGATAAGGTTAAAATAATACCCTAAACTTGTCTAAATTCTATTGGATGAGAGGATTTCGACCCATCCCCACCTTAGCCTCGAAATAAATCAATTTGGAGCTAATTAAAACCGAACTTGACTTTATAATAAAATAATATTTTGAGATATTCCTAAGGTGCCCCTCTCCTCCCTTATAAAAGGACACCTCCTCCCCCATCCTCCTCACACCAATTTGAGCACTCAAGCTCGGCCAACCTCTGCCAAAATCCCTTCTCCACTTCCCTATCAACATCCTATAGGTTCTGGTCTTCCTCAAAGACCAATTTTAGTTCCCTAAGAGGAGGTCTCAAAGAGGCGCTTCAAAGAAGAGGTAATTACCGTTACCAATTCTTTCATCTTTATTTCTTCTTCCACTTCTTCTTCTTAGGTTGTTTCACTATGAAGTAATAACATCAGTATCACTCATATACTGATATGTTATTATAAGTATGAAACAACCCTATTTCACCATCTATTCATCCTACGGAAAAAGAAATCACCGCGCGTGCGTACGTACGGAATACCGTCTCCACGCCGTGGTGTAATCTATTTTCCACCACCACCTTACATGGATGGGTATAATGGTGTAAAGAATAACTATACATAGTTATTACAACATCATATTGATTCTGATATATTGTATAATCCACTCCAATTCAATTCAATATTTATTGAAACGATATCATCGCTCGTGCGTACGTACGGACTACCGTCTACACGACGCGATGAGATTCATTCTCCATGTTAACCATTTAAGAATGATTATAAAGTATATATAAGAAATAATAATGAAATATATGACATTATAAAGCTACTGGATTTATGTATATATATGTATGTATGTCATCTACTTACTTCCATTCAAGACAATAGGGAAAGGAAAACAGCGTTCATGCGTACGTACGGACTACCGTCTCCATGAACGGTGTTTTTCATTTCATTTATCTATATATTATATATATATATATATACTGAATATATATGATATATAAATCATATTTTATATTCTGGAAGTAATTAAATCATGATATAAGTAATAATAATGTCAATAATAACAAGTCAAAACACCTACGATAAAAGAAACGATTTTACCCAAAAACGCTTCTTTAACATGGAATTTACAAAAGAACGGGTAATATAATGTCATAAGTGAACCATATATGATATCATAACAATGAATATGATTCTTTAATAAGTCAATGACATTATTTAAACCATTATACAGGATCTTCGAACACGTACAAAGCAAATCGGACCTAAGGTAAGGGAAATATCACAATCTCATTTTTATCCGAGATTGTTTATTCGTAAGTATTTACTGGGGTGTATTTTATCATCCACATCCATGTTTCATCAATATTTAATATTATTTCCATCCACCTACAATTTTTTAAATCCATTTTTACCCTTCGGTGAGTTTTTAGTAAAGAATATGAAAGGAATCTTTTGTCGCTTTTTCGTACGAGGTGATTTTTTGACTTTTCCGACAAAAGTACGAAGAATGTTTTTTTTAACGTATACGGCATGAATGGATTTTTAAAACATTATTTCCAAGAATCTTACTTTACAAGTTTTCAAGTTTATTTTTAATCAACTTCTTTTAATTTAAAGTTTTATGACATGTTAAGAAAGGAAAAATGTTTTTAAAGAAGAAAGGATATTTTCCTCAAGAATTCATTTCAAGTGTTTTTTTTTTCAAACTATTTTTCCATCTAAGATGAAGTTATTTGATATGTATGTTTCAAGTAAAATGTCTCTATGATTTAAATGGTTTCAGTTTTCTTATGACGAAATGATATCAATTGTTTATGGATTATGATGGCATGATGTTTAAGAATCCCATTTTATTACATGGGTTATGAAATGATGTATGATTTATGATTTTGTGGCACACATAAGAATGGTATCATTATGAGATGGGTGGGACCTATATCTCCCTCCAATGCATTGGGTAAAGATTTTATATCTCATGAGATAGACAGGGATGGAACGGTAGGTTATACCGGTTCAGTGAAACAGGACTGAAACGAGGGTTACTCGATTCAGAAAGGGACTTTGTCCACTAAGATAGTCTTGTCAATGAGTCTTGACTAACAAGAAATGATTCTCTATGATTATGTGTGAATGCCACAAAGTTTCATGTTTTAAGTTATGATTATTGTGATTACATTTCACTGCCATGATTTACCCCATGTTATGAAATTATGATCTCTTTTGCAGGTTAAGATTTCCAAAAGTTATGTGCTTATGTATATGATGTGATTGATATTTCTTTTGTTTACCCTTACTGAGCATTTGAGCTCACCCTTTTATGTTTTCTTTTCCCCAGGATATAAAGAAAGGTTTTAGGTAAGAAAAAAAGGAAGATCTTTAAGGGAGATTTTGAAGATCTTTCACCACGATTAGAAGATTATATTCCGAGTTTCCAAAGACACTAAACTATTACGATCCTTGTGTGTGTGTTTTTTGTTATGTACTAAGTATTCCGCAAATGTAATGTAATGTCCATGTACGTCAGGCTTCGGGTCTCTACAGTTGGTATCAGAGGAAAGGTTTAGTCAACCTTTGGAAACTAGGATGCGAAAACGTTAGTGAGATCCCTAGAGATATTTCTAAGGTATGTCTAGGGATGCCCCTAAGGATAAGTATACGTATAGGATATAGTCCTAGAACTATGGTAACGATATTAGATTAAACCAAAGATGTTAGATATTTAAGTTACTCCCCCTTTATTATGATTTTTGACTCTCACACTATTCTTTTTGGGTTTTAGAAAATGGCTGGAATCAAGATGATTCACGATAATGGAGGATATGATGGACAATGGAATGATATTTTTCATAATGAAATGGGATTTGAAAGTCCAAACATCATTATTATGCCGAATCAGCAATCTCATAATATGATCAATAAAGTAAAATTTGGTAAGTTTCCTGACTCGGCTAATAAGAGAAAGATGGAGTTTCATGATGATCATAGAGGAAAGAAAGTTCAATTTTCCCTATGTAAATCATGTGGGAAGAGGCATCAAGGAGAATGTTTCAAGGGAACTGGAAGATGATTTGGGTGTGGAAAAGAAGGACACAAAGCAAGTAAGTGCAAAGGAAAAGGGTCGGTTAACACCATGGATGAGGATAATGGTATTTCTACGACATCAACAATGGTTAAATGTTTTAAATGTGGAATGTATGGGAATTATGCAAACAAATTCCCTAAGGGAAAGACTCATGAAGAGAATGAGTATGGTCATAAGGGTAGTATTTATGTGGATGATGATGAAGAGACTACAAATGATATGTGAGATGAAAGAATTTTTGATGCTCGGTCAATGGTTTAAGAATGTAGTGGAATGATTACATGTTTATCATGTGTAATTTTGTATAAGTAATCTCATGCTACTATGGAATAAAGAGACATCTATGGATTGTTAAACTATTGTCTTTCCTTGAGTTTTGAAAGTGTATGATTAATGTTACCAGTATCCATGAAAGGTTATTCAGATATTTTTGGAATGTAGATGATATGCGCATAATGAAGGGATAAGGAGAAAATTAAATGTTTAATAGTATTCATGAGCTCATGATTGATATAAGGACTAAGTGATATCATGGTTTGAGTATATAGAATTTTGAGGATTTTGGTATGTGGAAAGTGTTAACTTTAAACTGCATTCATGTTTTCACTAAGGTATTCAAGAGAATACATTATTAAGGCCTTTGAATGTTTGGAATTTGACCAACAAAACATATCTTATGATATATGGGTATCAACGATGGTATTAAATCTCTGGTAATCGTTTTCACTATGTTATGAGAGTGGACTGCAGTATTATGGATAAGCCTAAAGATTGAAATGGATTATGTTGGACATAAGTGAGTATTGTTTAAGGATAGAAGTTTTTTTTCGATATTATTGATGGGATGTCATAGTAATGTAGTTTTAGAAAAAGGACAACCTGCAGGACGGGCGACAGCCCATCGCTTCGGACAAGGCTGTGGGAATCGAACCCACAACCGAAGTGCGACTGGCCTTTATCGCCTACCAATGGCCTACAGGAAGTCCCTGTTTAGTAGAAACTAGTTTTATTATATTAAGCAGTATGATATATGAAGTATAAGTCCATTTTAGGAACCATATATGATTAATCTCACTATAGACCGACTTATGTATATAATTTTTGCTAACCTTTTGTTTGAGACAGATGGAATGACCCGTCATTCTATCACATGATCTGCTAACACTTCATGAATAACAAATTCAACTTCATTTATTTAAGAGATGAAGTGTAAATTGTTCAAGGCACGAACAACAGTGAGATTGTACCAAAATAAAGTAAGTATTTATTCTAATTCAAATTTCCAACTTTAGGGAAATGATCTTGAAAACCAAAAATGTTGTCCTAGTGATCTTATACCTGATGAATCAGATGGTACCTTATATCATCACAAATCTATGGATTTGTGATTACTGGCTTTTCCATATCCATGTTCTCTACCACTCTCCATCAGAACATGATGGTTAGATTTCTCTTCCATATCCATATTTTCACCTATGTGGAAACCCAATGATTAGTTTATTTGGATAACCGTTACGTTTCATACTTTTGTTTTTAAAGATTGGTTTTGATATTCCTTTTTACGATGTGGGTTTCTATTAAAGAAACTTTCGAATAGTAAACCATTTATAACCCTGACGAATTTCGAGGGCGAAATTCATTTTAAGGGGGGTAGAATGTAACAGCCCAAGATTTTATAAAAAAATATTCTTTTTAATTTTTAAAGTCTTGTGTTGTACGCTACACCAAAAGGAGCTTGCACAACACGCATCCTTGACTTGCCTTGCATTTCACGCAATCACGACCTTCCTCGATAGCGTGTGTAATACGCAATACCGAGTTTCACTAAACAACGATATGCTATTAAAATATTATTAAAACTAGCCGTTATGAATAGTAATAACCACTTTTTAAAACTCTGTAAATCTTATTTTTCAAAATGAACTTCATTTTTGGATTCGGAGTATCGAATTTAGCCTAAGGTGAAATTTTGGTACTTTTCGGATAACTTTCATATTCTGATGAATAGTGAAAATTCCTAAATTATAATTAAAAAACATCTTTTTTAATCGAAATAATTAATAGTGATAAATTATTAATTTGAGTAGTTTTAAAGTATATTTAGAATATATTTTTAAAATTTAATACAATGTTGGTCATTGGATGTAATTGCACATTTAAACCAGACATAAACAAGTGTCAATCTTTTGATAGATATTGTTTCTTAAAAACACGCTATTTGTTTTAACAGCGGGACTTAATTATAAAATTAATTAATGCAACTTCTATGTTATGAATTTGGTAAAATAGACTTCATTTTTGAATTCGGAATATGAAATATAGCTTAGGATGAAATTTTGGCATTTTTCTGAAAACCTTCAATTTTTGATGAATAGTGAAACTACTAAGTGGTAGTTAAAAAACTGAATTTTTCATAAAACTTAATTTTACCGCTTCTGTGAATGGAATTTCGAAAATCCGAGAGACACGGTTAATATCAAGTACTAAAATGTGGTTCAATGAGATGAAAATAATTTTTGGTGAATAGTAACTTTTTACTTTTTTTTACCGCGGTTAATAGTAAATAGGGTAACTAAGGGTAAATATGATATTACTATTACCCTAACACATGTCCTAATTCTATTGGATAAGTGTAATTCTACCAAAAACAACCTTATGAATATAATATGACCATTTATGCCCACTTGGATTAGATTAGGACATTTATTATTAATTTATTTAAAGAAGGGTTAAAATAGTTAAAATCAAAGTTTAATAACTAAATCATTTTTAATATGGGGTTATACATAAGATAAATTCGACTATAAATATTCATTAGAAAGCGAAAAAGATTTCCTACATAATGGTATTTTATTTGTAATTTTTAGACATCACATAATTTAATTTATTTATGACACAAAGATGATGCAGTAATTATCTTACTTATGAAAAGTTGACATAATTGATGTTATAAACACCAAAATAAATGTAATTTGAGAATTTTTATGAATTCCACTAATTTTCTAGGTTACTATGATATATTAGTGTTGATTTAATCAACTTGGTTTGAACATATAATTCTGTTATAACTTTCACAAAAATCATATATCAAATAGTGTCAAAATTGACACAAAATAGTTTTTAAATAAAATATTATATTATTAATTGTTATTTTATTCCTAAAAATCTAAGGTTCGGCCAAATGACTTAGATAATGATATATGTATTAATAATAAACAATTTGGGGTTCGTTTGGCATGTTATAGTAAGTGTATTAACCATATAGTGAAAGGAAACAAAAAGACACGGTAAAAGTTAAATTATTTAACTTAGAGTTAAATCTAATTGATAAGGTTAAAATAATACCCTAAACTTGTCTAAATTCTATTGGATGAGAGTATTTCGACCCATCCCCACCTTAGCCTCGAAATAAATCAATTTGGAGCTAATTAAAACCGAACGTGACTTTATAATAAAATAATATTTTGAGATATTCCTAAGGTGCCCCTCTCCTCCCTTATAAAAGGACACCTCCTCCCCCTTCCTCCTCACACCAATTTGAGCACTCAAGCTCGGCCAACCTCTGCCAAAATCCCTTCTCCACTTCCCTATCAACATCCTAGAGGTTCTGGTCTTCCTCAAAGACCAATTTTAGTGCCCTAAGAGGAGGTCTCAAAGAGGCGCTTCAAAGAAGAGGTAATTACCGTTACCAATTCTTTCATCTTTATTTCTTCTTCCACTTCTTCTTCTTAGGTTGTTTCACTATGAAGTAATAACATCAGTATCACTCATATACTGATATGTTATTATAAGTATGAAACAACCCTATTTCACCATCTATCCATCCTACGGAAAAAGAAATCACCGCGCGTGCGTACGTACGGAATACCGTCTCCACGCCGTGGTGTAATCTATTTTCCACCACCACCTTACATGGATGGGTATAATGGTGTAAAGAATAACTATACATAGTTATTACAACATCATATTGATTCTGATATATTGTATAATCCACTCCAATTCAATTCAATATTTATGGAAACGATATCATCGCTCGTGCGTACGTACGGACTACCGTCTCCACGACGCGATGAGATTCATTCTCCATGTTAACCATTTAAGAATGATTATAAAGTATATATAAGAAATAATAATGAAATATATGACATTATAAAGCTACTGGATTTATGTATATATATATATATATGTATGTCATCTACTTACTTCCATTCAAGACAATAGGGAAAGGAAAACAGCGTTCATGCGTACGTACGGACTACCGTCTCCATGAACGGTGTTTTTCATTTCATTTATCTATCTATTATATATATATATATATATATACTGAATATATATGATATATAAATCATATTTTATATTCTGGAAGTAAGTAAATCATGATATAGGTACTAATAATGTCAATAATAACAAGTCAAAACACCTACGATAAAAGAAATGATTTTACCCAAAAACGCTTCTTTAACATGGAATTTACAAAAGAACGGGTAATATAATGTCATAAGTGAACCATGTATGATATCATAACAATGAATATGATTCTTTAATAAGTCAATGACATTATTTAAACCATTATACAGGAGCTTCGGACACGTACAAAGCAAATCAGACCTAAGGTAAGGGAAATATCACAATCTCATTTTTATCCGAGATTGTTTATTCATAGGTATTTACTGGGGTGTATTTTATCATCCACATCCATGTTTCATAAATATGTAATATTATTTCCATCCACCTACAATTTTTTAAATCCATTTTTACCCTTCGGTGAGTTTTTAGTAAAGAATATGAAAGGAATCTTTTGTCGCTTTTTCGTACGAGGTGATTTTTTGACTTTTCCGATAAAAGTACGAAGAATGTTTTTTTTAACGTATACGGCATGAATGGATTTTTAAAACATTATTTCCAAGAATCATACTTTACAAGTTTTCAAGTTTATTTTTAATCAACTTCTTTTAATTTAAAGTTTTATGACATGTTAAGAAAGGAAAAATGTTTTTAAAGAAGAAAGGATATTTTCCTCAAGAATTCATTTCAAGTGTTTTTTTTAAACTATTTTTTCATCTAAGATGACGTTATTTGATATGTATGTTTCAAGTAAAATGTCTCTATGATTTAAATGGTTTCAGTTTTCTTATGACGAAATGATATCAATTGTTTATGGATTATGATGGCATGATGTTTAAGAATCCCATTTTATTACATGGGTTATGAAATGATGTATGATTTATGATTTTGTGGCACACATAAGAATGGTATCATTATGAGATGGGTGGGAACTATATCTCCCTCCAATGCATTGGGTAAAGATTTTATATCTCATGAGATAGACAGGGCTGGAATGGTAGGTTATACCGGTTCAGTGAAACAGGACTGAAACGAGGGTTACTCGATTCAGAAAGGGACTTTGTCCACTAAGATAGTCTTGGCAATGAGTCTTGACTAACAAGAAATGATTCTCTATGATTATGTGTGAATTCCACAAAGTTTCATGTTTTAAGTTATGATTATTGTGATTACATTTCACTGCCATGATTTACCCCATGTTATGAAATTATGATCTCTTTTGCAGGTTAAGATTTCCAAAAGTTATGTGCTTATGTATATGATGTGATTGATATTTCTTTTGTTTACCCTTACTGAGCATTTGAGCTCACCCTTTTATGTTTTCTTTTCCCCAGGATATAAAGAAAGGTTTTAGGTAAAAAAAAGGAAGATCTTTAAGGGAGATTTTGAAGATCTTTCACCACGATTAGAAGATTATATTCCGAGTTTCCAAAGACACTAAACTATTACGATCCTTGTGTGTGTGTTTTTTTGTTATGTACTAAGTATTCCACAAATGTAATGTAATGTCCATGTACGTCAGGCTTTGGGTCTCTACATCCATGGCTTTCTGGCCTAGAGATATCTCACCCGGCTCGCAAGGAGATTCATTAGCCCCAATGACAGTACCACTAGGGCTATATTATGGTGAAGGAACCTCAGCAGTTCCTTTCTTTTCAATCTACAAGATGAAGAAAATAATTTCCTTAAGTAACAAAGCTTTGACTGAAATCAAGTTTCAAAGAAAATAAGGAAAGAGACTTACATATTCAGGAGCCACATAATCATGCCACTCATCATCTCCAGAACCACCATTCCCCTCAGTGGTGCCACAATCTGTCATTTCCTTCACCCGCTTGGTGATATGAATGGAATCATCGGTGGAATATATGAGTATTTCAAGCTCTCTGATGTAAGTCTGCACTTCATCGGGGTTATCCTTGTAAAGGATATCTGTAGAAGCCTGAAGATTCCCAATTCCAGGGATTTTTATCCCCTCGCACAGATCTAGCCAGGCGGTTTCAGCATCGCAATATAAATTTTTCCATGTCTGGACAGCCTCTGGCCGTAGATATTCAGCATGTGTATCAGAAGGTTGTGAGGAGGGTCCTACAATTTTAGACTTCAGCTTCTTCCCATCTCCTGCAACTATAGATAAAGGATAAGAAAATAAGACTTGTTACTTTATAAATTAATGATGATTAAATTTCCTCGATGAAGTAACTCACTAGGGGTCTATGGATTTGGTCTCTTGATTCTTATAGGAGGATTATATCTGGCACGAGGATGCTTTTCTACATGTTGTGCCTCGTCATCCCCATCTTTGGAATCCGACGAGTCAACCCTAGGTGAGGAACCTGATGAATCAGCTCCAGGTGGGGAATGGTCACCTTTTTGAGGAAGGGTTTATTTCTCTACAGTTCTTTTCTTTTTCCCCACCTGATAAACCGGATGATTCAACACCCCTCCAAGGTATGATGTTATCCAGTTCTCGGCATACCATGTAGTCAAGTTACTCGCCGCTTTATCAACTGGTAGATCAAACACTGCCCCGGTCATTTCCATAGATGTCAGCAACCATAGTTGTCGGGAAACCATCAGATGCTGCTTTGACCTGACATGCATAGGAGGGGATACAGTAATCTATTGCAGGAACTTGAATTGGCGTGCATATCTATATGGATCATAGGCCTCGTATATAATATCTCTGTCAATCTTGGTGGCCAGTACACCATCTCTGCAAGCCATCATGTACGCCCTCAATTCCAAATCAGCGGTTCCATCATCAACAAACTGCCTGGTTGGGGGGTTTCCATAAGGAAATAAATTTAATTCCTTATACATGCTTAGCCTCACCTTCATATCATAGATGTTGAGAGCTAATGAAGCAATTTCAAGGTACGCCTGCACTGATGGCCTGAAAGAACTTCCAGGAATATGTACTCCATTCAGTACATTATATGTCCTAAAATGAGTGGTGATCCATCCCCAAAAAACTTGGAATGGTCCCGCTATTCTCAAAGCAGACTTACCCATAAATACATGGAGTAAGCTCCTGTGAATCTTCGCCAAAATGGGGGTGGCTAACTCAACCATTTTATTCTCATCCAACTTGGCTGACACAACGAAGGTCTATGGCCTAACAACTCCCTTCGAATCCCTGACTGTAAAAAGATAAACACTGAGCCACAAGGATAAGAATCCCACCAGATATGCCTTTTGTGGATTCTTTGATTCACTATATACCCCCACTTATCAAATTCTACTGCTTCTAGAGTCAGTCAAAATGTGCCAGGAGCACCCCTATTCTCTATTTTGGGGAAAATAGTAGGACAAGTACAGGTAGGCCACTGCCCCTTGTTCCTGGTAAGAAACATATACATTCACTCCTCTGGATGAATATCCTTTCTGGAATTAGTTTTTGAGGTCGTGGAATTCTTGAGCCTGTAGAATATTTTCAATAATTCCCGATCCAAAGTTGGAGTCTTCTCCGAATCATTCCAAGTCGCCTTGGGGGAGATGAATTCATCATACATGTCACCCAGAATTGGAGCCCCCGAGATCTTGTGGACATCCCAAAGACTAATGTCTAGTTCTCCATGATTCATATGGAAAGAATTGGTTTCTGGGCTCCAGCGGCTGATTAGCTCCGGCACAAACTCATCATTACTATAGACATATGTCTGCCCAGCCTAGACGGCTTCATATATCGCAGCTCCTTTCAAATCCTCGACAAACTCTGCACAGGTTTTTCGCACCCAGTATACCCACATCCAAGTTGGCTTCACACCTCCTCCAAAATAGAAGTCCCAACTCTTCTTCCAGCCTTTGGATTGATCCATCTGGGAATTTCAGAAGGTTGAAGGATAAAAATGTGGTTGCAGCTCAGGCTTGTGAGGTTTTAGATCTGGTGCACAAGGGATATGATGCATCATATAGGCCTTCTCCACTGATCTAATTTTTACAAATGCTCCTCCACTTGAGATATTTGCTGAAGAAAAATTGGTATATTTCTGAAATCAAGAATGTGGGAGATAGTTCTTTGCCTCTGGAATGTTGACATCTTGCAAATGACCATACCCATAAAGAGGCAAGTAGATGATCTATGGAAAGTTAAGATGATATTTTTCAAGTACTTTTCCAAGTCTGGGAGAGTGTTGTTGCAGATAGTATAATAATAATGGCCAACAACATTCATCATATCATCAATCCGTTTGCTAGTCAGTTCATCAGCCGTTCCGATTCTTCTAGGATCCAGGTCAAATAATTAAACTCTTAAGTGGGTTGATTTTTCATAAAATTTGTAAAGAAATTCGAAAAAATGGAAAGTCATTAAGGCACGGAAGTCCAATTTTGGTGCGTAGGTGTAACTGTGTCGTGCAAGTATTTGGTGCACAGGTATCACTGCGCAGGTCAAAATACCTTTATAGCAGCGCGACATGGAAAAAAAGCACTGAACCGTGAAAAATCAGCCACCTGCGCGACGAAAGCAACCTGCATGGAGAGAGAGGAAATTTCTGAAAGCCGGGTTCTTTTCGTGAGAATGGCCACATATTTATAGGCCAGGCCGCACCCCTGTATGGCCAAGCCTGCGCATCCAAGCCTGCGTACCGATTGCTCCGCGCTCAGAACCTGAACGTCGGCCTTCCTTGGTTTTCTTCTTTATCTTAGAGTTACATCCTCATTCCTTTCGGATCCAACTCTGAGGGGGGACTTTTTTTTATGCTCCTTTCCATCACAAAGTCTAAACGACTAAAAAAAGGAAATTCTTTAGTCCAAAGTGATTCATCCTTTGAAGAAACATCAAAAATTGACAAAGGCATGAAGAAGGATTTGTTTAAGAATGGGCCGCATAGGTTTCATCATGGTCGCACAGGTATACCTGTGCACCACATATTGGGAGTGCAGGTGACCTGCGCACCCTACTTGATTTTCACCCGAGGTCTTCAACAGCCTATAAATACCCCTTGCGGGCCCCCCATTTCGAGGATGAAAAAATTCTAAAAGCTATATTTAAGCTCCCAATTCCTTAGTCTCTTCTAGAAGTCTTCCAAACACTTCTAAGGTAATCTCTTAGCTATAATGGAAGATCTAAATAGGGGAAACAAGGCCAAAGTGTTAAAATTCATCAACACCTGCACGCCTAAGTTTCTAACCCTTGCGAGAAATGAAGACACTTGTGTGCTGCCTTATCCCTTCAATAGAACTTGTGCACCATTATTTTGGAATTCCCTAGGGATAATACTAAGGTCTTGAGCCAAGTCTCGCCCAAGTATTACCCTTTTGGTCAACCGTTTCACAGGTAAACATGTGCCACGCAGGTATACCTGCGTGCCCAGGACTTGCGCGCCCACGTAGGACCTTTGTGCCTACTTCTTTTTGGGTGCCCCTCCTTCCTATTCACCTCTCTTATTCAAATCCACCTCTCCTATTCAAGATTCAGCCTTCAGAACCTTCTTCAAAGACATTTATGGAATGGTTCCTTTGTTGGATTCCTTATCTGAAAGGAATGCTGTGGAAAATCTCTTAAAACCTAGTGATTTACATCTCTTTATGTCACTAAGGTTATATATTTCATTCATTCAACCTCATCCTTTAATATTAGAGGATCTTTAATTTGGGCATCCTCCTTAAGAGTAAGCCCCAGTCTTAATTCCCTTAGCTTGGGAATCCTCCTTAGGAGTAAGCCCCAAACATGAGATTCTTTAATTTGGGCATCCTCCTTAAGAGTAAGCCCCAAGTCCCCTCCTAATTTGGGAATCTTCCTCAGGAGTAACCCCCAAGTTAGAGTATCCAAATCTCCATAAAAGTATATATACCTTTATGGACCTTATTCCTGGGTTTCTTCCCTAATATAAATCCCAATCGTCATCTATCTGGGCAGTCATACATACATAATCCCCACATCATTTCTTATGATTGCATATTTTTTGGCACAATTGTCAGGTTTTACCAATACCTCTTGTTTCTCACATCGAGCATGACTCATGTGAGATTAGAGAGTAAAAGTAATTATGACATCTTTCTTTGAGCCATCAACCATGCATAAACCTCATACTTATTTACTCGAACTACGTGGGTTCTAATTCCTTTTCTAAACAAGGATACGTAGGTAGCCCATTTGCGGGTATGATCCCAACCTTGAAATAATCCATGTCCTTCTGAATGACAATAAAATTCAAGTTCCCCACTGAGTGGCTTTAAAACCAGTATGGTCATCATAATGACCAAGAGATATCTATATAATGTATTAAAGGATACCATTGTCTAAGAATCTCCAATACATATGGATGATTCTCTATCGATGAAGAACCTCAAATACATATAAAAGATTCTCTAAATCTCATACATATCAATCATTGATTGTCAGATCTAAGGAAAGCTCATTTTCATACTTGGTAGTGTAATAAGGATTCACGAACATAACTTAAATCTATAAAGAGAGTCCCAGAGTATACAACAATTCCCCCCAAAAAGGTGTGATGAGTCTGACCTCCCATCCTCTCGACTAATGAAAATTATTAAGCCTCATCACTCCACAACTAATGAGCACCTACCTTTGGAAAGTAGGTCCAAATGGATATAGAATCATTGGATGTTTCCGGTTCTACGAACAAAACCGTTAGAAACCGATTGGAATGTTTGAACCATAAACAAATGAGGTCATCCCCAATTCCAGAGGAAACAGTGAACACCCAGGGTTAGTCTCGAGGAGGCATCTCACACGACACTAGAATTGTATTGTCACTATTTATATTTTAACTAATATAAAACTAAATAATATAAATATGGGATTTTTGAAAGATGAATGTAATATTAATATATATAAATATTTATATAAATGCAATACTAATAGAATAAATGCAAACATAATGATGTTAGATAGAAAAGAGATCCTCCCAGGATATTACCTAGAGTGAACCTTCATTATCTATTTATTAGTTCCAAATAAACCTAATTAACATGCTCCACTATATTAATGAACATAATATTCTGACCATGCTTTGAATATATAGTTCACTCAATGACCACCAAAAGACTACACATCCACCTCTTTGATCAAGGGATAATATTGCAGAAGTGAAAGCTAAGCCTTGGGTGGAAAGTGGAAACACAAAGGTGTCTTTCCCACTAAGATCCCTCTTGGACTAACTCTAAGAAAATAATAAACATAAAAAATGGATTTTAAATAACTTGGGTTGAACATTGGATTAATACCCTAGGAACTTCCTTGGGTTAGTTACTCCTGATCATGAGTATTAGAGATCACAGTGGAGAAGAGAACAGGATGGAAGTACAAAAGATAAAAATTATAGAATGTGAGGAAAAAGAAGACTAAAATACAATAAAAATTAATAATATAATTACATAATAAAATAAAATAAAAAATATATAAAATGAAAAACAAAATTTTCCAACCCCTTGAAATGAATATGAAGTACATTTTTATAGGGAGAGGGGAGATAAATTATCATTTCAAAATATTATTTCAAAGGTTTAGTCATGGTATCCCCATTTAATTACTAAATTGGAAAAAGTGGTATTATGGAAAGTGGTTAATATATATCTCATATGTCTAATCAATAAATTTAAGCTTTATTGTAAAATTAATGAATGATTTGTGGATAATTTACTCTAGATATTTAATTTGGCTAGGCAGACTCTTCGTATTCCACATATCTGATTTCCTATACATTTATGGCCTTGATATCAGTAGAATCAAGTGGTTAAATATTTATGAACTTTTTTCCTATGAATTGTCTCTTACTTCATGTTGAATTTTAACTCATTTGGATTTTCCATTTATGATATAAATTCCCATATTAAAAAAATTTCATATCTATACATAGATTTTGAGTCCTGAATTGGGAGCTAGTTTTGGGCCTCCAAATGATGGATTGAGCTTTGGGTACAGAAGAATAAAATGAATCCCAACAAACAAAAAAACCAAAATAATTATAATTTTTCAATTTTTATTAGTGTGTATATTTTTATAGCCAAAATAAATAAATTAATTAAAATAGTTAAAATCTAAAATTAGGTCATTTTTGCAATTAAGATAAAAATTCTTCTAAAACCATAAAATGCTACAATTGACCTTAAAATAAAACAATTTTGTGATTAAAAATAATTAAAAGTAAAATATTTGAAAATATTTGATCTGACATTAAGATCTTATATACTTATATGATACGTTTTATCGTGTATTTCATGTTATGTATGAGGTTTGATGTTGCATATGCTTTTAGCATGGTAGTCAGATATCAAGTTGATACAGTTAAACAGTATTGGACTATTGTTAATGATATCTTTACGTATATGTGGGGAACTAAGGATATGTTATTAGTGTCTATAAAATATAATAATCTAGTCATCATAGGTTATATAGATTCTATCATTTAGATAGAACAAAATTATATGAAGTTGTAATCATGATATGTCTTTTTTCACAACAGAAGATTTATTAGACAGAAGAGTTCTAAGAATCTAATTTTCACTAATTCTATAGTGGATTCATATTATATTATAGATTATGATTAATCCAAGTAATAAGTTTTGATTTGAAACTTTATCCAATAGATTAATTTGATTCCTGTCATTCAAACCCTTATCAAACCACATTAAAGGAAAAAGAGCTAAGGACGCATTAAAGGAAAAAAGAATATACTTGAGAAGTTTCATCTCTTTAGTTATTTTTCCAATGAGGTGAAGTTATAGTGAGTATAGTATTTATTGAGTAAAAAGTGGCATACCTATTGACGAAGACTCTATCTTAGTAGAGGCATGAGTATAATGTGAGAGCTAGTGGATTGAAGGTTATTAATAGTTGGCTCTAGTGCAAGTGAGAGTCTATTGGAGTTTGTTCCCTAGGACCAGATTCTAAGTACTTGATGATTACATGTATTCATTTTGTTGAATATTAATGTATTTTTCTATCACATCATGATTATTTCTCTATATGACATGATATGTGATAATTTTCTAAGGATGCATGCCTCATTCAAAGTACATATTAGTTTTCGGATGTGATAATATACTTTAGATGGTATGACAGTATTCCTCAAACCCATTTTATATGGTTGGATGATATTATCTTATGAGACATAGATAATATAGGACATCAAGGGAAGGAGGCTCCTAAGACATTGATACATATTATCATGGTGTTCTCCCTTGATAATCTATAATAAGGGAGTTTATGAGAATGAACCGAGCAGTGGTAAATTCACATTTTATCCATCATTGGATATACCTATATATGAATGTGTGCAATGGTCCTTATACTTTAAAATTATCATTATTAAATATCATGAGTTGCGTAATTTGATGTATTGATGAAAACCAAGATAAAATATGTTTGTAGCAGAGTAGGATATGTTGAGTGTGCTAGGAGTGATATTGCATTAATGGATAATGAAAGAAATTATTTATCCTTCTTTTATATTAATGAAATTTTATATCCCATGTCCTTTGATGAAAATGGAACTGTTTGGATAAATCTATGACCATGGTGTTCTATGGGAATGTATATCTCTGAAAAGTCAAAGAAATAAGCATCTAACATGTAGGTTGATGACATAGGTATGCAACCTGCTTGATTAGAGCTATCATGATAGAGATATTATATTATATGTTAATTATTCATAGGATGTTTTATGTTGTTGTGACATTAACTTCTTTCTCTATGGATGTCTCAGTGTGTTGCTAGATGATAATTCTTTCTTTTTTGATGACCTAACTGACTTAATCTCATCGTGTCATCGTTGAGTTGCAGGATCCAAGTACAAAATCCCTCTAGAGATGATCCATATGTACACTATAATCTCTGATTACTCGTAAATGTAAAAATCGTATTACTCATAAATTAAGTCTAAAATCCAAGTTGTTCATTCCAAATAGACACTTCCACTCAGAACCTACAACCTCAATGAAAAACATATTATGGATTCCACGACAAAGTGCACGACACAAATTTTTCAATTCCAATAAAGAGACCTAGTATTTGATTTCCATTGATCAGGTGAAAATAATCTGTGTAATGAAAAAATTAAATTTTAATCCATGTTAATACTTTATTTATAAGAAAGTAAAAAATAAATAACCATAAAAATTATATATTTTTTCTATATAATATATTTTGTTTAAGATTGATTGGTTCAAAATATAGTTTTACTTTTAATATTAATATAAAAATTATTTTTTAAAAATACTACATATTTATTTATATTAAATTGAGAGGGTCCTAAAAAATATAATTTAGATAAAAATAAAAAATTCCTCAAATAATTTTTTCTAATCATTTTTCAAACTTGTTAAATAAATAATTTGAAAAAATGATAATTAAAATGATCCACCATATTCATGTTGAATATAAAAAGTTCTAATTTTATATGTTTATTTAGTAATAGGTTTTAATAAAAATAAATTGTTTTATTAATATGGTGTTAAATACATTTACGCTTAATTATTCATCAAATAATGTGTTCTTACATGTGAGGGAAACCACCCACATAAAGGGTGCACGGGAATTTCAAGGATCGTAATAATTAAAATATAAACCAGTACCCAACCTGTTCATTTTCACAACATAATCATTTTATTAAAAATTCACATACATATACTCATGATTTGGAGTTTTTTTTAGAAAATCAGCACAAGGATTCAATTAACAAAAACAAATTAAAAGAGTCTAAAGGAGGTAATTTTTCATTTGTCTTTATTGAGAATACCAAGCAATTCCTCAGTGATAGTGGTTAAATGCACACCAGAGATTTCGGGAATACCATGATTAGCAAGATTATCAGCAAGATATTTGGCTTCTCGGTAGACATGTGTGATAATGAAATTCTTTAAGGCAAGAAAGTCAAGACATTTGATCCACTTCAACTCATGATTTGGAGTTATTAATAACTTTATAAGGATGAAATATAGGAAGAAGAAAAAACCTAAGAGTAAATGATAATTGATATATAAAAAAAACTGAATCACAAATAAATAGTTGAACATTTTAATTGAATTTTTTTCTATCTATTCAATTTTTCTTGATCCTATAAAGTTAAACTATTTCTAATTAATTATATATTAACTTTCTCACCTATATCAAATATTTCTTCAAATTAGTGTTCTAAAGGTATCTAAAAATAATATATCAAGTAAAATTTTATACCAAGTTCACATACTAGAAGGAGATAAAATTGAAAAAATTTCAAATGTTTAATTCATATACATCAACTAGTTACATAATTTAATGTCATGTTTCATTTGAAATTACTAAAATTAGAATTTAAATGAATTTGTATACCCAAAAATAATAATAATACACAATTATTTATGTAATTATTTGTTCAAATTAATTGTAAAAAATATTACTTAAACAAATAGATTCAACTATGTTTCAACTTGATTGAAAATTATATTAGGTAAACAAATATTCTATAAATAAGAGAATTTTGAATAATGTGGTACATTTTATTTGGAAGACTAAATAACTATGTAACACATTTTGAGTAAATTTGGTCGATATGATATCCCCAACTATCAATACCTGATATAAAATTTATGGCATAATATATATATATATATATATATTAAAGATTTATAGAATTCTCATATAGTGACCATAAATAGATGTATTTATTTCTTATTTTAGGGAGTTAATATGTTCCTTATAGTTCATCATAGTTCCTTTCAATTAAGATAATATTCCTTCCTCTCTTGTTGTTAAAAATATCTAGATTCAACTACTTGAATTCTTCCATCAATTGTTCCAATGTGGATGTATTCAATCCAACTATGTTATGGTATTTGGTAATAAGGAATGAATGAAAATTATTTAAATGTACATTAGGTTTATAACGATTTTACTTATATGCATATTATATGATAAAATTATATTTTATCATACATGATAACACTTCAAGTAAGATAAATGTAAGATAAAATGTGGGGGTAAATAACTTTAGTCAATGTGTTGCATATCATTAATTCCTCTACACATTTATAGATATTTTACTTATATCTTAATTTTATTCTTACATAATAAAATTGAGTTGTTTAAGAAAACATAGTTCCTTATTACTTATAATGTATCAAAGGTACTAAAATTATTGAAATTTTAAAATTTACCTATTTTTTATTTGAATGGTACTGAAATTACAGGACTCATCTCACCATATCTTTGACATACTATACCTTGTGATTCTATATAAATCTCAAAATATCCCAACAAAACATCATAATAATTTCTACATAGGAATAATGAAAATCAAAGGGAGAAAACATGGAAACTACCTATCTTTGAAATAACTACCCACAGGATTAAATGAATACAAGAATAGAAAATACAACACCCTTTGGTTACTTAACATCAAAAATCTACTATATGAAAAAACTCCATATAGATCTGCCCTTCAAAATCACCATTTGGAACTGCCCTATAGATATCATAATTTGGAACCAAAATCTAGATTCATAGTATCTATATATTGTACTTACTGAATAAAATTAGTAAAAACATCGCCATATATATCACCAATCAGAACACACTATCCAAATTCAATCATTTGAATGATGCTATCCATAATTAACTAGCCAATCCTACAAGAAATCTACTCAATATATCATGCTCTAGAGAATAAAATATTAAAATATAACATGTCGGGTCAATCCTCCTTCCACTTTTTAAGCCAGACTCTTAGACTCAAATAATAGAACGGGAGGGGAGAAATAAAGTAATAAATACTATATACCCTCCACTAATTGATTCTTTGAAGCCACATCAACAAAACATTAGAAACCCATAGTCTAAAGGACTAGTCAAAAAACAAAAAATAAATATGGGGAATATGTTATTCTAATAACCAAACCCTATGGTCTCCTCCCTTTGAATATTCAATGCCACAAACCTCATATTACACAATATCATCTATAAAAAATGATAACATTTAGGAATCTAATAACATATTCCATACAATCCATCATCTGATAAACACCAATTGATAAGAAGGTAGAATGAAAATTCCAAAAAGGTTAATTAACCGCTAAAAACAACCAAAAATTCATTTTCCATGAATTCCACAAAGTATAATTAACCTCCCTTGAAAATTTATGCATCGGATTTCTTGTCTAGTGCCTACAGATCCTTCTAACTAACCCAATAATAAACCAAAACTTGTGATATAATATCAACAGATACTATTTAATATTATCTAGGAACTCTCTACATAGAAGCAATTAGATTTTTTAGTATAAGTTATTTTCCTATTATACACAAAAGATATCATAGGATCCAATTATTTTATATTATCATAGAATTCAAGTCAAAAGTGAAAGAAATCACCAAGAACTAAAAGGAATAAAGCCAGTGTTAATACCTAAAAGTTGAGAATATTTTATGCTCATGTTTCCTGTGATGACCTTTATCAAATATATGCATAAAATATCTACGTTGAGGTTCAAATTTCAGGAGCATGGATGATGATAGGTGCTGGAATTTTAAAATATTCATGAAATTGTTGATTCAATTATATTCTCTTTAGATGTAGTTTGAAAACCCCGATTGAAACTGGTTCAAGATAGGAACCCATAATCAAGAAGTATTTTGAAATATGAACGTATAAACTTGTATGGGTGAATAAAATTCAAGAACATTAACTAAAATTTCTTGAGTAAAAGATAATAAGATCTATACCTATTTTTAATTATTATATTGGTTCCCATGGGTAAGAATAAGGAAAAGAAAAATGATTTAGAATGAAAGATACATGATAATACCCATATACCAAATATTTCCTTGATACCAATGTTAAAAACACCCAAAAATAGAAAATAAGTATATACAACATTCTGTAAGAAAATAAAATCATTTGGAGTGGGTTATTTCTTTGATTGAGGGAACATCATCATGTCTTGTTCAAGTAATTAAACCTAGTACAAAAAAATTGATAATGATGGAAACCAAAATTAAATGATCTCCAACTCAAAAAAAATAGATTGTGCATGAGTGGGATATTTTTATAAATCTAAGAATGGAACAGTTTAATCCAATGAACACAATATATAAAAACATATATTTTTAATTAATAAGTCAGAACAAAACCTAATATTTTCATATTGAAAAAAATAGGAAACTGAGGGTGAATTACTCAACATACAGCTAATTGATAGAAAAAAAATTAAATTTTCAGGCACATAATTTACCCCAAAGAAAAAATAAACGGAAAAAGAAAAGGAAATTACTAGTCTAAGATATCTCTTGATAAAATATAGGTGAGTTTCATGCCATATAATTTCTTCTAAAATTCATTGTCATTTAAATTTCATAAAAATTACTTCACATTAAGAGATTCCCAAAAATTAGTTTCATGACACGAACTCCTTCTTCTTTGTGAACTTTGATGGGAACCCAACACTTTTTTGTAGATTTAGGTATTAAAAACATTAGACAAATACAATATAAGAATATAAAGAAACAAATAAGTGAATAATAGTTGATACATAAAACAAAATTGAATCAAAAAAAATAGTTGAACATATTAATTGAATTGTGTCTTATCCATTAATTTTTTCTTTTCATTGTGCATTGATGTTCATTGAACCGCTTTTTAAGATATTTTGAATTTGAACCGTCTCTAAAGAATTAAGTAGGGACTTCCTCACCTGTATCAAATCTTTCTTCACTAAATTCATGTTCTAAATGTCTATACAAATAATATATTAAGTAAAATGTAAGACAAAGTTCTCATACTAAAAATATATAAAGCTTCAATAATTTCAAATTCCTAATTCATATCTTATCCATCAATTAGTTACAGAATTCAATGTCATATTTATTTTGAAAGTACTGAAAATAAAACTAAAATGAATCTGTATAAAAAATCCATTATAATGTGGAAATCCCATTTATAAAAAATTGTAATGTTTCAAAAAAATCATGTTGGTATTCCATTTTATATTCTATAGTTTTTATATAATCACTCATCATAAAAAATAAATCAAGTGGGTATCCCATTTTTGTAAGGTTATCAATTAAAGTGTGTTGAACTATCTAGGAGTGATGGGAGGTTTTTATTCCTATTCTAAAACATAAATTTATTTTCTTATGAAAAACTAATAAAAACAACCCTTCAAAGTGTTAAGAATTTAAAAAAAACCTTTACCAAAAAACATGCATGTATGTAATGACCCAAACTTTTATAAATAAAATTTCCCTTATGATTTAATTAAATGTATTTATATGTATTATGGTTATAGAAAACACATGAACTTATTTGGTTTTATTATATCCAATCATATTTAAAAGGTTATTAAGCGTCATTACTATTGATAATATATTTTTTGAACATTGATCATATGATTAGTGTAAATATAAGGTTTGACATAGACAAATGAAGTGATGGCCTCAACCAATAGGATCATACCCTATGAAGCCCATTTATCGAAGATTCCAAGGGAGATAAAATCACTGGGTTTTTTCCTTGACCAAGCCCAAATTGAGATCCAAAAACATAAGCATGAGAGAATCCATTTATAAGAGAAGTTCAAGCTCATCGAGATCACGTCACAAACCATGTACGCCGAACCACCCCATGAAAATATCACCATCCTGAACCATACCCTTATGTTGTTTATTAGAGTATTAAAGGTATGTGTATCAAGACCATAATAATATGAAAATTTATATTTTATTTTAAATATAATATTTTTTATATTTTATACTTATTATTAATTTATAAACAATTTTTTATTTTTATATAATAAAACACAAATTGTATTTTTAATTAGTATTCAATTTCAATTAAGATTGTTATTTTGATGAATTAATGAATTTTAAAAATAAATATTTTTTTAATAAAATATTATTATTGAATTAAATTTATTAAATATAAATGATCATATAATTTTTATGAATTCAAAAGAAATTTTTATAATGGTTCAAAAACTATTATTGTTAAAAAAACCTAGCATTTACCAATAAATCTTGATTCTTATTTTAAAAGTGAAAATACATATATTTATAAAATTATTTATATAAAATAGATATTATTTTTGGAATCATAAGGTTGAAGTTATCTAATAGTGAATTTTTTATAATTTTCTAAGACATTCAAATTTTCATGTAAAATTTAAATACGGTATAAATATATGGTGTGTATTATGACATCATAATACCCAAAATTGATGTAATAAATACTATAAATGATATCCAAAGAAAAATATATTTTTACCCACTAAAATAATATAATATTAATTTTATATGATTAATTTTATAAATAAATTATAAATCCTCAAAAACCTATAATATATTTTATGGTTTTAAAATCATTTCTTTAAGGACATGACTCACTTACACATCATAAAGGGTATTATTTTAAGAATTTTTTCCCTAAAACTAGTAAAATAATGAAAACCAACCCTATTTTGTTGAAACCATGGGAAAAAATCATGGAATGTTTTGTGGTTTTGGTTATTTTATTATAAAGAGTCCAAAATCTAAGTTTGAAAAGTGATAAAGAATTCCCCAGTAATTTCCTATATAAACTCACCCAATCTACCATTTATCCTCACTAAAAAACCTTTAAGAACATCCTCACTCTTCCCTATCCTCTCTAGATTCCTACAAATGTTCCCCCATGCTCTGAAGAATCTCCTCCCAAGCATTTGTAATCACCCTCTCAAGGTAAGGGATCCTCTCATTCTCCTATTTATTCTAGTAACTTCTTTATCCTATATATTTTATCTTAATTTAATAATGTTGTGATATGTTATTAAATATCCTCTTTACTATAAATTTTATTTATAAATGATTATATAACCCTTTCACTCTCATCAAGCACTCGCATTAACATTTATATTCACCTGTTATGCTGCTGAAATTTCACCACGATTTTACATGCCAAACAATTGTGTAGTGAATACCCATACCCATCTCCTATCAAGGGTGTTAACCTTTATGAACTTATAAATATAGATTTGGGACTTAAACTTATTTATTCCACACTCCATTATTGTGGAATAAAATATTATGATGAATGAATCCATGTTTTATGATCTATGTGGAACACTTAAGCATGAGAATGAAATGAAAGTAATGGGAGAGCCTAGAATTATATAGTGCTTCAATGAATTGTATAATGTTTTAGACTCATGATATATCATAAAATGGATTCAGGAGTGAACCTAATCTACCATGGGACTTTTTCTATCATGATGTATTGGAATTTATCCTTGACTTATGTTTATGATGCAATTTTTTATGTTGTTTCCACATTTCTCATACTGCCTTTATGTTATCATGTTATATCATGACTTATTATTCATGTTTATGATTCTCACTCCTTTTATACCCCAATTATATTCCTATTTTATGAAATATATAATACTCTTCATGTTATTCCATGTTTATTCCCTTACTGGGATTTATAGACCATCTTTTTCTTATGTATGTCCCCAGGTTATCCCAAGTAGTTAAAAGTTAAAGGGAATATTATGATCATGTTAAGAAAGTTTTAAATAAATATGATGTATTCCCTATTTTAATTGGTTGTGTAATTTACCTAATTCCAAAATATAATAGAATTATAAATCTTCCAAGTTATATTATGTGTACTATTATATGATAGATCATTAATTAATAAGTAATAAAGATAAGGGTTTTTATAGTTTGTAACAAATGAAAATTTTAGTTATTTTAGGATTAAGATTAAAAAACTTTAGAGAAAGGCTTGGGGATAAAACTAAGTATAAGAAAATATCCCTAAATTTTAGTAAGTGTAGAGTAAGTTTTATATCAAGAAAATACATCTCTTTCTGGATACTATAAGTGGATGTGGCTCTGAAATAGATGTATATAAGGGTAAAACCTGAAAACACCACGTTGAGATAGACTCACCTGGGAACTGGAGCATGACAAGGGGCCTTGCTACACACCTAGATTGAAACTCCCAGGGGATATGCTTTGGTAAATTCATAATATTATTAAAAACCATTATTAATGGAACAAAAATTCCCATGATATTATATGTTAGGAAATAGATCATGGATAACATAGATTGAATCCTAGAAATTCATAAATTAAAAATAAATGTCATTTATAAATTATACCTTTAATTTCATTATATTTCCGTTTATATATTCAATATTTTTAAAATTCCCATACCTAATTTTCCCTTTATTTTATCCATTATCCAGAAATAGGAGGAATTGGGTAAACAACCAATGTGAAGGGAAATATGATGATTGCCCAAATGAGATGCCCAACCTGATGGGAGAAGGAATCACAAATGTTGTGATGATTCTCTCTCAACTGACTCAGGTTCTTTATAGAAACCTGGATCAGGAGGAGCACCAAAATTCCCCTAAGAAATAACTAGATACAATAGATATCTTTATGTAACAAATGACTCCAAAATTCAATGGATCATATGATCCCTTAATCGTATAATAATGGATCAACTCCATTGATAAGATCTTCTACATCACTCAATTTTCTGATCAAGATAAGGTTATACTAGATATTTATCATATGGAGGGAGAATCTAATCAATGGTGAAAGCTGATCAAGAATATGAAGCCTAAGGAAGATATCAAAGTGATGGGTGTAATGAATTCTGAAAAAAATGATAAATATTTTCCTCGCACTCTCTAACTTAAAAAGGAAAGGGATTTACTTATCCTCAAGAAAACAATATGATGAATCTATTAGGGTGTATGAGGAAAACTTTTCTAGAATTTCACTATACACCTCCTTCTTTTTCATTACCCCTGAATAAAAATTTTATCTTTATTTAGTGGGATAAAACCTAGTATATGAAAATCCCTATTGATCTCAGAATTTGATACATATGAGGAAATTATCTAATGTGCCCTAAAAGTCAAAATGGATATCATTGAATATCAAGGTTATCATCTGGATAAGAAGTGAAAAGATAAGTTTAATTATGGATGTAAGATGGAGAAATATAATGGTGATAATAAATTTCAACACCCCACTTGTCAAAAGTGTGGAAAGAATAACTCCAAAAATTACCTAAGGGGATGAGGAAATTCTTTTGGTGTAGGAATGAAGGACACCTAGCTAGAAATTGTCGATGGGAGAAACCCACTAATGTGGTTAAGGAAAGGAATGATCCTATTAACCCTCATTGCATTGTTCATTATTTAAAATTCAAATAATCATGGCACTTTTCAAACCAATTCACTAAGCCAAGGGTTTTTTGAGACAACCAACAACCTCCAAGGAATCAAGGGAGAGATTTTTCCATCACAACCGTTGAGGTGGATCCCGACAATGAAGTGGTGATAGGTACTCTAGTTACTCATTCAAGAATAGATATCAAACTTTTTTATTTTGGTTCTATGCATTCCTTCATATCACGAAATTTTGGTATAACTATTCAAACATTGTCACAAAGTATAAAAGTAGAGCTTTCAATCAAAATGGAAAATGGGGTAATTATTTTATACTGAGTACATAACTCTTCATATCAAAATTTTAGGGTGGAATTTCCTATAGAACCTTGTGATACTCCCTTTAGTGGAATTTGATGCAATTATGGGTATGGATTGGTTTTCCCTATATAGAGGCAACATAAATTTATACGAGAAGGAAATCACTCTCTGTGTCACAAAATCGTCCTATGATTCTATACAAATACAAGGAGATAAATGAATCTTCATTAGCACCAACATCTCAAGAATTGATATTATTTCCCTATGATCAAGAATATATATCTCAAATGATTTATTCTAAGGAAAGGATCATACTTGAATACAAACCTATTGTTATGGAATACATTGTAGTGTTTACCGATGGATTTTTAGGTCTTCCTCCTAGTTGATAGGTTGAATTATCAATCAAGATTATACCTGGGGAATTACCATTATCCAAGAATCTATATAGAATGGATGTTGTGGAACTTAATGAGATAAATAAACAACTATAGGAGAATATAGATAAAGTTTTCATATGCCCAAGTTATTTACCATGGGGTTCACCAATCCTCTTTGTTAAGAAGCAGTATGGGTAAATGCAACATTGCATTGATTATTGTGATCTCAACAAGATCATGATAAAGAATAAGTATACTATTCCATGGATTTATAACTTGTTATATTATATAAATGAATTACACTACTTCTCCAAAGTGGATCTACAGTCAAGGTATGACCAAGTTAGGGTGAATAAGGTGGATATCCCCAAGACTGGTTTTTGTACAAGGTATGAGCACTATATGTTCATAGTTATGCCATTCGGACTCACTAATGCTGCAGAAATATTCATGGACTTGATGAATATATCCTTTATAGATTACCTCAAACAATTTATGGTAGTATTTATAGGTGATATTCTAATATACTCCAAAATCAAGGAGGGCATGAGAAGCATCTAATCACTATGCTAAATACCTTACAAAGGGAGAATCTTTATAACAAGTAAAAAAATGTGATTTTTAGTTGAAATAAGTATCATTATTGAGGGATATTATCACAATCAATGGGATATATAAAGTCCCTTCAAAGATAGAATCAATTAAAGGATGGATGAGGCCAATATCTTTGATAGATATCAGTAGTTTCCTTGGATTAGCTGGGTATTATCATTGATTTTTGAGAAATTTCTTTCCATTGTCAAATCCTCTAACCAAGGTATCTTGGAAGGGATTCATGTTTTTTTGGAGTAATTAATGTGAAGAGAGATTCATGGAGTTGAAAAGAAGGCTTATCACTGCACTTGTACTCACTCTACCCACAAGTGGAGAAATATTTGTGGTATTCAGTGATGCTTCGAAGAAGGTCTTGAGATGTGTGTTAATGCAGAATGAAAAAGTGATAGCCTATGCTTTAAGGCAATTTAAGGTTCATGAACTGAACTATGCAATGAAAGATCTAGAGTTGGTTGTAGTTATCTTCACATTGAAAATATGGAGAAAGTATCTCTTTGGGGAGAAGTATGAAATATATATAGACTACAAGAGACTCAAGTATATATTTACATAGAAATAGTTGAATAAGATATATTGGCGATGGTTAGAGCTAATCAAGGACTATGACTATTCAATCTACTACTATCCTGAAAAAGTGAATAAATTATTAGATGCTTTAAGTATAAAGGATACATAAATTGTATCATTAATGAGAATTGAAAAGGATCTAATCTTCTTAGACTCGCTACTGGAAACATAGACTATACCCATGGATTAGAACCATGGGTATATCCCTTAGAACCATTGGTATATCCTATACCCACAATTTTATAAATTGTGGCTGATGGAGTCATCAGTATAGAGCTATACCTATTTTTTCTATAGAAATTGTGGGCATATCCTATGATATTTTATCATAGCCATGGTTTTGGTTAAACTGAAGGTGTATATCTATAACCATAGTTTGGAGAACTGTGGGTATAGATTTTCCTAGTAGAAAACATATAACCATAGTTCATTGAACTGTGGTATAGCTACTTATCCCCATTTGGCAGCAGTAGACCATCCTAAACTTATAAATAAAATAAAAACCATAGTGAATATTCTATGAAATAAATATATTTTATATTTATCATTCAACCAACTACTTTGAATAATTTTCGAACCATTTACAATACTATAACATACATATAAATCCATACAAACAATAAATTCAAGTCATTAAACAACATCCACATGTATCTTTACTACTAAGTTAAAAATGGAGGGGGTCAATATCTCCCTCATCACCAACATCCTCATCCCTGTCACTATCAGCAACATCCTCATCACCAAAAACATCATATGTAACACCAACAACATCATCCTCATCATCATCACCATCACTATCATCGTCGCATCCATCACTACCACCATAAACTTGACCTCCACAAGGGCCCTCATTGACATCACTCAGGGCATCATATAAATATTTCATTGATTCCATACATGAATCAAAAGTAGTATAAGCCTCTGGTTATAGTGATGGACTTATAACTAACACATGTTTCAGGAAGTGTTTGGTAATCAGTTTACTTATTTCACACTCCTATAAATCTATTTTTTCTTTAGATGCTTCTTCATGATTTTTTTATATCTTAGTGGTTTTACAAGTTTGAGAGGATTCTAATGAGTGTCAATACCTAGTGGGGTTGATTTTTTTTGGGTCAACATCAGACTCTCCCCCAGTGCTCTACACCTAATACCTGACTCAAATGAACATTTGGCCCAAAGTTTTCATCTTCTTTCTCATCTAGGGACTCTAGGGTAGAGTTTGGAAAATATTAAAAATATATTTAATTATGAATTACTTATAAATATTTGAAATATAAATAAATACTTACAATATTTTCTTGTATTTTTACATTTACTAACATTCATCCTTTTTTCTCTACTCGTGCAAAATAATTTTGCTCGAGGCACACGACCTTCTATAACCAATACAGCTTTCTCTAAATGACATTTATTATTATAATACTACATTATTTAATAATATAAAAATGATAAACCTATAATGAATTAAAATTATAGACATTAAATAAATCCATAAAATTAAGAAGTATCTAAATATAAATTTAATTAAAATTTTAATACTAGTGGCATAACATAAACAATACAAACTAATTATCATGCTAAACATGGGTATGATATGGATTCTTCTTGTATGTTAATTTCAGTCCAATTATATCTTATTATGTTATTTGGTTATTCAAGCACTTAGTAATTTTGATCATTCGGTCATTAGGATCATTTTTAGGTTAAGTTGTTTGGTAAATTGGCCAATTGGTCATTTGGTCATTTGTCCATTTAGTCATTTTTTCAATTAGGACATTTAGACCATTTATACAAATTAGGCCAATTAGACTATATAGTAGAATTATCCCAATTCGTCTAATTAGTCCAATTAGGACATTTAGGCCAATTAGGCCATTTAGTCTAATTTTTTCATTTAGGCCATATAGGCCAATTATTCCATTTATTCCATTTTTTTCAATTACCCCATTTAGTCCATTTAGTCCATTTAGGCCAATTAGAATATTTTTTTATTTAGTCCAATTTGGTCATTTCATCCATTTCGGCCAATTTAGGCCAATTAGGCTGATTACTCTATTTATTTGTCCAATTTAATCCAATTATTCCATTAATCCAATTTATGCCAATTAGGCCATTTAGGCCAATATAGGCCAATTAGGCCATTTGTTTGGACGATTAGTCTATTTATTTCAATTTAGGCTTATTCAATCCCATTCATGCCAATTTAGGACATTTAGGATAATTAGGCCATTTAGGTGAATTGGACCATTTAGGTCAATTATTCCATTTAGGATGATTATATAATTTAAGATATTTAGTCCAATTAGGCCAATTAGGTCAATTAGAAGATTTAGGTCATTTAGGTTATTTAGTTCATTTGGCCATTAGTCTATTAGGCCATTAGGTCATTAGGATATTAATCCAATTGGGAAATTGGCCATTGGACCATTAGGTTGTTAGGCCATTAGGCCATTAACCCAATTGGCTAATTGGTCATTATGCCAATTATTCCAATTGGCCATTAGTCCATTGGGTTAATTGGCTATTATACCATTAGGCCATTAGGCCATTAGGCCATTAGGACATTAGGCCATTAGGCCATTAGGCCATTAGGCCATTAATCCATTAGGACATTAGACCATTAGGACATTAGACCATTAGTGTAATGCCCAGACCCCAGTTACCCAGAGTCGGTGCATTATTACATAACATTGTCATGATCACAAGGAAATCATGTCCCAAAAGACCGATCAGTTTAGTATTATTGGAAACAATATTCATACATAAGTTCAAAATTACAACTTGAAAAGAAATACAACACTAATTTATTCCATTAGAAACATCCAAGACTCCTAGATTAATCCTGCAAGTCACTTATAATTAACTTCTTCATATCCTGGGAAAATGAAACATAAGAAATGGGTGAGCTCAAACGCTCAGTAAGGGTAAGCAATAAAGCGGAAGATAACATAAATATTAAGCATGGTGAATAATTGAAAATACATTCCTTTACCAGTAATAAACATGAACACTTTTATGGAAGGAATATGATATTAGTAAATAATTCCATAATAAAACATAATCATGGGCATTCTTCTAGTTGAATGACCATATGAAACATCAATATTATTTTCATAATGAGGGAATGTATAATGCTGGACATTCTAAAACATTTTGTCAAGGCCTTGTCCAAGACGTCTAAAAATGATTAAGGCCTCGGACAAAACCATACATCAAAATGGGAAAGTTCTGGGAAAATTTCATGTCTAGTTGTCTCATGAGACCTACCGATGCATCGAGGAGCTATAGCGGGCTCCACCCATCACTTAAAAATTCCAATACATTCCTCATATGAAAAGGTTGAAATATAACATAAAAATTTGTATTAAAACTAGCATACGAAATGTCAATAATTTAAACATAAAAAATGAATGGTATAAAAATAACACATCCACAGTCAAACATATCACAAAACCATTAATACAATATGGAAGATTTGTATCATAATAAATCAACTTCAAAAAATTTTAAAATCCATCAAAGGATGTTGACATAGATGAAAATGATTTGTAAAACTCTTCAAGAGAAATATATATTTTTCATCAAAACATTTAAAAGTCACCCAATTTAAAAAGGAAGACATTTAAAGACATTTTTGAATCAAAGTGTCCCATACCACTTTGAATCTTTTTAAAGGAATTAACATTTTAAAAACATTCATGTCCATATAAATAAATTCATAAAAACCCATTTTGAAAACATGGACATTAATGAGAATGATTTAGAAGAATAAATATTTAAACCATTTAAAATGATGATCTAGTTAAAGAGTCCCTTAAAATATTCCTTTTGAAAATATTTTTATGAAACATGGATAAGGATGATAAAGAGGTCCCAGTATATACTCACGTAAAACAACCTCGGATAACAAAGATATTGTGAAATTAACCCTTACCTTGCACTTTCTTTTAGTCGAGGGTACGTTTAACCTTCTGTATGAAGACCGTAGTATGTTATTAAATTATAACAGAACCATATTAATATTTATGATATCATACATGATTCATTTATGACTTTATACTTCCCATTTAATAATAATTTCCATGTTAAATTAACATTTCGGGTAATAATCGCTTTCTTTATCATATGTGTTTTAACTTGTTACTATTGATTGTATCACTTAGATCAAGATTTAAATACTTTCAGAATATAAAACATTATTTATATATCATATATATTTAGAATATAAATATGTATAATAGACATATATATGAAATGGAAAACACCGTTTATGGAGATGGTAGTCTGTACATACGCATAAACATTGTATCCGTTTTCATATCATATTGAACGGAACTAAGTGAATAAGATATATGTAAGTACATATATATATATATATATATATATCTAGTAGAATTATTATTTCATATATTACATACTTATTAATGATATATATTTTATAATCATCATTGAATGGTGAACGTGGAAATGAATATCATAACGTCGTAGAGACGGTAATCTGTACGTACGCACGAGCGACAATATCATTAGATTGATGGAGAAATCATATGTAATTGGATGGTATATAATATATAAATAATCATTATCATGTTATATTTATTATTTATATCAATTACACAGCATTATTATACTCATCTAAATAATAATGTATTGAATAACAATTACACCACGACGTGGAGACGGTAAGTTGTACGTACGCACATATGGTGACATGTCATTCAAAAGATGGATATAATAATGAATATGGTTGTATCATATTTATAATAAAATCACATTATATATAATATAATGTAGTTATTATTTTAGAATGGAAACAAAAAATAAAGAGGGAGTGGAAGAAGAAAGGAACTTGAAAGAGGTGATGGAATATTTACCACTTCTTCGGGTTCTTCCTTTTGATTTGATCAAAATGATCCTTATGTTGGATTTCTGAATAAAGGAAGGCCTCTAGGATGAAGGGAGGACATTTGAGAGGGTATTTGGTCAGGGTTTTTCTGAGACAAATGGCTTTGAAGGTGTGAATTAGATAGAAGGGTGAGTGCCCTTTTATAAGAGTGGTGAGGGGCACCTTAGGAAAAGCTAGAAATATTATTTTATAATAAAATCATTTTCGGTTTATAATGTCTCCAAAATGGATTATTTAAAATATAAGGTGGTTATGGGTAAAAAACCACTCAACCAATAGGTTTTAGACAGGTTTGGGTTACTATATTAACCTTATCTTTTTTATTTAACTCTTAGTTAAATAGTTTGATATTTACCATGTCTCTTTGTATTTCTATATTATATGGTTAATAAACATACTATATACTTCCAAGAGAACCCCAAGTGGTTAATTAATGATATACCTATAATTATATAATTATTTTTTCCAAACCTTAGATTTTTAGGAATAGAATATCTAAAATATTTGTTTTAAAAACTCTTTTATGTCAATTTTGACACTATTTGATATTTTGTATTTTTTAATTCATAATAGCATTATTACTTTGAAAAAATTAATATAATAAATACTAACATGTCACATTAACCTATAAAATTCTTTGAATTCATAAAAAGTCTCAACTTACATTTATTTGGATATTTATAATATCAATTATTTTTGATATTTCATTAATAAGGTAATTACTGCATCATCATTGTGTCATAAATAAATTAAATTATTTAATATCTGAAAAAATATAAATAACATACCCTTATGTAGGAAATAATTTTATCTTTCCAATGAATTTTTATAGTCTAAAAGATGACTTACATAACCTCATGTAAGAATTGATTTACTAAAAGGAATTTGTTTATGTCATTTTTGTCTTTACTTTAAGTTAATTAAAATAAAGTGTCATTATCATTCATAAGTGGCTCCATGGGGTCCCAAAATAAACCCAAGGATGCCCATGGCCGGTCATGAGTCATAAAATAAGGTTAGGACAAGTGTTAAGGTAATTTTGTATTTTTATAATATTCTTTTTACCTTGAATTACTCTATTTACCTTTAACCGCGGCAAATAAAAGTCAAAAGTTATTATTCACCAAAAATTATTTTCATCTTATTGAACCAAATTTTACTTACTAGTATCAACCGTGTCTCTTTTATTTTTGAAATTAAATTTAAAAAAGTGGTAAAATTAAGTTTTATGCAAATTTGCAAATTCTCCTAGGAGGTGGGTAAAAGACGGTAAAAAGTTTGATAAAATTTTTATATATCTAAAATTATTGTAAAATGACTACAATGAATTAAATTGAAATTATATATGTATTGTGTATCTGTTTTTACCTAAAATAAATTTAAAAAAATAAATAATTATTTAAATAAAAAGTCGGTTTTAAACAATAACTCAGTGTTTTTCATTATTCATCAAAAATTGAAATTTTTCAGAAAAATACCAAAAATTCACCTTAATATAATTTTGATATTACCAATTCAAAAATGAATTATATTTTACAAATTTTAAATCATAGAATTTTCATTAATTAATTTAAAATTAATTCCCATTGTCAAAACCAAAAAGCGTATTTTTAAGAAATAATAACTATCAAAAGATTGACACTTGTTAATGTCCAATTTCAATGTGAAATTACTTAAAATGATCATCATTGCATTAAATGGTAAAAATATAATATATTTATAATTACAAACCATTAAAATGTATAATTTAACACTATAAATTATTTTGATTAAAAAAGTTGTTTTTAGTTAAAATATAGTATTTTTCACTATTCACCAAAATATGAAAGTTATCAGAAAAACACCAAAAATTTATTGAAACTAAATTATTATATCCCGATTCTAAAAAAGAATTTTATTTTGTCAAATTAAATATATAAAAGTTTCAAATATTGGATTTAATAAAAGGTTCTCTATTAAAAGGCGGTAAAATTGCATTTTTTTAAAAATACTTCTTTTATCTGAAAAAAATGAATTTGTTCTTACATTATGTATAAGAAACTCATAATATTTATTATAAAATTATAAGGATTATATAAAGTTCAAAATTCAGTTAATACTATTCATAACAGCTTTTGAACGGCTAGTTTGGTAAGTCATGGTGCGCTAGAACTCAATGTTGCGTGTAGTGAAAATTATTGAATTATATTGAAGATATAACGTACTACGAAATATTTGGGTGTTACATTCTTCACTCCTTCAATAAATTGTGTCCTATCAATTTGAAATTGTTTTTTCAAAATAAAAGTTTGAAAATAGAAAATACCTTTGTGGGAAAACCCACATCAGAAATTGGGTTAATAAAATTTAGTCTTAATAAGAGGAAAAGGGGAATGAAAACATCACCACCAAATTATGATCTCGATTAAGAGAACATTGGTGGAAATTAGATACATATAGTTGGAGGGAAAATGTAAATATTTATAGGGAGTGATTGAGGTCATCAGTCACAAACAATTGTAGAATTGAGGGCCTCAAAGCCATGAATCTATGATGATTTAAAATATCATTTGTTCAAAAAAACATAAGGTATTAGGATAACACATTTTTAGTTTTAAGATCCCTTACCTAAAGTTTAAGAATTGATTTATTTATAGAATAAGAGAAGAAAAAATATATACTTGACTGGTAGAGTTCCATCCTTTAACTAATTTCTACCACAAACTCATCTTTCACTCTAAAAGATAATAGAACTTAAAAAATATTCTATTTATCTTATTCATATAGGGTTCCAAAAAAATGAATTTATAATTCATCTACAAATCCTTTTTTTAAACTAAGTTATTCAATCCAGGACATCACGTGGTCCAGTGGTAGGTGATACACCCTTGTCACCCTTCGATTGCGGGTTCAAGTCTCGCGGCCTTGTCAGACACGACGGGTTGCCGCCCGACCTCCGGGTTGTCCTTTTATGGAAATCCAAAAATAATATTAAACATGAATTATCCAAAATACTTTTGTCCAAACTCAAAGTCCAAAATTTATAAGGAAGTTAAACACAATGAAGATCCTTTTTTCCACGTAATAATATGTGAACACCTTCATCATGTATTCTTTTAAAACACTGAAACATCCTGAATTACCATAAAACCTTATTGATTACATTCATTCTCCCTTATTCCTTATAGAATACTGGATATACTCTTTCTATCCAAAAATGTTGTAAACTCAAAAAATGATGGAATATACAAATCATTAATCAGTTTCAAGGTAGTCAAGAATATCCAATATAATTTATCCAAATCAACCATCTCTTATTCCAAAATCACTACCTCATTATCAGGACCATATTAAGGATTACCTTTCCATCAACCATGTATTTTCCAAAAAGTGTAGCTTACTATTAATTCACTTTTCTTAGAACCGTATAATCTCAAATCCTCAATAAAATAGTACTATAGTATAATCATTATTTATCTCCATAATTCATATAACCAATATATTGTTGATACAACATTCAAATGAAATAATTATATAATAACAACATAAGAACACTAGTCATTCCTCTTCATCTGAGGTAGTATCATAACTTGATTATTATCCAATATCATCATTTGTGATATACTCTAATGACTAGGACATTGATTCTCATAGTGTCCCAATTCCATGTAGATGAAGCATTTTACATTTGAAACCTTTTTATTACCCTTGAAATCACGTAATTGGTGTTTTTTTTTCTCCACACTTATAACAAACTCTCATTCCCTTCAAGCATTTTCCAAGGTGATTCTTTCCACAGTTATCACATATGTGAAAATCCTTTTTTCCCTCTTCCCTTTATCCATCTTCCATCCTTTTCTTCTCTTGCTTCCCTTCAAAACCATAGGATTTAGAGAATTATTTACTTATCTTATTAAAACGTGATACTATTTATTCATATGTTTAGAATACATGGGAGACTATTTCTCTTCTAAATGTTGGATTAATACCATGAAAGATATGATCCTTCTTACTCTTTGGATCATACGAATTGTTGGAGTTCACATTCCTTCTATTGCGCGCCATTTCTATACAATGGAATACACTAGGTCAGTTTATGAATTGCAATGAATAATTACAAACTTGTAAAATACCTAACATAAATTGAACATTTTATGGATATAATCCGTAATCATAAAAATATTTTCTTTGAGGAGGTATATGCTCATAAATCCTTCAAAATGATTTGTAGAGAAAATGAGAATTATCTTAATCATATTCCCCAGGAGTGTCATAACCAAGAGTGCAGCAGGGCCCATTGTCATGCACCAGTTCCCATTCGAGTCTAGCTCAAAGCAGTGTTTTCGAGTTTTACCCCTATGTACATTTTTTCCAGAGCCGCCTCTACCTGCTCGTATCCAGACAGGGATTTATTTCTTGGAAAATTCACAAAATCTCTACAATACCAAAATTCTAGGAAGTTCTTCAACACTAATCCTCAAAGTCTATCTTAGGGCTATGTTTTCTAATCAGATTTTATCTAAATATAGTTTCCAAGGTTTGTACTAAACTTCCTCTGATACCAATTATAACGCTCAGACACCAGTTACCCAGGGTCGGTGCAATATTACATAACATTGGCATGATCACAAGGAAATCATATCCTGAAAGACCGATCAGTTTAGTATTATTGGAAACAAGATTCATACATAAGTTCAACTTTACAACTTGAAAAGAAACACAACACTAATTTATTCCATTAGAAACATTCAAGCCTCTTAGATTAAGCCTGCAAGTCACTCATAATTAACTTCTTCATATCCTGGGAAAATAAAACATAAGAACGGGGTGAGCTCAAATTCTTATTGAGGGTAAGCAATACAGCGGAAGATAACATAAATATTAATCATGGTGAATAATTGAAAACACATGCCTTTACCAGTAATAAACATGAACACTTTTATGGCAGGAATATGAGCTTAGTAAATAATGCCATTATAAAACATAATTATGGGTATTCTACTAGTCGAATAACCACATGAACCATTAATAATATTTTCATAATGAGGGAATGTATAATGTCGGACATTCTGAAACATTTTTTCAAGGCCTCGGCCAAGAAGTCTAAAAATGATTAAGTCCTCGGCCAAAACCATACATTAAATTGGGAAAGGCCTCATCCAATTCCACGTCTAGTTGTCTCATGAGACCTACCGATGCATCTAGGATCTATAGCGGTCTCCACACGTCACTTACTAAGTTCAATACATTCCTCATATGAAAATGTTGAAATATAACATAAATATTCGTATTAAAACTAGTATACGAAATGTCAATACTTTAACTATAAACCATGAATGGTATAAAAATATCACATCCACAGTCAAACATATCACAAAACCTTCAATACAATATGGAATATTTGTATCATAATAAATAAACTTCAAACAACTTTAAAATCCATCAAAGGATGTTGACATAGATGAAAATGATTTGTAAAACTCTTTGAGAGAAATATATCCTTTTCATGAAAACATTTAAAAGTCACACAATTTAAAAAGGAAGACATTTAAAGACATTTTTGAATAAAAGTGTCCCATATCACTTTGAAACTTTTGAAAGTAATTAACAATTTAAAATCATTCATGTCCATATAAATAAATCCTTAAAAATGATTTTGAAAACATGGACATTAATGAGAATGATTTAGAAGAATAAATATTTAAACCATTTAAAATGATGATCTAGTTAAAGAGTCACTTAAAATATTACTTTTGAAAATATTTTTATGAATCATGGTTGTGTATTATAAATAGGTCTCAGTAGATACTCACGTAAAACAACCTCGGATAATAAAGAGATTGTGAAATTAACCCTTACCTTGTACTTTTCTTTAGTCGATGGTACATTTAACCTTCTGTATGAAGACAGTAGTATGTTATTAAATTATAACATAACCATATTAATATTTATGATATCATACATGATTCATTTATGACTTTATAATACCCATTTAATAATAATTTCCTTGTTAAACTAACATTTCGGGTAATAATCGCTTTCTTTATCATACGTGTTTTAACTTGTTTCTCTTGATTGTATCACTTATATCAAGATTTAAATACTTCCAGAATATAAAACATGATTTATATATCATATATATTTATAATATAAATATGTATAATAGACATATATATGAAATGGAAAACACCGTTTATAGAGACGGTAGTCCCTACATAGGCATAAACGTTGTTTCCGTTTTCATATCGTATTGAAAGGAACTAAGTGAATAAGATATATGTAAGAATATATATATATATATATATATATATATCGTAGAATTATTATATCATATATTACATACTTATTAATGATATATATTTTATAATCATCGTTGAATGGTGAACGTGGAAATGAATCTCATCACGTCGTGGGGACGGTAATCTGTATGTACGCACGAGCGACAATATCATTATATTGATGGAGAAATTGTATGTAATTGGATGTTATATCATATATAAAGAATAATTAACATGTTATATTTATTATTTACATCAATTACACAACATTATTATACCCATCCAAATAATAATTTATTGAATAACAATTACACCACGACGTGGAGACGGTAAGTCGTACGTACGCACGTATGGTGACATGTCATTCAAAGGATGGATAGAATAATGAATATGGTTGTAAAATATTTATAATAAAATCATGGTATATAGAAGATACTGGAGTTATTATTTTAGAATGGAAACAAAAAAGAAATATGGAGTGGAAGAAGAAAGGAACTTGAAAGAGGTGATGGAATATTTACCTCTTCTTCGGGTTCTTCCTTTTGATTTGATCAAAAGGGCTCCTTAGGTTGGATTTATAGCTAAAGTAAGTCCTCTAGGATTAATTTAGGACAGTTTAGAGGGTATTTGGGCAGGGGTTTGCCAAGCCCAATGGCTTTGAAGGTGTGAATTAGAGAGAAGGGGGAGTGCCCTTTTATAAGAGGGGTGAGGTGCACCTTAGGAAAAGCTAGAAATGTTATTTTATAATAAAATAATTTTCAGTTTCTAATGGCTCCAAAATGGATTATTTAAAATATAAGGTGGGTATGGGTCGAACACCACTCAACCAATAGGTTTTAGACAGGTTTGGATCACTATATTGACCTTATCTTTTAGATTTAACTTTTAGTTAAATAGTTTGACATTTACCATGTCTCTTGGTATTTTTATATTATATGGTTAATAAACTTACTATATATACTTCCAAGCGAACCCCAAGTGGTTTATTAATGATTCACCTATCATTATATAAGTATTTTGGCCAAACCTTAGATTTTTAAGAATATAATATTAATTAATAATAAAATATTTGTTTTAAGAACTCATTTATGTCAATTTTGACACTATTTAATATTTTGTTTTTGTTAAATTTATAACAGAATTATTACTTCAAAAAAAATTCATCAAATCAATCCTAACATGTCACATTAACCTATAAAATTCATGGAATTCATAAAAAGTCTCAAATTACATTTATTTGGATATTTATAATATCAATTATTTTAATATTGCATTAATAAGGTAATTATTGCATCATCATTGTGTCATAAATAAATTAAATTATTTAATGTATAAAAAAATATAAATAAAATACCATTATGTATTAAATATTTTTATCTTTTAAATGAATATTTATAGTTTAAAATATGACATATATAACCTCATGTAAAAATTGATTTACTAAAAGATATTTGTTTTTGTCATTTTTGCCTTTACTTTAAGTTAATTAAAATAAAGTGTCATTATCATTCATAAGTGGCTCCATGGGGTCCCAAAATCGACCCAAGGATTCCCATGGTCATTCATGACTCATAAAATAATGTTAGGACAAGTGTTAAGATAATTTTGTATTTTTATAATATTCGTTTTACCATGAATTACCCTATTTACCTTTAACCGCGGTAAATAAAAGTCAAAAGTTACTATTCACCAAAAATTATTTTCATCTTATTGAACCAAATTTTACTTACTGATATCAATCGTGTCTCTTGGGTTTTTGAAATTTAATTCACAGAAGCGGTAAAATTAAGTTTTATACAAATTTGCAAATGCTCCTAAGAGGTGGGTAAAAGACGGTAAAAAGTTCGATAAAATTTTTATATATCTAAAATTATTATAAACTAACTCCAATGAATTGTATTTATATTATATAGGTATTATGTATCTATTTTGACCTAAAATAAATTTAAATAAAATAAATAATTATTTAAATAAAAAGTCGGTTTTAAACAATAACTCAGTGTTTTTCACTATTCATCAAAAATTGAATGTTTTCAGAAAAATACCAAAAAATAACCTTAAGATAATTTTGATATTCCAAATTAAAAAATGAATTCTATTTTACCAATTTCAAATCATGGAAGTTTCATTAATTAATTTAAAATTAATTCTCGTTGTCAAAACCAAAAAGCGTATTTTTAAGAAATAATAACTATCAAAAGATTGACACTTGTTTATATCCAATTTCAAAGTGAAATTAATTAAAATGACCATCATTGGATTAAATGGTAACAATATAATCTATTTATACTTCCAAACCATTAAAATTTATAATTTAACACTATAAATTATTTTGATTAAAAAAGTTGTTTTTAGTTAAAATATAGTATTTTTCACTATTCACCCAAATATAAAAGTTATCAGAAAAACACCAAAAATTTATTGAAACTAAATTATTATGTCCCGATTCTAAAGAAGAAGTTTATTTTTTCAAACTGAATATATAAAATTTTTAAATATTGGATTTAAAAAAAGGTTCGCCATTAAAAGGCGGTAAAATTGCATTTTTTGAAAAATACTTCTTTTATCTAAAAAAATGAATTCATTATTACATTATGTCTAAGAAACTCATAATCTGGATTCTAAAATTATAAGGATTAAATAAAGTTCAAAATTCAGTTAATACTATTCATAACAGCTTTTGAACGGCTAGTTTGGTAAGCCATGGTGCGCTAGAACTCAGTGTTGCGTGTAGTGAAAGTTAAAGAATTAAATTGAAGAAATAACATACTATGAAATCTTGGAGTATTAAAATTATTCCATTAGGCCATTATTTCATTAGGTCATTAGTCCATTAGTCCATTAGGCCATTAGGACATTAGGACATTAGGTTAATTGGCCATTGGGTCAATTGGCCAATTTCTCAGTAGTTCAATTAGGCCAATTGGTCATTAGGCCATTATCCAAATTATCTATTAGGAAATTAGTCCATTAGTAAAATTGGCCATTAGTCTATTAGGACAATTTTCCATTAGTCCATTAGTCCATTAGTTCATTACTTCAATTGGTTGTTAGGTTATTGGGCTATTAGGCCAATTGGCCAATTATACCATTAGTCCATTAGGCCAATTGGTCAATTGGATGTTAGGAAATTATTCCATTAGGCTAATCAACCATTATTCCATTAGTCCATTAGTCCATTAGGCCATTAGTCCAATTGGACAATTTTCCATTAGGCTAATTAGGCAAATTATCTATTAGGCCATTAGTATATTAGGTCATTCGGCCATTAGTTCATTAGGTCAATTGGACATTAGGCCATTAGGCCAACTATCCATTATACCATTACGTCAATTGGATAATTTTTCATTAGGGAAACTAGCCATTAGTCTAATAGACCATTAGTCCAATTGGCCAATTAACCATTAGGTTATCAGGCCATTAGGCAGATTGAATAATTAGGCCATTATTCCATTGGGACAATTAGACAATTATTCACTAGGACATTTGGTCATTAGTCCATTAGGACATTAGGACAATTTTCCAATTAGTCCATTAGGTCATTAGGACAATTTTCTAATTGACCATTAGGCCATTAGGCCAATTTTCCATTAGTGGAATTAGCCAATTTGGTCATTAGGCTATTAGGATAATTGTCCATTAGTCCATAGGACTAATTGGCCGTTAAGCTGTTGGGTCAATTGGATGTTAGGACATTAGGCCATTAGAACATTAGGCCATTATGATAATTTTCCATTAGGCCATTAGGACAATTGGTCATTAGTCCATTAGGCCAATTGGCTATTGGTCCATGGGCCCATTAGGTTATTATCCAATTGGTCATGTGGCCAATTGGCCTTTGGTTTATTAGGTTGTTATCCATTAGAACATTATTACATTAGGACATTAGGCTATTAGGACAATTGGTAGTTAGGACAATTTTCCATTAGTCCATTATGCCAATTGTCCATTAATCCATTAGGCCAATAGGCGAATTGTCTAGTTAGGCCATCATTACATTAGGCCAATTGGCCAATTAGCACTTAGTCTATTAGGCTAATTGGTAAATTGGTAAATTGGTAATTAGGGAATTAGGAAAATTAGACAATTAGGACCTTGGACTATTAGGCCAATTGACTGTTAAATCGTTAGTCCAATTGGAAAATTAGACATTAGGACATTTTCCCAACTAGCCAATTTGGGAATTAGGACATTAGGACATTAGGCCAATAGGCATTATGCCAATTAGCCATTAGGATATTAGTCCAATTGGTTGTTAGGAAATTAGGCCAACTGGTCATTAGGCCATTAGGCCAATTGTAAATTACACTAATTAGGTTGATTGGAAAATTGTCCAATTGGACATTAGGCTATTTAAAAGAGGTATTTACATCCTTATATTAAAGGGATTAAAGAAAATGAAACTTAAATTTCAGCATGAAAATATATCTAGGTAATAATATAAATCTAGATATTATTTATATTCATATTAAATTACCTGGTGCTTCTAATGCTTGGGAATTTTAGTGCATCCCAAAGTGTGAAAATATGTCATTGAATCTTTATTCTTTTTGTTTTTCTGGACTCATCCTAAAAACAAAAAATTAATTCAAGTAATAAGAAATAAATTTTCTATGTAAACCATTAAATATTAGGAATACATTAAACTCATCACTCTTCCAATATGTTCTCATTTCTTGATATTGTGTTGTTAGATAGTCGGGGAATATTGGTACACCCTCTAAATTAAAACTAAATCTACTCTTCCAAAAAACATATAACTCGTACTTATATGATCGTTGGAAGTACCCAAGATCCATCAACCTTGCAACCTTAGCATATTCACTGTTGGTAAAGTTAAACCAATGATTCAACAAACATGTTAATTCATATAAATACAACAATAATATAGATATAGATTTAACAAAAAAATTACCCATATCTCTGTCCATGATTTCTCCTTAATATCATTACCAATATGCCTCCATGAGACTGGTTACATCAGAATGATGTTGTTGTACTTGTATAAACTTCCCATGAAACTTCTACACTGCCTGGAATTTTTTTCTATCTTCTGATTTTTTTCATTATAATCCACCATTATTTGTGTTTGGAGATTATAGGATTCACGCATACAGGTGTTCCCATTCCGCCTACTAGAGGAACCCACTAACTAAGATCAAAGGAAAAATAATAAGAATTAATTCATAGTACAATACGTCAAGAATGATGTAATATAATTTGACACACTTATAAAAAACCTGATGTAGGCTACTCATTGGGCTCTGATGGATCTGTGGTCTGTTTTGAATCAGGAGCCTCTAAAGGATGTGCTTGTTCCAATACATTCTATAGGTGATCAGCATGCACTGGAGTGGAAGCTGAATAAACAGAATCATCAGATCCTGTATATATAATAGAAAATATAGATAGTGTAGACATAGAAGGATATGGGTATTAGGGTTGCGGATACATCAAAGGATATGGATTTAGTAATGATGGGAACATCCCTAGAGATGATGTAGATGTGGTATGGGAAGAAGAGGCTAAATGATATGATGATGGAGGAATGGGTGTGAACATCCTCAGAGGATCAAGTGAAGGATGGAATGGTGTGGGGGATTGGGTGTTCGCTGGTGGGTTAAAGTGGGAATGGGTATAAAAGGTGCTTTTCCTAGCTCTAGAATCACCCCCAATCAAACCCATGCTAGTATGATAAGCTGAAATCAACTCTGGTTAAATTGAACGAACCTAACTTTTTTTATAAATAATAATAACATGACATTACATGAAATGAAGAAGAAAAATATTATAATTATTATACTCACTAAGGGAACTATAGGAGGCAACCCACACTCATGCATCTATTGATAAGTATCAAATAATTGATTACTTCAAACTTCTTTAGTATTTTTCATAATATTCATAAGAATGAAATGTACATTTTTTAGAAATAGTTTTTTAAAATCATGCACACAAATTAGAATTCAAAGAATTCATAAACAATGTCATAACATGTTTTAGCAATGATAATTTAAAACCAATTTATACATTTTTTAAAAACCCATTTTAAAATCGGTATTCTGAATTGAAATAAATAAAATTAAATTTAATGAAACAAAATAATAATAAAACAAACATATCATTACAAATTGAAACTAAATTAAAGTAATTATGATAATACAAACCTGAGAATCACACATCAAGGTAAATTGAATGAACTGTGAACATATATGGTTGCTTCTATATATTACCAACCACTACTTTAGGTTCAACATCAACTCTCCCTATGAGACAATTTGAGTCATTAAATGTAATATTTTGGTCAACACCAATGGGGGTATCAATGGTTCCAATTTATTCCCCACCATCTTGAAAAATAGGTCTTAGGATTACTTTATTAATGATACCATAATTAGGTCTCATAGTATCTTTCACATAAAACACTTGTTTTGTCATTGATGCCAAAATGTATGGTTCATTGATAGCTAGAAATAAACTCACGTAAATAACTCTAAATCCAAAATCATCAATGAATGTATCATTTATCATCATTGAATCAAACCATTTACATTTCATCATAGTGACTCGACCATTAGAGTAGTAATCCAATAACAATATTTTCTTAGCAATCCCTAATAAGATATATTTTCATAGCAAGGAAAACTATCGAATGCACTGGAATAATAGTTCATTATAGTAGTTAACATAATTCCATCATGTTGTGTTCTAATTTTTACCACTTAATTAGTTGTAGAAAATTTACACCCATTTATTATTAAAGATTTGGCTCCATGAAACAATGAATTAGAACCAAAATCCAATGCTCTTAATTCTTGATAAACAGAGCAAATAGGTAAAATAAATACTTGAAATATATATGAATAATACAATTAAATGAATATATATATTTTAAGTTAATTAATGTAATGGTCATACCTTTGATTTCAACCAAGCTGGAAACTCTTTTCTATGAAAAACCTCTCTTCTTATCAAAGGAAAAGATTAATGAACTCTAATTATAATTTTTTTATGTTTCCTATATAAAATGATAATAAAATTGTAAGGTATATATGAAATTAAATAGTATGATATAAAATATAAATATTCAAATTACATATTTGATATATTCATCAAAAAAACCATAGTTAAACAAGATTGTGTGATGTTCTATATCTTTCTCTTTAAGGATCAATGTAGCCAATGTATATGACCCAGGAATTCATCTTTTTTCGGGAAGAGAAGGAAATGAGGGATCACTTTATCCATATTTCACATATTCCTTTCTCATTGGGTGTTTATGTATTGTTCTTACATCATACAAATACATTGAACAAAATTTCATACATTCTTAAGCCATATAACCTCTCACAATAGAACCTTCATGAAGATTCTTGTTTTAGACATAATATTTCATTGCTCGCATATTTATTTCAATAGGATATATCCAATAAAAAGCAATGGGTCCCCCAATAAGTGTTTTAGTTGGAATATGGACTGTTAAATGCATCATGAAAGTGAAAAATGATGGAGTAATTTTTTTCAACTCACACAAAATTAATGGTTTCTCTTGCTACATTTTTATCAATAAAGACTTGGACAACCTTTTAGCACAATGGTATCTAAAAAATGGAACAAGAAAATCACTATCACCCTTACATTACTGGATACTAAATGTTGGATTTTTATTGGAATCAATCCATGAATAAGGATGTGATAATCATGAGTTTTTATAGAATTTAGTTTCAAATACCTTTTGTTGACTCATTTAGATATGTTTCTGGAATAGCTGTCAGGAAACTTGATATTCTCCAATACTTATAGAAATTTACTTTTCTCTAATGGTTTCATCACATAAGAAGAACAAGGAAATTTTAATTTGTTTTCACTGATACACACATGATGCATTTCTGGTTTAATACCACAATACAACAAGCCTCAGTGAGATAGGAAGTCATATTTAGTATTCCCATTGTTATTTAGAAGAATTGAAAGAAAAATTTCATGTATATTTTTCTCAACGTGCATTACACATAAACAATGATGTAACAAAATTGTAGACTAATATGGAAACTCAAAAAAGATACTTCTCTTTTTCCAACTGTAAGTGGCTTCAATGTCAACATTCTTCCTCTATTTAGATTTCATATGGCCTTTACCTAATGAAAAACTGAAATATTTCAATTCATTAAGTACATAGTTCCTAATATACATTTAGGTGGCTATTAAATGTCAACATTATTATCAAACCTCCACTGATTCTTCCTATATTGATGATCTATTAGCAAGAATCTTCAATTCCCCATGAAACTAAAACAATGACGATATTTAATCCTTCTTGATCATGTATTCTTCATAAAAATTGAAAATGATATTTTTTCATTCATTATCTAACCAGAAATAATTATATAAGTAGGGAAATCATTTATAGTCCATAGAAGGGAAGCATGCATCTGAAATATATTTTTTGAAGAAGCATTGAATGTGCACAAACCCATATCCCAATGATGCTTTAAGTCTATTATTAAATGTTTTAAGTATATGTCTATATAATTTCCAGGATCATAAGGTCCATATATTAGTATACTCAAGAAATTGAAAGTTTTTTTCATACACATCCATGGAGGAAGATTATAATAATGAATACAAACAATTCATGTGATGTGAGTAGTAATAATATGACCAAATGGATTAAAACCATCACAAGATATACCCAACCTGACATTACACACCTAAGATAAAAAATTGGGATGTTATGCATCAAATGATTTCTAGGATAATCCATATATAAGATAAACCAACTCATCATTTCCTTTAATTCTCTCCTTATCATTCCATCGCATATTGGCTAAGATTTCTGCCTACATGAATAGATTTTAAAGCCTGCGAATCAATGGTAAATTCCACATTACTTTATATAGAACACGAGATGGTGTTCCATTTGTATTTTCCTTCCATCAAGATGTACCATATTATTTATAGTCATTAATTTTAGTTGTTTCCTCCAAAAATAAACTATAATATTTCAGAAAAATCATGGATTTTATTTGTAGAATATATGAACTTATTAATTAACTTGCATTCTTTATAATGATTTGAGGCAATATCTACACCATTATAAAGCAAGCCCTTAAAAATGGTAATAATATAATAAATAGCAGTATTATAAATTCCATACATGGTTTTTCTTTTATATAAGTGTATTAAAAATTCTAACTTTTTTATTTGAGTACATTCCTGATATGCAAGAGTTCTAGAATCATCCATTAATTTTTTCACTCTCTCAACATCATCATCTTTAGTATTTTCTACATGTGTATTGATATCATTTTCTTTTTCACTAGAATAATATCTATATCCTGATGATGATCAAATGGAAACCTATCAAATATCAAATTATCCATACCACTTATTTCTTTTCATTCATTAATAGTAGAATATTGTCTCATCTCTCCATTTTGATACCAAACATAATAGTTTGTTTCAAATACAGCTTTTTTTATGTGGTATCTAACTTCTTCCAAGATTAAACATGATCTTCCAACACAATTATAATATGGAAATCGTATATGACCTTCATCTGAAGCATTATTAAATGAAAAATCTAAAAAAACCAAATTCTTTTAAAACTCAATTGAAATACAATATGTGTGGTACATTAACCTTATATCCATTATATTATAAGGGAAAAAAGTTATGTTCCAATCAAAAATGTAAACCATAATTAAAAAATTAATTACAACCAATTTTAATATGAAATTCATCAAAGAAACTTAGATATTTAAAAAACAAAAATATATCCAAAATGTAATATAGGAGAGGGTAGCCTGAAGTTTCATGATATATGAAATGAAATAAAAAAATTTGAGAAAAAATTACTCATCTCTAATTGGAAAGGATTCATTTCTAATTCAAAATGTAATTATAATCTTAAAGTTATGTCATAAAAGGAATAAATTCTATAACCATTTTACTTGAATAATTGAAAGATCACATTCAATGAAAATACTTATATATTATTTGATTCATGTTGATACAACAAATAAAATAAACCATTTAAATACTTTATCTAAAGAATCATAAATAAACATTAGAAATAATATATAAAAATAGGAAAGGGTCACAAAAATACATAATAATGATTAAGAAAAATAATGACAAAATTTAAAATATTTTTTATTTCAGTATACAGTTCCATTAAAAAAATTCTTTAATATACAAAATTAGCTAAAAAAATTCAATAATAATATTTTTAAATATAATCATTTGACTATTTATTTCATATTATAAATCAAGTGTACTCGCATCATAGGAATATTCTAAAAAATAAAATGTATAGAAGATACTACCTACTAATACAATCTATCGATTGGCTTCTCAAGATTCAGTAATAATAAATCAACCTTCTATAATAAATAAATCAATTTCCATAACTAATTAATTTTGAAAGATTCATCATCAGAAATTAATAATAAAAAATACCCAAATGAAAACCATGAAAATAACTTCTAATAACCTATATAAATAAAATGTAATAGAAATCATAATTTTCCCTACCTAAGAAGTGCACAATTTCAACCCATATTCAATAACTCCATAGAATAATTTAGCAAACAACTTAATTCCAAAAAACAATGATGAACGTTTTTTAAATAACCCACCTCAACCTCCTTTTTCTAGAGCATATGGAATCGTCATCACATCAACTAAATTCCACATTGCCTTTATAAAATTTAATCAAAATAGCCATCCCAAAAGGGGGTATATATACTTGAGAATATCAACATACATAGTAGGAAATATCCAAAAGGAAAAATACCCATGTCAATGCCATATATTCATAATAATAAAAAGTTAAAATCATAATATTTATTCTTGAAATTGACAAAAAAAATTCACCCATTGGTATAAATATATTGGTACTGTCATCAAGGATATAAAATGAAAAATCAAAGATAACACACAAATATACAACAATGTAATACTAAAGTATCATCCAAATTAAAATCATCAAACCAAAATCCCAAAAATAAAACATCACCCACAAAGAACCTTATTTTAAATAATCTAGAATAATTGTAACCTAACTATATCTTGGTTATGTTTTAATACATAGATAAAAATGAAAACAATATTCAGTAGAATATAATAAGGATTTAGAAATCACTATAAAAGAAGATCATAATCAGAAAATTACTTAATCAGAGGAGAACACTAGAGGAGGAGAAGCATAGGTTGTTGCTTGGGTGATGGAAAAATGGCTCAACCTAAGAGGGTATGTGCATAGATGATTTAAAGGGGGAGGGTAGGATAGTGGAAATGAAGGAATATATCCTAAAAAATATTTTAAACCATTGGTATAGATGATCTATACCCATGATTTACATAAACTGTGGGTATAGACAGACTCCATGAAAGTTATACCCATGGTTTAGGTTAATCATGGGTATAACTCCATGAGGATAGCCCCTATTTCTAGTGGTGACTTAAAAATGATGTACATAGGAATCATAATGGATGGAAAATCATCAATCCTTTCACAAATGATTTCTCAATCATCCCTTCTATAGAAGATAAAGGATTCTCAAAGAGATTATGTGTGAATTAAAAAAATGAAGTTATAATCAAAGAAAAATACATGGAGTTTAATGTTAATGATGGAGTTGTGAGATTCAGTTTACAACTATGTGTACCATCAAATCTGGATTTAAATGATCTCTTGGATGATGTACATATCTCAACCTTATCCATCAATATAGGAAGTACAAAGATGTATCAAGATCTCCAAGAGAACTATTGGTTGGAAAATATGAAGAAGGAGATCATAGAATATACACCAATATATCTTTTTTGCAATCAAGTTAAGGATAGAAGGAAAAAAATACAAGGGGGTGATGGAACCATTACCCATTCCTACATGTAAATGGGAAAACATCACCATGGACTTTTTCACTGGTCTTCTAAAGATATAAAGAGAAAATAATGCTATATGGATTGTGGAAGATCATTTTATAAAGACTACACACTTTATTACAATTTGAGAGGACTTCTTACTCGATCAACTTGCAAGGATATACAATAGAGAAGTGGTGAAGCTACATGGAACACCACTATCAATTGTATCTGATTGAGATCCAAGATTTACCTTTAAGCTTTGGAAGAGACTCCAATATGCTCTAAATACTTATCTAAACTTCAACACAACTTATCACCCTCAAACTAATGTCCAATCTGAGTGGACTATCTAGACACCTGAGAACATGTTGAGAGCATTCTCAATTGACTTCAAAGGAGTATGTGATAAACATATTCCTTTGGTATATTTCTCATACAATAACAACTTCCATTCAAGCATCCAAATGGATCCCTATGAAGCTCTTTATGAGAAGAGGTGCAGGACACCTGCATGCTGGGATGAAGTTGGCGAACACAAACTGTTAGGTCCTGAAATATTCAAGGAAATGGGGGAAATGTTCTAGACTATTTAGTATCACATCAAGGATGCTCAGAGTAAAAAAAGAGTTATGCTGATAATAAATGATGAGACCTAGAGTTTGAGGTTGGAGACACGGTATTCCTCTATATATCTCCATGGAATAAATTCATGAGATTTGGGAATAATGGAAAGATTAGTACAAGATACATCAGTCCCTTTGATATCCTCAGTTGCATTGGAGTGGTGGCCTATCAAATAGCACTCCCACCTAACATATATTAACTAATTGATGTATTCCATGTACCCCTCTTGAAAAAGTACATACTGTACCCTTCACATATAATCAATCCAGAAGTGTCACTATTGTAGAATTATCTCTCATATGAGGATAATACGGTGAAGATCTTATATTATAGTGATAATGTTCTATGAAATAAGAAAATGCACCTGGTAAAATTACTATTGGGAAACCATAAGTTTGAAGAAGTGACATGGGAACCGGAGGAGGTGATTAAACAGAATTACCCTCATCTATTTTAGTGTGTGAAATTAAAATTTCAAGGGTGAAATTTCTGAAGGGGGTAATATTTTAATGACCCAAACTTTTATAAATAAAATTTCCCTTATGATTTAATTAAATGTATTACTATGTATTGTGGTTTTAAAAAACACATGTACTTATTTGGTTTAATTATATCACACCATATTTAAAATACTATTAAGCATCATTATCATTGATAATATAGTCATTGAACAGTGATCATATGATTAGTATAAATATTAGGTTTTGATAAATCTAATTAACACAGACAAAGGAAGTGAAGGACTAAACCAGTAGGATCATACCCTATAAAGTCCCTTTATCTGAGATTAAAAGGGAGATAACATAATTTTGATTTCCCTTGACCAATCCCAATATCATATGAAATAACTCAAGCATGAGTGAAACCATTTATAGATAAATTTCAAGCTCATCAAGATCACAACCCAAACCATGTACATCGAACCACCCCGTGAAAATCTAATGATTGTGCGCCTTACCCTTAGGGAGTTTGTTGGTTTATTAAATGGATATGTATCAAGAGCATAATAATATGAAAATTTATATTGTATTTTCAATATAATAATGTGTATATTTACTTCTTATCATTACTTTATAAATGATTTTTATTTTTATATAATAAAACACAACTTGTATTTTTAATTAGTATTCAGACTCAATTAAGACGCTTATTTTGATGAATTAATTAATTTTTGAAATAATTAATATTTTAATATAATATTTTTATAAAATAATTTTTATTAAATATAAATGATCATATAAATTTTATGAAGTCAAATGTAATTTTTATAAGGGTTCAAAAACTGTTATTATCAAAAAAACCAAAAAATATCAATAAATTTCTATTCTTATTTTAAAAGTGAAAATACAAAAATTTAGAAAATTATTTAGATAAAATGAATATTATTTTTGTAATTAGAACATTGAAATTTTCCAATGGTTAACATTTTCATGTTCTTCTGAGACAGCTGAATTTTTAGGTAAAAATTAAATATAGTATAAATATATAGTGTGTATTATGACATCATAATATCCCAAAATTGATATGATAGATAATATAAATGGTATAAATGGACAAATATATGTTTAAAATTTAAAATAATTTAATATTAGGTCTATTTGATTAATTTTATAAATCCATTGTGAATTGTCCAAAACCTATTATATATTTTAAGGTTTTAAAATCATATCTTTAAGGACATGACTCACTTCCACGTCATCAAGGGTATTTTTTTAATATTTTTGGACCTTTGACTAATAAAATAATGAAAAAAACCCTATTTGGAAAAAAATATGGTCAAAAAACATGATATAGTTTGTGTTATTGGTTATTTTATTATATAGAGTCCAAAACCAAAGTTTGAGAAATGATAAATAATCCCCCCAGTCATTTCCTAAATAAACCCACCAAATATCCCAATTAAATTAACTAAAAAAATTACCACAACCTTACTATTCCCTTACCTCTCTATATTCCTCCCAAGGTTCCCCCAAGATCTCAATAAGCTCCTCCTAATCATTTGGAATCACCCTCTCAAGGTAAGGGATCCTCTCCTTCTCCTCTTTATTCAAGCATATTCTTTATCCTATGTCTTTTATCTTCATTTCATAGTGTTGGGATATGTTATTAAATATCCCAATTAATGTAAATTTTATGTATAAATTATTATATACCCCTTTCACTCTCATATATCCCACCCATTAACATTCATATTCCCCTATTATGATGTTGAAATTTAACTATGATTTTCCTTGCCAAACAATTTTGTAGTGAATACCCGTACCCATTTCCTATCAAGGGTGTTCACATTTATGAACTTATACTTCTTGATTGGGGACTTACATGTATTTATTACACTCCTTGATCTTGGAATAAAATATTATGATTAATTAATCCATGTTTTATGATCTATGTAGAATACTTAATCATGAGAATGAAATGAAAGTGATGGGTGCAACGAGAATTATATAGCGCTCTAATGCATTGGGTAATGTTTTAGTCTCATGAGACATCATAAAAGGGATTAAGGAGTGAACTTAATCCACCATGGGACTTTTTTATCATGATTTATGTAATTTATCCTTTACCTATGTTTATGATGCAATGTTTTAAGTTATTTTCACATTTCCCATGTTGCCTTTATGTTATCATGATATATCATGCCTTATTATTCATTTCTATGATTATCACTTCTTTTATTCTCCATTGATATGCCTATTTTATAACATATGTTACTTTTTACATTTTATTCCATGTTTATTCCCTTACTGGGATTTATAACCCACCCCTTTCTTATATATGTTCCCAAGTTATCCCATGTAGTTTTTAGTTCAAAGGAATATTATGAGCATGTTAAGAAAGTTTTCAATAAAGATGATGTATTGCCTATTTTAAGTTGTTATGTAATATACCAAATTCAAAAAGACACTAGAATTATCAATATTCTTGGTTGTATTATGTGTACTCTTATATAATAAATCATTAATTAATGTATAATAAAGAGAAGGTTTGTCATACTCTATCTGTAGCTTGAAACCCATGTGAAGAATAATTATTCTGAATATATATTTCTAATTATTCGATTGAGAATATATTTTGTGAGTCAACTTCAAAACCTTCCAACACCACCACCTCCCATATTCTCTCTCCCCCTAGAATTTTCCCTTTGTTTTTTCTTCCCTATACATATTCATTTAATGACTCTTACATGTTTTTCATAAAATTATTTAATAATCATTACATCATTGAAATAAAAACATCATAGATAGTATAGTTGATATGTTTTTTATTTGAAAAGAACAATATATTTCATATCATGTTATAAATTAAAAACACATACTTAATGATTCCCATAAGACTTCCATTGAAAAAGTATAAAACAAACTAATCAAAAATTTTCCAAAAAAATATTTTGATTTGTGGTGAAAATGGTGAAGAGGGGAACTCAAATAGAGCATTTAATAAAACCTTGAAAGATCCAACTAGATGTATCTGAATAAAAAATCATATAGAAATATAAATTAGTCATATAATATTATCTAAAGTCCCATAGAGTATATAATAGAGGCATAAAATTCAAGATAAAATCTAATGGATTATATGGATAGATATTAATGTATACACAGGAGTTGAAACAAGAAAAAAAATTCATCATACATAGTCAAACATTTGATGTCATATAAACAGATTAGTTCACAAGTTTATAAAGTCTAAATTGAGTGTACAGTCTAAAATTTCATGAAAATAAATCTGAAACACAAAACTGACCAATTCATATAATTAGTTGAATTTGTACACAACATCTAGTGAACATATTATGTGCATGCAGATATTGACATTAATATAGTTGTTTTGATGTGAAAACGTCCAAAATGTAATGAATTTCATTATTCTGATGTTGGTTCTTGGGATAATGTATTATACTATGAAATATGAAAAAAAAAACAAAGGAAGAGGAATACAAGATAAAATTTTCATCAAAATAGACACCAACATGTAATTGTTATTGAATTTGAAGAATATTTAAAGAAAATATTAATAAAAAAAATGGATTATGTCTCAATAATGAGAAAAATAAAATAACTTGTAATGATTAAATATTGATTTATCTTAGATATGTATGAAGCATAAACCTAGTATTTTATTGGTGAAAACACTTCTGATGTTGATAGAATTCAATAATTTATATACTTCATAATACCAGAAACTTGAAATGTATCTTACCAATAACATATTTAATTTTATTTTATTTCAAATTATAACACATATAAGTAGGAACATTAATGTTTTTTGAACATTATGAAATCCAAATTAATAACATTATTTTTGAGTTTAAGAGATATTTTTTTAATCAAGTATTTCAATAAATTCATCTATTATAATAGATTGCTTACATATTTCCAAGAAAAATAAAATGGAAGATTTTAAATCACATATATATATATATATGTATTTATTTTTTTTCCCAATAAATTAATTAAAACTATGATATTAAATAAAAACAATGAAATCAATATCATTTATAAACATTTGTTAATGGCAATAAATTAGTTAAGTTTTCTCAGCTAAAGTGAACTTTTTGTACTGAATGAATCAGATCTTCTAATGATGTTTTCATGAATGTTTATCCTATATTAAGTACATTATATAGGTCATACTATCATGGAATTCATGTAACTAAAATTAGTTGTGTGCATAGAATATTTTAAACTTGATTCAAAATAAATATCCAACATAGAATAAAGTATAAATAAACAATAGAATTTGAGATCTAATAAGAGAACGAAACTAATAAGAAAGAAAAATATGGAGAATTTTTATGACCAATACTTGAAAATAATATTTATAGGGTACTATATTCAAGTATATTTATAAACAAAATACTTCCATAATATAAATAAAATATTTAGAATCATCATAATAGGAACCATATAAATCTTATGAGTTTTGAGATCATTCTCTGATGTTTGGATGTTCGAGAGTCAACAACTACTTAATGTGATTAAAACATCATGTAACAGAAAATGATATGAAAATAAATATCAAATGGAAAGACTAAAATAGAGATAATTTTGAATATAGAGAACCGGATGTGGAAGGTTTCGGTTGTCTGGATAATGGAATTTATCATTAGAATCATGTCATTGAAAATTAAACACTACAATAGGAAAGGGGTGTAGTAAGAAATGAAATACATGCTCTAGATTGCATTAAAAAAAATTAAATGAATAAATACATGAAATAAATACATTATAAATGTAGTTATGATATCAAACAATGTAAACATATAATATATTATAAAATTAAAAATAATAAATCAATTGTAATCTTAGTCTTAATGGTTGAAGTTAACTTCAAATGTAGCTATTTTTGTTTTTGGAAAAACTCAAGGTACATGGATTTTTTTTATAAAAACGTGTCTCCAAGATGATTTATTATAGGGGGTTTAATTTCATATAACCATTCATGTTAGGTTTTCTATTTTTGAATGATTTCTAACAGGTTTTGTTTGTGGAACCTAAAACACCCAACACTTCTATATCCTTTAAGGACCTTCTTTCCAAAGGTAGTTACTTGTTGGAGAGTTTGACCAATAATACTTAAGAACTGCAATTTATCAATAGGATAGGAGTTCGGGCTCATCAGACCATTTTAGGGGGAATTATTGACTACTTTAGGACTCACTTGTATGTTTAAGATATACTCATAAATCCTTTATTAATTCCCAAGTATTACATGAATCACCCTTGAATTAAAAATCAATTATTAGCATGTATGAAGATTAGAATCATATGTATATATCTGAGTTTTTTCATCAACTGATTAGAGATTCTTTGGTCATTATTATGACGATGATGGTTTTTCAGCCACATAGTGGGGCACTCTAGAGTGTTTCATCATCCATGGATATGGGAGTTGTTTTGATGTTGGTATAGGACTCATAAAATGGGATTTTTTTTGTATCCTTGTTAAAGGAATCAGAACCCATGTAGTTCGGTTATAAGGACCTACACCTATATTGGCCCTTAGATTTTTCCCCAGGAGAATATGGCCCTTTAAGAGGATTAAGTTGGGGATTATTCCTAATGAGTATTCCATTTGAATGGTTCCATGAGTGATTTCTTATCTCATGGTGATAAGGAGTCTAGTTTGGGGCTTATACCTAAATAGGAGGCCCATAGGTTGGATTTTGGGGCTTATTCCAGAAGAGGATGCCCTGGTGGATGGAAGTTTGGTTAGGGGTTACTCCTGAGAAGGATGCCCAAGTTTGGTTATGATCAGGGCTTATACTTGAGTAGGAGGCCTGGGTTAGTTGTGGATTACACTTTTAATGAGGCCCAAGATATGTTCGGTTGAGGATTACTCCTAAGGAGGATGCCCATGGATGGATTTGATAGGGGCTTATACTTGGGGAGGAGGCCCAAAAGGTTTGGGGATCATGTTAATGTCATGACTACCATCAACCTATAAGCCCAAATGAGTCATTATTTATGTAAAAAATAAGTGGAAATGGAATATTTGTGAAACCAAATGATCTATGTTCCACTGGTGGAAGAGGTCGGGGTGATGGCACGTCCCTCCCATTATCATACCTTGGACCCAAAGGGATAGAGAAAGGGCTTTAAAGATACCCATCTCCCATCCCATTTTGGTAATCAGGATAGATGGTAGAAGGAGAATATTAGGAGAGGTCTTGAATAGAAGGATGGGGTCTTACTCTAGGATAGATTAACTAAAATTAGTTTCGTATGAAGGTATGAGGATCTAATTCCCTGTTGAATGGAAAATAAAGCATGATCCTCAACCTCCTTGCCTTGAACCGGAGGATTTGAGCCTTAAATATAACTAGGGAAGAACAAAACCCTAGTACCCAATACTAGGAGTTCCCTGACACTTCCCCCAGGGTTGGGGTCCTCATGACCATGAGAATGAAAATCCACATGCAACCCGAGGACCCAAACCATCGGGTGGGACAAGTGCGGGAAGCCTCTATCTGTATGAATGAAAATCCAAATGGGAGGCACACTGGTGTGCCCCTATTCATGTTTTTTCAAGTCCATATGCTTTAATTGAGGTTTTAAATTGGTCTCCCTTTGGTGAGGGATCCAAAGGAAGAGGATACCTTCCATTGGTGGCTTGGAAAAGGACTCAAAGAAGGGATTCTGCAAGTCTTGACTTAGAGGGAAGAGGTTCCTCACATAGGGAATGGGAGGAACTAGAGGTGCTCCGTGTAGGGGGTATAGGCCTACATGTGTTGGGTATGACTTGGGAAATGGACAACCTAGGAAACAAAACTTGGGATAGGCTTCAACCTAGGCACTATAGGCCTCCTTAGGTGTCCCTAGATGAGTCTCACATAGGTCCATGATTAGGGAATAGGGCAACACGTAGGTGGTTTTCCACTAGGGGAGAAGGGGTCCTCATGCAGGTGTCTTGTGTTCAGACTCTAAAGGGACTTTTATCTCACTTATCCCCTTTAACTCACTCTTCCCTTAGGTTTTGAATAGCTACCTAAGAAATATTTGAAGACCTGGGCGAAGGGGGTTGTGCGATTAGAGCTTGGGGTCTTCTTCTGATTTCTCAGTTGTGGAAATGTGGAGCCCAAGGGTCCTATTTATAGAAAAATAGGGAACCAAGGTTTAAAGAGGTTTTCTGCATAGTTCTAGAGTGTAGGTTCCTAGTGAAAGTGTTCTGCGTAGGATTATCCTGCCTTTTAGTGCCATGTAGGTAGGGCTACACTGGCCTTTTGTGCACATGGGTGCACATAGCCCAGCTTGGGTAAATGATTTTGACTCTCCTTATGGATCTTCACTTCTTTAACATTATTAAGGTTGTATTTGTAATATTTTAATACCCCTTGAAAAAATAAATTTTCAACAACCCCCCCCCCCCCCTCAGGATTGGATCATATCAAAAGAAGCGGGTTTAGTCCTAAGGTATAATGGGGAAAATATTATGAAGAGTGTTTTGGTCAACTGCGGAAGGAATCCGCATAGGGTGGTGGTGCAAGTTTGGTGTGTATGTCAACATTGTAGCTCTAATACGTAGTTCTAATGCTTAGGCTATTAGAGTCTATAAATACCACTGGCCCCTTTGTTATTTTTTTCTCAAATTCTGCATTTGAAACTTTTTCTCTTATCGTGCAAGTTTCCCACCCAACTGTGCCATGCTTCTCATTTCATGAAGGTATCTAGAAGAATTACCTCTGGTATAACCACTTGAGTGATGGTGTTTCATGGGATAACCTTAATGAGGATCCTAGGTGAGGCATCAAGTCAAGGGTCTTGCATAAGAGGTTTGATCAAGAGTGCTATATGTGGACCCTTTTCGAAGGGCCTGAATGAGTTCTTTCCTTTTTCAAAATTTGGAATTCTTCCAATTAAAAATTTTAAATTTTCTAAGTTAATATTTTAACATAAAGGTAGTGTTTGCTTCCTTCTTGCAGGTTTTAAATATCCTCTTTGATGACTTCTACCAAAAAAGTTTCTACACATTCTTCTAAGATGATCATAGCTATTAGCCCAAATCACTACGATGTGGTTGAGCCTTCTCTCATGGATCTGGTGAAGTATTTGGAATCATATCAAAGTGAGTTCCCATGAACCGATTACCTACCATTGTATGATAACATACTATCGAGGGACAATTTTATCCCTAGGGTTCAGAGCTACTTCCTGAAGTCATGGTTTATGAAGCACACCAACTACCCTTATGCATACATTTCCTCCAAGAGGGTGTGCATTAAGTAGGGAACAGTTCCCACTGGCTTCATTATGAATCATAGATTTTGTAATCTATATTTAAAACCACATATCCTAGAATTGAGCCTCATTTTTATAACTCAACATTCTTCACTTCAGAGACATATCATATGAAAGGTTGGAAGGGGGACTGGGATTTTCATTCTAGAGGGGGAGTTATGCCAGAATAGATGTGGGTGTATTGGGTGTGCGGACTTGTGTGGAATTAAAAAAGGAGATGAAGGATTTCCATATATATGATGTAGTTTGGGTAGGGAAAAATTACATTTACAAGAACTCGGAGATCATTCCCAAGCTTCTGAGACAATGGAGTCCACAAAAAAATCCTTTCAACTAACTCATGGCTAAGTTGGTATTATCTTGTGGTACATATACAAAATTTATGGGTCCCCCATTCTAGGGGAGATGTATGATAAGTTCATACCCCTAAAGAAAACATGGGTTGATGCTAAAAGGACACCTCCCTTAGCCCACAAACTTTTTAATATGGAAAATAAATTACAGAAAAAATATCATTTCCCTATGTTAGACATCAATTTGAGAGTGTGTATGAATGATTTTTTATAACCAATAGGAAAAGGTACCACTTGTAGGCACCATACAGGGTTCCCCACAATAGAGAATTGGGGTGCTCCTAGCACATTTTCGCCTACATTGGAGAAGGGACATCATACCTTTTGGGGGTTATAAGTTCAATCCCAAGGTTTATGTGAAGACGCACCTAGTTAGATTCCTCGCTATGTGTTTAAGAATTTATTTGTTTCCGGTATGCGAGTCCAATGGTGATGTGAGGCTAGGGACTTTTTTTGTCACGACCAAACTAGCATAGGGATGGTACATAGGGTTGGATACACCTATCTTGGAAAAACATTACTGGTTCTTGATGCATACATACAATGGGAAGACTCCATTTAGAATTTTAGGTCCATTACAAGTGTTGTGGGGATAGATTACAAAAAAAAAATTAGTTTATATGCGGTGTTTAGCCCAGTCAAAATCCCCAATAATTTATTTCTCCCATTTTTCAGGTTGTCTATGTAGGTTCTGGGCATAGCGGAAGCGTGGTTGGGCTGCCACCCAACTTTAATTTTTTACCATGATCAATGATTATTTCGGGATCAATACTATGATGAACGCCAGTCTCCACGGAATAGAATCAAATATTTAGATAAAGAAGGAATAGGCTCGAAACCTTCAGAGAGGATCTTTCACATCATGTTTATAATTAATTTAATTAATTTCATAAATAAAATAATACCTGGATCTTGGGTATTTTCTTTGTTGATGTTGTTGATTTTTTGGAATGACCCTTCCGGATTATCTCATTGCACTTGCAAGGATCCAAACTAGAATCCCTCTGGAGGTAATACACACATGCTCTGATAGCCTCCAATCGACACCTCTCATTCTTTGGGTTCTATCGTGGTGAATCGAGGGTCTTGAGTCGGTCGTTCTTGATCGCTTGTTCTTCGGCCTTGAAGAACGTATCTCATTATTGAGAGGGGCGGGAAAATGATTTGAGAGAGAAATTGTTTATCTCAACAATTCTCAATTCACTGGGCATGTCATTCGGTATATGACATAATAGACGTATGTGTCTATATATTGACATGGGGATTTAGTTACAATATTTAATTACGTAACAACAATTAAATACATTCATAACCTTAGAGAAAACCCATATTATTAATAATAATATTGCGTCATTATTTATGGTGTGCCAACTTACTCAAAATGGAATTAAAAATAAAATTCCACATCATAAAATCATATTAGCGTTATTTTAATTTGTGCGAACTAGTTAAATAGTTATTTATCATCTTGCAAATAATTATTTTATTACCAGACCGGCCTTGGTCCGCTCAAACTCCGCTCCCATTTATTGAACACTAAAATAAATAAATAAATAATTTATTCTATTAAATAAACATTTTATTTATAAACTAGTAAATAAATATTTATTAAATGTTCAATAAAATAAATAAATGTATTTCAACCACAATATGGTGTATAAATATTTATTTAATTTATAAAATAATTTTAACTAGAATAAAATTATTCCACTGTCTTGAGAATAATATTTATTAATTAAATTCAAATAGAATTTAACCAAGACCCCCAAAAACACTCAGTGTGTGACCCTCTAGGATTCTTTCTCATTGGCATTAGGTGGGATTACCTAAAGTCCAAGATTACTTTCTAGCAACGGGTCAAGGCACCCAAGAGAAAGAACTTAAAGTCACAATAATTACATCCATATACGAATGCTCACTGTGTAATATAATCCATTTGTCACAATATCTCATCAAGAAGGTTTCATGATAGTGTCATAAACCTTTGTGCTTGATGTTTCTTTCTTTGACTACCTAAAATAAACTCGTCGTTACACCATGGCCTTTGAATTTCATGTGATGGTTCTATTTCAATCAAAGGGCCAAGATATCAACTTCCATAATGGAAGGTACTAATTTTTCCCCGACTTATCCATTAATAACTTGCCACTCATGACACACCCAAAGTATCCTACTTCCCGCCAACTGCCTCCGTAATGTTTTTCATCAGTAAATCAAAGTGTGCAAGTCATGAAATGTATTAATGATAATCTTAGAGTATAAGGATCATTACACACACTTGCAGATAGGAATATCTGATGTCACCAAAACGTGTGGAATTCCTACTGGCAGGTCCGTTCTCATAATCTTCTGTCTTGGAGATTACCAAGTGAGAACTTCATGAGATGAAGTCTCATCTTTTTATGAGTACTCATACTTTATGGTCTGTAAGCTATGTGTCCCATCATAGTATATCATCCAAATACAAAACTATATTCAAGAATATTGTTATAGCATTTCAAGGTTCTCATTATAACAGGGAACTGCCAGGACCTTATCAATACAACAAATACTCTAGGACATTATTAAATCATAGTCATGTAGAACAATTAACAATATGTAATACATTAAATATATATGTAATCAAAGTACAAATAGTTGTTTCTAGGACACCAACTCTAAAAAAATCCCACTTGGACTAGAGCCAACTACCTATGACTTTCAGTCCACTAGACCTCACATGATGATCATGTTTTTGTTGAGTCAAAGATTTAGTTAAGGGGTCCACCATGTTGTCTTCTGTGGAAATAATGCTCACTACAAATTCACCTCTCTGAGAAAAATCCCTCAAGAGATGATACTTATGAAGTATGTGCTTTTCCCGCTGATGTGACCTTGTCTCTTTTATGAGATCCACCGTTGCAGTATTATCATAGTACAGTGTGATGGTATCTTTACTGGTTGGTATCACATCTAGCTCCTAGATGAAGCTTAACATCCAAACTTCTTCTTTAGCTGCCTTAGAAGCTACAATATACTCAGACTCTGTTGTAGAATCTGCAACCATACTCTGCTTTGAGATATTCCAGCTCACTACACCTCCATTCAAAGTGAATATGTATCCCATTTGAGACTTCATGTCATCTTGATCGGTCTAGAAACTAGCATCTTCATGTCCTCTAATGACTAGTTCCTCATATCCTCCATAAACCAGTAACATATCCTTAGTATGCCTCAGATACTTTAGGATAGTCTTTACTGTTGTCCAATGGTGGTCACATGGGTCAGCTTGATATCTGCCTACCGTACTCAATGCATAGGTGAAATCTAGCCTAGTACATAGCATGGAATACATGACTGACCCAATAACTGATGCATATGGATTCCTTGCCATTATATTTCATTCCTAATGTGTCTGAGCACACATTTTCTTGGAAATATGAATGCCATGTGATGTTGGAAAAAATCCCCTCTTGGATTGTTCCATAATGAATATCTTCAATATATTATCAATGTATATACTTTGACTTAGGCCAAAAAATATCTTGGATATATCATGATGGATCTTGATCCCAATAATATATGTTTCCTCTCCCAATTCCTTCATGGAGAAGCATTGATTTAACCATACCTTAACAGACTGTAAGACTGGTATCTCGTTTCCAATAAGTAATATGTCATCAACATATACTATTAGGAAAACGATTGCACTCCCACTAAATCATTTTTAGACACAAGGATCACATTTATTCTTGATAAAACCAAATTCTATTATGGTTTCATCAAAATAAATGTTCCATGACCTGGATTCTTGCTTTAATCCATAAATGGATTTCTGTAACTTTCATACCTTATTGGCATCCTTTGGAGTCACAAACCCTTCAGTTTGTGTCATGTAGACATCTTCCTGAAGGTTCCCATTATTTAATGCTATTTTGAAATATATTTGAAAAATCTCATATTCATGGTAATCCGGAATGGAAATTAGAATTCTGATGGATTCCAGCATTGCAACTGGTGAAAAGGTTTAATTATAGTCAATTCCTTGAAGTTGTTTAAACCCTTTTGCAACTAGTCGTGACTTATAGGTATTGACTTGTACTTCCATGTCTAGTTTCTTCTTGAATACCCATTTGCAAACAATAGTATTTACATCAACCGGAGGATCTACCAAAATCTAAACTTGGTTTTGGTACATGGAATTCATTTCAGAATTCATGGATTCTTTCCACTTGGTAATGTCTGTGCCACTTACTACTTCCTTTTAGGTTAGAGGATCATTATTATCAACTAATAATGAGTCACCATCCTTGTTAACTAGAAAAATGTAGAGTTCATTCTCTCTAACCTCTCTTATACTCCTACGCAGTACTTGTGTCTCTGGAACAGATTCTTCTTCCACAGGGCTTTGTGGAATCTATTCATGTACCAACTCTTGTTTACCTTGAGCCTCAACTTCATCAAAGACTATCTCACTCACACTATCTCTTTTGGATATGTGCTCCCTCTTAAGGAATATGGAATGTCTTTCCACTATAACATTTTTGTCTAAGGGGTTGTATAGGTAATATCTTCTTGTTTCCTTAGGGTATCCTATAAAGGTACACTTTGTGCCTTGGGGTGCGATTTTGTTACCTAAAGAGGCATTTACAAAAGCTTAGCTACCCCACACATGTAAATTCAATAAAATTTCTTTTCTTACAGTTCAGAACTCATATGAAATACTATTTATCGATTTAGTTGGTACTTGGTTTAGTATGTGTGCCGCTGTTTGTAATTCATACCCCCAAAAGGATTATAGAAGACTTCTATGACTCATCATTGATCTCACTATGTCCAACAAGGTGTGGTTTCGCCTTTTGTTTACACCATTCCATTGAGGTGTGTAAGGAGGATTGAGTTGGGATAGGATCCCAAACTCCCATAAGTAATCAATGAAGTCCTGATTAAGATATTCCCCACCTCGATCTGAGTGGAGTTTCTTAATATTCTTACCAAGATGGTTCTCAACTTCATTATTGTATTCCTTGAAATTATCAAAGGAATCTGAATTATACCTCATTAATTAAATATATCCATATCTACTAAAATCATCAGTAAAAGTTATGAAGTATGAGTACCCACCCCTTACTTAAACTGGAAATGGTCTACACAAATTGGTATAAACCAATTCAAGAAGCTCTTTAGTCCTTTCACCTTTCCCAACAAATGGGGCTTTGGTCATTTTTTCTTATAAACATGCATGACATACACCAAGTGGTTTTAGTTCAAAAGAATCTAAATATACATCTTGATGTAACTTTGTCAAGAATTTCTTGTTTACAATACCTAGCTGGTGATGCCAAAGTTGGGTGTGGTATGAGTCATGTGAAGTATCTTTGTCATAGATTTCCATTACTTGGTTTGTGTAAAACAACACATAAAGACCATTGTATAAATGTGCCCTACCAAAACAAATGCTATCTTTATAAAAGAATCCACATTCATTTACAAACTTGAAAATAAATCTATCTGTATCTGGTATAGATATATAAATTATGTTTTTGGTTATAGAAGGAACTAAAAACAACCCTTTATCATCAAGATCATCCTAGTTGGCAACATGAGGTGGTAGTCCTTAACATCAATAGCAGAGAGTCTGGATCTGTTGGCTGCTCATAGATCTACCTCCCCTCGATCAATATTCTTAAATCTACTTGGTTCCTGTATTTTGATATATATGTGAAAACCACAAGCTGTTTCTAATACCCACTTTGTAGATACAGATAGATTTCACTTGATAAAAAATGTACCTGAAGCTTCCCCTTTCTTCTTTGGCTGGGTGAAGTTCTTCTTCCAGTGGCCCTTCTTTCCACATGTGAAACTAACAGCCTCCTGTTCCCTTGCCTCCCCTTTGATATTCTTTTTCTTGGAAGGTCGTGGAGAAGATTTGGGATTAAATATATTTTCCTTCTCTTCCCCATTATTCACCATGAGAAAATAAGGCTTTTCGTGCTTCATATCTTTTTCCACTAGGCGAATGAGGATAAGAAGATCATATAGAGATTTCTCAATGTTGTTCATGTTGAAGTTAACAGAAAATCTAGAGAATCTATAAGGGAGTGATGCAAGAATGATATCAGTGTATAGTTTTTCAGGGAGTTTAAACCCTAGAACCACTAGACACTCAATATAGACAATGATTTTGACTATATGAGGCCTAGATGGGGCACCTTCTCCAGGATTACTCTGAAAGAGTTCATTGGAGATCTCAAACCTTTCTTGTCTTTCTCTCTCCTGGTAAAGACCACGGAGGTGCTCGAGCATACTATAGGCATCCATGTTTTCGTGAGACTTAATGATCTCAATAGACATTGATGATAGCATCAAACATTGAATGTCAACCGCATTGTTCATATGTTTCTTTTAGACTTGGAAATCCTCATCACTCGCCTCTTCGGTAGGAGGATCAGGTAATGCTAACTCCAATAAATTAGACTTCCGTTCATGGCGTAGGATAACCCGAAGGTTTATAAACCATTCCTGGAAGTTACTGTCGGTGAGGATGTTGTCTTTATCCAGAATTGATCATAGCGATAGTGTAGTTGATGAGATTTTCATTTTTATTATACAATTAAAAGAGCAGATCATTAGTACTTTCTTGATTACATTTTTATGAGAAATAATAAATTTAATTTTATTAAGTCTCTCACTATTTTATCAAGTCCCAATGGCCCTCACCATTGAACTCAGAATGTCTAGTTTACATGACATTCTAGTATAAAGGATCCATATTCCCCTTCACATAACCCCAACAAGGGTTGGTCAAGTGATTTGAAGGTATTTAGGTAGGCAGGTTTTTGCCAACTGCAGGCTTGTAGCTCCTTAATCTGTTGAGTGGACTCCCCAATCCTAAAATCCTGACTTTGGATTTCCACAACTCTTGCCTCCAATATTACACCAATTCTATCAAGGGTTACTCCTCTTGACGTAATATGGTTATGTCAACCTAAAACCTTTCATAAGGGATTAATGTATAAAAGTTAGTTTCCCAACAAGGGTTGGTCAAAAAAATAGTTTTATTGAGTTTTTCCTTTAATCAAGTAACGGAAGGCTTGGCCCGGCTTAATATTTTAGTTGAGGGATTTTTATCTCTTATGCATGAATTTATTATTATCATTATCACATGCTTGTTAATATTAATTGGAAATTACTTAAGTGATTAACCATTTCTTGAGAATATTTACGCATAAGCTTGGTTTGTTTTAGTTCCATCTTGCATGCTTGTTTAATTAATTAATTATGTGATTGTGACAACACATCCATAATGATAAACCATGCATCTGACAGAAATAAAATAATGCAAAGGGCATGATCATGATCTTTTCTCATGGTTATTTTATCTAGCGGTTGATAAACTAACCCTGGCCTAGGGGAGAAACACCTTGAACCTTTTGGGTTTGTGTTTACAGCTTTTCACATGTCCACCTCTGTATCTCCTAGGATTGATATCATCTTGGATATATCTTGAACCACCTCCAATAGTTTGGGAATTCCATTCATTACATATACCTTTTTTAACTCACATGTGGGTAAGGGGTAAAAAGTGGTTTTACATAAAATAAACCTTGGGCACACAAGCCCTACATATTAATGAGGAGAAGGCTCACAGGCCAACAAATTTACTTTAAATAAATTAATTAAAAGAAACCATCCACATACAAAGGTCTTGGTCTAGCTCATGATCATCCATACATGCAATGGTATTTATGCATAAATAAAACTAGCATTCAATTCTTTAATCATTCTGTTTAAGATAAATCACACTTGAATCAATTAATTATCATCTTTAATTAATCAATACTTTTATCTTAAACCCTTTTCTGAATTTCCTTGAGATTATCATCCATCGTAATTTTAAACAAATAAATTCATTTAAAATTATCTTTATACATAACTTGTACCTTGGAGGAAACCCGATGAATTACTATTCATAACTACCCAATGAGTGGAAATGAAAATTACACAGATGTTAAATTAAACACATATATATATAACACCTATCACGTGTTGTGCCTTAGCTTTACACCCACATTATGGTACATGTCTCAAGGGTTTGTATAATATAATAATAAATTTTAATAAAACTGTGTAATTTCTATGATTACACGGTGTATAGTTCCAACTACATAGTGTGTACTATTGTTCACCGTCCTTCTTAAGTACACGCTTGGGGAAACGGCGTGTGAGTGTACTTCAGAAATTTTCAGAGTACACGGCATGTCCAGGGGGCCACATGTCGTGTAGTTCCTCGTTACATGATCTACAGTTGGGCAATCTGTGTATGGGGTACATGGTCTAACCCTAACCCGAAGGTACTATATGTCGTGTCTAGTGGGCCACATGGCATGTAATCTCAAAACCTAGTGCCACCTATTCCTACTCAACACACAGAGGCATTAAGACTTAGACAAACTCCAATTACACATCTTGGTTTGGCGGACCATACCTGGTGTATTGAACCTTGACTACATGGCGTGTACTATTGAATACATGTTGTGTGTTCTAGTGTTGTACGACCAGGAACCTTTGGCACCTCCGAATGAGATCCTCTATTTTATTTTAATCAAAATTAAAAGAAAATTTTTTTTCTATAAGGTGAATGAGAAATAAAAGAGGAGGAATAGATCTCAAGATTCATATTTGAAAAATGATTAACTTCAATTGAAACAACTAAATTATTAAATGAGTAAATCATCAGAAAAATATATAAATAATTATAAACTATGATGTAACCGCTTTGATACCACATGTAGGTTCTGAGCACAGCCGAAGCGCGATTGGGCTAGCACCCAACTTTTATTTTTTACCATGATAAATTATTATTCTGGGATCAATACAATGATGAAATCCAGTCTCCATAGAATAGAATCAAAGATTTAGATAAAGAAGGAAGAGTCCTAAAACATTTATAAAAGATCATGCACATCATGTTTATAATTAATTTAATTAATTTTATAAAGAAAAAAATACCTGGATCTTTGGTATTTTCTTCATTGATGTTGTTGATTGTTCGGAATGACCCTTCCGGGTTATCTCATTATTCTTGTGAGAATCCAAACAAGAATCCCTCTAGAGGTGATCCACACGTGCTCTGATGGCCTCCGATCGACACCTCTCATTATCAGGGTACTAATGCGGTGAAGCGAGTGTCTTGTGTCGGTCATTCTTGATCTCTTATTCTTCGGCCTTGAATAACATCTCTCATTCTTAAGAGGTGTGGGAAAATTATTTGAGAGAGAAATTGTTTATCTCAACAATTCTCAATTCACCGAGAGTGTCGTTTGGTACATACCACAATAGACATATGTGTCTATTTATTGACATGGGGCTTCAGTTACAATATTTAATTGCATAATAGTAACTAAATACATTCATAACCTTAGAGAAAACCCATGCTATTAATAATTATACTGTGTCATTATTTATGGTACTCCAACTTGTGAAAAATGGAATTATAAATAAAATTCTGCATCATAAAATAATAGCAATGTTATTTTAATTTGTGCCAACTTGTAAAATAATTATTTAACGTCTTGCAAATAATTATTTTACTACTAGACCATCCTTGATATGCTCGAAATCCACTTCCATTTATTGAACACCTGAATAAATAAATAAATAATTTATTATCTTTAATAAATATTTTATTTACAAACTAGAAAATAAATATTTATTAAATGTTCAATAAAATAAATAAATATATTTTACCCACAATCCTATGAATAAATATTTATTTAATTTATGCAATCATTTTAACTTGAATAAATTATTCCACTATCTTGAGAATAATATTTATTAATTAAATTCGAATAGAATTTAACCAAGACCACCAAAAACACTCAGGGTGTGACCCTCTAGGATTCTTTCTCATTGGAATTAGGCGGGATTGCCTAAATTCCAAGAGTACTATCTAGAAACGGGTCAAGGCACCCAAAATAAATAACTTAAAGTTGAAAAAATGACATCTACATACAAACGTTCACTATTTAATATAATCCCTTTATCACAATATCTCATCAAGAAGGTTTCATGATAGTATCATCAACCTTTGTGCTTGATACGTCATTCTTTTACTACCTAAAATAAACTCGTCGTTACACCATGGCCATGGAATTTTGTCTGACGGTTCTATTTCAATAAAAGGGACAAGATATAAACTTCTATAAATGGAAGTGACAAATTATTCCTTGACTTATCCATTAATAACATTCCACTCATAACTCACCCAACGTACCTTACTTCCTGCCAATTGTCTCTGTGGTGGTTTTTTTCAGTAAATCAAAGTGTGTGAGTCATGAAACATATTAATGATAATCTTAAATTCTAAGTATCATTACACATGCTTGTAGATAGGAATATCCGATGACACCAAAACATGTGGAATTTCTACTGGAGGGTCTCTTCTAATAATCTCCTATCTTGGAGATTACCAAGTGCAAAATTCATGAGAGGAAGTCTCATCTGCTTATGAGTACTCACACCTGACGGTCTGTATATTATGTGTCCCATCATAGTATATCATCCAACCACATAAATATATTTAAGAATATTGTTATAGAATTTCAAGGTTCTTTTCATAGTGGGGAACTGTCATGACCTTATCAATGAAACAAATACTCTAGTACATTATTACATCATAGTCATGAAAAACAATGAACAATATGTAATACATTAAATATCCATGTAATCAAAGTACAAAGAGTTGTTTCTAAGACACCAAATCTAACAGTCTATGGATTCCAACCTCTGAATCTAATGTATGACGACATGATGAGGATGATAAATGTGTCAAGAGAATTAAAATTATTCTCATTTGGTATCCCATCGATAGGGATGTTCATCGATAATGGTAAGGAAAAAATTAAAAACTAAGGTCGTACATGATAGCATTCAGAGATAGTGTACTGATAGCTTGCATTGATAGCGAGATAATCTGCGAGGCTTATGCTTCGTATTAGTTTTCTCTCTAGTTTAAATGTCTTCAATATTCAATCATCTTTCCCCATATTCATGTTAGTCTTTATAAAAATAATATGGTGGCTTGATAGCTATGGATCCTTATTTCCATGGAGGTATCCAAAATTTCAATCACGCTGCCTCCGTCAGATGCATCAATCGGGATGGAGGCTAGGTATTCCAAGGCATGGATCTATTAATACCCTTAGGGGGTATTGAAAAAAGGAATTTATCAGTTCAAGTCTATGACAATTGTTGGTAATGGTATGCATGGTAAAATTTCTCGAGATGAAGATGATTATGTTGAGGCTCCAGATCCTTCAAATAAATCTCGGGAAAAGACCACCAAGCAAGCTGGGGTTGAGAAAACCATACCTCCTACACCAAGGCGGCCCAGTCGTCACTGTCGGGATGAGAGTTTGGTTTCATCCCCTCATTCTTGTATGATATAAAAGATGCCTAATGAGGCTTCCAAGTCTAAAGGTGTTAGTTCATCCTCACAACCATCCACATCAGATCCAAATTACATGCGACCCTTAGAGATCCGAGCTTAGCAGAGATTAACTCACGACGTTAGAGATGAAAGGATATTTTCTCTAGGCTAACATGTGGATCTCAAAGCTAGATGATATCAGGGTACCTCCTAATCTCCACCCCAATAGTGATTTGGACAAGGTGAAGGGGTGTCTTTAGGATTTTTAATATATGATATATACAACTAATGATCAGATCTCGGTCATGAGGTGGGTATCTGACATGCTGGATTGAGGAGAGCTTGAGAGGGTAGATGGACATCTTAATGAGGAATTAGATGAATCTTTGACCCTAATGATGTATTTATCTTTTATGTATTCCATTTTATGCTCTCCAATATATCATTATTAATATTGAGGGGACTTATTTTTCAGTTCAGAGGAGAATAAGAATAAGAATAAGGAGCGGTGATAGAGGTGTTAAATTCTCCAAAGTATGGGCCCATGAGCACCCCCATCAAGGAATTGGATGAGTCCCTTGAATCCTTAGAACTATACCCAAGTCAGAGGACCATGATAGAGTAAATGGTGGGAGGAGTTCCTCGACCATCACTACAAGTATCTATTGTCAAGAGGACTAAGGTGGACCCTTCACCATCTCAAGATAGAAATTGAAATAGGGAATTAATGTTGGACTGATGCATATGTTGCAGTATTTATTTAGGTTTTCATTATATATCATGACTTTCATGACATACTCTTTTGACTGTGCTTGAATTTTGCATAATCTGAATCACTTTCCTCCCTCAAGGGGTCTGGAATTGATCTTTAAAGGATTGAGGATGATACCCTGGGGGAGTATGAACCCAAGCTGATGAATCCTTCATTTTTATGGATAAAGAATCAAGAGATGCAGTCACGTCTACCCCTATTCTTGTATAGAGGGGGTAGGGACATTTTAATGTCAGACACACTCCCTTAGGTGTCATTTTTTTTACTATCTTTTTCTCATGATATTTTAGATTCATTACCTACACTATAGGACCATACAGCAGTCAATGTTGGTCTCATTGTTTCCTCAAAAGGGGTTGATAGGGATCTCAGATGGTCCAATGAAGGTGTTGATGTTTTCCATAACTCCATAGGTCCTAATAGTGTTGTTTCTATTAAGAATTTAGTATAGGGTATCAATGAAGTATCAAATTCTAGTCCTGATAAATGCATCTTGGATACCCTTACTAGTGAGGATATTGTGAGACTTGGGGATATGTATCGTGAATTGATGGATCTAATTAATCTAGAAATTGATATTCATGATTCCCTCAATGAGTTTGAGGGTTTTTTGTATGGAATTGAATGAATGTGAGTTTTATTGTTCTTACATTTTCCAAACATAGTTGATTTTCTCTCACCAGATGCTTTACATCAAAGGTCAACTTGTTCAGCTTTTTCTGCAGAGAAATTTTCCAAGTCACTTCATGAACGAGGCACCCAATTCCAATATACAACTTTTTCTAAGGGATTGATGGCTGAAAATCCCAAAGTGGGAGATCCTCAAGAGCCTATGATCCCAATTGTGGAGAAAAATCAAAAGGATTATCCCTATCAGTAGGTTCCCACTCCAAGCATTAAGGCAGGAAGTGTCGTGGAGGTATCAATCCCAATGGACTACCCAAAAACTAGTGAGTGTCATATACTATTTTGGTTAGTTCATTGACTTTTCTACTTGTTAACCTTATGATGTTGACAAGAAGTGTCACCTATTATTCAGTGTCATTAGCTTCAGAAACTGGGCCTGGGCTGGGGGATTCCATACCAATTCCACCAACATCAGTATGAAAATCAGAGGCAATTTTGGAGGGAGAATAATAAGACTCATTAATTGTGTTAATACTGGATTATGTCTCTCCCTCTAAAAGCATATTTTATTTTGATCTAGAGATGCATGAGGCTTTCTGAACTACATTCCTTTTGGTCTAGTGGGATATATGGAAGATAATAGAAGAGATGCCTCTTGAAGTTATGTCATCACGAATTCACTTACTTCCATTTAATCTTTTCATGATACGATATGAAAAATTTAATTATCATGAGATCTATAATGTGGTGAAGGTGATTGTCTAGAAAGGGGAAGAGGAGTAAAGATTGTGGCAAGCCGAGTCATAGATGGCAGGAAAATTTAAGGAACTCAGAGCTGTTATAATAAAACTTAAGGTTAGTCACTTCAAGAAGGTATAGGAGAACCAAGATCACCTCAATGATAAGTCTCTCCAAATAATGCACCTCTAAGAGGAATTAAATGCATCAAATGAAGATTTATTCCAACTCCATTGATCCTTGGTAGTGTATTTGACACAAAAAAGATACATTGTTGGTACGGAGATGGAGAATATCCATAAAGATAAGAAGGATTCCACTACTCAAATGGCTAAGCTACAGGAAGCTATGGAAGTTTATCGAGGTACAGTTTAACTTTTTAAATCATAAATTGAGGAGAAACTATAAAATTTAGCAGATAAGCTCTAGAATATGGATATTCCTCTGCACTTTGAAACATAAATGAAAAGTATTTTTGTTCCTAATCACTTGTTCTTGCATTTAAATCCTTACTTTACTCATAATAAAACACTGAAAAATGACTCATTCGATTGAATTTCATTGTTTCATGATTGTAATGACTAAGATGAGGAAGTAATCTTATTTTTTTCTAATCCATGGGGCCTAGCGAGTGTAGTTCAACTATTACTAGGGTTATATGAACAAAAATTACAAACTTTGTGTTTTTTTATCTTATTACCTTAATTTTTTACCTAACTCCAATATAAGGAAGACTTATTGGGTGAGGCTTGGATATTTCTAAGACAAACCTTTTTAATTTTTCAGCCTAACAAGTTTTGTGCCTATTTATTTTCATTGCCTAATTTTTTCCTAAAACACACAATGCGTAGGTCTAGTGAGATGAGACTCGATTTCTTCCAGAGTTCCCTTTGTGGTTTTTCAACCTGGTAAGTATTATCTCTTTTTTTTGGTAGTTTAAAGTCATACAATTCAAACTATTGAGATTGGTATTTTAGGTAGAACATCTTTGACCAAAGGTTTTGAAATGATGACCCAAACGGATCTCATGGGCTGAGAGTGTTCCGACATTCTTCAAATACCCAATGCGGAATCTTGATCCACAATTTAGGTTTTCATAAACTAAAACATGACATTAGGGAATATAGGAGGTCTCTCCTAAGGGTGAAGTTATCACTGGTTGAAAAAACCACTTTTGGGGCTAATTTATGAAAAGCAACTGGGTTTAGTTACTGTATAGTCAATAGTGGAATCCTTTGGCTAACCAACCCATTTTTACATCTACTTTATGCAAATAAAACTGGGGCATGATAAAATATAGTCAGGTAAAGGAGTTCTCAAAAATTATGAAATTATATTGATGATGGTCAAGGGAAGTTTATGAAGATTCAAATTTCTCAAGACCGTGATGCGTGGTTTTTACAAGGGAAGATGTTTGGTAATTAATGGATAATTTGTATTGGCATTTTCCATTAATGGGAACACACTCCTACATGAATTTGGCTCATTTGAAGGAGGGGATATTTTGTTAAATGAACAATATTAGGGGAAAGTTCCATTTATGATAAGATTTGAAGAATCGTGTAGTTTAAAGTCAAACAATATGGACATTATGATATAAAGTTAAAACTCATACAAAAAGTACATTATGCTATTCAGTTTAAAGTTGTTCAATAATAACATTATACTATATAGTTTAAATTCATACAACAAGAAAATCTACCATGTAGTTTAATGTCTTATAGAGAGGAAGTTTTTTTATAGTGTAACGTCTTGTAACTAGGAAGTTATATTATACAATTTAAAGTTGTATAGAAAGGACATTATTCTATGAAGTTAAAATTCATACAACAAGTACATTATGATATGTATTTTAAATTTGTACAACAAGGTCATTGACCATGCAGTTTAATGTCTCACAAAGAGTACATTGTTGTACAGTTTAACATCTTATAATTAGGATGTTATGCAATGAAGTTTAAAGTCTCACATCAAGGAAATTAGGGTGGATATGATTTAATGTCTTTATCCTTGACTAAAATGTTAATAATTATCCCATTTCATGGTAATATATCTAGGAATGTGCCATCATATTCAGGTATGAGGAAGAAAATATTGTAAGCTATAGTCTAGGGATCTCCAAATCCAAAGAGTGGTATGGGGAAAAGAAATTATGGAAATAGAGGAAGTCTCTCCTGGGGACGATGTTACCATTGGTTGAAAACCCCATTTTTGGGTTAATTTATGCAAAGTCATCTGGGGCGTGTTGCAACATAGTCAATAGTAGAATACTTTGGCTGAAAAACTTATTTTTTGGGATACATTATGCAAATCCATCTAGGGTTTGTTACAACTTAGTCAGAAAAATAAGTCCTTAGGAATTCCAAAATCTTATTGTTGATGGATGGAGGAAGTATATAGAGATTCAAACCTCCCCAAGCATAGAGTCTGGTCAGTGGAAGGGAAGTACCAGAATGTGGGAGGATCATTTTGAGTCAGAATTACCTAATAATTAGGGTAAAATGTTCCTTGCATAGGTTTGACCCCAAATTGAGAAATATGGTGCCTATAGTTTTAGGTCATACATCTAGGACCATAGAATTGGAGAAATGATAGGTGATATATGACCTACCAGGCCAAGATTGTTCCCATATACTTTGGACATGAGGGAGGAAATTATAAACCATGGTCTTGGGGGTTCTCATATCGGGAGGAAGGATATGGAACAAATATACGATGGATGACCATAGAATGATTCAAATTGCGGGTTCTAACATAATGTCTTCAAATATCATGAGAATATAAGAGGCTTTTATCACGGGTGAATTTACTGTTGGTTAACAAACCCATTTGTGGGGTACTTTATGAAAATCCAAATGGGGCGTATTACTGCATGGTCAAACAATAGCACCCTTTGGCTGACAAACCTATTTTGTGGTATTTCTTATGCAAACACAACTAGTGTGTGTTACAACATTGTTAGGAAAAGGATTCCTTAGGTATCAATAATTCTATCACTTGAAGGTGAAGAAAGATTATCAAGATCTGAAAGTGTCCAAGATTAGAAGTACATCGTGTGGAGGGAATATGTCTGAGCATGAAGGAAGTGTTTGGACTAATATTGTATATGAATTTCAGAGTCCCTTGCATAGATCTGACTCATATGTAGAAGGGGGATGTCTCTATTTCCTTGGTTTACCCCCTAATAAGGGGACCCAATTTAAGATCTCCTATGTATATCTTTGTTTATACATAGAAGAGGGGGAATTTTTATTTGCCTCATGGATGGGACTAGTACATGAGGCCCAGGTGTCACTATGCATCTCAATGGAATGAGAATCAAGCCACACATAATTATTAAGGTACCATACAGTTTAAAGTAATGTTGTGAGATAATTAGCATGTATTTTAAAGTCATGTGATAAGGACGTCAGTCATGCAGTTTAATTCCATGCGATAATGACATCATCCGTGCAATTTAATGTCACGCATTAAGGATAAAAGTGACTCAACACGATTGTGGATTGACCAGGGTATAGGACCCGAGTGTCACTATGTATCTTTTTGGAGAAAGAATCAATCCATACGTAGTTCTAAAATAAAGATCCCCTACACTTATTTAATCCATGTGTGGAGGGAATGAGGTTTTTTTGTTAATATGAGCTCATACATCGAGTGATAACCCATATTTGATCCCCTAATATAGATCTAACTCATACATGGGAGCATGGGGTCATTTCTCATATCGGGTTGTGACTAGGACCAGGTTTGAAGATATGGATGTCACTATATAAAACATTGGAATGAGAATCAAGACATGCTTATTTAAGGAAATCGTGCAGTTTATTGTCCTGCGATGAGGAAATATGGTTTGGATTTTGAGGTCTTGCATCTAGGACCGTGATAGCCCTAATGTGAATTTATACACCTTACACATGCAGAGGATTATTTTACTAACACTCCTAAACTAACATGATCTATGCTTGGTGTGAGAAATAAGGAGTGGAAAAGGATTATTCTACTACTCAAAGGTAGTATAAGGGAAGGAGAGGGGAATTTAAATTTTTGTGGTGGTTGGGCCAGAAGATATGATCCCAATGTCGCTACATATCTCATTTGAATGATAATAAAGCCCCACTTAGTTCTTGAAGAATAGTTCCCTACATCAGTCAAGTTTTTTCATGGGGAATAGAGGCTTTGATATTTCATATAATGATGGTCGATTCCAATACATGAGGTGTAGGAATCACTATATCTTTCATTATGATGAGAATTAATACATACGTAGATCTAGAAAAGTTCCCCTTGTAGGTCTAATTTATACATAAGGAAAAGGGGGATTTTTATATTATGACTAGACCCAATATTGGATATCCAGACATCACTACGTATCTCATTGAAATTAGAATCAATACACGCGTAGTTCTTGAAGGATCTTGTCATTTATCATTAGGCCATGAGGATGTCGATCATGCATTTTAACTTCTTGTGGTAAGGACATGGGTCACCTAACGTGAGAGGAACATTGCAGTTGGACCAGGATATAAGATCCGGGTGTCTCTATATATCTTGTTGTAGCAAAAATCAAGCCACACATAGTTCTTGGAAATTTGTTCCCACATCGATCAGGTTTTTATGTGGGGAAAGGGGGATTTAAAAATTTCCAGAATGATGGTTGGGACCAAAACTAAAGGTATAGACATCAATACAAATCTAAATTTAATGAGAATCAATAAATATGTTCTGGAAAGGTTCCTATGTAGATCTAATTCATACAAAATAAAAAAAAAATAGAAAAAAAAAAGAGGGGGTTTCTTTTCTTTAATCACATCTAAACCTGGCATGGGAGGTTCATATGTCACTACAAATCTCATAGGAATGAGAATCAATCCACATATAGTTCTTGAAATGGTCATGAATTTTATTTCTATGCCATAAAGATGTGATAGTGTTGGGACTTATACCCATAACAGGGGCATGAGTGCCACTATGGGGTAGTAATGATGTGAGTAGGGCTTACGCATGGGAGTATCACATCCCTTATTCCTCATGTATGTCCAAGAGGGAATCCCAAACCACTAAGGGGTTAGAGGGATGTTATTTGGACTTATACCTAAGATGGAGGCCCATAACTAAAGGATTACAAGGAATGTATCTTCTTGTGATATTTTGGGGGTTACTAATGTCGAATGAGAGGGACGTTGACCATGAAGTTTTAATGTCATACGATGAGGACAAACGGTGTCTTGTGGTTTTAGGTCATATGACTAAGACATTATGTCATGTGGTTTATCATAATGTGAAAAGGATAATGATGAAAAAAAAATTAACATCATGTGGTACAGATGTTATATCACACCTTATAAGGTTGTGCAACAAATACCAACTACACAGTTTAACGTCTTGCAGCCGGGACATTGTATGGTTCTATGCAGTTTAATGTCCTGTAGCTAGGATGATTACTGTGTGATTACATAAAATATTTCTTTAGTAACCTTGAACTATTGGGGGACTTAATGATATCTCCAACAATTTATATCATGGAATAAGATCCATTAAAGTAGACCTTGTGTATGTAGTAAGGTCTTTACCACTTTAGTTCAATCTTTGAAGGCTTCTTTCCTGGTATCATTAGAGTTCTAAGGACCGATACAAGTTCTCCTTGGAGGAAGAAACAGAGGTGAACCTTCTTGTTGAAGGCTCACTCTATCTGATTTTGATAAAACTCTAAGTGATGTAAGTTGTGAAATCTTATTTCATCCATTCACTCTAAATCATCTATTCATTTCTTGTATTGATCATTTATGTATAGCTAATCACATATGGGAACACAAAGTGATAGAAACTGGACCTCAATGGAAAATACCGCTTCTGATATGTATACCAATGAGTACTGGGTTGCCCGTCTAGAAATACAGGTTGTATTCTCATAATACCATAAGGCATGAAAGATCTTGTTAGGCCAAGAATTTTTTATCCTTATCCACTATTTTCTTGAGTATGTTTGATAGGGTCTTGTTGAAGGCCTCTATCTATCCATTAGTTGTTGCATGATAGTGGGATGATTGGTTGGAATTTATATTGTATTCCTCATATACAATTTTCACTTTAGTAGAATAGAAATTGATTTCATTTTCTATTCTTATTGTATATGGGACATTAAATATAGTAATGATGTCGGTTTTCATGAAGTTGGAAATGCTTTTGGCCCTAACTTCTTTGAGGGGTATTTCCTCAGCCCATTTGGATAAGAAGTCGGTAGTAGTTAAGATGTATTTGAACTATTTAGCCATAGTTGGAGGGTATGTCCCCACAAAATCAACTCCCTATATGGAAAATTACCAAGAGTATTTGGTTGTATGTAGAAACCTTGGGGTTTGATGGATGAAGTTGTAATTCACTTGGAAGGAATGACATTTCTTGGTGAATTTTGTTCAATCATGTTTCATTGAAGGAAAAAAGTATCCAAGACTTCGTATTTGATCAGAAATCTTATACCCTAGTTGGTGGGCTCTGCAGGCTCCTACATGTACTACTTTCATAACAGTCGCAGTTTCTTCTTCATCGTTACATCTGAGAAGGACTCCATCACTGCCTCATTTATATAGGACTTTCTATTGATTTAGACCATCATAAAGAGTAAAATTGGCTATTGGACATCGGGTATTCTCCTTCCAAGCTCTATATAGTGGGAGTACTTCATTTTGGAGGTATTCCATGGTAGGCATCATGCACCTAATAGTAGGAAAATATGGTTCAGGGATAGGTATGACTTCGTTGATCTCTTCTATTTTGATTTGAATGTAAGGTGAGACCATTTGGTGATGGGTGATGTTGATGACATTCTCATCCTAGATTGAATATACTAGGGTTGTAGCTACATTTTTCAACACATATTCTTGGGAATTCTACGATTGTGGGATGTGGGTCAATATTGTCTCCAAGGGGAATTCTTCCATGAACCCTCAGACGTAGTCAAGCAGGGGGGTTAGCTCTTCTTTTTTGATAGAATAATCCTCATTGATACGTTTGATTACCAACTCTGAGTCACCTTTAACCTACAAGAGATCCACTGGTATTTGGAGTGACAATTCCATACCTATAAGTAGGGCTTGATATTCTACCTCATTGTCAGTATAGCCTTCTGATAACATGAAGGAGTAGGGTAAAAATGACTTTTCTAGGGATATAAGCATGATCCTTAGCCTGAATTTTTTGATATCAGGGTCTTATATTCTCCTCCTTGTTGGGATACTTGATGCTCCATCAAAATAAATTTACCATGTTTGTGGGACATCTTGAATGGATAATATATTTTTATCTTGAAATTCAGTATTTAGTGATGTTGTTTTTGCAGATGGGTGTTCTGTAAGAAAATCTACCAAGGACTAGCCTTCCACTACTTTCTAAGGCAAAAATTTTGTATCAAACTAATACAGAATAACCACCCACCATTTTAGATATCCTATAAATATATAATGATTGAGTATTTATTTGAGTGGGTTATTGTTAGAGACCAACTAGGCTTTGTGATGCTTTAGGTAGTGCCTCAATTTCTGAACCATAAAGATTAATGCTAGGAAGCACTTCTCGATATCTTAATAAAAATTATCAATATCGATCATGGTTTGAATGAGATAATAAAGTTTTTTTATTCATTACCAACGTCGTTATATTACGTAAGGAAGGCACCCAGTGATTTCTCTAGGGTTATCACAGATAGAATGAGCAGTTTTCCCTTGATAGGTGGAATTAATACTAGTGGGATCAAGAAGTATTTCTTGTGGTTTTCAAATGATTCTTGATAGTCAATATTCAACTAATATGTGACACCTTTCGTCATAATATTTTTGAATGGTAAACACTTTCCTTCAAGGTTTTCTATGAATCAATTGATATAGGACAAGTGTCCTTTAAGTCCTCACAACTCTTTGAGGTTTAAAAGAAGTGACATTTTAAGGATATATTTTGTCATATCATGTTCAAATTCGATGTCGTGATGGCATAAAACGAAGCTGAGAAATTTCCCCAAGGTTACCCCGAAAGCAAATTATAAGGGGTACATATTTAGGCTATGTTGTCATAGATTGTTGAAGATGGTCTCAAGATTCACTATATGGTCAGAAAATTTTCTGGACTTAACCACTAGATAATCAACATAGAATTTGAAAAACTTCTGCATGAAAAGTTTAAATATGTGGCACATGGTACATTGGTATGTGGAAACAGCATTCTTCAAGCCAAAGGGAATTACCCGATAGTAAAACACTCCCTGGGGGATCTAAATGTGGTGGCTTCTTCATCTTCTAGGGACATCCAAATTTCGTTATAACCTGAATATCCATCCATGAAGGAGAGGTCTTTATAACTAGTCATTGTATCAATCAGGAGTTCTATGATTGAAATCGGGAAGTCATATTTCGAACAATTCTATTTGAGATCTCTGAAGTTAATTAAAACTCTGATTTTTCTATTTATATTCTTCACAAGGATAATGTTGTATAGCAATTTTCTATATTGTACCTCTTATATGAAGTCATTTTTGATGAGTTTATCCAATTTTTCCTCAATTTTGGAGGTATGGGTTGGGTTTGTCCTCATGGATGCCTATTTGTATCCTCGATGGTCTTCTGGTAAATCCAAGTGATGGGTTTCCACCTCGAGATCAAGGCCTAGAATCTCTGTGTAATTCTAGGAAAACATGTCTTGTTGTTTCTTTAGGAAATAATTATATACCTCATGTTCTTTGGAAGTCATGGAGACACTAATCAAGGTGGTTTGTAGATCTTTATTTGTACCTAGATTTATTTCATTGAGTTTATTAACAGTAGTGGAGACACCTTACTTGAATTTTGGAGGGTATCCTTGAGGTCTTCCTCCTATTCCTCTTCCCCATGCCTCACCTCTTTAACTTCAGCCTAGGAAGTAGATTATGGAAAAATCTTCTCACAGTTAAGGGAAGAGTCGAAATTTGTACATATGGAATATGAAGTGACCATTTCTATCCTAATTGATGGTACGATCCCTTTGTGGAGCTCCAAAGGGGGGACGAGGGACTAAGAATGAGCATCTTCAATTTCTCCCATTAACGTGACAAATTATTCCAACCCATATGATATAATAGGGATGTCTTAAAGCTCAGGGGATAGAATGAAGATGGTTTTATCTAGGATTTCATTACTATTCAGAGAGTCAATAACTTATCCAGTGTTTTCAGGATCACTTGTCACGACTAACATCATAGCAGTCACTAGATGTGTGCTATAAATTGGACCCACACATTTGATATTTATTGATAGTAACTATGTACTCTACACTGATCTGGTTGAAAGGGTTAGCTAGAATCATCTCTAGGTTATTTGAGACATTGATCTGAGTGACATTTTTATCCATGGACTATTTCCCTCCCTTATGGTATAATCCTGCATCAATGTACTGTGATTCACAGGATTTAAACAGGTCTTTTTCACCATGAAATGTCCCAATTTTTCTTTTGACATAATACTTGAGTAATTAGTGGTATGGAAAAGAGATATCCACATGCTGATGTATCCAAGGTATTCCCGGAAGAACATTGAATGTCGTATCCTACCTAATAACCATGAATTTTGAGTCGGACATGAGATCCCTGAACTGAGTTCTGATCTTGATTTTTCCAAGATGATTTTTCTCATTCTTATCATAAACCTATAAAATCAAAGTGGATGGGGATAATTGAGATTCATTGAAACCCATCTGGTGAAGTGTATGGATCGGTATGAGGTTAACTCCTAATCCATTTTCAATGAATTCTCTCTAGATATTAATGTAATTTATCCTCCAGATATATACATGGGTCTGACTTGTCCTTATATGATTAAATCCTTGTCTTGGTCTGTGAAAGAGATGACCTTGTGGAACTCTGTAGTATCATTCTCTGCATGATACAATTCGAACGTAGAAAACTCAACTTCAAATTCTTGAGGGCTCAACAAGGCCTCAATGAGTTCTTCCCAGAGGTCTTTGGATAGACTCAGAGCGTCCAATATTGAAAACTTTGCCAACACTATGGATAATTACTTCAAAACATCATACTTCTATCCCAAAGGTTTATTCTTCTGGACATGGGGATGTTTGTTTGCAGGTGATTTAGGAACTGAAGTACTTGATGTAGATGGATCAACACTTAGGACAGGAGCTAAAGGTGCTTCTTCTCTTGGTGGATGAGGTCGACTATGTCTTCTTGCATGCCAAGTTTGATTAGGTGATGATGTATCTTCAAGAAGATATTACAGTATGATTGTGTTAGGACACACTCTAACATGTGTGGGGTAACTTCCTTTCTTCTGTTGAGCTCGCTAAAGATATATTCCACAAGTTTCATCTGCATAGACGGTTTGAGTAGGGACACAGTTAGGGTAGTGACTCCTAGTTCAATTACATCTTCCCCTATATCCTTGACCACGATGGCCTCTTCCCCCAGTTCCCCAATAAAGTGTAGGAAATTTAGGTTCATAATCACACTCATCATCCGATAAGGGATCCATTAATTGAATGAAATTAATGTAACTAAAGATCAACTCCTCATCTGATGGGAATCTTGCCCGGTGGGATGACTCTTGCAACCGTTTGGTGGGGTGGTGCTCATACTTCGGGTACTATAGGAATGAATTCTAATAAATTCAAATAAAAATTCATATTTTGGATAGTCTCATCTTCCTATGTTTTCTTATTACAATTATATCCATGTCACTTTTTGGAAGACTAACTTTCAAAGGTCTGAGCTGCCAATGAAGTTTTCTATGTTGCAGCAGAATCAGTTGAAGGCATAATTGGTTTTTTCAACTATGTTTAGAAGATAATCTGAGTCTGGTTGATCATATTTCTAACCATACATTCCTTGAAATTCTATGTACCTCTTCTTTTAACTTCCATCCATTCATTATCCTACTCCATATTGGTGGTAGAGACACGTGAAACTTGGGTAGGTGGCTTTCCCAGCTTCACTTTCCCATAGTCCACCATCTTTTGCAGGATGTATTTGAAGAAAAAAAATCCTAGATATTGTGACCCAAGACTTTATGGAAGAAAAACTAGTTTGTGAGATCATCATTAACATCTTTTCTGGGATTACTGGGGTTTGGAAACTTGATTGCATTGTTCTCCAATGTCGAGATGAATTAGTCAGGGACTTGGTCATTTCAAAAAGAATAGACCTTGTTTTTAATATCCTCAATTTTTTCCTCTAATCTATTTGATCATTTTAATCAGGTGAGAACTATTTATGATGCTGAGGAGGTGGAGATACATGATATGGTGTGGGATTCAAAGCGAGAATAGGCATAGGGTCTTGATTTAGTGTAACAGTGGTAACCTATGATTTCCCTATTCTTATTCCTTGAGATTATGGAACTACTCATGACTTGTATTTGGTCTCTTCAATGGAGTATTCCACTCTCTAGGGGATTTTAGAAAGATCCTGAAACCCTCCTATGTATTTCATAGGTATAAGTGGTGTGTGAAACTCATCGCAAATATTTTCTATGTAAATGAGAAACAAGTATTCTTGAGGGAGTGATAGTTTTAAATAGTATGTCAGTACTTTCCACTGATCAATAAAATATAAGACCCTTTTATTCTCTCATTGTTTTTAGTTTGAGAGATCGGGGACCATTGTCGTCTTCAGTGTTGATATGAACTGGAAGAAAAACTTTTGACAAAGGTATTCCCACCCTATAATTGACTAAGCCTACAATCCAGTGAACCATACGAAGGCTAGTCCCCATAAGGATTTCAAAAATCACATGAGTTTCACTTCCACTTTTTGTTCAGGGTTCCCCATCATGGTATCATAGTGAGAGACGAAATGCATCATGTGTTGCTCTGGGTCCCTTGAGCTATTTAAAATTGGAAATGTTTGGTTCCTAAAGTTCGAAAATGGAAGAGTTGTGTCTACCCACTCAGGGTAAGGTTTGTTTTCTAGCTGTATTGGTATGTTTCATTCCTCTATGGATTACAATCAAGCCATGAGTGACTCAAGAACATTCATGATCCCCTGGGGAATGTCTGGCCGAGTTGGAGCTTGAGCAGGTGTCGTGGCTGGTAGGGACATCTATAGTGGTGTTTCTAGTATCTACCATGAGTATCCCATAGGGTCATGCATGTAAGGATGTTCTTGGACCTATTTTTAGTTGTGCACCCAATGGAGGTAATTTTCGATCTGCTGTTGTGGGGTCCAATTATATTGGTGGTTGGTATCCTGCTTTGATCAGGTGTTCCAGGTCCACTTCAGTTGCTACGACAAACCCTCTTTGCTAAGGTATGTCGGTTGGGAGTGAGATTTGAGGATATTATTATAGATTATATCCACTAGGAATGATATCTTTGAGTAGTTCTACATTGAGTCTCCTCAATTATTTCATCTCTTCCTCCTGCTGAGCAAATATTTCTTCAAGTGAAAGGGGATTAACCTCTCCAGGGGGTAGGTGAGGCACAATATGACCCTTACCCTTTTCTTTTTCAGATGCCTTTTAAGGAGGTAATGCTAAATTATTTTTATAAATTCCTATATTCAGGGCAAGCCTTTGGTTTTGGTTACAAACATGTCCTTAAATCATTTCAGTGTGTACCGTATTTTGAACCAAAAATTCTTCCTTCAAATCCTCCTCTGAATTGGCCTCATGTTCTGTAGGGTCTACAAGGTCAGTGTTGATGAAATTTACTGATTCATAGCACATTTTATACATTTTATTAGTGTATTTTCAAGAATACCTTTTTCTAAACCCTTTATGAGGTCTACTTATTTTCTTTACTAATTCTATGGGAGCTTCTTAGTGGATGGTAATCCAAATATAATCTCTAGAGAGTTAGTAGTGTGTGTTACCAATGAGGATATTAAGTCATGGGATGGAATGAACTGAGAGGATCCATTTTTTGGCGTTTCTCCTAATTAGAAGAAGATTGGTATCCGCTGAGGAGGGTGTTTTTTAGGTGAAAAATCCCCCAACTCTGAAGGTTGGGGTAGTTCTTGTTCCACTTTTACAACTCTTTGGGTCTATTTTACTAACCTTGAAGGTTGGGTTAAAAAATACCCCATCCCTATGGTATAGGGTTTATCCTGAACTATCATGGGTGCTACTATTACATTTTTTCTTCTAATTTTGTAGAGGTTTTCTCAAACATGGGTTAGGTGCATCAACTAGTACACACCTAAATCGCCCACTTCTAAAGATCATTATGCTATTTTTGAATTTTTTTTCTATCTAATGATGGACTTCCCCTAAGAGGGAGTATTTCTTGATAATTTTTTATTCTTGGTGAAAAAATATCTCAATATCATTATCTCTTATGGAATAAGGTTGTAATTATTTGTTTGGGGTGTGCATTTTTAGAAAATCTTCGGTTGTGAATAGGGTCCATCTTTTGAAGTCGGCCTGAAGCTATGACATTGCATGATACCAATTTCAATGGGATTTACTAATTGGGGAGCATAGTGAAATGTAACACTCTGTATTTACCCCATCCTATCATATGAACATCAGATGGTTCATATTTAATCAATTTTTGCAAACTTTATAACTCACTAAGGAATGTGCGTTGAAGGACTCCTTATTGTTTCCCTAACATTGGATGTCATGCAGCCAAGATGGCTACTAAGTCGATTTAGAATTGCATCCCTTTTATTACCTTGACGTGACTCTATTACTAGTCATAGTTTAATTCTTTCACTCTCAATTGATGAAGAGTTTTCCATATGTTGGGGAAGATGTAATGCACACAATCTTCCAACAACGCCTCTAGGATGCTTTATTGAGGGGTGGATGAAGTTCAGAACATGACTAGTATGTCATATTTATCCAGTTGTTTCCTCATGTTTAGAATTTCATATTCATATTTTGTTAGAGGCCCCTATACCTAGTCTGACCAGAGTGGACACTTTTCCACTACTTTATTATAAACAAAAAGATTGGTAGGGACTTCCTCTATTATGTTGGAAGGCAGGAGATCCAAAGGAGGTTCAGAGAATGACTGTCACCTTAGTCTATCTTTCGGTTGAGAAAGAAATTCACTTGACAATTAAAGGTAATCAAACATGACTGGACTTGTTTTCCCAAGTACCTCATGGTATGAGGGCTTTCTTATCACAACATTTCCATGTGGGAAATTTTCTTGACGATGTGAAATACTACTACAGAGAGAACTTTTATAGTGAGTATCATAATATGGAGGAATACCATGGTGGATTACAGTAAGGGGAATACCCTCTTTATCCTTGATCTTCTGTCCATGCTTAGATATTTCATAAATCTTATCAGGTGATGGGATCTCGAGATCGATTGGATTGTGGTTATGAAGAAAGAATTCATGGTGAAGTGTCCAAGTAGGACCTTAGTAATCACTGCTACTACTCCCATAATTTCTTAATGGGAGGTTAGGATCTTGATCTGGCACAAATAAGTGTTTGAGGTCTTCAATAACTCCAAAATTGAGTATAGTGGGATCATATATCAAGACTTAATTTTCTAGTCATATCTGGTGAGGCTTCTTCTTGGATACTTTCCTTTGAGTGACTGGGGACACTTGTTGGGGGAAGTGGTTTACATATATAGAAGCTTTCTTAACTATCTTCTATGTTGCTATTGGGATTTTCTGAAAGGATTAGGAAATCTTGTCAGGGGTTTGTGCCTACCTCAGATTGGTTGTTAGAATGGGCTGATTACCTCATATTGTAATGAATGTATGTTCCTGATATGGTTATTCATATATCGCAGGGGAGGTTTCCCCATGATCTTCTTGGATGGGAGAAAAGGTATGTGTCTAATCCAGGGTGACATGCTAGTGAGCCACCCCATTTATGGGGAAGAAGTTGTGTGTATGTCCCTATGAAACTACTGTTTTCATTGTGATGATGTCCTGGAAAGTCTGTAGGATGTGGGTAGGTATTTGCATCTGCCATTTCACCATTATCAGGATATTCTTAGTGACTTCAGTGACTATAATGGAGATATATGACCATTTCGTATTTGTAGCAGGGTTATGTTCCTAATTCTATCCTCTCTTTCCTACTAGTGGATATAGACAGTACTCATGTGTGAGGGAAGAGAGTTTATTATTCCCCCTATTTGTTTTCATAACTTTCCGAATGAATTCTTTGGGTGTTTCCAGAAAAAACTTCTCGAAGAATTGATGAATGCAGTTTAGTGTGTGCACCTGTTTATCGATTGCCACCGTATTTATTTGTCAAGATTATTTGAATGCTTATAGAAAATTTTACTAGAATGATTGATTATTGTGGGAAGGTGTATATTCCTGCTCATGGTTTTCCACTAGATTTGAATGGTGGGCTTCCTTGAATGCCTCTAGGAAAATCTACTAGATAGCTGAGTTAAATTGGGATAGTGTATGTTCCCACTCATAGTTTTCCTCAAAATTGAGTTGGTGGGATTCTCTAAAGGGAGAATAGGTGTGAAATTTCTCCCTACTAGTTGGTTTCTACCCCCGGTGGTCTGTCTTTCATGCTTAGGTCTAAATGACTTAGGACGTATTTTTGAGGATGTCACCCTCATCATATTGAGGGTTCACTACCATAGGGCATTGATGGTGAAAACTATTGGTATAAGACCTTTGTAAGGAATCATTTGTCTTCTGGATGAGGCCATATGTGTCCACCTGATCCACCTCCTTGAGATAAGGGAGGGAATGGTTGTAGCATTCTGGGGATAAACTCTTGAAATGGTTGAATATGACGATAGGTGCCACCTACTTCTGGACCACCGGATGCTGTTAGTTGAGAGATAGGTAGATATTCATGAGCTGGAGGGCCTTTTAGGTGGCCTCCATAGTTAGGATTGTACCATTTTGGAGATACTCCTGAATCAGTGTGTTCAAGACACAGTATTGAAGATACTGGGTTGGTGACAACGTCCTCTACTTGGATGAAGACCCAGCCTAAATAGTAACCTAGGTGTATGCTTGCAGAAGCTGGAAGGATTCCATTGGATCAAAGGGAGTTATGATAAAGAGTTATTGAATATATGAAAAACAAAAATGATAAAACCCCATCAAAATAGTGTATCATTTGAATAAACACATGCATGATTGATTGCCTTGTTTGGCCTTCTTTCATTTTGTGAGTGAAAGGGGCCTGACATGTAGGTGACACTATCATCATGGTTATGTATTAACATTGGGTTCACCATTTTTTGTTTGTGAAAAAAACATGTCTCCAAGATGAGTGATTGTCGGTAGGTTGAATTTCATACAACCATCCATGTTAGGCTTACTATTTTCTAACGGTTTCCAACGAGTTTTGTTTGTAGAACTAGAAACACTCAACTGTTTTATATCATTAAAGGGCCTACTTTCTAAAGGCAGGAAATTATTGAGTAGTTTGACCAACAATCCTTAAAAAATCACATTTTTCGAGAGGATGGGAGGTCGGGATCATCACACCCTTTTGGGGTGGAATTATTGCCTACTCTAGGAATCTTTTATAGCTTTAAGATATGTTATTGAATCCTTCATTAATTTCCAAGTATGACAAGGATAACCCTTGAATTAACAATCAATTATTAGGATTTATATAGCTTATAATCATTTTTAAATATCTAAGGTTCTTCATTAATAGAGATATTTTCATGTATTTGAGGTCCTACATTGATGGTATCCTCTTATATAATGATTATAGATTCTTTGGTCGTTATTACAACAATTTCAGTTTTCTAGCCACATGGTGGGGTGCTCTAGAGTGTGTTGTCATCCAGAGAGATGGGATTTGTTTTTTTATTAGTATAAGACCCATAAAATGGGATTCTTATGTATCCTTGTGAAAGGAATCAGAACCCATGCAGTTCGATTATAAGGACATATGCCTATGGAGGCCCTTCGATTTGTATCGCAGGGGAATATAGACCTTTGAGAGGATTAATTTGAGGATTATTCCTTAGGAGGATGCCCTGTGAATGGGTCCATGATGGATGTCTCAACTCATGGTGATCTACAGTCTTGTTTGGGGAATATACCTAAAGAGGAGGTACAGAGGTTGGATTTTGGGGATTATTCTTGAAGAGGATTCCCTAGTAAATGGAATATTGGTTAATTCTTACTCCTAAGGACAATTCTTGGGTATGGTTATAACCAAGGATTATAAGTTTGGAGGATTACCAGGTTGGTTGGGGCTTATACTTTGAATGGGGCTCAAGATAGGTTATTTTGGGGCGTACTCCGGAGGAGGACGCCCATGGATGGATTTGATCAGGGCTTATACTTGAGGAGGAGGCCTGAAAGGTTTGGGGATCATATGGATTTCATGACCATCATCAACCTCTAATCCCATGTGATTAATGCTCGATGTGAGAAATAAGATAAAACAGAAGATATGATGTGAGAAATAAGAGGAAACAGAAGATCTGGGAAACCACACAATTTGTCTTCCACTAGTGGAAGAGGATAGGGCAACGACACATGTCCCAACCCCCTCCCTCCAAAGATATCGTATTGAGGGGAGAGAGATAAAGACCCCTGAATCTCACCTTCAGCAGAAACTGGGTTGGTGACTAGAACCAAGGGTGTACAAATCTCATAATATGGGAGGAATTTCCCTTTATAAGAAAACAATATCGGGAGATAGAATGAATCATCCACAACAACACCAAGACATAATATAAAATAGAAACCCAAACCATCCCACATGAATGTATAAATAGAATTGATATATATTAAAGTCTCCAAAGTAAATACCCAAAGTAAAGCTTAAGCAGTGACACAATAATTTTCAAGGATCTGAGCTAGTAAGGTCTAGAAAGATCTAGGAAATCCTCTTGGAAACTTGAAAACAATTTTATATACATATGGTGATAATACAAGTATATTCAGTAGGAAAACCAAAGTCTCTCATCCACATGTGAGAGAATCATACTAATACACCTATGAGAAAATAACATAACCAAATGGAACCAAAACAAGAATACTAACAATACCAACCTCACCAAGGTATTGTCACCAAGTAACACATGTCAACTAATATAATATAAAGTAAATCACATCGATGATAGGGTACCTCATACCACTTTCCCACTGATTAGTCACTCTCACACACCAATGGAAAATTTCCTAGTGCTCCTACCTCTTCTAAATATATCATATCACATCCCATCTACACACACTTGGGTCTCACAACACATCCCTCCCACACACACCATGGCCTCACAACACATCCCACCCGCACACACCTGATCCACATAACACATCCTACCCACACACACCTAGGCCTCACAACACATCTCATCTCAAAGACACCTGGGAAACATATCACATCTCATCCTGAAGACACATAAGACCAAACATCACAACTCATCATGAAGACACAAGGAACACATATCACATCCCATCCCAAAGACACCTAGGACCACACATTACAACTCGATCGAAGACTCCTAGGCCACTATTTCCTTGATGAAGGAGCAGTGAAGAGTGGGTGTCCATCCATCCATCCTCCCACTAGGATGTTGGGAAAGACACCCCCCATGTGACTATGCGGGTTTTTGGAACATAGTTCACAATGTGTGTGGGGTGTGTATAGAAATCATAAGGAAAATAAAAGTATATATATAGTATCAAGCACTCAAGCCCAACCTATAGGTTCTAAAAAACACTAACCAACTCACAATATCATCACCTTTGTTCTCGCCTCTAAATGAATAACATCACACATCAAACCACAAACTTCACTTCACATTTCCAACCAATTTCATTTAATCGTTCCATTCTTTTCATTATTTATCATCAAACATGTTTAACCAAAAAAATAATCATTTATTTATCCATAAATCATTTCCATTCAGTTAACCCAACCAACCCAAGCCATTCCTAACATTGTTGAAAAATTATTTATTTATTCCATCACTAATTGGGCATCTATCATAAAGCAACCACCACCTCGTCATCCCAAAAATCACGGCCAAACAAACCACCTTCTCATTTCCCCAAAAACCACGGCCAAATAAACCATATATCACCCACACCCCATTACAACCACACATCACCATCCCACAAGAATGGTCACACATCACAACACAATAAGATCATTTCTACAGGTTTACAAATGGGATTTTATCACATTCCACTTTATTTTAGGGGTGTTATCACACAAACCAAAATCCTACGGCAACCATTTCATTATCCAAGTATAAGTAATTAACAAATTTTAATTTAAGGTGATATCACAATAATAAAAATAGTCACAAAAATTACAATACATATATATAGCACAAAAAATCCCCCACCGGACATAATTTTCATTGGGTTATCAAGACCATACAATCCACAATATCACAATAACAAATAAAGCTATAAAAACATGTGAATTGAACCCCATTTACCCATTTCAATTCAATTAACCAATTATTTATCTTTAATTAATCCAGAACAACCATAACCCAAAGGTAAATAAAATCAAACCCCTCCTGCATGATACACAATAAATAGATTTGAGGAAAATCCTACCTCAAAGAATATTTTTCAACTTGTTGTGCACCACAGGGCGAAGAATAACACCCGAAAACCAAAATCTCACCATAGGAAACCACAAATGAACTTATACCACACCAAAATACTATCAATATGTAGCCTAAACACACAACCCAAACCAAACTACACCACATTAGTGAAACCTCGAAGAATAACTAAAGTAAACTGACAAGAATGAGAGGATAACTCACCACAGATCGAAGATGGGATCCCAAGGATTGATCCTCATTGAAAGGAATATCCAAATGATAAAGGAGAAGGTATTAGGACACTTGGAATGAGAGAAGAGTCATTGGACATAGGGTTTAGAAAAAACCTGAGTGGATGAAACCTTTAAAATTGTACAGCATTAGAGAATTACATAACATGTAATCCCCTTTCACATCGTTTCATTCTATGATTTCAGGTTCCAATGAAAAAAACACCACCTTTTTATTATTTAAACCCAAAAATATACATGTTGTGACCCACCCTGTACAATCCATGAAACCAACTTTCACGTCATGTAACACACTTACACGGCGTGTATTTCCTGCATCAGTTCTACTACACCACCAGCTTACACCAAAAACTCCCAGAACCTTCCCCAAACACCTCCAATAACCAAAACTGGAAAAGTAACATACCAAGAGGAAACATACCATTACATCAGATACCTATGAAATTATTCTCTCCCTATAGAATCCAAAACCAATCCTGGAAGAAAAGGTGTTCTGAACAACCACCCTGTGAGATACCTCTTAAGAGTCGTGTCACACCTCAAACGCTACCACCAACCAAACACGCCAACCCAAGTCAGCTGAAAAACACACCGCACAACCACAAGACACCTCCTCCTACACACAAAAACTGCCACACAACCACTTCACATCCATATCAACCTCCATGCAACCTAAACCAATAACCATTATAACCAACAAACCGCACCATCCTGAACACATTAATCATATAATTCTTTCTTCCATTTCAAGATACTATTCAATTTAAGTGGCACTTAATAACCCATACAGGTTCAATCACATAGCAGTTAATGTGTCTTGATTAGGAACTAGGTCCTGTCCTTTTAATATGTTAGTATTTTATCACAGACAAAACCACACACATCACAAACCAAGTAAAACACCTCATCTGATAAAAAATCAAATATCACATCACAAAGTATAATAGAGAAAATAAAAACTCAAAACAACTCCGGTTACTGGGCACACATTTGCATATCTTTCTCCCAAGTACTCTTCTATAGGCCCCCATGCCTCCACAATACACAAACTAAAGAAATGGTTCATCCAAGTAGCGCCTTCTCTTGGTGATCTTGGAACTCTATTGTCCACTCCAAAAATGTCACGTCATCCTCAATATCCAACTCTCCCCAGTCAAGTACATGGGATTAATCATGAAGATACTGACAAATATGAGAGATTTGAAATATGTTATGGATCCTCTCCAACCATGGTGGCAATTCCAACTAGTACGCCACTTCATCGACTCAACTAAACACCTCAAAGGGCCCAACAAAACTGGGAGAAAGCATACTCCCTCTTCCAAACCGCTGCTACCCATGTTGATGGGAAACCTTCATGAACATGTGGTCCCCAACCTTTAACTCTAAGGGCCTCCTTTTTCAATCAGCATAAGACTTCTTTTGGTCTTTCACTGCCTTCATCATCTCATGAATTAGCTAAAATTTCTCTATCGTACTCTGCACCACATCGAGACTAAGAATGGTTGTCTCCCCAACCTCTTTCTAGAATAATGGATAACAACATGATCTTCTATAAAAATATTCAAATAGAGCCATACCAATGGAAGAGTGGTAGATATTATTATAATCAAACTCTACCAAAGGCATGTGTTTCGCCCAAGATCCACCAAAGTCCAAGATGAATGCTCACAGCATATCCTCCAGTATTTGGATAATCCATTTTGTTTTCCCATCTGTTTGAGGGTGGAAAGTAGTGTTGAGGTGTAACTGAGTTCCAAAAGCATGCTGCAATACGCTCCAAACTCGTGAGGTAAAATGTACATCTTGATCTAAGACAACGGACCTTATAACTCTATGAAAATGCACCACCTCATCCACATACCTATTATCCAAGGCATCCATTGCTCCTGACTCCTTGATCATTAAGAAGTGGGATGATTTCTTCAATGGATCCACTATTACCCAGATATCATCACAACCTACTTGATTTCTGGGCAACCCTATGAAAAAGTACATTGAGATGTCATCCCATTTCCACTCGATAACATCTAAGTGTTGAAACAAACCAACAAGAACACGATTCTTTGTCTTTACCTACTAGAAAACCAAACACTTTTCCACAAACTCTACCACATTCCATTTCACCATGGGTCACCAAAACTAAATCCTCAAGCCACAGTACATTTTGGAAACTCCTAGTGTACCGCCAAAGGTGAGCTATGAAACTCATGAAGAACTCCCTTGTGAATTGAAATCGGAACAAACGTCCTTCCTTGAAAAAACATCTGGTTCTGACTATCCTTTGACCATCCCTCCGTAGCATCACCATGGCCAACACGATCATGCAACACCTCTGCCTCCAAGTCTTCCCACTAAGACTCCTCCACCCGATGCATTAAGGAAGACCACATCGTCATCTGAAACAAACATCATCTACCACCATCTACTCTTACATCTAAGTGTAAGGCTTCCAACTCCTTCATTGCTCTCCAAACATCCCTAGACTCCTGAACAACACCCTTACATGACTTCATTCTCTAATCTTCAGCCACAATATTCACCATTCCTGAGGTGTAAGAGATCTCAAAATCATAATCCTGAAGAAACTCTATCCACCTCTGCTACCATAAGTTCAGATCACGATGGAAAAATACATACCTGAATCTTTTGTGATTCATAAATACAACAAAGAACTCCCTAATGAGGTAATTTCGCCACAACTTCAGCACAAACATGACTGCTTCTAGTTCCAGATCATGTGTGGCATAGTTACACTCATGGTGACATAACTTCCTAGACCCATAAGAGATCACTTCACACTACTTCATCAGCTTTCATCCCAATACTAGATGAGAAGTGTCAAAAAACACCTCAAACATCACCCCTTTCTCAGGAAACTAGAGCACGGGATCACTAACCAACTTCCCCTTAAGGTAACAGAATATTGCCTAGCACTGATCACTCTACACAAAAGATTGGTCTTTCCTAGTCAAAGTTTTAAATGGGGATAAAACTCAAGAGAAATCAGGTACAAACATCTGATAATAGCCTATTAAACCAATCAAACTGTAAACCTATGCCATGTTCTTGGCTACTTCCAAAGAAACAAATGCTTCAACCTTTGATAGGTCTACTACCAAACCCTTCTGGGACACCACATTTCCAAGGAAATTCTCCTCTTGTTTCTATAACTTAAACTTGTACAACTTTATATAGAGATAGCGGTGTCAAATAATATGAAATACATCTCTAAGAACTCATAAAACACAGACTTCATAAGCCCCGTGAACATGACTGGTTCATTCGTAACACTGAATGGCATGAATACATACTCAAATTGTCCATACTTATATTTGAATGCAGTCTTCAACATATCGCCCCCCTTCACCTTCAACTAGTGATATATATACCATACATCGATCTTAGAAAAACAACTCGCCCCTCTCAGCTGGTTGAAAAGATCTTCTATCCTCAGAAGAGGGTAATGGTTTTTTACCTCCACCTTATTCAACCTCCGGTAATATATGAACAGCCTTAGAATACCACCTGACTTCTTTGAAAACAACACTAGAGAATCCCATGGTGACACACTAGTCTAGATAAAACCCTTCTGCATCATATCATCTATCTGAATCCTCAACTCCAGCAACTTAGAAAGTTTCATCTGATAAGGATCCATCAAAATAAGAGAAGAACTGGGCTACAAGTCTATCCCAAACTCAACATCACATTGAGTTGGTAACATCACAACCACCTCAGTAAAAACATTCAGGAACTCCCTAATGACTCTAGGGACCTTCATTATCCCAGCATCCACTGATTCCACTAAAAACTCTGACAACAAGGAAAGAAGGGTCTCTACACACTGATTTTCCACCTGAAAAACCCGCTCACCAATGAAAACCATTCATTTTCCATCCACATATGAAAACACAAATCTCCTTCAGAAGAATTCAATAACAGCACATATGAAATACAACCATTAGATGTTGAGGATGAAATCATATGGCTACATATATAGTAATAAAATATCCCCATGATACTTATTTGGCCCCATCATCAGCATACACCCCCAACACACATCAAACAAGTTGGTCTGACCTATGACTAGAATAGTCAACACCATGGGTACGGGAAGCCTCTCTACATCTAGTCCCAGAGCATGGGCTAGAGAAGGTGAAACAAGGAGTTTGAAGAACCCGAATCAAACAAGGAACAAATAAGATTACTAAAAAAATTGATCATACCTCTGATGATCTTTGGCCCCTCTGGAACTGTTGTATCCACTGCATGCAACTAACCATGCGTAGCTCTTCTACCTCTCTACTTAAGACAACCTCCATCTACATGCTCGATCCAAAATCCATAAACATGAGGAACATCCTTAGGTTGGCCCCTACCTGATCAATCTCCCCTCAGCAAAGCATAAGCCTGCTTCCCCTACTGCTAAAATGGCCTCACCGGTAACTACTACTGAGGCTGACATTGAACCTTTATGCCTTGGCCAAACTAAGCTCGAGAAGATACTGGGAACTAGTCCTAAAGATGTTCATGAATTCCATAGAATAAAAAATCATCCCCAACCCCACAAGAAAGTCACAAAAACTAGAAGGTTGAAAGGGAAACTATTGGGGTCAACTTCCGACTGGTCAAAACCTCAAAGGTCCCAGTACCTAAGACCTTCTACTGAAAACTATGCCCCTTGAAGAACCTTGTCGGTTCCCTTCCTGTGACAAACCTCTTCATGATAGAATTCTATATATCACCTATTCTTTATTCTAAAACTATAGATATGTTTTCAATGTAAAAGGAGTTACTGCATACTAGATATAAGGATGGAGTTCTTCCTCAAGTCGTCTCGCACGAGACTCCTCATCTTGAAAAAGATCTGGGGAAAATGCAGAAGGTCTTTGAACCTGATTTCCAACTCCCACACTAACATTTTCCCCTTATTAAGAGAAATAATCACTTGTATCTTCACTACCTTCATTTTCAATAAAAGGAAATCTTCTTGAAACTCCTTCTAAAGTTGACCCACAAAATGTCTGCCTCCTTCCACTCTCCCAGATATAGCATCCACCACTGATGCACATCTCCTTGCATCTGAATGACTTCCAAACTGACCCAGTACTCCTTCGGGTCCTATATCAAACTAAAATTGATCTAAATATCCTCCATCCAAATATCTATCTCCACATCTGAAACACTTACCTCGTACTTCCCCAAATCCTTCCACTTGAAATCACACAATGTCCTCTACCACAGATCATTCTCCTCAATATGATCAATCGTGGGACGATCAAATAGATCAACCAGCTAAACATCAACTTCCTAATCCACACACGCATGATGAATAGGATCCATATTTGAAAGGAAAAAAATGATTTCCTAAGACTGGTAGTGTGAAGTTTTACTAAGATTCATTTTAATACATTTTATTTATTTTATTTTTTTCAACCATTTTAACCTTCCCAAACAACCCGATTCAAACAGGAACACAAGTCATTATGATGCATGTACCTCTCTTATATCTCTACCCTAAAAGTAGGTCCATCTCACTTAGATGTTCGATAAGAATAGAGTCTATGCACTAGATCATGGGGGGCTAAAATACCATGTCCTAGCCAATCTCTCTGTCCTATGTCACGCACTAAGGTCAACTAACAATGTTTCCATACCAACCCATACATTCCTCACATTTTCTAACTCTAAAATTCATCATATATTTTAAACATCACCTTTGATACCACTCTGTCATGGACCCCTCCCTCCAAAGATATCGTAATGTGGGGAGAGAGATAATGACCTCTGAGTCCCACCTTCAGTAGGCCCTGGGTTGGTGACTAGCACCAAGGGTGTACAAATATCACAATATAAGAGGCATTAATCTTTATAAGAAAACAAGATTGGGATATAGAATGAATCATACAAAACAAAACCAAGATATAATATAAAAGATAAACCTAAACCTTCCCACATTCATGTATAAATAGAACAGAAAAAGATAAAAATCTACAAAGTAAATACCCAAAGTAAAGATAAAGAAGCAACAAAACAACTATCAAGGATCCGAGCTAGTAAGGTCCATCACAATCCATGAAATCCTCCTAGAAATATGAAAATGGTTGTATATACATAGGATGAGAATACAAGTATACTCATTAGGAAAACCAAAGTCTCTCATGCACATGTGAAAGAATCATACTAATGAGCTTGTGAGAAAACAACAGAACCAAAAGGCACCTAAACAGGCATACTAACCATCCCAACCTCACCAAGGAACACTCAAGTAACAAATGTAAAGTAATATAATATAAAATAAAGCACATTGATGATAGGTTACTCCAGACCACTTTCCCACTGATTAGATTCTCTCACGCCCCAACGTAAAATGTCCTGGTGCTACCACCTCTTATGAATATACCACATCACATCCCACCCGCACACACCTAGACCTCACAATGAAAACTATCCACACACACCTAGGACTCACAATGCATCCTTTCCACACACACATATGCCTCAAAACTCATCTTTCCCATACATAGTTGGGCCTCACTACACATCTCGCCCGCACACAGCTGGGCCTCACAACACATCTCATCCTAAAGACACCTAGGACACATATCACATCTCATCCTGAACACACCTAGGACCACCCATAACAACTCATCCTGAAGACACTTGGGACACATATCACATCCCATCCTGAAGATATCTGGGACTGTGCATCACAACTCGCCTGAAGACACCTAGGCCATCATCACCTGGAAGAGGGAGAAGGGAAGAGTGAGTGACCAACCATCTATCCTCCCACCGGGATATTGGGAAAGACACCCCTTTCATGACTATGTGGGTGTTTGACACATAGTTCTCAACATGGGTGGGGTGAGTATATAAATCACAAGAAAAATACATGTATATATATATTATTAAACACTCAATCCCAACCTATGGGTTCTCAAACAAACTAAATAACTCACAACACCATCACCTTTGTTTCCACCTCTAAATGCATAACATCACACATCAAACCACAGACCCCACTTCACATTTCCAACCTATTTAATTTAATCATTCCATTATTTTCATTATTTAGCATCAACCACATTTAACCACACAACTCATCATTTATTTATCCATTAACCATTTCCATTCCATTAACCAAACCAACCCAACCAATTCCAAACATCATTGAACCATTATCTATTTATTCCATCACTACTTTGGCATATAGCATAAAGAAACCACCACCTCATCACCCCAAAAGTGTGACCCAACAAACCACCTTCTCACCTCCCCAAAAGCATGGAAAAGCAAACCACATATCACCCTAATACCCCATTAAAACCACACATCATTGTCCCAAAAGCATGACCATGCATCAAACACATAAATATCACTTCTGTGTGTTTAAAAAGGTTATTTTATCACATTACACTTTATTTTATTAGTGTTATCACATAAACCAAAATCATGGGGAAACCATTTCATTAGAAAAGTATAAGTAATTAACCAATTTTCATTTAGGGTGATATTATAACAACCATGATAGTCATAGCAGTCACAACAGTCACAATACATATATCCAGTGAAAAAAAATCCCCTAATGGCCACAATTTTCAATGGGGCGTCACGCCTGTACAATCCAAAATATCACAATAACAAAAAATATGTAAAAACATGTGAATCAAACCATATTTACCCATTTAAATTCAATTAAACAATTAATTATCTTTAATTAATCCATCAAAACCATAACCCATAGGTAAAAAAAATCAAACCCCTCCCGCATGATGCACAATAAAAATAAATAAGAGAAATCCTCCCTTAAAGAATCTTTTTCAACTCGCTGTGCGCCGCAGGGTGAAGAAGAACACCCAAAAAACACAAACGCACCACAAGAAACCAAAAATAAACCTATACCATACCAAAATACCATCAAGATGTGTCCCAATAATACAACCCACACCAAACCACACCATCATAGTGAAATTGAAGAAAAATGAAAGGAAACTAACGAGAATGAGAGGAGAACTCGCCAAGGATTAAAGACGGGATCCCAAGTATCAATCCCTATTGAAAATATTCTCCAAACACTGAAGTATAAGGTCATTGGATGCCTGGTACAAGAGAAGGTCCATTTTACATAGGGTTTGGGAAAAACCTGAGCAAATGAAACCTTTAAAACTATACAGCATCAAGGAATTACACAACATGTAATCCCCTTATATGTCATGTAATTACATGATTCTATGTTCCTCCCAAAAACACATAGTATTTTTATTATTTAACTCAGAAAATCTACACATCATGAAAATACCTATACAATCCATGAAATCAACTTTAACATCGTGTAATACACTTACACGGTGTGTATTTCCTGTAGCAGTTCTGTTGCACCTCTAGCTTCCACCAAAAACCCCCAAAGCCTTCCCCGAACACCTCCAACAACCAAAATTGGTAAAGTAATAGATTGGGAGGGTAAAGAATGTTACAGAAAATCCCGCAAAATATCATACCCTAGACCCAAAGGGAGAGAGAAATGGATTTGAAGATTCCCATCTCCCATCCCATTTTTCTAACCACAATAGATAGAGAATGGAACAGAGAATGATAGGTCTTATGAGGAAGTATAGGGGATTAATCAAGGAGGTATTCCCTAAAATTGGATCTAGAGGAAGGTAGAAGGGTATAATTCCATGTTTAATGGAAAATCAAGTGCGATCCTCACCCTCCCCACCTGGAATCAGAGGCTCCAGGTCTTAGAGACGACTAGGGGAGGCTATGTTCTTAAACCTAGTATCTAAGACCGGAAGTTCCCTGACACCAACCCTAGGTTTGGGGTCATATTGATCATGGGAATTCAAATACACATGCACCCCAGTGACCCTAACCATATTGCAGGACAAGTGAAAGAAACCTCTAACCATAAGAATGCAAATCCAAATGGGATACATGTTGGTATACCCATATTCATGGTTTTGAAAGTCTAGAGGCTTCAGTGGAGGTTTCAAATTGGAATACATCGAGTGAGGTATCTAAAGGAAGAGGAGACCTGCTATTGGTGGCTCAAAAAAGGACTCAAATAGGGTATTGCACAAGTCTTGGCTTAGAGGTTAGAGGTGCCTTGCGTAGGGCCTGGGAAGAACTGGTTGTGCTTCATGCAGGGGGTATAGGCTTGTGAGAGTTGGGTATGCCTTGGGAAATAGAGAACCTAGGAAACAAAACTTGGGTGAGGCTTTATCCTAGGTGCCAGGGGTCTCCTCAGGTGTCCCTCAATGAGGCTCACACAAGTCCTTGATTAGGGAAGAGGGCCTCATGTAGGTGGTTTCCCACTAGGGGAAAAGGGTTCCTCATGTAGGTGTCTTATGTTCAGACCCTAAAGGGACTTTTATCTCACTTATCCCCCTTAATTTTATCTTCTCTTGGGTTTTGTAGGGCTACCTGAGGAATTTTTGGAGACCTAGGTAAAGGGTAAGTGTGATCTGATCTTGGGGGCTTCTTCCAATTTTCTAGTTGTGAAAATGAGGATCCCAAGTGTACTATTTATAGGAAAATAGGGAACCCAATTCAAAGAAGGTTATCTGCATAGGTCTGGGGCACAGGTTCCTGGTGTATGTATCCTGTACAGACTTATACTACCTTTTATTATTGCACATAGAAGGGTAGTGTGGGCCTTATATGCATAGGGGTGTGCGCAGCCTAGCTTAGTTAAATGCCTTTGACTCTCCTTATGTCTCTTCACTTTTTTAACATGTTTAAAGTGATCTTCATAATATTTTCATAACCCTTGAAAAAATGGAGTTTCAATAATGAAAAAATAGTATTTGGTATTATGTTAATGAACTAAAGAAAATGTTTGTAGTGAATATGGATTTAGATATAAAGAAAATAATTCAGTTCTATCTTTATATCTTATTGTGGTATAAATAATTCTAAAATCTGAACCTCTAAACTCATCAGAAAACACCATTGAAAAAATATTGATTGTACAGGGAATTGAGAAACAGGTAATTATTAATCAGCTATTTGAATAGTGAGAAACACGTGATAGATTATCTTAATGTTTCTAAACATGTCTGATAACATCTATATATACTACATATCTCATGATAGGGAAATTGACATTTTTAACTATAAAATAAAAAAATCTATGGTGCATTGAATACAGAATCACAAATAAAGGTCATGTTGGAATACTGAAAATCTGAAATGATAAATAAATTAATAAATATAATATATGAAATCCAAAAATATTATTAAAGAGAAAATTTTATAATTTTTGTGTTACAGTATTCATATGGATAGATATTGGAAGAAACCTTACATCACCAAACCTATCACGGTGTAGAGATTTAGTTGTTAAATGGAATCACAAAACCTAGAATTTATAAAAGGTCAAGTTGAAAATGTTATGGGAAGTATAATGTAGTTATAAGACCTAGATTTAAGAGGTTAACAGATAGAGAATGGATCGTAATTCAAAGAGATGACTTGGAGAGATTAGTATTTCTTAACCCTAAAGTAATAAATGGAATGAGAGAAATCATACATGTGATGCTGGCGAAGAATCAATATTGTAAAGAAAATATAAAACATTGTAAAGAATTCTAAAAAATTATTGAAAGCTTTTCCAATCCATTTTATAATATTTTAGAAATTGTAGACTGGAATTCATAATTATTTATATGGGGTTTATGAAAGGAAATAATTCAATTTTTAGATCTCAGTTTGGTATAAATAATTCAAAAAACAGAACCTCTAAACTACTTGGAATACACTGTAGAATAAATATTTATTATACATTGAATTTAGAAACACACAAACATTATTTGAATAGTGATAAATACATGAAATAATATATTAATGTTTGTAAACATGTCCAATAACATCTACTTAAATTTGTATCACATAATAGGGAAATTAAAATTTTTAACTTCAAAATAAACAAATTTATAGTGTATATCTGAAATGATAAATAAATCAATAAATATAATATACGAAATAAAATATTATAGTGAAGGAATATATTTCATAATTTCCATTTTTTAGTATTCATAAGGATGGATATTAGAAGAAAACTTACCTCAGTTGTCCTGTTATGCTTTAGAGATTCTCTTGTGAACTAAAATCAAAGAATATAGAATCTATAAAGGTTTAGTTCAAAAAAGGAGATAAACAATAATCTTGATGTTGAGGAAGAATTAGTACTTTAAGGAAAAGTTGAAAAAATATAAGGAATTATAATAATTATAGGAAGTTTAATCGAACCATTTTATAATCTTTTGTAACATTATCCTCCCTTACTTTATAAAAGGCTATCAATGTCTCTATTTTTCAACATTGTTACATAATCTTCATGCAATGATATGAAAAAAATACCAAAAATAGTAGGAAGAAAATAAAACTTTCACATTCTTAATCAAATCTCATAAATCATGATAACAATAAAATGTAGTAAGGGTGTAATAATAAGATTAAAATATGGATTCATGTTAAAAATCAAACATATTCAACTACTATTGAGTAGCTATAGGAATTATACATAAAAAATCATCATAGATGATCATAACGATGATGAATATGATCTGATAATGATGTAAATAGAAATTAAATAGAAAGACTCTTTTTTTTTAAATTTGATTCCTTCAAGATAGTGGTCATGGTTCGTGAAGACTTGGAATTATCGGGTACTTAGAATATGACATTATGCTTACCTATAGTGTAAGTAAAGATATACTAAATCTATGTATTGATGTGAGTGGGTTATGGGGTAAAGGGGGTGGATTTTGGGTGAGAATGCACATTAGTAATTATAGAGAAGCATCAAATATCTTTAGACGAGACTGATTCTAGTTTGCAGTGACAAATAAAGAGCGTTGTGTAGAGAAAGAGTAAATGTACCACATGGTAAATCATACATAATTTATTATAGTAGTAACATACCTTCATGGTAAAATAATTAGATGATGATTTTTGTAAATGAGATCTGAATACTCTTGAATTGCTACAACAAAATATGCCTTTAACAGTGCTAAAAATGGTCTTTATCAGTGCTAAAGAAGTACTGACTATCGGAGCACAATTAGAATCCCAAGGATTTTATTAGTGCCTCTACAAGTACAGATAAATGATTCCTTTATTATTTATTCTAAAATTGATGATAAAGGGTCCCTTTATCATCACTTTTAGAAGTGATGATAAAGAATCCATTTATCAGGGCTTCTTAAAGTGATAATAAAGGGGAATACTTCAGTGTGCTTTAAAAGTACACTACTGCACCAGAAACAGGGAATATTATTTTGAGTTGTAACAACACACTATAGAACTAGAAACAGCACCAAAAATTAGAAAAATTAGAACCAAATACATAATTTAAGTGAAATAAAATTTTCAACATAGATACAAGAAAAAAACACTATTATAGATAAAAAGAGTGCACCTATATAAAAGAACAAAACACCCCTACTTGAACAAAAGAACACACCTATATAAGAAAAAAATTCTTATGTGAGTAATAATATAAAGAAATAAATTCAATAAAAAGATTTAATTTTAAACTAAACTTTGATTCATACCAAGATCATTGTGTATAATATTGAGTTGTGGTTGATTCTTACACATCACACCATTTCTTGTTCGTCTTCAACCATTATCTATTTGAAAATTAAATAAATAAGTAAAAGATAAAAATAATAAGGAAATTAATTAAGTAATAGTAAATATAATGATGAGAAAACATGTAACACAAAAAGATTTTATGGTATGATTATTTTAAATTTAACATCTTCAATAGCTTATGTTTTATGCAACATCAAGTTTAAAACCACGATATACTATTAAATATTAACATGACCATTAGAATAGTAATGCAACCATTTGAAATAGTAATCTGACCATTAGAATAATAATGTCACCTATGAAAGTATAAATAAAATTTAGGTATCTCATAAATGACAATATTATATATTTATATCATGGAATAAGTAAATAAATGTTTTAAAATGATAAATTAAGTGTTAGTATTTTTGTGAAATATAAATATTTATTTACAATTTTATAATTAATATAATGATTTAAAAGAAATTTTTCTTTAATAAAATATATTATTTAATTAATAATTTTTTACATTATAATTATAATATAATTTTATGATACCATAATTAATTTTCCAAAGTGTCGTAAAATCAGTTAGAATAATAAAATCAGTATTTTTTGAATAAATGGTGATTTTATTTAAAAATTAAATTTATCATATTTAGAAAAATATTTTCATAAAATGGATTCCATTTTTGAAATATAAACATTGAAAAAAAATTAGGGTGAAATGTTTTGTTTTTTCTAAAATAGTTTAATTTTTGTGAATAATGAAATACGATAATTTGTGGTATTTGACATTATAAGTAAATAAATGAATTACTAATCCATAAAATATATAGGGATGAGGTAAAAACACATTATTTAGAACTAAAATTTTCTAGTTACTATAATTAGTCACAATAATCAACACTATTGATAGTATTGAGACAAAATAATAAATAAATGAAATAAAATAATAGTAAAATATTCATCTCCTCTCCTGTAAATATCACCCCTCGCCACCCCTTCTCCTCAAACCTTATAAGACTTGAAGATTGTATAAATTATGATAAATTTTCTTCCCATAACTCTTCCACATGTCTAAGACCTTATGATATTACCAAAAGACCAAATCCAAGTGTCATAAAAAGATTCCCAATGAGACGATATTCAAGAGGTAAAAATATCCTTCTTTCTCTTTTAATTTATTTTATTTTATTATCTTACAATCACATCCCCTACCCAAAGTTTCATGGTAACTTTAGTATCATACATATAATATAATTTTATTGTGATAATGTATTATTCATCATCAAATCCCTTCTCCTCGCCTTTTTTTAAATGAAAACATTGTCTGTGATGTGTCGATTCACCGCATTCATGGACAACGAGTTTTCATTTTCCATTACCACCTTCAAGTCTGGTCATAAAACCATTATTATGGTTAAATCATATTTAAATATACATATTATAAGTTATATCATGTTATATAACCAATATATAATCATAATATTAAATAAAATGACATAAGTTTGTGATGGTCATAAAAACCGCCAAAATAAATTAATACATTTTCATCAATATTTTATCTAATGATTCATCCTAATACCATATAACCATATGATATAAAAGACCATTTAAACTTCTTGAAGTTAATTAACACTAAATAATTTCACTTCTGGAGAATTTATTCCCATTTTACAAGAACTACCATATCTATACTCAAGGGGAATGACCATGAAACCATGAAACGAACGCTCCCAAAACAATGAAATTAAAAATTATAACTCATCAAAATGGCCATAAATGAACTTAATAAAATTATAAAAAATAAAATATATGTTTAAGAGGTTCTGAATTAATTAATTAATTAATCTAATTTGATCATCCATGACATTAATTACAAGTGTGGAATGCTTTCGGACACAAGGTAAGGGGTTTCTCATCTCACTTTTATTTCTGTGAGATATGCCTTATTCAAAAATTACTTATTGTGTGTGGTGTATGTATACTTACCTTTGATATATAATATCATGAATATATTTATCTTCATTTAATTAAATTTTTAATTTTATTATCATTAATTTTATGGGTCATATGGTTCGACTAATTACAAATTGGTACGGGAATTCTTAACCCAATTTCCATTCTTTGGGTAAAATTTATACTACAATGATTATTTCATGCTATGATTATGTGTGAAACCACTTTTGATTATCTTATGTTTTATTCTCACTTTTTTTTATATTTATTTATATCTGATACACATAATCAATTCATTTTTTTACTACTCACACTTTCTTTTAAAAATACACATTTAAATGTTTCTTTTTTCAAAATTTAAAACAAGTGTTTTTTTAACTTATACAGCATGAGAGGATTTTTTCACTTTCATGAAGCCTTAATGTATTGAGAAATCCTTTAAAATTTTACAAGGTTACTTTTAAATAAAATATTTTCTTTTATAATTGTGCATCTTTTTAAATAAATGATTTCAATGTAAATTGGTATTTCTCTCAAGAATTTCTTAATGGTTTTATTAGAGTATTTTCATCTATGTCAACACCCTTTTTTATATTATGTTTAATTGAGTTTGATATCTTATGATATCATTTACCATAATTTCTTGAAATTTTTATGACCATTTTGACTATGGATGTGCTATTTTGAAACCATTCATTGTATATTACACTAGATAGTTTATGATTATGTTTATTATTTGGGGAAATTCATTAACATTTCATATGCTAGTTTAAATATGAATGTATATGTTAATTAGGAATGCATTGAACTTAGTAGGTGACGGAAAAGTCCCTTTATAGCCCCTTGATGCATCAGTAGGTCTCATGGGACAAACTAGTTTGGGTATTGGCCGATGTCTTACCAGATTATATATGATATCTTAGATGAAGCCTTGACGGTATGTTTATGATGACCCACATTATGAATTTCCTAATTATTAGATTATTTATTGATAATATATATGATATTAGACTAGTATAATATCCATGGTTAAGTTTCATTCTTATATGATTATTTATATGGAATTATTTGATCAGATTTTATTCCTACCATATTATGATCAAGATTATGTTTTAATGGCATGTGTTTTTAGTTATTAACCTTTCCTTATTGTTTATGTTTATTTATGATAGCTTCTAATGTATTCTTACCCTTATTGAGCATCTGATATCACACCTTTCTTATGTTTTAGTTTTTCCCAGGATGCTATGATGTATATTATGATTTACATGTAGGAATAATCTAGGATAATATGGGTGTTTCAAATGAAGTTACTATGCTTTATTTCATTTAAAGTTGTAATGTAATACTTATGTTTGTATCTAGTTTTTATAAAGCTGCTAAACTATTCAGTCCTTCAAGATATGATTCCTTTTTTATTATTCCAATGTAATAAAGTAAGGAATCGGCTCTATGCTATTGGGGTCGTAGTCTTTACAGTTGGTATTAGAGGACGTTTAGTAGAAACTTTTGAAACTGGATTTAATAAAACATAGATTAGAGATATATAACCCTATAACTGACTTTGAGAATACTCCCAAGGTAACCAAGATTATGATTTTGAGATTGGTTATACATAATTTTTTTAAGTGTTTTAATAGTTTTAAAATTTCATAATCTGATTTTTTTCCATTTTTTAGAAATGGAAACTAGTGGAAGGAATGGAAACTATATCAACACATGTATTCCATGGAGGTATTTCCCTCCTATGTAAGATAATGATGTTGTAACTAGAGTTGTAACTAGAGATTAACAACTTATAACTATATTGGGACAACTGACTCGGGTTATAATCAATAACCTTACTTGCATATAGAATCCTGATCCAAAATGTTGTGTAACAATGTTAGAACACTTAATGTGAAAATAACCTCTATCGTTCAATGGGACTACAAACCTATTTTTAGCAGAGTAATGGATAATCTTCTTAGAAAATATATTTCTCACTTTGGGAAGTAACAAAAGGGAGAAGGTTATCATGGCAGTTTATCATCTCTCATGAGATGAGGATCAATGGTGGTCATTAATTCCAAACATGAGGGAGGAATAAGAAATTGAAAATATAGAATGTAAAGATTTTATGGAAATTTTCTTGGAAAAATATTTCCCTCATAAACATTGAGCGGATATGGAGAGAAAATTCTTGAGTCTGAGATAGAAATAGGATGAAATAATTTCTAGTATTAAGATAGCTTAACAAGGTTATCAAGGCATGTCATAGACTAAATACGTAATCCAAAGAGCAATATTGATTGTTTCTTTGATGGCCTTAATCCAATTCTACAAAGGTAACTAGTCTCCCAAATATTCCATCAAACAAGGATATAGTATCATGTTCCATCAATATAGAGAAGGAATTTTCCAAGCCATATAGCTTCAAACACTATAAGAAAAGTACCTCATAGTGGCGGTTTTTTTAATATTATAGTGGTTTAAACTGCCACCATATAATTTTGCGACGGTTTCATAAAACTGCTGCCAAATTGGGTGTCGGCATCTAACACATGGTTTTTTCTTCAATTTAGCGGCAATTTTTGGGAAGTTTCATAGTAAACATATTTAGTGGTGGTTTTAGTGGTTTTAGTGGTGGTTTCATGTGAAAAAATGGCGTATTTAGCAGCGGTTTAAACCACCACTAATTTTTTTTTCATTTTTTACATTAAAACCACCGCTAAAACCACCATAATCGCTACTAAACAATAATTCACATTTATTTAGCAGTGGTTTTAACCACCGCCAATAAGATAATATAAAACTATAGTGGTAGTTTAAATTATCGCTAAATATGGTCTATTTCATTAGCGGTTGTTTAAACCGCCACTAAATGCAGATTTACAAATAAAAAAATGCAGCAGATTCTGCAGCCCTAGTACCAATACCCTGGGAAAAAACCATGTGCAGAGAACATATAACATAATAATCTAAGCCATATAACAATGTACAATAGTCAAAAATATAACAATGTTTCATAAAAAACCATGTACAGAGAACATATAATAGAATAATCTAAACCATAGTATCCCAACCATCTAAAAATGTTTCATAGATATAAATCTAAAACTTTAAACTATATAGAACCAACATCTGATATGTAAGCCTTCAAACTACATAACACAAACTTATAATATGTATCCTTGAGCCATCCTATACAACGCAGGCTTGGAGGCGACTCCCAATGAGGAAGAAATCTACATTTCCATGTAGAAACTCAACCCAAACAGTGCTCCTGGCCCTGACGGCTTCCCTGGTTCGTTCTATAGAGGGGTGTGGGATGTTGTTAAGAAGGACATCATTGAAGTTGTGCAGGAATTTTTTCGAGGAGGGATCCTCCCTCGGGTTTCTAGTGCCACATCCCTGATTCTGATACCCAAGGTTAAGGACCCCTCCCTGCTTTCTCACTATCATCCTATGAGCCTTTGTAAATTCCCTTACAAGATCCTAGCGTGTGTTATCAATCAGAGGCTATCCAAGCATCTTTTGGGCTGGATCTCCCTCGAACAGCATGGATTCATGAAGGGTCGGTCCATTCAGGGTGCAGTAGCTCTTGATCAAGATATGGTAAGGGACATTAACTTCAAGACACACGGTTCGAACATGGTGATAAAATTAGATATAAACAAATCTTTCGACAGGCTTGAGTGGAGTTTCATGAACAGAGTCCTCTCATCGATGGGTTTTTCATCCAGGGTTGTGGATATTATCTTCAGATGCTTTATCTCCTCCTGTTTGGCGGTCTCTTTCATGGGGAAGACACAGGGCTTCTTCAAGGCTACCAGAGGCCTTCGGCAGGGGTACCCGCTTTCTCCAAGCCTCTTCATCCTAGCCTAGGATACTCTTAGCTGTCTCATCAACCGTGGAATACGTAAAGGAGGAATCCTTACTTATAGAAGAAAGCATAACATTTATATGATCTCCCATCTGATGTTCATGGATGATACTATGATCTTCATCAATGGTGGGAGGAGTTCTGTTCAGACTATCATGAAAGTTCTGGAGGATTATTGTTTCTGGAGCGGACAACTCATCAGCAACTCAAAGAGCAGAATCTTTATATCCTGTAGGAGATCTTCCAGGAGGGTCTCCTTCTTTTTCAGCCGCCTGAACATGCAACAGGGCTCCTTCCCGATGGAGTATTTGGGAACACCAATCTCTTCAGGTAGGCTCGTATTCGTGATTTTTATCACATTGTTTGCAGGATCACGAGCCTCATTCTCAACTGGAAAAACCAGTTTCTCTCATTTGGGGGCTTTATCTCCTTGGTCAATAGTGTTCTGTCTGCGATCCCCATTCATGCTCTGGCCTCCACAAATTTTCTGCAGGGGTGATTAACACTATCGACAAGGTTCTATGCAGATTTTTTTGGGATGCAAAAACCGAAGGAAAGAGGCACTAGGCCTCGTGGGGAAGGCTTGTGAGACCCATTCATGATGGAGGGATCAATGTTAGAAGTCTTCAGAGTACTCTCCATGGCATTCATGCCAAGATGGAGTGGGAAATACTGGAGGATCTCTCACTCTGGGGGTAGACCATATCGCAAATCAAGGGGAACACTGCGTCGGATGGTTGCGGGTATGCTTCTCCCCTCTTGTTGAAACTCTATCCTCTGGTCCAGACCCTGTAACAAAGCTCAAGGTGGATCGTCAGCTCTGGTGATCTTCTTTTCTGGCATAAGAACTGGGTAGGTTTCGTCCTCGCCTTCCCAAGTTTTCCGGCTCCTCTGATCATGGTGAAGGAGGTGTTGCTTCATCCCAGACTCACCAATTCTATTTTGAATAAGGAATAGAAAGTTATGCTCAAGTCGATTGAAATCACGTCGAAACCAGATCGTTTCATGTTTACTCCTTCATCTTCTGGTGTTTTTTCCACTAGTGATTTTCACAGGCTCCTCTCCTCACAAGACCACCATGATCGGTGGAATGAAAAGGTCTGGTGCCACAAGATCTCCACGAAATTCAATTTCCTCATTTGACGCATAAAGAACTGAGCTCTCTCTACAGATGAGAACATCATGAAATTGTGGATTAGCATCACCTCTGGGTTCCATTACTGCAGCAACAGGCGGGAGGAGAGCTCTAAACATTTTTTCTTCAAAGGCAGATGGGCTCATGCAGTTTGGTCCTTCCTTGGAGGCAGCTCGGGTCCTATCACTCAAGAGCAGAATGACTCTCCATTCTAGGAGGTGTGGTTCCACAGCGCGTTGGGATCAGAGTCGGAACGGTTGGCTTGAGCCACTTTACTCAATGCCGGGTGCTGGTGCTTGTGGAAAGCTCGTAATCAGGCAAGGTTTTAAGGCACAACTACTACGGTAAGGTCCATTATTGCGAGGAATCGTTTTCTATTGACTGATATGGTTGCGCTCTCAAAAGGATGGCAGGAGGCTCCTTCTTTCAATTTCCTATGGGGAAATGCATCCTTGGCTCACCCTCTCCTAGTCAGATTACAGGGTAAATGGGTGGGTTGGCATCCTCCTGTCACAGGCTACAAGTTGAACATGGATGGGTCCTACTCATTAGGTGCGATGAAGGGAGGAGGTGTGGTTCGAGGCATCGGTGGCAATGTGGTTTTGTCCTTCACTTCATTATATGGTTCTGGTTCTCCCCTCCTGGTTGAGGTTAAGGTTTTTCTCTCTGGGCTCTCTTTCTGCATTCAAGAGAATCTGACTATATCCCATGTGGAGACCGACTCCCTGATCCTTCATGATGCCCTGCATGGTAAAAGGTATATTCCTTGGTCCATATCATATGTGGTTAGGAAATGTCGAGCTCTCCTTCGGCACAACATCCAAGTGACTCACACATGGCGTGAGGGGAATAAGGTTGTGGATTACATGGCTTCCTTAGCTGACCAAAGCTCCATCAACACTATCCTTATCTCCATTAACTGTTTGAAACTAGAAGGTGTCGACTTGATCAGAGGGGATTCCCTTGGTCTGCACTATTTTAGACCTCCTTAATCCTGGGGTCGCCTTTTTGTCCCTTTCTTCTTTGAATAAAAATTTTTTTTGACTTGGATTCTATGAGAAAACCTATACTATAGCACTTGTAAGAGGATGGTGTTTTTTTAATTCAGTTTGATGATTAATATAAGAGTGTTATCCTGGTTTTGGAACCACATTCAATAGTGGATAAATCATGTTCTATGGAAAGATTTTTATTTCAATAAAATGTTGCCCAATAAATTCTTAAGGTGGGGAGAATGATGAGTATTATGGAAACAGTGTCCATTCATGTAGAGGGACACAACTGCAATGGACTAATTGGAAATTGTCAGAATGACTTCTTGATGCCGATGAGTTGGTATATTCAATATTTCATATCTCAAACATTATGATGACCTTTAAAACATACTCTTGAGTTTAAACTAATTCTTTATGATAGATTCATGCTCAAGATAAATAATCAATACATGAGTTTTATCAATCAGTAGTGTGTCTATGAATTCATGGAAACATAATGGAAAGGTGGTTGGTTGATTACCCAACCATTAATGAATGATGAGATTCATTGTTTGAATTTTTTGGTTATGCATGAAATAACATGGTATCATTGGGATATAAGTTTTTGTGATCAATACCTTAATTAAAACACTGGGTATTAAGATGGAAATATCTTAAATAAGTAAGTCCGGAGTGTATTGATTGATGCTTCAGTGATCAAATTTTGAAGGGGAGCTGAGACTTCCATTTATGCATCATGTTAAATATGATGTGAAATTTGGGGGGTGTAACCCTTTAAAGATATACCATATAAGTACAATGAGGGTTTTAGGGTGTGATAAGGTTGTTGACCTATTGTTGGACCCAGTCACAAACCATCGAGATATGTGGCATCAAGGGTTGGTTCAATTCAAGTATAACATGTTTTGATGGAGCGTGTATCGGAAGATCTAAACAGGCCTATCAATATAATTTTTCAAAAATGTTAGGATGTTTTTATTTTTGGACTATGAATGGGTAATGTTTAGCAACTTGGTGTACTCCTATTATAGATTCGGTCATTCCCAATATATTGACACCATCCTAAGTATGTTTAGAGAGCGTGTTTATATACCAAGATAAATAATTAAAACCAATGCCTTTTTATTTAGATGGAAGGAATCCATGAAGGATTGATTTATAGAATTCCTTGAGATATGGATTACAAATGCCAAATATTGGAGGGTAACACTCATGTGAGTGTTGAACCGATCATTGGATGGTTGCTTTAGTTTTTGGGTTTCTTGATAACTTGAACTGAGTACTATTGTATTCCATGGTGAATACCATGTAATTGTTAAAATACATACTTAGGAGAAGCTCGAGCCTATGAATTAGGCTTGGGATACCTTTTGATTATCTAGGTGTGTTGGATCGGGAATGCACTCGAATGTTTTTTTTTTGGAATGGTGACATAAATGAGTAAGATTTGGTAAGATCAGGAGACGTCACTAGAAGTTGGTTACAAGTAGTGGTGAGCATGGTTAAAGTGATATTGGGGTACCTTGGATAAAAGGTTTTAGAATATGGCTTTAGATATGTTGACTATTAAAGTTGAGAGTTCTCAAAAAATACTCAACCAAAAGCAGTTCAATGTGAGTTATTTTTAAAAGTAGTATGTGGTTAGTGAGGAACTACTTCAGGCACATGGTGGGTTGATATAGGTGCATGTTAATGGTTTTTGAGAGCTTTTAAAGGAAAATATAGTGTGAACAGTATGATATTGGTCAATTGGATTTCAACCATTTCAAAAAAATTGAGAACTAGGGGTAATATCCTCCTAAGTAACATATTAAATTTGTTGGGAGAACCATTAGGATATTGAGGTCTTTCATAAATAGAAAATTGTGATAGTGGGAGTACTGAAACTCAGAATTGACCATTAAAAATTAAAATTTATTATAGATATATCTATATGATAGTCAATAATAGGATGATTAAATGATAATTTCTTAGTATATATGGGATTTTGTATGAACCATCTTAGTGATTTTGTTATTGGGTACAAACATTTTCTCATGTTTTATCAGTTCATGGGTCGTATGATCTATGTTTTATTTAATGGAACTTTTGGGAGGCTGGAAATGAAATGTGGAATTTTGAGTTGGAATTACCAACCCATGTAGGCTGGTTCTTATTTATAATTTCCTCTAGGGATTCTCAATAATGATAATTTCTAAGTTGGTAAGGTTGTAAGATCACATGTTTTGGAAGGGTTGAAATTTTCAAATAAATTTAGGTTTTTTGTTTAGTGTATGGGGTAAATATAAAATTGATATTTGGAATGAAATTATAATAGTTGGAAAACATAAAATTTTTATTTTTATATATTTTTTGAGTCTTGAGAGGTGTCTTGTAATTCTGAATGATTTTTTAGAGCATCGTAATTTGAAATCTCATTTTTAGGTGAGATAGCCTCAGGTGCACTGTTGGAGTATGGTTAGTACTAAAAATGTCATACAACCATGAAACCAATTTTTATGAAGCACATGGTTTGTAAATGACATGAAAAAGGTCTTAAAAATCATTTAGTACTTAGAGTTTTTTACATTATTTTTCAAACCATGACCCCGTGGTCGCACAACCATGAGAGAACTTTTCATATTATTATAGTGGTGTGTGCATGAGCTCTGCATGTTTTTTTCAAACTATGTGCCCAACCCATGTAGAGTTTGTGGATGAGATAGTTCAAAAGTTACAGTTAGCACACAGCTTACATAACTGTTTTAACATAATATGTGGGATGTGGATGTTAAGTTGTGGGAGATGAATAGTTTGTACATGGTTTGGAAAACTATTCAGCCAAAATGTGCACCCCTTAAAAAGAGGTGAAACTATATTTTTCCCCTATAGACGTTAAGATTATTTTCTCATAGTTAAAAATGTTTCATAGATCTAAATCTAATATTTTAAACTGTATAGAACCAACGTCTGAGATGTAAGCCTTCAAACTGCATAGCAAGAACTTATGATCTATACGACTTTAAACTACCTAGACTAACATTGACCATCTTGGACCAGTATGTAACGAACATGATATTTTATCCCTTTCTTGGTAGGAATTTCTATTCTAATGATGGTCATCAACCACATTGATTTTCAAAACTACATATGGATGGATTTGAAGTTTCGTGGGATAAAAATAGATTCCAAATCTCATATCTTAGTCCCATGCCAAAACATGACCAACCTTAGGGCCTTCCCCTTGATAATGGGGTTGAATCCATCTTATATATAGGCTCACTCAATGTGCTCAAGTACATAGTAGTGTATCTCCCAAATCATTGAAATCTACCCAAAAATCACTTAATGTTCACCTCCACACTTTAGGGCTCCCTCAATTTGGATCTCTATCATCCTCCAAGTATTATTCTCCCTTGTAGTGATGGCGTGTGGCAAAAATAGGCTTGCCTACCATCTAGGGAACCCACCTCAAAGGATATCTTGTGAGAAGTGATCATTCACATGTTTTGAATGTGGTCAATGGTCGACCCAACATTTTTGGGCCCCATACTTGAATGAAACATTTGTGGGGATTGTGTCTCCAACATGAATAAAATGAATCAAATAAACAACATAATAGTTAGTCCAAAATACTAATATACACATACTAACATAACTAAAATGAAACTATTAAATATCTCCATCTTCCATATGGAACATATATTACTTCATACTCTGCCAACTTCATACTTCACCAATTCTAAACTCACTACCTTACTAAATAATCAAGCCATATCAAATTCTAATGCCTTTATCAAACATGGGGAATCATGAAAATGTTAGGTCATGAAAATGTTAGGTGACTGCTCTGTGCCACACATGATACATGATACATGATACATGAAAAAAACCCTCTGTTTTCATATTTTTCCAACATATCAACAAGACCACTAATAAATGTCTGATGATGAACACTGCTTGTCACCCTCTCCACCTCTATCTCTGCTTCCTACTATGGGCACTAGTAAAATAATTATATTGAAAATTAAATAATGTTGTATATTTATATTTGAACTTAAAACTAATAAATGTTTGAAAACTAAATGATTTTGAAGTTGTGTGATTTACTTGATCACCACCTATCATCGATGCAATATCACCAGGTATAGATCTGGTCATCTTCTGATATAAATCAAACAATGCTTTCTGCAAAGCAGATATATGATCCCCCTGTTTCTGAATTGTGTTTTTCATAGAAACATAATCTCTCTAAGCATATCGACTATAAACAGGATTAGATGTATCTTCAATCCCTGATGGCCTACTAAAGACCTCAAATGGTAAGGGTCCCAAACCCATCTTGTGCACTCAACCAGGATGCTCCTTCCCAAGCACTTTACCAACTAGGTCATCTTGGGAGACTAAGTAGGACTGTGTGGGATATACATCCCATAGTTATTTAATTTTTACCTATAAATCAAATATCAGTCGTATTAGAAGAAATATATATTAACATAGTGACAACTGATAATAAGTTATTATAATGAAAAATGAATTAATACCCCAACTTCTTTGGCAGGATCATTAACAAAACTCCCATCATATTTTTTTATGAACATCCAACCACACTTCTGTTCGGGATGCCTGGTGCCCAAAACTCTATGAATTCATTAAAAAAAGATAAATCAACAATTTAATATATTAAATAGATAATATTATCTTATAAATATTTAAACTAATGAAAATATTAACATAATCGATCAGCTTCTAGAAACACACTTTGACCCCGCAGTGTGAGGGATGATTTGATTAGTCCAGCTCGATGCATTCTTCCTTGAAAGATCCTAAAATAAATAGAATGTAATTTAATAGTTATCTATAAAATTTCATATCCTTTTCATATACATGTATAAATGTAAAATGAGATTAATATAATAATATATATTTAAATACCATGTTCTTCTCATCACGATTTCTGTCAATAAAAACTTTACATTACTCTCTAGGTACCCCATTGGGTACCTTTTCATACATCTATTGGGAAATCAATGAAGTATTTTTGGCATTTCCCATAATCTCTATTTAAAGTCTTTCCATTTCTTTCCCTGATTTTTCAATGTCCACTTTCGTGCTAGCACGTCAACAATCGTAAAGTGGAAAAACATCTGTACACAGAAGTTCATTTTGAAAATATTAGAATTTAATAACATACTAACATTCAATTACATCATAATGTATTAAAATTACCTTTATTTTTTAATCAAAAACTTCATTTTTCCAAGATTAAGGCATGGACCTCCAATCATCATGCGTAATCGGAAGGGAAATCGACTCTGTGGCCAGCTAACCTAGAATCTGGCCAAGTAATCCTATGGAATCATCTATAGGGACCCCATAGAAATCAAATGGGACAACTATCATTAGTCCAGTCAGATTCCATACATATGAACTTTTCATATTTTTCTCTATATTTTCATTATTTCCATCTTTTATGAACAAACAGTTAGTATAAAAAAGTGCAATAAATTTATTCATATTAAAATTTGTACCTATAATAGTAACCCTCCAATATCCCCGTGAAGAACTAGGAGTGGCGCTTTGCTCCCTAGCTGCTAAGGCTACTGAATGGGAAGGCGTCAATGGAGCTACTGATGGGATGCTCACAGAGGGTGAGAGAGATTGTGCAGGGGGAAAATGTATGGTGTCTCAAATGCTATAGGGAGGGAGACAGATGGATCTTCATCTATCGGTGTGGTCGATGGAATAGTATAATGCTTCCTCATTAAAATTCATGTCATTTAATCAAATAAAATTAAATTAAGAACATATATTTCAAAAAAAATATACAAAAAAATTAGAAATGATAACAGATGCATAGTACTAACAAAAAAAATATACATAACAATGATAAATAATGAGACATTTTAAATAAGGTTTTTTATTTCCTTCTTACTACAACTGGTTTTATATACTTCTCTTGAGAATTTCATCCAAATAGTTGTTATATTTATAAAATATCTACAAATTATGTAAAATATTTTCTAGGTCTAAAATTAAGCATCAAAGAAGGTTGTGTACAATATGTTGATATATAGTTGAAAAAGAATAAAAAAAGACATAACACCCATGGTAAATGATGAAATGGTTGATAGGTGGAGTATCATATAAAAATGGTCAAATCCAAAAGGACTATTCCCATGGTGTGAGGAACATTGAAGGCCTAATAGTCAGTTGGGATATATATTGTATACATAGTGGTGTTAGTGTTTCATTCTTGGGTGGGGGATTTGAGAGTTTCTTAGTGGCTATTCCACAAGGGAAGTGATATCTATAATTTCTTAAAGGACACCAAAGTTTTCTTGGATTGTGGAATGAGTTGTTTTGGAAATGATATGAACCATAGTAAGTTACATGAAGGTATTCTAAGAGGTTATCCTTGATAAATATACTAATTAGTGTAGGGTCATAGGAATTATATAGGATAAGATATGGAAATAGACTTAGAATCTTGAAACTCCTTGAGCAAGAAGATTGGAATGTGGTAATGGGTTTAATGGAGCATGATAAGTCATTGGTCTTGGGGTATCTATATTGGTAAATCATAGAAGTGAATAGTCACTCTTTTTGGGTGTCTTTAGTGTAACTATGTGATTATAATTGGGGGAATAGTCTCTCTTGAGTGTGGTAATCCTGAGGGAGTGAGGAGAAATCATGATATAAATAATAATTTCTAGTTAAAGGTTGTGTAATACATAGATATTATTGAAAGGGGTATGCCTTGGAGGAACTGAGTGGATTTTGGTTAGTTCATATATGGACTTGGTTCTTTGAAAATTCATCATTCCTCACTTTATTATCCATTTTAATGAGTTTTTTTATACTAGAATTTTTTATTTATACTCATAATATGTCAATAATCATCTCTTTAATAGGTATTGACTTTATTCATCCAAACTAGTTGCAAATTATATTTAATTCTATAATTTTTAGGATGTTGTAGTTTTTTTATCAATAAAAATGAAGAAAATTATTCTGTTTAACATTTTTTATGTTGATATAAGAATGTATCATTTCATTAGGATTGAATCATAGTACATTCCATGAGTATTTCCTGGTTTTTAAAGGGTGAAAATGGTGCTATAAAGTTTTTTTTCCAACACAAACTCCCTAAGGGAGAAACATTCCATATTCTTATCATGTTTTTTGGAACCAACATTTCAATGCTGTAATTTTTTTCTATTATCTGTGTGAAATTATTTTATTTTTTGAGTGAATAAATATTTAAAAACATTCAATTTTAGTAGTGTTTATCTCAGTTATATTGTTTAATCTATCTAGGTTTTATAATCTAGAAACATTACAAATCAGGTTTCTATTTTATGATCTTATTTATAATGTAATGGAAATTTTTGTCATGAAAATGAAAATGAACAATGTATAAAATGTTTATAACATGTATATACTCTATAATAATATGTGTGATAACTTGTTCATGATCAAGAATCTTCATTTTCTACCAACTTATTTTTTAGTAAGTGTATATAAATTAAAATATGTGTATAAAAAATGTTTTACAATTTGTAATATTTGTATTCAATACAATCTATGTATAACCAGTGTTTCCTAATATTCAATATACTTCTGATAAACCATTATTTTAATTTATAATTAGTGTATAAAAAATGTATTATTTTATCTTTTTAACCTTGAATCTCTGTATAATCTTATTTGATGATTCAATAATATATCATAACTATTTCTGATGCTTTCACCGGGGCGCGTGCATCTGTCTATGGAGGAAGTACAGCTATTGCCCCGAATTCCCTCTTTCCAAAGGCGGGCGCCATCCGTCACTTTTTCAGGGACATTTTCTCCTTGATCGAAATGGGATGATGGGATGTTGGTTCTTCCTTCCTTGGATTCCTCCTCGGAACTAGTCACCTAGTCTGGGTCTCCCTTATAGATTTAATACGTTGTTCGTGAAACTCTTCCTAGCACCATATCTTCATGGACACCAGTTAATTACATTGCTTATGTCAGGAAATTCCAAGGGGTTCGGTCAGGGCAGCAAACTTCGGTCAGGGGAGTAGTCACATTGGGCATCACTGGAGTGTTTGGGCACTGGTACACTGGAGAGTCTGTCTTTCGTACCTTATTATAGGGCTTCTCGAGGGCGTGGAAGCCCGATGCATCCCACATCGAACGCGGGGAATCATATGCCATGGGAATGTATCTGAGGTTTTCCTCAGCTTCCCATGTTTAACACAGGGTATGCCGCAAGTTTAACGTAAAAAGGAGATGGATCGGACTGATCAAAACACTGACTAGAGTGGATCATATGGGTACAACCCCTGGAGGGAACACTGATGTTGGATCCAATGTATGGTTGACTTTTCGTTCACTATTGAGGGGAATGTGGAATGAGATGGCGTGATTTCACCGAGATGTGGTAGCCTGGATAAGAATCAGGATGGATTATGGGTGGATGAATTGAAGTGGAGGAGGAAGGAAGTGGGGCCATCGCAAGGGTGATGGTGAAGTTGGGCTTGAGCCTCGAAGAGATTTCCTACATATCCATGGGGCACAGAATCAAAGTCCGCATAGTTCATCTTGACAACGGCTTACTTCTGGTTGGAGTTCCAACGGATTACCACTGAATGGAGTGACAACGGCTTACCCTTGAATGGAGAACAAAAAGGTGAAATATATTTTAACATCATGTAGGACCAGGGTATCCCAACGTAAAGAGGCCGGGACCATAGGTTGTTGGGCTTGAACCTCAGGGGAGGCTTCCTACATACCCTACCTTGGCAAGGATCAAAGTCCATGTAGTTCGGGTATGGTTCAGGAGTCGGTGAACTAATGTGAATAAGGACCTGGGGTCCAGGTGGATGGTGGTCTTGAACCTCAGGGAGGCTTCCTACATACCTTTCCTTGGGAAAGATCAAAGTCCTTGTAGTTCAGGGGTTGATTTGTGTGCAACGGCTTACCGCTGACTGGGGAAGAAATAGCTTATCACTGATTGGGGTCCACAATTTAACATCATGTAGGATGGGGGTGAACCAACGTAATGGTGTTTGGAGCGACTGAGTGTTGGTCTTGAACCTCATGGATGCTTCCTACATACCAAGCCTCGGCAGGGATCAAAGTCCACGTAGTTCAGAAGATGCATTTGGGGATTACGCTCTGTAGCAGCCCAAGGTGTTGGTGAACTGACGTGAATGGGGTCGGAGCGGCCAATGGGTGGTGGTCTTGAACCTCATGGAGGCTTTCTACGTACCCTGACTTGGCAAAGATCAAAGTCCTCATAGTTCAGATGGTGTGTGGCTTATACTCTAGGATGCCGAGGGTGTTGGTGAACCATCGTGAATGGGGTCGGAGCAGCCAATGGGTGGTGGTCTTGAACCTCATGGAGGCTTCCTACGTACCCTGCCTTGGAAAAGATCAAAGTCCTCATAGTTCGAATGGTGTGGGGCTTATACTCTAGGATGCCGAGGGTGTTGGTGAAACATCTTGAATGGGGTCAGAGCGACCAATGGGTGGTGGGCTTGAACCTCATAGAGGCTTCCTATGTACCCTACCTTAGCAAGGATCAAAGACCTCGTAGTTCATGTTTATGAGGGCCTGGTCGCACCGACGTGAAGATGGTCAGTTCAGATTCTTTTTTTCACCCAGAAGTCGAAGGGGTTCCCTTCTATTTATAGGCGCCTGGGGACGCGTATCTGCACGAAAAACGGGCCCAGGTGAAATATTTTCACGCCGACGTCGGCAGTGCGAAAATTCAACCGCGTAGGATGGAAGTGCATAAATTTCAACACCCGTGTGAAAAACTCTTGTGAATCCCAAAGTTTTTCACGTGGAACAGGTTTTTTTCTCGCACCGCAGAATTTTTTTCACGCGACCTCTTCGGGCCCCCCGGAATGGATCGTCGGTCCCAAATATAGCTTCACTTTGTCGCGCCCAAACTTTCTTTATACCTTGAGCGTTTTTCAGGGTCTACAAATTCCCCCCTTTGGAATTGGATAGGCGAGGGGACATAAAGGTTGAATTCCAAGGGAAACATCGAGATCTAGGACTCCCTAGGGCATGCGCGCACTCAAAACCAGAGCGGCACGTAAAACCGATGTGCGGTGCACAATCTGCTTTTCGCATGCGTGTGGAAACCCATCTACGATCCTATAAACGCCCCACGGGTCCCTCATTCCATACGGATTTTTTTTCATGCGATAAGCCTGGAGCTCTCGCGCGTGAAAATTTTCTTCTGCCCTGCGTGAAAAACGCTTCGATTGCGCGAAATTCCCAAAGTCAATATTTATTTTACGTGAAAACCCAGGATTTTTCTTGCTAACTTCAGATATTTCGTGTCAGACCTTGATTTTTCACGCCGGACTCTACTTTTTTGCGTCGGCCTTTTCCTTTTCACGCCATCCTCTTAAGACCTCTCCGGAAGAAGATGGCTGCCAATCGGGCTGACGTTGAGGGAGAAGCCGCGTTTGCTATCCGAAGGGCTGAGATGGTCGCCAACCCTGAGGTTTATGGCTCCTAGAGGATCGTATCCAGTAACCATACTCTTTTCAACATGTTGACCCCAGCGTAGAAGGAGTATGCACTGTCTTCCAACCTTCCAATAAGGGAATTCAGTATCTTGGAGGAGGTACTCGTGCCAAGATTTGAGTTCGACACACTGCGGTCATGGGTGACCTGCGAGGATGACCTACCCTGGTATAATATCACATACAATAGCCATCCTTCTAGAGAAACCAGACACATGGATTTTTACATCTTGAATCCCAGGACCAGGACCATTTCGGGGAGTGACCCTGACACGGAGAATTTCTCAGCCCTTTACGCAAGTACCTTCCGTCATAGTGTTACTGACAAGACCAAATTCTAGCTGTAGGATTGGGATCTGCGGTCTAGAGGTAATTTCACCAGTGAATGGTCCTGGGCGTACTAGGTATGCCAGACGTGTGACTATTTTGGGTCCGAACTGCGGCACATCGGTTTCTTCGAGGCGGTGTGGACATCGTAGTTTCATTTCTATCGCCAGCACAAGCTCAGGCCACAGCTGTTTACTCGATGGTCCCCCAATACCAATACCTTTCATCTTCATCATAGGGAAGTTGGTATTAGCCTCTGGGAAATTCATTTCATCGGGGGTATCCCTTTGGATGGGCACCAATACGATGACTTCCTCCCGCCAAGGAATTTCTGGGGAGATGGATCACGTACCCCCATATTGACATGGCACCTGCTGAAGCTGGCTAAGGAGAGGCTGGGGGTCAAGGATTTTTTGAAGGAAATCTCTTACAAGAAATGGTTTAGCTTGTTCCTGCAAAAATATCCAGAAGTCAGGATGCCGGGGCGAGGGAGACGGTGTCCGACCGTGGTGCAGAGGAGCAATAGTGGATCGTACTAGAGGATCCTGGAGGCGAGGGACTATCAGTCATGGGGATTCAGCATAAACGAGAGTCGGGACCCGAACGTTTGGTATTCCGGGTTTCTTTCTGCGTTCATGAGTGGGTGGCTCTTACCAGTGAGGGATGCAAGGATGGGAGTTTGTCCGGTGACCTTGATGATGGCTGGAATCATGGCCGCTAATCAAATATTCAATTTGGGAGTCCTCGTGTTGGCTCGTCTGTACGCCATTTTGGGACGCATTTTGAGAGGAGGGTCACCGAGGAGGATCTGTGGCCCCTTCTAGATCTTTTATGGCTGGGTCACGGACCATTGTGGTGGTTATACCTTCATGAATGTCATTCGTCCTCCAGGTAATGGCCTACGAACTTCCTTGATGAACATCGCCAGGTTCATGCCATTGACGCTCAATGAGGAGGGAGTAGGGATCAGAATTAGCAATCATGCCAACTTCACTTTCATCCCATTCCCTACCCCAACTATCTAGATGATAGATAACGGGCAAGGCTCACTAGAGAAAAAGGAATACTTCCAGAGCATCAGAGGTGGGGTGCTCATGGCCCGGATTGATGGGAAGATATTTTGTGAGCCCTATGTGTCGTCCGGGTTTTCCAGGCAGTTCGGATGCCTTCAACGGATGCCGAAGAAAGTGCACACAGATATTCAAGAGGAAAGTAATCCCTGCGTTCTTAGACAAATGTGGCTAATGTTCACGTCCCAAGGTTCTGGCGACGTTATCACCTTTCCTCCCACCGAAGTTGATATTGGCCTCTCAGCCAAATATGTCAAACATTGGGCCATAGCATACCCTAAGGGGCTTTTGCGAAAGTGAGTTTCAAAACTCAAGGTATCCAGTGTATAACTTGGGCAGTGAGAGATCAGACAAGGTGTTGTTGGGGGGGAAAGGTCGGAAGCATGTCGGGCAACTGGGCCCACACAGGCCGGGACTTCAGTAGTGGGGATGTCACATTGTGTAGTCAGGCCCTCGTCGCCTAGGGGGAGAGGGGATCATATAGTGTCCATGGAACTCCCAGGGAAGTAGATAAGGTATCTGTTTCAACCTTCCAATGATGCAATATTTATGGCTTTGTGGTCAACCTGGATGACCCTGTGACAATCAATGGGTATTGAAGCTCTTTGGCAAAAGATAGTACGAGATGGAATCCAGATGCCAGAGGTCGGACTCATTCGGTTTGTCGATAGGGTCAACTTTCATCATCGGCATGTGTATCTTATGGCCATGGATGTGTATGCACGCCCACAAGGTCAGCGTGAGGAGCCATCTTTCTTGGTGAATGTAATGCTCGGCCAGGAGCATGATCCATAAAAGATGATGTCAGAGGATGATGACAGCGATGATGAGCTAGAGGGTGTCGAGACGGAAGAGGAGAAAGAAGGAGAAGGTGAAGGAGAGGGTGAAGAAGAAGAGCATGAAGGTGGAGGGTCTCAGGGGGCGTCCCACCAAGGGAGTCTCCGGGAGAGTGGCGAGATCGTCAGCTCGGATATAGATATAACTGAGCTACTTGAGGTAAATCTCAACCCTTATCTATCCTTTCCTATAATAATTTTTTTGTAGCCCTCAATAAGATCTCCTTATCCTATTCAGGAGCATATGGGCTCCAACCAAGGGTCTCCATTAGAAGAGGAGGAGGTGCCGATAGAACAAGGCGGGGAGCCGACACCCATTATTGAGCTGATGAGCGCTGAGGGATCCCCTATAATGGTAGATTCTATAGTGGCTAGAACACCGTAGGCTGATGCTTTGGGCTCTTGTAAGTTCATTACTTCAACACCGGTATTTATCGTCGGAGAGCTTATTTGATCAGTGTGTTCATTGTTTGTACAGTAATCACAGCCTTGGAGGCTCGTCGGGCTACCAAACCCAGGTTATCTACAATTGATTCAATTGAAATTGTTTCATCCCATTCAGGACACACTTCTCAAAATGAGTCGGCCCCAACGCTCAGTGAGAAAAGGGTTGTGGACATCAGTGGTACTTACATTGGGGCAGGGCCGGAAGTTGTTGAAGAAACTTTCGGGACCGAGGTAAGAGAGGAAGATCGCCCATGCATTGAACAGCATAAACCCTTGGGAGGAACACTCGAAGAGGAACCTACTACTATCCTATTGGCTACTTTCCCCAACTATCGGCCTACAGACCCTGAGGAGATTGATGATTCAGACTCAGAGGCGGCCGAGGAGAGCTGGATGACGCGACACAAAGGGTGGAAGTGCATCAAGTGCTTTCTCGGTCAGCCTCAGATAAAATGGCTAAAGCGGATGGTATCACTCCACACCTAGCTATACTTTCTCTATGCTGGAGGGGTGGATGCTCAATGCCTTTATTCGATGGTCCATGACTACATGGCCGAGAATCTGCACGGGAGTAACCGACGTTCCGAAGTTGCCCAGTGTCGGTAGGGGTTAGGGAGTACCCAAGCGTTCATGAAGGTATAACAAGAGGCTCAATGCCTTTAAGAATAGGTGAAGGAAAAGGATATATTCATTGAAAACTATTCTGAACTTGTGGATCAGTTAAGGGCCCAGCTGGCAGACGCCCAAGAGAAACTAGTATAAGAGGGTCACCAAATAACCGGACTTCAAACTAAACAGGCGCGGGCATTGGCTAGGGTCAGTGGACTGCACTCTGTGGCTGCCGATGAAGAGAGAGTCCTCAAGGGGAGGGAAGTAATCTTGGAGGCCACCATCCAAAAGGCAGTGGTGCTGGAATGATCCATCCAAGAAGTTGAACCTTAAGGGACATGTTTTAGCCGAACTCATAAACTCATTTCTCCTTACTACTTCTTATTCTGAACTTCATGTATGGATAAATTTATTTACTTGTTCATTTGGTTTATCGCATCCAGCCACAATCCTGAAATAAGTATCAATATATTCCTAAGCTCATGCGGGTCACACCCAATGTGAGAAACAAGTGATGTTCGTACTATTACTTCGTTTGATCGTGGGAGCGTCAATCAAGATTCGGGCTTTTGAGATTCGAATAGCCAATCCAAATTTTCAAGAAGAGAAAAGGGAGACCCAATTAAAGTAAGAGGGCCTCAAAACAATCGACATATCTTCTTCCTAATGTGCTCTAGTTCACGAGCGGGATAACTCCAAGGGCATTAGAATCAATCCGAACATAGGGGAATGGAAAATGTGAATCATGATACCCATGATTCTGAGCACTGTGGGGGTGGCGTGATAATGAAGGATAACTATTGACCACATTCGAAACACAAAATCCTTATTGTTTTATCCTAGAATGGGGATATAAAATGAGGTTCGACCGCTAACCATGTTCGAAACATGGGGCCTAACTCAAAATGTCATCCATTAGTCTTCTAGAACGTTGGCCTAGGGAAATAGGTGGGACATAGGCCGAGCATCCATACTGTTAGGGGTTCTTTTAGACGTGAAAGAGGATGTGGGTCTAAATACAGGGCACACAAAGCATGGAATATGGAGTGATGGTTTGTCTGAACAGAATCCAACACTCTTGAAATTACGCCACCGTGGTGGAAGCACATTAGAGGGGTGCATCAGTCTGATCATGGATTATTCCTTCTTTTAGACAGGACCTCTCTGGCGAGGGATCCATCGCTTCCCAATGTCATTGTGGGGCATCCCGAACTTGTTCAGGGCATATCTATAGTTACATGGTCCCTCACAAGGGGTCAGGCCAGGGGGGCGGAAATGAGGAGGAACAGGATTGATGATCCCTGGGGATGGACCCGAGGCGAAATGCCTGGGTGTTTTTACGTATCCCATAAGGATGGGAATCAAGACAAACGTAGTTCTAAGATGTGGCACGGTAAGGTACTAGTTCCAGGGATAAAAGGGGTGTGCGGGTGTGGCCCTTTCACCAAAAGAAGCGGTATTTGATGTATCTTGTTTTTTCTTTAAGGTGAATGGATTATTATTTTTTTGTGAAGAGACAGGCCTAGGATAGAAATTCCCGGCATCGCCACAAGAATCAAGCCATATGCAGGCATTGAAAAATGGTATGTCATGTGACCGATACCCAACATGGTGTCCCCTTGAGTGAGTACATCATGATGTAGTGTTGTTTTTTCGGCGTGCGGTCAGGACGATAATGTCACAGTTTTGGGTCATGTTATGGGACTAGGTGTGCATTTTAACGTCATGCGGCATAGACATAGTAGAGATGAGAATAAAGGGGGAATGTGCACGGTGCAATAAAACATACCCGATATGAATGAGGACATAATCACATACCACACCATACGCGATTCCGAGAAAGAAACCTTGGGCCAAGGGGCCAAAATAGAGGTAAGAGGGTAAGGGGAAGGAGAAACTAGCTCCCGATTGAGCTGGACCCAAAAATGAGATGTCTGGGTGTTTTTAAGTATCCCATAAGGATGGGAATCAAGCCACACGTAGTTCTAAAAGAGATCTTAGTTTATGGACTTAGAGCTCGGACCATGGAGAAGGGAATTTGGTGTGGAGCCCCAAATGACGCCTTTATCGCAGCTTTGTCCTCCTAAAGTGCAAATGTGCACTAAGGGATAGTGTCAGGAGTGTCAAAATTCCACTTGGACATGATGGGGTGGACAATGATGTGAATCATGTAACCAACATTAAAGGCTTAAAGGGACCGGCATGACAATGGAGGATGACTATTGACTGTGTTCGAAATACAGCATTCATATCGTGTTAGCCTGTAATGAGGAAAAACAAACGATCATTGGCTGCTGACCATATTCACAAAATGGGACTTGTATTGATTGGTTGTATGAAACCCTTGAGGATGTTTGACCATGATGTTAGGAGAGCCCTTAGGCCTTTAATCCATGCCATTTGGGGGTCCCTTCAGGTGCGGAATATTATGGAATCCCAAATGAAGGGGAACACGAAGCCTGAAAATGGGCAAAATCATGTCCATGTAAAATCCAACACTCCAAACACTGAATCAAAGTACTCTTATATAGATTGGTAAATCACCGAAGAGGGTCGAGGAGGGTTCTCAACTTGAGAGTAACCAATTTGAAGGGATGAGTATAGAACAAGGGGATAGAGAACTCTCAAGAGAAGGAGGGGCAGGGCGTGGTCACTACAACACCCAATGTGAGTGAGAACATAATCCCATACCACACCATATATTCCTCTCACTGGGAGAATGAGGGCCAAGGGGACAGGATGGGGCTGGACTCGAAGACTAGATGCTTGGTCAGTCCTACGTATCCCATGAGGATGGGAATCAAGCCACACGTAGTTCTGGAAACGACGCACAAAGGAGTAAGGTACCCCAAACAAGGGAGGTGTACGACGCGGAGAGTAACCTGATGTGAATGAGGATATAATCCCATACCACACCATACAATCTCATAAGAGAGAGCCTGGGCCGGGGGCCCGAAACTGGGAACGCGAAGCACGACAAGGCCTGTGCTCGCGGTATGGATGATAAATGAAGGGAAGGATGTATCAAGGGGATATGTGTGGCATGGTGAAATAGTACGATGTGAATGAGGACATAAGTCCGCTTCACACCACACAACCCTAAATGAGAACTTGGGCCAGGGGCCATAAAAGACCAAGGGGCCTGAGGCCCGGTGTCTTGACCAATGGTATCCATACGACCTATTGTGCGATTATCGTCTCATCACATCTCCTAATCCCACATGACCAGTGCTCAGTGTAGGAAACAAGGAGCTGGATTCGGCTCTCCCTGCCATATATGGGTCTAGTAGATGGCATCGCTCGAGGGGAGTTCATCTCTTGGATATACAATGGGACAAAATGAACCACTAAACTCGATGTTTGGGACATCTTGGGGTGGTCTTGATGAAAAAAGATAGCGGTTGACCATGTTTGAAACACAGAATCCTTATAGTGACCTGGAATGGGAACAACAAATGAGCATCGACCGCTGACCATATTCGCAATGTGATACTTGTATCAATTTTTTTCTCAACATCCTCGAGGGAGTTGGCCCGAAGTGGTAGGAAATCCCTTGGGCCTAGCATCCCTGCCGTTCAAGGGCCCTTCTGGATGGGAAGGATGATGGAGTCCCAACCAAAGGGGTGGGTGAAGCATAGCTATACCCATACATTTTTAAGTCAAGCAGGGTGGTGAAAGAGGAAGACACCTCTGGGGAGTGGGATGTATGGCGGAATAGAGATGAGCTCGACGTGTATTGAGGAAAAAACCTACACCACACTATATGTCTTGACCTGAGGGGAGATTCGGGCATTTGGGCTGGGCCAACAGCCAAAATGTTTGGGCGTTCCTACGTATCCCATGCAGATGGGAATCAAGTCGTAAGTAGTTCTTGAAGGCCATGTAGTTTAGCATCATGCGGTGAGGATGTGGGAGGATAAAAGAATAGAGTGGTAACATGGTTCGACCGTCGTAATCCTGGCATGAGTGGGGATAAGGAAGCCTACACCATACAAATTTAAGGATCCTCCAAGAGAACTATACCCAAGGGATAGTCAAAGAGAAGATTTTGGGGGCTGGGCTCAAGAAGAAATGCTTGAGCATTCCTACGTATCCCATGCGGATGGGAATTAAGCCACACGTAGTTATGAAGGTGCAGTTTAATGTCTTGTAGGACGACATACATTTTATCGTCATGCGGGACGAAGTAGTTTAGGGTCATGTGGGACCGTCATGTAGTTTAGGGTCGTGCGGGACCTGGAAGTTTAGGGTCATGTAGGACCATCATGAATTTTAGGGTCATGTGGTACCATCATACAGTTTAGGGTCATGCGGGACTAATGGGATCAGGAAAATTATTTCTTGAGGAACTTGGAATTTGTGGGAGGAGTTATATTCTCACCATCCATAGTCACTAGGGAGTATTCTCCATTAGGGTAAACCCTGTGAATTATGTAAGGTCCTACCCATTTGGGCTCCAACTTGGGTGGTTTTCTTCCAGGGATCATTGGTGTCTAAAGGGACAATACCAAGTTGCCTTGCAGGAAAGAGAGGAGGTGAACCTTCTTGTTGAAGGCTCTGGCTATCTTATTCTAATGCCTTTCCAGGTTGTACAGGGCACAAAGCCTATTCTTGTCAAGTGCTTCTAATTCATCCAGACGAATTTCATCTACCTTATCTGTATATTTCTAGTCATAGACCATTGTGCATAATGAAGGCAGTTGGATATCGATGGGCAGGACGGCCTCAGCTCCGTACACCATGGAATATGGGGTCACCTGGGTGGAATTATGATTCATCATCTGATAATCCCATAGGGAATTGGAGAGCTTGTTCGGACAACTCTTATTATTCTGACCAACCATTTTCTGCAAAATGTTAGAGACGGTCTTGTTTAACGCCTTGATCTTCCCATTTGTCTGCGTGTGATAGCGGGAGGTATGGTTCTAATGGATGTTGTACTTGGCGTACAATTTCTTAAGCTCGGCTGCTCGGAAGTTCATGTCGTTATCAGTGAGGATGGCGTGAGGGACTCTAAACCGGTAGATGATATTGGAGCTCACGAAGTCAATGATAGAATGGGCCTTGAACTCCTTGAGTAGAACTGCCTCTGCCCACTTGGAAAAGAAATCCACGGCGGTCAGGATGAACATGCACTGATGAGCGGTCATCGGTGGATACGTTCCCACAACATCAAGTCCCCACACCACAAACGACCAAGAGTACTTGGTGGAGTGGAGAGGTTCTGGCAGCCTATGTATGAAATTAGAATGAATTTGGCACGTGTGACATATCTTTCCGAACTCGATGCAATCATGGATCATGGAGGGCCAGAAGTACCCCAGTCTCTGGATCTGATGGGACAGCTTCAGCCCAGTCTGGTGAGCCCCACAGGAACTGGTGTGAACCTCCTGCATGACCTAAGAAATCTCAACTCCTTGGATGCAACGGAGGATAACACCATCAAACCTGTGCTTGTAGAGGATCTTCTCAAGAGTGGGACCACTCTATAGGGTAAAGTGCAGCGCACGATGTCAGATTCGCTCGCGCTCGGCCCGATCATCCGAGAGGTAACCATTTTGGAGATACTCAAAAAAGGGGGCTCTCCAGTCATGGGTCACTTCAACCACTACATCCAAGGAACCTAGGGGTCCTGACATGGAGGCTCCAATGGTAAGATGGATTACTCACAGGTCATCTCCATCATCTGGGGTGATGGGAGAAATGACTCTTTGATGTGCCATGTTTATAATCAGATCATCCTACTCGAGTTCTTCAAGTGATGCAGTTAGACCGTCCAGGGCATCGGCTCGACCGTTCTGAGACTGAGGGACATGAGTAACTTCCGACTGAGATGGAAACTGGGTCATTAGCTAGAGGGTGCGCTTCAACAATGGTACGAGCTCTGGCTTTCTGACGACGTAGTCACTGTTTATCTACTTGATGACTAGTTTGGAATCCCCTTTCACATGCAAATAGGGCACATAGATCTCGAGGGACAGCTTGAGGCCAGTAATGAGGGCTTGATAATCTGCTTCATTGTTGGTGTAGCCTTCTGACAACAAGAATGAGTACGGCAGAATGGCTTGCGCCGAGGTAATAAAGACAATACCCAAGACTACTCTATTGAGTCTGGGATCATTGATCCTCCTTCCGGTGGGTCTCCAGAAGGCACCATCAAAGTGCATCTGCCAACATGGGATGGCATGATCTACTGAGAGGATTTCATCATCGGGAAAATCCAAGTCCAAGGACTGGTCCGCAAGGGTTGGATGGGCAGCAATAAAATCTTCCAATGCTTGTCCCTTGATAGCCTTCTGAGTCATGAACCTAATGTCAAACTACTAGAAGATTATTGCTCACTGTGCTAGATGGTCAGTCAACATGGGGCAGTTCAGAATGTACTTCAGTGGGTATACTCAAGACACCACCTGTACCTCATGGTGTTGCAAGTAGTGTCAGAATTTTTGTATTGTGAATACCAATGCAAGGAATATCTTTTCGATGGGGGAGTATCTGGTCTCCGTATCGATGAGCATATGACTGAGATAGTAGAGGCTATTTTATATCCCCTCATTGTTCTTCTAGGTGAGAAGGGCACCAAGAGATCATTCCAGGGCAGTCACGTACAGGATCAGTGGTTTTACGGAGATGAGTGGCATCAGGATCGGAGGCTGGAGAAGGAACTTCTTAATTTCCTCAAACGCGTTCTGGCACTCTTTTTCCCATTCGTAGGCAGAGCCTTTCTTTATGAGCCGAGAAAAGGGATTACACTTTCCGGCCAGATTTGCAATGAATCGGCGTATGTAGGCTAAGTGGCCTTGGAAACCTTGAAGCTCCCGAATATTGCTCGGGGGAGGCATCTGAATGATAGCCTTGATCTTATCTGGGTCGATCTCGATGCCCCAGTACCTGAAAACAAAGCCAAGAAACTTCCCAGAGGTGACCCCAAAGGCACACTTCAATGGGTTTATCTTCAGGTGGCGAGAACAGAGGAAGCTGAACACTTTCTCAAGGTCCTTGATATGGTCCTGGAGCTAGAAAGATTTGACCACTAAATCATCCACATAACATTCCACCAAGGTCCCAAGGATTGTCTTGAATATGTGGTGCATGGCCCGCTGATAGGTGGAACCTGCATTCTTTAAGCCAAAGGGCATAACCTGGTAACAAAAAGTACCTTGGGCGCCCTAAAATCTGTGGACTCCTCGTCCTCAGGGGCCATTCGAATCTTGTTGTATCTGGAGTAACCATACATGAAGTAGAGGTCTTGGAACCCATTTGTAGCATTGATCAACAATTCTGTCACAGGAAGGGGAAAATCATCCTTCGGACAGTGACGGTTGAGATCTCGGAAGTCGATACTGACTCTGATCTGCCTGTTCTTCTTCCTGACTAGCACAATGTTGGCTCGCCACTTGGGATACTGAACCTCCTTGATGAATTTTTCTCTGATGATCTTGTCAACTTTGTCCTTGACCATGGAACCATGAGAAGGGTGCATCTTTCTGGGAGGTTGCTTGAACCTGTGATAATTTGCAGGGAGACCAAGGCGGTGGACGGCTACCTGAGGATCTAGTCCTAGAATCTGGTCATAGCTCTAGGCGAATACATCATGATATTGATTTAAGAAATCTATGTACCACCGCTTCTCCTCAAGGGACATGGAGGCACAGATCAATGTGGGTCTCGGTTCTACCTCGCTACCAAGGTTCACCTGTACCAGTTCATCGACCATGGTGGAGACGCCTTCTTCGAAGGCAGGGGGAGCATCCTCCAAATCCTCTTATTCGCTTGCAGAGGAGGGATCCATGGTGAGAGAAGCTTCCTCGGGGTCGGCAAATCCCGACGGGAGGCTGGTACCATCCTGGGCAGCAGTGGACAACATATCAGGAGATTCACGTGCTACTGAAACCATAGCAATGAAGTCAGTCGATCCGATCTCATCCGGTCTTCATCTCAAGGTGCCACACTTGATGATATCAAAGAAATAGTAGCGCATCGGCTTGATCTGGTTAATTCCAGCCCAGCGAAATAGGCATGTATTATGTACTTTCGTTTCCATGAGGGCGGACATCCCGATACCATACAGGGGTAGGAGGCTCTGGGATCACATGAGCCTGGTTTGTGTAGGAGTACGAGGTGATTTTCTGTCGTTGCTTGGACTTGGGAATATGCTTCCCTCTTGTACCAAATACAACAAAACATTTCCCCATGTCGGGTGTTGTGGCCTCCAATCAATGGATCAGAAAGATGTAGGCATTATCCAGAACTGCCCAGGGGACAGTTTCAACCGTGATGGGTTCGACCTCAATGACCTGAATCTGCTTATCCTTGTTCTTGTAATAGTTGGAATCCAGGTAGCGGGCTTCACAAGAGGAGAAAGAAGATGCATCACCTTGGATTATTCCTACTCAACCATTAAGGGAGTACTTGAGGCACTAGTGACACGACGAGGGGACCGCCTCATGCAGGCTGAGTCACGGACTTCCCATCAATGCATTGCTAGCGGTGTCTTGGGAGACAACCATAAACTCAGTGCTGGAAACTAGGCCGCCAAATTGGGTCTTTAAATGGATCTTGTCGATCGGGTTCTACTCGGTCTTATCGTATCCTTGGATTCTTAAATCGGAGGGAGTAAGGTTATCTTCGGATAATCCCAACTTCCACAGTGTCCGCATCGGGATAAGGTTAATCTCAGAGCCAGTGTCAATAAGAAAACGACAAACCTCCATACCATTAAATTGGCTAGTGATGTACAATGGTAGGATGTTCCCCTGTATGGGAGAGCCTTCATCCTCTCCAGAGAACGAAATGATGGCCTGACATTAAGCATTCTTGATCGCTTCAGCATGAAAAGATTCTGCAGCTGCTACCTCCGTCTCAAACTGGAGGGGGATTCTTAAAGCCTTAGTGAGGGCCTCACGCATATCTGATGACATGTGAAGGGCCTCAAGGATGGAAAGCCTCATTGGGATGATGGAAAGGTTCTTGAGTACATCATATTTCCGCACCAGGCGTGAACTTCTTCTTGTAGGAGGCCGCTCTGTGATAGGAGGCATGGCAGGCCCTGCCAGCTGGACCGGCAGCTGGCTGGTGCTGGGCATGTCCCATTGTTCACTATTTGAAGACCAGAGAGTAGCTGTCAGATGAGCATCGGATGACTGAGACCAGTCTGTAGCAGGGCGAGGCTATTCATGGCATGGTCGAGGTATCTCTACCTGATCTAATAGAATAAACGGTGGTGGAGGTGGGCCCGATGACACTGGATGAAAAGGCTTCATGTGCTGAGCTCTATGCTAGGTCTACTGTCTGGTCTGAGCAGCATGCACGGCCTGGCTAGAGGTGCCAACTGATGTGCCTTGATGACCCATATGTTCATGACTCCGCCGACGTTGGCGTCGGCTGGGGATGTTGGGGAGGTTCGTCAGGCACTCCCCGTCATCGGGAATCATGTAGGGGTTTACCAACTCCATGGTATTAATCGAAGCATGCCCTCGACTGTCACTTGAAGATTCATCCACTACTAAGCATATTCTGGGAGGAATCCCCATCTTAGGGGGAATGAAGTCTCCAAGAGTACGGGACAATGATGGCATTGGCAGGGCGCATTTCTTTTCCTTGTGTCACCGATGCTTGCTCTTCTGGGAGAAGGCCGGCTGGGACAACGACACAGAAGCGGCGGTTATGGATTCTGAAGACTCCGGCTGATTCAGGTGTTCACGAATGATACCATGGGAATGGGAAACCATTTTTCGAGTCATCCATTCATCATACTTCTGGGACTCGTGATTGGAAACCTGCTGCCACTCACCCTCGCTGTCGTTGCTGCTATCTAGCCTTACAAAGACACCCACCACTTATGTCGGGGCTGGGCCCAGCCTAACTATGTTTTTATCAACCTGGTCTTGAATTTGATCTTTAAACACATATCAATACTTGAGGGTGTGCCCCAGGATCCGATTATAGGGGTAGTAGTTGGAGTGATCAGTGAGATTCACCTCTTCCAGCCTTCTGCACTCAAGCAAGTGTACAATCCCCTGCTCTAAGGCGCTATGGAAGTAACCAGGGACCTGATTCTCAATGAATGAGTAGGTCTGGTTTCTTCTGTATGGGAAGGGGAGTCTTGGAGCCTAACCCTGATGAAGAGCTGGAGGATCCTGTTGAGGAGGCGGAGCCTAATTGTCCCACTTGGCTGGTGGAGGCGCATTACGTGGGAGCACCTGCTGATTCTGAGGCGGATGTTGCTGGTCTAGAGGTTGCGCCTGTGGTGGGGGGCCTTTATGAGGTTACGAAGATGGTGCCACTGGTAGCAATTCTAGTTTCTTGGGGACTTCTATTTGGGCCACTACGGCAGGCCCGGCTCTGGCCGCCCTCCTGTCTAGAATTACAGGGGGCAACGGACGTGCCTAGCTGGCCTATTGCAAGGATTCCTCCAGGCACTAGGCCTTATCGGAGAAGTCTCGGAATCCTCTAGGGTAGTTCTGGGTGATCAGATAAGGAACCAGTTTCGTCTTGACATTACCTACGCACATCGTCAGTAATTTCTCCTGAGTCAGTGGCATGTCAAGGGAGTATGTGAGCCCTTTACACTGGGCGATAAAGTCCAGGACACGCTCATCAGGCCTTTATTTTCACTTGAAAAGGTATGTGATACTTTTTTTCTGCATGGTGGAACTAAACTGGTAGAGTAATTTTCTGCGAAGGTCCTCCCAGGTGGTTACGGATCTGAAAGGGAGCTGGTTGTACCAGAAGAATGTTGGCCCCTCCAATGTCTGAACAAAACAACAGAGCTTGGTAGCCTCCTGCTGCACTAGAGTCCCTAACATGGGACCACACCTTGAGTTGAAGTGGGACAGGTGCTGCGGCGGGTCCCCCGTCCCGTTAAAGGGGGATAAGGTGGGATTCCTGAAACCTGGAGGTGTCGACATATCATCCACCCATGCCGGATATGGCTTGGCATCAGGTGGGATCGCCACCTGTCGTGTTTTTAATGCCTCCAAGTGATCAATGAGTGCCTCCATTAGATCATCTAGGTGGGTGTCTCTGTCTTGATGGAGATCCCTAACTACAAGCGCGTTGGCGGGTTCTTCAACATGGTAATTAAGTTCAGCGGCTCGTGGAGCGGCTGGTGGGGCGACCTGCGGGGCAGCTGGGGGAACCCAAGTTGGGTTCCTTGGATTTTCGCGTCGTTCCGGAGGGTTTGGCGAGACATACCTCCCTCTTTCCATGAGCTCTATCTTTATCCCTATCCATGGTAGCAGCATGATCAGGGTTTCTTGGGGGAAGCTCGCTGAGGGGAAGTTGTTCATGCACCTACTGTACTATCCTAGGATTGTCATAGTCCGGTCGTCGCTATGCAGCACGTTCATCTAGGAGTTCGTCGATCAACTTCTTCTGCTCAGCAATGTTTTGGCGCAATGTGGCCTTCTCGGGGTACTCCTCCATTTTCTGCACTGAGGTGGATGGATCAGAGTGCTTGTTAGATCTGACGTGCTCTTTTCCCTTACCAGAATTTCAGCTGAGTACCAATGCCTTGGTGGGTGCAGGGAGACCAAGTAGATTCCTCTACTGACAAGTAATCCTTCCCGATGGGTCCAATAGTGGTGGGACACCCTCGAGAGGTAAGTCTCCATCGAGAAGCTCCAGTTTTTCCTCCTTGTCCACTATGTCGGTCATGCTGACTATGACCCTTCCTGGGGGCATGTCCTCGATATCACCAAGAAAGTTGGGCTGTCACCGGATAGGACTGAAGAGGAGGGAAGCATACTGCCCCCAGCCATGGATTTGCACATGGGGGGTAGCCTCCTTGATAATTTTGTGGAGTACCTTGATACTCTGAACGCATTGCTGTTGGAGGGCCGTACGACGGTCTGGTAACTCGGGGTGTTGGGCCACAGGGAGTGCAACCAAGTCGACCAGACCGCATTTCTCGCTGATGTATTTGAAATTCACTTGGATCCTAGGATAAAACACTCACTAATGACGAAGACTAAAATTCATCTCCAAGAGGGTGTGGCAGAAACACTCAACTTCCTCTGAGGTGAGGGATTCCGGTGTGTAGAAATTTGGTGCTGCCACGATCCAAAACTTCTCAGGGAAGTGGTCCACTGTGAGGATGTTACATAAGATCCTTAGCTCCGATTTAGGTTATGGACCTTGATTTCCCCACTCGTCAACTGGGGGTAGCTGAGGAACTAGCAGCGGTACTGAGGAAGACCGCTGGGATGGTAGGATGGCCGGTGGAGAGTACGGCGAGCGGGCTGACTGGCCGTCGAATCTCGTGCTGTCCTCTGAAGAGTGTAGCGACCTGGCTGCTACGTCACAATAAGACAAGATGATGACCTCCATTACTAGCTCAGGGTATATGGCTACTGGTGATAGCCCGTGATGTTGCTCTCCCACCATTGGTCCTCGGAATAGTTCTTTGTGATCTCTTGTCTAGGTAGAGAGCGCTTCTGGTGACGATGGTGGTGATTGCATGATCGTAACCTGTATGGTTTTCAGAATTTCATCCTCCTGGATATACCTGGGGAGGGAGGCGCTAATCTGATGGACCTCACATTCTAGGAGCACCAGGTTGATGTGCCTCGTCCCTGCCCTGGTCCTTGACTCGCATGAGTGAGAGGAGGGTTCCTATGCTGAGTCGTATTCCGCCTCAGAGTCTGAGAAGCGGACTAGTCTGATCTCTGTCCAGATATTCTCATAATTCTTCTTATGGTGGCGACGACCTGCCTTCCTACCCTTGGTTGGATCCTCGGGACAGGGCATATTTCTGACATGGGGTCCTTCGGCCGCACTGGTGTTGGGGCGGAGAGGGTTTCCACCTGAGAAAGACTGGGTGTGAGGAGCACTAGGACAAATGTCAAAGGGGACATGGGGAGGACCTCCATGGGTAGCGTTGGAGTAGTAAAGCCCTTGGTTGGAATTGTAAGAAGCATGGGGAGGACCTCCAAGATTATTTTTCTGGGCGACCTCAGTACGAGGATGGTCCTTGTACCAGTCTAACTGAACACAGGTAAGAACTCTGTGTTGGGTGCGGGTGGATCAAGGTTGGCCCCCACCCCTCTGGTTGCCGAGGTGAGGAGGACCTTCACCAGCTTCTTAGAGGACATGGGGAGGATCCCCATGTTGAAGAGGGACCAGATGTGTAATGTCCCTACATTGGCAGTCAGGGGTAGGAGGAATGACTCCATACCCAATGTAATGGGCACGGAAGAGGCTTCCATGCTGAGTATCACTGTCGCGGGGAATACCTTCATTCGGATTGAGGGTGTCATGGGGCGGACCTTCATGATGAGCCTCGAAGCGGGGAATACCCTCTCTCTCTGTGCCAGTGGTATGGGGAGGACCTCTATACTGGGTGACATCACTGCGGGTTAGTGCGCGGCGGCCGCTGCTCATGTCGGCGACCAAGAGAGTCGACCCAGCCTGCCCATGGGGTGGTTGGGGCCTCGATCCTGGCCGGGCGTATAAGTTCCCCCGCTCATTGTATGCATGGAACTGATGATATGCATCAGCAGTGGCTAGGGCCACAGTAGCTACCGACGTTGATGCCCCTTGGAGGGTATCCTCTTCAACTAGCGCCCGATGCTGGCATCGGGTTAGACGAACCGGGGCTGGTGGTGCAGGTATGTAGCTTACCTGCTCCTCTTCCAGCAAGACCAGGCAGCAGAGCTGACACGGTCAGGTGGGAGTCCTCGCTGGGAGCCCCTGGAATGGGACTATGACCGGGCTAGGCCGGATGCCACCTACCTCATCATCGTAAGGCTGGGAGTCATCAAATCACTCTGGGGATAGGCTTCTGAAACAATTTTATGTCGGGGTGGGGAGTAATGGCTCCCTGCACAGCCCTTGGGGCGGCATTGACGGTGAGGTGCAGACACCTCCAGATCCAAGCAGGCCATATCCCGGGTCAGGATTATTCCTTCCTCCTCATAACGGTGCACGAGGTCATTGATTACCCTTCGTTGAATGACCTCAGATAGGGAGAGAGGGCATTGGCGCCCCATGGCCATAGATGTAGAGGCCATCGTGGAAGAGGTGAAGCCATGTGGGATGGTCGTGTGGGTGCTTCCCCTGCCCCTGCGTCGATGGGAAAGCGGTGATCGCATCCCTGGAGTAGCAACTTGATTCCTGAGAGCAGAGAGATTAATTCATCAGTGCTGAAAGAAAAATGAATCGATGACCAATGCCCTAGTGCTATTCCATCTCCCATGGCTGTTAAGAGGGATCCACGCTGACAATGTCGCGAAACGGGATGTCCAACATTCTACTGCCCCAACTTCTAGTGAGTTTCACACTAGGCCCGTTATTTTCTTAGCGGGACCCAGTGCTAGATAACTAGATCTGGTGACACATTAATCCATTGATGCCTCGAAAAATACTAGTCTCCATGTTGAGGAGAATAAATTCACGTCGGGTTCACCATTTCTGTTTCCGATCATTTATTCGGGGCGCGCACATCCGTCTGTGGAGGACGAGCAGTTGTTGCCTCACATTCCATCTTTCCAAAGGCGGGAATCATCCATCACTTTTTCTGGTATGTTTTCTCCTTAATCGAAATGGGATGATGGGATGTCGGTTATTCCTTCCTTGCATTCCTCCTCGGAACTCGTCACCTATTTCGGGTCTCCCTTATAGATTTAATATGTTGTTCGTGAAACTCTTCCTAGCGCCATATCTTCATGGACACCAGTTAATTACACTTCTTCTACTGGGACATTCCAAGGGTTCCGGTCAGGGAAGCATCCTTCGGTCAGGGGAGTAGTCACGTTGGGCATCACTGGCATGTCTGGGCGCTGGTACACTGGCGTGTCTGTCTTCTATCCCTTATTATAGGGCTTCTCGAGGGAGCGGAAGCCCGAGGCATCCCACATCAAATGCGGGGATTCATATGCCATGGGCATGTATCTGAGTTTTTCCTTAGCTTACCATGTTTAACATAGGGTATGTCGCAAGTTTAATGTCCAGCGGAGACGGATCGGACAAATCAAAAGTCTAAATAGAGTAGATCAGATGGTGCAACCCCTGGAGGGAACACTGATGTTGGGACCAATGTATAATTGACTTCCCGGTCACTATTGAGGGGAATGGTGAATGAGATGGCATGATTTCACCGGGATGTGGTAGCTTGGATAAAAATCAAGATGTATGATGGGTGGATGAATTGAAGTGGAGGGTGAAGGAAGTGGGACCATCGCAAGGGCGATAGTGAAGTTGGGCTTGAGCCTTGAAGAGATTTCCTACATATCCCCGTGGAAGGGAATCAAAGTCAGTATAGTTCATCTTGACAATGGCTTACCGCTGGTTGGAGTTCCAACGACTTGTCGCTGAATAGAGTGAAAACGGCTTACCCCTGAATGGAGAACAAAAAGGTGGAAGACAGTTTAACATCATGCAGGACAGGGATGGACCGATGTGAAGCGGTCGGGACCATTGGTTGTTGGTCTTGAACCTCAGGGGAGGCTTCCTACGTACCCTGCCTTGGCAAGGATCAAAGTCCATGTAGTTCGGGTATGGGGCAGGAGTCAGTGAACCGACGTGAATAAGGACCTGGGGTCCAGGTGGATGAGGGGATTTAACCTCAAGTATGCTTCCTACGTACATTTCCTTTGCAAAGATCAAAGTCCTCATAGTTACGGGGTGGATTTGTGTGCAACAGCTTACTGCTGACTGGGGAAGCAATAACTTACCGCTGATTGGGGTCCACAGTTTAACGTCATGTAGGACAGGGGAAAACCGACGTAATGGTGGTCGAAGTGATCGAGTGTTGGAATTGAACCTCGTGGAGGCTTCCTATGTACCCTGCCTTGGCAAGGATCAAAGTCCACATAGTTCGGAAGGGGGAATTTGGGAATCACACTCTGTGGAAGCCCAAGGTGTTGGTGAACTGACGTGATTGGGGTTGGATCAGCCAATGGGTGGTGGAATTGAACCTCATGGAGGCTTCCTATGTACCCTTCCTTTGAAAAGATCAAAGTCCACGTATTTCGGATAGTGTGGGGCTTATACTCTAGGCTACCTAGGGTGTTGGTGAACCGTCGTGAATGGCATCAGAGCGACCAATGGGTGGTGGGATTGAACCTCATAGAGGATTCCTACGTACCCTGCCTTAGCAAGGATCAAAGACCTCATAGTTCATGTTTATGGGGGATTGGTACACTGACGTGAAGATGGTCAGGACCAATGGACGGTGGTGGGATTGAACCTCAGGGAGGCTTCTTATGTACCTTGTCTTGGCAAAGATCAAAGTCCTCATAGTTCAGATGGTGTGGGGATTATACTCTAGGTTGCCCAGGGTGTTGGTGAACCATCGTGAATGAGGTTGGAGCGACCAATGGGTGGTGGGATTGAACCTCATGGAGGATTCATACGTACCCTGCCTTAGAAAGGATCAAATACCTCATAGTTCATGTATGTTTGGGGCTTACACTCTAGGCTGTCCAGGTAGGATGTCTTGGTTGATTCTTACTCTAAGACCATGTGAGTCATGCTCGGTGTGAGAAACAAGAGGCAATAAAGGCATGACAATCACGTCGCGAAAGGTGCGTCTATGGGAGGTGAAGTGGGGCTTACACGTAGTTAACAGCCCAAAGAGGAAACAGGGGCTTACGCATGGTTCGCAGCCCAAGGAGAGAAAGATTGGGACTTACTCCAGGATGGAGGCCTAGTGGCGACAAAGCCCAATGGGAGAGGGATTTGGTACCGAAGAAAGGAGGGTTTTGGTGTCCATTCCCCCTGGTCCTTGGGACCGAAGAATAAAGGAGGATCAGGGATGCTACCTCCTTCTAGAAAAGCTAGGGGCTTACACCGAGATGGTCGCCCTTTCCCCGCAAACAAACGCCACTCCGATAAGGAGGATATCATCCCCTATGAGGGATGATCTCATCCTCGTGGAGACCAGTGGGTGTGCATAATGTCAAAGGTGGGGACACCCCGCATGCTAGGCATGGGGCGAGGTCGCAGTTTAACGTCATGTGCTGAGGACGATGCTTGGAAGTTTAGCGTCCTGCAGCTCGAACGAGGTGGGTTCACTCCGCACCCCTAGGACTTACATAACCGATACCCTCTGCACCTTGGTGAAGAGAGGGGACAGGAAACGCCATGGCTAGGTGGTTTCCTGGAACGAACCATTGGGGGGTCCATGTTAGCGTGGCTATGTGAAGAAGCAATGGCCATTAGCGTGCCTATGTGAAGAAGCATGAGGCGAAGCAACGCAACGGGCGGTATCGTCCAAGGGACTTTGAAGTTACTTCATGGGAACCTATGAGGTCGCACGGGAAAATATTATATGGAGAAGGTGCTTTGGGCGTGGGAGGCACCTGAAAATGATGCCAGGAAAAGGGAAATCATGGGCGCACAAGGCGGGAGGCTTGCGTAGAAAAGGGACAGTTGCGCGAAAAATGGCGGGACCAGTGCACAATTGAGAGGCGTGCATGAAAATGGCCAGTCGGTTCTAAAATGAGCAGCGGGTACGAAAGAGGCCACGGTGGCATGCAAAAGAAGCAACGGGTGTGAAAGAGGTCGTGGAGGCGCACAAAAGGAATTGCGCGCTAAAGAACTGATTGCACGCAATTGGAATGAATTGCGCGCGGGGGGAGGGCTCGATGGTGTTTGGCCAAGGATCAAGCCCGAGGGGGTGCGTGCAAAGGTGAACCCCCGGGGTACATGGCATGAAAAATTCAGTACCTAAGAGCCATCTTTTGTGTGCACAGGAGGTGAATTTCGTGCCTGAGAGTTGGTTCAGATTCTTTTTTTCGCCCAGAATTCGAAGGGGTTTCCTTCTATTTATAGGTGTCCAGGGACACGTATTTGTGCGAAAAACAGGCTTGTGTAAAATATTTGTGTGCTGATGTTGGCAGCATAAAAATTCAACCACGCAGGGTGGCAGCGCATAAATTTCTGCACCTGTGCGCAAAACTCTCGTGAATCCAAGAGTTTTTCGCGCGGAACAGGTGTTTTTTGAGCACCGTGAAATTTTTTTCATGCGACCCCTCCAGGCCCCCCTGAATGGATCTTTGGTCCCAAATATGGATTCACTTTGTCACGCCCATTCTTTTTTTATCCCTTGAGTGTTTTTCGGCATCTACAATAACACATGAGTTCATATCTAATATAAACCATAAAATCCACCCAAAATTGGAGGGAAAAAATAAGTTTGTATATTATCCAGTGTATCATAAATATAGACTGTTTTCATATCCTAGAGTTTCCATGAATTAAAACATCCATTGGTGAGAAATAAATCAAATCATATAAGAAAACAACATTTTAAATAATTCTCACCTAATATATAAATCCATAAAATAAATTGATATAATCACATTATTAATAGTGAAATAATAATATATATCCCAATCATGGATCAAAAACCCTGAAAATCATTACAACCCATGTGGGATTCACTAGGTAGAACATCCCATGTGAGGGTTATTTACAAGGTTTCCACTAATAAATTCACAATTTTCCATAAATTTGTGTGCTGCCCATGAAAGCATATCATGTTTGTATAAAAAAACTAGATCTCCCATCCACATACAGTCACCCACACAGTTTGGAATAAACCATTTTATTAAACCATAAATATCATCAAATTTTGGAAAAAAACCCAAAAATAAAATTGTTTGGTGTGTTTCCTTCACTTAGCACTCGACCTTTGAGGGGTGGAAAGGTGGGATTCAGGATCGGTAGTGAGGGGCAGTGAGGTGCAGTGAGGCAAGGTGCGGCAAGGTGAGGTGTGGCGAGGCAATGTGCAGATAGGTGAGGCACGGTGATGCGAGGTGCAGCGAGGTGAGGTGCGGCGAGGGCCGGCGATGGGTTGTGACCGGTGGCGACAGGGATAGGGCTTCGGGGAGTCGGCAGGGTGGGGGTTGGGGGTGTTGGGGGAGGGTAAAATTGTCGCGGTTGTTAATTTTTTTAACCATTTAGCAGTAGTTTATAAAAAACCGCCATGAAATTACTTAAAAAAAATAGCAGCGGTTTAGTAAACCACTACTAAAAATCCACCGTTAAATGCTCAGTTTGTTGTAGTGAAAGAGAATCATGATAAGAATAGGGATTTTTAGTATGTTGGAAAATTAAATAAGGAAAAATAGATGAATATAATTTCAAAATTTCAATAAATGTGGAAAGAAACATTATGGAACATGCCTGTTAGGAATGAGGATTTGTTACAAGTGTGGAGAGAAAGGCCACCAAACCCATGATTTTAAAGAAAATAAAGAAGTCGAAAATGTGCAATGCTTCAGTTATAAGGATATGGGACACTATGCACAAGATTTCCCTAGATGTTAAAGAAACTTTCCCTAGAAAAGTCCAAGGGAACAAGGCCATGCTTATGCAGTCACAACAGCTGAGGTTGAAGTTCCAAATGATGTGGTGGTAGGTACTTTAATCATCTCCTAAAATTTTGCTAAATATTTATTTGATTTTGGATCATCTCACTCTTTTATATCTTCCAAATTTTCTATAAAAATTATATATTTCCAATTCACCTTAACAAGGGATTTTTCATTCAAAACTCCTAGTGGAAACCTCATTGCAATAAAGATGTGTCAAGTAGTTCATATTATAACACATAAACATCCTCTAATTGATTATTTTATTATAATACCTATGGTTGATTTTGAAATAATCCTTGGAATAGATTGTATTTCAAAACATAATTAAAAAAAATATTTCAAAGAGAGGGAGATTATGATTTGTGATGAAGGTATATAATTTCTCATATTTAGAGGGGAGACTTCATCATCCAGGTCATATCTGGATCCACCTCTAGTAGCTCTTCTAAATGAGATTCTTGGAGAAGAAGATTATAAAAAACCTACAGATGAAAAAGGTGATCTTAAAATTGAGGATGCGCCTATTTTTTAGGAATAAATTGATGTATTTTCATAAGAATTACCTGGAAATCCTCCAAAGTGGTAATTTGAGTTTTATATTGATTTAATACCTGATGCAAGACCTATATCAAAGACTCTCTATATAATAGACATGGTGGAGTTAATATAGTTAACAAAACAACTAGAGGAATTGAGTGTTTAGGGATTTACTTTCCCTATTTTTTAACCTTGGGGAGCTCATGTTCTTTTCGTTAAAAAGAAAAATGGATCTATGAGGTTGTCCATCGACTATAGTGAGATCAGTGTTACTACAATAAAGAAAAAGTATCATCTACATCACATTGATAACTTATTTGACTAACTTCATGGAGCTTGTTATTTTTTAAATATTGATCTAAATTATGGATATCATCAATTACATGTTAAGAAGGAAGATATTATAAAGACATTGTTTCAAATAAGATATGGAAATTAAGAGTTTACAGTAATGTCATTTGTACTGACTAATGCACCTTCTATTTTTATGGATCTAATTAATAGAGTATTCAAGGAATATCTTGATAATTTTTTGTGGTATTTATTGATAATATATTGGTGTAATCCAAAAGATATAAAGACCATGATAACCACTTATGGATTGTTCTAGAGACTCTTAGAATAAAAGAGTTATATGGTATCTGTAGCAAGTGTGAATTCTGGCTTCAAACTGTTTCTTTTCTTGTCTATATTGTCTTTAAGGATGGAATATTAGTTGATCCTATAAAGACAAAGGTATTCTAGGAATGGACTATACCAACAATCATTACCTAGGTATGTAGTTTCATTGGTTTAACAAATTATTATTGGAATTTTATTAAGATTTTTTCCCAATTAGTTAACTCATTAACCAAGCTTACTTTTAAAGTGGTTAAGTTTATTTGGAAAAAGAAATATTAAGAATTATTTGAATAATTAAAGAGGAGAATAATGAATGCTATGATCTTGACTCTACCATCGAGAAATTTTGGATTTGTGATTTATAGTAATACATCAAAGAAAGGACTTGGTTGTATTCTTATATATAATGATAGATTTATTGCCTATGAATCAAGGAAGTTAAAAACTAATGAACAGAACTATCCAACTCATGATCTTGAGTTATCAGCTATAATCTTTACTCTGAAGATATAAAGACACTATCTATATGGTGAAAGGTATGAGATATATATAGATCATAAGAGTTTGAAATATATCTTCTCGCATAAAGAACTCAACATGAGTCAAAGGCGGTGGCTCTAGCTACTCAAGGATTATGATTATTCAATACATTAACACTAAGAGAAGGAAAATGAGGTAGCAGATACATTAAGTAGGAGGATCATGGAGTTCTGAAGAAAATTAGGATTTATAGGGATCTTGGGTACATGGATCTAGTAAAGATGGATATGGGAATTATCAAGGAATGTAAAACATCACTATGTTTTCAAATGGTTTACAAACTATATTTTTTATAAAGGATAAAAAGTTATCAATCTGATGATGAGAATTTTCAAAAGAAAATTAAAGCTGTAAATGATAGAAAATTGGTAGACTTCGTATATGAAGATGGAATTTTGAAATTTGGCAAAAGGATTTGTGCTCCCTATATATCCGTGCTAAAAAGGGAATTTTTGGATTATTCTCATAGATCGAACATCTATATAAAACCTGGTCGCACAAATATCTATAGAGATCTAAAGGAATATTTTTGGTGGGATAATATGAAGTGAGAAATTGCAGATTATGTATCAAGATGTTTAGTTTTTAAACAATTGAAAGCTTAAAGACAGTATCCTATAGGAGTCATGCAACCTATACCTATTCCTACATGGAAATGGGATGAAATTACTATGGATTTTTTCACTATATTACTAAATATTCTAATAAAGAATGATGCAATATATGTAATTATTGAACGACTTACAAATCTGCACATTTCCTCACTATAAGGGGGTATTTCCCACTAGAGCGCCTTGCATGACTCTATATTAATGAAGTTTTAAGACTTTATGGTGCATCTCTATCGATTATGTCTGATTGAGGTCCCTTTTTTACATCAAAATTCTAGAAGAGACTTTAAAATTCTTTGAATATTGAGCTTCATTTGAGTACTTCTTATCACCCTCAAACCGATGGGTAGTTTGAAAGGACTATTCAAACTTTAGAAGACATGTTGAGGTCCTACTCACTTGACTTTAAAGGTATATGGGATCATTATTTACCTTTGGTAGAATTTTCCTACAACAATAGTTTCCATTAAAGTATTCAAATGGATCTATATGAAGCATTATATGGTGAGAGATTTGGTACTCTAACTTGTTGGGGTGAAGTTAGTGAAAGGGGTCTTGTAGGCCCAGAACTTGTAGAGGTAACAATTTCAAAGGTAAAGACAATTCATGATCATATTAAAGCTTCTCAAAGTAGGAAAAAGAGTTATGTTGACAACCAGAGTAAAAATTTAGAGTTTCAAGTAGAATATAAATTCTTTTTGAAAGTATCTCCATGGAAGGATATCATAAGGTTTGGTAAGAAAGGGAGACTGATCCCCAGGTACATCAGACCATTTGAAATTCTAGAAAGAATCGGAGTTGTGGATTATCATTTTGTGATGCCACATAGCCTTTATAAATTACATGATGTGTTCAACATCTCTTTGTTAAGGAAGTACATGTCAGACCCAAAACATAAACTCGCCTATGAAGAAATAGAATTGGAACCTGATTTATCTTACTGTGAAGAGCCTATCTAGATTTTGGACACTAGAGAACGGGTGTTGAGGAGTCAGATGACTCATCTAGTAAAGGTACTTTGGAAAATCAAAAAATAGAAGAGTTAATGTGGGAACCAGAGGGAATTATAATGAAGAACTACCCAAATCTTTTTATGAGGTGGCATCTTGGAAATTTTGTGAACAAAATTTTTTAAGGGAGAATGTAACACCCTAAGATTTTATATTATGTCTCTTTTAAATTTAACATCTTCCATAGCTTATGTTTCACATAACACTAAGTATAAAACCATGATATACTATTAAATATTAGCAAGACCATATGAATAGTAATATGACTATTTAAAATGGTAATATATTCGTTAGAATAATAACCTCGCCTATGAAAGTATAAACAAAATTTAGGTATCTCATAAATAAAAATATGATATATTTATATCATGGAATAAGTAAATAAATGTTTTAAAAATGATAAATTAAGTGTTGATATTTTTGTGAAACGTAAATTTTTATTTATAATTTCATAGTACCTGAATATAATATAATGAATTAAAATAAATTTTATTTTCATAAAATTAATTAATAAATTAATATTTTTTCATTATAATTATAATATAATTTTATGATTCCATAATTAATTTTTCAAAGTGTCGTAAAATCGGTTATAATATTAAAATTAATATTTTTTGAATAAATGATGATTTTATTTAAAATTTAAATTTATCATATTTTGAAAATTATTTTGATAAAATTGATTCCATTTTTGAAATCTATGCATCAAAAATGGTTAGGGGGGATTTTTTTGTTTTTTATAAAATAGTTGACTTTTTGGTAATTAGTGAAATACGGTAATTTATGGTATTTAACATTATAAATAAATAAATGAATTATTGAGTCATGGATGATATAGGTATGAGTAAAGCGCCCATTATTTAAAACTCACATGATCTATTTACTATACTTAGTCACAAAAATCAACACTATTGATGGTCTAGAGCCAAAATAATAAATAAATGAATAAAATAATCAAAAAACATCCCTCTCCTCCCCTATAAATATCACCCTCCACCACCCCTTCTCATAAAACCTTATAAGATTTTGAGATTGTATTATGCCCAATTTCCTTACCAAAACTCTTAATCTCATCCAAGACCTGATGGTCTTACTAAAATACCAAATCCAAGTGGCTTAAGGAGACGATATTTAAGAGGTAAAATCCTCTTTCTTTCTCTTTTAATTTATTTTCTTTTCTTATACTCTCCTCACCTACCCTATACAAAGTGGAATTATAACTCCAGTATCATAAATATACTATAATTTTATTATTTTAATGGATTACCCATCATCAAATCCCTTCTCCTCTCTTTTTAAAATGAAATCATCGTCTGTGATGTGTCGATTCACCGCCTTCATGGATGATGAGTTTTCATTTTTCATTACCACCTTCAAAATTGGTCATAAAAATATTATTATGGTTAAATAATATTTTAATATAAAAATTTTAACTTATATAATGTTCTATAACCAATATATAACCATAATATTAAATAAAATGACACAAGTTCATGATAGTCATAAAAACCTCCAAAATAAATTAAGAAATTTTCATCAATATTTTATATAATGAATCATCCTCATACCATATAACCAAATGATATATGAGACCATTTAAACTTATTTAAGTTCATTAATACTAAATAATTTTACTTCTGAAGAAGTTATTCCCATTTTAAAAGAACTATCATAGGAACCGACCATAAAACCATGAAACCAACGCTCCCAGAATAACAAAATTAAACATTATAACTCATCAAAATGACTATAAATAAACTTAATAAAATTTTCATAAATAGAATATATCTTAAAGATGATCTGAATTAATTAATTAATAAATATAATTTGATTATTCAGGACATTAAGTATAAGTGTATAACACTTTCGGACAAAAGGTAACGGGTTTCTCATCTCACTTTTATTTCTATGAGATGTGCATTATTAAACAATTATTTATTGTGTGCAGTGTATGTATATTTCCCTTTGATATATCATATCATGAACTTACTTATCTTCATGTCATTCAATATTTTATTCTATGATCATTAATTTTATGGGGCATGCAGTTCGACAAATTAAAAAGTGGTACGAGAATTCTTAACCCAATTTCCATTATTTGGGTTAAACTTATGCTCCAATGATTATACCATGCTATTATTATGTGTAAAACCACTTTTTATTATATTATTTTTTATTTACACTTTTTTAATTTGTATTTATATCTGATATACATAATCTATTAATTTGGTTAATGCTCACACTTTCTTTTAAAAATAAACTTTTAAATGTATCTTTTTTCAAAATTTAAAAGGAATGTTTTGTTAAAACTTATACAGCATGAGATGATTTTACCACTTTTAAACGCTTTAATTTATTGAGTAATACTTTATAAGTTTACAAGGTTGCTTTCAAAGAAAATTTTTTCTATTATAATTATGCATCTTTTAAAATAAATGATTTCAAATCAAAGTGGTATTTCTCTCAACAATTTCTCGATGATTTTATTAGAATATTTTCATCTATGTCAACACCCTTTTTTAGATATTATTATTAATTGAGGTTGATATCTTATGATACCATCTACCATATTTTCTTGAATTTTTTATGATCAGATTAACTGTGGATGTGATATTTTGATACTATTCATCATATTACACTAGATGATTTATGAATATGTTTATTGTTTGGGGAAAGTTATTAATAATTAATATGATAGTTTTAATATGAATGTATATGTTGATTATTTTTCACCCCTTTCATATGATAAACACATTGGACTTAGTAAGTGATGGGAAGGGCCCACTATAGCCCCTCGATACATCATTAGGTCTCATGGGATAAACTAGTCTGGGTATTGGCTGATGTCTTACCCGATTATGTATAGTGTATTTGTGAATGCCTTGACGGATGTTTATGATGTCTCAAATTATGAATTCTCTCATTATGAGATTAGTTATTGATAATCCATATAATTATTCAACTTGTAGAATATCTATGGTTAATTTTCATTATCGTGTGATTATTTATATTCCATTGTTTGATCATCTTTTATTCTTGCCATATTATGCCCAAGATTATGTTTTAATGGAATGTGTTTTTAGTTATTCACATTGAATTATTGTTTATGTTTATTTGTGATAGATACTATTGTATGCTTACCATTACTAAGAATTTGGGATCACCCTTTTCTTATGTTTTAGTTTTCTCCAAGATATCAATATGTATATTATGATTGACATGGAGAAATATTCTAAGAGAATAGGGGTGTTTCCAATGGAGTTACTATGTTATATTTCATTTCAAGTTGTAATGTAATACTTATATTTGTGTCTATTTTTTCTAAATCTACTAAACTATTCAATCCTTTGTGATGTGATTCTCTATTTATTATGACAATGTAATAAATTAAGGCACCAACTTCAGGATACTATGGTAAGGGTCTTTAGAAAACAATCTAGGCTCATTTTCTTGGTTTTGGTGATGTGATTAACGTTTTAAACTAAAATGACACTTATATATTGAAAATACACACTTTGAGTCATATCGGTCACACTGTGCATTAGATTGAGGTGAGGATAATTACTACACATCCTAGATGACTTATGGATCATTTTCCTAAAGTATTAAAACAATATAAATGTGTTTTCTTGGTTTTGAGTATGTCGCTTATGTTTTTCACTAAAATATCATTTTAAATTAGAACATGTGCTTTGAGTCATAACGGTAACATTTTGTGTCAAATTGATATGAGACTGATTCCCACACATCAAAAATGATTTATGAATCTTTGTCCTAAATTATCAAGACAATATTAGTTCACTTTCTTGGTTTTTAGTGAGTGACATTTTTTAACTTAAATGTCAATTTTAAACTGATAACGGACACTTTGAGACATATCAGGAACATTGTGTACCAGATTGAGGTGAGGCTAATTCATACACATCATAAATGACTTATGGATCGCTTTATTAAAGTATAAAAATAATGTGAATGTTTTTTCTCGATTTTGATTATATTATTTGTATTTTTTACTAAAATTAATGTCAACTTTAAATAAAAATAAGCACTTGGAGCCATACCAATCACACTGTGCATTCGATTGAGGTACGAGTGATTCATACACATCCCAAAATGACTTATGGATCAATTCCCTAAAGTATCAAAACAATATGAATGTGTTTTATTGATTTTGAGTACGTCGCTTCTTTTTTTTACTAAAATGTCATTTTAAACTGGAAACACGCAATTTGAGTCACACCGGTCACATAATGTGTTTGTTTGATGTAATACTGATTCCTACATGTCACAAATAACTTAAGAATCATTTTCCTAAAGTATAAAGATAATCCAAGTGTGTTTTTTTTTTGTTTTCAGTGAATGAAACTTTTTGAACTTAAATGTCATTTTCAAATTGATAATGGACAATTTGAGTCATGTCGGGAATATCATGTATTGTATTGAGGTGTAGATTATTCCTATAGGTCAAAAATGACTTACGTATCATTGTATTAAATTATCAAAACTATATGAATTCATTTTATTGTTTTTGAGTATGTGATGTGTGTTTTGAACTAAAATATAAATTATAAACTAAAAACATACAGTTCAAGTCATACTGGTAACACCATGCGTCAGATTGAGGCATGGATGATTGAGTAGTGATGTGTGTTTTTATTTCAACCCTATGCACTAAGCTAGAAAAGAAATAAATGTTCTATTTGGATGGAAGAAGAAACCCCATGTTGCCTAAAATGCCTCATCTAAAATCAACATGTTCTCACTTTTCTGGGTTGTTGCAGATGATTGAAGGAAAAATATAACTTCCAAAAAGATCTATGAAAAAATAATTATTAGATAAAAATGATAAGGAAATTAACTTAAAATTATTAGATAAAATCGTGAAAAAATTAACTAAATAACACTACCACAAAACTGGGTTTCCATAGCGCCACCATTTAACAGTGCTAAAAAAATTACTGATAAAGAGGGGATTTTATCAGTGATTTTTTTTAGCACTGATAAAGTGCCCCCCTTTATTAGTGCTTCTCTTAGCGCTATTAAAGGGAACCCCTTTATCAGCGCTTTTTTTAGTAATGCTGATAAAGGGGGGGATTTATCAGCGTTTTTTCCTCGCGCTGATAAATTTCAAAAAAAATCATAAAAAATAATATATTTTTATATAAGTATATTTATATTGATATAAATATAATATATTTTTATATAAGTATATTTATATTGATATAAATATAATATATATTTTTTAAATATGTTTTAGATAAGTATAAATAGACTATTACATTTAATATATAATAAATTTAGTGAAAATTGTTTTAAAATATTTAAAAAATATTATTAATTAATAATTTAATAATTATCATCGACTAATAATCATTTAATAAAAATTTAAAGACACAAAAAATCAAAAAAAATTAATAAAATATCTAAAATAAGTTGAAAATGTAACTCAAACTTCAAACGGCCATGAATTTTGATCTGGGTGTCTGTTTGAGCTCTACAGCATATCAAATTGAATCCTGTGACGAGCTCTACGCGCTAGTGACACAAGGGAACCTTCTACCTCATTTTTTGTTTCCAAAAAAGGCCCAAAGGCCTCCAAAACTGAGTTTTTAGTCAGGATACCCTGATTTTTTAACATTCGATAGAATTTCAGCCTTGTTTAAGGGGGCCTTTTTTCATTTTTCAGTGGGGAATGAATTTATTTCACTGGATTAAATTCATATTCATATTATAGCTTTGAAATTATATCATTTTTCAGAATGTACTATTCTTTATAATCAAATATATAATAATATATACATATTTTTTATATATTCACACATAAAAATTTAATTTTATAAATAAATAATTAAACATATTTACATATAAAATATATTTATCAATATATAAGCCTTATCTAAATAAGAAACAAATATACATTTTATTTAAAATAAAAATATATGAATATTTATATACCTATATAGTGTGTGTGTGTGTGTGTGTATTTCTGTGCGTCTGTATTAACAAACTGATATATATTATCTATATATTCTAAACATATGTATATACATATTAATATATAATATTTGTAAATATATATAAATATGTATAATTATACTTACAGATACACATATAATATATGTGTGTGTGTGTGTGCATGTTGTATATATGTATTTATTTATTTATTTATACACACACAAGAAAACATATTTTATAAATGTATTTAAATCCAATCTTATAAATATATATTAATATGTGAATAAATATATGGATAAAAAATATAACTAAATAGATTTAAATATATACCAATATTAAAATAAATATATAAATATTATTATATATATATGTATGTATATATATATATATGAATATATTAATATATTAATATATTAATATAGGAATAAATATATATATATATATATATAAATTAATATAACTATATATATATTAATATAACTATATATATATTAATATATATATATATATATATATATATTAGTATACGAATAACTATAACTATATATATATAGATAGATAGATATATCAATAAAAGGAGAGCAAAGTGAAATGGAGGAGTGGAAAAGTGTTAGGCGCACATGTGAGGGGTCCCGAGTTCGAATCTCAGGGGAGGCAGGGGCGGCACGCGGGTGGTGAGTAAGTCCTAGTGCTGTTAAAGGGGGTAGGGGCACTGTTAAACGCTTGGGGTGTGGCTGGGGCGTGCGAGCTTGGCTGTTGGGGGTGGGGTGCTGTTAAAGCCCCTCCCCGAATTGAATAAATATTTTTTTAATTTTTTTTAACTTTTATCAGTTTTAAAAAAAAGTGCTGATAAAAGAGTCCTTTATCAAAGCTTTTTTTAGCACTAATAAAAGACCCCTTTTATCAGTGCTTTTTTAGCACTAATAAAAGGGGACTTTATCATCGCTTTTTTTATCGCTGATAAAAGGGGCCCCCCTTTATCTTCGCCTCGATTAACGGTGCTTTTCTAGCGCTATTAATGCCCTTTTCTATCACTGATAAAGGCCATATTTGCAGTAGTGTAAGTAGTAGTAATTCACTATTTCATGATGGTTGTATACATTCTTGACCCATTTCCTTATTGTTTTTATCTTAGTTGTAGCCTTAAAGTTCAATCACTAGGACACCATGATAATCAAATGTACCAACTTCATTTCATACCGGTGAATTATACTAATCATATCATCGGTTAATACCATGTTTGTTCCCTGATATTCAAATAATTTCACTAATAAGAGGTTAACATTTGAATCATAGGAGGAGAAAAATTATTTATCTCCATATGGAAATAACCACATCACAAGTGCCATGAGATTCTACCTCAGACCCCTAGAATCCAAGACTATCCCTTAGGGATAACCATCACATGTACTTGTTACATCCAAATCATGAAATAAGTATAACATAGTCATTTTTATTAGTAAGAAAATTTTAAATATGGGTAAGTCTTAATATAATTGGTTACCTTAGGAAAGAATCGCACAATGGGTTCCATAATACATTTGTTAAACCTAACTTCTAAAAAACCATAAAGAAGAACAAACAACAACAAAAATGTCAAATCACTCTCACCCTATCCCATGATGAATCACTAACATGTCTATAGTAACTCAAATTATAACATACCATATTTATCCCTCACATAATACCCATCATATTCTAATATATTATACTCAAAGATCAACTATCTTAGGCATTGATCATATTTATCAATGATCGCTCATTAGATAACCTCATAGTCTGTAGGCCTTAATTCATCACTCACACACCTCAAATCTCGAGAAAAAGTAATCTATATGATCAATTAACCTATCCTACCTTTTATAATTTATCCCACTAGGTTTTAAGGGGATATACTTGATTTTATACCACATATATAATCACTACTAAGGTGGTCATATAATCCCTCTTAGCACATCACTACCCTAAAAAAACATTCATATGGAAATTCATATAATGTTCTACCATTATGGGTTACTTTCATTAGCCATGATTACCCTTATGTCCCTCTGAACACGTCACTATCGAATAATGTTTGGTATGAGATTGGGTACGGTGAGATGGAAACCACATCACGCGTGTTTTTCGCATTATATATTTATGATTGGTTTATTATGTAAAGTTTGTTAAACATGTTTACTTGCTTTAAAATTATTTATTCTATGAAATTAAAGTTTGGACTTGTGATTTTAATTATTTACATTCATTCATTTATATAATTTCATGCTTATAAATTCTATAAGATCCAAATCATTTTAAGATCCATAAATGAATGTAGTTGTCATATGTTTGGTCCAACAAATTGGATCTACCCATATTAGAAACCACTCTTTGGTCCAAATGTGGTTTCCAATCCAGATTCATTAGGTGCAACTACAAAAGTGGGAAATGAATCAAACTATTGGTCATAGTTTGATATGTTCCAATTAAATTGGTATCCTTCCCTTGAAATCTCCTAGTCCGGATCATGCAAGGGAATAAGATATGATTTAATAAACAACACAATACCTTAGCCAATAAATTACCTAGGTTTGGATTTATAAATTCATTAATGAAACCATAAATTTTCTACAATATAGATACAATGGTTTTTTAGTATCACCATATAAGTGTGTGATCATTGGTTTCTTCTCAATTTCTACTACTTTAATATCAAAAGGTATTTCTTCAATTTGATAAAACTTATCAACCTGATAATATTCACCATCAATAGATCTTGAATTCTACCCAATATCACTATTCCAAATCCAAGGACTGTAACATGTATTAAAACCATAAAAAATTAAATGATCTTTAATTTCTCTAATTTGAGACCCTATCTTATTTAAACATGTCTACCAAAGATAGAAAAACATTTCATTTTTTGAACATTCTATTTTGAAAATTCTAAAAAATCATCAACCCTTTCCTCATATTCATCACTTATTCATAGTGTTGTAATCCAACTATGATTCATTATCACTTATAATAAATTTTAAGTACTAAATATAAAAAATGAAAAATTAAATTCAAATTTACCTTTATAAGTAAAAATACAATCAAATAAATGAAAAATATTTTAAAAATAAAATAATTGAAACAAATTAAAAAAAAGGCTTTACCTTAGACTTATTCAATTATAATCCATTTAGAAAAAATTCCAAAAAAAGTCATAACATTGATTTTAAAAGGTTTACCACAAATAAAACTCAATTTTTCTTTCTCTTCATTATATAATTTGGTAATTATTATTTTCAAAATATATAAATAAATATAAATTATAAAATAACATTAGGAATAATATATTAGTGATGAAAACAATATCGATAGTGATAAGGATCCAAAAGGAGGAATATGATTTCATACGTTATATTGAAAATGAAAATGTCACTTCATGTAGTAAATACAAAGTGATATATACTATGAACATGATTAAATAGGGAGATAATTTGATTATTATTTTTATAATTTATTCAAAATAAATTGAAATCTTCTTCTTTTTATCATATGATGTTAGAATGATCAATACGAGTGTACTCTATGACTAGATATGATGTAGAAAGTAACATTATGGAATTGATGTTGTTTTTTAATGAAATAGTTATAGTACTAAATAAGGGTTAAGTTGAAAAATTCCTAGAAAATTTATATATAAATATTAAACTACAGAATGTAAAATAAACAGGGGATAACTCTTAAAAACTCTTATATTATTCTTGTGTTATTCAAACTGAATTATAAACTAACTTTCCCTATACTGAAATTACACAATCAACGCAATCAAAACTTTCTCACGATGATCATTTGAATATATATTATCAATACTCCATAATCCATTATACCTTCAAAACACCCATTAACAATGCAATAAAACAACATTCATTAATCATCCAAATGCTCATTTGGTAAATTAAACATACATTAAATGCTATAAAAAAGATTAATAAGTAAATTAAACATACTTTAAATGTTGTGAAAAGGCATTATAGGATTTAAAAAACACTCATTCGTCAAAAAATCATTCCTCAAATATAACACCGGTTAAATAATCATTCGATAAAATTAAACATGCCTTAATTGTCTCGAGACTCGTTAAATAATCATTTAGTAAAAGATGTCACCTACTAAACATACCTTAGACACCCATTTATAAGTAAATCAACAAGATTTATAATATTCATTCATCAAATAATCATAAAAAAACCACAATCCCAAAACAAAAATTTATCAAATAAAAAAGACCTTGGATGTGTGAAAAAACTAGAACTATGGTTAAAACCCATGAAAAAATATCAATGAGAAGAAGTAGTAGAGGACGAAGAAAAATGGGAAGTTGATGATGATAGTGGTGATGGTGACTGTGATAGAACTAACAGTGGAAAGATTCATGAGTGAAGGTGGTGATAAGAATGAAAATAATGAGGAAGAATGAGAGAGACCAATCTCGACTAGAGTTAGCGGGGAAGAGAAGTAGGGTTCATCATGGTTGATAACACCACATTAACGTAAACCACGTAACCCAAACAAGCGATCAACGAGTGAGGAGGAGGAGAAAATAACATATCTTGGATTATAGGCTTGATTCATATGAGAGAACGTAGAAGAGGATCTTCAGTAGCAAGGGAGTTCTGTGAAATCTTGAGAATCACGACTGAATCAGTCGTGATTAGGGTTATTTTAAATAGATCGAGGAGACCTTTATCAACACTTCCAAAAAAACATTGATAAAGATACCTTTTATCAGCTATTTTTTAGCACAGATGGAGATAGAGCTTTATCAGTGCTAAAAAAGTGCTGATAAAAGGTATCTTTATGAGCGCTAAAGGTTTAGCATTGATAAAGCTCTATCTTTATTAGTGATAAAGAAGCAGTGATAAAAGACATATTTATTATGGCTAAAACTTAGCTATAAAGGATTTATAATTATAATTATAAATAAAAAAATTGTAAATATATTTATATAATTATAGATTTATTTAGTATAATTTTATAATTATTTAAATATATATTTACTTATTTATAATTATATAAATTCTTTTTAAAAAAAATATATTTTTTATTTATAATTATAAATATGTAATTTTATAAATATATTAAATATACATTTATAAATATATTTCTAAATAAATATATTTTAATTTATATTTATACTTATTTATTTATAATTATAAATTTATTTATATCATTATATATATTTATATATTTATATATTTATATATTTATATATTTATATATTTATATATATATTTAATAAATACACATAAATATGAATCTAGTAAATATATTCATTATTTAAATATATATATTATAATTTCATAATTATTTAAATATATAATTATTTTTTTATAAATATATAATTTTTTTTAAAAAAATATTTATATATTTAAATCATTATATATATTTATATAATTATATATATTTATTTAATAAATAAATATGAATATAAATATCACAAAAATATTCATTATTTAAATAAATTTATTGTAATTTTATAATTATTTAAATACATATAATTATTTATTAATAATTATATAAATAATTATTTATTAATAATTATTTAAATAATTATTTAAAAAATAATATTTATTTATTTATAATTATAAATTTATAAATTTATAAATATAGTAAATATAAATTTATAAATATTTATTTAGAAATATATTTCTAAAATTATTAATGAATATATAATCTTAAATGTATGCATCTTAAAAATGAGTGAAATCAAATAATTAAAAATGAGTACACTTTAAAATATTACAAAAATGGATAAGTTTTTTTAATTAAATATACATTATTAAAACAAATATGAATATATATTGATGTAAAGATGAATACATATTGAAAATACTAAAACATAGTAAATAAATATATATAAATAAATAATAAATAATGATTAAATTCAAAAATAAAAAAATAAAAAATATTAAAAATGAATAAATAATATCTAACTGTAATAATATTAAAAATAAATAAATAAAATTTACTGATTAAAAACATAATATACTAAATGTATCATTTTATAATGAAATTCTAAAATGAATACTAAAATTTGAATAAATTACATAAATATTATGTGTATTTGTTTCTATATAAGATTTCATTAATTGTGTAAATATTTGTGTGTGTGTGTGTGTGTGTTGTATATAAAAATTTATTAATTGCGTATATGTATATGAAATCAATGTAACATAGTTTTTATATATGTTAAATTGAAAAATCAAACAATATTCAATAATGTCCATTACTCAATGCAATTAGCCATTATTTTTAATTAATATTATTTTTTAATTATAAGCCATTTTTCACTAAATATATGACTTATTTAATGTAAGCATAAATATTTTGTATTATATAAATCATATTTTAGGAAATATTATATACATTGATATGTATATATATATAAGTATATATATGAATATATTTCTATATTAAATGCATTAATGAGTAACTTTGTATAAAATATTAAAAATGAATGACATTAATATGTTTCTAATTAATACATTTTATTCATTTTCTATATTTATATTTAATATATATTATTTATTACTATTTATAATTTATATATATATATTAAACTTATTCTTTTTTTAAATATTTGTTTCATTAATAATTTAGTTAATATTTTTCTAATTTATTCATTTTAATTTTTTGCTTAATTATTACAATTTATTCATTTTATATATCTATATTTAATATATAATATTTATTAATATTTATAGTCTATATATATGTATATTAAATTTATTCATTTTTATCAATAATTATTTAATTAATAAAATGTTTAATATTTTTCTAAATTCACTCATTTTTAATTTTTATTTGCTTAATTATTTCATTTTATTCCTTTTACAGATCTATATATTTAATATATACTATTTATTGATATTTATAATTTATATATATATATATTAAATTTATTAATTTTTATCAATAATTATTTAATTAATAAAATTGGTAGTACTTTTTAAAATTTACTTATTTTTTATTTTTATTTGTTTAATTATTTCATTTTATTCATGAGCTTTATCAGCACTTTTTGCTATCTCTAATAAATAACAATGTTGTTAAAGGTTTGTTTTGTAGTAATGAATCCAACAAATCATCATCCAAATGGAACATTCAACAGTAATCATGTAAATTGTATAAAGTAAATGCACAAAGGATAGCCAGCCAAAGAAAAACAACATTTTATAGGATATATTTTTAATTATATTAGTTATTCCGATGATTTAAGTAGATATTTATAAACTACTTTTTTAATTTCAATGAAAGCATCATAAAACATGATATATCGCCCACAAATCAAGGTCTGCAAGTTAACAATTCCCTCGTATTCAATATAGTGTCAATATCTTAGCGCCTCACTAGGTGTCCATGAATAACTGCCTGCAATTTTATAATGCCCTTGAGGACTCCAAACAACCTATGAGACTCTAAAAAATAAAATACTTACATTATTATATAAATAGTAAAATAGTTAAGAGTTCTCAAGAAGGAATTTTTGTTTGGATAAAAAGTAAAGGAAACAAATATAAATAGAAACAGTAATTAAATTTAATGGAAAATTTTAAAAAAATTGAATATTGGGTATTATTGCTAAAAAATATTGAAATGCACTTAAAACAATGGACCGTGAATAAAATAAAGGAATCTAACTTTAAATTATATACATACAAATCAAAACATTCTACATTTTAAACCAAAAAACATAATGGTTCTCAAATTATTTGATAGAACATCATACTTCAATTGACAAGAGCACAGTTAAAGAAATAATAAAACATATTTCAATTCAAAGAATATACTTAATAAAATTAAATTGATAGAAAATATTTTTGATGGTCAAAGGAATACAATTACAAAAAATTAAGAAGATTTCAGGACTCATCTAGAAATTTTCCCCAAAGGTGCTCGACAAACACTATCCATTCACCGTCGCTAAAACAAAAACCAAAGATAAAACACAAACAAAGAGGTGAAAAGAGTGTAATTCAAGATATACTAAATATGTGGATCGATGTGAGTGGGTTCTAGGGTAAAAGTGATGGAGTTCAGGTAAGATAACACATTAGGAATTATAGAGAAGCATCAAATCTCTTTAGAGGAGACCAATTCCAGTTTGTAGTGGAAAATAAAGAGTGTTTTTTCTAGAAAGAGTAAATGTACCACATGGTAAAACATGCATACTTCATTATAGTAGTAACATACCTTCATGATAAAATCATTAGATGTTAATTTTTGTAAATGAGATCTGAATACCCCTAAATCACTACTACAAAACATTCCTTTAACTGTTCTAAAAATGGTCATTATTAGTGATAAAGAAGCACTAACTACCAGAGTGTGATTAAAATACCTAGGATTTTATAAGATATTCTACAAATGTAGATAAAATATTCCTTTATCATCACTTCTTAAAGTGCTCATAAAGGGACATACTATAGTGTTCATTAAAAGCACACTACAATGCCAGAAACAGGGCATACTACAGTGTGTTGTAACAGTACACTGCACCACTAGAAACAACATCACAAATTATCAAAATTATATACAAATAAAAGTATTAAATTAAATTAAATGTACAACATGAATACAATAAAAAAACACTATTATAGAGAAAAATAATGCTCCTGTATAAAAGAACAAACCACCCCTGCTTGAGTGAAAGAACACACCTATATAAGAAAACAATTCTTATGTTAGTAATAATATAAATAAATAAATTAAACAAAAATTGTTAAATTTAAACTAAAATTTGAACCATACCAAAAAACATTGTATATATGATTGATTTGTGGTTGATTCTTTCATGTTACACCATTTATTATTCATCTTCAACCATTATCTCTTTGAAAATTAACTAAATAGGTAAAAGATAAAAATGATAAAAAAATTAATTAAGTAATAGTAGATAAAATTATTAGAAAACATGTAAGACTCTAAGATTTTATGGTATGTCTCTTTTAAATTTAACATCTTCAATAGCTTATGTTTCACGCAACACCAAGTTTAAAACCATGATATACTTTTAAATATTAACATAACTGTTGGAGTAGTAATGTGACCATTTGAAATAGTAATATGACCATCAGAATAATAACCTCACCTATAAAAGTATAAATAAAATTTAGGTATCTCATAAATGAAAACATTATATATTTATATCCTAGAATAAGTGAATAAATGTTTTAAAATTGATAAATTAAGTGTCGGTATTTTTGTGAAATGTAAATGTATATTTACAATTTTATAATTAATATAATGATTTAAAAGAAAAATATTTTTCATAAAATATATTCTTAAATTAATATTTTTTACATTATCATTATAATATATTTTTATAATACCATAATTATTTTTCCAAAGTGTCGTAAAATCAGTTATAATATTAAAATCGGTATTTTTCAAATAAATAATGATTTTATTTAAAAATTAAATTTCTCATTTTTAGAAAATTATTTTCATTAAATGGAATCTATTTTTGAAATATAAACTTTGATAAATTTTTGGGGTGAAATTTTGGGTTTTTTCTAAAATAGTTGAATTTTTTTGAATAGTGAAATATGGTAATTTATGGTATTTAACATTATAAGTAAATGAATTTTTGAGGCATGAATGATGTATGTATGAGTTAATAACCCATTAGTTAGAACTAAAATTCTCTATTTATTATACTTAGTTACAAGAATCAATGCTATTGATAGTCTTGAGCCAAAATAATAAATAAATAAATAATCAAAAAACATCCCTCTCCTTCCCTATAAATATCACCCCTCACCACCCATTATCATAAAACCTTATAAGAATTTAATATTGTTTAAATTATGCTCAATTATCTTCCCAAGCCTCTTCCCCACATCCAACACCTGTTCGTTTTACCAAAAAACCAAATCCAAGTGTCATAAGGAGGTTCCCAATGAGATGATATTCAAGAGGTAGAGTTATCATTCTTTCTCTTTTAATTTATTTTCTTTTCTTTTCTTCTCATAACCTCCCCTAACCAAAGTTTCATGGTAACTTCATTATCATACATATATTATAATTTTATTGTGTTAATGGATTATCCGTCATCAAATCTCTTCTCCTCTCCTTTTTTTAAAAAAATGAAAACATCGTCCGCGATGTGTCGATTCACCGCCTTCATGGATGATGAGTTTTCATTTTCATTATCACCTTCAATTCTGGTAATAAAACTATTATTATGGTTAAATCAGATTTAAATATACATATTATAAGTTATATCATTTTTCAGAACCAATATATAAGCATAATATTAAATAAAATGACACACGTCTGTGATGGTCGTAAAAACCACAAAAATAAATTAAGACATTTTCATCTACATTTTATCTAATGATTTGTCCTCATACCATATAACCACATGATATATGAGACCATTTAAAATTATTTAAGTTCAATAATACTAAATAATTTCACTTTTGGAGAAATTATTCCCATTTTACAAGAACTAGTATATTTATACTCAAGGAGACTCACCATAAAACCATGGAACGAACACTCCCAGAACAATAAAATTAAACATTATAACTCATAAAAATGGTCATAAATGAACTTAATAAAATTATAATAAATAAAATATGTGTTTAATAGGTTCTTAATTAATCAATTAATTAATCCAATTTGATTATCTAGGACATTGAGTACAAGTGCAGAATGCTTTCGGACACAAGGTAATGGGTTTCTCGTCTCACTTTTATTTCTATGAGATATGCCTTATTCACCACTTATTTATTTTTTATGGTGTATTTATACTACCCTTTTATATATCATTTCATGAATCTATTTATCTTTATGTAATTCATTGTTTTATTCAATGATCATAAATTTTATGGGGCATACAGTTCGACTAATTACAAAGTGGTATGGGAATATTTGAGCCAATTTCCATTATTTGGATTAAACTTTTACTCCAATGATTATTTAATACTAGGATTTTATGTGTGAAACCACTTTTGATTATATTTTTTTGTATTATCATTTGTTTTATATAGATTTATATCTGATTCATATAATCTATTCATTTGGTTTTCGCTCACACTTTCTTTTAAAAATACTCTTTTAAATGTTTCTTTAAAAAAAATTAAAAGGAATACTTTTCTAACTTAGATAGCATGAGATTATTTTTCCAATTTCACGATTCATTAATTTCTAAAGGAATAATTTAAAAGTTTACAAGGTTAATTTCAATTAAAATGTTTTCTTTTATAATTTCACATATTTTTAAATAAATGATTTCAATGTAAATTGGTATTTCTATCAAGAATTTCTCAACGATTTTATTAGAGTATTTTCATCTATGTTGACCCCCTTTTTGATCTTATGATTAATTGAGTTTTATCTCTTATTATATCATCTACTTATTTTCTTGAATTTTTATGATCAGTTTGACTATGGATGTGGTTTTTTGATACCATTCATCATATTACACTGGATAGTTTATGATTATGTTTATTGTTTGGGGAAAGTTATTAACATTTCATATGCTAGTTTCAATATGAATGTATATGTTAATTATGTTTCACCCATTTAATATGAGGAATGTATTTTACTTAGTAGATGATCAGAAAGTCCCTCTATAGCCCCTCGATGCATCGATAGGTCTCATGAGACAAACTAGTTTGGGTATTGGTTGATGTCTTACCCGATTATGTATGATATCTTGGTTTAAGCCTTAATTGTATATTTATGATGACCCACATTATGCATTCCCTAATTATGAGATTATTTATTGATAATCCATGTGATTATTCTACTAGTATAATATCCATAGTTAAGTTTCATTCTCATGTAATTATTTATATGGAATTATTTGATCAGCTTTTATTCCTTCCATAGTATGCTCAAGATTATGTTTTAATGGAATGTTTTTTTAGTTATTCACCTTTCTTTACTGTTTATATTTATTTATGATAGCTTCCATTATATTCTTACCCTTAGTGATCATCTGAGATCACCCCTTTCTTATGTTTTATTTTTCCCCAGGATGCCAAGATGTATATTATGATTGACATGCAAGGATAATCTAGAAGAATAGGGTTGTTTCCAATGGAGTTACTATGTTGTATTTCATTTCAAGTTGTAATGTAATACTTATGTTTTTATCTAGTTTTTCCAAATCTACTAAACTATTTGGTCCTTTAGAATATGATTCCTTTTTTATTATGTCAATGTAATAAAGTAAGGCACCAGCTCTTAGTTATTGGGGTCATGGTCTTTATTGTTAGTATCAAAGGAATTTTAGTAGAAAATTCAGAAGATAGATTTAGGAAAATATATATTAGGGAGATATAACCCAATAACTGACTTTGATAATATTACCAAGGTAACCAAGCATATGATTTTGAGATTAGCTATACATAATTTTTTTTAAGTGTTTCACTAGTTTTAAAATTTCATAATCTAATCTAGTGTTTTCCATTGTTTAGAAATGGTACCTAGTGGAAGGAATGGAAACCATATCAAAACATGTATTACATGTATGTATTTATCTCCTATGAAATATAATGATATTGGATATGGAGATACAATAGGAGCTGATCAACTTATAACTATACTGGGACAGCTAACTCGGGTTATGAGCAATAACCTTACTTGCATGGAGAAGCTCGATCCACAAAGTGGGGTAACAATGTTAGACCACTTAATGTGACAATAACCTCGATCATTAAATGGGAATACAACCTTATTTTTAGCAGAGTAATGGATGATCTCCTTAGAGAAGATATTTCTTACTTTGGGAAGTAATGAAAGGGATAAGGTTATCATGGTATTTTATCATCTCTCGATAGATACAGATCAATGGTGGTCATTAATTACAAAAACAAAAAAGGAAGAATAAATTGAAAATATGGAATGTAAAGGTTTTAAGGAAATTTTCTTGTAAAAATATTTCCCTCAGGAATAACAAGATGATATGAAGAGACAATTCTTGAGTCTGAGATAAAAAGGGGACGAAAACATTGCTAAGTATAAATCCAACTTAACATGGTTAGAAATGCATGTCACAGACTACATATTTAATCTAAATAGAAATATAGATCTTTTATTTGATAGTTTTAAGAAAATTCTACAAAGGGAACTAGTCTCCCAAACATTCTCATCATACAAGGATATAGTATCATGTTCCATTAATACAGAGAAAGAATTTTCCAATCCATATGGCTTTGAAGGAAATCAAGATAATAAGTGGTATGGTGAGAACTCTAGAAAAGGTAATAAGGAAAAATTTAATAATATAATTTCCAAATTACAATAAATGTGAAAATAAACCTCATGGAACATGCCTATTGGGAATGAGAGTTTGTTACAAGTGTGTAAAAAAAGTCCATTAAAACCATGATTTAAAGGTAAATAAAGAAATTGAAAATGTGTAATGATGAACTTGAAAGGATATGGGAAGCTGTGCACATAATTTTCCTAGATGTTAAGGAAAAATTCCCTAGAAAATTCCAAGGGAAAAAATCTATGCTTATATAGTCACAATAGCTGAGGTTGAAGTTCCTAATGATGTGGTGGCAGGTACTTTAATCATTTACTCAAATTTAGATAAATCTTTATTTGATTATGTATCATCTCATTATTTTATATCTTCCCAATTTTCTATAAAAAATATATATTTAAAATTCACCTTAATAAGATATTTTTCAATAAAAACTTCTAGTGGAAACCCTTATTGCAATAAAGATCCGTAAATAATTTTCTATTATAACACATAAACATGCTCTAATTGCTTATTTTATTATCATACCTAGGGTTTATTTCAAAATAATCCTTGGTATGGATTGGATTTAAAAACATAATGCAAAAAATTATTGCAAATATAAGGAAATTATGATTTGTGATGAAGGTATGTAATTTCTCATCTTTAGAAGGGAGACTTCATCATCTGAGTCATATCTAGATCCACCAACAGTATCTCTTCTAAATGAGATTCTTGGATAAGAAGAGCAGACAAAACCTATAGATGAAAAATTTTATCTTAAAATTTAGGATGTACCTATTTTATAGGAATACATTGATGTATTTATAGAATAACTACCTAAACATCCTCCAGAGTGGGAATTTGAGTTTTATATTGATTTAATCCTAGATGTAAGACCTATATAAAAGACTCCCAATAGAATAGCCCCAGTGGATTTAATAGAGTTATAGAAATAACTATAGGAATTTAATGGTAAGGGATTTATATGACTTATTTTTTAACCTTAGGGAGCTCATGTTCTTTTTGTTAAGAAGAAAGATAGATCTATGAGGCTTTGCATTGACTATAGGGAGATAAATGTAATTATGATAAAGAAAAAGTGTCATTTGCCTCGCATTGATGGAATATTTGACTAACTTCATGGAGCTCATTATTTTTCAAATATTGATCTACATTTTGGATATCATCAATTACATGTAAATAATGAAGATATTATAAATATGGTGTTTCAAACAAGATATAGACATTACAAGTTTAAAGTAATGCCATTTTTATTGACTAATGCACCTTCTATTTTTATAGATCTAATTAATATAGTATTCAAGGAATATCTTGATAATTTTTTATAGTATTTATTTATGATATCTTGGTGTACTCTAGAATCTATGAGGACCATGAGAACCACTTACTGATTATTATGGAGACTCTTAGAAGAAAAGAGTTAAATGGTATATTTAGAAAGTGTGACTTCTGTCTTCAAATGATTTCTTTTCTTGGCCATATTATCTCCAAATATGGAATCTCAATTGATCATGTAAAGAAAAAGGTAGTCCAGTAATGGGTTACACCAATGAACATAACTGAGGTATGTAGTTTTATTAGTTTAGTAGATTACTATCAGCGTTCCATTCATAATTTTTCTCAATTAACTAACTCGTTAACCAAGATTACTCATAAATGGGTTAAGTTTATTTGGAAAAAGTATTGTGAAGAATGATTTGAATAATTGAAGAGGAGATTAATGAATGCTCCGATCTTGACTCTACCATCGATAAATGGTGGATTTGTGATTTATAGTGATGCATTAAATAAATGACTTGGTTGTGTCCTTATGTAGAATGATAGAGTTATTGTCTATGCATCAAGGAAGTTAAAAAATCATGAATAGAACTATCAAAATCATGATCTTGAGTTAACATCTATAATATTTTCTTTGAATATATTAATACACTATCTCTATGGTGAAATATGTGAGATATATATAGATGAAAAGAATTTGAAATATATTTTCTCATAGAAAGAACTCAATATGAGGAAAAGGTGATGGATTGAGCTACTCAAGGATTATTATTGTTCAATACATTACCACCTAGGGAAGGAAAATAAGGTAGAAGGTGGATTAAGAAGGAAGGGTCATAGAGTTCTAGAAAAATGAGGATTGATATGGATCTTGGGTACATAGATCTAGTAAAGGTGAATATGGGAATTATCAAAGAAGGTGAAACATCACTACTTTTTAAAATGGTTGAAAACCCATTTTATTAGAAAAGATAAAAAGTTCTTAGTTTGATGATGAGAATTTTCAAAAGAAAATTAAAGGTTTGAATGATAGGAAATTTGTAGACTTCCTATATGAATATGGAATTTTGAAATTTGGGAAGAGGATTTGTGTTTCCTCTATACCCGATCTAAAAATGGAATTATTGGATGATTCTCATAGCTCAAACTTCTCCATAAACCCTAGTAGCACTAAGATGTATAGAGATCTAAAAGAACGTTTTTGGTGGGATAATATGAAGTATGAAATTGCAAATTATAAATCAAGATGTTTAGTTTTTAAATAGGTAAAGGCTAAAAGACAACATTCTAGAGGATTCATGCAACCTCTACCTATTCCTACATGGAAATGGGACGACATTAATATGTATTTTGTCACTAGATTACCAAATATTCCAAGAAAGAGGGATGAAATATGGTTAATTGTTGACCGAATAACCAAATATTCACATTTCTTCAATATAAGGGGGGATTTACCACTGGAGCGCCTTGCATGAGTTTGTATTAATGAATTTTTAAGACTTCATAGCACACCTCTATCGATTGTGTCTGATAGAGATCCATGTTTTACATCAAAATTCTATAAGAGTCTTCAAAAGTCTTTGAATATTGAGATTCATTTGAGTATTTCTTATCACCCTAAAACCGATGGTCAGTTTGAAAGGACTATTCAAACTATAGAAGACATGTTGAGATCCTACTCACTCGACTTTCAAGGTATGTGGGATTAGTATTTACCTTTGGTAGAATTTTCCTATAATAATAGTTTCTATTCAAGTATTCAAATGGCACTATATGAAGCATTATATGGCAAGAGATTTCGTACTCCAACTTGTTAGGGTGAAGTTGGTGAAAGGAAGCTTGTAGGCCTAAAACTTGTGGAGGAAACAATAGAAAAGGTAAAGACCATTCATGCTCATATTAAATAAGCTCAAAGCAGGAAAAAGAGGTATGTTGAAAACCAAAGTAAGAATTTGGAGTTTAACGGTTAAATCAAGTCTTTTTGAAAGAATCTCCATGGAAGGATATCATAAGGTTTGGTAAGAAAGGGAAACTGAGCCCTAGGTACATCAGACCATTTGAAATTTTGGAAAGAAACAGAGGTGTGGCTTATCATTTGGTGATGTCGCCTCGCCTTTCTAAAGTACAGGATGTGTTCCACATCTCTTTGTTAAGGAATTACATATCAGGCCCAATATATATACTCACCTATGAAGAAATATAATTGGAGCTTGATTTATCTTACTATGAAGATCCTATCCAGATTATAGACACTAGATAATAAGTGTTGATGAATCAGATGACTTGGCTGGTAAATGTACTTTAGAAAAATCATAAAATAGAAGAAATAATGTGGGAATCAGAGGGAATTATAATGAAGAACTAAGCAAATCATTTTAGGATGTGACATCCTAGAAATTTCAAGGATAAATTTTTTGAAGGGATAATTTAACACCCTAATATTTTATGGTATGTCTCTTTTAAATTTAATATCTTCGATAGCTTATGTTTCACACAATACCAAGTTTAAAACAATGATATACCATTAAATATTAACATTATTATTGGAATATTAATGTGACCGTTTGAAATAGTAATCTAGTCATTAGAATAATAAAATCGCCTATGAAAGTATAAATAAAATTTAGGTATCTCATAAATGAAAATATGATATATTTATATCATTGAATAAGTAAATAAATGTTTTAAATATGATAAATTAAGTGTTGATATTTTTTTGAAATGTAAATGTTTATTTATAAGTTTATAGTACCTAAATATAATATAATTATTTAAAAGAAAATTTGTTTTCATAAAAATATTAATAAATTAATATTTTTTGCATTATAATTATAAGATAATTTTATGATATCATAATTAATTTTTCAAACTGTCATAAAATCGGTTATAATATTAAAATTGATATTTTTTGAATAAATGATGATTTTATTTAAAAATTAAATTTATCATATGTTGAAAATTATTTTCATAAAATGGATTCCATTTTTTAAATCTACATGTCGAAAAATGCCAATGGTTGATTTTTGGGTTTTTTCTAAAATAGTTGAATTTTTGGTAAATAGTGAAATGTGGTAATTTACGGTATTTAACATTATAAGTAAAGAAATGAATTATTGAGTCTTGGATGGTGTAAGGATGATAAAAGTACCCAATATTTCAAACTCACATTCTCTATTTACTGTACTTAGTCACAAAAATCAACACTATTGATAGTATTGATCCAAAATAAAAAAATAAATTAATAAAAAAAATATCTCTCTCCTCCCCTATAAATATCACCCCTCACCACCCCTTCTCATCACATCTTTTAAGATTTTAAACTTGTCTAAATTCTTCCCAATTCCCTTCCCAATCCTCTTTCCCATGTCTAAGACCTGCTGGTCTTACCAAAAGACCAAATCCAAGTGTCTTAAGGAGGTTCTCAAGGAGATGGTATTCAACAGGTAAAATCATCCTTATTTATCTTTTAATTTATTTTGTTTTATTATCCTATCCTCACATAACCTATACAAAGTGGAATAATAAATAAATTATAATAAATATACTATAATTTTATTGTTTACCCATCATCAAATCCCTTCTGCTCTTTTTTTTGAATGAAAGTATCATCCGTGATGTGTCGATTCACCGTCTTCATGGATGATGAGTTTTCATTTTCCACTACAGCCTTCAAGACTGGTCATAAAAAATTATTATGGTTAAATAAGATTTTAATATAAATATTATAAGTTATATAATGTTCTGGAACCAGCATATAATAATAACATTAAATAAAATGACACAAGTTTGTGATGGTTGTAAAAACAACTAAAATAAATGATGGAATTTTCATCAACATTTTTTCTAATGAAGCATCCTCATACTATATAACCAAATGATATACGAGACAATTTAAACTTTTTTAAGTTTATTAATACTAAATAATTTCACTTTTGGAGAAGTTATTCTCATTTGAAAAGAACTCCCATAGGAACCGATTATAAAACCATGAACCGAACGCTCCCAGAATAACAAAATTAAACATTAAAACACGTAAAAATGACCATAAATGAACTGAATAAAATTATAATAAATCAAATATATGTTTAAGAGGTTATAAATTAAGTAATTAATAAATATAATTTAATTATCCCAGACATTAAGTATAAGTGCATAATGCTTTCAGACATAAGGTAAGGGGTTTCTCATCTCACTTTTATTTATGTGAGATATGCCTTATTCACCACTTATTTAGTGTGTGTGGTGTATGTATACTTCCCTTTAATATATCATTTCTTGAATATCTTTATATTTATGGAATTAAATATTTTATTTTATGGTCGTTAATTTTATGGGGCACATAGTTCGACATATTACAAAGTGGTATGAGAAATATTAACCCGATTTCTATTCTTTGGGTTAAACTTCTGTTCCAATGATTATGTAATGCTATTATTATGTGTGAAACCACTTTTTATTATATTATTTTTTATTTATACTTGTTTTATGTGTATTTATATCTAATACTCATAATCAATTCATTTATTTAACACTCACACATTCTTTTAAAAATAAACTTTTAAATGTTTCTTTTTTCAAAATTTAAAAGGAATATTTTTTTAACTTATACAGCATGAGAAGATTTTACTACTTTCATAACACCTTGATTTATTTAGGAATACTTTACAAGTTTTCTAGGTTACTTTCAAAGAAATTTTTTCCTTTTTCATTGCATAACTTTTTAAATAAATGATTTAAAAAAATAGTATTTCTATCAATAATTTCTCAATTATTTTATTAGAATATTTTCATCTATGTCAACACCCTTTGTTGGATCTTATGATTAATTGATGTTGATATCTTATGATACCTTATACCATATTTTATTGAATTTTTTATTATTATTTTGACTGTAGATGTGATATTTTGATACCATTCATCATATTACACTGGATGATTTATGATTTTGTTTATTGTTTGGAGAAAGTTATTAACATTTCATATGCTAGTTTTAATATGAATGTATATGTTGATTAAGTTTCACCCATTTCATATGAGTAATGAATTGGAAATAGTAAGTTATGTTAGGGGCCCTCTATATCCCCTCGATGCATTATTAGGTCTCATGAGACAAACTAGTCTGGGTATTGGCTAATGTCTTACCCGATTATGTATGGTGTCTTGGTCGAAGCCTTGATGGATGTTTATGATGTCCTGCATTATGAATTCCATAATTATGAGATTAGTTATTGATAATACATGTGATTATTCAATTTTTATAATATTAATCGTACCACGATTCACTGTTTCATTTTCACCCTTACACCGTTGTGCTAAACATATTTTGTATTAAAAATTATAAAAATATTATAAAATTGTGCTTCATGTTTGATTCAATAATTTTGTGTTTATCACTGTTAAATAGTTCAATTATACTTGTTTTGAAAATTACAATGTAGGTGGAGGTGATTTGGAGGGCCCATGATGAAGTCCTTGAAAAATGGGCCAAACTGCGCAGGATCCAAGAAGTTCAGTGGACTCAAATTCATGCTGATACTAAACCGTGCATCCAAATGGGCTGCAATTTTGTGGTATTATCCAAAACTCATTGGGATACAACTTTAATTTAATAACCCAAAATATATTAGGCCATTAAGGGTCCCAGCCGACCTGATCTATCTAGCACACCCAATCTGCTCGAGGTCAAAAGTTGTGTGCAGTGCTCTGTCCATATCCCGCGCTCCACTCGTTTAAATGATTCCAAACTTTCGGTGGAGATAGTAAATACGTGGGAATACAAATTTTTAGTTTTCCATAAAACGTATTAATACTGTCTGGTAGTATAAAACAATGTTCCAAGCGGTTTTAGTAAATCTGTGTTCCCAAAACCACCTCCCAAATTTCCTATAAAATGGAACCTTGGGCTCCTCATTTGGAAGTTCGGCCAAGGAGTGAAGTGCTGCCAATTTGGAGTCCTAGAGGAGTCTATTAATCAACTTGGAGGTTCTGGAGTTCCCTATCCTCATAGGGGGATCAACAATGAATAAGGAGTTCAACCGGAGCTTTCTCCTCCTCCCGATGTCGAGCTAAAAGTAGGGTGTTCGTTGTGAGGGAGATACACACATGTCAAGGGAGTTCTGATGCATAAACTAGATACTGGTTTGGATTAATTTGGGTGTTTAAACATTTCATTCCATTTATCTTATTTTATTTCAGATTTGAATGCTTGATTTGATACATGTGAGTGTTATGCTATTAATTTCTAACCAATCGGTGTGAAGTTTTGAGTGCGTGACTTGTGTTGTTCCAATTTCACATCACAAGAATCATTTTCATAACCACCTTATTGAGATTTCAATATGCTTTGGAAGATCTTATTCCATTCATAAGTACTGGACCTTGACAATACGATTGTTATGTCAAGGTTGGGTCCTTAAAGCATTGAAATAAAATCTTAGGAATTAATCGGGATTGCAATTAACTCCAACCAAAGAATTACTCTAAACCTAAGATGAATCTCTATGAAAAATGAACTTGATATGTGTGTAGTGAAATCACATCGACCCTTTTATCTCATATTTTTCATAATCCACTAGGTCACTCAATTTTTAATCTATTTCAACTAAGTCATTGTTTTAAACTCTTTTCAAAACCACCCCCTCTCTTAGTCATTTTTATAAAAAATAAACACTCTAAACCTACCAACGCTCCTTGAGATATGACCTAGGGTCTACCATAGACTATAAATCAACCTTGAAAACATAATCAATTTGATGTGTCACGACAACACGGTCAAATTTTGTCGCCGTTTCCGGGGAGCGCTTTGGTTTTTAGTGCGTGTTTTTGATAAAGTAGTTGTAAATTTTGTGAATATTTGTTTATTTTTTTCTACCTTTTTATTTATTCTTGTGTTCTGATCCATATCTTGTGTAGGTTCTATGCATGACGCGTTCTACTTTGGGAGACTTACCACCTTTCGAACCCGAACCGGAGAGGATCCTACGCCAGCGACACCGAGACACACAAGACCCCCTTTTGAAGGAGGACACACCACTCGAGACTCTTCTAAACCCATCTTCTTCTGGAACCAAATTAGAACCTGAAATAATATTCAATAACATGGATGAAAATAATCAAACATTAAAAGAATTAACCTCTCCTGATGTTGATATCCAACCCACTTACATCCATATTCAAGGCGAGGCACCTAATTTTGAACTAAAATCTGGTCTAATCCATTTATTACCAAGATTTCATGGATTGCCTGGAGAAGACCCTCATAAGCACTTAAAAGAATTTCATACTGTGTGTTCAACCTTAAAACCTGCTAATGTGGATGAAGAACAAGTGAAGCTTAGGGCATTCCCATTTTCATTAGAAGACACTACAAAAGATTGGTTATACTATGTCAATTCACCAATTAGGGGCTGGAAAGACATGAAACGCCTTTTTCTTGAAAAATACTTCCAAGCCTCTCAAACTGCAACTATAAGGAAAGAAATATGTGGTATAAGACAATCTCAAGGGGAAACACTACATGAATATTGGGAACGCTTTAAAAGGTTATGTTCAAGTTTCCCACACCACCAAATAAGTGATCAACTTTTAATTCAATATTTTTATGAAGGTTTGATTCCTATTGATCGAAATATGATTGATGTTGCTGCAAGTGGTGCATTGGTAGATAAGACCCTAATTTCTGCAAGAACCCTCATTGAGAACATGGCACAAAACACTCAACAATTTGGTACACGGTCGATTGTTCCCATTAGAGGTGTCCATGAGGTTCAAAGTACTGAGTTTGAGAAGAAGGTGGACACGAAGTTCGAAGAGGTAAGTACCCTTCTACGACAACTTGCTCTCTCCCAAGGGAAATCTCAATCTCCTCCTCCCGTCCATTATGGAATCTGCTCTTCTGACACCCACTATTCTGACCAATGTCCTCAATTGAGAGAAACTTCTGAAAGTTGTGAGGCAATATTTCCAGGACGCCCCTTTAACCAACCCTTTAGGCAAGAACCATACTATCCATCCAACCAAGGGTGGAAGGAAAACCAAGCCTATAGGCAAGGGGGTATTCAAACCAACCTCAACAGCAATGGAACCAACAGGGTCAGAGTATTCATCCACCACCACCCATAAATCCTCAACCACCCCAAAGGCCATTCCAACCACTCCCTCCAAAAACCGAGCCTAGCCTAGAAGATATGATGAAGCAAATGGCTGCCAATAATATCCAATTCCAACAAACCACCCAAGCAGCCATACAAGACCTAAAGACCCAACTAGGCCAACTTGCCAACTCAGTGGAGGAAATCCAAAGTCATGGGTCGGGTAAACTGTCATCTCAACCAGTAGTAAACCCTAGGGATAAAGAAAATGTTAGTTCCATCACCCTTAGGAGTGGGACACAACTCAAAAGCCAAATGACCCCTCCATTAGAGTCATCCCATCCAAAGGAAACCACCACCCCAACAGCTGAAAATGGTCCAAGAGAAGAAAACCCTTTTCCTGAGAGAAGCCCCTCCAAAGGAAAGATTGTGGTTGTTGATGAGTCACCTATCCCAACCATTCCTCTTCCATTTCCTCAAAGGGCTGTCCAACCTAGGAAAAAAAAGGAAAACGAACTTGATAAAGAAATCTTGGAAACTTTCAAGAAAGTACAGGTTAACAATCCTTTGATTGATGTTGTGAAGAAAATTCCAAGATATGCCAAGTTTCTGAAGGATATGTGTACAAACCGAAGGAGGCTTCGTGGTGATGAGAAGGTGAGCCTGGGGAGGAATGTTTCAGCATTTATAGATCCATCACTTCCCACAAAGTTCAATGATCCTGGGACATTCTCGATTCTGTGCACCATAGGGGAGTATTCATGTTCCAACTCTATGCTTGATTTGGGTGCTTCTATTAATGTGATGCCTCAATATATTTACTCTTCATTGCAGGTCGGTGAACTAAATCCCGCTAGTATTTTCGTTCAGCTAGCAAATCGGAGTACAGCACACCCCTCTGGTGTGTTAGAGGATGTTCTTGTGAGGGTGCAAAATTTAATTTTTCCTACTGATTTTTACGTGCTTAAAATGGAAGATGATAGGATGAATGGACATGCCCCAATTATATTGGGGCGAACTTTCTTGAAAACCGCCAAAACCATAATTAATGTCCATAATTGTACATTATCTATGGAGTTTGGTGGTAATATTGTCCACTTCAATATCCTTGATGCCATGAAGCACCCCTCAGAAGAACACTCCTCTCTCTCTGTCAATTAAATTAATGTTCTCCCTTCCCCTAAAACAACTTATTTTTATTCCCCTGATCCCCTTTCAGAGTTTTATTCATTGATTGAAATGTTAGGTAATGAATCATGCATTGATTTTTGTAGCGTTCTAGAGAAATGTCATGCATGTTTGTTAATTGATGATTTCTTGAACACAGAGGATCACATGACCATCGATGATACTACTAATCTTGTAAAAGCTCATTCCTCATCTAAGGATGTTACCATTGAGCAGTTAGATGAGATCAGTGACTTCTCACTGTCACACACACTTCCTTCAATCAAAAAATCCCCCAGAATTGGAACTGAAACAACTGCCTCAAGATTTAAAATACTCATATCTTGATAATGGAAACAAGTTTCCCGTCATCATTTCTAGTTCACTCCCTCCTGAGCATAAATTGCGACTGATTTATCTTTTGAGGGAGTATAAAAAAGATTTGGGATGGACACTTTCTGACATTCCTGGCATTATCCCATCAATTTGTACACATCATATTATATTAAATGATGAGGCTAAACCAGTGAGGCAGTCACAATGTCGACTGAACCCAAACCTACTTGATGTTGTTAAAAAGGAAGTAACAAAACTATTGGATGCTGGAATCATTTACCCTATCTCTGATAGCCAATGGGTCAGTCCCGTTCAAGTAGTTCCTAAAAAAAACCAGTCTTACTGTAATTAAAAATAAAAACAATGAATTGGTTCCAACTCGTGTACAGAATATTTGGTGTGTCTATATAGACTATCGTCGACTAAACCAACACACTAGGAAGGACCATTTCCCGTTGTCATTCATTAACCAGATGCTAGAGAGGCTAGCAGGGAAGTCCTATTACTATTTCCTTGATGGGTATTCTGGATACTTTCAGATCCATATTGCCCCCAAGGATCAGGAAAATACAACCTTTACTTGCCCCTTTGGTACATTTGCTTATAGAAGGATGCCATTTGGTCTGTGCAATGCTCCAGGTACTTTCCAACGATGTATGGTTAGTATTTTTTCAGATTACCTGGAGAATTGCATGGAAGTTTTTATGGATGATTTTACTATTTATGGATCCTCTTTAGATGAATGTTTGAGTAGTCTTTCTTCTGTCCTACATCGCTGTATTGAAAATAATCTCGTATTAAATTATGATAAATGTCATTTCATGGTGCGACAAGGCATAGTTTTGGGACATGTCATTTCTGGGGAAGGTATCCAAGTGGAAAAATCAAAAGTAGATATCATTTCCTCCCTACCATTCCCTAAAAATGTTCAGGATCTGTGGTCTTTCCTGGGTCATGCTGTATTTTATCATCGTTTCATTCATGACTTTAGTAAAATTGCACTCCCCCTCTCCCGATTACTCCAAAAAGAAAAAGAATTTGATTTTGATAAAAAATGTGAGGAAGCTTTCAATAAGTTAAAATGGAGTCTCACGTCACCCCCGGTAATCCAACCACCTCGGTGGGATTTACCATTTGATCTCATGTGTGATGCCTCTAACTATGCAGTTGGGGCAGTCTTATCACAAAGGTTCGACCGAGCTCCACATGTCATAACTTATGTTTCATGTACTCTGGACCCTGCCTAAGGAAATTATAGTACAACTGAAAAATAATTTCTTGCCATTGTGTTTGCCTTGGATAAATTCAGGTCATACCTTCTAGGGTCCAAAGTCATTGTGTTCTCAGACCATGCAGCCCTCCGATATCTCCTAAAGAAACTAGAATCCAAACCATGTCTCATTCACTGGATGCTCCTCCTTCAGGAATTTGATCTAGAAATTAGGGATAAAAAAGGAGCAGAGAATGTGGTTTCTGACCATATTAGTAGGATTCTCCCATCCTCGGACATTGACTCATCCCCCTGTATTCCCATAAATGAATTTTTTCCTGATGAGCAATTGTACCGAGTGCAAGATGTTATTCCTTGGTATGCTGAAATTGTAAATTATTTGGTAGCATCTTGCATTCCTGCTGATTTCACCAAAAACCAGGCCGACCGTCTAAAACATGAGTCTCGTTGGTACATTTGGGATGACCCCTACCTCTGGCGCACATGTAGTGATCAAGTTATTAGGAGTTGTGTTCCCGATAGTGAGTTTCAGCATATCCTTAGGTTTTGCAACACACTTGCTTGTGGGGGCCACTTTGGTCCCCAATGGACTGCTTGCAAGGTCTTAGATTCTGGTCTCTTTTGGCCCACATTGTTTCGGGATGCCCATTAATATTGTAAATCTTGTCCTCGCTGTCAAAGAATAGGGAATGTCTCTAAAAGAAATGAGATTCCCCAACAACCCTTACTCTTCCATGACATTTTTGATGTTTGGGGCATTGACTTTATGGGACCATTCCCCAATTCATTTGGGAACCTTTACATTCTTATGGAAGTGGATTATGTTTCAAAGTGGGTTGAGGCACGAGCCACGAGGACAGATGATTCCAAGACAGTTGTGGAATTTTTGAGAACCCAAATATTCTGTAGGTTTGGATTACCTAGGTTTATCATCAGTGATCAGGGTTCTCAATTCTGCAACCGCACAATGCAATCTATTTTGCGCAGGTATGGGGTTGGGCATCGAGTGTCTACTGTTTATCACCCACAAACAAATGGTCAAGCCGAAGTATCAAATAGAGAGGTAAAATAGATTCTTGGGAAAATGGTTCAGCCAAATAGAAAATACTGGAGTCTTAGACTCTATGATTCATTATGGGCTTATCGTACTGCATTCAAAAATCAAATTGGCATGTCACTATATCAGCTAGTTTTTGGGAAGAGTTGTCACCTCCCTGTTGAGGTAGAGCACTGGGCCTACTAGGCTATTAAACAATGCAATTCTAATCTTTATGGTGCAGGTATTCAAAGGAAGTTGCAGATTCAGGAGTTGGAGGAAATGAGAAGAGATTCATATGAGAACTTCCGAATTTATAAGGAGCGAACCAAGGCTTCCCACGACCGTCTCATCCTTCATCGTCAATTCCACATCGGGAAGAAGGTCCTCCTATACAATGCAAGGATGAAGTTTCACCCTGGTAAGCTTCGTTCCCATTGGTTTGTACCTTACATTGTTACTAATGTCTCTCCATTTAGTGTTTTCCAGGTTCAAAATGAAGACACCAATCAAACCTTCACTGTTAATGGGCAGCGGCTGAAGCACTTCCATGAAGCCATTCCGGAGTCCCCAATGGAGGAACTCCATGTTAAAGAAGCAGTATATGAATAACACTCACCAGGTTTTATCCTTCCTTCCCACAGTCTCTTTTATTACAGTGAGGACACTGCATTCTCTAGGTGTGGGGGGATGGGTACATTCCTGGGTTAGTTAGGAATTTTTTATCATCTTTCCTTATTTTTCTCTTTTTCGCTTGTTTCATGGTATTGTCACTTCCCCCCCTATTTCCCCCCATCACTTCTGTGCTAAAATGATAATTTTGATGCCTAATTTATCATGGAAAATGATTCCCATTTTATCATTGATGTTATTGAAAATACATGAGGAATTTCCCATTTTCAAGTTGTTTTAACATTCAAAAAAAAATCTTATGAAATGTGAATTTCATCATGAATTCAACATTGTGGTGTGAATTTCTCTTGAAAATTGGTTGTTGGTCGATGATATGAATGGTTGTATCATTTTGAAGCCATTGAGAAGAGTGGTACCCTTTTTTGTGAATATTTGAAGGGAAAATTGTGTCATTTAATATCTCCACAAAATTTTGCAACCAACCATGAAGTGTGAATATTTCTTACTTTATTGAAGGTAAATATAAGTTAGGTTAATTTTTCTCTACTTTACAAATGATCTTTACATACATTCGTTCCTTATCTGATCTGTTTCATTACTGTACCAGATTGACCTACGCGTGTGTACCTATTATCCGACTATTATAAGCCCTAAAAAGGGGGTTGTATTTTGGGCAGGTCAAAAACCGCCCTTTCTCGACTTTTGATGTTGTTATAACTATTACAATTAGTTTCGTGAGGACATCAAACATGGGTTTAGATAAGAGTGTGAGATTTGTTCCAAGTGCAACTTTTGAAAAAAAATAAATATTGAGGGGAGTGATGAAATGTACAGAATATGGGGATATCTAGGTCGGGAGCTTTAGGTTTGACTTTTGGGAATGCTTAATTGAGTGGGTCTTGGAATTTTATTGCAAAGGATGTAGGGAAGTTTCGGTGCAAAGAATCAAGTCAGTAGACTAATTTTAAAATAACTTATATTTATTTAATAGAAAGTGGAAAGAATAGCATGAAATGGTTGTCACACACACACGTGGAGAATTGGTGACATGATTAACTTTTGAATTATTTTCTTTGATTGGTATCATTAGTCTCTTCGAATTTCATTTGGATACAATTTTTTAGACGACTTTTTCCATGATCACTGAGAATAACTCCTCGGTGTGATTTTTGCTTTGATCACAATTCTATCAGAAATTAATTTCTAAAGAATGTTAAATCTTAATGAATTTTGAAATATCTACATGAATAATTTTTAGGAATGTGAATTTTCCCAGGAGTGAAAATGTTTAGGTGTGGGGGTGTGATCGTACCACGATTCACTGTTTCATTTTCACCCTTACACCGGTGTGCTAAACATATTTTGTATTAAAAATTATAAAAATATTATCAAATTGTGCTTCATGTTTGATTCAAAAATTTTGTGTTTATCACTGTTAAATATTTCAATGATACTTGTTTTGAAAATTACAATGTAGGTGGAGGTGATTTGGAGGGCCCATGATGAAGTCCTTGAAAATGGGCCAAACTGCGCAGGATCCAAGAAGTTCAGTGGACTCAAATTCATTCTGATACTACACTATGCATCCAAATGGGATGATGTTTTGTGAGCTTATCCAAAACCCATTGGGATACAACTTTCATTTAATAACCCAAGAGATATTCGGAAATTAAGGGGGCCATCCGACCTGATCTGTCCAGCAAAACCAATCTGCTCTAGGTCAAAAGTTGTGTGCAGTGATCTGTCCATATCTCGCGCTCCACTCGTTGAAATGATGCCAAACTTTCGGTGGAGATATTCAAGACGTGGGGATACAACTTTTTATTTTTCCAAAAAAACGTGTTAAGACTGTCTGGTAGGCTAAAACAATGTTCCAAGCAGTTTTAGTAAATCTGTGTACCCAAAACCACCTCCCACATTTCCTATAAAAGGGCACCTTGGGCTCCTCATTTGGAAGTTCGGCCAAGGAGTGCAGTGCTACCAATTTGGAGTCCTAGAGGATTCTCCTAATCACCTTGGAGGTTCTGAAGGCCCCTATCCTCATAGGGGGATCAACAATGAAGAAGGAGTTCAACCCGAGCTTTCTCCTCCTCTCGATGTCGAGCTAAAAGTAGGGTGTTTGTTGTGAGGGAGCTACACACATGTCAAGGGAGTTCCGATGCATAAAATAGATACTGGTTTGGAGTAATTTGGGTGTTTAAACATTTCATTCCATGTAACTTATTTTATTTCAGATTTGAATGCTTGATTTGATACATGTGAGTGTTATGCTCTTAATTTCTAACCGATTGGTGTGAGGTTTTGAGTGCGTGACTTGTGTTGTTCCGATTGGACATCACAAGAATCATTTTCATGCCCAACTTATTGAGATTTAAATATGCTTTGGAATCTCTTATTCCATGCATAAGTACTAGACCTTGACAATACGATTTTTACGTCAAGTTTGGGTCCTTAAAGCATTGAAATAAAAGCTTAGGAATTAATCGGGATTCCAATTAACTCTAACCAAAGAATTACTCTAAACCTAAAATGAATCTCTATGAACAATGAACTTGATATGTGTGTAGTGAAATCACATCAACCCTTTTATCTCATATTTTTCATAATCCACTAGGTCACTCAATTTTTAAGATATTTCAACCAAGTCATTGTTTTAAACTCTTTTCAAAACCACCCCCTCTCTTAGTCATTTTTATTAAAAATACACACTCTAAACCTACCAACGCTCCTTGAGAGACGACCTAGGGTCTAACCTAGACTATAAATCAACCTTGAAAACATAATCAATTTGACGTGTCATGAAAACACGGTCAAATATCCATATTTAAATTTCATTATCGTGTGATTATTTACATGGCATTATTTTAGGAGGTTTTATTCCTGGCATATTATGCTCAAGATTATGTTTTAAGGGAATTTGTTTTTAGTTATTCACTTTTCCTTAAAGTTTATGTTTATTTATGATAGATTTAATTGTATGATTACCCTTATTGAGCATCTGATTTCACCCCTTTCTTATATTTTATTTTTCTCTAGGATGCCACGATATATATTATGATTGACTTGTAGGGATAATCTAGAAGAAAATGGGTGTTTCTGATGGAGTTATTATGTTGTATTTCATTTCAAGTTGTAATGTAATACTTATTTTTATATCTCATTTTTATAAAGATACTAAACTATTAGGTCCTTTGGGATGTTATCCCCTATTTATTATAACAATGTAATAAATTAAGTCACTAACTTCATGCTACTAGGGTAGGGGTCTTTAGAAAACAATTTAGGATCATTTTCTTTGTTTTGGTTATGTGATGCACGTTTTAAGCTAAAATGAAACTTATATATTGAAAAGATTCAATTTGAGTCATACTGGTCACACCATACATCATATTTAGGTGATACTAATTCCTAAACATTCCAAATAACTTATGGATTGTTTTCCTAAAGTATCAAAACAATATGAATGTGTTTTCTTGGTTTTGAGTATGTCACATGTGTTTTTTACTAAAATGTCAATTCAAATTAGAAACATGATCTTTGAGTCATACCGATAACATATTGTGTCAGTTTGATGTGAGAATGATTCTTACACGTTATAAATGACTTATAAATCTTTATCCTAAATTATCAAGATAATCTGAGTACATTTTCTTGGTTTTCAGTGAGTGAGACTTTTTGAACTTAAATTTCAATTTTAAACTGATAACAGACACTTTGAGTTATATCCAAAATATCATGTATCAGATTGAGGTGGGGCTAATTCATACACGTCATAAATGACTTATGGATCATTTTACTAAAGTATCAAGATAATATGAATGATTTTTCTTGATTTTGAGTATGTTAGTTGTCTTTTTTACTAAAATTAATGTCAATTTTAAATAAAAAGATGCACTTGGAGTCATATCGGTCACACTGTGCATCGGATTGAGGTTTGGGTGATTCATACACATCTAAAATTACTTATGGATCATTTTCCTAAAGTATCAAAACAATCTGAATGTGTTTTCTCAATTTTCAATACACCGCTTCTATTTTTTACTAAAATGTAATTTTAAACTAGAAACACACACTTTGAGTCATATCAGTCACATCGTGTGTCAGTTTTATGTGTGACTAATTCCTACTTATTAAAAATGACTTATGAATCATTGTATTAAATTATCAAGATAGTACAAGTGTGTTTTCTCAATTTTCAATGAGTGATTCTTTTTGAACATAAATGTCAGTTTTAAACTGATAATGGACACTTTGAGTCAGGTCAGGAACATCATGTATCGTATTGAGGTATAGATGATTCCTACACATTACAAATGAATTATTTATCATTGTCCTAAAGTATCAAAATAATCTGAATTATTTTTCTTGTTTTTTAGTATGTGATGTGTGTTTTGAAATAAAATGTAAATTATAAACTAAAAACATACAGTTTGAGTCATACCGATCACATTGTGTGTCGGATAGAGGCATGGCTAATTGAGTAGTGATGTGTGTTTTTCTTTCACCCATATGTACCAAGATATAAAAGAAATAAATGTTCTACTTGTATGGAAGAAGAAACCCCATGTTTCCTAAAACGCCTTATCCAAATGGAACATGTTCTCTCTTTTCTAGATTTTTGCGGACGATTAAAAGAAAAATATGACTTCCCAAAAGATCTATGAAAAAAATAATTATTAGATTAAAATGATAAGGAAATTAACTTAAAAATATTAGATAAAATGGTGACAAAATTAACTAAATAAGTAGTAGGAATCCACCATTTCATGATGGTTGTATGCATTCTTGACCCATTTCCTTATTGTTGTTATCTCGGTTGCAGCCTCAAAGTTCAATATCTCACAAGCATGAAGACACCATGATAATCAAATGTACCTACTTCATTTCATACCAGTGAATTATAATAATCATACCATAAGTTTATACCATGTTTGTTCCCTGACATTCAAATTATTTCACTAATAAGAGGTTAACATTTGAATCATAGGAGGAGGAAAATTTATTTCTCTCCATGTGGAAATAACCACATCACAGGTACTATGAGATTCAACCTCAGACCCCTAGAATCCAAGACTATCCCTCAGGGATAACCATCACATGTACTTATTGCATCCAAATCATGAAATGAGTATAACATAGCCATTTTTCTTAAAAAGTTCATTTTAAATAAGCTGAAGTCTTAACATAATTGGTTCCCTTTGGAAAGAACCACATAATGGGTGCCACAATACATTAGTTAAACCTAACATCTAAAAACCATAAAGAAGAAAAAAATAACAACAAAAATGTCAAATCACCCTCACCCTATCCCTCAATGAATCACTAACATGTCTATAGTAACTCACGTTATAACATACCATAAGTAGCCCTCACGTAATACCCATCATATTCTAATATATGATACTAAAAGATAAGTTATCTTAGGAATTGATCATCTTTCTCAATGATCAAACATTAGATAACCTCGTAGTCTGTAGGCCTTAATTTTCCACTCACACACCTCAAATCTTAAGATAATGTAAGCTATATTATCAACTAATCCATCCTATCCTTTATAAGTTATCCCACTAGGTTTTGAGGTACTATAATCAATTTTATACCACACATCTAATCACTATTAAAGTGATCATATAATCCCTCTTATCACATCACTACCATAAGAAAAACATTCATAGGGAAATTCATACAATGTTCTACCCTTATGGGCTACTTCCATTAGCTATGATTACCCTTATAGCCCTATTAGTACATCACTACCGAATAATGTTTTTGAATGAGATTGGGTACAGTGAGATGGAAACCACATCACACATGTTTTTCTCATTATATATTTATGATTGGTTTATTATATAAAGTCTCTTAAACATGTTTACTTGTTTTAAAATTATTTATTCTATAATATTAAATTTTGGACTTTTAATTTTAATTATTTGAATTATTTCATTTATATAATTTCATGATTAGAAATTCTATATGATACAAATCATTTTAAGATACATAATGGAATGTAGTTGTCATATGGTTGATCTAGAAAATTGGATCTACCCAGATTTGCAACCACTCTTTGGTCCAAATGTGGTTTCCAATTCGGACGCATTAGGTGAAACTAAAAAAGTTAGAACCGGATCAAACTATTGGTCATATTTTGATATATTCCAATTAAATTAGGATCCTTACCTTGAAATATCCTAGTCTAGCTCATGAAAGGGAATGAGATATGGTTTAATAAACAGCCTAATACCTTAGCCAATAAATTAACCAGGTTTTGATTTAGAAATTCATTAATGAAACCATAAATTTTCTACAACCTAGACACAATGGTTTTTTATTATCACCATATAAATGTGTGATCATTAGTGTCTTCTCAATTTACACTACTTTAATATTAAAAATTATTTCTTCAATTGGATCAAATTTATCAGCCTCATAATCTTCACTATCAAAATATCTTGAATTCTACCCAATTTCACCATGCCAAATCCAAGGACTGTAACATGTATTAAAATCATAACAAATTAAATGATCTTTAATTTATCTACATTGAAACCCTATCATATTTAAACATTTCAACCAAAGATAAGAAAACATGTCATTTTTTTTAACATTCTTTTTTGAAAATTTTAAAAAATCATCAACCCTTACCTCATATTCATCACTTGTTCAAAGTGTTGTAATCCAACTATGATTCATTATCAATTATAATAAATTTCAAGTACTATTTTTTTTTGAAAAATTAAATTCAAAATTAACTTTATAAATAAAAATACAATCAAATAAATTAAAAATATATCACAAATAAAATAAAGGCAACTGATTTAAAAAAAAGGTTTCAGCTTATAATTATTCAATTATAATCTATTGAGAAAAAATTCCAAAAAAAAATAAATCTTAACGTTGATTTTAAAAGGTTGAACACAAAAAAAACTTAACTTTTCTTTATTTTCATTATATAATTTGGTAATTATTATTTTCAAAATATATAAATAAATATAAATTATAAAATAACATTAGGAATAATATATTAGTGATGAAAACAATATTGATAGTGATAAGGATCTAAAAGGAGGCATACGATTTCATACATCATATTAAAAATTAAAATTTCACTTCATTTAGTAAATAAAAAGTGATATATACTATGAACATGATTAAATAGGGAGATAATTTGATTATTATTTTTCTAATTTTATTCAAAATAAATTGAAATCTCCTTCTCCTTATCATATCATGTATGAATGATCAATATTAGTGTACTACATGACTAGAGATGACGTAGAAGGTAACATTAGGGAATTGATGATGTTTTTGATGAAATAGTTATGGTACCTAATGAGGGTTAAGTTGAAAAAATCCTGGAGGAATTATATATAAATATTAAACTATAGAATGGAAAATAAATGGGGGATAACTCTAAAAAAACAGTTATTTTATTTTTGTGTAATTCAAACTGAATTATAAAATAACATCCCCTATACTAAAATTACATAATCAACACAATCAAAACTTTCCCAAAATGATCATTTAAATATATATTATTAATACTCTATAAACTAGTATACCTTCAAAACACTCATTCACAATGAAAGAAAAAAATATTAATTAATCATCCAAATACTCATTTGGTAAATTAAACATACCTTACATGTTGGAAAAAAGATTAATAAGAAAATTAAACATACTTAAAATTTCATGAAAAAAAATTAGAAGATTTAAAAAACACTCATTCATCAAAAAATCTTTCCTCAAATTTAACACTGGTTAAATAATCATTCAAGAAAATTAAACACACCTTAGTTGTCTTAACACTCATTAAATAATCATTCAGTCAAAGATATCACCTACTAAACAAAACATAGACACACATTTATAAGTAAATCAACATTACACTCATTCATCAAATAATCAAACAACAAAACCACAAGCCCAAAACAAAAATTTATCAAATAAAACAGACCTCAGATGTGTGAAAAAACAAAATTTATGATTAAAAACCATGAAGAACAGTCAAAGAGAAGTAGTTGTATAGGATGAAAAAAATGGGAATTTGATGATGACAGTGGTGATGGTGACAGCGATAGCGCTAACAATGGTAAGAGTCATGAGTGAAGGTGATGATAAAAATGACAACAATGGGGAAGAATGAGAGAGACAATCACGACTAGAGTTAGGGCAGAAGAGAATTAGGGTTCGTCATGGTTGAGAACACCACACTAACGCAAACCACGTAACCCAAACAAGAAATCAACGAGTGAGGAGGAGGAAGAAAAAATAACATATCTTGGATTTTAGTATTGATTCATCCGAGAGAACGTAGAGGAGGAGCGTCAGCAGCATAGGAATTCTGCAAAATCTTGAGAATCACGACTGAATCAGTCGTGGTCATAGTTATTTTAAATAGATCAGGGAGACCTTTATCATCGCTTCTAAAAAAGCACTAATAAAGATGCCTTTTATCTGCGCTAAATTAATAATAACTGATAAAAGATATCTTTATCAGTGTTTTTTTAGTGTTGACGAAGATAGAGTTTTATCAGCCCTAAAAAAGCACTCATAAAATACATCTTTATGAGCGTGAAAGGTTTAACATTGATAAACCTCCATCTTTATCAGTTCTAAAGAAGTGCTTATAGAAGGCATCTTTATCATGGCTAAAACTTATCTATAAAGGATTTATAATTATAATTATAAATAAAAAAATTGTAAAAATATTTATATAATTATATATTTATTTATTATAATTTTATAATTATTTAAATATATATCTTTTTATTTATAATGATGTAAATACTTTTTAAATATATATATATATTTTTATTTATAATTATAAATATATAATTTTATAAATATATTAAATATACATTTATAAATATATTTATAAATAAATATATTTATAAATAAATATATTTACTCATTTATTTATGATTATAAATATATTTATATAATTATATATATTTATATAATTATATATATTTATATAATTATATATATTTATATAATTATATATATATTGAATAAATATAAATATAGTAAATATATGCATTATTTAAATATATTTATTATAATTTTATAATTATTTAAATATATAATTTTCTTTATAAATATATAAATACCTTTTTAAAAAAATAATATTTATACATTTAAATCATTATATATATTTATATAATTATATGTATTTATTTAATAAATAAATATAAATATAAGTATATAAAACATATTCATTATTTAATTAAATTTATTATAATTTTTATTTTATTTAAATATATATAATTATTTTTTAATAATTATATAAATATTTATTTATTTATAAATTTATAAATATAGTAAATATACATTTATAAATATGTTTATTTATAAATATATTTACTTATAAATATATCTATTTATAAATATATTTACTTATAAATATATTTATTTATAAATATATTTACTTATAAATATATTTATTTATAAATATATTTTTAACATTATTAGTGAATATATAATCTTAAATTCATGCATCTTAAAAATGAGTGAAATTGAATAATTAAAAATGAGTACAATTTAAAAATATTACAAAAATAGATAATTTTATTAATTAAATATAAATTATTAAAAAAATATGGATATATATTGAAGTAAAGATGAATACATATTGAAAATACTAAAACATATTAAATAAATATATATAAATAAATAGTTGAAAATGATCAACTTCAAAAATAAAAATAAAAAATAAAATAATATTAAAAATGAATAAATAATATGTAACTGTAATAATGTGAAAAATAAATAAATAAAATTCACCGATTAAAAAGATAATATATTAAATGTATCATGTTATAATGAAATTATAAAATTAATACTAAAATTTAAATAAATTACACAAATATTATGTGTATGTGTTTCTATATAAGATTTCATTAATTGAGTAAATATTTGTGTGTGTGAGTTGTATATAAAAATGAACTAATTACATATATGTGTGTGTGTGTGTGTGGGTGTGAGAAATCAATGTAACACACGTTTGATATATGTTAAACTGAAAAATAAAACAACATTCAATTATGTCCATTACTCGATGCAATTAGTCCGTATTTTTAATTAATATTATTTTTTAATTATAAGCCATTTTTAACTAAATATATGACTTATTTAATGTAAGCATAAATATTTTTTATTATATAAATTATATTTTAGGAAATATTATATACACTAATATGTATATGTATATATAGAAATATATATGAATATATTTCTATATTAAATGTATTAATGAATAACTTTGTATAAAACATTAAAAATGGATAAGACAACAATATGTTTGTAATTATTAAATTTTATTCATTTTCTATATTTATATTTAATATATATTATTTATTACTATTTATAATTAATATGCATATATATATATATATTAAACTTATTCATTTTTATTAATATTTGTTTCATTAATAATATTTTTAATAATTTTGTAATTTATTCATTTTTAACTTTTTGGTCTAATTATTAAAATTAATTCATTTTATATATATATATATATATATAATATAAACTATTTATTAATATTTATAATCTATATATATGTATATAAAATTTATTCATTTTTATCAATAATTATTTAATTAATAAAATGTTTAATATTTCTCTAAATTTAATCATAATTTTTATTTGTTTAATTATTTCATTTTATTCCTTTTACATACCTGTATATTTAATATATACTATTTATTAATATTTACAATTTATATATATGTACATTAAATTTATTCATTTTTATCAATAATTATTTAATTAATAAAATTGGTAGTACTTTTTTTAATTAACGTATTTTTAATTTTTATTTGTTTAATTATTTCATTTTATTCAGGACCTTTATCAGTGCTTTTTGTTAGCGCTGATACATAACAACACTATTAAAGGTATGTTTTGTAGTAGTGAATCCAACAAATCATCATCCTAAAGGAACATTCAATAATAATCATGTAAATTGTATAAAGTAAATGCACAAAAGATAGCCAGTAGAAGAAAATCATTAGTTTATAGGATAAAATTTTTATTACCTAAGTTATTCAGAGGATTTAAATAAATATTTCTATACTACTTTTTTCATTTCAATGAAAGCATCATAAAACATGATACATCAACCATAAATCAAGGTCTACAATTTAACAATTCCCTCATATTCAATATAGTGTCAATATCTTAGCGCCTCACCAGGTGTCCACAAACAACCACTTGCAATTTTATAATTCCCTTGAGGACTCCAAACGACCTGTGGAACTTTAAAAAATAAAACACTTACATTATTATATAAATAGTAAAATAGTCAAGAGTACTCAAGAAGGAATTTTTGTTTGGATAAAAAGTAGCAGAAACAAACATAAATAGAAACATTGATTAAATTTAATGGAAAATTTAAAAAATGAATATTGGATGTTATTGCTAAAAAAATATTGAAATACACTAAAAACAATGGAATATGAATAAAATAAAGAAATCTAACTTTAAATTATGTAAGTAAAAATCAAAACATTATACATTTTAAACCAAAAAACATAATGGTTATCAAATTATTTGATACCACACCATACTTCAATTAACAAGAGAACAATTGAAGAAATAAGAAAACATATTTCAATTCATAGAACATACTTAATAAAAGGAAATTAATAGAAAATATTTTTAACGATCAAAGCAATACAATTATAGAAAAATTAAGAAGATTTCAGGATTCATCTCAAAATTTTCCCCAAAGGTGCTTGACAAACACTATCCATTAACCGCCACTAAAACACAAACCAAAGATAAAACACAAACAAAGAGGTGAAAAGAGTGTAAGTCAAGATCCACTAAATTTGTGGATCGACATGAGTGGGTTTATAGGTAAAGGGGATGGAGTTAGGGTGAGACTACACATTAGGAATTATAGAGAAGCATCGAATCTCTTTATAGGAGACTGATTCGAGTTTGCAGTGACAAAAAAAGAGCATTGTGTGGATAGAGTAAATGTACCACATGGTAAAACATACATACTTTATTATAGTATTAACATACATTCACGGTAAAATCATTAAATGGTAATTTTTGTAAATGGTATCTAAATACTTCTGAATCACTACTACAAAACATGCCTTTAGCAGTGCTAAAAATGGTCTTTATCAGTCCTAAATAAGCACTGACTACCAGAATGCAATTAAAATCCCTAGGATTTTATCAGTGTTTCTACAAGCATAGATAAAGGGTGCATTTATCAGTTCTTCTAAAAGTGCTGATAAAGGGGGCCTTTATCATCACTTTTAGAAGTGATGATAAATAATCCATTTATCAGCGCTTCTTAAAGTGATGATAAAGGGGCATACTATAGTATATTGTAACAACACACTACAACACAAAAAAAATTAAAAACAATTAGATACAAATACAAAATTTAAATTGAATAAAATTTAGAACACAAATACAAGATAAAACACTATTATAGAGAAAAAGAATACACCTATATTAAAGAACAAACCACCCCTACTTGAGAAAAAGAATGCACCTATATAAGAAAAAAATATTATCTTAGTAATAACATAAAGAAATAAATTCAATAAAAAGTTTTAATTTTAAACTAAACTTTGATTCATACCAAGAACATCGTTTATAATATTGAGTTGTGGTTGATTCTTACACATCACATCATTTCTTGTTCGTCTTCAACCATTATCTATTTGAAAATTAACTAAATAAGTAAAAGATAAAAATAATAAGGAAATTAATTAAGTAATAGTATATAGAATGATGAGAAAAAATGTAACACCCCAAGATTTTATGGTATGATTCTTTTAAATTTAACATCTTCGATAGCTTATGTTTCATGAAACATCAAGTTTAAAACCATGATATACTATTAAATATTAACATGACCATTAGAATAGTAATACAATCGTTTGAAATAGTAATCTATCCATTAGAATAATAACCTCACCTATGAAAGTATAAATAAATTTTTGGTATCTCATAAATGAAAATATTATATATTTATATCATGGAATAAGTAAATAAATGTTTTAAAAATGATAAATTAAGAGCTGGTATTTTTGGCAAATGTAAATGTTTATTTACAATTTTATAATTAATATAATGATTTAAAATAAAATTTTATTTCATAAAATAGATTCATAAATTAATAATTTATTACATTATAATTATAATATAATTTTATGGTACCATAATTAATTTTTCAAAGTGTTGTAAAATTAGTTACAATATTAAAATCGGTATTTTTTGAATAAATGATGATTTTATTTAAAAATTAAATTTATCATATTTAGAAAATTATTTTCATAAAATGGAGTCTATTTTTGAAATACAACCCTTGAAAAATGGTTAGGTTAAATTTTTGGGTTTTTTCTAATATAGTTGATTTTTTTGTAAATAGAAAAATACAGTAATTTACGATATTTAACATTATAAGTAAATAAATGAATTATTAAGTTATAAATGATGTAGGGATGAGTTAAGCACCCATTAGTTAAAACTCACATTCTATAGTTATTATATTTAGTTACAATAATTAACACTATTGATAGTCTTGAGGCAAAATAATAAATAAATAAATAAAATAATCAAAAAACATCTCTCTCCTCCCCTATAAATATCACCCCTCACCACCCCTTCTCCTAAAACCCTATAAGCCTTAAATATTGTATAAATTATGCTCAATTCCCTTCATAGGAATATTCTCCATGTCCAATACATGCTATTCTTACCAAAAGTCGAAATCCAAGTGTCATAAGGAGGTTCCCAATGAGATGATATTCAAGAGGTAAAATTCTTCTTCTATCTCTTTTAATTTCTTTTATTTTATTATCTTATTATCACCTCACTTATACAAAGTCTAATGGTAAATCCATTATCATAAATATAATATAATTTTATTGTGCTAATGGATTATTCATCATCAAATTCATTCTCCAATCCTTTTTTTAAATGAAAATATCGCTCGTGATGTGTTGATTTACCACCTTCATGGTAGACAAGTTTTAATTTTTTATTAATTCCTTCAAGGATGGTCATAAAACCAATATTATGGTTAAATAAGATTTAAATATACATATTATAAGTTATATCATGTTCTGGAACTGATATATAAGCATAATATTAAATAAAATGACACAAGTCTGTGATGGTCGTAAAAACCGCCAAAATAAATAGACATTTTCATCAACATTTTATCTAATGATTCATACTCATACCATATAACCGCATAATATATGAGACCATTTAAACTTATTTAAGTTCATTAATACAAAATAATTTCACTTCTGGAGAAGTTATTCCCATTTTACAAGAACTAAAATATTTATACTCAAGGGGAGCGACCATAAAACCATAAAACGAACGCTCTCAGAACAACAAAATCAAACATTATAACTCATCAAAATGGTCGTAAATTAACAAAATAAAATTATGTTTACCTCGCTTGTTTTGATAATCCCAACTATGCTTTTACATACTTTGATAATCCCAATTAATGTTTATCTATATTCTAATTCCCTCAATCTATGATATTCTACTATCAAGATGATATTAATATTAAAATAATCCTTGAAATATGTTAATCAATGTTTATCCATGTTTGTATGAGTTTTGAAGTAATTATAATCCAATCAGATATGTTTTGCATAAAACAAAGTGTTAGTCACTCATCTACGTATAGCTACTGGTACAGAGCTACCGGTACTTAGTCTACCGATAGACTTAGTCTACCGATAGACAGAGTCACCGATAAGCTAAGGTCACCGATACGCAGAGCTACCGATATGCACAAGTCAACCGGTAAGCATAGAACAATCTACTTATACAGACTTATCATAGAACAAGATATCGATATAGAGTTACCAAGAGAACAAGTCTTCTGATAGTTCAGAATGGAGCTACTGATACACATAATCACTGGAAATAACCAAGAGCAACCGATACAGAGTAAGAGCTACTGATATCAAGAGCTACCGATAGATAGAGTCACCGATAGAACAAGTCTACCGAGCTACCGATAGAGTAAGTCTACTGATAGAAGGAGCTACCGATATGTACAGAGCTACCGATACAAGTTCAAAGAGCTACCGATGGAAAGTCACTATTACACAAAGTCCAACGTACACATCTACCAACAGGAGGCTACTAATGATTGACCAACCAGTCAAACTCTATACTCTCAATACTATTTGTTTATTAAGCTAACGGTTACATTTGATGTTTTTAATGCAGTTAATGTTATTTAATGATTTCTATTGCCATGTCAGGAAATCGTACCTAGTACCCATGCAAAAGGCAATCATTCTCATTTGCCGTAGCTGAAAGCTATAAAAGGAAAGATAAAGACCTAGCTGAGAGAGAATTGAGGAACATAGATATTGAATGAAAGAGAGAGAATCAAGGAACTAAGAAGACACACAAAGGGTGGAAAATAAAAAGGCTCAACTGCATTCAAACGTGGTGCATTCACACAAGGCTATATCCATACTCCAAGAACACTGGACATACACGAAGCCACTCATTCCAGAGAAGAACACAAGCTGTATCTTGATTGAAGAACTACAACAAACACTTCATGCACTCAGGCTGATAAGCTGAACCTGGAACCAAGGAAGAAAAACAATACTCTGTTTTTCAGAACAAAAACCAGAGAAGGACTCAGAAGCTTTTCTGACCAATCAAAAGAGTCTAGAGCTGCACTACCAATCACTAAAGCTTTTCTAAACTCATTCACACTTACTTTAGTGATTCTTTCATTTACATTTAGAGCAGTGTGTGTACCCTGTTTATTTTACACACACGTTGTCTCCTGAGCAAAACTGGAGGATTCTTAAATCCTCATTAAAACTCTATAACTCCTTTGTATCCCATTGTGGATAGTGGTAGAGGTCAAGTAAGACCTGGACAGCTGTGAGCTGTTGTTTTTTTTTCATGTAGAACTGTGTTAGAGGTCTTTGTACCTAGACAGTGTGTTCACTATTGTTTACCCCGATCCAAGGTGTGGATAAATTTATATAAATTGTTTGAGAGGAATAAGTCTCGGAATGAGACTGAACCTCTTAGTTACATCTGCTGTGCATTTTAGTTTAAGTCATAAGTATACTATATATTTCCTATTCTGCTGCTATTACTTTGAAATACAAAACTATTTTAAAGTTACTTTGATAGTTAAATTAGCAAGTGTTTATACTTATTGTAAACCAGTAAGTTAGTTTCAAAAGTCAATTTAATCTTCAGATTAAATTAACTGATACCTAATCAATCTTTGAGAAACTAATTGAACATTTACACTCTGTGTAAATTCACTACAGTTTAACTTTGTTTTTAAATAGAGGGATTTTAAGAGAAACCTTTTTAACAGAAATTTTAATTGGAACTCAATTCACCCCCCTCTTGAGTGTCCGCTCCGACCAACATTTGGTATCAGAGGGTTGTTTGTTTTTCAAAGTTTTCAAAACACTCTGTTTTTCAACTGTGATTTTAGTTGCATCTTTAAAGATCTTAAATTTCTGTTAGTTCTCAATTTTATCTCTTTAAAATTATTTTCTAAAATCTAGCTATGGATAATAGACTAGAAGGTGCTGCTACTAACAGGACACCTTTCTTTAATGGTACAAACTATGCCCAGTGGAAACTTAAGATGAAAATTCATTTGGAAAGTATGGGTTTTGATATCTGGACTACTATAGAGTCACAATATAAAATTCCAGAAACTGATAGAACTACTTGGGATAAACCTACAAAGACTTCTTATAATAATAATTGTAAATCTATGAATGCCATGTATTTTGATTTAGGAGATGAAGAGTTTAATAGAATTTCTGCTTGCAAAACTGCTTATGAAATATGAGATACTTTGGGTGTTTCTCGTGAAGGAACAACCAATGTTAAAGAAATGAGGCTGAATACTTATACTATTAAATATGATAATTTTAAAATGAATACTAATGAACCTATTTCTGATATGTATCTCAGGTTCAATGAGATTGTTAATACTATGAGCTCTCTTGGAAAGGTTGTTCCAGCAAAAGAACAAATTATGAGGATATTAAGATGTCTACCAAAAAGATGGAGAGGCACATCTATTTCCATTAGAGAATCATGTGACATTGGATCTCTGACTGTCAAAGAGCTTATTGGTAAGATTATGATGTATGAGGAAGAACTCAAGGTGAATAAGAAGGAAGATGATGAACCTAAAAGGAAGTCTGTAGCTTTTAATTATACTTCTTCAAAGAGAAAGGACAAAGACAAAGTTCAAATACAAACTTAAAGTTCAACCAGTGAAGATTCAGACTCTGACAGTGATGCTGAGATGGCTCAAATATCCAGGAGATTTAATAAGTTTTATAGGAAAAAGAGATTCTTTAGGAAATCAAATTACAAAGGTAAGTATGACAATAAAGGTCATTGGAAGAAGGATTGGAAGAAGTCTGATAAGGAAGATGATATAATCTGTTATGAGTGCAAAAGGAAAGGACACATCAAAGATGACTGTCCAAAATTAAAATTCAAAAAGAAATATGATTATAAGGAAAAGAAGTAAAAGAAAGCTATGAAATCTACTTGGAGTGCTTCAGAAGACAGCACAAGTGAATCTGAAATTTCTGATTCTGAAAAGAATCGTGCCAACATGTGCTTCATGACCAATAAATCTGAGGTACCTATTTCCCTTATGCTGAATGATTATTATTCTGGAAATAACAGTGATTCAGATAATGATGAAAATATGTATAAGGCTGAATTGTTTGAATATTGTAACATGCTACAGGAAACATGTAATGAACTTAAGGATAAATATAAGTCACTAAATAAATAGCATGCTCTCACTGCCAATGTTAAATCTACCTTTGATATAGAAAAGGAAAAGAATGATCAACTATTAAAGGAAAATACTAAACTGAAAATGTCTAATGAGCAACTTAGAAAGGAATTAGAAAAATTCAAAAAGGGAAAAGATACACTTACTCAAATGTTAGGTAAAAAAGTGGCACCAAAGTACACTACTGGTTTGGGATACCAACCTGGACAGAGACAGTTCACTAAAAATCGATTTATTCCTAAATCTGGACAAAATTCTGCTCATTCCAGTTCTGGAAATACGTATTCTTCAACTAGTTATTTATATGGTTATAGATCAAATAAAGTTTATCTTTCAAAATCTATTGATTTTGTAAATTATATGAGACCCATAAGACAAATCTGGGTACCTAAAGCTTTGATTTCTAACATTTCTAGACCCAAGAAGATCTGGGTACCAAAATCATTTCCCATCTAAATCTGTGTTGTAGGAAACCTGCTTGAAGAGTTCTCACAAGAAGGTATGGTACTTGGACAGTGGATGTTCAAGACATATGTCTGGAAATTACTCATGCTTCAAGAGTCTAATCAAAGTTTATGGAGGCCATGTCACCTTTGGTGATAACTCTAAAGGAAAAATCATCAGCCTGGGCCAGATTGGTAACACTGATTCAATTTTGATTTCTAAAGTTTTATTTTTTGATGGGCTTAAATACAATCTTTTAAGTATTTCTCAATTATGTTATGATGGATTTAATGTGAAGTTTGAAAATGATTCTTGAAATGTTTTTAATTCTAAATTTTTTTTAGTATTTTCTGCTTTGAGAAATGAAAATGTCTATGATGTTGATCTGAATTCTTTAGCTAATCAAAATGTTACTTGTTTAAACTCTTTTCATAAAGAGTCTTGGCTTTGGCACAGAAGATTGGGAAACTGCAATATCTATTCACTTAGAAAATTTACTAGGAATAACTTAGTTAGAGACCTACCTAAACTTGAATTCCCAAATGACAAAGTTTGTAATCCCTGTCAAAAGGGAAAGAAACATAAAGTTTCTTTTAAATCAAAGAAAGAAGTTTCAACTTCTCAACCTCTTGAGTTGGTTCACATGGACTTGTTTGGACCTTCTAGAGTTTCTAGTTTAAATGGGAATCACTATGTCTATGTCCTAGTAGATGACTTTTCTAGATATACTTGGGTATACTTATTAGCTCACAAAAGTAAAGCTTGTTCTTACTTTGTTAAATACTCCAAGTCTGTAGAAAACCTTAGTGGACTTAAGATTAAAACCCTAAGAAGTGATCATGGTTGTGAGTTTGAAAATCAAGAGTTTGAATCTTATTGCTCACACAATGGATACAGTCACAACTTTTCTGCTCCTAGGACACCTCAACAGAATGGTGTAGTAGAAAGAAGAAACAGAACCCTTCAAGAAATTGCAAGAACCATGCTTAACGAGTATGACCTGCCTATTTATTTTTGGGCTGAAGCTGTGAATACAGCTTGTTATATTATTAATATAGTCTTCATTAGACATGTTCTCAAGAACACCCTATATGAACTATGGAATAATAGAAAACCTAAAGTTAATTACTTTAGAGTCTTTGGCTGCAAAGTTTTTATTCTCAATACAAAGGATAATATTGACAAGTTTGCTTCTAAAAGTGATGAAGGAATTTTTCTTGGTTATTATTTAACTAGAAAATCCTATAGAGTCTTTAATAAAATAACCAAATGTGTGGAAGAATATATTCACATCAAGTTTGATAAAACTGATCCATGTGAGCCTAAAACCTCTCTTGAAAATCTTTAAGAAGATTTGACTGTTCTAAACCTTAATGATAAAACTAAAGAACCTGCTGTAAAAATATCCAGTTCTGGACATATTCCAGAATCTGCTTCTGTTGAAACTGAACCTATAGATGAACCTGAAATTTCTAGTCCTACCTTTACTAGATCAACTAGGATTCTAAAGAATCGTCCTTTGGATGTTGTTGTTGGTAATCTTGATAGAGGGACACATACTAGAGCTTCTCTAAGAAACCAGGTTGAACATCAATCCTTTCTTTCACAGCTAGAACCTAAAAATTTCAATTATGCTATCAATGATGAATTTTGGGTAACGGCTATGCAAGAAGAGTTAAATCAATTTGAAAGAAACAAAGTCTGGGAATTAGTTGACAGACCCAAGGACACTTTGACAATAGGCACAAAATGGGTTTTTAGAAACAAAGTTGATGAATCTGGAAATATAGTTAGAAACAAAGCTAGGCTAGTTGCACAAGGATATAGTCAAGAGGAAGGTATAGACTATGAGGAAACCTTTTCCCCTATAGCCAGATTAGAAGCCATTAGGATCTTACTTGCCTATGCTGCTCATCTAAATTTCAAGTTATATCAAATGGATGTCAAAAGTTCTTTTCTAAATGGTTTTATTATTGAAGATGTTTTTGTTGAACAACCACCTAGATTTACTAATCCTCATTTTACAAATCAAGTTTTCAAGCTATCAAAAACTTTATATGGTTTAAAACAAGCTCTAAGAGCTTGGTATGATAGACTTAGTAATTTTCTTATTTCAAAAAGTTTTACTAAAGGAATAGTTGATCCAACTCTTTTTATTAAAATAATTTCTAAATATGTTTTGATAGTACAAATCTCTGTTGGTGATATTATTTTTGGATATTCTAAACATTCTTTATGTATTGATTTTTCAAAGAGTATTCAAAATGAATTTGAAATGAGTTTAATGGGAGAACTTAAATATTTTCTCAGATTTCAAGTTTTTAAAAATGAAAATGGTATTATTTTTAATTAAAGTAAATATACAAAGGATATTTTAAAACGTTTTGGTTTGGATAGTATTAAGGAAAGTGATACTCCTATGAGTACAGTCTGTAAATTGGATGCAGATGAAATTGGGAAACCAGTGGATCAAACCAATTACAGAGGTATGATTGGAAGCTTACTTTACCTTACTACTAGTCAACTAGATATTATTTTTAGTGTATGTATGTGTGCAAGATTTCAAGGTAATCCAAAAGAATCTCATTTACTTGCTGTTAAAATAATTTTTAAGTATCTTAAACACACTGTAAACTTAGGTTTGTTTTACCCAAAAGGACAATCCTTTGAGTTAATGAGTTATTCAGATGCTGACTTTGTTGGTTTCAAGTTGGATAGAAAAAACACATCTGGAACATGCCATTTATTGGGAAAATCCTTAGTATCTTGGTGTAGTAAGAAGCAGAATTTTGTAGATTTTTCCACTGCCGAAGCAGAGTATATAGCTGCTTATAGTTGTTGTGCACAAATTCTGTGGATGAAACACACTCTTTTGGACTATGGATATGATTTTAAGCATGTTTCTATCAACTGTGACAACACTAGTGCAATAAACATTTCAAAGAACCCTGTATCTCACTCTAGGACCAAACACATTGATGTAAGGCACTATTTCTTGAGAGATCATTACCAAAAGGGTGATATTACTCTTGAATTTATTAGTACTGAACATAAATTAGCTGATATTTTCACCAAACCTTTGAGTTCGGATAGGTTAAGTTACATTAGACATGAGTTGGGAATTATTAACCTTGATCGGTAGCTACCTCGCCGTTTTGATACCTCACCAATGTGAATACATCACCGATGTAACCTCACCGATGTGATACCTCACCGATGTGAATACCTCACCGATGTAACCTCACCGATGTGATACCTCACCGATGTAACCTCACCGATGTGATAACTCACTGATGTGATACCTCACTGATGTAACCTCACTGATGGACCTCACTGATAGGAATTCTCACCGATAAACCCTGCCGATGAGTGCATTGTTTTAAACTTCTGTCTGCCGCCAGAATCTGAATCGTTTTTACTTTATTTCATTTTATTTATTTATTTTATGATTCCTAAGTGATAAAAACAAAGTCCTAGCTACTTCTCAATCCACCGAGCCTCAAACCCTTACCCTCAAACCTTAGCTCCCGAATCTCTCAAGAACCCTAAATCCCTCGAACTAGTGATGGAAAAAACCAAACTTCCTACCATCAGAGATGACACTGATGAGATGAAAGCAAAGAAGCAGAAGTCTGAGCCAGAAGCAAGTGGTAGTGTTGGAATAACTAGGTCAGGTAGGCGACTAGTGAATCCTCATTTGAAGAATAGAGTTATTGTGATTGAAAATGAGTTGTGCGTGGAATGGTTGTTTCCTAACAAGTCGTTAGTGCTTCAAGTGCTGGAAGATCAAAAGTGGGTAGATTGATTTTCGAAAAACAATGGCCCCTACTATCCGAAGCTAGTGAAACAATTTTATGAGTTTTTAAGCTTTGATAAATCAGAATACGAGAACCGAGTGACCTATTTTGTGAATGGAAAGGAGATGTCTTTTTCATCTGTTGAGTGGGTTGAATGCCTGAAGGTTCCACACAAAGGTGTATCTGGATATGTATCGAAATCTATACCACCTACAAGTGATATATTAGATTATGAGACTACCTTGGAGGAGCTCACCGGTAATGGAAATCAAAGACAAGTAGTGGCTGCTGAAATGGATGGGGAGAACAGATTACTGTTCAAATTTGTTCAGCATGTCTTAATACCAAGGAGAGGAGACTTTGAGAATTTAAGATATCAGGATATCTATCTCCTGCATCTCCTGATACATTGTGTAAAATTGAATCTGTGTAGATTGTTAATGATTCAAATGGAAGACATGACAAGGCCAAAATCAAATACTAATGCCCTATTATTTTCTAAGTTGATCTCAGTGATGATCAAAGTAAAATGGGTAGCTAAGTCTCAAGATGAGACAGTGGAAGTAAGGAATAATTTTTGTATCACAACCACAGTTTGAAAATACATGAAGATAAATTAGAATCCATGGAGAGTAGATTGGGTCAATGATGACCAGAAGGTACGTGATAAATTCAATCCAGTGAATCATCCTTCAAGACCTAAGGATTTGAGGGATCTAGGTCTAGGACCTGATGAAGAAGAACCTGAGTACAGTGATGAGATTGAAGAAGAAGAGACTTCTATGAATGATGGAAGAGATCCGGACTTACCTCCAAGTCCTGATACTGAAATTGTATCTTCAGAAAAGGAAACCTTATTAGAAGAAGAAACTCCTGCTGATGAGGAAGACCAGCCAGCCCCTGAGTATAAAGAAGAAAAGGAGAATGAATCTGAAGCCTCTGATTCTGTCTATTTAAGTCTAAGTCCATTAATTGGAAGCTCAGATATGCCTATTGAGGATGTAGTAGTAGAAATGGAAGAATTCGTACCTAATCCAGAGGACCCTCCAGCTGTTGTAGAGAAATAATTAATAGTAGAAGATTATCCTTAGGAATAAAGACCTCCTGATAATTCCCTTGTTGTACAAGAGAATGAACTCATTGAGGGGGAGCATCAAACCAAGCTTGGAAGTGTGTCAGTGGCTGTTGATATTGAAGATTTGGTAGAAGACCCAGGTTTTGTGGTTTGTGGATTAGACTATGTTGATTCTGATAATGAGGCATCCCTCAATAGACCAAAGATCATTTATGATGTTAAGTCTGAGTTGCTACCTGAAGATATGGTTAGAATGCATGACCTGGATATTTTGAAGAAAAATCTTAAGGACAGTTTTGTGAAAGAGGCAAGGAAGATGGAAGCTTCACTGGTGTCATCAATCCAATCTATTATGACTGACTTAGTAGCCAGTATAGCCTTCGAAAGAGCACCTATTGAAATTTATCCTGCTGATATGATCACCAAAGCTGATATTGAATCCTTAAAGGATGAGATGAAAGAGTCCTTTAGTGATTTTGTTGCTGAGTTGAAGCACTGCTTTGTTGAAGAGATGAGTAATTTGGAAAAATATTTTGAACTCTCTCTCTCAGTTGTAATTTGTCAACCTTTGTGGCAGAAATAGTGGAAGAAGTTACAGATTGCTAGACTCAAGTTTCTAGATTGGAAGCAGATGTTGAAGCTCTAAAGAAATCTGTTATCTCTTTAGACTCTTATATGAGTTCAAAATCCCAAGCAGACAAGGACTTAGCCTATGTCAAAAGTGTTGTAAGCCAGATGGTTTCAGTGTTTGAAGGTTTTAAAACCTCCATGAAAGATCATGTTAAAACCCGAGATTCCCAAGTCCAAAATCTGATTAGTGGGTTGACCAAAAACTTTAAGGAAATAGTAACCTTTTTTATTGGTTCTGTTGCTTCTAGACCTTCAGTGGATATGGATCATATTCGAGCTGTGATGAAGGAGGAGTCTGGTTCAGCATCAACCAGTGGCTCTGTGGACTCATCCGACCTGAGAAAAGTTGTGATTTATACTAGAGATTCAGCTAGAGAAATAATGAAGATAGTTCAAGACTATATGAGAGAAGCATCTGCCTCTCAAAAAGAAGGGAAAGATAAGGTGGACTCCTATTTCCAAAAGATTTACACCAAGAATAAACTCAACAATCATTTCAAACTTCTGTTAAAAAACCTAAAGTTACCTCCTGTCAATCAAGCATTCAGAGATCAAGTCAGAAAACTAAGGGAATTGACTCCAGACATGGATAAATTCATGGATAATAAGGATGATTTCATATCTTCTATGGAGATAGGAGGAGGAATAATTATGGATTTTAGAAATCTTTTGTTGCCTTTCCTACATGTTGATGTTAGGCCAGTGATTGTACCTCTAGCCTTACCTACCTCTGCCTCTACTGCTTCTCCTATTCAGATGACTCCATCCCAATCCATTCAAAGCCTTACATCTATGATCCCTCAAAGAACTCCTCAGTACAGGCCAGGCACAATTTCTGTGGCTCAGCCCCCTGTGATCATTTCCATAATTCCTATTCCTTCACCACCATCCACACAGTCTAAATCCTCTTCTAAACCAAAGGGAAAATCTCACATTGAGGATGTGGATTGAATAGATGGATAAGATGTTTGATAGGAATCCCTTGTATTTTTTTTCTTTCTATGTACCCTTTTGAAACATTTAATACAATTGGCTTTCTTTTATTTCTCATTTTGTTCCTCTTGTCTTTATTGTTTCCCACTTTTTTATTATCACAAAGGGGGAGAAATATTATCTAAGGAAGCATCAAAGAGGAAGAAATATTCTCAAAGGTGGAGCAATATTATCTAAGAGCTACCATGCTTTTCCCCTCTGATATCATTGCATTTAAGTCTACCTCTAATACATTATGTTCTATAATATACTGTTTTCTCTGAGATAATTGCATTTAATGATATATCCTCTGATTCAACTACTCATTGTTTTAAAGCTATAGTATCATAAGTTGTGATTATCAAAAAGGGGGAGATTGTTGACCTCACCTGTTTTGATAATCCCAACTATGCTTTTACATACTTTGATAATACCAATTAATGTTTATCTATATTCTAATTCGCTCAATCTATGATATTATACTATCAAGATGATATTAATATTAAAATAATCCTTGAAATATGTTAATCAATGTTTATCCATGTTTGTATGAGTTTTGAAGTAATTCTAATACAATCGGATATGTTTTGCATAAAACAAAGTGTTAGTCACTGATCTGTGTATAGCTACTGGTACAGAGCTACTGGTACTTAGTCTACCAATAAACTTAGTCTACCAATAGACAGAGTCACCGATAAGATAAGGTCACCGATACGCAGAGCTACCAATATGCACAAGTCCATCGGTAAGCATAGAACAAGCTACCGATAAAGACTTATCATAGAACAAGCTACTGATACAGAGTTACCAAGAGAACAAGTCTTCCGATAGTTCAGAATGGAGCTACCGATGTGCATAAGACTATCGATACACATAATAACTGGAGCTAACCAAGAGCGACCAATACAGAGTAAGGTCTACTGATATCAAGAGCTACTGATAGACAGATTCACCGATAGAACAAGTCTACCGAGCTACCGATAGATTAAGTCTACCGATAGAAGGAGCTACCGATATGTACAGAGCTACCGATACAAAGTAAGAGCTACTGATATCAAGAGTTACTGATACCAAGAGCTACTGATTAAAAGAGATACCGATACAAGTTCAAAGAGCTACTGATGGAAGGTCACTGTTACACAAATTCCACCGTACACATCTACCAACAAGAGGCTACTAATGATTGACCAACCAGTCAAACTCTATACTCTCAATACTATTTTTTTATTAAGCTAATGGTTACATTTGATGTTTTTAATGCAGTTAAAGTTATTTAATGATTTATGTTTCCATGTCAGGGAACCATACCTAGTACCCATGAAAAAGGTAATCATTCCCATTTACCGGAGCTGAAAGCTATAAAAGGGAAGATAAAGACCTAGCTGAGAGAGAATCGAGGAACTCAGAGATCGAATGAAAGAGAGATAATCAAGGAACTAAGAAGGCACATGGAGGGTAGAAAATAAAAAGGCTCAACCGCATTCAAACGTGATGCATTTACACAAGGATACATCCATACTCCAAGAACACCGGACATACACGAATCCACTCATTCCAGAGAAGAACACAAGCTGCATCTTGAGTGAAGAACTATAATAAACACTTCATGCACTCAGGCTGATAAGCTGAAACTGGAACCAAGGAACAAAAATGATACTCTGTTTTTCAGAACAAAAACCAGAGAAGGACTCAGAAGATTTTATGACCAATAAAAAGAGTCCAAAGCTACACTTTCAATCACTAAATCTTTTCTAAACTCATTCACACTTACTTTAGTGATTCTTTCATTTACATTTCGAGTAGTGTGTGTACCTTGTTTATTTTACACAAACACTGTCTCCTGAGCTAAGATGGAGGATTCTTAAATCATCATTCAAACTCTATAACTCCTTTTTATCCCACTTTGGATAATGGTAGAGGTCAAGTAAGACCTGGACAGCTATGATCTGTTGTTTGTTTTCCCATGTAGAACTGTGGTAGAGGTCTTTGTACCTGGACAGTGTGTTCACTATTTTTTACCCTAATCTAGGGTGTGGATCAATTTATATAAATTGTTTGAGAGGACTAAGTCTCGGCTTGAGACTGAACCTCTTGGTTACATCTGCTGTGAATTTTAGTTTAAGTCATAAGTATACTATATATTTCATATTCCGCTGCTATTACTTTGAAATACAAAACTATTTTAAAGTTACTTTGATAGTTAAATTAGCAAGTGTTTATACTTATTATAAACCAGTAAGTTAGTTTCAAAATTCAATTTAATCTTCAGATTAAATTAACTGAAACCTAATAAATCTTTGAGAAACTAATTGAACATTTACACTCTGTGTAAATTCACTATAGTTTAACTTTGTTTTTAAATAGGGAGATTTTAAGAGAAACCTTTTTAACATAAATTTTAATTGGAACTCAATTCACCCCCCTCTTGAGTGTCCACTCCGACAAACAAATTATAATAAATAAAATATATGTTTAATAGGTTCTAAATTAAGTAATTAATGAATCTAATTTTATTATACATAACATTAAGTAAAAGTGAAGAAATCTTTCGGACACAAGGTAATGTGTTTCTCATCTCACTTTTATTTTTGTGAGATATGCCTTATTCACCACTTATTTATTATGTGTGGTGTATTTATAATACCCTTTGAAATATCATATCATTAATATATTTATCTTAATGTAATTCAATGTTTAATTTGATAATCATTAATTTTATGGGGCATATGATTCAACTAATTACAAAGTGGTACATGAATTCTTAAACCAATTTCCATTCTTTGGGTTAAAATTTTACTCCAATGATTATTTAATGTTATGATTATGTGTAAAAAACCTATTTATTATCTTATATTTTATTCTCACTGGTTTATATGGATTTACAGTAGATACACATAATTGATTCATTTGTTTACTGCTCACACTTTATTTTAAAAATACTCTTTTAAATATATTTTTTAAAAAAAATTAAAAGGAATGTTTTTTTACTTATAAATCATTGTTTCCAACGCTTTCACTGGGGTGTGCGCATCCATCTGTGGAGGATGTGCTAATGTCGCCCCGCATTCCCGCTTTCCAAAGGTGGGTGGCATTCGCTCCTTATTCAGGGACGTCTGCTCCTTGATCGAGATCGGGATGATGGGATGTCGGTTCTTCCTTCTGTGGATTCCTCCTCGGAACTCGTCACCTAGTCCGGGTCTCCCTCATAGATTTAATATGTTGTTCGTGAAACTCTTCCCAGTGCCATGTTTCCATGGACACCGGTTAATTACACTGCTTCTGTCAGGACAATCCAAAGGGTCCAGTCAGGGCAGAAACCTTTAGTCCGGGGAGTAGTCATGTCGAGGTATCAGTAGCGTGTCTAAACGCTGGGGAACCGACATGTCTATCTTTTGTCCCTTGTCATAGGGCTTCTCGAGGGCGTGGCAGCCCGAGGCATCCCACATCAAGCGTGGGGAATTATATGCCATAGGCATATATCTGAGGTTTTCCTCAGCTTCTTATGTTTGACATAGGGTATGCCGCAGGTTTAACGTTCAGCGGAGACGGATTGTCCTGATCATAAAATTAGCTGGAATGGATCGGATTGAGGAATTTCCCTTAAAGGGATGCCGATATCGGGGCCAACCCGAGGGTGGCTTCTTGAATGTTGTGAAGAGGAGTGGAATGGCATGATCTCGCCAGGATATGGTGGTCCAGGTGAGAATCAGGGTGGATGATGGATGGATGGATGAAGTGGAGGGGGACTGAGATGGGACTATCGTAATGGCGACAGTGATATTGGGCTTGAGCCTCGAAGATACCTCCTACGTATCCCCGTGGAAGGGAATCAAAGTCTGTGTAGTTCAGGATGGTGCTTGCGAGCCGACGTGACGGTGGACCTTGTCCCGATGGGCATCGTTAGAGAACCGATGTGAAGGTGAACCCGGGGGTCCACTGGTGATGGGCTTGAACCTCGTGGAGGCTTCCTACGTTCCATGCCTTGACATGGATCAAAGTCCTCATAGTTCAGGTGGAATTTGGAATACAGTTTAACGTCATGCGGGACGGGGGTGAACCGACGTGAGCGAGGTCGGAACGACCAGGTGATGGGATTGAACCTTATGGAGGCTTCCTACGTACCATGCCTTGACAGAGATCAAATACCATGTCGTTCATAATGGTGTGTCGGCGAACCGACGTGAGTGAGGACCTTGGTCCGGATGGTGCGAGGCTTACACACTAGGTTGCCCAGGTGCTGGTGACCTGACGTGAAGAAGGTCGGAGTGACCAACAGGTGGTGGGCTTGAACCTCTGGGAGGCTTCCTACGTACCATGCCTTGACATGGATCAAAGACCTCGTAGTTCAAAGGGGCTTCATCGGAGAACCGACGTGAAGGTGAACCCGGGGGGTCCACTGGTGGTGGGATTGAACCTCGTGAGGCTTCCTACGTACCATGCCTTGACATGGATCAAAGTCCTCATAGTTCGGGAATGGCGGTGGGTGTCAGCGAACCAATGTGAAGAAGGGACCTTGGTCCGATGGGAGATGGGCTTGAACCTCAGGGAGGCTTCCTACGTACCGTGCCTTGACATGGATCAAAGTCCTCATAGTTCGGGTTGGTCACAACAGCTTGTCATCGGACTGGAATGTAGTTTAACGTCATGTTGGACGAGGGTGGAACCTGACGTGAAGAAATGACAGGTGGTGGGCTTGAACCTCATGGAGGCTTCCTACGTACCATGCCTTGACATGGATCAAAGACCTTGTAGTTCAAATGGATGTGCAGTTTAATGTCATGTCAGACGGGGGCATACAGTTTAACGTCATGCTGGACGGCACACATTTTAACGTCATGTTGGATGGGGTGTTTTCATGGCCAATGCTTACTCTAAGCCCATGTGAGTCGTGCTCGGTGTGAGAAACAAGAGGCAGCAGAGACCTGACGATCACGTTGTGAAGGGTGCGTCCGTGAGAAACGAAGAGGGACTTACGTGTTGGGCGGCCCATGGTGCTGGGACTTACTCCAGGATGGATGCCTGAAGTGCGACAAAGCGCGGCGGTAGAGGGATTTGGGACCAAAGATGGAAGGTTCCCCGTTCCCTATCTCACCCTCTACTGGCCTTGGCAGTGGGGAAGTTTGAAGGTGTATGGGTGCTACCTTCCACAAAAGAGGCTTGTGGCTTATACTAGGGTGGTTTTCCTTCTCCCGTGGACATACGCCGCTCCGATAAGGAGGATATCATCCCTTGTGGAGGGGGCGACCCCATCTTTGTGGAGATGAGAAGCATAGGGAATGTCCGAGATGGGGGGACCCTGCGTTCGAGGTGCGGGGTCGGATCACGGTTTAACGTCATGTGTTGAGGATGAGGTGCTTGGCAGTTTAACATCCTACATCTTGGACAAGGTGGGTTTACTCCACACCCCTAGGACTTACATGACCGGTACCCTCTGCTCCTTGGGGGAGGGAAGGTACTGGAAAGGCCATGGTAAAGGGGGGTCGCGGAGCGAACCATCAAGGGGTCCACGTTAGCATGGCTATGCGAAGAAGCAATAGCCGTTAGCATGCCTATGCGAAGAAGCATTAGGCGAAGCAACGCTATGGGTGGTGTTGTCCATGGGATTTTGAAATCACATCGTGAAAACCTGGAGGGTCGCACGGGAAGAGGAATTTCCAAGCAAAGGAGTCTGCTTCGCGAAGTGGAGTGCATCGGCCTTAGCATGGGGCAAGGGTGTGAATGGGAGGTTCTTCACGAAGTGGAATAGTATTTGCGGAGCACAGACTCACGAAGTAGAGGGGCCTCGCGAAGCAAGGTGCTGGGAAGCAGTGTGCTTCGCGATGTACAGCGACCCCGACTTGGCATGTGGATAACTAGTACAGGATGGGTGTTTCACGAAGCATAAATGCTTTGCGGCTGCCCGGGTTCCCTTGGGAATCCCCTTCCTTCGCGAATTCCCTTAGGCTTCGCGAAGGTCATCCCTCTCAGAAGATGGGCTCAAGACGAGACAAGGCGAAGGCATCTCGCGAAGTAGAAGTACCTCGCAGAGCTCATGATTCCCGGGGGCGAAGGGTGCTTCGCGATTCGGGAGCTGAGAAGCCGAAAGGTCGGATTGTCTGTCTTTTTGGACTCAGGGGGAACCCTGTATTTATAGGAAAGGGGCGCCACGAAGTAGAACTCACGCGGTGCGAAGGGGCGGCGGGTGCTTCACGGTGGGCTCGCGAACGTCAGGGCGTTCGCGGAGCGGTACCGCCTCACGGTCTTCACGGCGGGCTCGCGAACGTTAGGGCGTTCGCAGAGCGTTACCGCCTCATGGTCTTCGCGGTGGGCTTGCGAACGTCAGGTCATTCGTGGAGCGGTACCGCCTCCTATGCTTCGCGGCGGCCACGATGCTCGGGGGGTGCTTCGCGTCGGAGCTTCGTGAGGCAGCGTGCAGGGCTTCTTTTTAGTCCCTTCTTTTCGTGCAATATTTTGGTGCCAACAAATGCCCCCCCTCAGACTTGGATCCATGGAGGGACGAAGATTCGAAGTCTGAGGGAAAATCACCAAAATTATCGGTGGTTCGTGATGCGGCCTCGCAAAGGGGCCTGCGGTGCTGTCGGCGGCCATGCGGTCCGAACGCGTCGCGATGCTCCGCACGGGCGGGACGTGCCACGAATCTCCAGGGTCGCCGCCTATAAATAGGGGGTTGACCTCTCTTTTTTCCTCTCACAACTTTTCTCCTCTTGCGCTCTCGACTTCGCGAAGCTCCGCGTCCTCCGCATCCGCTCTCCGCGAATCGAGCTTCGTGGAGAATCGCAAGTCTCCGACTCCGTGACCACACCAAGCAAACTTTTGTTTGCTGGCCTAGGCCAGACTCTATGGCTCAGTTTTGCACCCGATCTTCACGAGGGATCTTTTTGAGCAAGCTTCATAATCCAGCACGAAAAAAATCCTTTTCCGAGTTCCGAAACTGAAATGTCCCATCGAGAGGCTGTATTGGGGGTCCTTGCAGACGCATCCCGGAGGGATGAGATGGCTAACTGTCTGGGCCTAGGGGAGATGGTCTGAAGCCACTCGGACCATACTTCTTTGACATAACTGCTATCAGAGGGTCAGAAGAACTATATGCAGTGCAAGAAGCTTCCCTTGTATGGCTTCGGGCTGAGGGATGACGTCTTCATCCCTGAGGTGAGTAGGGACGAACCAGCTTGCTGGTTCAGGAGCACGCCATGTCAGCTCCAGTGGTTCAGGGCATCCTACGGTCATGCGCGAGAGGACTTCACACCCGTCACCACCGACTGTCTCTACAACCATGTGAACAATATTGATGAGAATCCACTGCAACCGGAGACGTCCCCTCCTCTATACCGTACCATGCTGAAGGCGTCTTTTCATGATTCGAAGAAGGGGTGATCCGATGAATGGGACTTGCGCCAGGGTGGTAACTTCACCAATGACTGGGCATGAGGCTACTGGGTAGGTGCCTCATGTGAGGAGTTTCGGGCCAATATGAGGAGAGTGGGTTTGTATGAGGCGGCATAGGCCTCCCAATTCCACATTTACCAACTGAAACAGCTGATGCCAGAGCTGCTGAGCAGATGGTCGTCTAGGACCAATAGTTTTCACCTGCACCATGGGGAGGTGGGCATTGGCCTGTGGGATGTCCACCAGATTTCAGGGGTTCCGGTCTTGGGGGCCATGTATGATGAGTTCTTCCCCGTCATGAGCGCGTGAGAGGATACGGAGCAGATGTCGCGACTGGCGTCGGCGCTGATGGCACTGGTCCCTGGAGAGGACAAGGAGGTAGTGAGGAATGTCCACTTTAAGAAGTGGTTCGAGAGGTTCCTGAACTTCCTGGAGAATCGACAGTTTCCTCTGAGGCCTCGAACATGTCCGAAGGTGGCTCAACGGGGCAAGGAGCACTCGTACTAGCGGGTCTTGGAGGACAGCCAATGGAAGACTTGGGGTTTTAGTGTCAGCACTGAACAGCAGCCGGTAGTCAGGCTGGCGGTGTTCATCGTGGCCCTTATCGGCGGTTGGATCCTACCGGTGAGGGATACCAGCATGGGGGTGTGGCCCAGCTCGTTTATCATGTCGTTGGTGATGGCCATGGGGCAATGGGTCAATCTGGGGATTCCAATGCTCACCAAGCTGTACAGGATGTTGCGGCACGTTAGTGAGGGCAAGAAGCCGCCAATGATATGCGGGTCCTTCCACCTTCTTTATGGGTGGATTGCGGCGCACATCAGGGGGATTTATGAGTATCCAAGCCTTATCTCGTCGCTGGGATCAAACTTCCTCCCCTCCATTCTGAATGCGGTCGGGAGATTCCCATTCAAACTAACCATGTCGATGGTGCTGAACTGGGTGTGGAGGGTGGATGAGTTTAACTTCCACCGATTTCCATTGCCGACGGGGATACTCACTGATGATGAGAAGGGAACGGAATAGCACCGAGCTTATCTCCTGGCCTTTCGAGGCAGAGTTTTGGTGGAACGAGTGGATCGTGAGCCGCTTTGTGAACTGTACACCCCACATCGGTTTGTGAGGAAGTTCTGGTGCCTCCAGCGGCTGACCCTGCAGGTCTACTGGGAGGTGAGTCATGAGGAGTACCCGTGCGTGATGAGGTAGTTGTGGCTCATGTTCACACGGGAAGACGGGAAGATGCGAATTGCACTGCCTCCATCCACCGCCGCTTTCGGATTAGTGAGGGAGTATGCCATTAGCTGGGAGTCTGCTTATCCAGGGGAGATACTGAGGCAGCCAACTATTCAGGTTGGTGACGACAGGCCTCCTCTATCCCGAGGTCGGGGTCAGAGGGCAGCAAGGGCCTCTCGCAGTGGCGGGGCCTCCGTGGCGGCGAGACCCGCACCGGCCGAGGGTGTGGCAGCAGTGGCGGATCCGGTAATTCCGGAAGAGCAGGGTCATCCAAAGGGGCAGCTACTGAGGGGATTTTATAGGATATCCACTCAGGATCTGGGGAAGCGGATGCATCATATCGACATGGCAGAGGATGCGGTCTTCCCAGAGGCCTGGGACATTTGGGATGTCAACCGGAAATTCCTCAGTCCACCTGAGATGTGGGTGCACTTGAATTGCCTTGGGATGGAGTTACCAGGCATAGGCCCAGTCTGGGCTGGTTTCGCGGCATCTCCGGCAGAGGCGGAGCAATACTTGGATGAGCTGGAGGACTACGTTCACTCCAGTGGTGTCCCACACCCAATGACAGACCGGGTGAGGGTACTGCTGGATCGGATGGTCCCCCCACAGCTGTCAGCTGCCGATCTGAGGGAGCGCTTCCCCCTACCGGAAGAATCAGAGGACTCCTCTCAGGTGGATGAGGCTGGCGGAAGGAGCCCATTGGAGGAGGGAGAAGTCGGAGACCAAGACTCAGATTCTAATGATTTCGCAGAGGCTCTCTAGGTAGCATTCCGAACTTCTTTCCTTATGGTCCATTCTTGGGCCATCACGGATTTCTCACCGATGTTTGAACCATACAGGAGAAACTTGTACGCAGGCCTTGCTCTCGCCACTCGGCGGGTGACGATGCAGGACCTTCATAACCCGCGCCTACGGCTATGTCCAGTTCTGCATTTGGTGGGGCCAGAGCACCTGAGGTGGCTCCTCAGGAATCTCTAGATCTTCCAATAGTATACGGAGGGTCACGCCTTGGGGCCCCGTTAGCATCGACTCAAGAGCAGCACCAGGAGATCGATCTCCGTAAGTTTCCTATACTGGATTCATTGTTGTCATATGTAGATTGTGCCAACTAAGGTTTGTGTCCCTCTATGTCGTACAGTTCTTCGACTGGCATGGGCTGTTGTGGCAAGGCTGGTCGGGATGTCTGGCGGCATCCCTCCTAGGGGCATGCCGGTGATGGTGGAGATAGTCCCCCCATCTCCCCGAGCTATAACACACACTATCACTGGCGGGGCCACCAGCAGGGTCGTGCCTGAGGTTATTGAGGTGGAGTCTGATGATGAGGATCAACCGGCCGACCCAAGTCCCATCATGCCTGCTCCGGCACCAGATGTCGTACCAGATTCAACACCAGATGCAGATCCTGCCAAGGACTTCCTGCGGGTATATCCTGCGTACGAGCCTTCCAATCACGCAGACTGGGACGAAACGGCCTCCGATGAGGAGGACAACAACATAGTCCACCGCCGATCATGGAAGCTAATCATGTGCTTCATCAAGGACACCCCCCAAATTCTATGGCTGAATGAAATGGACAGACTTCGCTCACGGCTATGCGAACTATGGGCTGGGGGAGTGGATGCCCAACGTCCTCATGCTCTCATCTGAGATATCATGGCCGAGAAGATCCGGGAGTATGATCGCGGGCTCAGCATGGGCTGGCAGCGGAGGACGGAGACCAACATCAAGAAGCTCCAGGAGGTTGAAAGAGAGGTCCAACAGATGCAGACCCGGGCAGATGAGCACTCAGCCTCTCTTAATGCACAATCTGAGCTGATCTCACAGTTGAAGGCCCAGCTGGCAGAGGCAGAAGATCATATGAGGTGGGCTTCTGGGAATATGGCTGCTATTCAGGCTGGCGTAGAGAGGGCCAGAGCCAAGGCTGACGAACTGCGCCCCGCCGCTGCTAAAGAGGAGCAGGAGCTGAGTCGGCAGCAGCAAGTCTTGGAAACCAAAAGCCAAAGGGTTGCGGAGCTGCAACTTTCTTTTAACGGGGTCAACCCATCCATGGGGGGAGTCGACCCCCGAGTATTGTAACAAATTACAAACCTTTTAATGGTACTTTCACACTTCAATTTTTTCTTCTTTTGAATACTGTAGCACGCATGATTTCCACTATTTGCATCAGTTCATTACATCCCTACGATGTTGGTGGGACGTCCAGTGAAAATTCCCCAAGCTCACGTGGGTCAAGCCCGATGTGAGAAATAGAAGATAGTTGCCCCATCGTTCCACCCAACATGGGAGTGGAAAACAAGCTTCGGGCATCTGGGGTTTGGATAACCAGTCCGGATTTCTGAAAGGTGGGAGAGGCCTGGCCAGAGAAGGAGGTTCTCAGAACATCTGAATTACCACTTCTTTAGCGTGCTCTTATGCACGAATAGTGCAATGCTAGGGGCACTGAAATCGGTCCGAACAAATGTAAATGGGAAGTGTGTATCACGATGCCCAAGATTCGGAACACTGTGGGGATGGCATGAAAATAAAGGACAATCGTTAACTGTGGTGGAGAAACGATATCCTTACCGCATTAGCCTGAAATGGGGACAACAAATGAGGGTCGACCGTTGACCATGTTCGAAACACAGGACCAGGTCACAAATGTTGTCGGTCAATCCTTTGGGATGTTGGCCCAGGACAGTTGGCGGACCCTAGGTCAAGCATCCACACTGTTAGGGGGTCCTTTCAGACACGACCAGTATTTCGGAACATTGGCCCAGGATAGTAGGTGAGCTGATGCGGCATGGGACTAGGCCGTTAGGGGGTCCCTTCAGTCATGAAAGGGGAAGAGGGTCCGAATAAGGGGTACGCAAAGCGTGGAATATGGAGCGATGGTTTGTCTGAACAGAATCTAACACTCAGGTAGTTACACCACCGTGGTGGGAGTACGCCAGATGGGTGCATTGGTTTGGTTATGGATCCTTCCTTCTTTGGGACAGAGCCTCTCTAGCGAGGGGTCCGGCCAGGGGGCCAGAAATGGGAAGGATAGGATTAATGATTCCTATGGGCTGGACCCTAGGAAAAATACTAGGGTGTCTCTACGTATCCCATGAGGATGGAAATCAAGCCATACGTAGTTCTGGAGAAAAATGGATAGGAAAATTACTATGGGATGGACCCTAGGAAAAATACCAGGGTGTCTCTACGTATCCCATAAGGATGGGAATCAAGCCATACGTAGTTATGGAAGCGTAGTTTAACGTCATGCAGGATGATGAGAATCCTGGCCTTGTTGGTACACATCCTTCCAAAACTACTAAGCCCACGCGAGTCATGCTCGGTGTGGGAAACAAGAAGTAGTGGTGGGACTTTCCCGACACAGAAAAGGGCAGGTTAGGGTGAAGGGACGTTCGGTGAATATCGGCCCCATGATACTAACACGCCCATGTGGCGCACTTAGATGCATGAAGAGATAGAGTTGAATATGTTGGAATTCCACTTGAACATGAGGAAGTGGAAATGTGTGAATCATGACGCTTGAGATTTGGATCACAATGACAGTGGCGTGACGATAGAGGATAACTGTTAACCATGGAAGAAACGCACCATCCATATCGCATTGGCCTAGAATGGGGAAAAACAAACGAGGGTTGACCGTTGACCATGTTCAAAACATGGGACCATGTCGTAAATGTTGTCAGATATCCTTAGGGACGTTGGCCCGAGATGATAGGAGAGCCCTTAGGCCCAACTTCCATGGAGATCCCTTAAGCCTAGTATCCATGTCGTCCGAGGGTCCTTTTGGATGTGGAAGAGGATGAGGATCCAAATAGCGAGCTCACGAATCTTGGTCATGGGACGAGGGTAATGTCCCCATGAAAATCCCACACTTAGGGCTCTTTGTCAAAACACATCTGAATATGACAACGAGACGTATTAGATAGAGGGAGAAGAGTCCTTTCCAACAGGGAGATCTTAGTTTAGGGTCGTAAAATTCGGACCATGAATGGGTAAGGGGATCAGGGGACACATGGAAAGGTGGTTACAAAACCCGATGTGAATGAGGACCTAAGCCCTACTTACCATGTGTTCTCTAGGGAAACGCTCGAGTCGAGGGACTGAACCTGAAGGTTAGGATGGGCCTGTGGGGAAGTGACCGAGGCGCTCCTACGTATCTCATGGGGATGAGAATCAAGCCATACATAGTTCTCAAAGGTGGCACGGTAAGGTACCAGTTCCAGGGTAAAAGGGAAGTGCGGGCGTGGCCCTTGCATTGAAAGAAGCGAAATTTGATACATCTTGTTTGTCCTTTAAGGTGAGTGGTTTTTTTTGTGAAGCGACAGGCCTAGGGTAGCAGGACCTGGTGTCGCCATAAGAATAAATCCGTGATAGGCGTTGACAAATGGCATGGCACGTGACCAATACCCAACATGATGTCCACTACAACGAGGTCATCACAATGCAGTTTCGTTTTTCGCCGTGCGGCCAGGACGATAATGTCACAGTTTAGGGTCGTGTGACAGGACCAAGCATGCATTTTAACGTCATGCAGCGCAGACATAGTAGAGACGATGCTAGGCAGGGAATGTGTATGGTGTCGTGCGTCATAACCGACGTGAATGGGGGCATAATCTCACATTATACCGTACGTAGTCCCGAGAGAGGAACCTCAAGCTGAGGGGCCCACATAGAGGTGAAAGGTAACGGGGGAGAGACTAGCTCCCAGATGAACTGGACCCGAAAACGAGACGTTCGAGTGGTCCTACGTATCCCATGAGGATGGGAATCAATCTGATCATAGTTCCAAGGAGATCTTAGTTTATGGTCTTAGAGCTTGGACCATGAGTGGGTGAAAACTTTCTAGGTAAGCGCAGACCTTGTCCAGATCCCTAAGCCCACGTGAGTTAAACTCGGTGTGGGAAACAAGGGGGGAAGATCCTTATCGCAATACCTGAAACATCCCATTAGGGGGAGTCGGTGAAGAGCCCCGAAGGACACCTTTGACATGGCTTTTTTCCCCCAATGCACAGACGTGCACGGAGGAATAGTACTAAGAGTTCCGAAACTCTACTTGGACTTGATGAGACTGGAGAAGGATGTGAATCGTGTAACTGACATTTTGGGCTTAATGGGGTTGGCGTGGTGATAGAGGATAACCATTAACTGTGGCAGAAAAAACAGTTTCCATATCGCGTTAGCCTGAGGTGGGAACAACAAACGAGCATCGACCGCTGACGATATTCGCAACGTGGTATTTTTATCGATTTGTTGTCTGAAACCCTCAGGGGCGTTGGCCCATGACGGTAGGAGAGCCCTTGGGCATAGTATCCAGGCCATTCTTGGGGATCCCTCTAGGTGTGAAAGATGATGGAAGCCCTGATGAAGGGATACACAAAACTTGGAAAGTGGGTGCGGATGTGTCCGAGTAAATCCTGACATTCCAGGTAATAAACTAGAGTACCCTTAGGCACATTGGTGAACCGTTGGAAAGGGTCGACGAAACAGCTCGAGAATGAGAGGTACATGGCGTGGTTATTACAAGACAGAAGTGAATAAGGGAATAATCCTACGCCACACCATATAATCCCCTCGTGGAGGAAGAATAAGACAAGGAGCCAAGGTGGGATGGATATTCCCAAGAGATGGGGTTGGACCCGAAGCCTAGACATTCAGGTGATCCTACGTATCCCATAAGGATGGGAATCAAGCCACACGTAGTTCTGAAGCGATACCCAGGGGGAATAATATCCTAACAAGGAGGTGTACGGAGCGGCGGGTAATGAGAACATAATACCACACCATACCGCACAGTTCTGTAGGAAACAATCTGGGCCAAGGGGCCCGAAAAGGCCAAGGGGCCTGAGGGTAGGCCTCGGTGAGGGAGGTCTGAGGCTGGGCTTTGGTCAGGATGGCCTGACTAACTTTTAGTTTAACGTCTTGCAGCAAGGACGGGGGTCGTGGGCCCAGAGAGGCCAAGGGGCCTGAAGCTGAGCCTCGGTTAGGAAGGCCTTCCCAATTTGCAGTTTAACATCTTACAATGAGGATGGGGAAAGAGATAATTGTATCTCATCCGGGGAGGTGTATGGAATGGCGAGTAACTCGGCGCGAAAGAGGACGTATTCCTACACTACGCCATACATCCCTTATAAGAGAATCGGGGTTGTGGGCCCGACCATTGGTGCCACCCGGAGGGAAGTTTGTCGCTTCAGGATGGGGCAGAACGAATCACTGCACTCGATGTTTGGGACATCTCGGGGTGGACCTGAAGGTCCAGGACACTGTTGACCATGTTCTAAACACAGCGTTCCTATGGTGACCTGATATGGGAGCAACAAATAAGCGTCGACCATTAACCAAATTCGCAACGCGGGACTTGTATCGGCTTGTCGCTCGAAAACCCTTGGGGGCGTTGGCCCGTATCAGTAGGAGAGCCCTCAGGCATTGTATCCAGGCCATTCTTGGGGGTCCCTCTGGGTGTGAAAGATGATGGAATCCTAGTCAAGGAGTGGGTGAAGCATAGTTGTATCTATCCACGAAAGAGGCGAACATCTCCAGGGGGGACGTGCAGCCAGGTCGAGGCTTGATCGACGTGAGTTGGGGTGAAAGGGTACACCATGCCGTATGTCTTCACCTAGGGGGAAGATTTTGGATTTTGGGTTGGTCCAACAGAAGAAATGTCTGGGTGGTCCTACGTATCCCATTAGGATGGGAATCAAGCCATGCGTAGTTCTTGAATGCCATGTAGTTTAACGTAATGAGGTGAGGACGTGGGAGGATAGAAGAACGAAAGTGGCCACATGGTGCAACCCTTATAATCCTTGTACGATCGGGGCTAAGAAATCCTACTCCTCATCATGCAAGGATCCTCCAAGGAAACTATACCCAAGGGGGGCAGTGGAAGAGGAGAGCTCGGGGCTGGGCTCAAGGCGAGGCGTCTAAGCGTTCCTACGTATCCCATTAGGATGGGAATCAAGCCACACATAGTTCTTGAAGCGCAGTTTAATGTTGTTCTGGACAAGAGATGCATCTCATTTAGGGATATGTATGGTATGGCGGGCAATCCGACGCGAATGAGGGTGTATCCCACACCACACTGTACAATCCAATAAGAGAGTCTGAGTCGATGAAAACCAAGGGGCTTGAGGCCGAACCACGGTCAGGGAGACCTGACTGGCTTGCAGTTTAACGTCCTACAGTAAGGATGGGGGTCATGGGCCCAAAAAGGCCAAGGGGCCTGAGGCTAAGCCTCGGTCAGAAAGGCCTGACTGGCTTGTAGTTTAACGTCTTGTAGTAAGGACAGGGAGAGATCTTATTTTAAGTTCATAGAGCTCAGACCATTTTGAAGTTTATCATCTTGTAGGACTATGATGCAGTTTAAGGTCGTGCAAGACCATTTCTCCCTAGGTAAAGTACTGCTTGAGGAACTTGGAGTTGGTGGGAGGAGTTATGCGCTCACCATTCATGGTCTCCAAGGAGTATGCTTCGTTGGGGTAAACCTTGTGGATGACGTAAGGTCCTTCCCATTTGGGCTCTAGCTTGGGTGGTTTCCTACCAGGGATCATTGGCGCTCGAAGGGCCAACACCAGATCGCCCTGCAGAAAAGAGTGAAGGCGAACCTTCTTGTTTAAGGCCCTTGCTATCTTATTCTAATGCCTTTCCAGATTGTGCAGGGCATGAAGCCTATTCTCGTCCAGTGCTTCCAATTCAGCTAGAAGGATTTCGGCCACCTCATCTGGTGCTTGCTGGTCATAGACTGCAGTGTGTAACGATGGCAGCTGGATCTCAATAGGTAGGACGGCCTCAGCCCCATACACCAGGGAATATGGGGTCACCTGGTTGGATTTGCGAGTCATCGTCTGATAAGCCTAGAGGGCATTGGGGAGCTTGTCCGGCCAACTTTTCTTGTTCTGACCGACCATTTTTTGCAGAATGTTAGAGAGGGTTTTTTTGAATGCCTTGATCTGTCTGTTTTCCTATGCATGATAGCAGGAGGTATGGTTAGAACGGATATTGTACTTGGCGTACATTTTTTTTAGCTCAGCCGCTCGTAAGTTGGTGTCGTTATCGGTGAGGACAGCGTGAGGGACCCCAAACTGGTGGATGATATTGGAGCTCACAAAGTCGACGATGGAACGGGCATTGACCTCTTTGAGTGGAACTGCCTTTGCCCACTTGGAGAAGAAATCTATAGCAGTTAGGATGAACCTACACTAGTGAGATGTCGCTGGTGGATATGGTCCCAATACATCAAGTCCCCACACCGCAAATGGCCAAGAGTACCTGGTGGAGTGGAGGGGTTTTGGTAGCTGATGCAGGAAGTTGGCATGAACTTGGCACACGTTGCATCTCTTGGAAAACTCGATACAATCATAGATCATAGAGGTCCAGAAGTACCCCAACCTCCGGATTTGATGGGACAGCTTTGGCCCAGCTTGATGGGCACTAAAGGAACCGGCGTGAACCTCTTGCATAACCTGAGAAATCTTGACTCCTTGAATGCAATGGAGGAGAACGCCATCAAATCTCCGCTTATAGAGGATCTGCTCAAGACTGAGACCACTCTAGAGGGTAAATTGTAGCGTACGACGTTGGATTCGCTCGTGCTCGGCCCGGTTGTCTGGAAGGCAACCATTTTGGAGATACTCGATAAAAGGTGCCCTCCAGTTGGGAGTGGCTTCAACCACTATGTCTGAAGAACCCGGGACCCCTGACGTAGAGGGTCCGGCGGTGAGATGACTTACCCGCAGGTCGTCATTGTCCTCTTGGGTGACGGGGGCAATGACTCTCCGGTGTGCCACATGTATGATCAAATCATCTTGCTCAGTTTCCACAAGCGACGCAGCTAAGCTGGAAAAGATTCATCTTGACCGTTTTGTGACTGAGGGACATGGGTGACCTCTGGCCAAGAGGAGAACTGGGCCATTAGGCGGAGGGTGCACTCCAGCAATGGCACAAGCTCCGGATTCCTGATGACATAATCACCATTGACCTGCTTGATTACCATCTCGGAATCTCCTTTCACATGTAGATGGGGCACGTCGATCTCGAGGGCCAACTCGAGGCCGATGATGAGAGCCTGGTACTCTTCCTCGTTGTTGGTATAGCCTTCTGTCAATAGGAATGAGTATGGTAGGACGGCTTTCACCGGGGTGATGAAGACGATACCCAGGCCCACTCTGTTGAGATTAGGATCATTGAGCCTCCTACCGGTGGGGCTCCGAGAGGCACCGTCGAAGTGCATTTTCCAACATGAGATGGCACGATCGACTGAGAGGATCGTCTCATCAGGAAAATACAGGTCCAGGGATTGATCCACAGAGGTTGTATGGGCAGCTAAAAATTATACCAACGCATGTCCCTTAATGGACTTCTGAGGTACGAACCTGATATCAAACTGCTGGAGGATCACTGCCCACCGTACTAGTTGGCTAGTCAACATGGGGTGGTTCAGGATGTACTTCAGTGGGTCTACCTGAGAGACCAATTCTACCTCATGGTGTTGTAGGTAATGCCGCAACTTCTGTATGGAAAAAATGAGCGCAAGGTATCCCTTTTCAATAGGGGAGTATCTGATCTCCGTATCGAGAAGCATGCGGCTGAGATAGTAGATATTTTTCTTCGTACCCTCGTTATTCTTCTGGATGAGAAGTGCACCGAGAGATCATTCCAGGCCAGTCACGTAAAGGACCAACGGCTTTTCGGAGATGGGTGTCATCAAAACCGGAGGTTGGAGTAGGTACTGCTTGATTTCCTCGAAGGCAGTCCGACACTCTTCATCCCATTCATAGGCGGTGCCCTTCTTCATGATTTGGGAAAAGGGATTACACTTGCCGGCCAGATTCGCTATGAATCGGCGTATATAGGCTAAGTGGCCTTGGAGACCTCGAAGTTCCTGAATATTTCTCGAGGGAGGCATTTGGCTAATGGCCTTGATCTTCTCAGGGTCGATCTCAATTCCCCGGTATCTAACAACAAATCCAAGAAACTTACCAGAGGTGACCCCGAAGTCACACTTTAACGGGTTCATCTTCAGGTGGCAGGAATGGAGGATACCGAACACTTTCTCAAGGTCTTTGATATGGTCCTGGCATTGGCGTGATTTGACCACTAAGTCATCCACGTAGCATTCCACCAGCATCCCGAGAATCGGCTTGAATATGCGATGCATGGCCCTCTGATAAGTGGCACCTGCATTTTTCAGGCCGAAGGGCATAACCTGGTAATAAAAGATACCTTGGGGAGCCTTGAAGGCAGTGGACTCCTCGTCCTCGGGGGCCATCTATATCTGATTGTACCTGTAATACCAATCCATGAAAGAGAGGGCTTGGAACCCGACCGTGGCATCAATCAATAACTCAGTCACCGGTAGGGGAAAGTCATACTTTGGGAAGTGGCGATTGAGATCGCGGAAGTCGATGCAGACTCTGATTTTCCCGTTCTTCTTCCTGACTGGCACAATTTTGTAAAGCCACTTGGGGTACTGGACTTCCTTGACGAAGTTGTCTTTGATAAGCTTGTCAACTTCGGCCTCAACCATAGCACCGTGAGAAGGGTGCATCTTTCTGGGAGGCTGCTTAAACCCGCGATGGTTTTACGGGAGGCCCAGGCGGTGAATGGATACCTAGGGATCTAGTCCTGTCATCTCGTTGTAGCTCCATGAAAACACATCATGGTGTTTCTTGAGAAAGTCTATGTATCGCTGCTGCTCCTCGGGGGACATGGCTGCACTGATCAATGTGGGTCTTGGATCTGCCTTGCTACCAAGGTTCACCTGTACCAATTCATCAACCATGGTAGAGACGCCCTCCTCAAAGGCGGGGGTAGCATCCTCCAGATCTTCCTCTCCACCCGTGGAGGGGTTTCCCGCAAAGGGGGCTTCTTCTGGGCTATCAAACCCTGACGGGCAGCTGGTGTCAGCTTGGGCAGCATTGGTCATCATGTCAGGAGACCCACTCGCCACTGAGACCATAGCAATGAAGGCAGTCGATCCTATCCCATCTGGCCTTCGGCCTAAGGGGCCACGTTTGATGACATCAAAGTAGTGGTGACGCGTCAGCCTGAGTCGGTTGATTCCAGCCCAGCGGAAGAGACACGTATGACGTACTGTCGTTGTCATAAGCTTGACATTCTGGTATCGCACAGGGGTAGGAGGATCCGGGATCACTTGATCCTGGTTGGTGTAAGAGTACGAGGTGATTTTCCATCGTCGCTTGGACATGGTAACACGCCTTCCTTGCATACCCGAAACAACAAAACATTGCCCCATGTCCGGGGTCATGGCCTCCAATCGATGGATCGGGAAGATGTAGGCATCATCCAGGCCTGCCCATGGATCACTTGTGACCGGGGCGGGTTCATCCTCACTTACTAGGATTTTCTTATCCTTGCTCTTATAATAATCGGCATCCAGATAGTAGGCTTCACAAGAGGCGAAAGGAGACGCATCTCCTTGGAGCATGCCTACTCGACCATTGAGAGAGTATTTGAGGCATTGGTGATACGACGAAGGCACCGCTGCATGAAGATGGAGCCATGGCCTACCCATCAATGCGTTGTAGGCGGTGTCCTGAGAGACAACTATGAACTCGGTGTTGGCAATTAGGCCGCCGAACTGGGTCTTCAGGTGGATCTTACCAACTGGGGATTGTTCGGTCCTATCGTATCCCTAGATTATGAGGTCAGAGGGCGTCAAATCATCTTCAGACAGACCCAGCTTTCGCAGTGTCCAATTCGGGATTAGGTTGATCCCGGAACCCGTGTCAACAAGGCAGCGGTGGACTTCCACACCATTGAAGTGGACAGTGATGTACAGTGGGAGAATATGCCCCTGTATGGGAGGGTCTTCATCTTCACCGGAGAACGAGATAACTGTCTGGCATTCGGCGTTCTCAATTGCCTCGGCGTTGAAGGCTTCCGCAGCTACTACCTTCGTCTCAAACTGAAGGGGGCTCCTTAGGGCCTCGGCAAGTGCTTTGCACATTTCAGACGATAGGAGAAGGGCCTCAAGGATAGAAATCCTTGCTAGAATGTCGGCTAGGTTCTTCAAGACATCATACTTTCATGCCAAGCGTGAGACTCTTCTTACAGGAGGTCGTTCTGCAGTTGGAGGCATAGCGGGTCCTGACGGTTGAACCGGAAGTTGGCTAGTGTTGGGTACATCCCGCTGCCTACTAGTTGAAGCCTGGAGAGTAGTCTCCGGATTAGGATCAGACAGCAGATATTGGTCTGTAGCTGGGCAAGACTGACTGTGATACGGACGAGGCAGCTCTGCCTGATCTAGTAGCACAAATGGCAGTGGAGGTAGAACTGAGGGCATCAGATGAGGTTGCGCGTGCTGAGCTCTGCGCAGAGCATGCTGTCTGGTCTCAGTAGCGTGCACAACCTGGCTGAAAGTGCTTGCTGGTGTGCCTTGACGACCAGCGTGGTTGTGGTTCCGCTGGTATTGACGTTGTCTGGAAACGTTGGGGAGGCTCGCCTGGTGTTCCCCCTCATCGGGAGTCATATAGGGCTTTACCATCTCCATGGTGTTAACCAAAGCGTACCCCTGGCTGTCGCTCGACGAGTCATCCACCACCAGGTAGATTCTGGGAGGAATCCCCATTTCAGGGGGCATAAATTCTCCAAAAGTGTGGGATGACGACGGCAGTGGTGGAGCGCGTTGCTTCTTCTTACGTCGTCGTTGCTTGCCCTTTTGGGAAGAGGTCGGCTATGAAGACGATGCAGAGGTACTGGATACTTCCCCCGAAGGCTCCGGCTGATTTAGGCATGCCTGAATGATACCATGGGCACGGGCGATGGTTTTTCGAGCCATCCAGTCGTCGTATTTCTAGGACCCACGGCTAGGAACCTGCTGCCACTCGCCTTCGCTGTCGCTACCGATCTCTGACCCTACAAAGACACCCGCTACTTGTGTTGGTTCCGGGCCCAACCTGACTATGTTGTTGTCGACCTGGTCTTGAAGCCAGTCTTTAAACACATAGCATTTCTTGAGAGTGTGACCCATAATCCGATGATAAGGACAGTAGTTGGGATGATCGATGAGATTCACCTCTACCGGCCTTCTGCACTCGGGTAGGCGCACAATCCCTTGCTCTAGAGCACTTTAGAAGTAGCCAGGGACCTGATTTTCGTTGAACGAATAGGTTTGGTGCCTTCTTTCCGGATAGGGGGCCCTGGGGGCCTGGCCATGATGAGGGGTCGGAGGGGCCTGCCGAGGAGGCAGTGCCTGATTGTCTCGCCTAGGTGGTGGTGGCGCATTGTGCGGGGGAACCTGTCGATTCTGAGGCGGTCGCTGCTAGGAAGGAGCATGCGCTTGAGGTGGAGGACCTCTGCGGGGTTGTGGGGCCGGTGTCGCTGGTAGTAATTCCAGCTGCCTGGGGGCTTCTATTTGGGCCACCACGGCGGGTTCGGCTCTGGCAGCCCTCCTAGCTGGGATCACAGGGGGCAGAAAACATGCCTGACTAGCCTGTTGCAGAGCCTCCTCGAGGCGTTGAGCCTTATCTGAGAAATCATGGAACCCTCCAGGGTAGTTCTGGGTGATCAGGGAAGGAACCAGCTCCGTTTTAACGTTCCCTACACACATCGTCAGTAATTTTTCCTGAGTCAGTGGCATGTCAAGGGAGTATGTAAGTCCCTTCCACCGGGCGATAAAGTCCGCGACTCGCTCATCAAACCTTTGTTTGCACTTGAAGAGGTCTGTGATGTTGTTCTTTTGGGTGGTGGAGCTGAATTGGTATAGGAACTGCCGGCGGAGATCCTCCCAACCAGTCACCGATCCGATAGGGAGCTGGTTGTACCAGACGAATGTGGGGCCCTCCAATGTTTGTACAAAACATCAGAGCTTGGAGGATTCTTGCTGGGCCGGAGTCCCCAGCATGGGGCCACACCTGGAAGAAAAGTGGTCCAAGTGCTGCGGCGGGTCCCTTGTCCCGTTGAAGGGCGAGAAAGTGGGGTTCCCAAAACCCGGGGGTGTGGGCATATCATCCACCCATGCGGGATATGGCTTGTCATCCAGTGGGACTGCCACCTTCCGCGTTTCCAACGCTTCGAGGCGTGTGATGAGTGCCGCTATAAGATCATCCGGGTGGGGGTCCCTGTCTTGACGGGGATCCATAATCACAAGTGTGTTTCCAGGTTCTTCGACATGGTAGATGGCTTCAGCAGCTCGTGGAGCGACTGGCGAAACGGCCTGCGGGGCGGCTGGGGGAACTCGGGCTAGATTCCTCATATTTCCCCGTCGTTCAGGAGGGTTTGGCGAGACGTATCGCGCCCTCTTGCCATGAGTTCTGGCTTCTGCCCTGTCTGTGGAAGTAGCATGATCAGGGTTTCTCAGAGGCATCTCACTGGGGGGGAAATTGTTCTTGCCCCTGCTTCCCCAGCTTGGGATTACCATAGTTGGGTCGCCTCTCTGCAGCGCGCTCGGCCAGGAGTTCGTCAACCATCCTCTTCTGCTCAGCAATATGTTGGCGTAACGCGGCCTTCTCGGGATCTTCATCCGTCTTCTGTACAGAGGTGGATGGGTCGGAGTGCTTGATAGTTCTGACGTGCTCCTTACCCTTACCGGAATTTCGACTGAGTACCAGCGACTCGGTGGGTACAAGGAGGCCTAGAAGGTTCCTCTGTTGACGGGTAACCCTCCTTTATGGGTCCAGCAGTGGTGGTACACCCTCAGGGGGTAAGTCTCCATCGAGAAATTCAAGCTCATCTTCCTTGTCCACTACGTCAGCCATGTGTACCGCGACCCCTCTCGAGGGCATGTCATCAATGTCGCATAACGAATTGGGCTGCCTTCGGATAGGACTGAAGAGGAGAGCGGCATAGTGTCCCCATCCATGGACTTGCACATGGGGGGTAGCTTCCCTGATGACTCTGCAAAGTACTTTGAAACTCTGAACGCATTTCCATTGAAGGGTGCTCTGACGGCCTGGTGACTCAAGGTGTTGGGCCACAGGGAGGGCAGCCAAATCGATCAGGCGGCATTGCTCGCCGATTTCTTCAAAGTGCTCTCAACTCCTGGGGTACATCACCCGCTCGTAATGAAGGCGGAAGTGTGTCTCCCATAGGGTTCGGCGGAAGCACCCCACTTCCTCTAGGGTAAGGGACTCTGGTGTGAAAAAGTTCGGCACTGCCGTCGGCCAGAAATTCTCCGAGAAGTGATCCACTACGAGAATGCTCCAGAAGCTCCTGGGTTCAGACTCGGGGTCTGGCCTCGTATTGCCCCACTCATCAACTGGAGGCAGTTGAGGTACAGGTAGTGGTACCGAGGCGGACCGCTGGGACAGTAAACTTGGCGGCGGAGAACACGGCGAACAAGCTGACTGGCCGTCGAATTCCGGGCCATCCTCTGAAGAGTGAGGTGACCTGACCACGATATCACGATATGATGGGCTGATAGCCATAGCTTATGGCGTAGGATTTGCGGTTTCCGGCGATAGTTCATGTCCTTGCTCTACCGCTTTTGGTCCCCAAAATAGCTCTTCGTGATCTCTGGTAGAGGTAGAGGGCGCCTCTAGTGACGACGGTGGTGATTGCACGGTCAAGACATGCGGAATTTCCATAATTTCTTCCTCCTAGATGTACCTGTGGAGAGAGGCGGGAATCCGGTGTACTTCGCATTCTGGGAGGACGAGGCTTACGTGCCTCGTTCCTGCCCCAGTCCTTGACACAGAGGAGCGGGGAGAAGGTTCCTTCACTCAGTAGCTGACCGTGTTGTTGTGACACATCAAATTGATTATTTTTTCAAGGTTGATTTATAGTCTAGGGTAGACCCTAGGTCGTCTCTCAAAGAGCGTTTGTTGGTTTAGAGTGTGTATTTTAAATAAAAATGACTAAGAGAGGGGGTGGTTTTGAAAAGAGTTTAAAACAATGACTTGGTTGAAATAGCTTAAAAATTGAGTGACCTAGTGGATTATGAAAAATATGAGATAAAAGGGTTGATTTGATTTCACTACACACATATCAAGTTCATTGTTTATAGAGATTCATCTTAGGTTTAGAGTAATTCTTTGGCTGGAGTTAATTGGAATCCCGATTAATTCCTAAGCTTTTATTTCAATGCTTTAAGGACCCAACCTTGACGTAACAATCATATTGTCAAGGTCCAGTACTTATGTATGGAATAAGAGCTTCCAAATCATATTGAAATCTCAATAAGGTGGGTATGAAAATTATTCTTGTGATGTCCAATCGGAACAACACAAGTCAAGCACTCAAAACCTCACACCGATCGGTTAGAAATTAAGAGCATAACACTCACATGTATCAAATCAAGAATTAAAATCTGAAATAAAATAAGATAAATGGAATGAAATGTTTAAAAACCCAAATTACTCCAAACCAGTATCTAGTTTATGCATCGGAACTCCCTTTACATGTGTGTAGCTCCCTCACAACGAACACCCTAATTTTAGCTCGACATCGAGAGGAGGAGAAAGCTCGGGTTGAACTCCTTCTTCATTGTTGATACCCCTATGAGGATAGGGGCCTCCAGAACCTCAAAGGTGATTAGGTGACTCCTATAGGACTCCAAATTGGTAGAAATTCACTCCTTGGCCGAACTTCTAAATGAGGATCCCAAGGTGCCCTTTTATAGGAAATGTGGGAGGTGGTTTTGGGCACACAGATTTACTAAAACCACTTGGAACATTATTTTAGCCTACCAGACAGTCTTAACACATTTTGTGGAAAACTAAAAAGTTGTATCCCCGCGTCTTGAATATCTCCACATAAAGTTTGGCATCATTTCAACAAGTGTAGCGCGAGATATGGACAGATCACTGCACACAAATTTTGACCTCGATCAGATTGGGTGTGCTTGACAAATCAGGTCGGCTGGGCCTCTTAATGTCCGAATCTATCTTGGGTTATTAAATGAAAGTTGTATCCCAATGATTTTTGGATAATCCCACAAAAATTTCATCCCATTTGGATGCACGGTGTAGTATCCTCATGAATTTGAGTCCATTGAACTTCTTGGATCCTGCGCAGTTTGGACCATTTTTCAAGGACTTCATCATGGGCCCTCCAAATCACCTCCACCTACATTGTAATTTTCAAAACAAGTATCATTTCCCTATCTAACAGTGATAAAAAAAATTATTGAATCAAACATGAATCACAATTTGATAATATTTTTATAATTTTTAATACAAAATATGTTTAGCACAGCGATGTAAGGGTGAAAATGAAACAGTGAATCGTGGTACGATCACACCCCCACACCTAAACATTTGCACTCATGGGAAAATTCACATTCCTAAAAATTATGCATGTAGATATTCCCAAATTCATGAAGATTTAACATTCTTGAGAAATTAATTTCTGATAGAATTGTGATCAAATAAAAAATCACACCGAGGAGTTATTCTTAGTGATCATGGAAAAAGTCGTCTCAAAAATTGTATCCAAATGAAATTCGAAGAGACTTATGATACCAATCAAAGAAAATAATTCAAAAGTTAATCATGTCACCAATTATCCACGTGTGTGTGTGACAACCATTTCATTCTATTCTTTCCACTTTCTATTAAATAAATATAAGTTATTTTAAAATTAGTCTACTGACTTGATTCTTTCCACCGAACCTGCCCTACATCCTTTGTAATCAAATTCCAAGACCCACTCAATTAAGCATTCCCAGAATTTAAACCTAAATCTCCTGACCTAGATATCCCCATATGTTGTACATTTCATCACTCCCCTCAATATTTATTTTTTTTCAAAAGTTGCACTTGGAACAAATCTCACACTCTTATCTCAACCCATGTTTGATGTCCTCACAACACTAATTGTAATATTTATAAAAACATCAAAAGTCGAGAAAGGGTGGTTTTTGACCTGCCCAAAATACAACCCCTTTTTTTTAGGGCATACAACAGTCGGATAACAGGTACACATGCGTAGGTCAATCTGGTACAGTAATGAAATAGATCAGATAAGGAACGAACGTATGTAAAGATCATTTGGAAAGTAGAGAAAAACTAACCTAAATTATATTTACCTTCAATAAAGTAAGAAATGTTCACACTTCATGGTTGGGTGAAAAATTTTGTGGAGAGATTAAATGACACAATTTTCCCTTAAACTATTCATAAAAAAGGGTACCACTCTTCTCAATGGATTCAAAATGATACAACCATTCATATCATCGACCAACAACCAATTTTCAAGAAAAATTCACACCACAATGTTGAATTCATGCTGAAATGCACATTTCATCAGATTTTTTTTTTGAATGTTAAAACAACTTGAAAATGGGAAATTCCTCATGTATTTTCAATAACATCAATGATAAAACGGGCATCATTTTCCATGATAAATTAGGCATCAAAATTATCATTTTAGCACAGAAGTGAGGGGGGGAAATAGGGGGCAAGTGAAAATACCATGCAACAAGCGAAAAAGAGAAAAAGAAGGAAAGATGATAAAAAATTCCTAACTAACCCAAGAATGTACCCATCCCCCCACACCTAGAGAATGCAGTGTCCTCACTGTAATAAAAGAGACTGTGGGAAGGAAGGATAAAACCTGGTGAGTATTATTCATATACCACTTCTTGAACATGGAGTTCCTCCATTGGTGACTCTGGAATGGCTTCACGGAAGTGCTTCACGGAAGTGCTTCAGCTGCCTCCCATTGACAGTGAAGGTTTGCTTGGTGTCTTCATTTTGAACCTGGACAACACCAAATGGAGAGACATTAGTAACAATGTAAGGTCCAAACCAACGGGAACGAAGCTTACCAGGGTGCAACTTCAGCCTTGCATTTTAGAGGAGGGCCTTCTGCCCGATGTGAAATTGAAGATGAAGGATGAGATGGTCATGGGCAGCCTTGGTTCGCTCCTTATAAATTCGAGAGTTCTCATATGAATCTCTTCTCATTTCCTCCAATTCCTGAATCTGCAACTTCCTTTGAATACCTGAACTAGAAAGATTAGAATTGCATTGTTTAATAGCCCAGTAGGCCCGGTGCTCTACCTCAACAGGGAGGTGACAACTCTTCCCAAAAACTAGCCGATATGGTGACATGCCAATTGGAGTTTTGAATGCAGTACGGTAATCCCATAATGAATCATAGAGTCTAAGACTCCAGTCTTTTCTGTTTGGCTGAACCGTTTTCTCAAGAATCTGTTTTACCTCTCTATTTTATACTTCGGCTTGACCATTTGTTTGTGGGTGATAAACAGTAGACACTCGATGCCCAACCCCATACCTGCGCAAAAGAGATTGCATTGTGCGGTTGCAGAAATGAGAACCCTGATCACTGATGATAAACATAGGTAATCCAAACCTACAGAATTTTTGGGTTCTCAAAAATTCCACAACTGTCTTGGAATCATATGTGCTCGTGGATCGTGCCTCTACCCACTTTGAAACATAATCCACTACCAGAAGAATGTAAAGGTTCCCAAATGAATTGGGGAATGGTCCCATAAATTCAATTCCCCAAACATCAAAAATGTCAGGGAAGATTAAGGGTTGTTGGGGCATATCATTTATTTTAGAGACATTCCCTATTCTTTGACAGCGAGGACAAGATTTACAATATTCGTGGGCATCCCGAAACAATGTGGGCCAAAAGAGACCAGAATCTAAGACCTTGCAAGCAGTCCGTTGGGGAACAAAGTGGCCCCCACAAGCAAGTGTGTGGCAGAACCTAAGGACAGATTGAAACTCACTATCGGGAACACAACGCCTAATAACTTGATCACTACATGTGCGCCATAGGTAGGGGTCATCCCAAATGTACCAACGAGACTCATGTTTTAGACGGTCGGCCTGGTTTTTGGTGAAATCAGTAGAAATGCAAGACGCTACCAAATAATTTACAATTTCAGCATACCAAGGAATAGCATCTTGCACTCGGTACAATTGATCATCAGGAAACAATTCATTTATGGGAATACAGGGGGATGATTCAATGTCCGAGGAATAGATAATCCTACTGATATGGTCAGTAACCACATTCTCTGCTCCTTTTTTATCCCTAATTTCTAGATCAAATTCCTGAAGGAGGAGCATCCAGTGAATGAGACATGGTTTGGCTTCTGGTTTATTTAGGAGATATCGGAGGGCTGCATGGTCTGAGAACACAATGACTTTGGACCCTAGAAGGTATGACCTGAATTTATCCAAGGAAAACACAATGGCAAGAAATTATTTTTCAGTTGTGTTGTAGTTTCCTTGGGCAGGGTCCAGATTATGTGAGGCATAAGCTATGACATGTGGAGCTCAGTCGACACTTTGTAATAATACTTCCCCAACTGCATAGTTAGAGGCATCACACATGAGCTCAAATGGTAAATCCCACAGAGGTGGTTGGATTACCGGGGGTGATGTGAGACTCCATTTTAACTTATTGAAAGCTTCCTTGCATTTTTTATCAAAATCAAATTCTTTTTCTTTTTGGAGTAATCGGGAGAGGGGGAGTGCAATTTTACTAAAGTCACGAATGAAACGATGATAAAATCGAGCATGACCCAGGAAAGACCGCACATCCCGAACATTTTTAGGGAATGGTAGGGAAGAAATGATATCTACTTTTGATTTGTCCACTTGGATACCTTCCCCAGAAATGACATGTCCCAAAACTATGCCTTTTCGCACCATGAAATGGAATTTCTCATAATTTAATACGAGATTATTTTCAATACAGCGACGTAGGACAGAAGCAAGACTACTCAAACATTCTTCTAAATAGGATCCATAAACAGTAAAATCATCCATAAAAAACTTCCATGAAATTCTCCAGGTAATCCGAAAAAATACTAACCATACATCGTTGGAAAGTACCTAGAGCATTGCACAGACCAAATGGAATCCTTATATAAGAAAATGTACAAAAGTGGCAAGTAAAGGTTGTCTTTTCCTGATCCTCGGGGGCAATATGGATCTGAAAGTATCCAGAATACCCATAAAGGAAACAGTAATGGGACTTCCCTGATAGCCTCTCTAGCATCTGGTCAATGAATGGAAATGGGAAATGTTCCTTCCTAGTGTGTTGGTTTAGTCAACGATAGTCTATACAGACACGCCAACTATTCTGTACATGAGTTGGAACCAATTCATTGTTTTCATTTTTAATTACAGTAAGGCCGGTTTTTTTAGGAACTACTTGAACGGGACTGACCAATTGGCTGTCAGAGATAGGTTAAATGATTCCAGCAGCCAATAGTTTTGTTACTTCCTTTTTAACAACATCAAGTAGGTTTGGGTTCAGTCGACGTTGTGACTGCCTCACTGGTTTAGCCTCATCATTTAATAAAATATGATTTGTACAAATTTATGGGATAATGCCAGAAATGTCAGCAAGTGTCCATCCCAAAGCTTTTTTATACTCCCTCAAAAGATCAATCATTCGCAATTAATGCTCAGGAGGGAGTGAACTAGCAATGATGACAGGAAACTTGTTTCCATTCTCAAGATATGATTATTTTAAATCTTGAGGCAGTTGTTTCAGTTCCAATTCTGGGGGATTTTGGATTGACGGAAGTGTGTGTGACAGTGAGAAGTCACTGATCTCATCTAACTACTCAATGGTAACATCCTCAGATGAGGAATGAGCTTTTACAAGCTTAGAAGTATCATCCATGGTCATGTGATCCTCTGTGTTCAAGAAATCATCAATTAACAAACATGCATGACATTTCTCTAGACCGCTACAACAATCAATGAATTATTCATTACCTAACATTTCAATCAATGAAGAAAACTCAGAAAGGGGATCAGGGGAATAAAAATAAGTTGTTTCAGGGGAAGGGAGAACATCAATTGAATTGACAGAGAGAGAGGAGTGTTCTTCTGAGGGGTGCTTCATGGCATCAAGGATATTGAAGTGGACAGTATTACCACCAAAATCCATAGATAATGTACCATTATGGACATTAATTATGGTTATGGAGGTTTTCAAGAAATTTCACCCCAATATAATTGGGGCATGTCCATTCATCCTATCATCTTCCATTTTAATCACGTAAAAATCAGCAGGAAAAATTAAATTTTGAACCCTCACAAGAACATCCTCTAACACACCAGAGGGGTGTGTTGTACTCCGATTTTCTAGTTGAACGAAAATACTAGTGGGCTTCAGTTCACCAACCTGCAATGAAGAGTAAATAGAGTGAGGCATCACATTAATAGAAGCACCCAAATCAAGCATAGCGTTGGAACATGAATACTCCCCTATGGTGCACGGAATCGAGAATGTCACAGGATCATTGCACTTGGTGGGAAGTGGTGGCTCTATCAATGATGAAACATTCCTCCCCAGGCTCACCTTCTCATCACCATGAAGCCTCCTTCGGTGTGTACACATCTCCTTCAGAAACTTGGCATATCTTGGAATTTTCTTCACAGCATCAATCAAAGGAATGTTAACCTTCACTTTCTTGAAAGTTTCCAAGATTTCTTTATCAAGTTCATTTTCTTTTTGTTTCCTAGGTTGGACAACCCTTTGATGAAATGGAAGAGGAATGGTTGGGATAGGTGACTCATCAATAGCCATAGTCTTTCCTTTGGAGGGGCTTCTCTCAGGAAAAGGGTTTTCTTCTCTTGGACCATTTTCAGCAGTTGGGGTGGTGGTTTCCTTTGGATGGGATGACTATAATGGAGGGGTCATTTGGATTTTGAGTTGTGTCCCACTCCTAAGGGTTATGGCACTAACATTTCCTTTATCTCTAGGGTTTACTACTGGTTGAGATGGCAGTTTACCCGACCCATGACTTTGGATTTCCCCCACTGAGTTGGAAAGTTGGCCTAGTTGGGTCTTTAGGTCTTGTATGGCTGCTTGGGTGGTTTATTGGAATTGGATATTATTGGCAGCCATTTGCTTCATCATATCTTCTAGGCTAGGCTTGGTTTTTGGAGGGGGTGGTTGGAATGGCCTTTGGGGTAGTTGAGGATTTATGGGTGGTGGTGGATGAATACTCTGACCCTGTTGGTTCCATTGCTGTTGAGGTTGGTTTGAATACCCCCTTGCCTATAGGCTTGGTTTTCCTTCCACCCTTGGTTGGATGGATAGTATGGTTCCTGCCTAAAGGGTTGGTTAAAGGGGCGTCCTGGAAATATTGTCTCACAACTTTCAGAAGTTTCTCTCAATTGAGGACATTGGTCAGAATAGTGGGTGTCAGAAGAGCAGATTCCACAATGGATGGGAGGAGGATATTGAGATTTCCCTTAGGAGAGAGCAAGTTTTCGTATAAGGGTACTTACCTCTTCGAACTTCGTGTCCACCTTCTTCTCAAACTTAGTACTTTGCACCTCATGGACACCTCGAATGGGAACACTGGACCGTGTACCAAATTGTTGAGTGTTCTATGCCATGTTCTCAATGAGGGTTCTTGTAGCAATTGGGGTCTTATCTACCAATGCACCACCTGCAGCAGCATCAATCATATTTCGATCAATAAGAATCAAACCTTCATAAAAATATTGAATTAAAAGTTGATCACTTATTTGGTGGTGTGGGAAACTTGAACATAACCTTTTAAAGCATTCCCAATATTCATGTAATGTTTCCCCTTGAGATTGTCTTATACCACATATTTCTTTCCTTATAGTTGCAGTTCGAGAGGCTGGGAAGTATTTTTCAAGAAAAAGGCATTTCATGTCTGCCCAGCCCCTAATTGGTGAATTGACATAGTATAACCAATATTTTGTAGTGTCTTCTAATGAAAATGGGAATGCCCTAAGCTTCACTTGTTCTTCATCCATGTTAGTAGGTTTTAAGGTTGAACACATATTATGAAATTCTTTTAAGTGCTTATGAGGGTCTTCTCCAGGCAATCCATGAAATCTTGGTAATAAATGGATTAGACCGGATTTTAGTTCAAAATTAGGTGCCTTGCCTTGAATTTGGATGTAAGTGGGTTAGATATCAACATCAGGCGAGGTTAATTCTTTTAATGTTCGATTATTTTCAGCCATGTTATTGAAGATTATTTCAGGTTCTAATTTGGTTCCAGAAGAAGATGGGTTTAGAAGAGTCTCGAGTGGTGTGTCCTCCTTCAAAAGGGGGTATTGTGTGTCTCGGTGTCGCTGACGTAGGATCCTCTACGGTTCGGGTTCGAAAGGTGGTAAGTCTCCCGAAGTAGAACGCGTCATGCACAGAACCTACACAAGATATGGATCAGAACACAAGAAGAAATAAAAAGTTAGAAAAAAAAACAAACAAATATTCACAAAATTTACAACTACTTTATCAAAAACACCACTAAAAACCAAAGCGCTCCCCGGAAACGGCGCCAAAATTTGACCGTGTTGTCATGACACGTCAAATTGATTTTGTTTTCAAGGTTTATTTATAGTCTAGGGTAGACCCTAGGTCGTCTCTCAAGGATATTTCGTAGGTTTAGAGTGTGTATTTTTAATAAAAATGACTAAGAGAGGGGGTGGTTTTGAAAAGAGTTTAAAACAATGACTTAGTTGAAATAGCTTAAAAATTGAGTGACCTAGTGGATTATGAAAAATATGAGATAAAAGGGTCGATGTGATTTCACTACACACATATCAAGTTCATTGTACATAGAGATTCATCTTAGGTTTAGAGTAATTCTTTGGTTGGAGTTAATTGGAATCCCAATTAATTCCTAAGCTTTTATTTCAATGCTTTAAGGACCCAACCTTGACGTAACAATCGTATTGTCAAGGTCCAGTACTTATGCATTGAATAAGAGCTTCCAAATCATATTGAAATCTCAATAAGGTGGGTATGAAAATGATTCTTGTGATTTCCAATCGGAACAACACAAGTCACGCACTCAAAACCTCACACTGATCGGTTAGAAATTAAGAGCATAACACTCACATGTATCAAATAAAGCATTAAAATCTGAAATAAAATAAGATACATGGAATGAAATGTTTAAACACCCAAATTACTACAAACCAGTATCTATTTTATGCATCGGAACTCCCTTGACATGTGTGTAGCTCCCTCACAACGAACACCCTACTTTTAGCTCGACATCGGGAGGAGGAGAAAGCTCGGGTTGAACTCCTTCTTCATTGTTGATCCCCCTATGAGGATAGGGGCCTCCAGAACCTCCAAGGTGATTACAAGACTCCTCTAGGACTCCAAATTGGCAGCACTTCACTCCTTGGACGAACTTCCAAATGAGTAGCCCAAGGTGCCCTTTTATAGGAAATGTGGGAGGTGGTTTTGGGCACACAGATTTACTAAAACCGCTTGGAACATTGTTTTAGACTACCAGACAGTCTTAACACATTTTGTGGAAAACTAAAAAGTTTTATCCCCACGTCTTGAATATCTCCACTTAAAGTTTGTCATCATTTCAATGAGTGGAGCGCGATATATGGATAGATTACTGCACATAACATTTGACCTCGAGCAGATTGGGTGTGCTGGACAGATCAGGTCATATGGGCCCCTTAATGGCAGAATATCTCTTGGGTTATTAAATGAAAGTTGTATCCAAATTAGTTTTGGATAATCCCACAAAATTTCAGCCCATTTAGATTCATGGTGTAGTATCAGCATGAATTTGAGTCCACTGAACTTCTTGGATCCTGTGCAGTTTGGCCCATTTTTCAAGGACTTCATCATGGGCCCTCCAAATCACCTCCACCTGCATTGTAATTTTCAAAACAAGTATCATTTCCCTATTTAAAAGTGATAAACACAAAATTATTGAATCAAACATGAAGCACAATTTGATAATATTTTTATAATTTTTAATACAAAATATGTTTAGCACAGCGGTGTAAGGGTGAAAATGAAATAGTGAATCGTGGTACGATCAGTAGCATTCCACTTCAAAATCCGAGAAATGGGATGGTTTGACCTCCACTTGGGCCATCTCAGGACTCTTCTTGTGGTGGAGACGACCCGCTCTCCTGCCCCTAGATGGCTCTTCGGGACAAGGTTGATTCTCAACATGTAGCCTCAGGGCGGCGCTGGTGCCATGGCGGAGAGGGCTCCCGCTTGAGATAACCAGGGTGTGAGGGGAACTAGGGAAAATGTCGAAGGGCACATGGGGAGGGACTCCATGGATAGCACCCACGTGGGTGGAACCTCTGTTGGAACTGGCAGGATCATGGGGAGGACCTCCATGGTCGGTGCGGGCAGAGCGAGGCTGACCTTCACTCCTCGAGTTGTCGGGGCGAGGAGGACCTTCGCCAGTTGCAGAGAGGATGTAGGGAGGACCCCCATGTTGGAGAGGGACCGGATGGGCAGTGCCTTCACATCGATGGTCAGGGCAGGAGGAGGGACTCCATACCCTGTATGGTGGGTGCGGGAGAGGTTTCTGCACCGAGCGTCACTACTGTGGGGTAGGTCTTCCTTCGAGATGGGGGTAGCACGAGGCATACCTCCATGATGAGATTTGGAGTGGGGAAGGCCCATGCTCTATGGAATAGTGGTACGGGGAGGCCCTTCGTACGGGGTGACATTACCGCGAATTGGTTCGGGGAGATCACCACTCAGGCCTTCAACCCCGAGAGCCAACCCGACCTGCCCATGGGGCGGTTGGAGCCTCGGTCCTGGTCGGGTGTAGGAATGCCCCTGATTAGTGTGTGTAGGGAATCCATGATGCACGTTGGTGGTGGCTTGGGCCACAGTATCTGTTTATGTCGACGCCCCTTGACAAGCGTCCTCAGCTCGGGCCCGACGCTGACGTCGGGTTAGACGAGCTGGCGCAGGTGGTGTAGGGGCCTGGCCTACCTGCTCTTTGGGTGACGCTGGTCGGCGGTGCTAACGCATCCATATGGGATCCCTTGCCTGGTTCCCTGGATTGGGACTCTGAGCGGGCCGAGCCGGACATCACCCACCTCATCAGCGTAAAGCGAGAAGTCGTCGAGGCATTCCGGGGAAAGGCTCCCGAAACGATTGAATGTTGGGGTGGGGAGCAGGGGCTCCCCTCACGGCCTTTGAGGGAGGCGTTGACGGCGGGGCCTGGATGCCTCCAGGTTCGGGCAGGCCATATCCCAAGTTGGGATGACCCCTTCCTCCTCGTACCTACGTACAAGGTTGTTGATCACCCTTCGTTGGATGATCTCTAACGGGGAGAGGGGACGTGGGCGCCACGTATTCATGGATGTAGAGGCCGTTGTGGTGGCAGTGGAGCCATGCGGGGTGGCTGTGCTGGTATTTCCCCCACCCCTGCGTAGGCGAGCGGGCGGTGATCGTGTCTCCATAGCAGCAACCTGGTTCCTGTGAAACGGAGAGATCAACTCATCAGCACTGTGAGGAAAAGGATTGACAACCAGTGCCCCAGCATCATTCCATTCTCCACATCGGTAAGAGGGATCCACGCCAACAAGTTGTAGAACGGAATTCCCCACGTTCTACTGCCCCAACTTCCGGTGAGTTTCACGCCAGGCCCGCTATTTTCTTAGAGGGACCCAGCGTCGGATATCTGGATCTGGTGACACGTTAATCTACTAGTGTCTCGAATTCTACTAATCTCCACATTGAGGGGAATAATTTCACGTCGGGTTCACCATTTCTATTTCCGACACTTTGGTCGGGGCGCGCACATCCGTCTGTGGAGGACGCACTACTGTCGCCCTGCATTCCCTCTTTCCAAAGGTGGGCGGTATTCGCTCCTTATTCAGGGACGTCTGCTCCTTGATCGAAATCGGGATGATGGGATGTCGGTTCTTCCTTCCGTGGATTCCTCCTTGGAACTCGTCACATAGTCCAGGTCTCCCTCATAGATTTAATACGTTGTTTGTTAAAATCTTCCCAGTGCCATGTTTCCATGGATGTCGGTTAATTACACTGCTTCTATCAGGACATTTCAAAGGGTCCGGTCAGGGCAGCAACCTTCAGTCAGGGGAGTAGTCACGTCGAGGCATCAGTAGCATGTCTGAACATTGGGGAACTGGCGTGTCTGTCTTTTGTCCCTTGTCATAGGGCTTCTCGAGGGCGTGGAAGCCTGAGGCATCCCACATCGAGCGCGAGGAATTATATTCCATAGGCATATATCTGAGGTTTTCCTCAGCTTCCTATGTTTGACACAGGGTATTCCGCAGGTTTAACATCCAGCAGAGATGGATTGGCCTGATCAGAACATTAGCTGGAATGGATCGGATTGAGGAATTTCCCTTGAAGGGATGCCGATATCAGGGCCAACCCGAGGGCAGCTTCCTGAATGTTGTGAAGAGGAGCGGAATGGCATGATCTCGTCGGGATATGGTGGTCCGGGTGAGAATCAGGGTGGATGATGGATGGATGGATGAAGCGGAGGGGGAATGATATGGGACTATCGCAAGGGAGACAGTGAGATTGGGCTTGAGCCTCGAAGAGACCTCCTACGTATCCCCGTGGCAGAGAATCAAAGTCCGCGTAGTTCGGGATGGTTCCGGCGAGCCGACGTGAAGGTGGACCTTGGCCCGATGGGCATTGTCAGCGAAACAACGTGAAGGTGAACCCGGGGGTCCACTGGTGATGGGATTGAACCTCATGGAGGCTTCCTACGTACCATGCCTTGACATGGATCAAAGTCCCCGTAGTTCAGGTGGAATGTGGAATACAGTTTAACATCATGCGGGACGGGGGTGAACCGATGTGAGCGAGGTCGGAATGACCAGGTGATGGGCTTGAACCTTATGGAGGCTTCCTACGTACCATGCCTTGACACAAATCAAAGACCACGTAGTTCATAATGGTGTGTCGGTGAACCGACGTGAGTGAGGACCTTGGTCTGGATGGTGCGGGGCTTACACACTAGGCTGCCTAGGTGCTGGTGACCTGACGTGAAGAAGGTCGGAGTGACCAACAGTTGGTGGGCTTGAACCTCTGGGAGGATTCCTACGTACCATGCCTTGACATTGATCAAAGACCTCATAGTTCAAAGGGGCTTCGTCGGAGAACCGACGTGAAGGTGAACCCGGGGGTCCACTGGTGGTGGGCTTGAACCTCGTGAGGCTTCCTACGTACCATTCCTTGACATGGATAAAAGTCCTCGTAGTTCGGGAATGGCGGTGGGTGTCGGTGAACCGATGTGAAGAAGGGACCTTGGTCCGATAGGATATGGGCTTGAACCTCAGGGAGGCTTCCTACATACCGTGCCTTGACATGGATCAAAGTCCTCGTAGTTCGGGTTGGTCACAACGGCTTGTTGTCAGACTGGAATGTAGTTTAATGTCATGATGGATGAGGGTGGAACCTGACGTGAATAAATGACGGGTGGTGGGCTTGAACCTCATGGAGGCTTCCTACCTACCATGCCTTGACATGGATCAAAGACCTCGTAGTTCAAATAGATGTGCAGTTTAACGTCATGCTGGACGGGGGCATACAGTTTAACATCATGCTGGATGGCGCACAGTTTAACGTCATGCTAGACGGGGTGTTTTCATGGCCAATTCTTACTCTAAGCCCACGTGAGTCATGCTCGGTGTGAGAAACAAGAGGCAGCAGAGACCTGACGATCACGTCGCGAAGGGTTCGTCCGTGAGAAACGAAGAGGGGATTACGCGTTGGATGGCCCATGGTGTTAGGACTTACTCTAGGATGGAGGCCTGAAGTGCGAAAAAGCACGGCGGGAGAGGTATTTGGGACCAAATATGGAAGGTTCCTCGTTCCCTATTGCGCCCTCCACTGGCCTTGGTAGTGGGGAAGTACAGAGGTGCATGGGTGCTACCTTCCGCAAGAGAGGCTTGGGGCTTATACCAGGGTGTTTTCCCTTCTCCCGTGGACATACGTCGCTCCGATAAGGAGGATATAATCCCTTGTGGAGGGGGCGACCCCATCTCTGTGGGGACGAGCAGCGTAGAGAATGTCCGAGACGGGGGGACCCTGCGTTCGAGGTGCGGGGTCGGATCACGGTTTAACGTCATGTGTTGAGGACGAGGTGCTTAGCAGTTTAACGTCCTACAGCTTGGACGAGGTGGGTTTACTCCACACCCCTAGAACTTACATGACCGGTACCCTCTGCTCCTTGGGGGAGGGAAGGTACTGGAAAGTCCATGGTAAAGGGTGGTCGTGGAGCGAACCATCGAGGGGTCCATGTTAGTGTGGCTATACGAAGAAGCAATAGCCGTTAGCATGCCTATGCGAAGAGGAATTAGGTGAAGCAACGCTACGGCTGGTTTTGTCCATGGGATTTTGAAATCACATCGTGCAAACCTGGAGGGTCGCACAGGAAGTGGAATTGCCAAGCAAAGGAGTCTGTTTTGCGAAGTGGAGTGCCTCAGCCTTAGCATGGGGCAGGGGTGTGAATGGGAGGTGATTCGCAAAGTGGAATAGTATTCGCGAAGCACAGCCTCGCGAAGTAGAGGGGTCTCACGAAGCAAGGTGCTAGGAAGCAGTGTGCTTCGTGATGTACAGCGACCCCACCTTGGCATGTGGATCACTAGTACAGGATGTGTGTTTCGTGAAGCATAAACGCTTCGCGGCTACCCGGGTTCCCTTGGGAATCCCCTTCCTTCGCTAATTCCCTTAGTCTTCGTAAATGGAATCCCTCTCAGAAGAGGGGCTCAAGAAGAGACAAGGTGAAGGCATCTCGTGAAGTAGAAGTACCTCGCAGAGCTCATGATTCTCGGGGGTGAAGGGTGCTTCGCGATTCGGGAGCTGAGAAGCCGAAAGGTCGGATCGTCTGTCTTTTTGGACTCAGGGGGAACCCCGTATTTATAGGAAAGGGGTGCCACAAAGTAGAACTCATGTGGCGTGAAGGGGCGGCGGGTGCTTTGCGGCGGGCTCGTGAACGTCAGGGCGTTCGCGGAGCGGTACCGCCTCACGGTCTTCACGGCGGGCTCGCGAACATCAGGGCATTCGTGGAGCGTTACCACCTCACAGTCTTCGCGGTGGGCTCGTGAACGTCAGGGCGTTCACGGAGCGTTACTGCTTCACGGTCTTCGCAGCAGGCTCGCGAATGTCAGGGCGTTGGCGGAGCGGTACCGCCTCCTGTGCTTCGCGGCGGCCGCGATGCTCGGGGGGTGCTTCGCGTCGGAGCTTCACGAGGCAGCGTGCGGGGCTTATTTTTCATCCCTTCTTTTCATGTAATATTTTGGTGCCAACAATCATGAGAGGATTTTCTCTCTTTCATGATTCCTTAATGTCTTGAAAAATCCTTTACAAGTTTACATGGTTAATTTCAAAGAAAATTTTTTCTTTTGTAATTTCATGACTTTTTAAATAAATTATTTCAATGTAAATTGATATTTGTCTTAAGAATTTCTCAATGATTTTATTATATTATTTCTATATATGTCAACAACCTTTGTTGGATATTATGTTTAATTGAGTTTGATCTCTCGTGATACCATCTATCATATTTTTTTGAATTATGTATAACCAGTTTGACTGTGGATGTGCTATTTTGATAGCATTCACCATATTACACAGGATAGTTATAATATCCCGACCTTTTCTGGAACAATATCATAAGTAATTTTAGTTAATTTTTGTTATTATTAAGTACCTTTGGGTTGGGGTATGAACTGGGGTATGTTTTGGTGAAGTTTTAAGGAACTTGGGAAGATAGGGGTTGTGCACAGTTTGCGCATGGTTTGGCCAAACCATGCATAAGCTAACCATTAAGACAATAAAGGACGCCACGGTTGGAGCATGATTTGGCCAAACCATGCACAAGCTAACCATGCAAACAATGGAGGATGGAATGGTTGAAGCATGGTTTTCCTAACTGTGTTTCATCCAGTCGTGCGAGTAGTGGAAGACTAAACGATTGGTGCATGGTTTGTCCTAACCGTGCGGCCACCTGGGTGAAACCATGCACGCAGAGCAGTTTAATATGAAAATTGGTTTTAAAACCACATGAAACCCTAAAACCTCTCTAATTCGACCTAGGCTCGTACTTGAAAATTTCTAGGTGATCTCATATCCTTCTAGAGGGATTACAAGGCAACATAAATTCTATTCATCGAGATCGAAATCCTAGATCGAAGATCCGTTCTTGTTTCGATATGTAGATTTCATCTCGATGCTTCTCATGTTCTCTCCTCTATCTTTTCTTGATATTTTCATGGAATATATCCACTATTTTCAGGGATCTAAACCTAGTATTTTGGATCTATATCTAGGATTGTGGATATAGATCTCTATTTTTAAGATCTTGATACCTTTGATCTTAATTTTGGTTTATGGATTTAGATCTGAAGCTTGATCAATGATGTTGTGTCGCTCAAATTTTGGGGATTTATGTTGGGATAACATCCGTCAATAAATTGAGTTAGGTGGTCTAAATTGAACTCCCATAGTCATGATTTATGATACGTGAATGTGATTTTATGATTTTATAGCTTCCCTTGATAATTGAATTCCTAAATTGGAGTAATTAGGAATGTGGATTTGAATCATGATTTCCTTGGTTATTAATTGAAAATTGAATCATGATACAAACAAAGGGGGGTTTCCCAATTAGATATTTTGGAGATTTGTTATGGGTTGAGATATTGTAATTGAGATATTGAATTTATTATGTTAAGATAATTAATTAGGTGAAATTAATAATGAAATGATGTTTGGATGTGTAAGATAATTAATTGTGAGAATTAATTATGTTCCATGATGTTGACCAAAGATAATTAATTACAATAATTAATTATGTAACATGATTTTGATCAAAGATAATTAATTTTGAGAATTAATTATGAAAAATTGAGATTTTATGTGGATAATTAATTGTGAAGAATTAATTATGGAATGAGAATTGTGTTGATTGATTGATGAATTAATTAATTAATTAATGGGTTATGTGCTTAGTTAATTGTTGAGTTAACTAATTGCCTTTGAAATTTTTAACTAATAATTGTATTAGTAATGAAATTATATGGAAAATTCTTGTGAATTAATGAATGATTAAATGGACGAGATTTTTGTGGTGCTAGATATGGCGTTCTACACCGATTATAAGTTGAGACTTGGACATGGAGTTCCACCCCAATAGTTATCCAAGCTTGAGATATGTGGTTCTAGGCATGACGACCTACACCAAATAAGAAAATAAGTTCTATGCATGATGACCTATACTCAATGAGATTGTGGTGCTAGGCATGATGACCTACACCAAATGAATGATAATAATGAATGATGATTCAACTGAGATTGTGGTGCTTGACATGACGTTCAACACCAAATGAATGATAATAATGAATGATGATTCAAATGAAAAACGTGAATTGAAATTGGGCCTAATGTGATTATTAAATATTAATTGACAATGTGATAACTGTTTAATTATGCATTGTATTTATTGCTTCATAAAACTGCATGTATTATATTTTAACTAGACTCGTTTTAGACACCGTTGGTGGTGGCCTACTGAGTTTTACTCACACCCTATTCGGGCCACCTAATCGGCACCCGAGTATACTTTGTTATTGTAGGACAGGATAAGGTCAAGGCCCTGAGATAGGTTGCAGTTTGGGATTGGAGCATGGGAGAGGGAACCGAACGTGGTTCGGGACCCACTTAGGAGTTGTTGTGTCTTTACACTACTAGAAAATTGGGCATTTGAGGCCCTTGGAATGGGCGACCGCCATTCACGGTCGCTAATGGTTATTAATAGCGACCGCCATCGGCGGCCGCTAACCTGAATTAAAAAAAATTGCGCAACCGCACCCCCCTCCCCAAAACTTTCTCGCATGCCCTAAACCCTCTTCCCCCTATTCCTTCCCTTCGTGCAGAGACCCGGTTGTCGCCGCCTCCCATCCCTCTTGCCCTTTGCCTCCATTGCACCAAGGTTTTTCTTCACCACTGCACCTGGAGTCACTACTGTCGTCCATCCTCCCCCACCAGTGCCCCTCCATCATGCCTCGTCGACCTCTTCCTCTGCCCCCGCCTACACCGCCGCACCCAAATCTGTTGCCACAGCCCATCCTCCCTCACCGCCTCCACTCCCTCGCGCCTCACCTGTCCTCCGCCTCTGTCCCCTCCCCTATTTTCACCTCCAACATCTCCCATCTACATATCTTGGTAGCCTCGGGTTCTAGGTTATAATTATTTCATTTTTGGATGATTTGTATTCCAAGTATCTAATTTTCAAATAATTTTTCTCCCAATTACCATTATTCCAAGAATATTTACATCCCTCTATTCAATATTCAGTGAACTGTCATCTCATTTTCTCCCTAGGTTAATCATGCATATAATATACAATGATCTCTCATTGTTTTAAATTAATTAATGGCATGTTCATCAAAATATTGACTCTATTTTAGGTTCATCTATTTCTTTTATTCCATTTATTAAATTATTTTACTTCATAATTGACTATATTTCATGTTGTCATTGGTTTTATAGGTTAATCATGCACAAAATCCAGATATTAAACAAGTATGTATTTTATTTCATTTTTTTGTTGCATTTGATTTCATTTGTGACGTAATTTTGACTAAAATTGGATTTTTGGGATGAATTTTTTTATACCACTTCTCTTAGATGCATTGCTTGATTATCCTTTATTTATTTTTCATGGTACCTATATGGATGATGAGATGACCGGATTTTTGAGCTTTGATTAGGTGTTGTTAATACACTGTCAAAACCTACCCATTTAACATTGTCTACTATTATACATTGTCTACTGTTATACTATCTTCTATTATAAACTATCATTTTTTCAATGTCTATTGTCATACACTATAATTTAATTTTGTCTATTGTTATACACGGTCATTAAATACGGTCTACTATTATACACCACCCATTTAATGTTTTGTCTACAGTTATACACTGTCATTTTTTTTAAATACCAGGTGTTGTTGATATTTATTAATTTCAATGGAGGACCTGCCCATTTTTTTCTGGATGTGATAGCTAATAAATCATAATGTCATTTTTTTAATAATTCATTGATTTATTATTTATCCCATTTACTGAAATGTTTCAGGAATAAATGGGAATATATTAGTTATCCAATATACTGTTGTATCTCACTGAAATGTATAGGAATATATTACTGAATACATTGTATCCCACATAGTGAGTTGTATCTCACTGAAATGTATAGGAATATATTGTGTTCAATGAAATTTATTTACCATTATATTGTGTTCAATGCAATTTAATATTTTTGAATGTGGAATTGTTGAAACTGGAATTTAATTTAGATTGGCTATCAAGATACATAAAATCATGCTTTAATGTGTTGTTATATAGGTATCCATTGTTTTTTACCACTAGTGATGAAAGTTATTTTATTGCTTATCAGTATATGTTTCTATGTATACAAGTTTTGTCTTTTCATTAAAGTGAATGTTCAAGATTTCTTTCATGATGCTTTAACCTTATGAAGAGTTTAGATATTGTGGAAGCTGGAAAGATTGATATATCAACATTCTTGTGACTTGAAGTCATGGTATGAGGTAATTTTTTTGATTATATTTATTAATAGAGGTTGTTAGTTGTTTTTTGTTGGTAAAAAAAGAAATATATTCTTTTTTTTGTGAAATTATGAGTATAGTAAAAAGGAAATATATTCTTGTGTGTCTAAAGCTTCTAAAGATAATACCATAAGAAAGTGGTTCATGTTATTCTAAAATTTCATTAGACACTTCATAAAATGACACCACCAAGGTTCTTGACTATAAAACTCTGTGAAGATAATCAAAATTATAGAGTAGGTTGGACACAAGAATTCAACCATAAGCTATGTAGGAGGATTCACCATATCATTCTATCAAACATGTTCTAGTGGTTTAGTCATTAGAATCCCTCTAGCTCATAGTCTTTTGGAATGTAACATCCCATGTAGGATGTGTAAAAAGTACCATAGTTGACTATCTCCATGAATTTCATCTCCAATATCTTCCAGCTTTTTAGAGAAGGGAGGGCTATAGGATTCCATGGAATGGATAAAAACCAAAGAGGTAATATTATACATGTTCAAGAATTTTTTTAAGCAACATGTCAATCAACCATTGATTATGATTTATATAACAACTAGGATATTATAGGGTGTCATAAAATAAGACTAATCTTTAGTTATAATGTCAAGTATTTCTTATTAGTTTTATGTTTGTAGGTTTCCAAGAAGAATGCATTGTTGGTATAATTCCACAATCCACTAACTATTTACCTCTTGAATTTTCTCTTGGAAATTTATATTATGAGATTTCTCATAAAACATTTTGTGTTTTTTCCTAGAGAGAAAGAATCTTATTTATATTTTCTTTATTTAATTGTTTTTGTATTATATTTGTAGGTTGATTGAGAAAGGATATTATAAGGTCCTAAGTTTTCTGAATAATGGTTCTTTATATTGTGATTTCGTTATCTAGATGACATATATTTATGGTGATTTTGATGGGATGATACCATGATGATTTCAATTGAAGGAAGATCAAGAATGGAAACTGCATGCTTTTGGTCAGTATTTGGTTTTTTGATGTTATATTTCTAGTTTTCCATTTTTTTTTGTTATATATCTAGTTTCAATTTTGTGTTTGTTTTGTGCTTTGGTTTATATTCATTTTGGTTTCTTCATTTTTGTGCCTATGTTGTCTTCTATGGCCTCTTGGTAAGATGGATGTCTCACGAGAAGGGAAGATTCATCCAAACTTTAATATTGATTTAGAATTTCTCTATGGAGATTATTATTGTTTATTATTTTATAATCTATCTGGCATCATGATTTTATTATCTTTGAAGATTTATAATAAGTCTAACATACTTGCTATGAAAACTATGATATCAGTTAATTACTGCAATATAATGATAACCACCCTTTGTAAAGTGATTTTGCTTGAACCTTTCACTCAATGCTGATGATTTATCATGTATATTTATAATTGGATTGGGACATTAATGTTTTACCTGAATTTCATCTAGAATAGTTTATCAGCTTTTTTTAAATAGCTTGAATGGATCTTCTCTCAATTTGTATGGTTGTTGGTGACATGGTGTCTAGAATTTTCTCCTTCTGAATGTTTCCTTGGTTTTTTATTCAGCATGGCAGCATCCGATTTCAATTTTGGTTTTTTTTTAAAGTTGATGTATAGAGACTACCTATGGTGTTGCTCCAGGCCCTTGTGCTTAAGTAGAAACCCTTCTACATCGAGCCCGGGGTGAATTATGGATGTTCACCTTAAGTGCGTTCTAAATTTCAGTCGCCTTCCACTTAATAAAAAGACACAAACACATGGAACCTTTTGCACATGCTTCTGTTTTTAGGAGGAGGTTGTTTTTTTATGCTTTGGCTTCTGTCAAAGTTCTGTTTTTTTTACAAAAATTCCCAGGTTAGAGACTGCCTTAAGCGGTCGCTAATGCTATCATTTTTCCAGGTTATTAGCAATTTCTTTTGGTGGTCGCTACTGCTCCTCTCAGCGACCACTACTACGGCCGGCTATGGAGGCCCTATATCGACCGCCAATGGCGGTCGCTATTGGCCTTTACCGACGGGCCAAATGAGACCGTCATTGGTCGTCACTGAGCGGTCGCTAAAGACCATTAGCGACCACTTTTGGCGGTCTCTAATGGTCAATTTTGTAGTAGTGTTACTTTTAGTTTCATTGTAGACACTTTACATTTTCACAGTCAAATAATGTTTTACCTTTCATTTGAGTGTTTTATTTTCATGTTTTTATTATCATATGACATGGATTTGTTCTGGTTATTTATACACTTCTGTACTTGGTTATTTTTATTTGCTTCTGTTGATGTTTTATTATAATAAAATAGGGTATATTCTCCCCAAGACTGACTTACCAGACCCTTGCTGCTATTCGGCACCCTCTAGCGTACGGGGAAGTGGGCTTGAGGGCATGTGGCCAACTGGGTCGGGGCACCGTTTAGTGGATCACGGGTTGGGATGCCAAAAAGTGGTATCATAGGAGTTTTATTTTCATTCTTCTTCTTTTGTCTTACTATTTTGGGAAAGGTAGATATGATACTAGGAAGAGTTGAGGCTTGGTAATGAGCTCATTCATGGGAGTTGTAAACCCATGTATGGGGGAAAATCTGAGTACTCAGGGTGGGATTGTTGTGATTATTGTTTTTTGTTACAATTGGATATTATTTCACCTTGGGTGACGCACTTGTGTTGTGATGTGATATTTGTTTTGAAAAATTGTTGAATTTTGATTTGTGGCCTAAAGAGGCATGATACTTGAGTCTGTATGCATCATTCTAGGCACTCAAGGTTTTTGTGACATGCATCATTCTAGGAACTCACGGGAAAATAGGTTATGGGTAAGTTGTTGGACTTGAACTGTTTTTCCTTGATGTGAGATTGAAATAATAATGCAAAATGAGAATAAATGGGTGTCTAATGGGAACCTTGATTGATGAAATGGGTATGATTAATTAATTAATTGTTGAATTAATTAATTGGATATAATGTAATTAATTAATGGTTGAATTAATTAATGAGAATATATGTACCCTTGTTAACCAAGACCTAGGAGTAGAATGGTTAATGGTAGTGATAAGGCCTCAGTGTTGACTGTGTGGTGGGAAAAATGGGGAAAAGGACATGTTGAAACTTGTTGTGTTACTTTCTCATCATATGTAAATGTTATAAGGTTGCGTTATGAGACCTAAGACGTGTGTTTGGATTTGTATATATATGACTCCACAATGCTTGTTGAGGGAGAGACTGAGGGGTATGGCCTAGAAAGAAATTATAGATATGGAGTTTGAGGCACCATTGGTGCAAGATGAGGAGGAAGGGGAACAACTCTGAGAGAACTTTGCTTGTTTCATGCAGTTCATGGAGAGAGACCCAGGGCAGGTTCAAAAAAGTATGTCTGATTTGACAATAGTGTTTCAACTGCAGCATCCTCTAAATTTTACTGGAGATGGTGGACCTGAGGGAGATGAATTCTTTATTGAATCCATAGAGATGATACTTGACCATTTTAATAATCCATCAAGAAGAAGGGTCAAGTTAGCTTCTTATATGCTATGGGGTTCAGTGAAGCACTGGTGGGATATTCTGGTATGATTTGAACAGACTGATGATATGTTATGGAAGGAATTTTGGGAGATATTATTGGAATACGTCTATCCAGAGATTATAAGATAAGAGAAGGCTTTATATTTTATGCATCTGACCCAAGGAAGCAATTCCATAATGTAGTATGCTGAATGTTTCATATATTTACAGTGTTTTTCTCTAGCTTTGGTAGTAGATGAGGCTTCTTTGGCAAAACAATTTTAGGATGGACTTAAGTGTGAAATTAAGTCCCGGGTAAATATCTTTAGGCTGAATAAATTCTCAGAAGTGGTTAATTAGGCTCTCATTTCATAGGGGAACCTAAAGGAGTCTTCAAGTACTGGACAGGTAGTTGTCACTGGATGATCAGGGAGTGTGCCTTCCGAGAGTAGGAAGCGTCATTACAAGAATCTTAGCCAGGACAGTGGAAATCAAGTTAGACAGTTAAGAGGAATGGTTGCACCGGATCTTACTCATGTGATTTCCCACCAGTGCGGTGGGTAGGGACACTATCATACACATTATCCTCAACCACTAGTGGAGTGCCGGTTTTGTCGCAAGATAGGACACCTACATAAGTTCTGTAGGAAGCAGCAGCAGGCCAGTGCTGAGGGAGTAGCTGCTCAGAGTCAGAGTGTGGGAAGGGGGTCTTCTACACCATATAGGTCTGGTAGCTGGAGTTCTATCGGCAGAGGCAGTGGATGTGGTGATTCAGGATATGAGCACCCGTATCAATAGAGTGGTGATACTTAGGGGATCCGGACAACACCAAAGGGAATAGGGGTAGGATAGTTACATGAAGTACATACTACACTTATGGAGAGAGATTCTAGTCCATCGATAGTGAGAGGTACTATTCTAGTTTCTTCTACTTTAGCTACTGCCTTGTTTGATACTAGTTCCTCTTATTCCTTCATATCTGCAAATCTTGTTAATGGCTTGAGCCTAGAGGTGGATTCCATAAGCGGGGTGATGAATATCGATACACCATTGGGAACACAATCAAGGGATATCTGTTTATGCAAGGAATGTTTTCTAGATATCGTAGAGTATTATTTCCTTTGGTATATTTATGTCCTTGATATAACGGGCTTCGACCTGATTATGGGTATGGACTGGCTAGTTGCATACCTATCCCACATAGATTGTTACTGCAGGAGAGTGACCTTTGTATCTCTTAAGGGTGACCAGTATGTTCATCATGGAGAATGGGATATCCATGTAGGAAGAGTGGGGATAATTACTTAGCAACTATGAGAGATCATAGCCTAAGTTTCTAGTCTTTTTCTAGATGATGGGAGTGGTAGGCAAGACGTCCTTCCACCAATAGTAGAACTGTTTCAGGATGTCTTTCCTGAAGACTTTTTTAGGGTTTACACCTAAGAAAGATGTGGAACTCACTATTGATCTCATGTTGGGGGATGAGATGGTATCTATTCCACCTTATAGAATGGCACCAACTGATATTCAAGAGCTCAAAACTTAGTTAGAGGAGTTGGAAGATAAAGGGTTTATTTGTCCAAGTACGTCACCTTGGGGATCACCTGTCTTGTTTGCAAAGAAGGCTGATGGAATTTTACACTTGTGTGTTAATTACCGAAAGTTAAATAAAATGACCGTGAAGAACCGATATCTTCTTCTACATATATATTATCTGTTTGACCAGCTGAAGGGGGATTTTGTGTTCTCAAAGATCGATCTGAGATCAGGGTATCATCAGGTGAGTGTTTGTACTTCTGATATACCAAGAACTTCTTTCAGAAGTAGATATGGCCTTTATGACTTTATCGTAATATTGTTTGGGTTGACAAAAACTCCATTAGTGTTTTTGGTCTTGATGAACAGGATCTTTCATCTGTACCTAGATCATTTTTTTGTGGTGTTTGTGGATGACATCTTGGTGTACTCTAAGACTCATGACAATCATGCCCAACATCTTAACATCATCTTGGGTACACCGAGAGAGAATTTTCTATATGCTAAGCTATCTAAATGTCATTTTTTGATTGACAAGGTACACTTTTTGGGGCATATCATCTCAGAAGAAGGTGTGGTGGTGGACCCAAAAAAAGTGAAAGTAGTGGTTTCTTGGGAGTATCGCAAGATTGTTTTTGATATCCAAATATTTTTGGGATTATATGGTTATTATAGGAGGTTCATCCAGGACTTTTCCCGATTGGAAGCACCGCTTTCAGGTTTAAAAAATAAAGGTATAAAGTTTTATTAGACATAAGCATGCAATAATGCTTTCCAGGAGTTGAAGAAGCACTTGACATTGGCACCAATTTTGATCTTACCTGAGTTGGGTGAAGAATACAAGGTGTATTTTGATGCTTCTGGTATCAGACTCAGAGCTGTGTTGATGCAAGGGAATTGAGTCATTGCTTATGGGTCTCGGCAGCTGAGGCCATATGAATGGAATTATCCTATGCATGACATCGAGTTAGCTATAGTGATTTATGCTCTTAAGTTTTGGCGACACTATCTTTTGGGTGAGAAGTTTACAGTTTTTACGGATCAAAAAATATTGAAGTATATCTTTTCACAGTGTGACTTGAATATTCAGCAGCGAATATGGGTAGAATTTATGCATTCCTTTGATTTTGAACTGGCATATACACCCGGAAAGGGGAATAGTGTGTATGATTCCATGAACAGGAAAACTCAGACTCAGTTGGTACATGAGTCGAGTGTAGAGTGGAAGATGATGACTTTTCTGGCAGAAATGCATGTGGTAATTTAGGAGAGTTAGGATAGGATAACTCTGGTTTCTATAGCAGTGGATTCTACACTCTTAAGGCAGATCAGGGGCAGGCAGTACGAGGATCTGAAGTGTTTATCCTTGAGGTAAAGCCTTGAAGGTGGGGAGACACCTTCAAACTGGATGATAGATGAGGATGATATCATCTATGTGAAAAATTGGGTTGTTGTTCCTAAAAGTATACTAGAGGAACTCATGCGATAATTTCATGCTTTAAGGTGGGCAGTACATCTTGGGGTGAAAAAAATGTATTGTGACCTATGATGAAAGTTTTGGTGGCCATGCATGAAAAATGAGATAGTATGGTTTGTAATTAGATGTTTCACCTATCAGCAGGTGAAGAAAGAGCATCAACCACCTGGAGTCATATTGCAGTCGTTACCTATTCCATAATGGAAGTGGGATGATGTGACTATGGATTTTGTGGTAGGACTTCAAAAACTGCTTAGGAAAAATGATGTTATTTGGGTCATTGTGGATCGACTAACAAAGGTATCACATTTATTTACTATCAGGGAAACCTTTACAGTAGAACAGTTGGAAGAACTGTACATGAGAGAGATAGTTCATTTGTATGGGGTGCCACAGACTATAGTTTCAGATCATGATTCGTGCTTTACTTCATGCTTCTAGTAGGGTTTATAGAAGTTTCTTGATACACATGTTCTGTTAAGTATGGCCTTCCACCCATAGACATATGGGAAGTCAGAGCATACTATACAGGTGTTAGAGGATATGTTGTGGGCATGTGTTCTAGACTTTGGTGGTTCTTGGGAGAAGCACTTGGATTTAGTGGAGTTCACTTATAACAATAGTTATTAGGAAACTATACAGATGGCACAATATGAGGCACTTTATAGAAGACCTTGTAGATCACTGCTATAGTGGTTAGAGGTGGGTGATTCAAAGCTATTGGGGTCGAGTCTTGTTCAGGAGACATCGGAGCAGGTGCAGTTGATTCAGAAATGCATGGATATGGCTTAGAGTAGGCAGAAGTCGTGTGTTGATAGTCGAATATGACCCCTAGAGTTTACATAGGGTGATCATGTATTCCTTCGGGTGTCTCCTATATTGGTTCACCACAGGATACAGAGGCATGGAAAGTTGGCGCCCAGGTTCGTAGGACCATTTGAAGTGCTGGAGAGAATCGGGCTGATGGCGTACCGATTAACACTTCCAAATAAATTCAGTGTTATGCATGATGTTTTCCATGTATCAAAACTATGGCGGTATCACCCCAACCCTTCTCATGTGATTGATGTGGAAGAGGTTGATATCAAGATAGATGCTTCCTTTGAGGAGCATCTGATATGTGTGCTGGGTCGCAGTGAGAAAGTGTTACGGGGAAAGACTGTGCTGTTAGTTCATGTGTTATGGAAACATGGAAGTGTTTAAGAGGAAACTTGGGAATGGGAAGCAGACATGAGGGCACAATGTCCCAATATTTTTGGTTTGGAATCTTAGAGAAGTTTGGGATTGCAGCTCGAGGACTAGCTGTTATAAGGTGGAGAGATTGTAATATATCAGCCTTTTCTGGAACAATCTCGGGCATGTTTTGAGGTAATTTTTATTTTTATTAAGTAAATTTGGGTTGGGGTATGACATAGGGTGTGTTTGGGTGAAATTTTTAGGAACTTGGGAAGACAGGGGGATATGCACAGTTTTCACATGGTTTGGCCAAACCGTGCATACGCTAACTGTGTAGACAGTGGAGGTTGGCATAGTTAGCGCATGGTTTTCCTAGTTGTGCACAATTGAGTTGTGCGAGCAGTGTAAGACTACATTACTGGTGCATTATTTGGCCTAATCGTGAGGCCTCCCAGGTGAAACTGTGTGTCTGGAGCAGTTTAATTCAAAAAATGGTTTTAAAACCATCCAAACCCCCGAAACCTCTCTAATTCGACCTAGGATCAGGCTTGACAATTTCTAGGTGATCTCAGAGCCTTATGGAGGGATTCCAAGGTAATATGAATGTGATTCATCGAGATCTAAAGCTTGTATCAAAGATCTATTCTTATTCTGGTATGTAGATTTCATCTCAATGCTTCTCTCATTCTCTCCTCTATATTTTCTTGATCTTTTCATGGAAGATCTCCATTTTTTATGTATCTAAACATTTGAGTTGATATCTAGATCTAGGATTGTGGATCTAGATCTATATTTTCAACATTTTTATGCCTTTTATCTTAATTTTTGTTGAGGTATTTAGATCTGAAGCTTGATTGATGATGTTGTGCTGCTCGGATTTTGGGGATTTATGTTGGGAAAACATCCATCAGTAAACTGAGGTAGGTGGTCTAAATCAAACTCCCATAGTTGTGATTTATGATACATGAATTTGATTTTATTATTTACTAGCTTCCCTTGATAATTGAATTCCTAAATTGGAGTAATTAGGAATGTGGATTTGACTCTTGATTTGGTGATTAATTGATAATTGAATCACGGGACAAACGAAGGGGGGTTTCCCAATTAGATATTTTGGAGATTTGTTATGGGTTGAGATATTGTAATTGAGATATTGAATTAATTGTGTTAAGATAATTAATTGGGGGAATTAATTATGAAAATATGTTTGTTGTGTAAGATAATTAATTATGAGAATTAATTATGTGTCATGATGTTGACCAAAGATAATTAATTATGATAATTAATTATGTGCCATGATGTTGATCAAAGATCATTAATTGTGAGAATTAATAATGAAAATTTGAGATTTGATGTGGATAACTAACTTTGAAGAATTAATTATGGAATGAGAATTGTGTTGATTGACTAATTAATTGATGAATTAATTAATGTGTTATGTTCTTAGTTAATTTTTTAGTTAACTAATGTACTTTTAAATGTTTAACTAATCATTGTATTAATAATGGAATGATATAGAAAATTCTTGTGAATTAATGAATGATTAAATGACTGAGATTTTTGTGGTGCTAGACATGGCATTCTAGACCGATTAGAAGTTGGGACTTGGACATGGAATTCCACCCCAGTAGTTATACAAGCTTGAGATATGGGGTGCTAGGCATGAAGACCTACACTGAATGAGAAAAGTAGTGATAGGCATGATGACCTACACTCAATGAGATTGTGGTGCTAATCATGACAACCTACACCAAATGAATGACGATAATGAATGATGATTCAACCGAGATTGTGGTTCTTGACATGACGGTCAACACCAAATGAATGATAGTAATGAATTATGATTCAAATGGAAAACATGAATTGAAACTAGGCCTAATGTGATGATTAAAGATTAAAAAAATAATGCGATAACTATTTAATTATGAATTGTATTTATTTGTTTCATAAAACTGCATGCACTATATTTTGACTGGACTCATTTTAGACACCATTGGTGGTGGCCTACTAAGTTGTACTCACACCCTATTTGGGCCGCCTGATTGGCACCTGAGTAGACTTTGTTGTTGTAATATAGGATAAGGGAAAGGCCCTGGGATAGGTTTCAGTTTGGGATTAGAGCATGGGAGAGGGAATCAGACGTGGTTCGGGACCCACTTGGGAGTCTTTGTGTCTGTACATTCAGTTTCATTATAGATACTTGACATTTTCATGGTCATATCATGTTTTAACTTTCAGATGAGTATTTTATTTTCATGCTTTGATTATCATATGACATGGATTTGTTCTAGTTATTTATATGCTTCCACACTTGGTTATTGTTATTTAATTTTTTTGATATTTTATTCTGATAAAAGAGGGTATAGTCTCCCCAAGACTGACTTAACAGACCCTCGCTGCTAGTCGGAACCCTTTGGCATACAGGGAGGCGCTCTTAAGGGCATGTGGCCAACCGGCTTGGGGAACTCTCAGGTCGGGACGTCATAATAGTTTATGATTATTTTTATTGTTTAGGGAAATTCATTAACATTTCATATGCTAGTTTTAATATGAATTTATATGTTAATTATGTTTCACCCCTTTAATTTGAGGAATGCATTGAACTTAGTAGGTGACGGGCAAGGCCCTCTATAGCCCCTTGATGCATCGGTGGGTCTCTTGAGACAAACTAGTTTGGGTATTGGCTGATTTCTTACCCAGTTATGTATGGTATCTTGGATAAAGCCTTTATGATATGTTTATGATGACCCATATTATTCATTCCCTTGTTATTATATTAGTTATTCATATTCCATGTGATTATTCGACTAGTATAATATCCATGGTTAAGTTTCATTATCATGTCATTATTTATATGGAATTATTTGATCAGCTTTTATTCCCATCATATTATGATCAAGATTATATTTTAATGGCATGTGTTTTTAGTTATTCACCTCTCCTTATTGTTTATTTTTATTTATGATAGCTTCCAATGTATGCTTACCCATATTGAGCATTTGATATCACCCCTTTTTTATGTTTTATTTTTCCCCAGGATACCAATATGTATATTATGATTGACATGAAGGGATAATCTAGGGGAATATGAATGTTTCCAATGGAGTTATTATGTTGTATTTCATTTCAAGTTATAATGTAATACTTATGTTTGTATCTAGTTTTTCCAAAGCTACTAAACTATTTAGTCCTTCAGGATACATTTCCTTGTTTATTATGTTGATGTAATAAAGTAAGGCACCAACTCCGGGCTATTGGGGTTGAGGTCTTTACAGATGGTATCAGAGTATTTTTAGTAGAAACTTTGAAAAATATATTTAGAAAGACATATATTAAAGATATATAACCCTATAAATGACTTTGAGAATATTACAAAGGATACCAAGCTTATGTTTTTCAGATTAGTTATACATAAATTTTTTTAAGTGTTTCACTAGTTTTAAAATTTCATAATCTAATCTAGTGTTTTCCATTATTTATAAATGGATCCTAGTGGAAGGAATGGAAATTATATCAACACACATATTCCATGTAGGGATTTGCCTCCTATGCAAGATAATAATGTTGGAGCTGGAGCTACAATTGGAGCTGAACAACTTATAACTATACTGGGACAACTGAGTCAGATTATGAGCAATAACCTTACTTGCATGGAGAAGCTCGATCCACAATGTGGCATAACAATGTTTTACCAACTCATGTGACAATAACATCTATCATTAAATGGGACTATAAACCCATTTATAGCAGAGTAATGGATAATCTCCTTAGAAAATATATATCTCATTTTGGGAAGTAATGAAAGGGAGAAGTTTATCATGGAAATTTATCATCTCTCAAGGGATACAGATCAATGGTGGTCATTAATTCAAAACACAAATGAGGAAGAAGAAATTGAAAATGTGGAATGTAAATATTTAAAGGAAATTTTCTTGGAAAAATATTTCCCTTGCGAACAGCAAGCGGATATGGAGATACAATTATTAAGTTTGAGAAATAAAGAGGATGAAAACTTTTCTAAGTATGAATCCAACTTAACAAGGTTATAAAGGCATGTATCGGACTACAAACATAATCCAATGAGTAATATTGATCATTTATTTGATGGTCTTAAGCCAATTTTACATAGGGAACTAGTCTCCCAACCATTCTCATCATACGAGTATATAGTATCATGTTCCATCAATACGGAGAAATAATTTTCCAAGACATATGGCTTCAAAGGGAATCAAGATAAGAATAGGTATGTTGAGTACTCTAGAAGAGGAAATAAGGAAAAAGGGAAGAATATAATTTAAAACTTACAATAAATGTAGAAAGAAATATAATGGAAAATGCCTATTGGTAATGAGAGTTTGCTACAAGTGTGGAGAAAAAGTCCATCGGGCCCTTGATTGTAAGGGAAAGAAAGAAGTCGACAATGTGTAATACTTCATCTGAAAGTAGATTGTACACTATGCAAATGATTTTCCTATATGTTAAGGAAACTTTCCCCAGAAAAGGATAAGGGAATACAGCCATGCTTATGTAGTAAAAATAGCTGAGGTTGAAGTTTCTAATGATGTGGTGGAAGGTACTTTAATCATCTCCTCAAATTTAGATAAATCTTTATTTGAATCTGGATCATCACATTCTTTTATATATTCTCATTTTTCTATAAAAAATAGATATTTACAATTCACCTTAACAAGGGAGTTGTCAGTCAAAAATCCTAGTGGAAGCCTTATTACATCAAATATTTGTCAAGCGGTTCCTATTATGACACATAAACATTCTCTAATTGATTATTTTATTATCATATCAATGTTTGATTTAGAAATAATCCTTGGTATGGATTGGATTTCAAAACATAATGCAAAAAAAATATCAAAAAGAATAGGAAATTATGATTCGTGATGAAGGTATGGAATTTCTCATCTTTAGAGGGGAGACTTCATCATCTGAGTCATATCTAGATCTGAGATTCTTAGAGAAGAAGAGAAGACAAAACCTACATATAAAAAAGGTGATCTTAAAATTAAGGATATACCTGTTGTATAGGAATACATTGATGTATTTCTAGAAGAATTATCTAGACATCCTCTAGAGTGGTAAGTTGAGTTTTCTATTGATTTAATCTCTAATGCAAGGCCTATATCAAAGACTCCCTATAGAATAGCCACAGTGTGGTTAATATAGTTAAATAAACAACTATATTAATTGAGTGGTAAGGGGTTTATATTCCCTATTTTTTAACCTTGGGGACCTCTTATTCTTTTTGTTAAGAAGAAAAATGGATCTATGTGGTTGTGCAATGACTATAGAGAGATCAATGTTATTACGATAAAGAATAAGTATCTTTTTACTCGTATTAATGACTTATTTAACTAACTTCATGGAGCTCATTATTTTTCAAAGATTGATCTAAATTTTGGATATTATCAATTGTGTGTAAATAAGGAAGATATTCTAAAGATATTGTTTCAAACAAGATATGGACATTACGAGTTTACAGTAATGTCATTTTGACTGACCAATGCACCTTCTATTTTTATGGATCTAATGAATAGATTCAAGGAATATCTTGATAATTTTTTTGGTATTTGTTGATGATATCTTAGTGTACTCCAAAATCTATTAGGACTATGAGAACCACTTACAGATTGTTCTGGAGACTCTTATAAGAAAATAGTTATATGGTACGCTTAGCAAGTGTGAATTCTAGCTTCAAACTATTTCTTTTCTTGGCCATATTATCTTCAAGGATGGAATCTCAGTTTATCCTATGAAGAAAAATGTAGTCTAGGAATGGCCTACAACAACGAACATAACATGGGTATGTTGTTTCATTGGTTTAGCAGGTTACTATCTGCGTTTTGTTCAAAATTTTACTCGATTAGCTAACTCGTTAACCAAGATTACTCATAAAGGGGTTAAGTTTATTTGGAAAAATGAATGTGAAGAATGCTTTGAATAATTGAAGAGGAGATTAATGAATTCTCTGATATCGACTCTACCATCGGTAAATAGTGTATTAGTGATTTATAGTGATGCATCAAAGAAAGGACTTGGTTGTATCCTTATACAGAATGATAGAGTTATTAACTATGCATCAAGGTAGTTAAAAACTTGTGAATAGAACTATCTAACTTATGATCTTGAGTTAGAAGTTGTAATATTTTCTATGAATATATGAAGACACTATCTCTATGATGAAAGATGTGAGATATATACAAATTACAAGAGTTTAAAATATATATTCTCATAGAAAGAACTCAACATGAGGAAAAGGCGATGTCTTAAGCTTCTGAAGGCTTGTTATTGTTCAATACATTGCCACCCAGGGAAGTAAAATAAGGTAGAAGATGCATTAAGTAGGAAGGATCATGGAGTTCTAAACAAAAGAAAGATTGATAGGGATCTTGGGTACATGGATCTAGTAAAGATGGATATAGGAATTATCAAGGAAGGTGAAACATCACTACTTTTCAAATGGTTGACAAACCATATTTCTTAGAAAATATAAAAAGATCTCAGTCTGATAATGAGAATTTTAAAAAAAAAATTAAAGCTATGAATGATAGGAGATTGGTAAACTTCATATATGAATATGGAATTTTGAAATTTGGGAAGAGACTTTGTGTTCCCTATATACCCAAGCTAAAAAGAGAATTATTATACGATTATCATAGCTCAAACTTCTCTATAAACCCTAGTAGCACTAAGATATATAGAGATTTGAAGGAATATTTTTCGTGGGATAATATGAAGCGGAAAATTGTAGATTATGTATCAATATGTTTAGTTTTGCAATAGGTGAAGGCTGAAATAAAACATCATAGAAGAGTCATGCAACCTCTACCTATTACTACATGGAAATGGGATTACATTACTGTGGATTTTTTCACCTAATTACTAAATATTACAAGAAATAATAATGTAATATGGGTAATTATTGACCGACTTACCAAATCTAGGAATTTCCTCGCTATAAGGGGGTATTTTCCACTAGAGCGCTTATCGCGACTCTATATTAATGATGTTGTAAGACTTTATAGCGCACCTCTATAAATTATGTCTGATCGAGATCCCTATTTTACATCAAAATTCTATAATAGTCTTCAAAATTATTTGAATATTGAGCTTCATTTGAGTACTTTTTATCACCCTCAAACTGATGGGTAGTTTGAATGGACAATTCAAACTTTAGAAGACATGTTGAGGTCCTTCTCACTTGGTAGAATTTTATTATAATAATAGTTTCCATTAAAGTATTCAAATGGAACCATGTGAAGCATTATATGGCAACAGATGTCATACTCCAACTTGTTGGGGTGAAGTTGGTGAAAGGAAGCTTGTAGGCCTAGAACTTGTGGGAGGAAATAATATAAAAGTTAAAGACTATTCAGGCTCATATTAAAGTAGCACAAAGTAGGAAAAAGTGTTATACTGACAACCATAGTAAGGATTTAGAGTTTTAAGTTGGAGATCAAGTATTTTTGAAAGAATATCCATGAAATTATATCATAAGTTTTGGTAAGAAATAGAAAATGAGCCCCAAGTACATCAGAACATTTGAAATTATGGATAGAATCGGAGTTGTGGCTTATCATTTGGTGATTCCACCTAGACTTTCTAAAGTAGTACATTATGTTTTCCACATCTCTTTGTTAAGTAAGTACATGTCAGAACCAACACATATACTCACCTGTGAAAAAATAGAATTGGAAGCTGGTTTTTCTTACTGTGAAGAGCCTATCTAGATTCTAGACACTAGAGAATAGGTGTTGAGGAATCTGACGACTCAGCAGGTAAAGGTAATTTGTAAAAATAATAAAATAGAAGAGGTAATATGGGAACTAAATGGAATTATAATGAAGAAATACCTAAATATTTTTATATGGTAACATCCTGGAAATTTTGAGGATAAAATATTTGAAGGCAGAATGTAACACCATAAGATTTTATGGTATGTCTCTTTTAAATTTAACATCTTTGATATCTTATTTTGTACACAACACCAAGTTTAAAACCATGATATATTATTAAATATTAACATGACTGTTGGAATAGTAATGCGATAGTTTGAAATATTAATATGGTAATTAGAATAATAACATCACCTATTAAATTATAAATAAAATTTAGGTATCTCATAAATGAAAATATGATATATTTTTATCATGGAATAAGTAAATAAATGTTTTAAAAATGATAAATTAAGTGTTGATATTTTTGTGAAATGTAAATGTTAATTTTCAATTTTATAGTACCTAAATATAATATAATGATTTAAAATAAATTATTTTAATAAAATATATTAATAAATTAATATTTTGTTTCATTATAATTATATGATAATTTTATGATCCAGTAATTAATTTTTCAAAGTGTTGTAAAATCAGTTATAATATTAAAATCGATATTTGTCGAATAAATGATGATTTTATTTAAAACTTAAATTTATCATATATAGAATATTATTTTCATAAAATGGAGTCTATTTTTGAAATCTACACATCAAAAAATGCTTAGGGTGAATTTTTGGGTTTTTTCTAAAATGGTTGAATTGTTGATAAATAGTGAAATATGGTAATTTCGGTATTTAAAATTATAAGTAAATAAATTAATTATTGAGTCATGGGTGATTTAGGGATGATTCAAGTACCCATTATTTATAACTCATGTTCTCTATTTATTATACTTAGTCATCAAAATCAATACTATTGATAGTCTTGAGCTAAAATAATAAATAAATGAATAAAAAAACATCCCTCCCCTCCCCTATAAATATCACTCATCACCACCCCTTCTCATCACACCTTATAAGCTTTAAATATTATCTAAATTCTACCCAATTATATTTCTAATACTCTTCCCCATGTCCAAGACCTACTGGTATTACGAAAAGACCAAATCCAGGTGTTTTAAGGAGGTCCTCAAGGAGATGATATTCAAGAGGTAAAATCCTCCTCCATTCTCTTTTAATTTATTTTCTTTTCTTATCCTATTCTCACCACCCCTATACAAAGTAAAATTATAACTCTATTATCATACATATACTATAATTTTATCGTTCTAATGTATTATCCGCCATCAAATCCCTTCTCTCTCTTTTTTTAAATGAAAGCATCGCCCTTGATGTGTCGATTCACCGCCTTCGTGGACGACAAGTTTTCATTTTCCATTTTTGCCTTAAATTATGGTCATAAAACCTTTATTATGGTTAAATAATATTTTAATATACATATTATAAGTTATATCATGTTTTGGAACCAATATATAAGCATAATATTAAATAAAATGACACAAGTTCGTGATGGTCGTAAAAACCGGAAAAAAAAATTAAGAAATTTTTATCAATATTTTATCTAATGAATAATCCTCATACCATATAACCAAATGATATATGATACCATTTAAACTTATGTATGTTCATTAATACTAAATAATTTTACTTCTGGATAAGTTATTACCATTTGAAAAGAACTCTCATAGGAACCGACCATAAAACCATGAAATGAATGCTCCCAGAACAACGAAATTAAACATTTTAACTCATCAAAATGACCATAAATAAACTTAATAAAATTATAATAATTAAAATATATATTGAAGATGTTATTAATTATTTAATTAATAAATCTAATTTTATTATCTGAGACATTAAGTACAAATTCATAACGCTTTCGGACACAAGGTAAGAGGTTTCCCATCTCACTTTTATTTCTGTGAGATATGCCTTATTAAACACTTATTTATTGTGTGTGGTGTATGTATACTTCCTTTTGATATATAATATAATTAACCTATTTATATTTATGTAATTCAATATTTCATTCGATGATCATTAATTTTATGTGGCATACAGTTCAACAGATTATAAAGTGATATGAGAATTATTAACCCAATTTCCATTCTTTGGGTTAAACTTATACTCCAATGATTATGTCATGATATGATTATGTGTGAAACCACTTTTTATTATCATATTTTATATTTCTACTTTTTATGTGGATTTATATTTGATACACATAATAGATTCATTTGGTTAACTCTCACACTTTCTTTTAAAAAGAAACTTTTAAATGTTTATTTTTTCAAAATTTAAAAGGAATGTTTTTTAAAACTTATATGGAATGAGTGGATTTTACCACTTTCATTATGAATTTATGTCTTGATTAATACTTTACAAGTTTACAAGGTTACATTAAAAGAAAAAAAAATCTTTTATAATTGCACAACTTTTTAAATAAATGATTTCAAAGCAAAGTGGTATTTCTCTAAATAATTTCTTAATGATTTTATTAGAATATTTTCATCTATGACAACACCCTTTGTTGGATCTTATGATTAATTGAGGTTGATCTATTATGATACCATATACCATATTTTCTTGAATTTTTTATGATTATTTTGACTTTGGATGTGTTATTTTTATACCATTCATCATATTATACTGGATGACTTATGATTACGTTTATTGCTTGGGAAAAGTTATTAACATTTCATATGGTAGTTTTAATATGAATGTATGTGTTGATTATGTTTCACCCCTTTCGTATGAGGAATTAATTATACTTAGTAAGTGATGATTTAGTTCCTCTATATCCTCTCGATGTATCATTAGGTCTCATGAGACAAACTAGTTTGGGTATTGGTTAATGTCTTACCCGATTATGTATGGTGTCTTGGTCGAAGCCTTGATGGATGTTTATGATGTCCCATATTATGCATTCCTTCATTATGAGATTAGTTATTGATAATCCATGTGATTATTTGACTTTTAAAATATCCATGGTTAAGTTTCATTCTCATGTGATTATTTATATGACATTATTTGATCAGATTTTATTTCTGGAATATTATCCTCAAGATTATGTCTTAATGGCATGTGTTTTTAGTTATTCTCCTTGCCTTATTTTTTATGTTTATTTATGATACATTTCATTGTATGCTTACCCTTACTCAACATCTGATATCACCCCTTTATTATGTTTTATTTTTCTCTAGGATACCAAGATGTATATTATGATTGACATGTAGGGGTAATCTAAGAGAATAGAGGTGTTTCAAATGGCATTACTATGTTGTATTTCATTTCAAGTTATAATGTAATACTTATGTTTGTATCTAGTTTGTCTAAATCTATTAAACTATTTGGTCCTTCAAAATGTGATTCCTTGTTTATTATTCCAATGTAATAAAGTAAGGCACCACCTTTAGGCTACTAGGGTTAGGCTCTTTAAAAAACAATCTAGGCTCATTTCCTCGGTTTTGGCAATGTGATGTGTGTTTTAAACTAAAATGACACTTATATATTGAAAAGAAGAATGTTGAGTCATATCGGTCACACCATGCATCGGATTGAGGTGCAACTAATTATTACACATCCCAGATGACTTATAGATCGTTTTCTTAAAGTATCAAAACAATTCAAATGTTTTTTCTTGGTTTTGAGTATGTCACTTGTGTTTGTTACAAAAATGTCATTTTAAATTTGAAAAATTCACTTTGAGTCGTACCAGCAACATAATGTGTCAGTTTTATGTGAGAATGATTCTCACACATTAAAAATGACTTATGAATACTTTTCATAGATTATCAAGACAATCTAAGCATGTTTTCTTGGTTTTCAGTGAGTGACACTTTTTGAACTTAAATGTAAATTTTAAACTGATAACAGACACTTTGAGTCATATCAGGCACATCATGTATCAGATTGAGATGATCCTGATTCATACACATCACAAATTACTTATGGATCATTGATCTAAAGTATCAAAACAACTGAATGTGCTTGATCATTTTTGAGTATGTCAGTTGCCTTTTTTACTAAAATTAATGTCAATTTTAAATAAAAAGACGCACTTTGAGTCATACCGGTCACACCATGCATTATATTGAAGTTTGAATTATTACTACACACCCCAAATGACTTATGGATCATTTTTTTAATTATAAAAACAATATGAATGTGTTTTCTCAGTTTTGAGTATGCCACGTTTGTTTTTTACTAAAATGTCATTTTAAACTGGAAACATGCACTTTGAGTCATATCGGTCACATCGTGTGTCATTTTGATGTGAGATTGATTCTTACATGTCACAAATGATGTATTAATCATTCTCCTAAATTATCAATAAAATTTGAGTGTGTTTTCTTAGTTTTCTATGAGTGACACTTTTTGAATTTAAATGTCAATTTTAAACTAATAATGGACACCTTAAGTCATGTCAGGAACATCATGTATCATATTGAGGTGTAGATGATTCCTACACATCACAAATGACTTATTATAATTATACTAAAGTATCAAAATAATATGAATTCATTTTCTTGGTTTTGATTATGTGATGTATGTTTTGAACTAAAATGTAAATTATAAACTAAAAACATACAGTTCGAGTCAAACTGATCACACTGTGCATAGGACTGAGGAGCGAATGATTGAGTAGTGATGTGTTTTTTTTTTCAACCATCTATATAGGTTCTAGATGTAGTGGAAGCATAGGAGGGATGGTACCCAACTTTGTTTTTTTCTATATTCAATGAACAATCTGGGATCTATGCGATGATGAACGTCGTGATCCTCAAAATTGAATCAAAGAAATAAGACAAAGGAATATAAACCCAGAACCAAGAGAAAGGATCAATATATATTTTTTATAATTAATTTAATTAAATAATTATTACCTCCAAGGTGATTCTTTATCCATTGATGTGTCTGACCATAGATCTTTAGTGCATCATTATTGCATTGTAGATATCAAGGGTAAATCTCCTATAGTGGTGATCCACATGTGTTCCACAAATATCTGGACATCGCTGAAGGAATCTCCAGGTTATAGCATGGAAGATTCTTGTACTTGCATCATCTGCCTTCGATTGTCTTGAGAACCGCTTCTAAAGTGTTCTCCTGGATCCAGTGGAGGAGGATTGCTCTCATTCTTGAGAGCATTCTTGGAGAGGGAAGAACTATCTAGGCTCAAGAGGTTTTCTCCAAATGTTGTGCACAACACAAATTTGTGTTGCTTAGCTTGCCCTTGGCTAATAAGAGAATAATATAATTGGGTATTTATTTCACTAGAGTAATAATAAAATAACTTTCACAAGTGCCTTTAATTATTTCATCAATCCTAGCGAAATCTCCATGTTAAATAATAACAACAATATTATTATTTACTGACATGTTCTTAACTTGAGAGTTATAATTAAATATTATTTAATCAAATAATATTCAATATTATTATTTCTCACTGGACCATTAAACTCAGTCTTCCTATCCACCTCAATATTTATTAATTATTCCCCCCACAATATATTCTCTCAAATAACCAGTGAGATAATAAATGTGATCAGGCATACATGAATAATTATTAAACCATGACTGGGAATAATACCTATTCAACTTGTTAAATAATAAATTATTTAAATGAGATTTTGGATACACTTAGTGTGTGGCCCTCTATGCCTCTTTCTCAGTGGCATTAGGTGGAGTAGCCTGAAGTCTAAGTTTAGCATCTAACAACCCTCCAAGGCACCCGTAGAGAAAGAAGTTAATGCCACAACGGCATGTCACCTTATACAAAATTTTACCATGTAATGTAATACCTTTATCATAATATTTATAATCGATCAGGTTTCATGCTAGTTCTATCAACCTATATGATCGATATCTCTTTCTTTGACTTTTCAGAAATAGAACTTGCCTATAAAATACCATGTCCATGGATTTAATTAGGTTATATCATTTCCATCAAAAGGATTGATATATTAACTTCTATTAGTGAATAGAAGGGATAAATCCTTTCTTGCATTATTCATTAATGAAATATTACTCATGATGCACCCAATGTATCCTACCTCGCCGTGAACATATATCATTATGGTTTTCATCAATACATCAAAGTACACGACTCATAATATTCATTAATAATAATCTTAAATTCTGAGGACCAATACACACATCCATATATAGGAACATCCAATGACACTTATAAATGTGGATTTCCTAATGTTGGGTCTTGTTCTCATAATATCCTACTAGATATCACCAAATATATACACCATGAGAAGGTGTCTCAAAGTCCTATGAGTCTCCACCCCTGATAGCTTGTATCATTTGTGCCCCTCAAATGATATCATCTATCCATAGAACATATATCTAAGAATAGTGTCATAGCACTTTTGGGTTCTCATCATAGCAGATAACTACTATGACCTTTTAGCGTGACAACTACTCTTGGGACATTATCGCATACGATGTTATGCAAAAGAAAAATCATGATGTGATCAGGAATTTATTGATATTCAAAAACCATGAATATTAGTTATCATAAAGTACATAGAAGTTGGTTATAGGGAACCAACTCCAACATACTCCCACTTGAACTAAATCCAACTACTAATAACCTTTAGTCCGCTAGCTCTCACATGATACTCATGCTTTTACTAAGATAGACCTTTATTCAAGTGGTTATCCATGTTCTCTTTCATAGATACTCTGCTCACTGCAACTTCACCCCTCTAATGAAAATCTATCAAGAGGTGATACTTTTGGAGTATGTGCTTTGTTTTTTGATGTGACCTTGGATCTTTTGAAAGATCCTCCATTTTAGTATTATCACAATACAATGTGATAGGGTCTTTATTGCTAGGTACCACATCAAGATCCTAGACAAAGTTCTGAATCCAAACAGCTTCCTTGGCTGCATTAGAAGCTGCTATATACTTGGACTCCATTGTAGAACCATCGACAACTGGCTTCTTTGAACTCTTCTATCTCACAACTCCTCCATTGAGATAGAAAAAATATCTTGATTGAAACTTTAGATCATTTTGATCTTTCTGAAAACCATCATTAGCATACCCTCTGATGACGATCTCCTCATCTCCTCCATAGACCAGGAACATATCCTTAGTTCTTATCATATACTTAAGGATAGCCTTAACAACAGTCCAATGTTGTTCTACTTGATCTTATTGATATCTTCCTACCATGCTCAGTGTATTGGAAACATCAATTATAGTATATAACATAGCATACATTATTGTTCTTATCGCCGAAGATTATGGGGTCTTACTCATTCTCTCTTTCTCTTGTTGTGTTTGGGGACACATTTTCTTAGAAAGATGTAATCCATGTGATGCTAGAACCAATCCCCTCTTGAATTGTTCCATACTAAATCTCTTTAGTATCTGGTCAATATATTTACTTTGACTTAGTCCAAGCAGCCTCTTGGATCTATCACAAATGATCTTAATCCCTAGAATGTAGGCTACTTCGCCTAAGTCTTTCATGGAGAAGCACTTGTTCAACCAATCCTTAATTAATTATAAGACTAGTATGTCGTTTCTAATAAGTAATATGTCATTAACGTATACTAATAAGATAACGACCTAATTCCCACTAAACCTTTTGTAAACACATAGTTCAAATTATTTTTTAATGAAGCCAAATTCTCTTATGGATTCATAGAATCGAATGTTTCATGACCTGGATGCTTGATTTAATCAATAAATGGATCTCTACAACTTGGAACCCCTTTTGGCATCACCTGGTGTCACAAACCCTTCTAGTTGTGTCATATAGACATCTTTCAGAAGGTTCCCATTATGGAATTCAGTTTTGACATCCATTTGTTAAATCTCATAGTCATGGTAAGATGTTATGGCAAGTAAGATTATGATGGATTTAAACATGGAAACTGGTGAAAAGGTTTCATCGTAGTAAATTCCTTGACATTTTTTGAACCATTTAGCCACTATCCTTGCCTTATAGGTACAAACTTTACCTTCCATGTCCAGTTCCTCTTGAATATCCATTTACATCCAACAAGATTTACATCAACTGGCGCATCAACCAGAACCCAAACTTGGTTCTGATACATGGAATCCATCTCAGAATTCATAGCTTCTATCCATCTTGCAACTTATGAGCTCTCTACTTCCTCCTTTTAGGAGATAGGTTCATCATTTTCCAATAATAACGAGTCTCTATCCTCGATGACTAGAAAACCATATCTTTCTGTTTCCCTTACCTCTCTTACACTCCTACGTAGTACTTGTGTTTTAGGAACTACTTCTTCCACAGGAACCTATGGAACTTATTCCTATACTAACTCATATATATTTTGAGCATCAAATTCATCAAATTCAATCTTTCTCCCACTATCCTTTTTAGGATGTGTTCCCTATCAAGAAATATGGCTTGTCTGGTGACAATCACTTTATTGTCTTAGGGTTGTATAGGTAGTATCCCTTTGTTTCCTTTGGATACATAATAGAGATACACTCCATGCCCCATAGTGATAGTTTGTTTCATAAGAAAGAATTAACAAACTCCTCACATCCCTATACACATGTATGCGACAAAATGGGTTTCTTTCTACTCCATAGATCTGAGGGAGTTTTATTTTCCACTTTTTTTAGTACTCAGTTTAATGTGTATGTCGCAGTTTGTAATGAATATCCCCAAAAGGATAATAAAATATCTACATGACTCATCATTGACCTTACCATGTCCAATAAGGCACGATTCCTCCTTTCACTAACACTATTCCACTATGGTGTATAAGGTGGAGTGAGTTGAGATAGTATCCCAAACCCCCGTAGAAAGTCGATGAACTCTTAGTTAAGATATTCACTACCTTGATCCAATCGAAGCTTATTTATCTTTTTACCAATATTATTCTCTACTTCATTCATAAAATCCTTAAATTTCTCAAAGGACTCGGACTTATACCCCATTAAGTAGACATAGCCATATCTACTCAAGTCATCAGTAAAAGTTATGAATTAAGAATTTCAGCCTCTAGCTTATACTAGAAATGGTCCACATACATTATTGTGTACTAATTCTAGAATCTCTGTGGCCCTTTCATCCTATCCACTGAATGGTGGTTTGGTTATTTTCCCTTATAAACAATCATGACATATATCAAGTGGTTTTAGCTCAGAAGAGTCTAAATAACCATCTTGACAAAGTTTTTTCAAACGCTTCTCATTTACATAACCAAGATGGTGATGCCACAATTGGGTGTCATATGAGTCGTGTGAACATGATTCATTATCGATTTCTAAGACTTGGTTTTCATAATTAAATACATACAAACCATTATTTAAATTTTTTATACCATAACATATATTGTCCTTATAAAAGAAACAACTTTTATTTCCAAACTTGAGAATAAACCCATTTGTATCTAAACTTGATACTGAAATTATGTTTTTGGTAACATTAGGTACATAATAACAATCATGAAAAACCAAAATCATTATCGTCAACAACTAAAGGTGGTAGTCACTAATGGAAAGAGCAACCGGCCTTGCACCATTGGTAGCTCACAGATCCACCTCTCCTCTGGCAATTTTTCAAAATCTACTTGGTTTCTGTATTTGAATACATATGTGAGCATCACAAGCTGTATATAATACCCAATGTGTAGAAATGGAAATATTTCACTTGATAACAAATGCACCTTTGGATTCCCCTTGCCTCTGAGTGCAGTTCCTCTTCTAGTGGCATGACTTGCCACATACAACACATACTGCCTCCTTTTCCTTGTCATACCTTTGGATCTTCTTCTTCTTGGTCGGATGGTGCTCGGTAGTTTTAGACTGTTTATAAGTCTTAGGCTCATTTACCTTGTCCTTCATCTTCCTATTCACCATAAGGACTACGGGTTTCCTATTCCCCATGTCCTTATCCACTTGGAAAATCAAGTTCAGAAGTTCCAATAGAATCTTCTCATTATTGCTCATATTATAATTCATAATAAAACTAGAGAAGGCCTTGGGTAGTGATGAAATTATGATATCTTTACGCAACTCATCGGGTAATTTAATCCCTAAGATGTCCAGATGCTTAATGTTACCGATAAGTTTGACTACATGAGGCCTAGTTGGCTCACACTCTCCAAGCTTAGTCATGAAGAAAGCATTATAGATCTCATATCACTCTTGTCTCGTATTCTCTTGATAGAGATCCCGAAGGTGAGTCGTCATGCTATAAGAATCCATTTCCTCATGTTTCTTAAAGATGTCATTGGAAATGAATGATAGAATGAAGCACTGAACATATGTATCATCATTCAGGTGTTTATCATATAGAGAGAGCTCTTCATCACTCGCCTCATTTCTAGGTGCAACTGGTAACAGTTATTCCATCACATATAATTTCCTTTAATGGAGAAGGATGACCCAAAGGTGTCTTTGCCACTCTTGGAAATTAGTGTCTATAAAGACCTAGCCTTAAACATTACATAATATTGAATTAAATGAAAAATTCATATTGAAGATCTTTTCAGGTTTAGAGTTTTGGAGAATTAGGCCATAACTATTACATTACATTTCAAAAATTACAAAGAAGACACTTCTACTAAGTTTCCATTTTTTAAAAAAATAAAAACTCTTGAAAAAAAGAGTCATGTCTAGTTCCATGTTTTAGACAACATGACTTTTCCTTGATCCCATCCTTGACCCTATTCATCTTTAATTCCTTTGAAAAACATTTCAAAACTTGGGATGAGCATAAAAAGCTCAGTAAGGGTTATAAAACAAATAAAGAAAACATTAGATCATAAATACATACAAAACATAAACTCTTTTACTTACCTCATGAAATCATAAGATTTATGAATAACACATAGAAATCATAAATCATAAAGGTAAGTTTTGGAATCCATAACATACTTACATTGTAGTTATCACAGCTACATAGAGAGTTACTTTGGAATACCCATCCGAGTATATTCCCTAAATCTCTTAGAAGAAACATTCATGTTTACCTCCGTCATGTTACCCAATGCATTGGAGAGCTATCTCGGACTCACCCGCCCTAGGTTTATCATGGAACCACCTGTATACGTAACAATTCCCAAGAACCATAACATATTCATAACACATAAAACAAACATAAAGGAAAGATAACATTTCCACATTTCAATCAGAATATATCATTTAAATATATTGACATAAAAAATCCATTATCAAAACCATTTTCAATACCAAAATATGTATAAGATTATATGGTATTTATTTTCCTTTTAAAAACATTACGGCTTGTTAAGGAAGCCAAAAGATCAAATAATACTCATGGCGGTAGAAAGGTCGTTGTCACCGCGTACACTAAAAAGAAACATTCATTTTTTGTCGTTTAGTACAACACTTCGTAGAGAAAATAATATTTTTGAATAAAAGTAAAAGTAAAATGTGTTTATACAGTGTATAAAAGAAAAATTGTGTATTAAAACAAAATATGCCTCAATGAAAGGAGATTGAGACGAAGTCCCTTACCTCGTGTCCGACTTGACTCGTTCGTTCTTTAATCTCCTGAATAATAAACTAAAGTTAATTTCTACTTTATTAAGAACCTTTTTCAAGTTTATTTTTTCTTTTATATCACTTATTACCATGTTATAAACATTATGTAATCATTTAAGTTAATAACGTTTGTTTTGTCGATATTTGGTACTTGAGTCAAAAATGGACTTCTTATAATTACAAGTTGTTCACATAGTCAAAAGTTCATTATATCCATAATGATATTCATGATTTAGATATCATATATAACATATATATCCAGTATATACATGTATTTATAATAGTACATAACATTTGTAGGTAAGAAATTCAATGCACCGTTCATGGAGACGGTAAGTCATATGTACGCATGAACGCTAATTTCATTTCTATTTCATATTTTAATAGAATTAAAACATAATGATACATAAATATATTATAATTACAGTATAATATCATATATAATATCATTAAATCCATCCTTTATATGCCCCACATATGGAATTAACGAGTCATATAACTTTGAGGGGGCGGTAGTTTGCACTTCCTCAAATGAAATTATCGCATTTACCCATAATAGAAACAATAAAGGTATGCTATAAAAGAAAAATACAGAAGCATAAAGAAAAAATAAACATAATATATATCATATATAAATATATTTTCATCTTAATTGCCACTATGATAGGCGGTATAAGATAATCGAACAATCATCATTTCGTGAGGCGTTAGTTTTCCATTCACAGAAACAGTATGTTCTTCACCCATTAGATGGAGGTGTGTGTAAGTGTAGTTCAAATACTTATCATAAAAACATCCTAGTATATTTAGGATACTGGTTTTGTTATAAAATAAAGGAATAAAAAGAGTTTAGGGGTTTTAGAAGTAAAATAAAAGAAAATAAGTTAAGAGAAACAGTTACCTTTAATTTGGGTAACTCCCTTTGGTTTGAACCAAAAGGACTTCTTGAAGTGCCTTCTGCCTAAGGTAAGGATTCTAGGAGGAGTAGAGGTATCTTAAGAGATTATTTGGGTAGGTTTTTGATGAGCCAAAAGTCTTTATAGGTGTGAGTAATGGGTTAGAACTGGTGTCCTTTTATAAGGGGGGAGGGGCTCTTTAGGAAAGTTTGCAAATATTATTTTATTATAAACCTTTATTTGGTTTATAAAGATCAAAAACTCATTAAAGATAAATATAATATGAATAATGGTCAAAATAAAATCATCCAATAAGAATTGGAAAATTTTTTGATATTGTTTTAATATTTATAATCTTATTTATTTAAATCATTTATTAATGAGGTAAATACTGCATCATTATTATGTCATAAATAATTTAATTTATTTGATGTCTAACAATTATAAAAAAACCATAATGTAGGAAATAGTTTTATCTTTCAAAAGAGTATTTATAGTCGAAAAGATAACTTATATAACTCCATGTAAAAATTTATTTACTAAAAGATATTTGTTTATGTCATTTTTGCCTTTACTTTATATTAATTAATCTAAAGTGTCATTATCACTCCCAAGTGGCTCCATGGGGTCCCAAAATAGACCCAAAGATGTACATGGTCGTAAATGACTCAGCCAATATGGTTAGTACAAGTTTTAAGATAATTTTTTATTATTATGATATTCTTTTTACCTTGAATTACCCTATTTACCTTTAACCATGGTAAATAAAAGTCAAAAGTTACTATTCACCAAAAATTATTTTCATCTTATTGAACCAAATTTTACTTACTAATAATAACCATGTATTTCGTATTTTTTAAATTCAATCCACGGAAGCAGTAAAATTTCATTTAAATGAAAAAGCTAGTTTTTTATAATACGACTTAGTGGTTTCACTATTCATCACAAATTGAAGTTTTTCAGAAAAATACCAAAAATTAAGCCTAAGCTATATTTTTTATTCTAAATTCAAAAATTATGTCTATTTTACCAAATTAAAAACATAGAAGTTGCATTAATTAATTTATAATTAATTATCGTTATCAAAACAAATAGCATGTTTTTAAGAAACAATAACTATCAAAAGATTGATACTTGTTTATATCCAATTTCAAAGTGAAATTAATTCCAATGACCAACATTGGATTAAATGGTAAAAATATAATATAATTACACTTTAAAACCAATTAAATATATAATATAACCATATAAATAAATTAGATTAAAATTAACTTTTGAATTAAAAATACAATATTTTTCACTATTCATAAAAAATGAATTTTATCAGAAAAATACCAAAAATTTACCCAAAGTAAATTTTGATGTCCCGAGTCTAAAAAAATTATTTGGTCAAATAGAACATATAAAAAGTGACTATAACTATATTTAAAGAGGGTTCCCCATCAAAAGGCGGTAAATCAACATTTTAAGGTAAATTATGCTTAAAATTAGATTCATTAACATTTTAAGCCTCTAAATTTTGTTGGATAAATGTAAAAACATTTAAAAAACATGTATAATCATATTGTAGTTAGTTCTATTCATTCCCCTCAATACAACGTCTAGGCATTAACTACCATTTAAAATAATAATATTATATTATTAGTGTGTAATGTAAGATTTCAAAGAAACTCGTTGTTGCGTATCGGGTACGCCATCGAACATAGCAACCCCTTTAAAGTAAAATTAATATTTAATTAGAAAATATGAATAATTATGGAAAATTTCTTATTCTTTATTTACCTTGGATGTTACATCCTTCCCCCTTTTTGGGAATTACGTCCTCGTAATTTTATTCACTTATCAAATAAGTGAGGGTATTTATCCCACATAGCATTTTCAGATTCCCACATTGCATCTTAAACCAGATGGTTTTTTTATAAAACCTTTACCTGGTGAATTACCTTATTCTACAACACTTGCTCTCTATGGTTAAGAATCTAGACTGGTTGTTCCTCATAAGAGAGATTATCTTCCAAATGAACTACCTCTGGACTTAAAACATGAGATGGATCTGGCATATACTTTCTTAACATTGAAACAAGAAAACAATTGTGTACCTGGGATAAATTTGGAGGTAAATCCACTCTGTAAGAAACTAATCCAACTTTCTCCATGATTTCATAGGGTCCAATGAACCTCGGACTAAACTTTCCCTTCTTACCAAAACGCATCACACTTTTCCATGGAGAAATTTTGAAAAAGACATGATCACCTACCTCAAAAGAAATATCCTCCTCTGATTATCTGCATAACTTTTCTGCCTGCTCTGAGTTGTTCTCATGTGCTTCTGAATCAACTGAACCTTTTCTGCCATCTCTTCTTCCAATATTGGTCCCATCAGCTTCCTTTCACCTACGTCATCCCAAAAAGCTGGAGTTCGACAATGCTTTCCATATAATGCCTCAAATGGAACCATCTGTATATTGGAATGGAAGCTGTTATTATAAGAAAATTCAACCAAAGAAATATGTTGGTCCCAACTGCCCTAGTAATCTAGTGAAAAAGCGTGTAGCATATCCTCTAAGGTCTTAATTGTTCGTTCTGACTGCCCATCTGATTGCGGATGAAAAGCTGTACTAAAATTTAATTCAATACCCAACGACTTCTGAAGGCCTTTCCAAAAGTTAGAACTAAACCTGGGATCACTATTAGATACAATAGAGAGGGGAACTCCATGAAACCTGACCATATCTTTAAAATACAACTGATAAAGTTGATTTAGAGATAAAGTATCTCGAATAGGAAGGAAATGAATATATTTAGTCAACCGATCAGCAATAACCGAGATTGCATTATTACCTTGATATTTCTTTGGTAATCCCACAACGAAGTCCATGGATATATTTTCCCATTTTCACTCTGGCATCCGTAAATATTGAAGCATCCCTTTCGGTAACTTCCACTATGCTTTAACCTATTGACATGTCAAACACTTCACAATAAAATCATCAATATCTATTTTCATTCCATCCCACCAATAATACTCACAAAGCTCTTTGTACATCTTAGTACTGCCAGGATGAACTGAAAACGGAGAACTATGAGCTTCACATAACAACTCATTCTTCAACTGTGAATTACAAGGCACACACAATCTCTTCCCAAACTTCAAAATACAATCATTATCAACGTTAAATTCAGGCAACTTACCATTATGAACCAACTCTACCTTTTTCTGTAACTCATTGTCTTTCTTCTGTACTTTCTTTATTCTGTCTGATAGAGATGATTTCACTGACACCTGAAACAAAAAAAAAAGAATTTTCTGCACCAATAACTTATATTCCAAAGTTTATCAAATCAAAAACCAAAGGATCTCATTCCAAACGTAGCATGATTAATGAAGTATTACTTTTTTGACTCAAAGCATCAACCACTTTATTTTCTTTTCCCGGATGGTAAAGGATCGTGAAATCATAATCCTTGATTAATTACAACCATTTATTCTATCTCATGTTCAATTATTTCTGAGTGAATATATACTTCAAAAATTTTTGGTTAGTATATATTTCACATTTTACTCCATACAAATGATGCCTCCAAATTTTTAAATCAAAAAAATAGCAGCTAATTCCAAATCATGTATAGGGTAATTTAACTCATGAGGTTTCAACTGACATGAAGAATAATCAATTACATGATCATTCTTCATAAGGAAACAACCAAGTCCTTTCAACAAAGGATCATTGTAAATAACAAACTCACCATTTCTGGAAGGTAGTGCCAAAACTGGAGCATTCAACAATCTTCTTTTCAATTCCTGAAAACAATCATCACATTCTCTTGTCCAAATAAACTTAACACCTTTTCGAGTTAACTTAGTCATTGGACTAGATAAATGTGAAAAATTCTCAACAAACCTCCGGTAATAACCTGCCAAACCAAGAAAACTATGAATATTGGTTATATTTGTGGGTCTTGTCCATTCTTCAAAAACTTTTTTTTAGTAGGATCAGTAGTTATGCCATTTTTTTAAACAATGTGACCAAGGAAGGAAATTTGTTGTAACCAGAAATCACACTTGCTGAATTTCCCATGCAGTTTATTTTCTTTTAAGGTTTGCAAGACAATACTTAAATGACTTTCATGCTCCTCTTTACTTTTAGAAAAAACCAAAATATCATCAATGAACACAACCACAAACTTATCCAAGAACTCACGGAAAATTATATTCATAAGATCCATGAATACAGCAGGTGAATTGGTTAAACCAAAATGCATAACTACAAATTCATAATGGTCTTATCTAGTACGAAACGCGGTCTTCAGAATGTCTTCTTCCTTTACTTTCAATTGATGGTACCCCGACCTCAAATCAGTCTTTGAAAAATACTGAGCTCCCTGGAGCTGATCAAACAAATCATCGATATGAGGCAAAGGATACTTGTTCTTAACAGTGATGTTATTCAATGCTCTATAATCAATTCAAAGTATAATTAAACCATATCTCTTTTTAACAAACAAGACAGGAGCACCCCATGGTGATGTGCTAGGTCGAATGAAATATTTATCTAATAACTCCTCCAATTTCTTCTTTAACTCTAAAAATTCAATTTGATCCATTCAAAAGGGGGGTTTTGAAATTGGCTTAGCATCAGGAACTAAGTCAACAGTAAATTCAACTTCTCTATCAGGTATAATACCAGGAAATTCATCAGAAAAAATATCAATGTACTCATTTACCACTGGCACATCATTAATCTGAATAGTTCCTTTTTTTAACAATATGTGCATGGTAACATTCATTTCCATATTTTACTAGTTTCTCAGCTTCTTGATGTAACGACCTAGACCCGGAAATCCACCCGAACAGTGCCGAACGGGTCGGGTGTTACTACCTTAGGAGCACCTCCCATGAATTCCAAAGGTTGCCGACTAGCAGCGAGGGTCTGAATAGGTATAGTGGGGAGGCTATACCCTCTTGGAGGAATTAAATGTACTGGTCCAAGTATTAAACTAAAATATGCAGCGGAAATAAATGACTCAGCAGACTCAAACCAGACCCGCAGAGCAGAATCACATTCAACAACAATAAACAGTGGAAGAAATATAGAAACAACAGCAGCAGAAAGTAAACAGAATATCATGCCAGCAATCAACTGCAATAACTGCTAAAACAACCAAGCATGCATCCAAACAAGTCATACAAATCAATATATATATAATGGCGCCAATGGATAACCAGCAGTAGCTACAATATAAAGTAAACATGATGATGTAAGAAAAAGAATACTAAACAAGTAACTCCAGTACGGCACGACCTCAAGGTCCATGCCAGTCTCCATGTCAATAGCACTAAAGTCCAGCTCCTGAGGCTAACCCTCTGCCTGAATGCAATTTCATAAAGTCTACATGCGTCCCGAAGGGCCCGTGTAGGGTGTGAGACAAGTCTCAGTAGGATACCACCCAGGGGTACGTACCTAATATAAGTGTTTAGGAAGACATGCTTAAATAAGAAAAACTGTAACAGTGCAATGCCCAAAAGTAAACAAAGACTTCACCGGTGCTCAGCAGCCACCAGGAAGTGTCACCTGCTTCGGCCAACGTCGGAATCTCTGATCTACAGCCCGACACCTTGTGCCACCTGACACCATGTGTCTCAAGTACCGACGTCCCAAAGGCACGCCCAACCGTCGTAACCTAGCTCGAAAGTTCAACCTGCCCATGGCACAACATCTGGAGGAACAGCAATACTTTTCCTCAAAAGATAACTGGAGGGACAGTGATGTCTGCCCTCAAATCACGGTGAGCCTCTGCCCCCAACCTGACCGCCTCAAAGCTGTCTTTCGAAGGCTCCTCACCTTCCACGTGGCTTCTCATGGCAAGCACCCCCAAACAAAATATACCTAACCGCATCTACCGGGGGTCTCTACCCAGCGAGTGTCCATACCACCTCATCTTGGAGTCTATCTGTGTGCACACTACTCAAAAGTACCCAGTGAGCAATAATCACCTCAATAAGTTCCCAAGCCACAACATCTCCGACACCTCGTGTCCCTGCGAACCTATCGCTCTATTCTGATGGTCTCGCCATCCAGTAACCTGGGCCAAGCCCAACCTGACAGTCTAACTGTCTCAACCGACGTCCGTGATGCCCAATCCCGTGGTAGCAACCACCCAAAGTAACCCGAGCTAAAAGCCCCAACCTGTGATCCCCATCACTCAACAATATATCCAGGCCACGCCCAACACAACAAGCAGTTCAACACAGGAAATATCACACATTTCATATTCATACTTGGAAGCATCACTTTAAATAGGCAATTACTAAACAGTCAATTTGCACTACTTGTGCTATCCCATACCAGTACCTAACTCATTCACAATTTAACAATTAAACTAAACAGTTTAACTAGAGACATTCAATAAGTAGTATAAACACAACAGTTTAAACAACGGTCCAATTCACACGCATTTCGGCACCCTCGGCCGAATTGCCCCAAACGAGCAACGACCTCTAACCCGGTCTTACTCAACCACAACAGGGTCAGGGAATACCCAGAGGCATCCCACAATGTAGATAATTAAATAAAAACAAAATAGATAGGGTTTCGCTCAACACCTGACATCGCGCCCGAAGGTCACCAACTCCAAAAGTCTATGAAAACATGAAAGAAGGTATGCATCACCTACCTCATACTTGTACGATGCCACTCCTTTGATTCCAGCCTCTGAATCGGAATGAATCGCGGTAGATCTGCATTTCCGTCAAATCAGGAAATTCCATTCGGATGGAATCTGCGGAGGAACAGGTGAGGAATCAAGGATGAAGAAGGGTGCGTGGGGTTATCCTTTCTGATGCGGTCCCGCTGCCACTGACGGATCGAAGAACGGAGGTCGTACGGAGATTCTGGGAGGGTTTGATTTTTAGGGGTTTTTCAGATAGTCTGTTCGTCCAAAGGGGAAGAAGAAGAGGAAACTGGGAATGAGACGCGACGTCGGTCCGATCACTCAAATAAAAATAAAAGTACATGGTGTGTATTTCCAAAGTACATGCCTTGTATATGCATTTCCGTACTCCGACTTAAGCGGAGTCCAGCACACGGCTTGGACTGGGTACACGGTCAGCACACGGCCAGGGTCTCGGCCGCTACACGGGGCATGGGTACACGGCGTGTCAAGGAAGGCTACACGCCGTGTAGATGGAAATTTACACCTGGGCACCACATGACTTGTACCTAGCCTCACATGGGTAAGGAATACACGACATGTCTATAAATACACGTCGTGTAGTAGGAAATTTCTACACGGTATTCACACGGCATGTACTCGGCGAGCACACGGTCGGTCACTCGGGTAATTCATACACGGCGTGTACTTAAAGTACACGACGTGTAGTCTGGAAATTTTCAGAAACTGCCCAAATTTTCCAGACTTCTAAAAAAACTGGTCAAAAGTTTAAACCGGGTCGGAATTTGACCTGTTTCCAAAAACTCGGGTTCTTACAAACTCCCCATCTTAACGTAGCTCGTCCCCGAGCTACCAAATGAAACCAGTAGATGGAACCAAACACGCCCATCCCAGTTAAACAACCCAGACTATCCCGGTCTCAAAGTTCTGGCTAAATTCCTAAAAAGGGCTCCCCACCTTAGGAATCGCCTACTCGGTCTCGACTTGAACAAAGTTCAAAACAAACAATTAAACAAACAAGGCCCAACGACCTATTTCCCGGACCCATCATCCTTCCGAGACGCATCTTCACCCCTGCACCTCCTCGGTGCTCACATGTCGCTTCTGACACCCAATGTAACTCTCACTGCATCGGTGTCCGCCTCCCTGAGGTCCTGCATCTAATAGATGCTCAATTAAAACCTGGTGTCATGCAACTCAAGTAACCCGCATTCATGATGCCCTGATGCCCACGGCACCTCAAGTAACCTACATCCTTTATGCTCCTGATGCCACACATCTAAAACATAAAACACATATAATATGATGCCAATCCCACTAACTAGCATCTAGTCAGTCCACAAGTATCCTGTGCAGCTTGTGCACTCAAACAGACATGCCTCAAGAGGCCATTCCAAAAGAAAGTAAAGATACTCACGGCCACACCCATGGTGTACCTGCCACCATCATCGGCTCTCCAGCCTGCTCAAAACCTGGCAGCTCCACGGCTTGCACCTGACCTGACACATGGCTCCCTGAAGCCTGTCCTCCCTGCGGTGCTGCCCCAGTCTGCGGCCACGGACCCCTCAACTGGGTCCTACTATCCCTGTCATGTCCTCCGCGTGCAGCTGAACCTCGGACACCCTCTCCCGGTACCAAACCTGAACCAACTCCTGATGCCACAGTCTGTCCTAGTCCCTGTCTGCTGGCTGTCTGAGAAGGCTGCCTACAAAACCTTTCCAGATGTCCGACCTGTCCACACACCTGACACTCCTTTGGGGGCCTATCGCACTAAGCCCGAACATGTCCTCGTTGTCCACACTGAAAGCAAACCACCGCTGAACTTCCACGAGGTGGTCTAGCTGAGTCCTTGGCCTGTCCTCCCTACTAGAACTCATCTCTCCCCCGCTTCCTGCTATTTGAATCGTCACCTGAAGTTATCACCCTGCCAAAACGAGATTTTTCTCTCTCGTTGCCCTCAACTATGAGCGCCTGGTTTACCGCCTCGGAGAAGGAACCCAGCCTGAAGATGTTTACCTAAACCCGAATGGCGTGTCGTAAGCCGCCCTTGAAGCGCCTCACCCTAGCTGCATCATCTCTCACCATACCAGGTGCAAAATGGGACAAATATGTGAATGTAGCTGCGTAAACCATGACAGACATGTCTCCCTACTGAAGACTCAAGAACTCCCGAGCTCTCTCTGCCCTCAGCGTCTCCAGATAAAAGTGCTCGAAGAACCTGTCCTCGAAGTCCTTCCACACCAGTCCCTCGTGCCTACGAGCCTGTACCTGCACATCCCACCAACGTTTCACCGGTCCTCTCAGCATGTACGTCGCCAGTTTGACCCTCCGCCCTGGAGGCGTCTCGAGCTGCTCAAAGATCATGTGTATACTCTCTATCCGGTTTTCTCCTGCCTGTGGACCACCCTCACCCTGAAAAAGTGGTGGGTACTACGACTGGAACTCCCGTTTCAGATGCGCCATAGAAGGCTCTGTACCCTACGCGCCTCTGTCAATCCCCTGCAAGACGTGAACTAGGCTAGCTCGGAGCTGCTCGTCGAGCCACGATCTGAATGCTGTCAAACCCAGCTGCTGCCCTGCCTGCACTGGATCCTGAACCTGATCCTGTCCCTGAGCCTGTACCTGCGGCTCATGCTCTGCCTGCACTAGATTCAAAACCTGATCCTGCGGTACCATATCCTCTCCTGCCTGTCGCTCCATCGTGTCGTGAAGAAGTAACCCGCTGAATACCATAAATGGTCAGACAGCCCACATATATCTATATAATAATATATTCTATGAAGATAAGGAAAGCAGTAAAAGGCATTGCATAACAACTACCCTTACTCCCCCTCACCGCAACCCATGCCCTCAGCATCCCGACCTCACGGCCTCCTTACCCACCCTCAACAGAGCCAAGTATCAATAGTACCTCGGGTCGTGCCCGTCCTGAAAACCAACGTTGCCTCGGTCCCGACGACCAAGTCACCCAATCCTAACAGTTACACTGCCTCAACCATAGTACCTGCCCTCTCTCATAAGAGCTAGACCCATATGTCATGCACATGCAATTATACAAAAATACAAAGCATGGCATATACATTACCATAAACAAGCAATTCTATCATGAGTTTTGCCTATTCACATTTCAGGGCATATATAGCATGGCAATTGATTTTATTCACATGGTATTATCACTTCACAAAGCATACGTGCGGTTATGAAATTGAAATACCCTAAAATGTGCCTATCAAAAGCCAAGTAAGAAACCCTTGCCATACTGGCCAAGGTTTACATATCATAATCAATAACATCGCACAATAAGTGAGCCACCGAGGTGGAAATCATATCAACTGTAATCTGAGAAAAAAGCAAACATCAATTCCCACCCCCGGAAACTCAATCCATACGTCATACATGGGGCTGCAGGCACCCAAGCACAAGTTCAAAAATCAAGTTCCAACAACAACCTATCTCTAGTCTACCATATCCCAAATAGTAAAACCAGCAAAAATAAAAAGATAAGTCTCAATCTCATTAGTAGCCAGAAAAGCACTGCTACTAAATCCTTGTCAAGAAATCCTCTGATACCACTTTGTAACGACCCGGACCCGGAAAGCCACCCGAATAGTTCCAAACGGGTCGGGTGTTACTACCTTAGGCGCACCTCCTCTGAACTCCAAAGGTTGCCGACTAGCAGCGAGGGTCTGAATAGGTATAGTGGGGAGGCTATACCCTCTCGGAGGAATTAAAGGTACTGTTCCAAGTATTAAACTAAAATATTCAGCGGAAATAAATGACTCAGCAGACTCGAACCAAACTCGCAGAGTGGAAGCACATTCAACAACAATAAACAGCGGAAGCAATATAGAAACAACAGCAGCGGAAAGTAAACAGAATATCATGCCAGCAATCAACTACAATAACTGCTAAAACAACCAAGCATGCATCCAAACAAGTCATACAAATCAATATATATATAATGGCGCCAATGGCTAACCAGCAGTAGCTACAATATAAAGTAAACATGCTGATGCAAGAAAAAGAATACTAAACAAGTAACTCCAGTACGTCACGACCTCAAGGTCCATGCCAGTATCCATGTCAACAGCACTAAAGTCCATCTCCCGAGGGTGACCCTCTGCCTGCACGCAATTTCATAAAGTCTACACGCGTCCCGAAGGGCTCATGTAGGGTGTGAGACAAGTCTCAGTGGGATACCACCCAGGGGTGCGTACCTAATATAAGTGTTTAGGCAGACATGCTTAAATAAGAAAAACAGTAACAGTGCAATGTCCAAAAGTAAACAAAGACTTCACTGGTGCTCAGCAGCCACCAGGAAGTGTCACCTTCTTCGGACAATGCTGGAATCTCTGATCTACAGCCCGACACCTCGTGCCACTTGACACCATGTGTCTCAAGTACCGACGTCCTGAAGGCATGCCCAACCATCGTAACCCAGCTCGAAAGCTCAACCTGCCCATGACACAACATCTGGAGGAACATAGATACCTGTCCTCAAAAGATAATTGGAGGGACAGCGATGTCTGCCCTCAAATCACAGCGAGCCTCTGCCCCCAACCTGACCGCCTCAAAGCTTTCTTCCGAAGGCTCCTCACCTTCCACATGGCTTCTCATGGAAAGCACCCCCAAACCAAATATACCTAACCGCATCTACCGGGGACCTCTACCCAACGAGTGGTCGTACCACCTCATCTCGGAGTCTATCTATGTGCACAATACTCAAAAGTACTCGGTGAGCGGTAATCACCTCAATAAGTTCCCAAGCCACAACATCTCTGACACCTCGTGTCCCTGCAAACCTTTCGCTTCAGTCTGATGGTCTCGCCATCCAGTAACCCAGGCCAAGCCCAACCTGACAATCCAACTGTCTCAACCGACGTCCGTGACCCCCAATCCCGTGGTAGCAACCACCCAAAGTAACCCGAGCTAAAAGCCCCAACCTGTGATCCCCATCACTCAACAATATATCCGGGCCATGCCCAACACAACAAGCAATTCAACACATGCAATATCACACATTTCATATTCATACTTGGAAGCATCACTTTAAACAGGCAATTACTAAACAGTCAATTTGCACTACTTGTGCTATCCCATACCAGTACCTAACTCATTCACAATTTAACAATTAAACTAAACAGTTTAACTAGAGACATTCAATAAGTAGTATAAACACAGCAGTTTAAACAATGGTCCAATTCACACGCATTTCGGCACCCCCGTCCGAATTGCCCCAAACGAGCAATGACCTCTAACCCAATCTTACTCAACCACAACAGGGTCAGGGAATACCCAGAGGCATCCCACAATGCAGATAATTAAATAAAAACAAAATAGACAGGGTTTCGCTCAACACCCGACATCGCGCCCGAAGGTCGCCACCCCCAAAAGTCTACGAAAACACGAAAGAAGGTATGCACCACCTACCTCGTACTCGTACGATTCCACTCCTTTGATTTTAGCCTCTGAATCAGAATGAATCGCGGTAGATCTACATTTCTGTCAAATCTGGAAATTCTGTTCGGATGGAATCTGCGTAGGAACAGGTGAGGAATCAAGGACGAAGAAGGGTGCACGGGGTTAGCCTTTCTGATGTGGTCCTGCTTCCACTAACGGATCAAAGAACGGAGGTCGTACGGAGATTCTGGGAGGGTTTGAGTTTTAGGGGTTTTCAGACGATCTGTTCATCCAAAGGGGAAGAGGAAGAGGAAACTGGGAATGAGACGCGACGACGGTCCGATCGCTCAAATAAAAATAAAAGTACACGGCATGTATTTCCAAAGTACACGCCGTGTATATGCATTTTCGTACTCCGACTTAAGAGGAGTCCAACACACGGCTTGGACTGGGTACACGGTCAGCACACGGCAAGGGTCTCGGCCGCTACATGGGGCATGGGTACACGGCGTGTCAAGGAAGGCTACACGCCGTGTAGATGGAAATTTACACATGGGCACCACACGACATGTACCTGGACTCGCACGGGTAAGGAATACACGACGTGTCTATAAATACGCGTCGTGTAGTAGGAAAGTTCTACATGCTCTTCACACGGCATGTACTCGGCGAGCACACGGTCGGTCACTCGGGTAACTCATACACGGCGTTTACTTAAAGTACATGGTGTGTAGTCTGGAAATTTCCAAAAACTACCCAGATTTTCCAAACTTCTAAAAAAAACCAATCAAAAGTTTAAACCGGGTCGTAATTTGACCTGTTTCCAAAAACTCGGGTTCTTACACTTGATATGTTATCAAAAGAAAGGGTTCATTCTTGTACACAAACTGAAAATCTTTCTGAAAAGAAACCTCTTTAGCTCTACAGTCAATCTTAGTATGATAAACAGAAATCTAATCCATACCCAAAATAACATCAAACTCTAATATAGGCAAAACAATAAGGTTTGTTGGTAGATTCTTTCCGCACACAAGGACAGGAAGGTTCTTATAATTTATTTTTTTCACAGCATTTCCTCCAGGTGTTTTTACCATAAGTTATGTATTAATATCTTGAGATGGAATTTCCAATTTACTAGAAAACTTATCAGAAATGAAATAGTGTGTAGACCCTGAATCAAACAACACATTGGCATAATCTGAACAAATAAACAGTGTACCTGATACTACTTCATTTGATGGCCCAAAATTTGTTGAAGTGGTTGCAAAGGACTTCACCACACCTTTTTGCTTGTGTTCTAGCTGATTTCCCTCAGTTGAGTTCTTCATTGGACACTCATTTGCATAATGACCCATTTCATTGCACTTAAAAAATTTTACTGACTGTAAATCAGATTTTGTCTTACCATTAACCTGATCTTTTTCAGTGCAATTACGAGCCTTATGTCCCATTTTACCACATCTTTAGCACTTACCAGAATTCAAAATACATTCCGCAACATGATTTTTACCACAATTTTCACAAACTGTAAACTTAAGTTTCATACCATCAGAATTTTTTGAAGAGTTCTTCCCTTTTGTCTTCCACCTAGACCACTTATTCTGCTGTTTGTCAAAGAACACCTAATCATCTAAAAACTCCATTTCTACCTTCTCCGCACAACGAACAAGTTTTTCATAACTTTTAAACTCACAATAAGCTAAAGACCTTAGATACATTGTCTTTAATCCTGAGTAAAAAATGGTTGATTTTACTATCAAGATCTTGTATGAAATTTGGAGCATACCATGCTAGTAGAGTTAATTTTGCTTCATAAGTAGCCATTGAGTCATCCTCCTGCCTCAATTCCAGGAATTTTTTTTCCATCCTAAGACGAAACACCTTAGGAAAATATTTCTCAAGAAACATACCTTTGAATTCATTCCAATAAAGAGCATAAATTCCCTCACTATCCCTGATATTTTTCACCATTGACCACCATTGATCAGCTTCACCTTCAAAACGGTAAATAGAAAGACTAACCTTTTGATATTATGAACACCCCATGACATCAAAAAATTTCTCCATTGCTTTAATACACCCTTCTGCAAGCACAAGGTCAGGTGATCCTCTGAATGACGGGGGATGTTGCCTCATGAAATGATCCACTACTGACATGTTCCTCTGTGGTTGATCTGGCTGATCTCGTGCATGGATACCACCGCCATTTATATCCTGAGTCAATTATGCCATCACTGCAACAAACTGTTCAGTTCCGATTCTGACCATCTCAGGTTGCTGATTTGGAAGGTTGTCTTCCTCCTAATGTCGTCCCAACATAGCTGCCCTGTTTCCTCTGTGGAAAACCATTCTAAACACAGAAATATCTTAGGAGAAGAAACATGGTAATCTATAAATGCTATATCATTTCAATATTAATATAAATTAATTTATAGATATTAATTTAACAATACCCTAACTCCTAAAGTTATCTAAACTGACCTATGATACCAACTATAAGGACCCAACCCTAAACATTACATAATCTTGAATTAAATGAATAATTCACATTAAGGATATTTTTAGGTTTAGAGTTTTAGAGAATTAGGCCATAACTATTACATTACATTTCAAAAATTACAAAGAAGACAATTCTACTTAGTTTCCATTTTTTCACAAAATAAAAACTTTTGAAAAAAAGATTCATGCCTAGTTCCATGTTTTAGACAGCATGACTTTTCCTTGATCCTTTCTTGACCATATTCATCTTTAAGTCCTGTGAAAAACATTTCAAAACTTGGGATGAGCATAAAAAACTCAATAAGGGTTATAAAACAAAGAAAGAAAACATTAGTTCATAAATACATAAAAAACATAAACTCTTTTACTTACCTCATGAAATCATAAGATTTATGAATAACACATAGAAATCATAAATCATAAAGGTAACTTGTGGCATCCATAACATACTTACATTGTAGCTATCACAGCTACATAGGGAGTTACTTTGGAATACCCATCATAGTATATTCCCTAAATATATTAGGAGAAACATTAAAGTTTGTCACATTAGCCAATGAATTGGAGAGCTATCTTGGGCACACCCGCCCTAGGTTTATCACGGAACCACCCCTATACGTAACAATTCCCAATAACCATAAAATATTCATAACAGATAAAACAAACATAAAGGAAAGATAGCATTTCCACATTTCAATCACAATATATTATTTAAATATATTCACATAAAAAATCCATTGTCAAAAACATTTTCAATACCAAAATACTTAAAATAGTATATGGTATTTATTTTCCTTTTAAAAACATTACGACTTGTTAAGAAAGTCAAAAGATCAAATAATACTTGCGGCGGCGGAAAGGTCGTTGTCACCGCGTACGCTAAAAAAGAAACATTCTTTTTTTGTCATTTAGTAAAATGCTTCGTAGAGAAAAGATTCCTTTTGAATAAAAGTCAAAGTCAAAGGTTTTTATATAGCATATGAAAGAAAAATCATATATTAAAACAAAATATGCCTCAATGAAAGGATATTGAGATGAAGTCCCTTACCACGTGTCTGACTTGACTTGTTCGTTCTTTAATCTCCAGAATAATAAAATAAAGTTAATTTATACTTGCTTAAGAACCTTTTTCAAGTTTCTTATTCTTTTTATATCACTTATTAATATGTTATAAACCTTTTGTAATCATTTAAGTTAATAACATTCGTTTTGTCGATATTTGGTACTTGAGTCAAAAATGGACTTCTTATAATTACAAGTTGTTCACATGGTCAAAAGTTCACTATATCCAGAATGATATTCATGATTTAGATATCATATATATCATATATATCCATTATATACATGTATTTATAATATTACATAACATTTGGAGGTAAGAAATGAAATGCATTGTTCATGGAGACGGTAAGTCGTACGTACGCATAAACGCTGCTTTCATTTCTATTTCGTATTTTAATGGAATTAAAACATAATTATGCATAAATATATTATAATTATAGTATAATATTATATATAATATCATTAACTCCATCCTTTATACTTCCCACATATGGCATTAATGAGTCATATCACTTTGAGGGGGTGGTAGTCCGCACTTCCTCAAATGAAATTATCGCGTTTACCCATAATGGAAAAAATAAAGGTGTGATATAAAAGAAAAATAAAAAAGAATAAAGAAAACATAAACATAATATATATCATATATAAATATATTTTCATCTTAATGGCCACAATGAGAGGGGGTAGGAGATAATCTAACAATCATCATTTCGTGAGGCGTTAGTTTTCCATTCAAAGAAACAGTATGTTCTTCACCCATTAGATGGAGGTGTGTGTAAGTGTAGTTCGAATACTTCTCATAACAACATCATAGTATATTTATTATACTGTTTTTGTTATAAAATAAAGTAATAAAATGAGTTTAGGGGTTGTAGAAGTAAAATAAAAGATAAAAAGTTAAGAGAAATTGTTACCTTTAATTTGGGTAACTCCCTTTGGTTTGAACCAAAAGGACTTCTTGAAGTGCCTTATGCCTAAGGTAAGGATTCTATGAGGATTAGATGGATCTTGAGAGATTATTTGGGTAGGTTTTGGAAGAGAAAAAGGTTTTTAGAGGTGTGAGGAATGGGTTAGAAGTGGTGTCCTTTTATAAGGGGGAGGAGGGGCTCTTTAGTAAAGTTTGCAAATATTATTTTATTATAAACCTTTATTTGGTTTCTAAAGATACAAAACTCATTAAAGAATAAGATAAGATGAATAATGGTAGAAATAAAATCATCCAATAATAATTGGACAAGTTTTGGATATTGTTTTAATATTTATAATCTTATTTATTTAAATCATTTATTAATGAGGTAAATATTGCATCATTGTTGTGTCATAAATAATTTAATTTATTTGATGTCTAAAAATTATAAAAAAAATACCATAATTTAGGAAAGATTTTTAGATTTAAAAATAATATTTATATTCGAAAAGATAACTTATATAACCCTATGTAAAAATTGATTTACTAAAAGATATTTGTTTATGTCATTTTTGTCTTTACTTTAAATTAATTAATCTAAAGTGTCATTATCACTCCGAAGTGGCTCATGGGGTCCCAAAATCGACCCAAAGATGACCATGGTCGTAAATGACTCAACCAATAAGTTTAGAACAAGTGTTAAGGTAATTTTGTATTATTATGATATATTTTTTTACCTTGAATTACCCTATTTACCTTTAACTGCAGTAAATAAGTCAAAAGTTACTATTCACCAAAAATTATTTTCATCTTATTGAACCAAATTTTACTTAATAATAACAAACATGTATGTCGGATTTTCAAAATTCAATCCACAGAAGTGGTAAATTTTCATTTAAATGAAAAAGTCAGTTTTTTTTACTACGACTTAGTGGTTTCACTATTCATCAAAATTTGAAATTTTTCAGAAAAATACCAAAAATTCAGCCTAAGATATATTTGTTATTCCGAATTCAAAAATGATTTTTATTTTACCAAATTAAAAATATAGAAGTTGCATTAATTAATTTAAAATTAATTCTCGTTATCAAAACAAATAGCGTGTTTTTAAGAAACAATAACTATCAAAAGATTGATACTTATTTATGTCTAATTTCAAAGTGAAATTAATTATAATGACAAACATTGGATTAAATGGTAAAAACATAATATAATTACACTTTATAACCAATTAAATAGATAATATAACCATATAAATAAATTAGATTAAAATTCACTTTTGAATTAAAAATATAGTATTTTTCACTATTCATAAAAAATGAATTTTATCAGAAAAATATCAAAAATTTACCCAAAGTAAATTTTGATGTCCCGAATCTAAAAAAGAATTTTATTTGGTCAAATATAACATATAAAAGTGACTATAACTATATTTAAATAGGTTTCTCCATCAAAAGGCGGTTTATCAACCTTTTAAGGTAAATTATGCTTAAAATTAGATTCATTAACATTTTAAGCCTCTAAATTTTATTGGATAAATGTTAAAACATTTAAAAAACATGTATAATCATATTGTAGTTAGTTCTATTCATTCCCACCAATACAACGCCTAGGCGTTAACTACCATTTAAAATAATAATATTATATTATTAGTGTACAACGTAAGATTTCAAAGCAACCAGTTGTTACGTATCAGGTACGTCATCGAACATAGCAACCTCTTTAAAGTAAAATTAATATTTAGTTCAAAAATATGAATAATTATGGAAAATGTGTTATTCTTTATTTACCTGGGATGTTACATCCTTCCCCCCTTTTGGGAATTATGTCCTCGTAATTTTATTCACTTATCAAATAAGTGGGGATATTTATCCCTCACAGCATTTTCAGATTCTCATGTTACCTCTTCAAACATATGGCTTTTCCACAAAACCTTTACCTGGTGAATTACCTTATTCCGCAATAATTTCTCTCTACGGTCAAGAATCCGGACTGGTTGTTCCTCATAAGAGAGATTCTATTCAAACTGAACTACCTATGGACTTAAAACATGAGATGGATCTGGCATATACTTTCTTAACATTGAAACATGAAAAACATTGTGTACCTGGGATAAATTTAGAGGTAAATCCACTCTATAAGCAACTGATCCAACTTTCTCCAGGATTTCATAGGGTCCAATGAACCTTAGACTCAACTTTCCCTTCTTACTAAAACGCATCACACTTTTCTTTGGAGAAACTTTGAGAAAGACAAGATCACCTACCTCAAAAGAAAGATCCTTCTTCTGATTATATGCATAACTTTTCTGCCTGCTCTGAGCTGTTGCCATGTGCTTCTAAATCAACTGAACCTTTTCTGCCATCTCTTCTACCAATTTTGGTCCTATCAACTTCCTTTCATCTACTTCATCCCAAAAAGCTGGAGTTCGACAACTCTTTCCATATAATGCCTCAAATAGAGCAATCTATATACTAGAATGAAAACTGTTATTATAAGAAAATTCAACTAAAGAAATATGTTGGTACCAACTGCCCTGGTAATCCAGTGAAAAAGCACGTAGCATATCCTCTAAGGTTTGAATTTTTCGTTCTGACTGCGCATCTGATTGCGGATGAAAAGTTGTACTAAAATTTAATTCAATACCCAACAACTTTTGAAGGTCTTTCCAAAAGTTATAAGTAAACCTGGGATCACGATCAGATACAATGGAGAGGGGAACTCCATGCAACCTGACTATCCCTTTAACATACAATCGAGAAAGATGATTTAGAGACAAAGTATCTTGAATGGGAAGGAAATGAGCAGATTTAGTCAACCGATCAACAATAACCCAGATTGCATTATTACCTCGATATGTCTTTGGTAATCCCACAACAAAGTCCATGGATATATTTTCCCATTTCCACTCTGGCACCGGTGAAAAATGAAGCATCCCTTTCGGTAACTGCCGTTCTGTTTTAACCTACTGACATGTCAAACACTTCACAGTAAAATTAGAAATATCTATTTTCATTCCATCCCACCAGTAATACTCACGAAGATCTATGTACATCTTAGTACTACCAGGTTGAACTGAAAATAGAGAACTATGAGCTTCACATAACAACTCATTCTTCAACTATGAATCACAAGGCACACATAATCTCTTCCCAAACCTCAAAACACAATCATTATCAATGTTAAATTTAGGAAACTTACCATTCTGAACCAACTCTACCTTTTTCTGTAACTCATTTTCTTTCTTTTGAAATTTATTTATTCTGTCTAATAGAGATGATTTCACTGACACCTAAAACAAAACAGAAGAATTTCCAGCACTAACAACTTCTATGCCAAAGTTTATCAAATAAAAAACCAAAGGATCTCATTCCAAATGTATCATGGTTAATGAAGCATTACTTTTTTGACTCAAATCATCAGACACTTTATTTTCTTTTCCCGAATGGTAAAGGCTCGTGCAATCATAATCCTTGATTAATTCAAATCATCTCCTCTGTCTCATGTTCAATTCTTTCAGAGTGAATATATACTTCAAACTTTTGTGGTCAGTATATATTTCACATTTTAATCCATACAAATGATTCCTCCAAATTTTTAAAGAAAAAACAACAATAGTTAATTCCAAATCATGTGTAGGGTAATTTAACTCATGAGGTTTCAACTGACATGAAGCATAAACAATTACCTGATCATTCTGCATAAGTAAACAATCAAGTCCTTTCAATGAAGCATCACTATAAATAAAAAACTCACTATTTCTGGAAGGTAGTGCCAAAACTAAAGCATTCACCAATCTTATTTCAATTCCTCAAAATAATCATCACATTCTCTTGTCCAAATGAACTTAACACCTTTTTGAGTTAACTTAGTCATTGGACTAGATAATCGTGAAAAATTCTCAACAAACCTCCGGTAATAACCTACCAAACCAAGAAAACTACAAATCTCAGTTATATTTGTGGTTCTTGGCCATTCTTCAACAACTTTTGTTTTAGTAGGATCAACGATTATGCCATTTTTTGAAACAATGTGACCCAGGAAAGAAATTTTTTGTAACTAGAACTCACACTTGCTGAATTTCCCATACAGTTTCTTTTCTTTTATGGTTTTCAAGACAATCCTTAAATGACTTTCATGCTCCTCCTTACTTTTAGAAAAAAAACAATATCATCAATGAACACAACCACAAACTTATCCAAGAACTCACAGAAAATTCTATTCATAAGATCCATGAATACATCAGGTGCATTGGTTAAACCAAAAGGCATAACTACAAATTCATAATGGCCATATATAGTATAAAACCTGGTCTTCAGAATGTCTGCTTCCTTTACATTCAATTGATGGTACCCTGAACTCAAATCAATCTTCGAAAAATACTGAGCTCCCTAGAGCTGATCAAAAAAATCATCGATATGAGGAAAAGGATACTTGTTCTTAACAGTGATGTTATTCAATGCTCTATAATCAATGCAAAGTCTCATTTAACCATTTTTCTGTTTAACAAACAAGACAAGTGACGGGGTCCCGTCGCAAATAGCCCGTTGCTGAAAACGTCGTCGCAACTACACTTATTTGCGACGGGCCCGTCGCTAAAGACTTTTTTTGCGACGGGCATTCTCTCCGTCGCAAATAGTATTCCGTATTTTTGTAAACAACTTTTAAAACAGTTTTTGCGACGGGACCCGTCGCAAATACCTTTTGCGACGGGACCCGTCGCAAATAGATTCCGTCACAAAAACTCTTTTTTAAAAAAATAAAAAAAATTAATAATACTAGTATTTGCGACGAGAGTCGGGACCCGTCGCAAATACTTTTAAAAAAAAATAAAAAACTATTAATAATACTAGTATTTGCGACGGGCATAGTATCCCGTCGCAAATACTATAAAAAAATAAAAAAAATAAATTATTAATAAATTATTTTAATTAATATAATAATAGAATTATAATTTACAAATGAAAATAATAAATTATTTTAATTACTATAATAATAGTAGAATTATAATTCAAAAATAAAAATAATAGAATATTAATAAATAATTTAATTAATATAATAATATTACAATTATAATTCATAAATAAAAAAAATATTAATAAGTTATTTTAATTAATATAAAAATAATAGAATTATTTTACATTCAAATATTAAAATAATTCAAGTATTACAAAAAAAATAATTAAATTATAATATTATAAAATTTTAATATATATATAAAATTTTAATATATATATATAATTTTAATATATATATAAAATTTAATATTATAAAATATAAATAATATTATTATTCATATTAATATTGTTATTTAAAAATATAATATTATTAATATTTTATAATGAGACAGAAACTACGAATAGAAAAAAAAATATTTTGATTTCACAAATTTTATAACAGAAATACAAACTCTAATCTGAAGGAGGGGGGGAGGGGGGGAGGTGGGGGATCTGCAGATGGTGGTGGAGGAAACTCCATCCCTAAAGCATGAGTGAGTCGGCGCATGTACTCCATCTGCTCCTGATGCTGCTGCTGCCACCGACTCGTCTGCTCCTCGTACAGCTGCTGCTGGCGTCGACGCTCCTCCTCATGCTGCTGACGCATCTGCTCCTACTCCTGTCGGAGACTCTCTATCTGTGCAGTCTGAGATCGCAACTGATCCTCATACTGTGTAGAAGAAGATGCACGAGCTCCTCTCGAGCTGGACGCCGACATCGCAGCACTGCCATAATAATCTCCGGGAGTCAGTCGAGAGCCGATACCAACTACCCGGCCCTTCTCGAAGGCATACTGGGTGGCCTGCATCCATGCCGCCTCATCAAACTGACGGGCAGTGGTCTGATCTGATGACTCGGCCTGACTCTCAGGCCGGGCCTGTGCCGCTGCGGCCTCATATGACTCCTATAGTTGCAATTTAAAATTAAAATTGTGAATATATTATATGCAGTTAATTTTTAAACTTGAAAACAAATAATACTGACCACGATGTGATGCTGACGATCACCTCTGAGCTCCCCAGTAGCAGGATCACTGTACATCCTCCGATATACGTCGTACTCTGTAATATCGGGGTGCTCGACAGCCTATAAGAATAAAAAATAAACTGTTAATATTTATAGTTATATAAAATATTTATAAATAATGTACGTACCAGATGCTGTCTATGAGTACTGAAAGAACGACTCCCAGCTCGATGAGTCACCTCCTGTCTCCCCCGATTATGCCTCCCCACCGATGATCTCCTCTGAAAGGAACCACTCAACCAGTGCGCACATAATCCATCCCATACATGGGATGAAATATACTCTGGTCGGTGTGCTCTACATGACTCCTCAAAATCTGACACTCCTGCTTTCTTCATCGCAGCTTTTCTTAAATTGTGCAAAAACTGACGAAGACGATCACGCATGGCCACCTCCCATGCCTCGTGGATGGCGTCACGCATGGTATCCTCGATCGGATACCATAAACCCTACAAATAAATCAAAATATCAAGTTAGAAATGAAATAATTTTCAAAATAAAAATTATTTATTTACGTACGTACCAACCAATGGCCGAACATGGCCTGTTGCACATCAATGGGAATCTGCTCCCATGTGGTCCACGGCTGAGAGAAATAGTTGCGCAAAATAGCGCTACCCTGTCCGACTGCTATATGCGGAAAACTGAAAAAATAATAAACATTTATTATGTGAATAGATTAATGAAATCTTAGTCAAATCCACAGGTTATCACACAGGTTATCACACCTCCGGGTGCGCGGATCAAACCCAAGACGTGGACGTCGCTCGGGGACGGGGTCAGGAATCATCAATCGTGCAAGACCGCGCCCCCTCCGCGTACTCCCTGGAGCGCCTGCAGGCTGAGGGTCTTCTGCCAGCAACTCATCCGCATCGAAAGGCAGGTCAGCCTCCGCCAACTCACGAAATGTGGCCTCGTCCATCTGAAACAGAAAATGTTAATGTTAGCAAATAATTGATAATTACTATTATATATACATATATACATATTATGATTGTATATAAATACCATGGAATTCTATAAGTGTTCATCTTCATCATCATCTTCATATATGTCAATGTCATCTTCATATTCCTCCTCAACATCATCGATATCCATTCGAGTTGCAGTTGCTTCATCTCTTACCATTTCAAATTCATGTGTGACATCATTAACATCATCGTCATCACCGACTCCTAAATGTGGGGTGTCGTCATCGATACTCATGTCTCTTTGTAAAAAAGATTGATTTTGAGTACTCTCTTGAAAAACTTCAATTCTTTGCACATCAGTGAAAGCACTTTCACTTTGACTAAACTGATTGTCTCGAATTTTGATTTTTATTACACTCCACCAATCAGTCAAGTCTCTTGATGTTGCACAGTACTTTGCATAATAAACTTGATATGCCTGTTGAGCCAATAAGAATGGTTCATTTACTGCGAGAACACTTTTACATTTAATATCGATGATTCCATGAGTCGGATGAACACGCACGCCTCTCTCTGTATCCAACCACTGACATTTGAACATGGTTATGTAATGTTGTCCAAGATAACAGAGTTCAATGATTTCATCAAGTATGCCATAAAAGTCAACTTCATTTTCTCGATGATGAGATCCTCTCAAGCTAACTCCACTGTTCATTGTTTTTTTCGATTCCCCATATGCATGTGTGTGGAATCGAAATCCATTCACCACATATGAATTATAAGTTTTAACAAGTTTGGAAGGTGGGTTACTCAATACACACAGCCGTTTGTCAATTTTATCAGCATGTCAAGACACCTGAAGATTTGTGAAATAATTATCAATATAGTAAACTATACATTGAATGAGTTCTAAAAGATAAAGAATTTATGTTACCAGTTTTTGAAACCACTGAGAGAAATTTTTCAGTCGACGTTCTTCGAGAGCAGCTGCTGTAATTTGTGGAATTTGTTTCTTGATATGATTATCATACAACCTATAAAAACCAAAGTTATTTACTGTAACATAAATGATAGAATAAGTGATATAAACACTTACAGTACAACTGATGTCATCTCTTCACAGTTGAGCAGAACATACGTATGAGCTCTATGATGTTCATCATCTGAAAGCCAGCGTTCAGAAACTCCACCAAAACCAAGCTCTGACTGGTTGAAAACAGATAATTGATTGTCGATTTCATCAATATTCCTCTCATTCCGTCCCATTCGGTTGTGTTTTGAAGGATACTCAGATTCAAAATAATGGGAGCAGAAAAAAGATATTTCCTCTTGCAAATAAGCTTCTGCAATAGATCCTTCAACAGATGCTTTGTTGCGTACTTTTCTTTTCAATTTTTGCATGCATCTTTCAAATGGGTACATCCATCAAAACTGTACCGGACCTCCACATTTGGCTTCATATGGAAAATGTAACATCAAATGTTCCATTGAGTCGAAGAAAGACGGCGGAAATATTTTTTCAAGTTTACATATAATTACAACAACATCTTTTTCAAGTTTTCCTAGAGCATCATAATCTGCCGTAGCCGCACAAATTTCCCGAAAAAAATGAGACATGTCTGTTATGGAATCCCAAATCACAGAATTCAACAGACCTCTTAATCCAATGGGTAGAAGTCTCTCCATTATAACATGACAATCATGACTTTTTAATCCAGTAATGTGACCATTCTTTACACATCTACCCAAATTGGAAGCACAGCCATCTGGAAGTCTCAAATCTGCAATCCACTGACAAAATAATAAACGGTTTTCTTTAGACAGTGTATAAGCTGCTTTTGGTTTCAGTAACCTTTCTGTTCTGACATTCTCAAATAGTTCCAATTCTGGACGCCTGCAAATTTGGGCAAGATCTAAACGTGCATTTACATTTTCTTTGCTCTTTCCTGGCGTATCCAAAACTGTATGAAACAAATTATCAAAATAGTTCTTCTCAATATGAATGACATCTAACATGTGTCGGACCAACAAATCAGACCAATATGGCAAATCCCAAAATATGCTACGTTTAATCCAATTGTGTTCTTTCCCAAAACCAGAAATTTTCTGTTGGTTTATTGTGGGACCAAAAGTGATGGGAGGTAATGAAAATACAACCGATTTTAACTCCGAACCTGATAGCATTTTTGGAGGTCCATCCCTTTCAGCTGTTCCTTTTCTGAAATGAGATCTGTTTCTGCGAAAAGGATGATCAGCTGGAAGAAATCTGCGATGACAGTCAAAATAACACGGTTTCTTTCCATGAATGATCATAAATGCTTTGTTCTCTCCCATACAGTAAGGACATGATTTCTGACCATGTGTACTCCAGCCAGATAACATCCCATAAGCCGGGAAGTCACTTATTGTCCACATCAATGCTGCTCTCAGTATGAAATTCTGTTTCGTTGCAACATCATATGTACTGACACCAGTACTCCACAATAAATTTAATTCATCAATCAATGGATTCAAATAAACATCAATATTTTTCTTCGGATGTCCTGGAATTAGTAAAGTCAAAAAGATATATGGCTCCTTCATCAACATCCATGGAGGTAAATTATACGGAGTTAAAAAAACAGACCAACATGAATATTGACTACCATAAGATCCAAACGGGCAGAAACCATCAGTGGAAAGGCCCAGTCGAACATTTCTAGCTTCTAAAGCAAATGATGGATGCACTCTATCAAAATGTTTCCATGAATCACCATCGGCTGGATGATTCAAGCTTTTATCGGTTGAACTATTCTCTTTATGCCATGACATCATTGTCGCTGTATTCTTAGACATGAATAAACGCTGAAGTCTGGATGTAAGCGGAAAATATCTCAACTGTTTTACAGAAATCAAACCAGACTTCCCGTGTTGTCCTTCTTTATATCTCAGTTGCCCACACGTGGGACAACTATCCAACGACTCATTTTCCCCTGAATATAAAATGTAGTCATTTGAACATGCATGAATCTTCTGACAAGTAAGTCCCAAATTTCGAACCAACCTCTTACTTTCATAGTAATTTGCAGGTAAAACATTGCCTTCGGGTAACAGTGTTTTCAGCAAAGAAAATATCTGGTCAAAACAGGTGTTTTACATTCCGTTATCTGATTTGATAGCCATAAATTTTGCAACTGCTTCTAATTTTCTCATCTTGCAGCCAGGATATAATGCATCCTCAGCAGACTTCAACAACTCATAAAATTCAGACGGTCCCAACTCAGGATTTGAAGCTATATCAGCCGGAGTTTCTGTATGTTGAACAGATGAACCTGCAACATCATGTACTAAATCTTGAAACTGGGATGGATCCGGAATCAAGTTGGTATCACCTGCTCTGGAACTGCGTTCACCGTGTTGATACCAAAAAACATAATCTGCTTGAAAACCAAAACGCAAGAGATGTTCCCCCACTTTGTCAAACGTGTCAAACGTTCTCAATGCACATTTTCTACAAGGGCATTTTATTTTTCCTTCTGAAACAAATTCTGAATTTGATTCCGCAAATGATAAAAAAGTCTCCACACCCTCAACATATACTGGATTTAAACCAGAACCGTTTGGATTTCTACGTTGATTTATCCATATGTGGTCACCTAATAATGATTGTTGACGACCTCGTTGTTCCATATTTCTCTATAAAATATAAAAGCATTACTGGTTTTGAATAATTTGTTAGAAAAAACACTCAAGTAAAGATTGAATATATTGAGAATAAATCAAAACATGTTACAAATATTGATAATTTTAATATTATATTGATTTTTTATTATTTTAATAATACTAATATAATTTTTTCATAAACATTAATTATATAATAATAACATTATTACATTATTAGTATATTTTATTATTAATATTAAAATAACATAATTTTTTATATTATATACAATTCTCCTTTCATCTGTGTGTTTAACATTCTGTCTCCACATGTAATATTCGCATTCACTTTCACCTCTCCATTGGCGAGTAGGTTGATAATTTTGAAAAAGAATACGAATATTACATGTGGAGACAGAAAACACACAGATGAAAAGAGAATTGTATATAATATAGAAAATTATATTATTTTAATATTAATAATAAAATATACAAATAATGTAATAAGGTAATTATTCCAAATTATTGGTAAGTATTTCAAATTATTGGTAAGTATTTCAAATTATTGGTAATTATTCCAAATTATTGGTAATTATTCCAAATTATTGGTAATTATTCCAAATTATTGGTAATTATTCCAAATTATTGGTAGTTATTCTTAATTTTTGGTAGTTATTCCTAATTATTGGTAAATATTGGTAATTATTGGTAAATATTGGTAATTATTAGAAAATATTGGTAATTATTGGTAATTATTGGAAAATATTGGAAAATATTGGTCATTATTGGTAATTATTGGTGATTATTGGTAATTATTGGTGATTATTGGTAATTATTGGTGATTATTGGTAATCATTGGTGATTATTGGTAATTATTGGTGATTATTGGTAATTAATATTGATTATTGGTAATTAATACTAATTATTGGTAATTAATACTAATTATTGGTAATTAATACTAATTATTGGTAATTAATAATCATTATTACTAATTATTGGTAATTATTACTAATTATTCCTAATTAATACTAATTATTCCTAATTATTCCTAATTATTACTAATTATTGTTAATTATTTCTAATTATTGTTAATTATTACTAATTATTACTAATTATTACTAATTATTACTAATTATTTTTAATTATTACTAATTATTTCTAATTATTACTAATTATTGCTAATTATTAGTAATTATTGCTAATTATTACTAATTATTGCTAATTATTATTAATTATTGATAATTATTAATAATTATTGATAATTATTGGTAATTATTACTAATTATTGTTAATTATTGGAAATTATTGTTAATTATTACTAAATATTGGTAATTATTACTAAATATTGGTAATTAATACTAATTATTGGTAATTAATACTAATTATTGATAATTAATACTAATTATTGGTAATTAATACTAATTATTGGTAATTAATACTAATTATTGGTAATTAATACTCATTATTACTAATTATTGGTAATTATTAATAATTATTGATAATTATTTGTAATTATTGATAATTATTGGTAATTATTACTAATTATTGCTAATTATTGGCAATTATTGTTAATTATTACTAAATATTGGTAATTATTACTAAATATTGGTAATTAATACTAAATATTGGTAATTAATACTAATTATTGATAATTAATACTAATTATTGGTAATTAATACTAATTATTGGTAATTAATACTAATTATTGGTAATTAATACTAATTATTGGTAATTAATAATCATTATTACTAATTATTGGTAATTATTACTAATTATTCCTAATTAATACTAATTATTCCTAATTAATACTAATTATTCCTAATTAATACTAATTATTCCTAATTATTCCTAATTATTACTAATTATTGCTAATTATTACTAATTATTGCTAATTATTACTAATTATTTCTAATCATTACTAATTATTTCTAATTATTACTAATTATTTCTAATTATTAGTAATTATTGCTAATTATTAGTAATTATTGCTAATTATTAGTAATTATTGCTAATTATTATTAATTATTGCTAATTATTATTAATTATTGCTAATTATTATTAATTATTGCTAATTATTATTAATTATTGATAATTATTAGTAATTATTGATAATTATTGGTAATTATTGATAATTATTGGTAATTATTACTAATTATTGTTAATTATTACTAATTATTGTTAATTATTGGCAATTATTGTTAATTATTACTAAACATTGGTAATTAATACTAATTATTGGTAATTAATACTAATTATTGGTAATTAATACTAATTATTGGTAATTAATACTAATTATTGGTAATTAATACTAATTATTGGTAATTAATACTAATTATTGGTAATTAATAATCATTATTACTAATTATTGGTAATTATTACTAATTATTCCTAATTAATACTAATTATTCCTAATTAATCCCAATTATTCCTAATTAATTCTAATTATTCCTAATTATTCCTAATTATTACTAATTATTGTTAATTATTACTAATTATTGTTAATTATTACTAATTATTACTAATTATTTCTAATTATTACTAATTATTTCTAATTATTACTAATTATTTCTAATTATTACTAATTATTGCTAATTATTACTAATTATTACTAATTATTACTAATTATTGCTAATTATTATTAATTATTGATAATTATTAGTAATTATTGATAATTATTGATAATTATTACTAATTATTGGTAATTATTGGCAATTATTGTTAATTATTACTAAATAGTGATAATTATTGGTAATTATTAATAATTAATACTAATTATTGGTAATTAATACTAATTATTGGTAATTAATACTAATTATTGGTAATTAATACTAATTATTGGTAATTAAGACTAATTATTGGTAATTAATACTAATTATTGGTAATTAATACTAATTATTGGTAATTAATACTAATTATTGGTAATTATTACTAATTATTCCTAATTAATACTAATTATTCCTAATTATTACTAATTATTACTAATTATTGTTAATTATTCCTAATTATTACTAATTATTGTTAATTAATACTAATTATTGGTAATTAATACTAATTATAGGTAATTATTACTAATTATTGTTAATTATTGTTAATTATTCCTAATTATTGTTAATTATTCCTAATTATTACTAATTATTGGTAATTAATACTAATTATTGGTAATTATTACTAATTATTACTAATTATTCTTAATTATTGATAATTATTGATAATTGTTCCTAATTATTAGTAATTAAATGAATAATTATCAATAATTAGAAATAATTACCAATAATTACAAATAATAACATTATTAATATATTTTATTATTAATATTAAAATAATATAATTTTCTAATTTATATACAATTCTTTTTTGATCTGTGCGTTTTCTATCTCCACATACAAATAATACATGTGAAGACAGCAAACACACAGATCAAAAAAGAATTGTATATATATAAAAAATTATATTATTTTAATATTAATAATAAAATAAACTAATAATGTAATAATGTTCTTATTCCTAATTATTGGTATTTATTACTAATTATTAATATTTATTCTTAATTATTAAAAATTATTACTAATTATTCCTAATTACCATTAACTATAAACAATACTAATAATTTAAATTTATTAAGTAATAAAACAATGTAAACATAATTAAATTACAACTAATTAATAATAATTGAAACTAATAAAAAATTGAAAATAAATAAAAAATTAAAAATAAATAAAAAATTAAAATGAAGATAAATACCTTGAAAATTGATCTGTTCTGATCGTTCTTCAAAACTTTAATATCAGCTCCGGAGAAAAAAATTAAACTGGAGAAAAACTCAACTCTAGAAATATAATTTTGAGAGAAGGAGAAGATAAGGAATGAGAATGAAATGAAAAAACGGATGGGAGTATTTATAGGTTAGATTATTTGCGACGGGCCCATTTGCGACGGTACCCGTCGCAAATACCTTAGCCAACATTTATTACGGTCAACCGGTAAATAGTTATTTGCGACGGGGGAATATTCCCGTCGCAACTACCTTTTACCGCCGCCGGTTATTTGCGACGGGAATATTCCCCCGTCGCAAATAAGTTTCCCGCGATTTGGCGCGCATCGCGGGAAAACTATTTGCGACGGGAAAAGCAATCATGTCGCAAAAGCCTCCTTATTTGCGACGGGGAAATACCCCCGTCGCAAATAAGTTTTTAACATGACTATTTGCGACGGGATTTATTCCCGTCGCAAATAACCCGTCGCAATTGCTCATTTTTCCCGTAGTGCAAGAAAACTACAAATCTCAGTTATATTTGTGGTTCTTGGCCATTCTTCAACAACTTTTGTTTTAGTAGGATCAACGATTATGCCATTTTTTGAAACAATGTGACCCAGGAAAGAAATTTTTTGTAACTAGAACTCACACTTGCTGAATTTTCCATACAGTTTCTTTTCTTTTATGGTTTTCAAGACAATCCTTAAATGACTTTCATGCTCCTCCTTACTTTTAGAAAAAAACAATATCATCAATGAACACAACCACAAACTTATCCAAGAACTCACAGAAAATTCTATTCATAAGATCCATGAATACATCAGGTGCATTGGTTAAACCAAAAGGCATAACTACAAATTCATAATGGCCATATATAGTATAAAACCTGGTCTTCAGAATGTCTGCTTCCTTTACATTCAATTGATGGTACCCTGAACTCAAATCAATCTTCGAAAAATACTGAGCTCCCTAGAGCTGATCAAAAAAATCATCGATATGAGGCAAAGGATACTTGTTCTTAACAGTGATGTTATTCAATGCTCTATGATCAATGCAAAGTCTCATTTAACCATTTTTCTGTTTAACAAACAAGACAAGTGAACCCCATGGTGATGTGCTAGGTTGAATGAAAACTTTATCAAATAACTCCGTCAATTGCTTCTTTAACACTAAAAGTTCAATTTGATCCATTCGATAAGGGGGTTTTGAAATTGGATTAGCATTAGGAACTAAGTCAACTGTAAATTCAACTTCCCTATCAGGTATAATACTAGAAAATTCATCAGGAAAACATCAAGGTACTCATTTACCACTGGCATATCATTAATCTGAACAGTTACTTTGTTTTCGACAATATGTGCAAGGTAACATTCATTTCCATCTTTTACTAGTTTCTCAACTTCCTGATATGTTATCAAAAGAAAGGGTTCATTCTTGTACCCAAACTGAAAATCTTTCTGAAAAGAAACCTCTTTAGCTCTGTAGTCAATCTTAGCATGATAAATACAAATCCAATCCATACCCAAAATAACATCAAACTCTACTAGAGGAAAAACAATAAGGTTTGCAGGTAGATTCTTTCTGCACACAAGGACAGGAAGGTTCTTATAATTTCTTTTTGTCACAACATTTCCTCCATGTGTTTTTACCATAAGTTCTCTATTCATATATTGAGATGGAATTTCTAATTTACTAGAAAACTTCTCAGAAATGAAAGAGTGTGTAGACCCTGAATCAAACAACACATTGGCATAATCTGAACAAACAAATAGTGTACCTGATACTACTTCATTTGATGGCCCAACATCTGCTGAAGTAGTTGCAAAGGACTTCACCACCCCTTTCTTCTTGTAGTCTAGATTCTTTCCCTCAGTTGAGTTCTTCGTTGGACACTCATTTTCATAATGACCCATTTCATTTCACTTAAAACATTTTACTGACTGTAAATCAGATTTTTTCTTACCATTAACCTAATCTTTTTCAGTGCAATTATGAGCCTTAAGTCCCATTTTACCACATCGGTAGCACTTACCAGAATTCAAAAGACATTCCCCAGCATGCTTTTTACCACAATTTTCAAAAACTGTAAACTTAAGTTTCTTACTATCAGACTTTTTTGAATAGTTCTTCCCTTTCGTCTACCACCTCGACCTCTTATTTTGTTGTTTTTTAAAGAACATATGATCATCAGCAAACTCTATTTCCACCTTCTCCGAACAACGAACAAGTTTTTCATAACTTTTGAACTCATGAGAAGATAAATCCCTTAGATACTTTGGCTTTAATACTAAGTAAAAACAGTTGATTTTACTATCAAGATCTGGTATGAAATTTGGAGCATACCTTGCCAGTCGAGTGAGTTTTGCTTCATAAGCAGCCACTGAGTCATCCTCCTGCCTCAATTCTAGGAATTGTTTTTTCCATCCTAAGACGAACCACCTTTGGAAAATATTTCTCAAGAAACATACCTTTGAATTCATCCCAATCAATAGCATCAATCTCCTCACTATCCCTAATATTTTTCACCATTGACCACCACTGATCAGCTTCACCTTCAAAAAGGTAAATAGAAAGACTAACCTTTTGATGTTCTGAATGCCCCATGACATCAAAAAATTTCTCCAATGTTTTAATCCACCCTTCTGCTAGCACAGGGTCAGATGATCCTCTGAATGATGGGAGATGTTTCCTCATGAAATGCTCTACTACTGACATGTTCCTATATGATTGATCTGGCTGATCTCGTGTATGGATACCACCACCATTTATAGCCTGAGTCAATTGTTCCATCACTACAACAAACTGTTCAGTTCCGATTTTGACCATCTCAGGTTTCTGATTTGGAAGGTTGTCTTTCTACTGATGTTGTCCCAACATAGCTGCCCTATTTCCTCTGCAGAAAACCATTCTGAACATAGAAATATCTTAGGCGAAGCAACATGGTAATCTGTAAATGCTATATCATTTCAATATTAACATAAATTAATTTATGGATATTATTTTAACAATACCCTAACTCCAAAATTTATCTAAACCAACATCTGATACCAACTATAAGGATTCGTACTTAAACATTACATAATCTTGAATTAAATGAATAATTCACATTAAGGATCTTTTCAAGTTTAGAGTTTTAGAGAATTAGGTCATAATTATTACATTACATTTCAAAAATTACAAATAAAACACTTCTACTTAGTTTCCATTTTTTCACAAAATAAAAACTCTTGAAAAAAAGAGTCATGTCTAGTTCTATGTTTTAGACAGCATGACTTTTCCTTGATCCCATCCTTGACCCTATTCATCTTTAAGTCCCGTGAAAAATATTTCAAAACTTGGGATGAGCATAAAAAATCTCAATAAGGGTTATAAAACAAAGAAAGAAAACATTAGTTCATAAATACATACAAAACATAAACTCTTTTACTTACCTCATGAAATCATAAGATTTATGAATAACACATAGAAATCATAAATCATAAAGGTAACTTGTGGAATCTATAACATACTTAAATTGTAGTTATCACACCTATATAGGGAGTTACTTTGGAATACCCATCATAGTATATTCCCTAAATCTCTTAGGAGAAACATTTACGTTTACCTCTATCACGTTACCCAATGCATTGGAGAGCTATCTTGGGCTCACCCGCCCTAGGTTTATCACGGAACCACCCGTATACGTAACAATTCCCAATAACCATAACATATTTGTAACACATAAAACAAACATAAAGGAAATATAACATTTCCACATTTCAATCACAATATATCATTTAAATATATTGACATAAAAAATCCATTATCAAAACCATTTTCTATACCAAAATCTGTAAAAGAGTATATGGTATTTATCTTCCTTTTAAAAACATTACGGCTTGTTAAGGAATCCAAAAGATCAAATAATACTCGCAGCGGTGGAAAGGTCGTTGTCACCGCGTACGCTAAAAAGAAACATTCTTTTTTTGTCGTTTAGTAAAATGCTTCGTAGAGAAAAGATTACTTTTGAATAAAAGTAAAATTAAAATGTGTTTATACAGTGTATAAAATAAAAATCTTGTATTAAAACAAAATATGCCTCAATGAAAGGAGATTGAGACGAAGTCCCATACCTCGTGTCCGACTTGACTCGTTCGTTCTTTAATCTCCTGAATAATAAGCTAAAGTTAATTTATACTTGATTAAGAACCTTTTTCAAGTTTATTATTAATTTTATATCACTTATTACTATGTTATAAACATTTTAAATCATTTAAGTTAATAACATTCGTTTTGTCGATATTTGGTACTTGAGTCAAAAATGGACTTCTTATAATTACAAGTTGTTTGCATGGTCAAACGTTAATTATATATAGAATGATATTCATGATTTAGATATCATATATATCATATATATTCATTATATACATGTATTTATAATAGTACATAACATTTGGATGTAAGAAATGAAATGCACCATTCATGGAGACGGTAAGTCGTACGTACGCATAAACGCTACTTTCATTTCTATTTCGTATTTTAATGGAATTAAAACATAATTATACATAAATATATTATAATTAAAGTATAATATCATATATAATATCATTAACTCCATCCTTTATACATCTCACATATGGCATTAACGATTCATATCACTTTGAGGGGGCGGTAGTCCGCACTTCCTCAAATGAAATTATTGCGTTTACCCATAATGGAAACCATAAAGGTATGAAATAAAAGAAAAATATATAAGTATAAAGAAAACATAAACATAATATATATCATATATAAATATATTTTCATCTTAATGGCAACCATAAGAGGCGGTAGGAGATAATCGAACAATCATCGTTTCGTGAGGCGTTAGTTTTCTATTAACAGAAACAGTATGTTCTTCACCCATTAGATGGAAGTGTCTATAAGTGTAGTTCAAATATTTTCCATAAAAACATACTAGTATCTTGAGGATACTGTTTTTGTTATAAAAGAAATTAATAAAAATATTTTAGGGATTGTAGAAGTAAAATAAAAGAAAATAAGTTAAGAGAGGTTGTTACCTTTAATTTGGGTAACTCCCTTTGATTTGAACCAAAATGACTTCATGAAGTGAATTATGCCTAAGTTAAGACTTCTAGGAGGAGTATGGGGATATTGAGAGGTTATTTGGGCAGGTTTTGGACAAGACAAAAGGTTTTATAGGTGTGAGTAATGGGTTAGAATTGGTGTCCTTTTATAAGGTGGGAGGGGCTCTTTAGGAAAGTTTACAAATATTATTTTATAATAAACCTTTCTTCAGTTTCTAAAGATCAAAAAATCATTAAAGATAAATATAAGATGACTAATGGTTGAAATAAAATCATCAAATAAGAATTGGAAAAGTTTTGGATATTGTTTTAATATTTATAATCTTATTTATTTAAATCATTTTTTAAAGTGGTAAATACTGCATCATTATTGTGTCATAAATAATTTAATTTATTTGGTATCTAAAATTTATAAAATAAAATAAAATAATGTAGGAAATATTTTTATATTTTTGAAAAATATTTATAGTTGAAAATATAACTTATATAACCTCATGTAAAAATTGATTTACTAAAAGATATTTGTTTATGTCATTTTTGCCTTTACTTTAAATTAATTAATCTAAAGTGTCATTATCACTCTCAAGTGGCTCCATTGGGTCCAAAAATCGACCCAAAGATTCCCATGGTCGTGAATGACTCAACCAATAAGGTTAGGACAAGTGTTAAGGTAATTTTTTATTATTATGATATTTTTTTTACCTTGAATTACCCTATTTACCTTTAACCGCAGTAAATAAAAGTCGAAAGTTACTATTCACCAAAAAAATATTTTCATCTTATTAAACCAAATTTTAATTACTAATAACAACCATGTATTTTGGATTTTTAAAATTCAATCCACATAAGTGGTAAATTTTCATTTAAATGAAAAAAGTTAGGTTTTTTTACTACAACTTAGTGGTTTCAATATTCATCAAAAATTGAAGTTTTTCAGAAAAATACCAAAACTTGCGCTTAAGATATATTTATTATTACGAATTCAAAAATGATGTATATTTTACAAAATTCAAAACCTATAAGTTTCATTAATTAATTTAAAATTAATTTCTGTTATCAAAACAAATAGCGTGTTTTTAAGAAACAATAACTATCAAAAGATTGATACTTGTTTATGTCCAATTTCAAAGTGAAATTAATTCTAATGACCAACATTGGATTAAATGGTAAAAACATAATATAATTACACTTTAAAATCAATTAAATAGATAATATATCCATATAAATAAATTAGATTAAAATTCACTTTTGAATTAAAAATACAGTATTTTTCACTATTCATAAAAAATGAATTTTATCAGAAAAATACCAAAAATTTACCCAAAGTAAATTTTCATGTCCCAAATCTAAAAAAGAATTTTATTTGGTAAAATAGAACATATAAAAGTGACTATAACTATATTTAAATATTTTTCTCCATTAAAAGGCGGTAAATCAACCTTTTAAGGTAAATTATGCATAAAATTAGATTCATTAACATTTTAAGTCACTAAATTTTATTGGATAAATGTAAAATCATTTAAAAAACATGTATAATCATATTTTAGTTAGTTCTATTCATTCCCTCTAATACAACGGTTAGGCGTTAACTACCATTTAAAATAATAATATTATATTATTAGTGTGCAACATAAGATTTCAAAGAAACAAGTTGTTGCGTATCGAGTACGCCATCGAACATAGAAACCCCTTTAAAGTAAAATTAATATTTAATTCACAAATATGAATAATTATGGAAAATATCTTATTCTTTATTTACCTGGGAAGTTACGTCCTTTCCCCCTTTTGGGAATTGTGTCCTCACAATTTTATTCACTTATCAAATAAGTGGGGGTATTTATCCCTCATAACATTTTCAGATTCCCACGTTGCCTCTTCAACCATATGGTTTTTCCACAAAACCTTTACCTGGTGAATTACCTTATTCCGCAACACTTGCTCTCTATGGTCAAGAATCTGGACTGGTTGTTCCTCATAAGATATATTCTCTTCCAACTGAACTACCTCTGAACTTAAAACATGAGATGGATCTGGCATATACTTTCTTAACATTGAAACATGAAAAACATTGTGTACCTGGGATAAATTTGGAGGTAAAGCCACTCTATAAGAAACTGATCCAACTTTCCCCAGGATTTCATAGGGTACAATGAACCTTGGAATCAACTTTCCCTTCTTAACAAAACACATCACACTTTTCCATGGAGAAACTTTGAGAAATACATTATCACCTACCTCAAAAGAAAGATCCTTTATCCGATTATTCACATAACTTTTCTGCCTGATCTGAGTTGTTCTCATGTGTTTCTGATTCAACTAAACCTTTCTGCTATCTCTTCTACCAATTCTGGTCTCATCAGCTTCCTTTCACCTACTTCATCCCAAAAAAGTTGGAGTTTGACAACGCTTTCCATATAATGCCTCAAATGGAGCCATCTGTATACTAGAATGAAAATAGATATTATAAGAAAATTCAACCAAAGAAATATGTTGGTCCCAACTGCCCTAGTAATCTAGTGAAAAATTACGTACCATATCCTCCAAGGTCTGAATTGTTCATTCTGAATGCCCATCTAATTGCGGACGAAAAGCTGTACTAAAATTTAATTCAGTACCCAACGAATTCTGAAGGCCTTTCAAAAAGTTATAAGTAAACCTAGGATCATGATCAGATACAATGGGGAGGGGAAATCCATGTAACCTGACTATCTCTTTAACATACAACCAAGAAAGTTGATTTAGAGACAAAGTATCTCAAATATAAAGGAAATGAGCAGATTTAGTCAATCGATCAACAATAACCCATATTGCATTATTACCTCGAGATGTCTTTGGTAATCCCACAACAATGTCCATGGATATATTTTCTCATTTCCACTCTGGCACCGGTAAAGACTGAAGCATCTCTTTCGGTAACTGTCGCTCTACTTTAACCTACTGACATGTCAAACACTTCACAGTAAAATCAGCAATATCTCTTTTCATTCCATCCCACCAGTAATACTCACAAAGATCTATGTACATCTTAGTACTGCTAGGATGAACTAAAAACAGAGAACTATGAGCTTCACATAACAACTCATTCTTTAACTTTGAATCACAAGGCACACATAATCTCTTTCCAAACCTCAAAACACAATCATTATCAACTTTAAATTCAGGAAACTTACTATTCTGAACCAACTCTACCTTTTTCTATAACTCGTTGTCTTTATTCTGTTCTTTCTTTATTCTGTCTAATAGAGATGATTTCACTGACACCTGAAACAAAATAGAATAATTTCCTGCACCAGCAACTTCTATGCCAAATTTTATCAAATCAAAAACCAAAGGATCTCGTTCCAAACGTATCAGGGTTAATGAAGCATTATTTTTTTGACTCAAATCATCAGCCACTTTATTTGCTTTTCCAGGATGGTAAAGGGTCGTGCAATTATAATCCTTGATTAATTCCAAACATCTCTTATGTCTCATGTTCAATTCTTTCTGAGTGAATATATACTTCAAACTTTTGTGGTCAGTATATATTTCACATTTTACTCTATAAAAATGATGCCTCCAAATTTTTAAAGAAAAAACAACAGCAGCTAATTCCAAATCATGTGTAGGGTAATTTAACTCATGAGGTTTCAACTAACATGAAGTATAAGCAAATACCTGATCATTCTGCATAAGGAAACAACCAAGTAATTTCAATGAAGCATCACTGTAAATAACAAACTCAACATTTCTGGAAGGTAGTGTCAAAACTAGAGCATTCACCAATCTTCTTTTCAATTCATGAAAACAATCATCACATTCTCTTATCCAAATGAACTTAACACCTTTTCAAGTAAAATTAGTCATTGGAATAGATAACCGTGAAAAATTCTCAACAAACCTCCGATAATAACCTTCCAAACCAAGAAAACTATGAATCTCGACTATATTTGTGGCTCTTGGACATTCTTCAACAACTTTTGTTTTATTAGGATCAACAGTTATGCCATTTTTTGAAACAATGTGACCAAGGAAAAAAATTTGTTGCAAACAGAACTCACACTTTCTGAATTTCCCATACAGTTTATTTTCTTTTAAGGTTTGTAAGACAATCCTTAAATGACTTTCATGCTCCTCTTTACTTTTAAAAAAACCAAAATATCATCAATGAACACAACCAAAAACTTGTCAAAGAACTCATAGAAAATTCTATTCATAATATCCATGAATACAGCAAGTTCATTGGTTAAACCAAAAGGCATAACTACAAATTCATAATGACCGTATCTAGTATGAAACACGGTCTTCGGAATGCCTGCTTCTTTTACTTTCAATTGATGGTACCCTGACCTCAAATCAATCTTCGAAAAATACTGAGCTCCCTGGAACTGATCAAACAAATCATCGATATGAGGCAAAGGATACTTGTTCTTAACAGTGATGTTATTCAATGCTCTATAATCAATGCAAAGTCTCATTGAACCATCTTTCTTTTTAACAAACAAGACAGGATCATCACCTCATGATGATGTTCTAGGTCGAATGAAACCTTTATCTAATAACTCCTGCAATTGTTTCTTTGACTCTAAAAGTTCAATTTGAGTCATTCGATAAGGGGGTTTTGAAATTGGATTAGCATCAGGAACTAAGTCAACAGTAAATTCAACTTCCCTATCAGGTATAATACCAGACAATTCATCAAGAAAACATCAAGGTACTCATTTACCACTGGCACATCATTAATCTGAATAGTTTCTTTGTTTTCAACAATATGAGCAAAGTAACATTCATTTCCATCTTTTACTAGTTTCTCAACTTCCTGATATGTTATCAAAAGAAAGGGTTCATTCTTGTACAAAAACTGAAAATATTTCTGAAAAGAAACCTCTTTAGCTCTGCAGTCAATCTTATCATGATAAAGAGAAAGCCAATCCATACCAAAAATAACATCAAACTCTACTAGAGGCAAAAAAAATAAGTTTTATAGGTAGATTCTTTCCGCACACAAGGATAGAAAGGTTCTTATAATTTCTTTTTGTCACAACATTTCCTCCAGGTGTTTTTACCATAAGTTTCGTATTCATATCTAGAGATGGAATTTCCAATTTACTAGAAAAATTCTCAGAAATGAAAGAGTGTGTAGACCCTAAATCAAACAACACATTGGCATAATCTGAACAATCCAATAGTGTACCTGATACTACTTCATTTGATGGCCCAACATCTACTGAAGTAGTTGTAAAGGACTTCACTACCCCTTTATGCTTGTAGTCTAGCTGCTTTTCCTTAGTTTAGTTCTTCGTTGGACACTCATTTGCATAATGACCCATTTCATTGCACTTAAAAAAATTTACTGACTGTAAATCAAATTCTTTCATACCATTAACCTGATCTTTTTCAGTGCAATTACGAGCCTTATGTCCCATTTTACCACATCAGTAGCACTTACCAGAATTCAAAAGACATTTCCTAGCATGATTTTTACCACAATTTTCACAAACTGTAAACTTAAGTTTCTTACCATCAGACTATTTTGAAGAGTTCTTCCCTTTCATCTTCCACCTCGACCTCTTATTTTGTTGTTTTTAAAAGAACAACTGATCATCGGCAAACTCCATTTCCACCTTCTCCTCACAACGAACAAGTTTTTCATAAATTTTGAACTCACGAGAAGCTATAGCCCTTCAATACTTTGGCTTTAATCCTGAGTAAAAATGGTTTATTTTACTATCAAGATCTCGTATGAAATTTAGAGCATACCTTTCCAGTCAAGTGAATTTTTCTTCATAAGCAGCCACTGATTCATCATCCTGCCTCAATTCTAGGAATCGTTTTTCCATCCTAAGATGAACCACCTTTGGGAAATATTTCTCAAGAAACATACCTTTGAATTCATCCCAATCAAGAGAATCAATCTCCTAAATATCCCTGATATTTTTCACCATTGACCACCACTGATCATCTTCACCTTCAAAATAGTAAAAAACAAGACTAACCTTTTGATGTTCTGAACACCCCATGACATCAAAAATTTTCTCCAGTGTTTTAATCCACCCTTCTACTAGCACAAGGTCAGATGATCCTTTGAATGATGGGGGATTTTGCCTCATTAAATGATCCACTACTGACATGTTCCTCTGTGGTTGATCTAGCTGATCTCGTACATGGATACCACTGCCATTTATATCCTGAGTCAATTATTCCATCGCTGCAACAAACTATTCAGTTCCAATTCTGACCATCTCAGGTTGCTGATTTGGAAGGTTGTCTTCCTCCTAATGTCGTCTCAACATAGCTGCCCTGTTTCCTCTGCGGAAAACCATTCTGAACACAGAAATATCTTAGGCGAAGCAACATGGTAATCTGTAAATGCTATATCATTTCAATATTAACATAAATTAATTTATGGATATTAATTTAACAATACCCTAACTCCTGAATTTTTCTAAACTGACCTCTGATACCAACTATAAGAATCTAGCCTTAAACATTACATAATCTTGAATTAAATTAATAATTCACATTGAGGATCTTTTCAGGTTTATAGTTTTAGAGAATTAGGTCATAACTATTACATTACATTTCAAAAATTACAAATAAGACACTTCTACTTAGTTTCCATTTTTTCACAAAATAAAAACTCTTGAAAAAAATATTCATGTATAGTTCCATGTTTTAGATAGCATGACTTTTCCTTGATCACATCCTTGACCCTATTCATCTTTAAGTCATGTGAAAAACATTTAAAAACTTGGGATGAGCATAAAAAGCTCAGTAAGGGTTATAAAACAAAGAAAGAAAACATTAGTTCATAAATACATACAAACCATAAAATCTTTTACTTACCTCACAAAATCATAAGATTTATGAATAACACATAGAAATCATAAATCATAAAGGCAACTTGTGGCATCCATAACATACTTACATTGTAGTTATCAGAGCTACATAGGGAGTTACTCTGGAATACCCTTCACAGTATATTCCCTAAATCTCTTAGGAGAAACATTCATGTTTACCTCTGTCACGTTACCCAATGCACTGGAGATCTATCTCGGGCTCACCCGCCCTAGGTTTATCATGGAACCACCCGTATACATAACAATTACCAAGAACCATAACATATTCGTAACACATAAAACAAACATAAAGGAAAGATAGTTTTCCATTCACAGAAACAGTGTGTTCTTCACCCATTAGATGGAGGTGTGTGTAATTTTAGTTTGAATACTTATCATAACAACATCCTAGTATATTGATGATACTGGTGTTTTTATAAAATAAAGGAATAAAAAGATTTTAGGGGTTGTAGAAGTAAAATAAAAGAAAATAAGTTAAGAGAAATTGTTACCTTTAATTTGGGTAACCCCCTTTAGTTTGAACCAAAAGGACTTCTTCAAGTGCCTTCTGCCTAAGGTAAGGCTTCTAAGAGGAGGAGAGGGATCTTGAGAGATTATTTGGGCAGGGTTTTAATGAGACAAATGAAGGACCTCGGGACACCCTGAGAGGGGAGGGGTGAATCAGGGTGACAACTTTTTCTTTTAATGTGATGGATCTTGTTCCCACATTGGTAGGAACTTGTTGAACCTGTATGATGAATATGATTAGAAATAAAACATTCACATGCACAGAGAAGACACGACACTTTTTACTTGGTTCACCACTAAGGGCTACATCCAAGGAGCATATGCCAACAAGTTTCTGTTCGTACCAAATTCCACTAATCTTCACTAGTTGTGGATTAAAATGGTTCGGGAACATTCACTCTGTCCCAGGATCACTTCCTTTACAAAAGTTCAGGTATAGCTCATTGCGTTCCTCGTGTCACTCCCATTGACTCCCCCTGGCTCACTGCCATTAGTGAAGTCCCACTCAGTTTATAGACATGAAGGTCTCTTCATCATTGCATAAGAATGCATCCTCTGTTGTATGTAGATGCTATGTTGAAGTCCAACTCTTACCAGAAGACGAATATCACTTTGCGCTGAGGGTACCGGGTGATCCTCCAGCTTTCGTGCAGCTTCAAAAGGACAGATGTGCTTCAACAATATCTGGAAGTCTCCTCAAAGACCGGCGCGCAAGTCCCAACACGACGCACAAGTCCCAATACGGCATGCAAGTCCAAACTGGCGCGCAAGTGTCACCAAAGCACCTGCGCGACACTGCCTTCTTGAACTTCAAACCTGCGCGACTCACTTCTTTTCTCGCCCAAATCACCTTCGGCACGCAGCCAACATCTGGTGCGCAACATCTACTTGTGCGACCCAACAACCACTTGCACGACTCAACCACTTGCGCGACGAGAGCTCGAAAAATCTCTAAGTCTCGAACTCCGTTACAAATGAGGAGGGGTGGTCCTCTATTTATAGTCGGACTGGACCCCCTGCGCGGTAGTGCGCAAGTCTTCCCTCAGCGCGCATGTTCCAGCGCGCAGCTCATCCTCCCTAGACTCTGTCGTGCTACTCGCTTGCGTGACCACACAAATACTTGCACGACCTTCTTTCCTTTTCCATATTTTGAAGTTATCATCTTGAAAAACAATAGACACGCAAGTTTCCAATCCTCCTAGGCATCGGCGTGCAAGTCTCTTCATGGCGCGCAGGTCACTTGCGCGACTAGCCCAAAACTTGCGCGGCCCTTATCCCTTTTCCATTTTCCCATGTTCTGATCTTGAAAAACATATGGTGCGCAAGTTTCCTCTCCTTCAAGTACACGGCGCACAAGTCTCTTTTCCAAAAACACTTTTCTCCATTTGTCAATTTTCAGGCCCAAAAAATTGGCAAACACTGGGAAACGACCCCACCTTCAATACTGTTGTCTGCTTGAACTGTATGATCTCTTTGCTGGTACACATTCTGAACTTCTATTGAGGATTGACAACAAACACAAACCATACTTCAAATCATGAATAGAAGACCATGGTTCTAACAATCTCCCCCTTTGGGTTTGTTGGCAATCAGAAAATAAATTCAATAGATCTCCATCCATGTGCAAACCAAAAATGCAAGAATCAACTCAGCCAACACTCTAAGTCTACGTGATCAATGCTCGGTGTAGAAAACAAGAGAGTAAGCTTGAATTGGGTTCCAGTGTTTTATAATTCTCAATGATGCCCAAGAATCATTACATGACTGATGAATTCCTTCTTGTCCTTCTCATCCTATCACTGACACTGAATTCACATTGTGTCACGGGATTATTACAAGTCTGAACATGCCTGAAGTTATGACTTTCTCCCCCATTGACAATAAACCCAAAGCCTGGCAATTTGTTCAACATTCAGCTTAAACCATACTCCCCCTGGATAGTATCTCCCCCACAAACCTGAATCACATCCATAAACAGATAAAAACAGTTATCATAATCGGGGAGAGGGGAATTGCGTAACCTCTTTATGCAATGGGAGGTGGCTGAACACCGAGGTTCAACCGATGCTTCTCAAACACAGCTGCTGACAGTGGCTTGGTCAGGATATCAGCCACTTGCTCATCAGTTCCCACATGATCCATTCTAATTACCCCTTGTTCAACTTTTTCTTTGATAAAGTGATACCTGATTTCAATATGTTTCATACGGGAATGTTGAACATGATTCTTCGTAAGATCAATTGCGCTCTTGTTATCACAGTAAATCACCATTGGTTGCTTTAACTCATCACCAATATCTGTTAATTGTTGCTTCATCCATAGTAGTTGAGTGCATGCCTTTGTGGCAGAGATATACTCAGCTTCAGCGGTACTAAGAGAAGTACTTTCTTGTTTCTTTCTCAACTAGCCAACACATTTCTGGCCAATATAGAAGGCTCCACCACTAGTGGACTTTCTGTATACTACATCACCAGCCCAGTCAGCATCAGAAAATGCTGATAATTCACTGTCTCTGCCTGCAGTAAAAAATAACCCGAAGTTATGTGTACCTTGAATGTACCTCATGATTATTTTTACTACCGCCATATGTTCTTCCTTTGGATTAATCTGAAAGCGGGCCGCAAGGCATGTGGTAAAGACAATATCTGGTCGTGTCGCTGTCAGGTACAGTAGGCTCCCAATGATCCTCCTGTACATGGTGGGATCAACAGAGGCCTCATCCTCATGCTTTCCAAGTTTAGTTTCAACTACAATCGGAGTTGACATTGGTTTGGAGTCTTGCATATTAAACTTATTCAGTAGCTCTCTTGCATACTTTTCCTAAGAAATGAAAGTTTATTCCTTCTTTTGAATCACCTGCAGCCCCAAGAAATATGTGAGCTCCCCAATCATAGACATTTCAAATTCTGATTTCATGTGGTTGGTAAATTCATCCACTGATTTCTGCCTACTGCCACCAAATATGATATCATCAACGTAGACTAGAACCATGAATTAATCTTTTGGAGAATTCTTGACATAAATATTGTGATCTAATCCTCCTCTTTTTAATTCCATCTTCTTGAGATATGAATCCAGTCGCGAGTACCACACCCATGGTGCCTGCTTCAAACCATATAGAGGTTTCTTCAGTTTGCAGACCTTCGTTTCATCAGTACCCAAAACAAAGCCCACTGGTTGTTCAATGTAGACTTCTTATTCGAGTACACCATTCAAGAATGTTTTCTTGAAATCCATTTGAAATACTTTATATCTTCTTTGGAGTTCCATGGAAAGGAAAAGCCTGATTGACTCCAGTCTAGCCACTGGAGCAAAGGTTTCTTCAACATCAATGCCTTCAATCTAGGAGTATCCTTTACATACCAGTCGTGCCTTGTTTCTGATGACACTTCCATGCTCATCAAACTTATTTTTGAAGATCCATTTGGTACCAATCACATTGTGACCTTTGGGTCTCTGGACAAGATCTCATGTCTGATTCTTGTCAATCTGATCTAATTCATCATTCATGGCTTTCACCCAAGATTCATCATTTGCAGCTTCTTCAAATGAGGATGGCTCTACAACTGATAGAAATGCATATTGCGTGTTATTCCTCATCCTTCTTGTTTGAGTGGGTGCACTCTTGTCCCCAATTATGTTGGATGGATCAATCTCAGCTCTTCAATTTCTCCTGCGAGGTTCAGTTGCATTCTCTTCAGCCACAATTTCTTCTTCAGATTCTTCTTCTGAGTCAACATCATGATGTGACTGCTAAGTGTTTTGAACAGCTTCCTCTATTTCTTCATTTGTATTTTCTTCACATTCACTTTATTCCTGACTTTTTATCACATCAGCATATGACATCCTTGAAGTATTTGTGGTTTTCTCTTCAATTATCTTAACATCACTACTTTCCACAATCCTTCCTAAATGCTTGTTGAAACACTTGTAGGCTTTGTTGTTCATTGAGTAACCGAGGAAAATTCCTTCATCTGCATTGTCTCTATACTTCCCTTGATTTTTTTCTTTGTTTATGATGAAGCATTTACTTCCAAAGACACGAAAGTATTTTAAAGAGGGCTTCCGTCCATGACACAATTCATGTGGTGTCTTCGTCTCACCCATATAAAGTCCTGTTCGATTCTGAATGTACACTGCAACTTGAACAACCTATTTCCAGTAATGTCGTGGAATAAGACTCTCAATCAGCATAGTTCATGCCATGTTGTTCCCCTGTCGATTCCTACGTTCAACAACTCCATTTTGTTGTGGAGTTCTCACAGCAGCTACCTCATGTTGTATCCCATGCTTCTCCAAATAATTTTCAAATTCAATGGACGTGTATTATCCTCCATTGTCAGATCTCAACACTTTGATTGTTTGTCCAGTATCATTTTCGGCGATTCACCGATATGTTTTCATGTAGTCAAGGACTTGTCTTTTCCTGTGAATGACTATCACACATGCCATTATACTGTAATCATCTATGAAAAGGACAAAGTACCTTTCTCCATGAGTTTCAGCAACATTTATCGGCCCACATACATCTGTATGAATCAGATCAAGAAGGTGAGATACCCTTTTCTTCTTTGGCCAATATGAACTGCAGACCAGCTTCCCACGAATGCAAGCATCATAATATTTTTCACGTTCATGCTTCAGGTTGGGAATGTCCATGACAATTCTCAATTTTGATATTTTCTCCATGTCTTGTTGATTGATTTGTCCCAGTCTCTGATGCCACAAATTGTTTTCTTCTTCAACAGTCATGTAACAGACATTTTCTTCACTATCAACCTGATACAAGTTGCCTTCTGTTCTGCATCCATTCATAAGTGAATTGTCTATCTTTCCCTTGATAGTGCAGCCTTTCTGATTAAAAGTAACTATAAGTCCCGAGTCACAGAGTTGACTCACGCTGAGGAGATTATGACGTAGGCCATCTACATAAAGGACTTTAGTCTTCTTTAGTTCTCCATTAGATAAATCGGTACTTCCACTCCCTTTGATTTTCAGAGCTCCATAATTACCAAATTGTACTATACCATCAACCTTCCTTTTTATATCTATTAGCAGGCCAGCATTACCTGTCATATGAGATGAACAAACGCTATCCAGAATCCTGGTACTGTTGTTCTTTGTATCTTTGAGGTCCACCTCTGCAAGGTTGGATTTCTCAATCTTCTTCTTTTCCTTCCATGAGACATTGGATTGAGTATATAGTACTGATGGCCTTTCAATTATCTCTTATGCATACCCAGGTTCTTCATAGTTGAAATCTTCTTTGAGAGGGGAAAACCTGTTTGAAAGAGCAACATTGTCTTGCTAATGAGACTTGACTTGTCTTGAACATCGGTATGAGGTGTCCATGTCCCTTCTCTGCCTGCAATTAGCAGCCTTATGACCAAAGTTAGAAAAACGATAACAATATCCATAGAAATTGTTTCTTCTATAAGAATTATGATGTGAATTTTTTCTCCTTTGTTGAACTTCTATATCTTCTCCATTCAAATAGCTTCTTGCCTCTTCTCAATAAGACATGGTATAGTCCAGATAGCCACAGAACTGACACTTCATGAGAGGAAATGTCTTCTCACTTGAATTTCTCCTCATACCTTCTTCCTTGGGAGAATATTTAGATTGTTTGTCATTTCTGAATGTTTGAGGATAATTTTCAGTTCTCCTTTTAGTTTGTATTGAGGGTTCCTTTTTCAGCACTTTAGGCAACGTTTCAACATGTTCAACTTTCATATTATCTTTCTTTTAGATCTTTTCACTTCTAGCAGTTGATGTCTCAGACTCACAGCTAATTCCACTCTTTCCCATGCAAGCGGGTCTTTGATTACTCAAGATTTTTCCAACCCCATCCGAACCACACTTGGCTCTTGCTAGTAATTTTGCATCTGAGAATCTTCCAAAACTGTATTTTCTTCCTCGATTCTTTTGGAATTGATTCAGTCTCAAGTTTACTCCTTAGAGTAACAACTTCCTTCTCAAGACCCTCAGTAGTCTTGGATTTTTCATCTAGTCTAGAGGTGAGTTCATTGATGACCTTTGCCTGCTCTTCAATTCTCAGCTTCAGATCCACTACATCATCATTGCTTTCAAATATTTTAGACTGTACCTTCACAAATTCCTCCAGTCATTCAATTTTAACTTCAAGTTGATCAAAGTATTCAGTTGATTCTTCTACAATTGATTTACACTTATTGCAACTCTTACATTTAATCTTAAGCTTACTAACTGCATCCTTAAGTTGCATATCAGGATCTACACAAGTTATCAGTTGTTTTTCTCCACCAGTATCTTCTGACTTTCCAACAGTGGCCATCATGGAAGCATGGTTCCCAATTTTTAATTTTGGTTCTTCTTCTTCACAGAATTCATTATCATCTTCTTCCTCTTCACAGACAAAACTCTTCCTTTGTATTTTCTTTCCCGATTTGAGGTCTCCCTTTTTAAAGAACCTTCTCTAAGGATTCTCAAAGATTTCATCTTAACTATCTTCATCATTGATCTTTCTTAAGCACTAGGAGGCAATGTGCCCTACTTTTCCACAATGAAAAAATGTGAGAGGTAACTTCCCTTTGAATTTCCCTTTTCCCTTCTGGAACTTCTTTGAAATGAGAGAAAGAATTTCTTTTTCTTCGTCATATTCACCACTACTATGTTTTGAGATTTTCAGTTTATCCATGGCCTTGAATGTCATTTCCTTGCTCACACGAGTTATAGCATCTTCTGGTTTGACTCTCATTTCATATGCTACCAAGCTGCTCAGTAGATCATCCAGAGAAAGTCTGGAAAGATCTATTTCTTCAAGGGCTGACACCTTTGCATTGTATAGAGGTGGAAGTCTTCTTAATATTTTCTTTACAATATAAATGTCTTTGATTTCTTCACCTAGACCCCAAATTGCTCCAACCACTTCAGTAATTCGATTGAAGAATGAGTCTGCATTCTCGTCTGGATGCATCTTCAGATCATCAAACCGATTGTGCAGCGCTTGCAGTTTCGCCTCCTTCACTTTGCTATCTCCTTCATAAATATTCTCGAGTTTATCCCACATGGATTTTTCTGAGGTGAAATTCATCACCATTAGGTTGATCTGATCAGAAAGGGCTGCAGTGAATGCATTTTGTGCTTTAGCATCTACATCAAGAATTTTCCTGTCTGTTTCAGTCATAGCCAGGCCTGTCGGATCAGTGAATTGTATTCCTTGCACAGTAGAAAAGAGAACTTCCATTCCAAGAGATCTTAGATGAGATCTCATTCTGTTCTTCCAGATCTGGAAATTACTTCCATCAAAGTGAGGGACTCCCCTGACATTGATTGCATTCTCCATGACGATAAAGGACAGATTCAACACCAGCAACCTTTACGCTCTGATACCACTTGAAGGACCCCAGGACACCCTGAGAGGGGAGGGGTGAATCAGGGTGACAAATTTTTCTTTTAATGTGATGGATCTTGTTCCAACGTTGGTAGGAACTTTTTGAACCTGTATGATGAATATGATCATAAAGCAAACATTCACATGCACAGAGAAGACACAGCACTTTTTACTTGGTTCACCACTAAGGGCTACGTCCAAGGAGCATACGCTAACAAGTTTCCGGTCGTACCAAATTCCAATAATCTTAACTAGTTGTGGATTACAATGGTTCGGGAATAGTCACTCTGTCCCAGGCTCACTGCCTTTACAAAGGTTCATGGATAGCTCACTACGTCCCTCGTGTCACTATCATTGACTCCCCCTGGCTCACTGTCGTTGGTGAAGTCCCACTCAGTTTATAGACGTGAAGGTATCTTCATCATTGCATAAGAATGCATCCTCTGTTGTATGTAGATGCTCTGTTGAAGTCCAACTCTTACCAGAAGACGAATATCACTTTGCGCTGAGGGTACCGGGTGATCCTCCAGCTTTCGTGCAGCTTCAAAAGGACAGATGTGCTTCAACAATATCTGGCAGTCTCCTCAAAGACCAGCGCGCAAGTCCCAACACAACACGCAAGTCCCAATACAGCGCGCAAGTCCAAACTGGAACGCAAGTGTCACCAAAGCACCTGCGCGACACTGCCTTCTTGAACATCAAACCTGTGCGACTCACTTCCTTTCTCGCCCAAATCACCTTCGGCGCGCAACCAACATCTGGTGTGCAGCCTCTACTTGCGCGACCCAACAACCACTTGCGCGGCTCAACCACTTGCGCGACGAGAACTCGAAAAATCTCTAAGTCTCGAACTCTGTTACAAATGAGGAGGGGTGTTCCTCTATTTATAGGTAGACTGGACCCCCTGCACGGTGGCGCGCAAGTCTTCCCTCGGCGCGCAGGTTCCGGCGCGCAACTCATCCTCCCTAGCCTCTGTCGCGCTACTCACTTGCGCGACCACACAAATACTTGTGCGACCTTATTTCCTTTGCCATATTTTGAAGTTATCATCTTGAAAAAAAATAGACGCGCAAGTTTCCAATCCTCCTAGGCATCAGCGTGCAAGTCTCTTCACGGCGTGCAGGTCACTTGCGCGACCAGCCCAAAACTTGCACGGCCCTTATCCCTTTGCCATTTTCCCATGTTATGATCTTGAAAAATATATGGCGTGCAAGTTTCCTCTCCTTAAAGTACACGGCACGAAAGTCTCTTTTCCAAAAACACTTTTCTCCATTTGTCGATTTTCAGGCCCAAAAATTTGGCAAACACTGGGAAACGACGCCACCTTTAATACTATTGTCTGCTTGAACTGTATGATCTCTTTGCTGGTACACATTCTGAACTTCCACTGAGGATTGACAACAAACACAAACCATACTCCAAATCATGCATAGAATACCATGGTTCCAACACCAAACGGCTTGAGAGGTGTGAGGAATGTGTTATAAGTGGTGTCCTTTTATAAGGGGGAGGAGGGGAAAGTTTGCAAATATTATTTTATTATAAACCTTTCTTCAGTTTCTAAAGATATAAAACTCATTAAAGATAAAGATAAGATGACTAATGGTCGAAATAAAATCATCTAATAAGAATTGTACAAGTTTTGGATATTGTTTTAATATATATAATCTTATTTATTTAAATCATTTATTAATGAGGTAAATACTGCATCATTATTGTGTCATAAATAATTTAATTTATTTGATGTATAAAAATTATAAAAAATTACCATAATGTAGGAAATATTTTTATATTTCCAAATAATATTTATAGTCGAAAAGATAAAAATTGATTTACTAAAAGATATTTGTTTATGTCATTTTTTCCTTTACTTTAAATTAATTAATCTAAAGTGTCATTATCACTCCCAAGTGGCTCCATGGGGTCCCAAAATCGACCCAAAGATGCTCATGGTCGTAAATGACTCAAACAATAAGTTTAGGACACATGTTAAGGTAATTTTTTATTATTATGATATTCTTTTTACCTTGAATTACCCTATTTACCTTTAATTGCGGTAAATAAAAGTCAAAAGTTACTATTCACCAAATATTATTTTCATCTTATTGAAGCAAATTTTACTTACTAATAACAATCATGTATATCGGATTTTCTAAATTCAATCCATAGAAGTGGTAAAATTTCATTTGAATGAAAAATTCCATTTTTTAACTATGACTTAGTGGTTTCACTATTCATCAAAAATTGAAGTTTTTCAGAAAAATACCAAAAATTCAGCCTAAGCTATATTTGATATTAAGAATTCAAAAATGATGTCTATTTTACCAAATTCAAAACATAGAAGTTGCATTAATTAATTTAAAATTAATTCTTGTTATCAAAACAAATAGCGTGTTTTTAAGAAACAATAACTATCAAAAGATTGATACTTGTTTATGTCTAATTTCAAAGTGAAATTAATTTGAATGACAAACATTGGATTAAATGGTAAAAATATAATATAATTACACTTTAAAACCAGTTAAAAATATAATCTAACCATATAAATAAATTAGATTAAAATGCACTTTTGAATTAAAAATACAGTATTTTTCACAATTCATAAAAAATGAATTTTATCAGAAAAATTTACCCAAAGTAAATTTTGATGCCCCAAATCTAAAAAATAATTTTATTTGGTCAAATATAACATATAAAAGTGACTATAACTAGATTTAAAGAGGATTCGCCATCAAAAGGTGGTAAATCAACCTTTTAAGTTTAATTATGCTTAGAATTAGATTCATTAACATTTTAAGCCTCTAAATTTTAGTGGATAAATGTAAAAACATTTAAAAAACATGTATAATCATATTGTAGTTAGTTATATTCATTCCCTCTAATACAACATCTAGGCATTAACTACTATTTAAAATAATAATATTATATTATTAGTGTGCAACTTAAGATTTCAAAGAAACTCGTTGTTGCGTATCGGGTACGTCATCGAACATAGCAACACCTTTAAAGTAAAATTAATATTTAATTCACAAATATGAATAATTATGGAAAATGTCTTATTCTTTATTTACTTGGGATGTTACAGTGTTGGTGAGAAGGTTTTCCTTCTTGAGTATGGATCACAAAAATATGTTCGATGTCATTTTTTATGATGAATCTATAAATAATATGAGCATAATTTTAGTACCTTATCTGGTAAAATTTATATAAATAAATAAAATTATATTTATTATCCTCCCACTATTTTTATCAAAACCTAATAGGCCTCACCATTAGCTTTGGAATATCCTATTTATTGGACATTCAAGTGTCAAAAATCCATATTCCCCTTCTCATTACCCCAACTTTGGTTGGTCAAGCAACTTGAAGGGTTTTAGGCAGGAATTCCAAATTCTAACTCTATTAACTCATAGTTCCTTGATCTGTTGAGTGGACTCCCCAATCCTGAAATCATTAATTTAGATTTCTTCAACCTTTTCCTATTAGTTACACTGAGTCCTTCTTTGGTAGTCAACCCTTGATGTGAACCAAGTCAAGTCAATCCAAAACCTCATGGTAGAATTCCCCAATAATTGAAAGCACCCCAACTTTGGATGATCAAGCACTTTTAACTATGGTTTGATTCTAACCGAAGTAATAGAAGGTTATACCAACTTAATATTTTATTGAGAGATTTTATCCTTTATATGTAAATTGAAAATTATTATATTTATCACATACTTGTTAATATTAAGTGAGATTGCTTAAGTGATTAATCATGTCTTTATATAATATTTACGCATAAACCAATTTATTTTAGTTCCATATCACATGCTTGTTAATTTATTAATTATGTGATCACGACAAAACATCCATAATTAATAACCATGAAACTGACAGAAATAAAATAAAGGGTATGATTGTGAGCATGTTCTAATGTTTAGTTTATCTAGCGGTTGATAAACTAACCATTGACCTAGGGGAGAAACACTTGAACCATTTAAGGTTCGTGTTTACAATTGTCCACCTATCCACATTTGTATCTCCTTGGATTGGTTTCGCCTCAGCTCCTAAATTGAATTGCCTCCAATATCTTGGGAGCTCCATCCATTACATATGCTTTTACTCGCACATAAGTGAGGGGTAAAAGGGGTTTACATAAAAGAAATTATGGGTACACAGACCCTACATATTAATGAGGACAGAAGGCATACGGGCCAACAATTTAATTTAACAATAAATTAAAAGGAAACTAATCACATACAAAGGTTTGGTCTAACTCATGATCATCCACGTGCTTTCAATGAATTACACATTTAATAAAACTAGCATTCAATTCTTTAATTGTTCATTTTAATCTGAATGATGAGATATGTTTCTTCCTCTATTGTTTCTCACAGATCTAACAGAAATGATTAAACTTGAATTGAAAAACTAAATTATAAATGCACAAATCACCAACAATTATTAAATAATTATAAACAATAATAACCTGGCTCTGATACCACTTGTAGGTTTTAGGCGCAACAGAAGCGCTGGAGGGACGGTGTCTGACTTTGCTTTTCCCCATATTTAATGAACAATTTGGGATCTATGAGATGATGAATGTTGTGATCCACAGAATTGAATCAAAGAAATAAGACAAAGGAATATAAACCTATAACCAAGAGAGAGGATCAACATATATTGTTTATAATTAATTTAATTAAATAAGAATTACCTTCAAGGTGATTCTTTCTTCATTGGTGTGTCCAACGACATATATGCAGTGCACCATCATTAAGTTGTAGAGCTCAAGGGTAGGTCTCCTCTAGAGGTGATCCACATGTGTTCCACAAATCTCTGGACGTCGCCGAAGGAGTCTCCGGGTGCTAGCATGGAAGATCCTTATGCTTGTGTCGTTCGCCTTCGATCTCCTTGAGAACCGCTTCTAAAGCGATCTACTTGATCTGGTAGAGGAGGATCACTCCCATTCTCGAGAGTGTTCTTGGAGAGGGAAGAACGGTTTGAGTGGTTTTCTCCAAATGTCGTGCACAACACAAATTGGAATCTCTTAGCTTGCCCTTGGATAATAAGAGAATAATATAACTGGGCATTTATTTCATTAAAGTAATAATAAAATAACTTGCACAAGTGTCTTTAATTATTTCATTAATCCTAGCAAAACCCCCGTGTTAAATAATAACAGCAATATTATTATTTCTTAACATGTGTTTAACTTGTGAGTTGTAATTAAATATTATTTAATCAAATAATATTCAATATTATTATTTCTCACTGGACCATTAAACTCACTCTGTCAATCCTCCTCAATATTTATTAGTTATTCTGTCCACAATATATTCTCTCAAATAACTAGTGACAGAATAAATGTGATCAAACATACATGAATAATTATTAAACCATGACTGGGAATAATATTTATTCAACTTGTTAAATAATAAATTATTTAACTAAGATTCTGGATACACTTAGTGTGTGACCCTCTAAGCCTCTTTCTCAGTGGCATTAGGCAGAGCAGTCTAAAGTCCAAGGTTAGAGTCTAGAAACACTCCAAGCCACCTATAGATAAAGAAGTTAATGAAACAACGACATGTCACCTCATATGGAAGTTTACCGTGTAATATAATCCATTTATCATAATATCTCTAATTGAGAAGGTTGCATGTCAGTGCCATTAACCTATATTCTCAATATATCTTTCTTTGACTTTCCAGAAATAGAACTTGCCTATAGAACACCATGGACATGGATTTAATTGGGATATATCATTTCCATCAAAGGGTATGAGATATTAACTTTCATTAGTGAACAGAAGGGATAAATCCTTTCTCTCATTATTCATTAATACAATATTACTCATGACGTACTCAACGTATCCTACCTCACTGCAAACATCTGTCGTTATGGTTTTCATCAATACATTAAAGTATGTGACTCATAATATCCATTAATAATAATCTTAAATTCTAAGGACCAATATATACATCCGCATATAGAAACATCCAATGACACTTATAAATATGGATTTCCTACTGTCAGGTCTTGTTCTCATAATATCCTATTGGATATCACCAAGGGAGTACACCGTGAGAAGGTGCTTCAAAGTCCTATGACTCTCCACCCCTAATAGCCTATATCATTTGTGCCCCTAAAATGATATCATCTGTCTATAGAACATATATCTAATAATAGTGTCATAGCACTTTCCAATTCTCATCATAGTGGGGAATTTCTACGACCTTTTAGTGTGACAGCTACACTTGGTACATTATCACATACAATGTTACGTGGAAGAACAACCATGATGTGATAAGGAAATTATTGATATTCAAAAATCATGAATATTAGTTATCATAAAAGTATATAGAAGTTGGTTCTAGGGAAAAAACCCCAACAGTCTGCACCAAACTAGAAAAGAAAGAAATGTTCCATTTGGATGGAAGAAGAAATCCCATGTTGTCTGAAACGCCTCATCCAAAAGCAACATGTTCTCTATTTTGTGGATTTTTTAAAACGATTTAATGAAAAATATGACTTCCCAAAAGATCTATGAAAAAAATAATTATTATATAAAAATGATAAGGAAATTAACTTAAAAATAGTAGATAAAATGGTGACAAAATTAACTAAATATGTAGTAGGAATTTACCATTTCATGATGGTTGTATACATTCTTGACCCATTTCCTTGTTGTTGTTATCTCAATTGCAGCTTCAAAGTTTAATCTCTCACAAGAATAAGGACACCATGATAATCAAATATACCTACTTCATTTCATACCAGCGAATTATACTAATCATACCATAAGTTTATACCATGCTTGTTCCCTGATATTCAAATCCTTTCACTAATAAGAGGTTAACATTTGAATCATAGGAGGAGAAAAAAATATTTATATCCCTATGGAAATAAACTCATTATAGGCACCATGAGATTTGACCTCAAACCCCTAGCATCGAAGACCATCCCTCGGGGATAACCATCACATGTACTTATTGCATCCAAAACATGAAATGAGTATAACATAGCCATTTTTTTTAGGAAGTTAATTTTAAATATGGGGAAGTCTTAACATAATTGGTTCCCTTAGGAAAGAACCCCACAATGGGTTCCACAATACATTAGTTAAACCTAATTTCTGAAAAAACATAAATAATAACAAACAACAACACAAATGTCAAATCACCCTCACCCTAGCCCTCGATGAATCACTAACATGCCTATAGTAACTTGCATTATAACATATCATACTTAGCCCTCACATAATACCCATCATATTCTAATATACGATACTCAAATATCATCTATCTTAGGCATTGATCATCTTTCTCAACGATCACTCATTAGATAACCTTATAGTCCATAGGCCTTAATTTGTCACTCACACGCCTCAGATCTCAAGACAAAGTAAGCTATATGGTCAACTAATCCATCTTATCCTTTATAAGTTATCCCATTAGGTTTTAAGGGACTATACTCGATTTTATACCACATATCTAATCACTACTAAGGCGGTCATATAATCCATCTTAGCACATCACTACCCTAAGAAAAACATTCATAGGGAAATTTATACAATGTTCTACCCTTATGGGCTACTTCCATTAGCCATGATTACCCTTATGGCCCTCTTATCACATCACTACTAAATGATGTTTTTGCATGAGATTGGGTGGAGTGAGATGAAAACCACATCATGCGTGTTGTTCGCATTATATATTTATGATTGGTTTATTATGTAAAGTCTGTTAAACATGTTTACTTATTTTAAAATTATTTATTCTATGAAATTAAAGTTTGGACTTGTGATTTTAATTATTTACATTCTTTCATTTATATAATTTCATGCTTAGAAATTCTATAATCTTAAAATCATTTTAAGATTCATAAAGGAATGTAGTTGTTGTATGTTTAGCCAACAAATTGGATATACCCATATTGGCAACCACTCTTTGGTCCAAATGTGGTTTCCAATCTCGACGCATTAGGTGCAACTACAAAAGTGGGAACCAGATCAAACTATTGGCCATAGTTTGATATATTTCAATTAAATTGGGATCCTTCCCTTGAAATCTCCTAGTCTGGCTCATGTAAGGGAATGAGATATAATTTAATAAGCAACCTAATACCTTATCCAATGAATTACCCAGGTTTTGATTTAGAAATTCATTAATGAAACCATAAATTTTCTACAATCTAGATACAATGGTTTTTCTGTATCACCATATAAGTGTGTGATCATTGGTGTCTTCTCAATTTCCAATACTTTAATATCAAAAAAATAATTCTTCAATTTGATCAAACTTATCAACCTAATAATCTTCACCATCAATAGATTTTGAATTCTACCCAATTTCACCATGCCAAAACCAAGAACTGTAACATGTTTTAAAACCATAATAAATTAAATGATCTTTAATTTATCTACTTTTCAACCTCGTTGTATTTAAACATTTTAACCAAAGATAGAAAACATGTCATTTTTTGGAACATTCTGTTTTGAAAATTCTAAAAAATCATTGACCCTTTCCTCATATTCATCACTTGTTCATAGTGTTGTAATCCAAATACGGTTCATTATCACTTATAATAAATTTCAAGTACTAAATATAATATTTTTTTTGAAAATTCAAATTCAAATTTACCTTTATAAATAAAAGTACAATCAAAGAAATGAAAAATATTTCACAAATAAAATAAAGGCAACATATTTTAAAAAAATGTTTCACCTTATACTCATTCAATTATAATTCATTCAAAAAATATTCAGAAAAAATAAATCTTAACATTGATTTTAAAAGGTTGATGACAAATAAAACTCGAATTTCCTTTATTTTTATTATATAATTTGGTCATTATTATTTTCAAAATATCTAAATAAATACAAATTATAAAATGACATTAGCAATAATATGTTAGTGATGAAAACAATATCGACACTAATAAGAATCCAAAAGGAGGCTTATGATTTCATACATTATATTAAAAATGAAAATGTCACTTCATGTAGTAAATATGAAGTGATATATACTATGAACATGATTAAATGGGGAGATAATTAGATTATTATTTTTCTAATTATATTCAAAATAAATTGCAATCTTCTTCTCCTTATCATATCATGTTAGAATTATCAATATTAGTGTACTCTATGACTAGAGATGATGTAGAAAGTAACATTAGAGAATTGATGATGTTTTTTGATGAAAAAGTTATAGTACCTGATGAGGGTTAAGTGGAAATTTTCCCTGAGGAATCGCATATAAATATTAAACTCTAGAATGGAAAATAAATGGGGGATAACTCTAAAAAAACTCTTATATTATTCTTGTGTTATTCAAACTAAATTATAAACTAACTTCCCCTATACTGAAATTACACAATCAACACAATCAAAACTTCCCCATGATGATCATTCAGATATATATTATCAATACTCCATAATCCGTTGTACCATAAAAACACTCATTCACAATGCAAGAAAACAACATTCATTAATCATCCAAACACTCTTTTGGTAAATTAAACATACCTTGCATGCTGTAAAAAAGATTAATAAGTAAATTAAACATAATTTAAATTTCATGAAAAGGCATTAAAATATTTACAAAACACTCATTCATCAAAAAATTATTCCTCAAATATAACACCGGTTAAATAATCATTCAAGAAAATTAAACATACCTTAGTTGTCTTGACACTCATTAAATAATCATTCAGTCAAAGATAACACCTATGAAACATACCTTAGACACCCATTTATAAGTAAATCAACATGATTTATAACACTCATTCATCAAATAATCATACAAGAAAACCACAAGCCCAAAACAAAAAAATGATCAAATAAAACAGACCTTAGATGTGTGAAAAAAGAACTATGATTAAAAACCATAAAGAACTATCAAAGAGAAGCAGTGGTAGAGGACGAAGAAAAATGGGAAGTTGATGATGACAGTGGTGATGGTGACATCGATAGCACTAATAATGGAAAGAGTCATGAGTGAAGGCGGCGAAAAGAATGACAGCAACGAGTAAGAATGAGAGAGACCAATCATGACTAGAGTTAGGGGAGAAGAGAAGTATGGTTTGTCATGGTTGAGAACACTGTAATAATGCAAACCACGTAACCCAAACAAGCAATCGACGAGTGAGGATGAGAAGAAAATAACATATCTTGGATTCTAGGCTTGATTCGTCTGAGAGAACATAAAGGAAGAGCATCAACAACATGAGAGTTCTGTGAAAGCTTAAGAAGCGCGACTGAATCAGTCACAGTCAGAGTTATTTTAAATAGATCGGGGAGACCATTATCAGCACTTCCAAAAAAACGCTGATAAAGACACCTTTTATGAGCGCTAAATTAATAAGCGCTAATGAAGATAGAGTTTTATCAACGCTAAAAAAGTGCTGATAAAAGATATCTTTATGAGCGCTAAAGGTTTAGCGTTGATAAAACTCTGTCTTTATCAGCACTAAATAATCATTGATAAATGATATCTTTATCATAGCTAAAACTTAGCTATAAAGGATTTATAATTGTAATTATAAATAAAAAAATTGTAAATATATTTATATAATTTTATAAATATATTAAATATACATTTATAAATATATTTATAAATAAATATATTTGAAAATATATCTATACTTATTTATTTATAATTATAAATATATTTATATGATTATATATATTTATGTAATTATATATATATTTAATAAATATACATAAATATAAATATAGTAAATATATTCATTATTTAAATATATTTATTATAATTTTATAATTATTTTAATATATAATTATTTTTTATAAATATATAAATACTTTTTAAAAAATAATATTTATATATTTAAATCATTATATATATTTATATAATTATGTATATTTATTTAATAAATAAATATAAATATAAAAATGGCAAACATATTCATTAATTAAATAAATTTATTATAATTTTATAATTATTTAAATATATAAAATTATTTATTAATAATTATATAAATACTTATTTAAAAAATAATATTTATTTATTTATAATTACAAATATATAAATTTATACATATAGTAAATATACATTTATAAATATATTTATTTATAAATATTTATTTACAAGTATATTTTTAACATTATTAATGAATATATAATCTTAAATGCATGCATCTTAAAAATGAGTGAAATTGAATAATTAAAAATGAGTACACTTTAAAAATATTACAAAAATGGATAAGTTTCATTAATTAAATATAAATTATTAAAAAAATATGGATATATATTGAAGTAAAGATTAATACATATTTAAAATACTAAAACATATTAAATAAATATATATAAATAGACAATAGAAAATGATTAAATTCAAAAATAAAAATAAGTAATAAATAATATTAAAAATGAATAAATAATATCTAACTATAATAATATTAAAAATAAATAAATAAAATTTATCGATTAAAAACATAATATATTAAATGTATTGTGTTATATTGAAATTCTAAAATGAATACTAAAATTTGAATAAATTATATAAATATTAGGCGTATGTGTTTTTATATAAGATTTCATTAATTGCGTGAATATTTGTGCGTGTGTGCGTTTTATATAAAAATGCAATAATTACGTATATGTATGTGAAATCAATGTAACACACGTTTGATATATGTTAAATTGAAAAATCAAACAGCATTCAATTATGTCCATTACTCGATGCAATTAGTCAGTATTTTTAATTAATATTATTTTTTAAATTATAAGTCGTTTTCACTAAATATATGACTTATTTAATGCAAGCATAAATATTTTGTATTATATAAATTATCTTTTATGAAATATTATATACATTGATATGTATATATAGAGAGAGAAATATATATGAATACATTTCTATATTAAATGTTTTAATGAATAGCTTTGTATAAAACATTAAAAATGAATAAGACATTAATATGTTTTTAATTATTGCATTTTATTCATTTTTTATATTTATATTTAATATATATTATTAATTACAATTTATAATTAATACATATATATATATATATACATATTAAACTTATTCATTTTTACTAATATTTGTTTTTTTTAATAATTTTCTAATTTATTCATTTTTAATTTTTTTGTTTGATTATTACAGTTTATTCATTTTATATATCTATATTTAATATACACCATTTATTAATATTCATATAATATATATATATATATATATATATGTATATTAAATTTATTCATTTTTATCAATATTTATTTAATTAATAAAATGTTTAATATTTTTCTAAATTTACTCATTTTTAATTTTTATTTGTTTAATTGTTTCATTTTATTCCTTTTACATATCTATGTATTTAATATAAACTATTTATTAATATTTATAATTTATATATATGTATATTAAATTTATTCATTTTTATCAATAATTATTTAATTAAAAAAATTGGTAGTGCTTTTTTTAATTTACTTATTTTTAATTTTTAATTATTCAATTCTTTTATTTTATTCAGGACTTTTATCAGTGTTTTTTGCTATCGTTGATAAATAACACCGTTGTTAAAAGTATGTTTTGTAGTAGTGAATCCAACAGATCATCATCCTAATGGGACATTTAACAATAATCATGTAAATTGTATAAAGTAATTGCACAAAGGATAGTCAGTTTATAAGACAAATTTTTAATTACACACGTTATTCAAAGGATTTAAATAGATACTGTTAAACTACTTTGTTTCATTTCAATGAGAGTATCGTAAAACATGATACATCAACCACAAATCAAGATCTATAATTTAACAATTCCCTCGTATTCAATATAGTGTCAATATCTTAGCGCCTCACCAAGTGTCCACAAACAACTGCTTGCAATTTTATAATGCCCTTGAGAACTCCAAACGACTTGCGACACTTCAAAAAATAGAACACTTACATTATCATATAAATAGTAAAATAGTCAAGAGTACTCAAGAAGGAAGTTTTGTTTGGATAAAAGGTAGCCCAAACAAACATAAATAAAACAATGATTGAATTAAATGGATTTTTTTTAAAAAAATTGAATATTGGATGTTATTGCTAAAAAATATTGAAATACACTTAACGCAATGGACCATGAATAAAATAAAAGAATCCAACTTTAAATTATGTACGTACAACTCAAAACATTCTACATTTTAAACAAATAATGGTTGTCAAATTATTTGATATCATCATACTTAAATTGAAAAGAGCAAAGTTGAATAAATAAGAGAACATATTTCAACTACATACTTAATAAAAGGAAATTGATTGATATATAATATTTTTGACGGTCAAAGGAATACAATTACAGAAACCGGAACGGGTAAGCGGGGAGGAAGCTGGAAGGCAGAGGTAGAGGAGGGAGGCGAAGGCGGCGGCGGAGAGGAGGATGGAAGGCATAGGTAGAAGAGGAGGCAGAGAGGCGAAAGCGGCGGCGGGGAGGAGGATGAAAGGCAGAGGTGGAGGTGGAGGTGGAGGTGGAGGTGGAGGCAGGGAGGCGTAGGCGGCGACGGGAGGAGGTGATTGAATGGGAATAGGGTATCAAAGGTATCGTGGGGAGGGGGAATAGGGAAGACGAGCTGGACGGAGGAGAGATCGACACATAAGGGAGGAAGTATACGGAGGAGCCGGAGCCACGTGTTGTCGGAGGCCCACAATATAGTATATATAATGGGTTTTCAGACACAAAATAAAAAAATTGGATTTAAACTCACTCCGTAACCGCAATCTGTTCCGTCGGCTTGGACGATATGTCGATGGGCCCGTGACTGCTTTGGACTGTAGTCATCACTCTCCGTGGTCACACCGAGATCTCCGTGAGGCGATTCGGAGTGAGGGAGTGAGGGAGTGCGGGAGGGGGAGAGAGGGGGAGAGAGTGGGGGGGACGACGAAACTCTCTGCTGCTTCTGTTCATTTGTCCGATTCTCGCAGCTCGGTGTTGATTCTCTATCAGGTCGATTCTCCGTTCCGCTCCGTACTTCGATCATCCCCGCGATCAAGTGAACCGGCGAGCGACGGGGAGTGATGGCGGCTTCGCCGTTTTGTTCAACCCCCACCCAACAGTTGCACTGCCCTAGCCTCTCTAGATTGATCCATATCGGCTATGCAAAATGCAACTGCGGTGTGCCCGTGTTCAGAAGTCGGTATACCAGAGTCTCGAGGATCAGGTCCATCTCGGCGAAGAGCGTCTCCAGCGAACCCATGCAGAAGGTGAAAGATCCGATCACCACCGACAAAGGTACGGTTATGCATGCCGTTGCCCGTTGAATTTCTTATTCATTCGATGCTTTGCTAATGGAGTGAAGCAGCACTCATTAAGAGTGGAAACCTGTGTATCAAATTTTAAGTGCATTAGTATGTGTGAGTATTGCTTCACTCCAAAACTCCATATACTGCTTTCATATCTCACCCTTGCCTCTTGATCCAGGTGGTTCAAGCGCTTACATGGACGATCCTTCATCGGTCGTTTCAAGTATCAAATATCACGCAGAGTTTACACCTTTGTTTTCTCCCGAGCGCTTTGAGCTACCCAAGGTTTTCTTTGCAACAGCACAAAGTGTTCGCGATGCTCTCATCATAAACTGGGATGCAACATATGATTTATACGAAAAGATGAATGTAAAACAGGCTTATTATCTGTCAATGGAATTTTTGCAGGTTTGTCGCCTCCTCATCTTTTACTGCAAAGGGACAAATTGTTACTAGATATTACTAGCAACACAATTGGACGATGTTGTGATATTCTGTATTCATTGTGTGTAGGGCAGAGCATTGTTAAATGCAATTGGTAATCTAGAGCTCACTGGTGCTTATGCAGAGGCATTGAGCAAGCTTGGGCACAATCTTGAAGCTGTGGCATCACAGGTATTGTTATTTTACATTATCCTATTTTTTATTGGATCTGCTAGAGCTCAGAGTTTGTTGCAGAGGGAACTAAAATTTTGGAGTCACCACTGTATTTTGATTGCCGTTTGTTCTTGTTTTTTTAAATGAATATTTTGTACTGTTGATTCTGTCTCATGAACCCTGCCTGTTTCTTGATTTGAAGAGTTGAATTATAATTCTTCGAAGTTCTTTCTTGCAAGTTGTTCCGTGTTGATAGTGTAAAGCAATGGAGTAAATGAGATGATTTGTTTCATTTATGTGTTTTCCCTCTTAAACATTAGAACACATTCTTGTCTCTCAAGTTACCTAGTATCAGATCCAAAATTAGAAAAAGAAAAAGAAAAGATGATCCTAGAGAAAAAAAGGTGGGCCTCCCAACCCTAGTTACCATCTCTCGTTCATTGCTGCTTCTTTTAATAGCTACCTTTTCGAGGCTGTCATTGCCATCGCTCATAGTTGTCATCTGCAACCGATCCATAATTGAAAAAAATGGATGGAAAAAAATAACAATACAGAGAAGAAACGGGCTTCCCAACCGCAGTGGACTGTTGAAACTTTCAAGAGTTAACTTTCTAAGTCACCACTCATGGTTGTCATTTGTATCAGGGTGCTTTCAGGGTCTTGTCCATCCCTTGTAGGCCACTCCAACCACTTGTCTAGTGAGAGGCAACTCCAGTCACCTCATTTAGCAGTGAGTACTTGATCTTGTCAGCAATTCTGATCTAGCTTCCTGTGCCCTTGTGCCAGTTACTACTACCCATTCTTTGAGTACACTATCCTCTGGATTCTATAGCAACCAATAACTTCTAACATGGATATTAAGTTTTTTCATGCATCATGAGACCTTTTTCAAAATGCTCATTTGTTGGTTGATTCCATCAAGATCGAATATTTGAAATCATTTGATTGTATACTTGAAATCATTTAATATTAGTTTGTGCACATGTGTTATGACTTTGGTCCTAGAGTAACTTTGTGATTTAGGTGTGACTATCTTAAGTGCATTCCCAAATGTGGGGCTAGTAATCAAGAACATAGTTTTTCTCAAGGGGGGCATATAACCTTTATAGTCATGTCATTAAGGTTGTAATATGTCAGAGCAATTATGTATGATCAAGTTTGACCGAGTCCATCCTTTCCCCCTTTTCCCATGTGTTTTTTAAATTTTGAATTTATTGTTATCTCGACTCATGTATTGATTATCTTCATTTATAACCAGAGCGACCTATGTTGGGAGGGTGCTGAAAAACAGATCACCTGTGCAACTGGTAAAACCACCAGAAGTACAATTGTCTAACTACCTAAAGTTCCTACGCAGATCCGCGCAGCAGAGAAACGAACCTTCAGAGCTTCACCCCCCCTCTCGACTAAGTGTTTCGGAAGTAGGAAATCGCTGCACTCTACGCACCGCACAAAGTCTACCTTGCACACACACCTTAGAAGAAACTTACAAACACGTAAAGCAACGGAAACACATGCAACAAAAGTACATAAAGCATGCAAAAGAATACAAAGGGATTTATGTGCTTCGAAAATGTTGTCCCACGTGCATGGGAGGAACCACTACGACTTTCTTGTATTACCGGATGTACAGGGATGGCAAGCAGCTGACAAATCCGTCAGTAAGATTTCATTGCAAAATGATTAAAGCTCTGAGAAGGCTGATTTTGGGTATTTTGTTTCACAGGATTCGAATCCGATAAAAACAGAGCATACAAATTATAGAAGCAAGAAAGCAGTAAGGAATGAACACAGGATTTAACATGCTTCGATTCCTTTGGGGCCTACATACACGGCACGGACACCACCCACACACACACGCGTTTTATTCAGCTCTAAAGAAACAAATGCAAGGTACTGTTCAGAGACAAAGAACAAAGAAAGAAACTAAAACGAGTTTACCTTCGAACTTAAAGGAGCTAAAGAATCAAAAAGCTTACAAGGCCAAAGATAATGATTCTCCGGCAAGCCTGATCTCTTCACACTCTACCACAAGGTCTTATGAACTTGTAAGAGGAGTTCGTCGGTACACTGCGTCTCTGATGAAACGGTACACACGTCTCTGTAAACTTCCGAATCAAGGATCAAGACCACACATCTTCTAGGAAGGAACGTCATCAAATATCTCCACCATAAACGGCTCACGAGAGGTAGCTGAGGAGGACGACAGGCTGAAAGAACCGATCCGAGGGATGCAAAATCGTTGGGAGGAGTTGGGGATTCTCCATACTGGAATGAGAGCGAAGGAGGGACTTGAGTGAATGCGAGTGTCACCAAGGGAGTGCTCCTCTGCAGGGGTGATCAATTCCCCTAACAGAGCGCAGAGCCTCGAAACCACCCGACCAACAAGTAGGCGCCACAGAGCCACATCGAACAAAAATGAAGCGGCACACTCGGGCGAAACTGGACAGGTGGAGGGTGTAGATCAAACGGGGGGTGAGACTAATCGACGATTAGAAGCAATTCTGTAGCGGATCACTGACGCGGAAAGCGCGAGCCGAAGCAAAACAAGCAGCCCAAGTACAACGACCAAGTATAGAGGCCCATGTGGGTGCCACCCAACGCTCAAACAAAAGAGATCTAGTAAGATTAATTTTGAGCAGAATATGAATAAAGCAAAGTAAGGTACTTTGCATGCATGCATAATAAAAGGCATATAAATGGCAGATTATTACGAAGGTGGTTTTAATTATGAAAACACCAAATTCACAAATCTCCACCATTTTCATTTGAAACTGACGATGTTATTGCACCTATGGTTATTGAATGAGAACCAAATTCAATTTATCGAAACAATATTTGAAATTTGATAATACCACGACTTTAGTCTAATATCCATGTGTTTGGATTTACCATGACATACAAGATTTTTTGGATAAATGTAAAGAAAAAACCGTAATAACAGAATCATAAAGCTTAAGTTCAGAAGCCAAACCCTTGAGCCATAAGACTTCCTTGATAGCCCCGATCAGTGCAATATATTCAGCCTCTGTGGTTGCTCTGTGGTTGAAAGAGCAACCACAAATTGCATATTACATTTCCCGGATATGGAGCCTCCACAAGCAGTGAATACATACTCGGTTAATGACTTTCTGGTATCAACATTACCTGCATTGACATCCTCATATCCAATAATCAATTCAGCAGTATCATATCCAGAATCCACTAAAAGGGACTGGTCAGTAGGTTCTTTAGTCTCAGGATTTTGTTTAAGTTTTCTACACTCGGGTCTGGTGTGCCTGAGCTTACCATAGTGGAAGGAGACAATTCTTCTTTCCCTAGACTTAGGACCTAGATTTGGGCTGTTTATTGTTCTTGATTTTATCTTTACTATATTCTTTCTTCTTACCCCTGGTCTGTGGCCGACCCCTTGTGAGAAGACTCTTAGCCTCAGCCTTAACTCTAGGTTTAGAATGTAATTCCTTAGAGAGCAGGGCAGATTGAACCTCTTCTAGGATTAGAGTCACGACTATACATCATTGTCTCTACTAGTGTGTTGTAGACATTATCTAAAGAAATTAAAAGAATCATGGCTTGATCCTCATCAACAGTCACATTTATGTTGGCTAAGTCAAGCATGATTTTATTGAATTCATCCAAGTGGGCTTTAATTGAAACATCAGATTTCATTTTAAATGTAAACATGCGATGTTTCTTATAAAGTCTACCAACAAGCGAAGCTGTCATATACAATTTCTCTAACTTAAGCCATATACTAGCAGCAACAGTTTCAAAAGCAACTTCTCTAAGCACTTTGTCGCCTAAAGAGAGAAGCAAAGAGCTATGGGCTTTAACAAGAACATCTGAAGATATATCTTGATATACAGTGGAGGTCTGCCCATCAAAAGACTGTGTAACAATGGGTTTCTTAGGGTCATAGAGGGCATCAATTAACCCTTACTGAACAAGCAGGACTCTCATCTTAATTAGCCATAAATTGAAATCATTGTCACCGTCAAATTTTTCAATTTCAAACCTAGTTGCAGTCATGTTTATCCGAAGGATCTGATATCAATTTGACGGGGACAACGTTAAGCGCACGCCTTCAAGAAACAACCAATATCAACGGATATGCACGTGTATGCAATTAGTTATTTGAATTCAAATAATGTTCGAGGTCACTGTGATTTCAATTGTAAACAGAAGAGACAACTACCAAATTAAGATGAGATTGAAAAGCGGAATTGAAATAGAAACTGAATTGAAACAAGAAACAGATTCGAAAGCAAAGGTAAACCCAATTAGGCCCCGATACTGCTTTTTTGGGGAAGGTGTAATGCCTGGAGACAATACGCACACACCTAGGAAGACTGATTTTGGGTATTTTGTTTCACAATATTCAAATCCGATAAAAACAAAACATACAAATTACAGAAGCAAGAAAGCAGTAAGGAATGAGCACATGATTTAATGTGTTTTGGTCCCTTTGGGGCCTACATGCACGACAAGAACACCACTCACACATGCACACATTTTATTCAGCTCAAAAGAAACAAATGCAAGGTACAGTTCGGTGACAGAGAACAAAGAAAGAAACTAAAACGAGTTTACCTTCGAACTTAAAGGAGCTAAAGAATCAAAAAGCTTACTAGGTCGGAGATAATGGTTCTCCGACAAGCCTGATCTCTTCAAGCTCTACCACAATGTCTTTTGAAATTGCAAGAGGAGTTCTTGATCTCTTCAAGCTCTACCACGAGGTCTTTTTAAATTGCAAGAGGAGTTCGTCAGTATGCTGCATCTCTGATGAAACAGTACGCGCGTCTCTAGAAACCTCCAGATCAAGGAATAAGGCCACACATCTTCTAGGAAAGAAAGCCGCCAAGGATCCGTGGAGGACAACATGCTGAAAGAACCGATTCGAGGGAAGCAAAATTGCTGGGAGGAGTTAGTGATTCTCTATACCAGAACGAGAGCGTAGGAGGACCAGAGTGAATGCGAGCATCACCGAGGGAGCACTCCTCTGGAGGGGTGATCCATTCCCCTGACAGAGTGCAGAGCCTCGAAACCGCTTGACCAATCAGCAGGCGCCACAGAGCCGCGCTGAACAAAAATGAAGCGGCCCACTCGAGCGAAGCTGGACAGTTAGAGGGTGTAGATCAAATGAGCGTCGAGACTAATCGACGACTAGAAACAATTCCGCAGCGGATCACTGATGTGAAAAGCGCTAGCTGAAGCAAAACAAGCAGCCCAAATACAACGATCCGGTTCAGAGGCCCACGCGGATGCCCAATGGCCCAACGCTCAAACAAAAGAGATCCAGTATGACGAATTTTGAGCAAAATATGAATAAAGCAAAATAAGGCACTTTGCATGCATGCATAATAAAAGGCAGATTAGTACACATGTAATTTCAATTATGAAAACACCAAATTCACACTTATCATGTACGCTGTTCGTAATCAGGTTGTATTGTTCGGGGTCGGTTCCCACTTCCTTTTATAGGAAACTCCAGCTGGTTGTACCGGTCACACCGGCATCCCACATTCACGGAGAGCCCCCCAAGTGGAATTGTCACTGTTGATCGCCTGTGACACTGTTGACGTCAACCACTTGCATCGGTATACACTTTTGGATTCTTCCTTGGAGAGAACTCTTTCTAGAGAGTTTGCCAACATTCTGGACCACCCTTGATGTCATCGGAAGATACAAACTTCCGATGATACTGCTGCCGTTGAAGAGGTGAATTGTCGCTGTCTTCATACCGAGTTCAGACTCCTACCGCTGACCGAAATTCTGGTGAACGTATTTCTGGTGAATGAACTTTCGGTGACATAAAACTAGGCTTCACATCCCAACAACCCAACCTCACTTAAGAGGTACAATTTTCTGGATTTACTGTTTCTACATGGTATCAAAATCCCGTATACTCTATTCTCTCTCCTTATGTGGGTCAATTGATGCGGGGTGGCATTGTGGCGGTTGAGAGGAGTTGGTAGGAACGGTGGGATTGACGCAGAAGGGAAAGGGAGAGAGAGGAGAAAGACAAAGGTTTCACGCTCGAGTGCTGTGTCGGAGCATCGAGCCACGGCTCATGTGGCCATAGAAATTTTTGTAGTGGCTTCTTAGGAGTTTGACTAGGTTGGGAAACCTGCACATGTTTGGCCTGACAATCAGGTGAGACACCATTGCAGCAAGTTAGGCCTGCCCCTTCTCAATTCTAGCAACCGATTTAACAAGTCTTCCAACTAATTTCTCATTTTTTCTATTTTATCGTATGGTTTTTCTATCCTGGCCTTCCTTCCCCTATGTGTCTCCATATTTCCTCCTCCAAATTTTCCTAGTCACGGAACTAGTTGATAGACATCAACCCAGATTTACTCCACCACAGTATAGGATTCCCAAAAATACTCAGTCAGAACAACGAGTGGAAATACAAAATGGCGATGATGGTAAAATACCTTCTGATTCACAGAATTAGAAGTCCGAAGCTATGTCAAGTACTCCCCACTTTCTTCTCCTCCCTTTCCTTTCCCGCCCACTGCTTCTGATGCTCCCCCCATTTGTTTTGCTAACACAACTGCTATCCACGTGCCCTTCTAGAATATACCTGTCACACCTTTGTTTTCCTTCCATTCTCATTTTTGGTACAACAATTGTTCCATTGGGCCATTTAGATCATGTCAAAATTTTAAAGAGAGGTTCTCGGCTCTATTGGGCCATTTCCTCCATTTGTCTTTTTCTTACTTTTTTTTTCTCTTTAGAAGTACATTCATATCAAAATTTTAAAGAGAGGTTCCCAGCACCACATCACAAAACAAAGAGATGTTTTTAGGGAAACTCCATTCTCTGGTGCCCAAGTATTTTTATGCCAACAGAGCAACTTCTTTTTCTTCAAAGACCTCCTTTCCATGGGATTGTAATTTTTCATCTTTTGATGCTCATTCCCTGCTGCCATGTTCACCAATGAATCTCGTACCACACTATGGTCATCATAAAGATGTTCTTGTACGGCCCATACATGTCTCACTAACCGTACTAAACCTACAATTTGGTCCATTAGCATTATTGTGTCGGATTCCACAATTATCAATAAAAATTTGGTCATTAGTTGTTTAAAATATAACTTACTAGTTAACTATGTGATGACGGAGTTGGTGTTAGATTTGAAAATGGTAAGTACGAAGTTCTTGTTCTTGACTTGTAGAGCTATGTTGTGTTGATTGCTCATATGAAAGATAATGTCTATACCATTGATCTAGATTATATTTTCACAAATTAGTCACATGTTATAAACCACCTCACAAATCATACTATAATCTCATTTTAATTTGTAATGTTACAAGTTTGGTGGCATCCTCCTTGCTAGAGACCTCTTCTTTAAGTGTACTCATAACATAAATAGTTGCCTAAGATTAAGATGGCACTTGGATGGATCAACTTTTGCTTGGTTTGCACTGTTAGTCATTGCAATTATGTTGGAGGAAATTTTCAATGCTTGCTGAATAACTTTCATTAGTTTTTCCTTGTCTCTTGCTGGTGACATTTTCTCCATATAATCTAACATAACATTGGAGTTTTGGTGGTATCAACTATTAATAGAATATCATTTACCTCATCATGGTTTTGTTTAATTTTTCAAAATGAAATCAGAATACAATTGGAAGTACATAGCTCTCAATATCCAAAATAGTCATTCGATGATTGTTTTTTTTCGCAACTCATTAATCATTACAAGTTGCCACGATTACACTTTCTATATGTTCATTGTGTGTTTATGATCAAACATAAAGCATTTTGTCTATTTTTTGGCTCAACTTTATTTGGGCATAAATCTATCCAAATGCAATTAGCACTCAATCCAAACATAGGGAAATAAATTTTCTTTGTAAAGACCCCAATTTTGTGGGAAAATATTATAATTGTTTAGTCTTAAGTTAGCCCACATCGATATTGTAAGTTAGACTTGTTGAGATGGTTTTATTTATGGATTTTCTTTATTCAATTTTAGTCACATTCTTTTCTCTCAATATGATATTTTTTATGAATATTATATGTGCTTGGTTGGCTCGCAAAAAAATTTATTGTATTCAATCTTTTATGTGGAATATTTTATGATATCAGACCTTTATTTTCAATACCTCAAAACGCATTCTTGCAAACAAAAAAAGGTTTTTATGAATGCACATTTACTGGATTTGTTGGAGTTGTACTTGCTAAAACTCTCATGATGACAAATAGGAGCATGATGCTGCCCTTGGAAATGGAGGTCTTGGTCGGCTTGCTTCTTGTTTTTTAGATTCTTTGGCTACACTCAACTACCCAGCCTGGGGTTATGGTCTTAGGTACAGGTACGGCCTATTTAAACAACTCATTACAAAAGATGGTCAGGAGGAAGTTGCTGAAAACTGGCTGGAGGTGAGCTTGGTTTTTGTTCCTTTCATGCAGCTCAACTATTTTGCAAATATATAATTAACTCCTTTGTTATCATGTTCATTAAGGCTTTGTATTGTTATGAAAAACGTCTTCTTTTTTCATTTTTGAAAAATGTATAATATTGTGTAAATGGAAAACATTTTTTGGAAACAATAATGGAATAAATGAGATTTTTAGAAAATGAAGTGTAAAATGAAAATACAATAAAAGGTAAATCACATACTTGTTTTTTCTTATTTTTTAAAATTTTTTGAACACATTTTAAAATACATTTATGGAAAATAAAAGCCTAAAATTTTTTCCATAACCAAACTGAGCTTAAGTTTCCATGGAACTGCTCCAATCACAAGATGGAAAGCTTTATGTTTTTTCCTATTACCTTTTTTCTTCTTGTTTCTTTCTTATAGATGGGCAACCCCTGGGAAATTGTGAGATATGATGTTTCATATCCAGTGAAGTTCTATGGCAAGGTTATTTTAGGTTCAGATGGGAAAAGGCATTGGACTGGTGGGGAAGATATAAAGGCTGTTGCCTATGATGTTCCGATACCGGGTTATAAAACTAAAAGTACAATTAATCTTCGCTTATGGTCCACTACAGTTCCATCAGAAGATTTTGATTTATCCGCTTTTAATACTGGGGATCACAGCAAAGCAAATGAGGCACAAACAGCTGCTGAAAAGGTTACAATGTTTTCATGATGCCTATAATTTTTCATTATGTTGCCCGCAATTATCTTCTTTCTACAATCTTACTGGCGAGGGCTTGTATGGGGTGTCGCATACTGCAAATTATAAACATGAATGAACTTAGAAATTATTATTCCTATTTTTTTGGATTAAGAAATTCTTCCTTGATGGATCGAAAGTTAGTGGTTGCTCACATCACTCATAAAGGCTGTTAATTTATTGGGTCACAACTTTATTACTCTGCACATCAAACATAAAAGACGTGGCTATAGTCTGAAGATATTTGGAATTAATAGCAAAAATTGCCTCAACACATCTACATTGTCTATGCTTCATTGCATGTCTTTTCTCATTTGGAGCTGCTTTTGGACAAGAGTGAAAACTGACAATTTTTTACATTTTTTTAAATTATTTTCTAGTAAAATATGATAATATGCTTCTTCAATACCAGAGTTACTTTATGCTTTCATGTTTTTGATCATATTCACCTGTAGCTGCTTTTGGACTGTCAAATTGTTGCTTTTTTAATATTTTACCATAACAATATGATAACGCTTCTTCAATATCAGATCTGCTTTGTTCTTTACCCTGGTGATGAAGCAGCAGAGGGTAAAATTCTCCGTTTGAAGCAACAATATACCTTATGCTCAGCTTCCCTCCAAGACATTGTTGCACGTTTTGAAAGGAGGAGTGGGGGGGAAATTAATTGGAAAGAATTCCCTGAGAAGGTTGCTGTTCAGATGAATGATACCCATCCAACCCTTTGCATTCCAGAGTTGATGAGAATATTAATGGATGTGAAGGGGCTGAGCTGGGAGGATGCTTGGAATATTACTCAAAGGTACTTTTCATCATCTGCGACCCATTCTATTTTTATCATTTAGCTGTTATTTAGAATGGGATATTTTTAAAAGTGGTGGTTTCTGTTACAAGATATTTCTTCTTTAGCTGGTTTGATTGTAGTATGGAGTTATTATGAATCTATCAATTGCTTAAATCTTGTTTTTTTTTAATCTAATTTTAGAACTTGTTCCGAATAAAGTGCATGTATTTTAGCTGAGTGGAGAGTAATATAATGATATATGTAGCCAAACATTATTTGCCTATTCAAGATTATCAAAAGGTTCTTAATTAATGATGCATTATATCGCATAAGTTTAAAATATTATTTTATTTAATATTCCTTGTGTTAGGAAATATATGTAAAATAATTTCAGCCCAATTTTTTATTTATTTAATATTATTTAACTCCAGCACTTCAAAATTAATTGCCCTTTGAATAAGAGTCCGTTTGACAACACTTCAAAAACTGCTTAAGCACTTATCACTTATGATAAGTGGGTCTGTTTGATAACATTTGTTGAAAACTGCTGACAGCACTTATCACTTACAATAAGTTTTTCCCAAATGCTTATTGAAAAAGTTTTTTTCTACCACTTATTTAAGTGGTTTTCTTCTTGAATTTTAGTGCAAGTGTTCTTTCAGAAACAGAACAAACACCACTTTTTTCCCCCTGAAAGTCCAGTGTAATTGTTTTTTAAGTGACAAGTGCTATAAACAGTTTTAAATCAGTGCTGTCAGACAGATCCCAAGTAATGTTGCATAATGTTTTTAGTGTGGCCAGAATACCTTATCTGAGCGGTTAGCTCAAGGATGACTGAAGTTCTAATGAAATATCAATACATAGTTAGACTAGTTATTTTTGCATTTAATGTGATTTTAGGACTATATCATCCATTCTTCCTTGTCATTCATTTGCAAAGGGTATTAGAAGTTAAATTGAACTTTTAATTGTAGATATCAGAACTCATTACAGGCTGATGTTTTAGTGACTCATATCAATCACATTCTTTCCTAGAACTGTGGCCTACACAAACCATACTGTTTTACCTGAGGCGCTGGAGAAATGGAGTTTTACTCTCATGCAGAAGCTTCTTCCTCGACATGTCGAGATTATAGAAATGATTGATGATGAGGTGATAGATTTAAATACCTGATCTTCTTTTTTGTGGTTTGTTTTTCTCATAATCTTTGCAGTCAATCTGACATTTTTTCATGTGTTCCAGCTAATCAGAACCATATTTTTGGAGCATGGTACCCTGGATCCAGACTTGTTGGAGAAAAAACTGAAGGGGATGAGAATTTTAGAAAATGTTGATTTACCTGCCTCTGTTACAGATTTACTTGTCAAAAAAGAAGGGAAAAATATGGTTGATCCCAATGAAGAACTCGAAAATCCTGCTAAAGATGACCAGCCTACAGATGAAAACAATGAACTTGATGAATCAACTGATTTTGGAAAAAAAACTCAGAAGAAGCCAAAGGTGCCATTGGAACCAATTCCAACACCTCCAAAGATGGTTCGTATGGCTAATCTATGCGTTGTAGGAGGTCATGCAGTGAATGGGGTTGCAGAGATTCACAGTGAAATAGTAAAAGATGAAGTCTTCAATGATTTCTACAAGGTATATGCATCACTGAGTTCTTTCCTTTTCTTTCATTTCCCTTCCCTACCCTTTCTGTCTATGAAATATGAATAATGTCCATTTTATTGAATTTTGTTGGAACTGCAGTTGTGGCCTGAAAAATTTCAAAACAAAACTAATGGGGTCACACCAAGAAGATGGATTCGATTTTGTAATCCAAATTTAAGTAATGTTATAAGCAAGTGGCTTGGAACAGAAGCCTGGGTCCTGAACACAGAGAAACTAGCAGAACTACGAAAGGTACATTTCTTCTCATTTTTCCTCAATGTTAACTTGCATCAATCAGGAGTTTTATATGCATTCTCTATGCTATGCTTAAAGTTTGTAATTTTCCTCTGCTGCTCCTTTTCTTTAACCTAATATTTCTAGTATGATTATCAAAAGTATGCAGATGATGATCAATTCCAAAACGACTGGAGAGCAGCAAAAAGGAGTAATAAGCTGAAGGTTGCTGCTTTCCTAAAAGAGAGAACAGGGTGTTCTGTGAACCCTGATGCAATGTTTGATGTGCAGGTAATTTCTCTCTCTTATATTGGAATGCTCATTGAAAGAAAAATATATTTACTGAAGAAAAATGTTTTCAGGTTAAGCGCATCCATGAGTACAAGAGACAGTTGATGAATATCTTGGGGATTGTTTACCGCTACAAGAAGATGAAAGAAATGAATGCTTCAGACAGGACTGCAGCATTTGTTCCCCGAGTTTGTATTTTTGGAGGGAAAGCGTTTTCTACCTATGTCCAAGCCAAGAGAATTGTGAAATTCATCACTGATGTTGGGGCTACGATAAATAACGATCCAGAAATTGGAGATCTGTTGAAGGTATTGCTTTGTTATATCGAACTTAACCAAGTTTTTACGTATCTTCATATATAGTTGCTTAAAGTGAATCAATTTAGGAGTGCGGATCTCATTTATATTTTTCTAGGTTATATTTGTTCCCGATTACAATGTCAGTGTGGCTGAATTGCTCATTCCTTCAAGCGAGCTTTCACAGCATATCAGGTATATTTAGGGCCTGTTTGTTTTATGTTTTCCGAACAGTATTTTTGTCTTCAAAAAATGAAAAAACAGAATAATGTATTCAGCGAACTGTTTTTATTTTTTTGTTTTCGAAAGCTGTCTTCATTTTCTGTTAAAAAAAAAAGAACAACCTAGACTTATTTTTATTGTTTTCTGTTTTTTATTCTGAAAATAAGTCATAAGGAGCTGCGTACTAAGCATGTAAAATCAGTTTGAACTCAACCTGACCGAGTTGAAGCTTTTGGAGCTGCCGACCCTGGCCAGTGATCTGGGTTTTTTAGCTGGACTGGTCTGACCCAAGCCTTTAAAAATATTACAATTTTAAAAACTGCTTTTTTTTTTTAAATTAAAATATCCTAAAATTAATAAAAAAAATATCAAATGGTTCAGATTGAGTTGGATTTGGATTGGGCTACTTGGGTTGTTGCTGAATTTTAATGTGTGTGCGCCTATGTGTAATAATAATATATTTTTTTAAACAGTTTCTAAAACAAAATTTATCAAATGAATTTTTTGTTTTCTTAAAAACTGTTTTCGAGTTATCATTATCAAACATTTCATTTTATATATCTTGTTCTCAAAATCATCTTTTTTTCTTTTAATTTTGAATTTTAATGCATTTTTGAAGAACAAGTAACCAAAACAGCAATCAAACGGTTTTACTGTTTCGTCAAAATAGTCCCCACCCAATTCACCTTTTCTTTTTAGATTTCCACTTCCCATTTCACTTTCTTTCAACCTGGCATGGGTTCCAGGTTTCCATTTTTAGATTTCCCCTTTTCATTCATTTCATCCTGAAGTGTTTTCCTCTGTAATTAGTCATATTATTAAATGCTTGGTGTTGGATTGATCCTCTTTCTCAATCTCCAGTACTGCTGGGATGGAGGCCAGCGGAACTAGTAACATGAAATTTGCAATGAATGGGTGCGTCCTGATCGGGACCTTGGATGGTGCCAATGTTGAAATCCGCCAGGAGGTTGGAGTTGAAAATTTTTTCCTGTTTGGCGCTAAAGCTCATGAAATTGCAGGTCTAAGGAAAGAGAGATCGGAGGGAAAGGTATGGGCAGCTTTTCCCACTCCTTGAATCAACCCATGATTTCAAATTTTCCTTTTTTATTTACTGAACAATTAAGATTATGGAGCTTTGTTTTCATTTCCACATAAACATGGGGGACACTCCATGGGTTTTATTATTATTATGGAAGAAACCAGATTACCAAGGCTGCGTTTGGTTTTATGACACAATTTTTGAAAAATGAAAACGGCAAACGATTTTGAAAACCAAATACGGCCTTATCCTCCTCTCCATTCGTAACTGCTGCATATGATGATTTTTTTTTACGAACTGATTTACACTCCAGTTTGTTCCGGACCCACGTTTCGAGGAAGTAAAGGCGTTTGTAAGGAGTGGTGTTTTTGGGCCGCACAATTATGATGAACTGATGGGTTCCCTGGAAGGGAACGAGGGTTTTGGCCGAGCCGATTATTTCTTGGTGGGCAAGGACTTCCCTGACTACATCGAGTGTCAAGCTAAGGTGGACGAGGCATATAAAGATCAAAAGGTGAGCTCATGTTGGTCATCTTATATATATATATATATATATATATATATTAAAGCTAATTTTGATGTAGTGTAAAAAATTTGTTTTTTTTTTTATTATAATGCGAACACAAGATTGCTTTTTGCATGTTCTCAAACCACTCTTTAAAATGACGTAAAAATTACTTGCATTTTAAATTGAAGCAAATGGGGTTTTATAAACATTATGCGTTGTTGGCAGAGATGGACCCGGATGTCGATCTTGAACACAGCGGGGTCGAACAAGTTTAACAGTGACCGTACGATCCACGAGTACGCCCGGGACATATGGAGCATCCAGCCTGCTCCTTTTCCGTAGAAAGAAGGGGCAAATGAAACCTGGCGGTTTCTTTGCTTGTGAATAATGACAACTGTATGGTTTGTTTTACCCAACCTTTTCTGTTCCTTTGTTGTTATGCTGATCCCGACGTATCATGGATGGCGGGTCGTGTGTTCGCTTAGCAAGCAGTTCTGAGAGTGATTTGTTGTATAAGAAATTGAAGGTTCATTTGAGCAAAGTTACAGCAGTTTCCTCAGCCTCTCCGATGCACCGTTAAGGGGCTTTGGATGGGTTTTTTGAAACTCGGTTTGATTTTGAAGTCTATTCTATATCAGTGGAAAATATTAAATGAGGACACAGATTTTTAACGTTGAAAAACCCTCTTTGTAAAGGATTAAAATACCACGGAACTTCGAGAAATATTCATTATAAATTAGAGAGTAAAAATTCAAGTAAAACCTGAGTTTTGAATTGCAAATACAGCGTAAAAACTTGTGTGAAAAACCACATCTTGATATGTTTATGTCGCTTCGCTGATAATAGTTTGTGACAAGATGTAATTCTTTGGAGATCAAAATTGAACTTGAAGTGTTGTTGCAACATCTTGTTGCACAACTTGATTTGATGCGCCATGCTCAGAAATTATCACCAAAGTATCTGCTCTTCTTGGGTTGCCGCGCACCACAAAATCGTCTCATTTTTTAAGGTGTTGCCTTTCCTTTTATAGGCTCTCATGTGTCACATATCTTGTTTGAAATAGATATCTGAAAAATATCTCAAAAAAAGATATAATGAGATATCACTTGTATCTCATGCCGGTAGATACACAACAGAAGGATTTTGAATTTCTAAAAAAAATATATCTTTAAATCTAAAAGATACTAATGTGTGGGATGAATCCTAACAATCTCTCCTTTCAGCCCATTGAGTCTTTATCTCAAACTTAAGAATATCCATTACTCTTGTCAAATGTACTGACAATCGTCGAGTACTTCACCACTAAGCCTTGATCTATTTCATCGTATATAAACCAAAATCTAGTGGAAGGAGATAATGATCATTGACCAAAGAGAAAATCAATAACGGAATCAAAAATCAAATACGACCGCACTTGATAATAAAAACCACTATATGAAATTGAAAACAACGTTGAAGAGGAGAGAGAGAGTTTTTATTCAATAAAGTCCATAAACTCAAGCATTACAAACTAGAAAAATCTACCTTTCTCCAATCACTCAAATGTTTACCCCACCATGGTAAGGGTAATAGAGATGAATGAGGAAGAAGACATTATAAAACTACGAAAAAGAAAAGAAAGAAAAGAAAAGTAGAAAAGTTGTCCAACAGATTCTGTCCTTCGAATGTTTGCTCATGTTTGACACCACTCCTCTTCGAATCACCCAAAGGTCCCTTCTTATAAGATGCTCTAAATCAAATTTCCTTTCTGACCTCCAAATTTCACATTAATTGGACGTTTCTAGAGGAAGATATGGAATTATTATTAAGGATGACTTTTTCTGGTCAAGATTTCCAAAAAACTTCTTTGAATGTTGACTGTTCAATATCTACCTTAATGAAACCAAATCTCCAAGATCTTCAACATTAATATGCGTTTTTGAATTGGCTTTCCATTCCAATTGGAATCAGCTTAATTGGAGGTGTTTTGACCAATTTATGATTAATTCACCGAGGTGGGGTTCACACGGTCATCCAGAATAATTGTTCAATTTGATTGATTTTTTTCGGGCCTCTAGATGGCCGAATTAGCTCCTGGCCTAGAATACAAAGTTGTAGCCAACAAATCCAGGAGTCCTACAAAAAAGAAATCAAATCAATTGGATCGATATTATGAATGTCATTCTCGAATTACCAAAGTGATTAAAATCTGTTAACTTTCCAGAATTAAGAAACTTTCCAATTTTAGCTCAAAACATACCATAAATCCAAAATTGATGAAAATAAATTCAAATTGATAAATTTGGAGGGTTTAAATATTTGAAATACATATAAAAAATGTTGAAAATGCGATCTCTATCAATTCCCCCACACTTAGCACTTGGATTCCTGGACAAGTAAACATCAAAATCAAATCAAAACAAATTTAAAACACATACCCATGAGATCCATCAATTCCATACCATGAAGCGAAAAGTTATCACGCCTCATCAAAAACATTATTTCAAGTTCTATATTTAGATAATTTAATATATTTCCACTTCATTTCTCATCCCATGCACACAAAACACCTACCTCATATGAATTTTCTATCATCTCACAAATGTGAATTTTCAACAAGGCTTTTCTTATCCAAACCCAGGCAAGGGTCACCATAGGCTTGATAAATTCCTACATCTCCACCCGATGTGAGTCAAGGACATATGCTGATCATAAGGACTTTGTAGGGTTGTTTTGTGGCTTTCAGTTGGTAAGATTTTGATGTCAAAAGTTCTGAAGCCGAATGAGGAGGGTTTGACTCTTTTTGAAGCAAAATTGAAAGATTCTAATTTTCACTCAAGTATAGTCTCCTCCTCACCCCTTTTATAGAAAATTATCTTCATCATCCTGAAAACTCAAGGAAAGTGCACACCTTTCATCATTTCAGAAGCAAAATATCAATCATCTCAAACATGTTTTTTCTTGAAAACTCCAGATAGACACAACTTTCTTTCTCTATTGGAAACTCCAGAAAGACACAACTTCTTTTATCATGAAAGCTCTAGAAAGCTACAAATTTCAACAGAATGATTTTTTTAGCATAAAACACATCTCTTCAACATTTGATTTTCCATCCAAATTATCACAGAATAAGGCACCACAACACAAGACAACTTCCCCCACACTTAAGTTCAACTAGATCATGCAATTTCACTTCAAGAGCAGGTTGGATAGAGGAAATTGGCTTGTAATGTGGCTAATCTAATAGGATGTTCATAGATTCTATGGACTACAAGGATTAAATGTGCAAGGTAGGTTAGAATAAAAAAAATTCTTGAAAAAGGGGGTTTTGAAACCAAATAAATGCCTCAATCATTTAAAACAAAAGTATCTCAAACCCTCGAGTGTTGACAAGAATAAATCAAATTCTGGTTAAGGAAAGTATGATTTAGTTCTCTCAAGAAGTGAGGTGAATGAAAATAATATGACAGAAATGGTTTAGAAGCCTCATAGGAAAGTTGTTTCAAAGATAAAGATAGTGATATGTGGCATGTGATTCAAAAATTAGAGTACTTTTCATGAAATTCCCAAAGAGTTGAAGTTGAAACAAAGTCACTTTCAGCATTCATTTAAGCTCAGTTTCATGAAATAAATTGGTTCACTCATTGACACGAGTTTCGAAAATAACAATGATAATCATTTCAGCTCCAAAATTTTCAAACACACAAAAATTGGAAAAGAAACACAAAAAATTGAAAAATACACATTTTTAAAAAAAAATAAGAAAAACAAAAAATTGAAAATCATAAACATCAAAGTTTCCCTCCCCCACACTTAAATGATGCAATGTACTCAATGTGTTCAGATGGATTTAACATGTAAGCAGATTTGAAAATGAATCACATCAAGCAAGCAAGTGTAAAGGAGAGGTACAAGATGACTTATTCGTTGGGAAACATTAAGTCAAGCTTCTAATTGTTGAACACTGAAAACCTACAAAAAAAAGTAGAGAAGATAACACAAGAAATTTATTGAATTAAAAGAAAATAGAAATAGAATGATAATAGAAGGATAGATCTTGGTTTAATCCCCCAAGTGTGCCCTGGGTTTTGACTACTTCTAGATGGTCAGTTCCAGTTGGTTATCTCCAATCTAAAGATGGGTGAAGTTTCTTGCTCATTCTCTCTCATATGTTTTTACATTAAAAACCCGGTAACCCTCAGCCTCAAAACAACCCATGAAAAAGTGATGAAGCTCACATTTTGTCACGATCCATCCCAGAGGGGCCCATGCTGTGACTACCCCAAGCCCACCTCCAATAGGTCAATGGCTGGGAATAGAACCGAGTAGGCATATCCCATAATTGGGAGACATTTTCCTAAGTACCTGTACACACACACACACACACACACACACACACACACCTCCAAGCCCAAAATGCCGAAATGTAAAAAAAAACACTAAGTAAACAAGTATACATACCACTAAGATACCAACAACAGAGTACGAAAATAGAAAAATGGAAGGTAAACAGGGCTAGAATATAAGCCCACCAAAAGTAAGAGTTTGTAAAAGCGAACACACAAGTTCCTAAAGCTCATCCGTAGAAAACCCTACCTGAAGGGTAGGTACATGGACAACTGTATGAAGTTGCAGGAGCACACCTCAACTTTCTATTCTATCTAAGAACCACCTAGTCCTAATCCACCTAGGACTCCGTCAAAGTGTCGATCATATGCACAAGACATGACACGTTCGGGAAAAACCCGTGCAGGGGTGAGTAAAACAATACTCAGTGGGACATCCCGAAACCACAAAGGAAATATACTCTATATAAAATTTTAAAGAAATACCACTAAAGGACAACATGAAGGAACACCACAAAGGAACACCACAAAGAAACATCATGAAGGAATACCACTAAAGAACACCACTAAGGAACACCACAAAGGAACACCACAAAGGAACACCACGAAGGAACACCATGAAAGAACGCCACGAAGTAACGCCACAAAGGAACGCTACGAAGGAACCCCACAAAAGAACGCCACGAAGGAACGCCACAAAGGAACACCACTAAGGAATGCCACGAAAGAACACCACTAAGGAACGCCACGAAGGAACACCACTAAGGAACACCATAAAGGAACACCGGGAAGGAACACCACAAAGAAACACCACTAAGGAACACCACGAAGGACCACTAGGAAGGAACACCACTAAGGAACACCACTAAGTGGGACAATACTCAGTGGGACATCCCGAAACCACAAAAGAAATATACTCTATAGGAAATTTCAAAGGAATACCACTAAAGGACAACACGAAGGAACACCACGAAGGAACACCACAAAGAAACACCACTAAGGAACACCACTAAGGAACGCCACAAAGGAACACCACAAAGAAACACCACAAAGAAACACCATGAAGAAACGCCACGAAGGAACGCCATGAAGGAATGCCATGAAGGAACGCCACAAAGGAACACCACAAATAAATGCCACAAAGGAACACCACTAAAGAACGCCATGAAGGAACAACATGAAGGAACACCACTAATGAATTCTAGGAAGGAACACCACTAAGGAACACCACGAAGGAACACCATGAAGGAACACCATGAAGAAACACCACTAAGGAACACCACAAAGAAACACCACGAAGGAACACCACTAAGGAACACCATGAAGGAACACCACGAAAGAGCACCACAAAGGAACACCATGAAGGAACACCACAAAGGAACACCACGAAGGAACACCAAGAAGGAACACCACAAAGGAACACCACGAAGGAACACCACTAAGGAGACCACTAAAGAACACCACAAAGGAACACCATGAAGGAACACCATGAAGGAACACCACTAAGGAACACCATGAAGGAACACCACGAAGGAATACCATGAAAGAACACCATGAAGCATACAAAAAAGCATACCACATAGAAATACATGCAGTATACCATATAGAAATACACGCAGTATACCAGACAGAAATATTACAGTTAGGTCACACAAGTATAAGTCTAAAGCACGAAAAGAAGGATTTTCAGTTATAGTCCACAGAACTCCTATTATCCATGACACACAGAGCGTCGATGGTGCCCTGAGCATCGATGGTGCCCGGAGCGTCGATGGCGCCCGGAGCATCGATGGCGCCTGAAGTGTCGATGGCGCGTGAAGCGTCGATGGCGCCCAAAGCATCGATGGCGCACAGAGCATCAATGGTTCACGGAGCATCAATAGGTCATGAAACCCCTAAGTCACGTAGTCACCAAGTCATGTAGTCACAAAGTCACAGCCAGTCATAGGATTTCGCTCGTAGCATGCTTGTACTGGGAGAACCTACTCCGCAAGCCATTAGGTTACAAACCAACTTCTATAAAAACTCACTTAAAGTATCTCAAAAGGACCATCACATCACAAGGGTCTCAACGCTGCAAATGGCTCGTCAAACAAACACACGATTTGAAAGTTATAGCTGTTTTTATAAAATGGCCCGACCATTGTTAGTCGGCTTGACCTGGTCCAGTCCAGCCCGAACCGGACCGACCCACTAGGTCTAGCCCTCTGGGCCAGCTGGACTTGGCCTTTTAGGCCGCTGGAGAAGCCCAATCCACCTGGTCTGGCCCACGTCGTGTGGGCCGACCTTCTCACCGCACACAGTCTGCCTGGTCGCAGTTCATGTGGCCACCACCGTGGGTCACTCCCATCAGCGCCCACATTGGTGGACGCGGTAGTCCACCATGTCTTGAGGTCCCACTGCCCCGCGACACCCCTCTGCATCCCGGTCAATGCGGCTGCCACCTCCCATTCCAACACGGCTCTGTCGAGCCATGTTCTAGCCCCATCGGCCACCGCCAACGGTCCGTCGCTGTCTGCCGCCTGTCATCGGTGGCCCATTCCATGGGCCATTGATTCACCTCTGGTACTCTGTTTCTCAAACTGAAGGTGCGCCCGTGATCCTTGGGAGGTCATGTACTTCATCGATCTTCCCTTTGCTTCACCTTCCCACTAATCCAGGGGTCTGATCACGTTTAGAACCTCTCAACAACTTGAACAGTGACCACGAGGGTCAAATGAGGAAGAACACCAAGAATGGGGGAGAGAGAAAGCATAAGAATGCCTAGAGGAACAAACCTCAACCTTTTTTTTGTGTTTACCTAGACCCTTTCCTGTTATAATGAAGAACAAATATAATGATAATCACAAAGATATATCTCCCCATAATCCCCACAATAATGAACCATCCCACAAGAACGATCGAACAACAAATCAACATGTTCATTGGTTAGTCTATGTTCATCGTTGAATTTAAGAATGGGGAAAAATCATAAAGAGATTAAGCGCCCTACCTCGAGTTTGAATCATTCATTGACTAGTAATGGTTGCATTTCCATCGTTGACAAGATTCTCCAACTCCATTGGTGCGGCAATCTACGATTCGATCTCTGATATGTAGTTGTTCGCTTGAGAGGATTCTTTCTCCAAACTCTTCCTAGAGATTCTATGGCGTTCCTAGGGTTATGCGGCTAACCCTGATATTTATGAATAAGGATTATTTTAAAGAAAATTTTCATTACGTTAATAAAATAATTTATCTTTAAATTATTTAATGATGATTACGTCATTTTCGGGGTTTTCCCCAGAAGACCTATGACAAGTAAAGTTAAGTCGTACCTAGGTAAAACACCACATTATGAACTCAATGGTAGTCACATATTTCCAATCCGAGTATTCATTCATGATTTATTAGGTTTTGAAAGTAAAATAATTTTTATTTAATTATTTTATTTATGGTTATGTCCAAAAACTATCTTTCACAACCGACCCACGCCGACTGATGTTAGGCCTCATCTAAGGTAAATTAACTACTATGAACACAACGATACCCTCAAATTTCTGATCTTGGTACCCATTTAGGAGTTATTCAATTTTTTTAGGAAAACCACACGTGCGTTATTTTAAAAACATAACATTTTTTCAATGAACTGTTCTGGGAACACCGGGTCTCGGAATCACATTCCGTCTCAACACCATGTCTTAGAATTTTTCCAAATAATTTCTATTTTTTTGGGAAAATTAGAGTCATTACATTCTCCCCACCTTAGGGATTTATGTCCCCAAAATACAAACCAAGGGATACCCAAACAGATGTGGAAACTGATCATGAATTTGAGCCGCATGCTCCCATGTGCTCTCTTGGAGATTTCTGTACTGCCATAGAACATGCAATAGAGGAATAAACCACTCATAAAGGATCCTTTTCTGTAGATCATCGATCTCTATGACCATGATGTAAAATGAGCATCACAATCTAAACCCATCGTCGATGGAGTTCCATAGAGTCAAACTATCTTCTAAACGTAGAGGCATCCCAAGCTCTCTACTGAACTCTGCTCTCGGTGAGTTAGGAGGTGGGATAACTCGGTGAACCAGTCAATGATCTACTAGATAGTATCATGTCCCTTGGATGTATGTGGTACACCCGTCACTAAGTCCATCAATATCCCATCCCACTTACACTCTAGCACATCAAGGCGTTGGGTCAAGCCCGCTGGAACCCAGTGCTCTACCTTCACTTACTAACAAGTGAGGCATCGAGAGACAAACTCTGCAACTCCCTTCTTCACCACTGGCCACCAAAAATGATGTCATAGGTCCTGGTACATCTTCACCATAACCAGATGCACTTCCAAAGGGGATGTATGGATCTCCCTCAAAACCTCTCCCACAACACCACTGGTACTACTGAGCACCCTCTAGAAAGAACAACATGCTCCCCACATTTTGAATATCCATAAGGGACATGCCCTGTGGACATCTGAGCACATAAAGTCTCATAGTTAGTATCTTCGAGATCTGCCTCTCTATCTCGCTGTAAGAGTGGAGGGTTGAAAACCATTGACATGAGGTAAGCTGTTCCATCTCCATCTGCAAAGGATAACTGTAATGAGGCCAACTAATTCAACACCTCATTCAACAATTGCAAACTAGATCTCCTGTTAAGAGCATATGCCACCATGTTCCCATTCCCAGGAGTATAGACAATATCTAAGTCATAATCCTGGAAGAACTCTAGAGAACGCCTCTTCCTCAACCTTTTCTAGATCCAATGCAACTCCACCACCACTGCAGGAAACTAAGGAATCATAACTCCCACTACATCAAGGGTTTAACCGACCAATTGACAAGCAATCAGCTACACCCTCCTTTTTGTGAGTCTATTCTATGCTTCCTGGGTTTCCTTTTTACCAATAAAGAAAACCTCATTCCACCACTATGGACACCCCAAATTCTTCACCTAAAACAATCAATCTGAGCATGAACTGTAGGTAACTAGTCCATACCAATATTTACTCCATAAGTCCTCGATGCCGCTTCCAAGAGATACCAACCAAAACTCTTACCTCTAAGAGTTAATCCACACTTTCAGCTCTAGTGAGTGATCATTGGGTCTATTCTAGTATGAGTCTCCAATTTCAAGGGCCGAGTCAATGGTTTAACTAGAATTTATGAGTCTCGAATAAGATTTGTGGCAAGAAAAGAATGAATAGTACCTGTGTCTATCAATACTACAGTTAAAGTAGAAAAGACACAGATCATACCTCTAATCATCCTGGGAGCATCAAATTCATAAGACTCTATTGTTTGAAGTTTGAATCATCCCTATCCACCAACTCCCTAATCCCATGGTGACCAAATATGGGTGGTGGTGGTAGTACCTCGAACCTCCTCCCACCTCTTGCTGCCCGACCTGCTCCTCTGCCTTTCCCACCACCTTGCGGATTTTTCTGCTCCTGCTTGCCTACTGCTGACTATCACTGGTTGTATCTATTCAGCCAAGGGATTCTTAACCACAAAGTTTCAATCTAGAACACTAGCATAGGTAGGAATGCACAGAGGGATAACATTGTCTTGGATGTCCCTACATAGACCTCACTCGAAGGTTCGATCCCTAAAGTACTAATCGTGTATCACATCCATCTATTACCTGGAAAGGTTGGTATACCTAGATGAATACTCATATACACATTGTCCTTTCGGAGCTGCAGAATCTCTTAGACATGCACATACCTTAGCTTATAAGGTGAGAAATCCTCTCTAAAAAGGTTCTCAAACTCTATCCACAGAAAAGTCACCTCATCACAAGATCAGATATCAAAACCCCACGATCTCCTTATGAAGCTATGTAGAAGGCTCATTTTTAGGACCACCATATGATCTATTGGTATCTTGAATAGACAAAAAACTTAGATCACCACCTCAAGTCAGTCCCTAGCCGCCTATGTGTTGGGCTTGCCTCAGAACCTGAGGGGTCTCTATCGCTGAAACTCATGAGGCACACTCATATTTCACTCCTCATCCACTGGTACTACGGGTACCATGTTCTACTCTATAGGTGGTGGAATAGATGGTACACCACCTATAGGTGCTATCTTTGGTACAAATCCTTGTACCGATGTCTCTTCACCCAGTGGATCATCCTCGTGATCATGCGGTGAAATCCTAGATGGCTATCTACGCGGAGGCATCTTGAAATATAACAAGATGTACCACAATCAATAGAGTATACCTGGTGAGCTGACTTAATAAGGACACGAGAAAACACCCAAATCCTATATGATGCATGTACCATTATTTTTTCCTACAACCAGTGTTTCATGTACCGATTTGAAGAGAAGAATTTAGAGTCATGGTGTATAGATATGTCGACTTTTACACCAACACTGGATTCCCTGGCCTGAAATCCAAACTCGAAACACTTAACATTGTTTCCCCAAACCAACCTCACATACTCTTGGTCCTTAAGTAGAACCAAACTCCTCTGATACCACCTTTTCATGAACCTTCCAAGAGGGGATCATGCCATGAATACCCCAAGCCCACCTCCAATAGGCTAGGGGTTGGTGACTAGCACCGAGTAGGCATATCCCATAAATGGGAGACATTTTCCAAAGTACCTATACACACGCACACATCTCCAAGCCCAAAATACTGAAATGTAAAAAAAACACTAAGTAAACAAGCATGTATACCACTAAGATACCAACAACAGAGTACGATAGTAGAAAATTGGAAGGTAAACTGGGCCATAATACAAGACCACCAAAAGTAAGAGGTTGTAAAAGTGAACACAAAAGTTCTTGAAGCCCATCTGCAGAAAACCCTACATGAATGGTAGGTATATGGATAGATGTATGAAGACACAGGAGCACACCAAAAGTAAGATTTTGTAAGGAGATACGTGCATGATCCGTCACACGTCATTGACTGGGGAGATCTATACATTGATTATGGGATGAATTTTGTGGAGTACCTGATATAGATTGAGGATCGGCAAGAGTGGATACTTCATGGGTGGTTGATTCCTATGGTGCACATTCGGTGGTAGCACAAGAATCTCCAGGAGAGCACTTGGGAGTGGGAGGATCAGATTCGTACTCAGTACCCTCATCTTTTTGTCATTAACCTTATTTTGGATTTCAGGAACGTAAAGCCCTAAGGTGGGGAGAATGTAATGACTAAGATTTTCTCTAGTTTTATTTTTATAAATCAATTGATAAAATTATAAGACCAGACACTAAGATGGTGTGAGATTATGAGGCCCATGTGCCTAGGATGATACAATGAAAAATGTTAAGTTTTTAATAAAGTGCGCAAGCGGTTTATTCTTTAAATGGGAATAACTTCTAAATGGGTGCACAGAATAGAAATCCGAGGGGACCATTGCATTTAGAGCAACGACTTTACTTTAGGTGGTGCCTAACATCAATCAACACAGGTCGACTGTGAAATTTATAAATTAGAAATAACTGTTATTAAAATATTTTAATGAAAATATTTTATTTGATGCTGCATTGGTTTCTTTTAAATTAAGGTATATTGTCAGGAATCCAGGATTATCGCCATAACCCTAGAAATTCATATAAGGAAAAGAGGTGGAAAACACTCCAATGAATAACAAAGAACATCGGTGGATTGAGGATTGATGACGACACAAAACTCCATTCTTCATCAATGACTGATCCAACCTCAAGGTAGGGTGTCAATCTCTTTGTGATTTCTTTCCCCTTCTTAGATTCAAATGATGAACGCAGACACAAACAAGGACAAGATTCATTCTTTGGGTGTTTATGTGCTTTATCTCTCCCTCTTTAATCTCTTGCATTATTCACAAGTTCTTTGCCTTTTCCTTTCCCTATGAAACCCTATCTGATTGATCCGAATTGAACTGATCCTGCGGTGGAAAAAGGCAGCAGAAGCACAAGGCGGTGGCTCCGGCTGGTTCAGGAAGAGCACGGTAGGGCAAAGCCACTGGAAGGACGGCCAAGCCAGGAAGGGCGTGGTAGGAACAGGCTATCGATAGGGTGATCAATGGCGGCGACTGATCGCGTTGTCGAGCGCGTCAAATTAGTTGTTTAATTTTGACTAGAATTTCTGCAGTGTAGCAGCAACCCTAGTCGTCTCTCGACGGATCCTTAGATAATTAATTTAAAAAGAGGGTTTTGATTATGAAATTAGAAGGTGAATTAGGTTTTTTAAACTTGGGGGTTTTATTATTGATGATGAAAATAGTAAATGAAAGCGATAAAAAAAAGTAGAAATGAACAAGATTGATTAAACGTGATCAACCTGGGGAAGTCTCGTGATGCTCATCCTTCATCGCTTCAAGGGATGGGGTTATGATCTTTTAATACCTAGTTTGTAACACATATTAAAATATTTTTACTGAGTTTATTATAGGATACCTCCTAGGGTTCAGTCGAAAACACACAATGTTTCACCGGACACCGCCGATGATTGAGTGATTTGTGTTCGACATCATAACCGAAACTCACCAAGGCAACACACGAAGAACTCGATGTGCTGTTCAGGTTTGTATGTTAATTCTTTGTGATACCATGAAATAAATGTTCATGATCTTGATAGTGTTTATGTGAGTTCAATTGACCAATATGAACCACACAAACACCACAATTGAATGAGGGAAGAAAAGGGGATGAACGGTGTGTGAAACATCACATGAAAGGGTACCCCCGAACACGATCATTTGAGTTGAGTATAACATACCAGTATATAACTCAATTAAATAAAAATAGAGGATTAGGAAAAACAACATACAACCCTGAATTAAAAAGATCATTCAAAATAATACAACTTTGAAGCTCGGGATTACATCACATTCCTCCCCGGGTGATCACAAGGGGTTTAGAAACCCATGGGAGAGGAAGAAGAAGAAGAAGTTGAAGTAGCACTTACCATAGCCTAAAGAACTTCTAGGGATGTTGAGAAGACTCCTTGGGGACTCCAAAATGGCATCACCTTTCCTCTTGGCCGAACTTGCAAATGGGGATCCTAAGGTGCCATTTTATAGGAAAATTGGAAGGTGGTTTTAGGCATACAGATTTCTTCAATCCATTTGTACCACGCATTTCGGCCTTCAGATAGTCTTATATCGCTTTGGAGAAAATAGAAAAGTTGTATCCATACCTCTTGACTGTCTCCACCGAAAGTTTGGCACCATTTGGACAACTACAGCTCAAGATATTGATAAAATACAGAACACCACATTTGACTTGGTCCAAATTCGGTGGCTTGGACAGATCAGTTCGGATGGGCCCTATATAAGCCGAATCAGGATTGAGTTCCTTAATATGAAATGTATCCTATTAAATTTTGAACAGACCCACAAAATTGCAGCCCATTTTGATGCACGGATTTCGTGTAGTATTCAAAACAGTGGACATATGTCCCTGGATCCATGCAATATTGGCCCATTTTTCTTCCACTTCATCAAGGGCCCTCCAAGTCACCTCCACCTACATTGAAATAATAAAAACAAGTAACATTGACCATTATAATATTGATTAACATCAATTAATTGATTCAAAAATAAAGTGAAATTTATTATTATATTTTTAATATTCATTACAAAACTAGTTTAAAACAGCGGTGTAAGGGTGGAATAAAACAGTGAATCGTGGTACGATCACACCCCCACACCTAAACATTTGCACTCCTGAGCAAAGTCACATATCCGAAAAAATGACGCATATATATATTTCCAACATCATGAAGATTTAATATTTGAGGAAATTTTATTTTAAGTAATGTAATCAATGCACGAACCACACCAAGGAGTTCTTCCTAGTGAAAATGGAAAAAAGATGTCTTATAAATCATATCATAGTGAAATTAAAAAAGATTCATGATACCAAATTGAGAAAAGAATTCAGAAGTAAACCATGACACTAACTCTCCATGTGTGTGTTTGAAAACCATTCCATGCTATTCTTTCCACTTCCTATCAAATAAATATAGGTTATTTTAACATTATTCAGATTTAAATGATTTTTCACCGAACCTGTCCTACATCATTTGCAATCATATTTCAAGACCCAATCATTTAAGCATTCCCAAAAGTCAAACCATAAGCTCCCAACCTAGATATCCCCATATGTTGCACATTTCATCACTCCCCTCATTTATTATATTTTTTTGAAGTCACATTTGGAACAAATCTCACACCCATCTCTCAACCATTGTTTGATCTCCTCACGACACTAATTGCAATAGTTATAACAAGATCAAAGGTTAAGGAGGAGTGGTTTTTGACCTGCCCAAGACACAACCATTTTTTGTTTTGTTTTTGTATTTGTTTTTTTGAGGGCGTACAATAGTCGGACATTAGGTACACACGCATAGGTCAATCTGGTACAGTAATGAAATAGATCAGATAAGGAATGAACATATGGAAATATCATTTAAAGATGAAAATATTAACCCAACATATATTTACCTTATATTAAGTAAGAAATAATCACACTTCGCGGTTTGGTGAATTTTTTTTATGGAGATATTAGTGACACAGTTTTCCCAAAAACTACTCACACAAAGAGCATCAATCATCTCAAAGGTTTCACATAGATACAACCATTTATATCATTGACAGAAAACCAATTCACTAAAGAAAATCACTCCCTGGTGTTAAATTCATACAAATATTCTTTTTGGCCTTTGTTATGGTATTTTTACTTTCCCCCCTTTATGGTCGCCAAATCATGGAACTTCGAAATTGTTGATGGGGAAAAAATGAAAATACCATAAAGAAGGCAAAAAAGAGAAAAAAAAGGAGAAAACGATGAAAATTCCTAACTAACCCAGGAATTTATCCACCCCCCCACACATAGAATGTGCAGTTTCCTTACTGAAATAATTGAGAATGTGAGAAGGAAGGATAAAACCTGGTGTGTTTTATTGGTATGATGCGTCGAGAAGGTGGATTTCCTCCACCATATTCTTTGGAAAATCCTCATAGAAGTGTTTAAGTCTCTTCCCATTGACGGTAAGACTTCGTCCACTCTGCTCATGCAAAACCTGTATTGCACCAAAAGGGTAAACATTAGTAACAGTATAAGGACTGAGCCATCGGGAACGAAGCTTACCTAGGTGGAGCTTAAGCCTGAAATTGTAAATGAGGAACTTCTCGTCAATATGAAACTTCCTCTAATGAATCATCCCATCATGTATTGCCTTTTTACTTTCTTTGTAGATTCGAGAGTTATCATATGCATCACGCCGAATTTCTTCCAACTCCTGAATCTACAACTTCCTATGCCCACCTGCATCTGAGAGATTCATATTATATTGCTTAATGGCCCAATATGCATGGTGTTATACCTCCACCGGGAGGTGACAAGACTTTCCAAACACAATCCTATATGGTGACATTTCGATCAAGGTTTTAAAAGCAGTATGGTATGCCCAAAGTGCATCATCCAAGCGCAAACTCCAATATTTCCTATTGGGTTGTACTGTTTTCTCCAAGATTTGCTTAACTCCCCGATTTGAAATTTCTACTTGTCCATTAGTTTGGGGATGATATGCAGTGAAGACTTTATGAACAAACCCATACTTACAAAGCAATTTTTTCATGTTACGATTGCAAAAATGTGAACCCTGATCACTAATGATGAATCTTGGTAGACCAAACCTACTGAAAATCTAGGACCTCACAAAATCAACAACAACTTGAGAGTCATCGGTCCTAGTAGACTTTTCTTCCACCCATTGAGAAACACAGTCAACAGATAGTAAGATGTACACAAATCCAAATGAATTTGGAAAAGGCCCCATGAAGTCAATGCCCCATGCATAGAAGATTTCACAGAATAACATGGGCTGTTGGGGAATTTCATTCCTCTTGGAGATATTCCCTGTGAATTGACATCGAGTACATGATTTACAAAACCCATGGGAATATCTATACAATGTTGTCCAATATAATCATGAGTCAAGGACCTTTCGAGCAGTACGTTGAGAGCCAAAGTGTCCCCCACAAGCCAATGTGTGGCAGAAGCTCAAAACTGAGGTGAACTCATGGTCAGGGACACACCTACGAACAACCTGGTCACTACAGATCCTCCACAAATATGGGTCATCCCAAATGTACCATCGAGAATCATGTTTAAGTCTTTGGGATTGTGAAATGCTAAAATCAGTGGGGACCCTAGATGTTGCTAGAAAATTCACAATGTCCGCATACCAGGGGGTAAGGTCCACAACATCACAAAGGTTCTCATGAGGGAAGAATTATCCAATGGGTATGGGTGAGTCAACATGATTGTCCAACGGTGGAGAAATCCTACTAATGTGGTCAGCTAGCACATTCTCCACCCCTCTCTTATCTCTAATATCAAGTTCAAACTCCTGGAGGAGGAGCATCCATCGAATGAGGCGGGGTTTGGCTTCAGGTTTCTTTAAGAGGAAACGAAGGGCAACATGATCAGAAAAGATGATGATTTTTGACCCGAGAAGATATGAACGGAATTTTTCCAAGGCAAACACAATAGAAATAAGTTCTTTTTCAGTGGTTGTGTAGTTTACCTGGGTAGGGTCAAGGGTACATGAGGCATACACAATGACATGAGGGTACTTCTCAACCCTTTGTGATAAAACTTCCCCAACTGAAAAATTAGAGGCATCACACATAAGTTCGAAGGGCAGATCCCACCTTGGTGGTTGGATTATGGGTGGTGATTTGAGACTCTTTTTTAGTGAATTTAATGCATCCTCACAATTTTTATCAAACACAAACTCAGAATCTTTTTGCAATAACCAGGACAATGGAAGTGCAATCTTACTAAAGTCTTTAATGAATCGGCGGTAAAAACCAGCATGACCCAAGAAAGATCGCACCTCACGAACACATTTTGGATATGGAAGGGTTGAAATTAATTCAATTTTAGATTTATCAACTTGAATTACCTTATTTGAAATGACATGCCCAAGAACTATCCCCTGCTCAACCATAAAATGACATTTCTCATAATTTAAAACAAGATCTTTTTCAATGCAGTGGTGGAGGACAGAACCTAGGTGTTCCAAAAAATCATCAAAAGAAGATCCATAAACCGTGAAATAATCCATAAATACTTCCATACAACTCTCAAGGTACTCAGAAAAAATACTCAACATACATCGTTGAAAAGTACCAGGAGCATTACATAGACCGAATGGAATCCTTATGTATGAAAATGTGCCAAATGGACAGGTAAATGTTGTCTTTTCTTGATCCTAAGGGGCTATATGGATTTGGAAATAACCCGAATAGCCATCAAGGAAATAATAATGGGACTTACCAGCCAGTCATTCTAACATTTGGTCAATGAAAGGTAATGGAAATTGGTCCTTCCGCGTGGCTTGATTCAGTCGACGGTAGTCAATACAGACTCTCCAACTGTTTTGCACATATGCTGGAACCAATTCATTCATTTCATTTGACACAACTGTTATTCCTATTTTTTTAGGCACAATTTGCACTGGTCTAACCCATTTACTATCAGATATAGGATAAATGATCCCTGCAGCAAGTAATTTACTGACTTCCAATTTTACCACTTCAAGGAGAGTGGGATTTAAACGGCGTTGAGCCTTCCTTACGGGCTTAGCCTCATCATCCAAAAGTATATGGTGCATATAAATAGATGGGATAATCCCAGGAATATCAGCCAATGTCCATCCTATTTCCTTTTTACACTCTCTCAAAAGTTTGAGCAGTTTTGATGCCTGTTGTTGAGAGAGGTTATTGGTAATAATGATGGGCAATTGGTCAATACCCTCAAGATAGGCATATTTTAAATTTGATGGAAGCGGTTTTAATTCCAACACCGGGGGATTTTGTATTGAGGGAGTGGATTTAGGGGGAGTGAGGTCCATGAAACTATGTATCTGCTCATGTTTATTCTCAAAGGAAAGATAGTCTATTGAAATAAGATTTGCAGAATCATCGATAGTCATGGGTACCTCATAATAAACACACTCATCAATTAAAGCAAAAAATTTACATTTTTCTGAACCCACACAACATTTAAAAGAAGAACCAAAACTCAAATCATCCATGTGTGAATAAGAGGAAAATAAATCAGAGGATGGGTTGAGGACAGAATTTTGTGTGTGTTTGTCATTAGAGAGCACTTCCATCGAATAGATAGGAAGAGTGGAGTGCTCTTCAATGGGGTGTTTCATAGCCTCAAGGATGTTAAAACTTACCTTTTCTCCACCAAAATCCATGGAAAACGTACCATTGTGAACGTTGATGATCGTATTTGCTGTTTTGAGGAATGAACTCCCAAGTATGAGAGGGGCATGTCCTTGGGTTCAGGTATCTTCCATCTCAAGAATTTAGAAATCGGTGAGGAAGATGAGATTCTTCACTCTTACAAGGACATCCTCAATCACTCCTTTTAGATGCGTTGTACTCCGGTTGGCAAGTTTCACGACAATGCCTGTTGGTTGAATCTCTCCAACCTGTAGAGAAGTATACACAGAGTGAGGCATCACATTAATGGAAGCACCTAAATCTAGCATAGCATCAGAAAATAAGGTCTCCCCTATGGTACAAGGTATCGTGAATGTTCCTGGATCCTTGCATTTGGTTGGCATTGCTGGTTGAATCAAGGCCGAGACATTCCTCCCCAAGTTGACTCTCCCATTCCCCTTCAGCCTTCGTCTATGGGTGAAAATTTTCTTTAAGAAATTTGGCATAACGGGGAATTTTCTTGACTGAATCCAATAAAGGAATATTAAATTGAACTTTTTTAAATGTATTCATTATCTCATTATTAATATCATTATCAAAAATTTTCTTAGATTTAGAGAGTCTTTGTGGGAAAGTAAGAGGAATTGATTGTTCATGGGAATCCTCAATGATAATTTTATTGTCATTTTTATTTTGTTTTTATTCATTGGAATATTTTATGGGTGGAGAAAGAGTGTTTTTAAGAGGGGGACATACGTGTTGAGTAAAATCAGAATAAGGATAAGATTCTTTACCACTACGAAGTGTAATTGCACATACATTACCTTTTTCCTTTGGATTGGAAATGGGTTGAGATGGTAGTTGTCCAGACCCTTGCATCTTAAGCTCACCGATGGTTTTCGCCAATTGTCCCACTTGAGTTCGCAAATCTTGAATTGCTGATTGTGTGGTCTGTTGGAACTGGAGGTTTTGGGTTGCCATTTGCTTCACCATATCCTTGAGGCTTGGTTCAGATTTGGGAGGAAGAGGATGATTGTTTTGAGAAGTTGAAGGATAAGAAGGTTGCATACCTTTGCCTTGTTGATACCAATTCTGCTTGGGGTAGCTTGAGTTTCCTCCTTATCGGTACTGGGGTTGTGATTGCCACCCTGGATTTGGATTTGGCCTGAATTGTTCTTGCTTGAAGGGAGGTGCTTGTTGGAATGGACGCCCTGGGAACACTGCTGCACAAGACTCAGATGAATCTTGAAGTTGTGGGCACTGGTCAGAAAAATGAGTATTATTAGAACAAATACCACAATGCAATGGAATAGAAGTAGAGTTCGAGTTACCTTGTGCTTGATCTAATTGCCTTAGAAGGGTATGCATCTCATCAAGTTTAGTATTTACCTTTTTTTCTAGGGCTGAATGACTTACCTCATGAACTCCTCGGGTTGGTACAATTTCTCGTGTACTAAATTGTTGTGTGTTTTGAGCCATGTTGGCTATTAAGTCACGAGCGGTGGAAGGAGTTTTATCAACTAGGGAACCACCATCTGCAACATCAATCATTCCACGATCCATAAGAATAAGTCCCTCATATAAGTATTGGATTTGTAGTTGTTCACTAATATGGTGGTGGGGGCAGCTTGAACAAAGTCTTTTGAATCTCTCCCAGTATTCATGAAGGGTCTCTCCTTGTAATTGCCTAATGCCACAAATTTCTTTCCTAATTGATGCAGTTCGGGAGGTAGGGAAAAACTTCTATAGAAAGAGTCATTTAAGGTCATTCCAGCCCCCAATCGTGGTAGGAAAATAGTATAGCCAATATTTGGCTACACCATCAAGGGAGAAAGGGAAGACCCTAAACTTGATTAAGTCCTCAGACACATTTTGGGGTTTCATGGTTGAGCAGACTATATGAAACTCTTTTAGATGTTTGCGAGGTTCCTCACCGGGAAGACCATGGAATTTTGGAAGGAGGTGGATGAGGCCTGATCTTAGCTCAAAATTGGCCGCTTCCTCAGGATATTGGATGTACGCAGGTTGGTACTCCACATCCAGGGTGGTCAGTTCTTTTAATGTTCTGTTATTTGCATCCATGATCTCTAGGGTTTGATTTGGTTCAATTTTTGATTGGTTTTGGAACACTTGAGGTTTCACAAGGGTTTACTCAATGTTACTTGATTGACCTTCTCTAAATGCCTTGATTTGTGTGTGAAGTGACTTTTCAATTTCAGGGTCAAATTCAAGTAGTGTTTCTTTACCAGATCTTGTCATGCAACAATGATGTCTAGTTTGATTGATTGATTTTTTTGTTGTGTTGTTTTTTTATTTGAGATGGATAAAAAAAACTTAAGAAGGGTGAAAGAAGAATATATTTTTATACTATAGAATTAGAGAGGGAGATGGAGAAGAAGATAGATAGATAGAGATAGAGAGAGAGAAAGAACACACCAAAAACAACAAAAAATAAAGACAAAACCCAAAACAAAAACAATCAAATGGGGGTGGGGTATTTAAAGGAGTACTAATTTAGAAGTAAAATAAATAAATAAAAATAAATAAAGAAAAAAATGATCTTGGATCCCCAGAAACGGCGCCAAAATTTGATCGCGTTGTTGAGCGCGTCAAATTAGTTGTTTAATTTTGACTAGAATTTCTGAACTGTAGCAGCAACCCTAGGTCATCTCTCGACGGATCCTTAGATAATTAATTTAAAAAGAGGGTTTTGATTATGAAATTATAAGGTGAATTAGTTTTTTCTAAACCTGGGGGTTTTATGATTGATGATGAAAATAGGAAATGAAAGCGATAAAACAAAGTAGAAATGAACAAGATTGATTAAACGTAATCAACCCGGGGAAGTCTCGTGATGTTCATCCTTCACCGCTTCAAGGGATGGGGTTATGATCTTTTAATACCTGGTTTTTAACACATATTAACATATTTTTACTTATTTTATTATAGGATACCTCCTAGGGTTCAGTCGAAAACACAAAATATTTCACCGGACACCGCCGATGATTGAGTGATTTGTGTTCGACATCATAACCGAAACTCACCAAGGCAACACACGAAGAACTCGATGTGCTGTTCAGGTTTGTATGTTACTTCTTTGTGATACCATGACATAAATTTTCATGATCTTGATAGTGTTTATGTGAGTTCAATTGACCAATATGAACCACACAAACACCGCAATTGAATGAGGGGAGAAAAGGGGATGAACGGTGTGTGAAACATCACATGAAAGGGTACCCCCGAACATGATCATTTGAGTTGAGTATAACATACCAGTATATAACTCAATTAAATAAAAATATAGGATGAGGAAAAACAACATACAACCCTGAATTAAAAAGATCATTCAAAATAATACAACTTTGAAGCTCGGGATTACATCACATTCCTCCCCGGGTGATCATAAGGGGTTTAGAAACCCATGGGAGAGGAGGAAGAAGAAGAAGTTGAAGTAGCACTTCCCATAGCCTCCAGAACTGCTAGGGATGTTGAGAAGACTCCTTGGGGACTCCAAAATGGCAGCACCTTTTCTCTTGTCCGAACTTGCAAATGGGGAGCCTAAGGTGCCATTTTATAGGAAAATTGGAAGGTGGTTTTAGGCACACAGATTTCTTCAATCCACTTGTACCACGTGTTTTGGCCTTCATATAGTATTATCTCGCTTTGAAGAAAATATAAAAAGTTTTATCCCTACCTCTTGACTGTCTCCACCAAAAGTTTGGCACCATTTGGACAACTACAGCTCAAGATATTGATAAAATACAGAACACCGCATTTGACTTGGTCCAAATTCGGTGGCTTGGACAGATCAGTTTGAATGGGCCCCATAGAATCCGAATCAGGATTTAGTTCCTTAATATGAAATGTAGCCTATTAAATTTTGGACAGGCCCACAAAATTTCAGCCCATTTTGATTTACTGATTTCACGTACTATTCAAAACAGTGGAAAGATGTCTATAGATCCATGCAATATTGGCCCATTTTTCTTCCACTTCATCAAGGGCCCTCCAAATCACATACACCTACATTGAAATAATAAAAACAAGTAAAATTGACCATTATAATATTGATTAAAATTAATTAATTGATTCAAACATAAAGTGCAATTTATTATTATATTTTGAATATTCATTACAAAACTAGTTTAAAACAGCGGTGTAAGGGTGGAATAAAACAGTGAATCATGGTACAATCAGCGACAGAACGCGGTCCAGACGGGACCGCATCAGAGAGGGGAGCCTGTGGTGATGCAGGCTGCAGGTGGTGACCAGGGGGTGTAGAGGCGGCAACTGGGACATGGATCAGAGCTGTGTTGACGGGATCCTGTGGTGGTGGTGAGGTCATGAGATCAGGAGGAGGGGGCGGGCTGGCCACATGAAATGCATTCCGACGCCGCGTTGACTTGAGGAGCCGGCTGGCCATATAGTCGAAGGATCGTGTGGACCAGAGTGATGAAACCAAGGTAGGGTGTGTTCAGTGGAGTAAATCCGGCCCACGTGGTGGGGGCCAGGCTGCTCCGGTGGCCTAGTGGGATGGATCACATGACCTAATGAGCCATGGTCGAGAGTCCCATTAGGCCGGGCTAGTTTGGGTTGGCCCAGACTAACCGGGTCAGGTCGGGTTGGTCAGACCGGATTGGGTCGGACCCATATTGGGTCAGAACTGGACTAGATCAAACCCTTTTTACTAAATTGGTCATATCTTTCAAACATGAGGTCTGTTTGATGAGCCTTCTACGGTGTTGGGACCCTTGTGATGAGAAAATCATTTTTAGATACTCTAAGTGAGTTTTTGTGGAATTTGGTTTATGACCTAATTGATTGAGGTGTAGGTGCTCCCGCAACGAGCGCGCTATGAGCGGAATCCTGTGGCTGGATGTGACTATGTGATCTTGGTGACTATGTGACTTGGGGGCTTCATGAACCATTAATTCTCCACGTTCCATTTATGCTCCATGCGCCATCGATGCTCCGTGCACCATTGACACTCTGTGTGCCATCGACACTCCATGCACCATCGATGCCCTGGGCACCATCACCGCTCTAGACGCCACCCACACTTCATGCACCATTGATGCTATGTGCGCCACCGATTCTCTGTGAACCATTTACAATTCTAGTTTCATGAAGACTAGGAGATTTGTAGACTACAACTGGAAATCCTTCTCTTCGTGATTTAGACTTATACCTATGTGAGCTGACCGTATTGACTGTACTTTGTGTTTCTCCTTTGCGGTGTACTTCATGTGTTTACTTTGTGGTTTATTTCATGTTTTTCCTTTATGGTGTAATTCATGTGTTTCCTTTGTGATGTACTTCGTGTATTTCTTAGTGGTATTACCTTTTTGGTTTCAAGGTGTCCTACTGAGTATTGTTTTAGTCACCCCTACAGAGGATTTTCCCGCACGTGTCGTGTCTTGTGAATATGATTGACGCTTTGACAAAGTTCTAGGTGGAACAGGACCAGGTGGTGCCTAGAGTGATCATATAGGTGAGGTGTTCTCCTACGGCTTCAGACAACTATCCTACACCTACCCTACATGTAGGGTTTTCTGTGAATGAGTTTCAGGAACTTGTGTATTCACTTTGGTAGAGTTTTCTTTTGGTGGGATTGTATTTTGGACCTCTTTACTATCCAGTTTTCCTACTATCATACTCTTTTGTTGTTATCTCAGTGGTATTCATACTTGCTTACTTAGTGTTTTTACATTTCAGCATTTTGGGCTTGGAGATTTGTGCATATGTACATGTACTTAGGCAAATGCCTCCTATTTGTGAGATATTCTTACTCAATGCTAGTTTCCAACCCATTGCCTGCCAGAGGCGGGATTGGGGTATTCACGACACGAGCCCCTATGGGAAAGGTCATGACAGAGAAAGGGTGTAACACGAGTACTTCCTAGGAGGTCACCCATCATAGTACTACTCTTGCCCAAGCATGTTTTACTATAGAGTTCTAATGGGATCTGGTGCATTAATGCTGTTGTGATCACACCATACTCCGATAATCTTAAGATGAGGGCACTCATAAATCTCTATCTCATCTCCTAAAAGTACTTCTGACACTTCCATATCCACATGAAAGGCCGCCCCTTCCGTGTCAAGGCCATCAAGGGTGATGATACTTTGTAAAATTCAGGTAAAAACCTTTTATAGTACCTAGCCAAACCCATAAAACTCCACACCTCAGTAACACTCCTATGTGGATCTCAAGAATGCACCACTTTAATCTTCTCTAGATCTAATGCTACTCCAGCCTCTAAAATGACGTGTCCCAGAAAGTGGACCTCTCGAATCTAGAACTGACACTTCGAGAGATTCCCATAAATATTTTGATCTCAGAGTGTGTCCAAGACCATCCTCAAGTGTATCACGTGCTTCTCCTTGGACATCGAGTACACTAGGATGTCATCAATGAATATCATGATTAACCGAGAGCACCCCAGAAGTTAATAGGGAACACCCCTATCTTATATTCCCTCCCACTTCAAACATCAAATTACATATTTATTCTTTCTTGGGGGTTGAGAAATTTATTATATTCTTTGGGGTTATCCAATATTGGTGTCTAATTAGAGACACTGGGAAAAGTCACATGTGGTGGTTCATCTTAAAGAAACCACACTAACCTTCTGATTGAGGATAATCCACTATAACTGCCTGACTAGGGGAAGTGAAATATTATCACTCACATGGGGGTCTAAACCATGTTCTATCCTATATCCATTTCTCTTTATTTTATTTATTTATTTTTCTTTTTCCTTGTTTTATTTCATGATTTCTAGGTCTATTAAAAGTATCTAAAATCTTAACTCAAGGAATCCACTTTAAAAATAATTTCAAGTTGTATCTTTCATTCCCTTTGTTTTTCTTCCCTTATATTTATTTTTTTGTTGAGATGAAATGAGGGGTAGTAAAAATTAAGTGTGGGGGGAGTGTCAACCTTCTTAGTTCTTCTTACATGTTTTTCATTTCTTTTATTCATATTTTTAGGATTTTTGAGGTTTAATGAGTATTCTTATCACTTTTCACATATTAATTTATTTTGATAGAGTTGAAATTATTTTTGAAGAAATGGATTTTAAATGATTGTTGATGTGAGAAACTTTTTCCTTGAATTGGATTTTCAATAATTTTTATGAGTTTGACCAATTTATAAAATCCATGCCCAAGAAACAATGAATCAAAATATTTTTTCTGTTCTATGAGGTATTCTGAACCATTTTAATATATTCTTCACAATAACCACACTTTCTTGAGGAAAACTTAGATTTTGTGTGAGAACCAGAATTTGTGACTTTTCTATTTCAAAGCTTTGGATTTCATGGAATGTTTTTGATATGATTTAGGAATATCTTTGGCTAGCTACATATTAACCCGATACCTACCCTTATATATATATCCTTTATTATCCCTTAGAATCCATGAATTTCCTTACAGGTTTTAACCACATAACAAGTCAATTTTTCCTTACCTACCCACACTCTTGGTATTTTTGCATGAATATTTCAAATTTGAGTGTGGGGGAAGGGTCTTTCATGTGCGTTCATTGGTATGTGTTTAATTTTTGGGTGTTGTGATGTACGTGTCATCATTTTGGGCTGCAGATTATTATAAAATTGGGTTTGAGTCATCATTTCACTGTTCTTTATTTGTTTCATCCAGGTCTCCTTCATTTTTTTTGAAAAAATAGAGATGAGTTTGAATTTCTAATTTTAATTTATTTTATGACTCATGTAACTCTCTAAAATCAAGGTCATGATTTTCATTCATTCACTTTATTCAATTTTCAGCATATTCTTCATAAAAAAAAAGAAAATAAAGTTGTGCCTTTTTGGAGATTTACAAAAAAACAAAAAAAAAACAAGGGAGAACTTGGATGATATAATTCTTTGTAATTATTGTTTGACTCATTTAACATATCATAAAAAGGGGTTGGTATCGTGTTTCACATTTTCAATGGGGGTTGAGTGTGTAATTTCCTATGTTTTCACTTGAATTATTCATGTACTGTACTTAAGAGTCCATTTTCCTCTTTCCAAACTTATTTTTTTAAATCAATTTACCCACCAAACCTAAGAAAAAAAATTTACCTAGAAAAAGTACTCATTATTGAATTAATTTTCATGTTTCATTCTATGGATAAATAAGAATTTTTACAATACTATGGTGATAAATGTGATTTCCAAGTATGAGCATAACTCTAGATTTAATTTCCCTTGAGTGAAGAGTGACATAAAATTCAATGTGAGGTAGGTTGTGATTGAAACATGGATGGATTTATGAGGTTGAAAAAATTTAAATATGGGAAATGAAAATTATGGGGAATTGGTTTTCATATAATAGACATAATGGAATTCTATTTTGAATAAGATCATTGATATTTTCTCATTTTTGATTGTTGTGTGGATTTTGATTTGGATGTAAGATGATTGCCCGGGAGTGCAATGGTTAAGTGTGGGGGAGTGATGAAGTTCATGTTTTTATAAATTTTATTCTATAATTAAATTTTTATGATCCCACCATAGTGTTATTTTATGGGTAATTGTCACATTTTTAGGTTTTAGTGGTATTTTGAGCTTAAATGAAAAAATGGTCAATTCTGGAATTTTACCAGTTTTAATTAACTTATGTATTTAAGTCATATATTTTTTACCAAATATAATTAATTTTTTATAATATTACTTGATTTATGGGATAAATCTTTGTCTTCTGGATGATTATCTGATTCAGCCATCTAGGGGCCCGAAAAATTCAATCTAGTTGGACAATCATTATGGATGACTGTGTGGAACCCAGCTCATTCATTGGAGAATAACTCAGAATAAATTTATCCAATTAAGGGGATTAAAAATTTATTTGAAAGATATTTCAATGGTTCATTCGTACAATAAATATCATGGTGATATTCTATCATTAAGGCAGCCATTGGATGCTAGAAATTGGGGAAAAATTAGGAAACATTCTGCCAGAAAAAAAACATCTAGAATTAATGGTGAATATCTTTTAATAAACAAGGATGATAAAGATGAAATTTTGAATAGATATGAAAAATATATTTTATAATAACTTTTAATAAGAACAAAATTTCATATTCTACCATTAATGGGGTCAAAGATGCTCAAAATTTTGGAGAAGAGATTCTGAATGCAAGATTTCACTTTTTTTCCCTATAAACATGTGCCCCCTCTACTTCTCAAAACATTGGAACTTTGGGTGGCCATATTCTGTAGTTTTATAGTTTATTTCATGATGTAATAGTATTATTCAATTTTACTATATGTTAGTCTTCTTCTTCATCTCATTATCTCATATTTTTATCTTTTGTGTTTTCACTCCGATCTTCTTCATTATGAACTCTTATGCTCATGATCATGAGTAGCTAACCCGAGTGAGTTCCTGGAGGAGTAATCCAGTGATTAACCCAAGTATTTGAGCTATCATTTTTAATGTTTCTTATTCACTTATAGTTAGACTGAGTGGGATATTATTGGGAAAGATGCCTTTGTGTCTCCACTTTCCACCCAAGGTTTAACTTTCACTTCTGCAACATTTTTCATTGATTGTGGAGGTGGATGTGAGGTCTCTTGGCGATCATTGAGAGTACCGTATATTCACAACCATATGCAGAGGATGATTTTCACACATATGATGAAGTGTGTTCTTTAAGTAAATTCAAAATTAATTAAGATACAATGAAGGTTCACTTGGGGTGATTCTCTCTGGAATTCTACCTTTCTATCTAACATAATTATGTCTGCATTTATTTTGTTTGCATTGATTTTTCATGTTTAATTTTAGTTTTTCACTTTATATTATCAAATATCCATTTTTTTCATCTTATTTCATAAATAAATATAAATATAAATATAAATAAATAAATAAATAAATATATATATAAAATAAAGTGAACATGAGCAGTGACCCAAAGAGGTCATTGCAATAACAGTGAAAACTATATGGTTTGTTACACCAAATCTTTTTTGTTCCTTTATTTTTATGCTGATCCAGATGTATCATGGATGGTGGGTCATGCGTTCTCTTATCAAGAAGTTCCGATACTGATTTTTTGTATAAGAAATTGAAGGTTCATTTGAGTGAAGTTACCGCAGTTTCCTCAGCCTCTCCTATGCACCGTCAAGGGGATTTGGATGGGTTTTTGAACTTAAAATCAGTTTGATTTTGAAGTCTATTCTATATCAATGGAAAATATTAAAATATATAAGAATATATATATTTCTAGGTAGCTCCATTCAATGGCGTCAATGGGTATGACTATGCAGCTCTATCGATCTTTCCCACTCACTACTGTACTATCAATAAAATGCAGTGCAGTCCAAATTGACGAGTTACAAACTGAAGATAAATCAAGAGAGGAAAATTCAATAAAATTTATTTCTATTTTAATTTATCTATTATTTTATATCTGTTTTAATTTTTTAAAAATATGGCACAATTGTAAGTGGGGTACACAACATTACAAAGAAATGAAAAATAAACCGTTGGCCTGGGGACTCAACCATGCCCCAAATACCAACCCACCCATACCACCTCAGCCAGCCATGGGGGGTAATATCTATTTTAATTTTTTTTCACAATACGTTATTAGTGTTTAATTTGGTGTCCTAGGACCAACTATTTTTATTTTAATCACATGTATATTCTATGTATTGAATATTAATGAAACTTCTTATTATATATTGTTTGTTGTTCTGCATGATTTTAATGTAATAATGTTCTAGAGTATACATCACATTGATAAGGTTATAGAAGTCATCCTCTATGATAAGAACCTTGATTTTCTATGAAGATACTCTTAAATAATATTATACGGTTGGATAACATACTATAATGGGACACATAGTACATAGACTATCAGGTGTAAGTACTTGTAACAGGATGGGGTTTCTTCTCATGAAGTTCACACTTGGTAATATCTAAGATGAGAGATTATGAGAACAAACCCATCAGTATAAATTCAGCATGTTTTGGTGTCATCATATATTCTTATCTACGAGCATGTGTGATGGTCCTTACACTTTAAGATTATTATCAATGCATGTTACAACTCATATACTTAGATGTATTTTGTAAAGCATGATGATAACAGTCCATGGTGAAGTTAGATATGTTGGGTGCGCCATGAGTGACATGTCATTAATGAATAAATAAAGAAAGGATTTATTTGTTACATCTTTATGAAAAATGATATCTCATCCCTTTTATTGGAATAGAACTGTCACATTAAATTTTACAACCATGGTGTAACAATGTGTTTATTTCAGATAGTCAAAGAAAGATATATCGAGCGTATAGGTTGGTGACACATATGTGCAACATGCTTGATGCGATATTTTGATAAAATGATTATATTACACAGTGAGTGTTCGTATATGGTTGTCGATGTTGAGACATTAAGTTCTTTCTCTTGGGTAACTTGACCCGTTGCTAGATAGTAATACTGGACTTTAGACAAACCCGCTTAATGCCAATAAAAAAGAATCCTAGAGGGTCACACAATAAGTGTTTCCTTTGATCTCGATTAAATTCCATTTGAGTTTAATTAATGAAATAAATATTATTCTCAAGTATGAGGAATAATTTTATTCAAGTTATATTTATCGCATAAATTAAATAAATATTTATTCATCAAATTATGAATAAAATATTTATTTTATTTATTGAATATTTTAATTAATATTTATTCGTTAGATTGTGAATAAAATATTTATTTATGAATAAAATATTTATTTAGTCGTTGAATAAATTATAGAGGAGTTTGAATAGATCAAGACTGAGCTTGTTAACAAAAATTAATTAACATGACCGTCACATAATATTTGTTATTGCACAAGTTAGCGCACGCCACAAAATAATAATAATATAAATATTATTATGTGGAATAAATTTTATTAAAGGTAATAAATGTTATTTAATGGTCATTATGTAATTAAATAATATTTTAACTTAAATTCTAACTCTATAAATAGGCGACTATGTTTATTGTGTAGAGAATCCAAAATTAAGAATAGAGAATTGATGCACACAATGAATTCTCTCTCAACTTCTCTCTCCCTCTCAAGAACGAGAAGTACAAGAAAAATTTCTTCAAGGCTGAAGAACGAGTGATCAAGAACGAATAACACAAAAAATTTGACTCGTCGTGCTAGTACTCGAAGATCAATTGTTTTTTCTCAGAGATCATATGAGCGCATGTGGATCACTTCTAGAAGGATTATATCTTTGGATCCTCATAGCACAACAAAGGTAATCCAAAAGAGTCTTTTGGGATGATCAAAATTCACCAATGAAGAAAGTTTCTAAGTCCAAATATTTATTTCTTCAAATATTAAATAAATTAATTATAAATTTGACGTGAAATATCACCGCTCTTGGTTTCAGGCAATGATTATTAAAAGAAATTTTAATATATCTCTTACCTACACACACTTCCGTTGCGCCCATAACCATCAAGTAGTATTCGAGCAATCATGTTTAAATTTATAATTATTTATTTGATTGTTGATATATGCACAATTATGGTTAGATTTTCATTTCATGTCATTCATTTTTTAATCTGATTAAAATTAACATGTTATTGACATATTATTCATGTTCGTTTAGTGTTTTATTTTCTTAAATATTTTTTAAAAAATAAAGAATGACCGAAGATTCCATTAGAAAGTGTCAAATATTTGTTTGGTAAAATTGGGTTACACGACATGCGGCCAGAGCACACACCGTATACCCATGTGCATTGTATCAAGATGTGCTGAGAAATTAATTACACACGATGCTTTTATTGTACACTACGTATTGGACGGACCAACCTGAAACAAGAAAAGAGGATATAGGGTGTGTAGCTGAAATGTACACATTGTGTAGTTTGTCTAAGTTAACACATAAAATCCCCAAGCATGTGATTTGGATATACAACAACTGAGGTATATGGCGTGTACCTAGATGTGAGAAACAATTAATTTCACCTGATAACAAACACATCTGAAGCCTCCCCTTGCTTCTTTGGTTGAGTGTAGTTTTTTTTTCCAATGGTCCTTCTTACCACATGTGAAATAGAAAAAATCATGTTCCATCTCTTTCCCCTTGATCTTTCTCTTCTTGGAAGGGAATGAAGATCTTTGGGCTTAAATCTCTTCACTTTCCCTTTCTATTTTTCACCATAAGTACATAAGGTTTTTTCACGCTTCGTATCTTTATCTACTTGGAAAAGAAGAGTAATAAGACATAACAAAAACTTCTCAATGTTGTTCATATTAAAATTCACAACAAATCTAGAGAAACTATGAGGTATTGATTCCAAAATGTGATTGGTACCTAGTTCTTCCAGGAGTTTAAACCCTAGAGCCTCTAAGTTCTTAATGTAGCCAATGATATTGACTATGTGAGCCTCAACTGGGGAACCCTTTTCAAGATTTCTCTGAAAGATAACCTTGAAAATATCAAACTGTTCCTATCTAGCTCTCTCCTGGTAAAGACTACAGAGGTTATCAATCATGTTATATGCATCCATGTTTTCACGATACTTCATTAGTTAATTAGACATATATGAAAGCATCAAATATTAAATATCGACAATTTCTCTCAAATTTTTTTTCACATACAAGGAAATATTCATCACTCTCCTCTTTAGCCAAAAGATTAGGCATTGAGGATACTAGAACGTAAGATTTTCATTTATGGAGTAGCACAATCTGAAGGCATCTAAACTACTCCTGGAAGTTACTATTAGTTATGAGGTTATCTTTATCTAATATTGACCGTAGGGACAGTATGGATGATGAACTTGTCATTTTATTCTACAATTAAAAAGAAAAGATTGTTAAAGTCATAAATTCTAGTTTCTTTAAAATTACAGTGGCATGATTCCTCATAACTTTTATTAATGGTCCATACTTTGACCATGAAAACCATAATAAAGCAATTAGGTAGGTGGTCTTGCCAACTACGAACTTGAAGCTCCTTGATCTGTTGAGTGGATTCCCCTATCCTAAAATACTGACTTGGATTTTCTCAACACATGACTCCAAATTTGTAATGAACAAAATTTGGCCATTAAAATAAATACAATTTCAATTGATTCAACCCAAAACTCTCATAAGAACTCTATGATAAAATTAAGTGTCTAGACTTTGGTAATTTACTACAATTAGTTCTATGGTTTCATTCCCAATCAAATAATGGGAGACTTAGTCTGAATTAATATTTAATCAAGAGATTTTAATTTATTATCCATAAATTTTATCTTGTTTTATCCATTACACATATTATTAATATTAATTGGATGTTACTTAATTAATTAACCATGTTGAATAAAACATTTATGCATAATTCATTTATTTAATTTTTGTCTTTGTACATTAATTATTTATTTATATGATTGCGGTCTTACATCCATAAAATAAGTAATTGTATAGATATAAATAAATAATTAATTAAATGAATCATTCATGAGCTTTATCTAACGATTGATTTAATGAGTGGACATTGAATCAACATTTGACCTTGGGAAAGTAACTCCTATTACTGGTATTGGAATGAGTTACAACATTCCACCTGTCCACCTATGTATCACCTGAGTTTTTATCATTATGGTTCTGTCTTGAACCTCCTCCACATGCCTTGGAATTCTCCATTAATTAAAAATATTCATTACTCACACATAGGTGAGGGGAACCAAAGCATTGGTTAAAGGGGGTTACATAAATATCCTTGGACATGTAGGTCCTACATAATAATGGAGGGAGGGATGACTCACAAACTATTATTTAATTTAATATTAAATAATTTAAAACTCATGCATTAAATTAAATTAAAACATCCAACATATACATAGGTTTTGGTCAATCTCATGAACGATCATACATGTAACAAATACACAAAAGTAAATGGTTAAAATTCATTTCTTTATTTGTTCTTTTATTTTTTAAGATAAACATTATTGCATTAATTAATTAATTCTCTTTTATTTTAATGATAACCCAATCTTATTTAGAGACACCCATAATTAATATCATTTATGGAAAATAAATTACAGAACTAATAATGAAATATTAATAATAATAAATTAATTGAGAATTTAAAATTCTTTAAAACCATTATTAAATTTCCAAACACACAACAATGTGTCATCTCTTGATGGATTTTTCTCAGAGAGGTGAAGTTGTAGGGAAAATTATTTCCACAGAAGACAACATGAAAAACACCTTGACTAAAGTCTTGACTTAGCAGAGACATTACTATCACGTGAGGTCTAGCGGACTGAAGGTCATATGCAATTGTCTCTAGTCCAAGTGGGAGTTTGTTGGAGTTGGTGTCCTAAGACCATCTGTTTATACTTTGATTACATATATATTCGATATATTGAATATTAATAAAACTTATTATTATATATTGTTTTTTTTCTACATGAAACATCACATTGATAAGGTTATATAAGTTCCCTGCTATGATGAGAAACTTGATGTGCTATGACGATATTCTAAAATAATGTTCTGCGGTTGGATAACATACTATAATGGGAAACATAATACATAGACCATTAGGTGCGAGTACTCATAAGAAGATGCTGATTCTTCTGATGAATTTCACACTTGGAAATCTCTAAGATGGAAGATTATGAGAACAGACCCGCCGGTAGAAATGTTTCATGTTTTGGTGTCATCAGATATTCCTCTCTACGAGCATGTATGATTATCCTTAGACTTTAATATTATTATTAATGCATGATACAACTCGCATACTTAGATTCATTTTGTAAACCGTGACGCTAATAGTTCATAGTGAAATTGGATATGTTGGGTGCGTTACGAGTGACATGTCATTAATGAATAAGTTGAGGAAAGATTTTTCCCTTCCATCTTTATGGATGCTGATATCTCATCCCTTTTATTGGAATAGAACCGTCACATTAAATTCCATGGACATGGTGTAATGATGTGTTTATTTCAGATATTCAAAGAAAGACATATCAAGCATATAGGTTGGTGACATGGATGTGCAACCAGTTTGATGAGATATTGTGACAAAGAGATTATATTACACAGTGATCATTCATATATGGTTGTCAATATTGCAACATTAATTTCTTTATCTTGGGTTACTTGACCCATTTCTATATAGTAATCTAGAACTTTAGGCAATCCCACATAATTCCAACAAGAAATAATTTTGGAGGGCCACACACTAAGTATTTTCAATGATCTCGATTAAATTCTATTTGAGTTTAATTAATGGAATAAATATTATTCTCAAGTCTAAGGAATAATATTATTCAAGTTATATTGATCACATAAATTTAATAAATATTTATTTTCTAGATTGTGAATAAAATATTTATTTATGAATAAAATATTTATTCAATTATTCAATAAATTCTAGAGGTGTTTGAACAGACCAAGACTGAGTCTAGTGACAAATATTTATTAACAAGATCGTTATATAATATTTTCTATTGAGAAAGTTAGTGCAAACCAAAAAATAATAATAATATAATAATTATTATTTTGAATGAGGTTTATTAAAGGTAATAAATGTTATTCAATGTCTGGTATGCAATTAAATAATATGTTTAACTTAAATCCCAACTCTATAAATAGATGAATATATCTATTGTGTAGAACATTAAAAATCAAGAATAAAGAATTAATGTGCACAAAAAATTCTCTCTCAACTTCTCCTTCTCTCCCCCTATCAAGAACAAGAAGTGCAAGAGAGATTTCTTCAAGACTGAAGAACGAGCTATCAAGAACGAACAATGCAAGACATTCGACTCTCCACGCTAGCACCTAGAGATCGAGTGATATTTCTTAGAGATCATAGGAGCACATGTAGATCACCGCTATATGGATTCTATCTTTAATCCTCATAGCACAATGAAGGTAATCCAAAAGGGTCTTTTTCAGACGATCAAGATTCACCAACAAAGAAATTTCCCATGACTAGGTATTTATTTTTCAAATATTAAATATATTAATTATAAATTTGACATGAAATATCCTCACTCTTGGTTTTGGGTAATGATTATTAAAATAAATTTTAATATACCATCCCCCTCCACATGCTTCTGTTGCATACAAAACCATCAATTATCACAAACTTTAAAAAATAGAGGTTTTTTAATTTTAATTTTAAGCTTTATTTTCATGATTCTAATTATTTACATAATATTATTTATTTAATGTTAGATTGAATGGTTTATATGATTTATTGAATGGTTTAATTATTTAATTGGTACATGCGAGAAAGTTTTAAAACAAGTAATGTGGTGTATAGATTTATTTATTTTAAACCACCACGTAATAGTTTTATTAACCGATAAAGATTATATATATATATATAATTAAGAGATGATATTATTTTTATGAGTGTTTTCGATGCTTTCAATCCTGACTAAGATTATACTTTCTATCATAATTATAGAATCATATTATGGTATAAATAATTATATTTATTAATTGTTTTTTATTTATTGTATTTGATTTAAACAAGGTATAAATTCTCATTGTATTATTATTCTAAAGTATGTTCTTTTTCTCCTTAATTATCACCATATTAAATCTTTCAAAACTTGAATGCAAAAAATCTTGACATTACTGAAATTAATTACATGTCATGGGTAAGGATGTTGAAATGCATATAGAATCGATTAATATCTTGGAAACAATTAAATAGAATAATTTTCAAAACCTTCAAAAAAATAAAAAATGATGATCATTCTCAAAAGAAATCTTGATGAGGGATTGAAATGTAAAATATCTCACAGAAAGAGATCCAAGAATTCTATATAAGAGTTTGTAAGGAGATAAAATTATTAAAATGAGGATATTCTTCCTACAACCCCTGATTAATGGAATGTTTTATTCTTCCAAGACTATAAAAGGATTAATGATTACAATCCTATTATGTATAGAATTGTATCACAATTTATTGTGGTATTGAGGTTATAGATGCTGATATGATTGAAAAGACATACATTTTTTCATGCATATAACATAACCCTACAAAAACAATATCTCTTGAGAGAGAATACACAATATTCTAATATCATATCATCATTACTTGAAGTAGATAATAATTTTGATTAAAAATCACCATTTTTATCTGTTGGTCATCTTGGTCCATCGTTTGATAAATCCAGATGACACCCTCTTTAACCACCAAAGTAAACTCGCTGAAATCTACAGATGGCGGAACATATCCCCAACACCTCCTACGATTAGAAGATTCCCCACCAAAAACTTCAATGTTTGGAACTGGGAAGTCCAAGCACCCCATCAATACGTTCCTTCTGAATAACAAACACACAATAACAAGTGCAAAAAGAAAATACTAGTATGATACATAAGGGATAATGACTTTCTTTAACAAGTTCTTATCGCTAGTGCTCCCACCATGAAACCCATAAGTGAGGGGATATAATCCCTCTGGTAGCACTTAAATCTAGTCATTCTCCCCTGCCTAGGTTTCCACCATCCACCTTTGGACCTAAGGGCTTTGACCTTCAACTTCTGATGCCTTCAAGTTTGTGATGCTATGCCACAACTTCACCTCTATTGCTCTCTCCTTTCCAGAAATAATTGTCCAACATCACTATATAGTGAAAAGTCCTTATGGTCATCCATTTTACACTCACTCATCGATCCATTAATAGAAAGTGCCATTTTCCCTAATATTTGTGGGTGACCTCCCATATAGTCAAATCCACACCCTGACACAACTAGGGAAACCTATAAATAGTAAAAGTTCACACTTCATTCATCGCCTTCAGAACTCTATGCTATTATTAAAAGTTGTCCCCTTCTATCTGCATCACTTCGTCCTCCATAACATGATTGGGTACTCAAAGCACATGCATCAAAATTTCTTTCTCTACATTCCATCACTTAGATTCCACTGTGTAGCTGCCATTGGCCTTCATCCATTGAACTTACTATCTAGACGCACCTTCCAGTGAAATACCATATGCTAGACTCACTTAACCGCATCCACTGAGTTGCCTCCAACTACACTTTCTGATGGGTTCACTCATCCATTTTCACTAAGTGAACTTCCTGTAAACTTCTTACTCTAACTTGAACCCGGAATCCATGGTGAAGATGAAGTGTCTCCATCCAAATTTTCCAAGTGTAACTTCTAGTGAACTAACCTCTGAAACTTCCAATACTTAATCTAGAAAAAAATTCTCACACAGAACCTAATAATATTCTGCTTGATAATTGTTTTCATAGTTTAAACCTAATAACCTCCCACTAAAATACTATTATAAAGGCTCTCACCAAAGTCCCAACAGTCAATATTGGTCCATCCATCCAACACTCGCATGGTTATCCAACATGAAACATCCGATTTTTCAGGCTCCCATTGAAGAAATGTGAAGGGACCAGTTAGGAATGAACTCAACAATGGGGAGTGGGTGAGAAAAGGTGAATTAATGTTAATAAATTTCAATACTTTTTATAATTTTAATCCCTTTCATTTTTACCTCTATCACTGGTTAAGTTGAATTGGTTCTCTTCCACTCTCTTCTCACCTTTGTTATTACATGCAATACATTCAATCACACACACACAAAGGGCATAACAATTTACAAGGTTCATCTCTCAATAAGATAAGAGTACTACTTAGTGTGATCTAGAACTCACCGAGACCACACTAACCACTAGAATTCACATGTGAGCACAAATGAGCAGGGTATGACCTTGAGAGTCATGTTTTATCATCTCCCTATAGTGATTTTGTGTATCTCACAACTACAATGATAATATTTTGGGCAACAAGAAGTTGTTGATGTGCTTATTGATATTCTTATTCCTTTTCTTTCACTTGCATATTAACTTGAAAGTACTCCTTTGTATGCAAACAGTGATGCACACAACTCCTTATTCTTCTCTTCACAATAAAAAATATGAGTTCTACCTTTCTTGCAAAAGAGTAATACTTTTTCTTCTTCTTCTTCTATACGAACTGGAGTGCATAAAACATTTACTCCCATGCCGTAGAATCACACAACATTTCTTCTTATTCTTCCCTCTTTCATTGAGAAACACTTTGAAACTTAAAATTCAATAAAAAATGGTCACCATTTATAAAACATGATGTATTGATCCTTATTTTGACTCCTAGTTGGCATACACTTCATCAAACAACCATGATAAATCCAATGACATTTCCTTGCTAGTCATTTTGATAGGTGAAGAACTCAACTTAAAATGCCTTGAAAAATTCTTTTTTTAAAAATGATATCTCTATTTCATGCAATGCTAATAACTTCAGGTCAGTATGACTAATCTCCACAACATAAACAAGATCACCATTTCCAAGAGGTGAAAATCCCAAACAAAATGCCTTACCAAACGCTAATTTCCAGTATAGATTACCATTTTGCACTTCTTTGAATATCATAGAGAATGATCAGGATGAAGGTAAATGATGAGTAAAATGGATTTTTCTCACTCATATATCGCACGTGTCCATATGTTTTAAATGGATGTAAAATACAATAAAAAACTGAACCCAAAATTGATTTTCCATATGTACTCCTGTGTGATTCATAAACCAAAACATGCCATGCCACATAAAATGAAGTCCATTGGATCTGGTGCTCTCCAGTGGCTCATCGTGCCACCCCACATGGTGTAGGCTAAGCATCAACCCATGCTCTACATACCTGCACCGACCCGCACAATAGATATGCCTCTATTCTATGTTGTTGATCATAGCTGGCTCTCCTTTAATCTTGAACAGGTTTCCCTATGAGATGTCTTGGCTACTCAAGTAATCTATAATAGAGTTGATATATTTTTTACAAACTCCTCTTAAATTCCATTGCAAAATAAATAGTCAATATTCTAAACATAAAGACACAAATTCTAGCCTTCTTCAGATATTCTTTTTCTCTCCTTTTAACTTCATCCAAGTAATGTTATGCATCCTATAAACATGAACAAATATTATCAAAATTATTCAAAACATAGATAAACAAATGATCATTATAAATTCTACATGGAACACAAAATAATTACTCAGTTTTTCCTTAAAAAATAAATAAATCTTTCAAGAGTTTCTAAGTTAAGAAGTTCTTTTTAACATTATTGGGTTCTCCAATTTACTTCATATCCCTTCTCCTTTATTCCAATCCTTCTTCAACATATTGAAATCAAACTTCAATGATACTCTATAAACATCGACAACAAATACAACACAAAAAAAGTGGGATAAACCCCCCCTTTTTTATTTTTTTCAATACCCATATAAAATGATATGTCAATATGTGATTTTCAACCATTTCCTCTCCCCACTTTCTCATCAACATTTAATTTCATTTTACTATACCCCCCTTATTGATAAGAAATAAAAATTTCTTGAGAGAGGATAGTTTCAGTTCATGATTAAGTAATGTTCCATCAATAATTCCACTCTAAGTCTACTTGATCAATGCTTGGTGTAGAAAATAAGAGGGTTTGATTTAGACAACAAAGCTATCCATTATTATTTGAATTTGATACTAACTGAAACGAGACACTATTTACCTTTCTCAAAAGTTGTCTAATTATTTCAGGCCGATACAGTTGATTAAAACCAATTAATATATAAATCTCTCATGAAATATATCAACCTGATTCCTGAAATTACTTCAATACACTAGTTAAAAACATCCAAGTACAATAAGTAGTAAATTTATGAAAACAAATATGAATCTTCTTCGAATACTTCCACTTTTATGTTATTGAATAAACAAGTTTCCCCATTTCATGTTAGAATCTGATTTTGATAACCAATAGATTAAGAAAATATACCTTTTAAATGAATTTTGATTAAAAACTTTATAGAATATTCATATTTTATTGAAATAAAAATTCCAACAACTTATTATTTATTATTCACTTGCCTCCCCTATAAAGAGACACTCTAATAAATCTTTATAATGGAGAAACTCTTTAAAATATAAAATATATGATGTTATATGTAGAGAAAACCCACAAATGGATCACTTTGAATTGATATCCAGATTTGATAGCATACTCAAATTCCTTATCTAAAATGATTATCCATCATATTTCTTTAGAATACCACTTGAGAGATCAATCCAGGATGGTGAATTCTTTATTTACCTATCTAATTATAAAAAACTTCTATTGTTCTCTAATTCTCCCCTAAGACCATACTTTACATTTAATTATTTACATTGTAACCAAACAAATAAAATATATAAAGATAAGAGAATAAGGTGGTTCATCCTACTCCTTAATGTGAACACCAAGGTTGAGAGTATTTTGTCAACCTAGTTGCTCCATTCATTATACTTATACATATATAATTTTAGATTTAAATTATCCTTAGATAACTTGTATATCTTCAAAACCTATTTTTTTCTATAGACAAATTTTCTTCTCATTATTCCTCATGCCTAATGTAGCTTTAATCATCTTTAAGGCTTCTTATTATGCTATAAGAATGGTTAGACATATTTTTTACATTGTTTCCAGATTCTTTTGCATCTTACACATAGTTCTTCTTTTCCAATTGGGTTTTAATTTAGTTATAACCTCTCACAAAATTCGAGATCTTTGTATGGAATATCTTTTTCTCCTTTGGCACAATATTTTGTTTTTTATTCTTATATCTTCTTTTCTCTCTCTAAATTTTATATCCAAAAAACTTAAAAAATATTTGAGTACATTGGAAACCTTCTTGGAATATCCATATGGATTCTTCTAATCTTCTTTCTTCTAATTAGTCCTTTTATATAAGGAACAATTCTTGAAATTCTTGTGATTATTACCCAAGGATCTCTCATATATATTCTTTGACACTTTATTGGGAGTATTTTTGATATGAAGCTTCCTTATGTTTCTTTCCCAAGCATGTCCTTATTTCATCTTTAACTTTTGTTGACTTATTTTTTCATTTGACTTTGATACATGATGAGATAGACATGCACCATTTCTATTACTACACCCATTTCAATAACCACATATTTCTTCAAGATTTCCAAATCTGTTTGAGGTAAATATAGTTTTATTAATATGTGGATATTTATTTATTTCAAGCTTCAAACCATGAAATGGTATTCATTTGTACTTATGAAATGAGTGTATTTTACCAAAAATTAAATACAAAATGAACAATTCTATTAAAACACCAACAAATACCAACAATCCTCTCGCTATAATTTTTTTTTCAAATTTTCAAGCAAACCATTTCTGGGACTTCTCTACCACTGGTTGGGATCTTCTCAGACAACCAGCTTCTATGTTTAATTTTATATCCACCATAGTCATGGTGGGAGGCTTCTCATCATTTTTACTTATCTAAATTTTATATATTGTTTCATTTAAACCTACAAAATTTGTGAAAATTGATTTATTATAAAATTTATATTTAGCTATGGATGGTACCTTCTTCTTTGAGTCTACCCAAGAATAATCATTAGTTAATGTAATGATCTTATTTCCACATGAAAGATGTATTTTGATAGAAGATTACTCCTTATAACAACCTATGGTATAATTTCCTCTCTCCTCCAACCATGAAGTCTCAACATGTGTCGTTTAAAGATTGGTTACTTTGATCTCTAATTCAAGACACTTTATATTGAGTGAGTTCTTATGATCTTTGATCAACATAGTTCCCTCTTCATAGTCTTTCCTCACCCTTAAAAATTTCATCATCATGAATTTTGATCTTTTTTTTAAAAAAATGATTCAAGATCCTTGATTCTCTTAGATTTGACATCTAATTTTATATTCTTGACATCAATAATTTTTTAGATTTTATTTAAAATAATAGATCTTCACTTCAAGAGTCTTATTAATCTATTCCTTATCTTGAACTACTTTGACCATTTATTTTGAAACTTGGAACATATCTCTTTAAGATCAAAATTTATTCCTTCAATGAATCCAACTAGTTTAAAGATATTTTTAAATGTATGAATCTTGTATTTTACATATTTTTCTATAACATCAGACTCTTCCTCAAGATGAGTGATTTATTCCTGCATGATTTTAAAAATCCCATTGATAATAGACACTAATTCTCTAGGATAACCATGCATCATATACTTTATTTCATTAACAAAACATCTGTTGACATGGAATAACTCCCACAAGTGATTGAATATTCTAATGGATAATTTTAGAAATATTTTTCACATACCTCAAGGTCACTTGAATTGGTTGATCCTTTTGAGATAGAAGACCTATGAATTTCCTTGATGGTAGAACGAAACATCATTTATTCTATATTTAGATCAGATATGTCCTTTTTTATTTTCATTTCATGTAGGAACCAACTCTTATTATTCTTTTAAATAAGAGGGAAATCTTCTTCAATCTCTTCTTCTCTTTGTTTACCCCATTCATCATAGTATTGGTAGAGATATAATTTTGATATGAAATAAATGATTATTCACCAAAACTAAACTTCATTATAAATTCTAAAAGTAAGAATCAAATATTCAAAAGAGAAAAACTCTAAAATAGAGAATCCAATTAGAGGTTAACTGAGATTTGATACTAGTTGAGGGGACCAGTTTGGGACGAACTCGACATTGATGGGAGAGGGGTGAATCAATATTTGTGACTTTTAATCCTTTTATACTTTTAATCCCTTTCCTTTTTTACTTCTATCACCAGTTAAGGTGAATGGGTTCTATTATCCTCTCTTCCCACCTTCATTCTTACATGAAACACATATAAACACACAAAAACAAAAGGAATAAAAATTTATAAATTTCTCCTTTAAATAAGATAGGGATAATGTTTGGTGTGATGATGGACTCACCGACACAACACTACCCACTATAATTCACTTATAAGTACAAACAAGCAAGGCGTGACTTTGAGACTCATGTTTTCATGTCTCCCAATAGTTCCTTGGTGAATCCCGCACATAGGTGAATCCAACACATAGAATGATAATAGTTTGGGTAATAATAAGCGAGTATAACACTAATTGAGAACTAAGACAAGTTGTTGATGTGCTTCTTGGTCTTTTTCTTCCTCTTTTTTCACTTGCAAATCAATATGCAAGTGCTCATTTGTATGAAAATAATGATTCACACAACACCTTCTTGTTCTATTCATAGTAATAATTTTGAGTGCTAACTCTCATGCATAGGATCCAGAATTATTCTTCTTCTTGTATGTGAACTGGAGTGCACATAGATTTTCCTCCTATGTTGCAGGACCATATAACATTTCTCCCACTTCTCCCCCTTCTATTCTCTTATTCTTCAGTGCATACAATCTGCACTAGTTCTTCATTCTTGTATTTGACTCACAAGATGTACGAAAATAATAATAGAGTCATATCTTCTTTCCTTTTCTTCGATACACATGATATCTTCAGTTATTTACTATATCGTTCCTCTTAAATTTTATTTCTTCAACCAATAGAATATATATATATATATATGATAATAACTGAAAAAAAATTAATTTATCCTCTTTTTTTGATCATATTTATTTATAGAAAATATGTGAATACATCTATCTGAATTACCATAAATATTTGTAATTCAAAAATCCCAAATTCTTGGAATTTGGTTTATAGATCTTTATATTAATTCCCAAAGACTTGATATTTTTAATCTCCTGTATAAACTGATTCTCTATCTATAACTGTATGCAATATGCAGTTACTATTGTGAGTTATTTATATTTGTACCTACAAATATTTTCAGCATCTTCTTCTTTTAATGATGACTACATGTATATAATATGTATATAAACATATGAATGTATCCATTAATTCTCTATCATAGGTTTTGACTTCATAATTCATGGAGAAAATAACTCCATAAATTCTTCCTTCCCTTCCATATACATCAACTCGCTAAAATCATGACAAACCATATCATGATATTTATTTCATTGAATAATTTTATACCTAACATAATCAAATTATTTTTGATGATCATTTGAATGAGTTTAAATGAAATATTAATCACCTATATCATCCAATGAAGAATTCCCAACATTTTATTTTATCACTGCTTTGATTCTGGATGAATTTCAAAATCTTCCATGTCTAGATCCACCCTCATGAAGTTTTGATGACCTTTACATAGGTGAAATGATCTTTAAACAGATGGAATTTATCCTCAAAATTACCTTTATGCAACATCAAATGACCTTCACACTGGTACTAATGACCTTTAAACAGATTTCTATAACCTTTACATAGCCAGTATAAACCAAGAATTACCTTTATGTACCACTGGACTCTGCCAAATTTCATACCTTTACATAATGATCCATGACCTTTATGTTGTTAGTGTAATCCCTATATGAACTTTACGTAATAAATAGAAATTTATAGTTACCTTTATATACCAGTGAAAATTACAGACTTCAATATGATTCCTCTCCAATAAAAATGACTACCTCCATGACATGTTTGATATTTACAAATAATTCAATTGAAAAATTCATTTAATGTTAACTACAACATGGTAATCTCTATTCCAATCCTCTGACAATATTCATTCATTTTCCTCTTTCATTGAGAAAATTCTATACACTTTGAATTCAATAAAAAATAGTCACCATGGATACAACATTGTGTAGTGATCCCTATTTTGACTCTCAATATGCATACACTTAATCAAAACACCATGATGATTCCCATGAAATGTCCTTACTAGCCATTTTTGATAGGTTAAGCACGCAATTAAAAATACCTATAAAATTCCCAATTTGAAAATACTCTCCCTGATCATGTGACACCAAGAACTTTAAGTCACCATGATTTATCTCCATTGCATAAACAATCACACCATTTCCAATAGGCAAAACTCCTAGAAAACTCTCCTTACCAAATGCATATGTTCATTATAGATTTCCATTTTCACTTCTTTCACTTGAATGGAGAATTATTAGGATACAAGTAGATGATGGGTACAACAACATCATCTCACTTATATATCACATGTGTCCGTATGTTTTAAACAAATGAAAAGTATGTTGAAAAACCGAATCCCACATTGATTTTCCGTATGCATTCCCATGTGATTAATAAACCAAAACACACTATTCCACATCCAATGAAGTACATTGGAGCCGGTTCTGTCTAGTGGTGCATTGTTCCACCTCAAACAGTGTAGCATAAATATCAACTCATGCTCCAAATTCCAACATTGTAACAAACCAACTCAGGTCGACCTGACACATCACCCAAGATGGATCACTATAAAGTAAAGATCATCATAAAGACCAAAACATGTCTCATGTATAACTAAAAGGATTTAAATAAATAGAGTGTAACATGGAATAAAAGGGTGCATAACCATGATATATACAAACTAATCCAAAAAGGATAATCCTGGTAACAAAAAAAAGTTATGACCAATGCCAAAACCACATCTCTATGTAAACATCTGTCACCACCATCCCAACCCACTAAAAGGGAAATAATATCCAAGATAAGACAAAAATATATATGCAACCCTTACCTTTACCTCTATCCTATAAAAATAAATCTACATACACCCTAAGGCATATGTAGGGTTTGAGGCAAACACCTAGTAGGATACCACTATGAATCTATATGATGTCTGTCACAATGAAACCATTAGTTCTATCTTTAAAATAAAACAAGTTTACAAATCAATTTCCTTTTAAATAACTTTTCATAAAATATCATTTAGTTATATTTAAAACAAACCATATTAAAAGCCACAATAATATGTGTATAAGCATAAATGAAAACATTAAGGGAAATAATAAAAATCATTTATAACTCAAAAGATAACCAAGTGAGAATTTAAAACATGATACATAAAAAAACCAAGAGCATAAAACATAATTAGGCTCTAGCTTATGAGAATATGTAATTAGGAAATGTAAGGAACGCTAATATGATATAAATGTGAATACTATGACACTGAACCCTACCACAATCAATTGATATCATAACCATATCCCTAGTGCCGCTACACTCTGTAAGGTTTTCATATGTCCACACCCAAGGTCCCTAAAATGTTCTCATGTGCTATGCTTTCACCAAACATTCAATAAACCATGCTCATACTTTTATAAAACATTTTTCACAAGTGAATAATCATTTCTCCCATGCTTGAGAATCCATTTTAGAGTTAAAACCATGTTTGAGAAAATTCATTGAACACATGGTGTGACAAATTTATTTTAAAAGAAAAATCCTTTATAAAAACTACTTCATAAGCCATCCAAGGTATAATTTCATAAAAGAACCCTCATATATTTCAAATCAATAAATTTCATAAACCAAACCAAAGGAACTTACAAGAACATAAGGTAAATAAAGGGACAAAAACATTGTCTAGAGAAAACTATATTAACAATGAAGAAAACCTAGTTACCTTTAAAAATAGAGATTGGAATAGGAGAGATCGAGTCCTCACAAGCTTAGATCCACAAGATACATCATCATTTACCCATCACACCCTATAGATCTAAAAATAATATCCCAATTGGGTTCTATTATATGAATTTTTAGTTGTTATCACAAAACATAGTATAAACATATTTAATAGAAAAATATTACATTTTCTAAAAAATATTAGAAACCGTCACAGAAATATTAAGTCTCAAATACCCTCCATCATTTGAATTTGAACAAAACTAGGTGTATGGGATGGTCGATCATTCATAGTTGATGGTGCCTCCTAATATTGGAGAGTTATTATGAGTGTGATGAGTTGACTTAACTGTAGTTGGCAGTAAAGGATTATCCATAGCTAGCTTGTTGAAACTTTAGAGGCAAGTTTTGAGTAAATCATTTTCATGATTTTATAAGATGGGGCTTCACCCAATAGATCAAGGATCCATGATTTAATGTGGTTGGATAGTCAAATTACAACCTTGAACTCTCTGAGTAGTGACATATCCATAAATTATAGAATACGAGGAGTGGTTCAAAGATCATTGACACTAGAATAGTCAAGTGACAAAGTATTATAATTCTAGTACACAGGGTTGCTAGAGTTCGATAAAATAGTGGGAGAAATTTAATTATTTAATAATTATTTAATAAAAATTTATAAAAGGTAATCAAGATAAAGTACTAACTGATAAAATTTTGTTATATATAAAATGGAAATCACCAACACCACCAATACATTATCACTGCAATAAATACTAGATAAAAAAAATATCCTGATTATTCATAACTTCCAAGAGTGGTACATGCACCTGTTCATAGTAATACACCAATAAAGAAATATTTATGTGTTGTATTCCTCACTTCATACTGAGACTCCTTAGGGGGATAGAAAAATGGATAATGAAAGGTACAAAAATCATATAGACATTGCACTATATGTATAATGTATCATGTTTTCATCTATGTACAATCAACTGTATAAAATGCATGAGGAAAAAGATGCCTATAGGATTATAACTCATCTCTAAGAACTATATCAGGTGAGAGAAAGGAAAGAAAGGCATGAGATATCTAGTGAACTGTATAGGTGTAGGATAGAAGAAGGGAATCAAGTAGCACCTCATGTACTCAAGATGATAGGGTACATTTAGATACTTGAAGCCCTTGGGTTCAAACTGAACCAAGAATTAGAAACCGATCTCATTCAATCCTACTTAATACTAATCTTATTGATTTGAATTGTTAATTATAATATGAAAAACATGAGTAAGTCATTTCAACATCTTTTGGATTTATTTCTCCAATATGATAAGGATATAAAGAATATCAATTCTTCAGTCCTTTTGGAGAAAAAGAGGAGGAATGGAAAGACTAAGGCGTCTAAGGATAAATCCAATTCGAAGACACCTAAGAACCATCCTTACAAAAATTCAAAGATACATAGGGAAGAAAATAAATAGGATTATATATTGTTTTCAAGTGGAAATAAAATACAATGGAAGAATAATTTCATAGTTGGGAAGCAAAATTAAGACGACACTTCGACTTCAAGTATTTTTATCATTGAATGCAATAAATATTCATCTAAAAGTTGGGTATTAGATAAAACACATGGATCACATATTTATATTCAAATACAAGAACCAAGTAGATTCAAGAATATTTAAAAAGGCATGGTGGATCTATAAACTACAAATAGTGTGAGTCTGGAAGCCTAGGAAGTGGGATATTATCACTTAACTTTTCCTAGTGGTCTGGTTCTTGTATTGAATAATTGTTATTATATACCTTTAGTAACCAAAAACATAATCTCAATATGAAGTTTGGATACTATGGTATTTTATTTCAATTTTGGAAATAAATTTTGTCTCTTTTATAAGGATAACATGTAGAACCCCAGGACGCCCTAAGAGGGGAGGGGTGAATCAGGGTGTCAAATTTTTATTTTAAAGTATCTGATCTTGTTCCCACATTGGTAGGAATGTGTTAAATCTATATGATGGATATGAACAATAATTAAACAATCACATGAAAATATACCACACATGTAACACCCCAAGATTTCATAGTACGTTATCTCATTAAAGCAATTCAATAGCTTGCGCTACACGTAACACCGAGTTCAAGCGCACCAAAACTTACCAAACTAGCCGTTCAAAAAGCGGTTATGAATAGTATTAACTGCAATTTGAATCTTATATACTATATAATTTTAAAATCCATTCTATTCGTTTCTTAGACATAATATAAGAACAAATTCATTTTTTTAGATAAAAGAAGTATTTTTCAAAAAAATGCAACATTACCGCCTTTTAATGGCGAACCCTTTTTTAAAACCAATATTTTAAACTTTTATATATTCAATTTAATGAAATTAAATTATTTATTAGAAGCGGGACATACAAATTTAGTTTGGATAATTTTTTGGTACTTTTCTAATAACTTTCATATTTTGACAAATAGTGTAAAATACTATGTTTTAATTGAAAACAAATTTTTTAATCGAAATAATTTATAGTGTTAAATTAAGCATTTGAAATGTTTTGAATTATAATTAGATTATATTTTTATAATTTAATACAATTTAGGTCATTATAAGTAATTTCACATTTAAATTTGACATAAATACATGTCAATCTTTTGATAGTTTTTACTTTTTAAAAACTCGCTTTTTGGTTTTGACAACGAGAATTAATTTTAAATTAATAAATGCAACTTATATGTTTTGAATTTGGTAAAATAGACTTCATTTTTGAATTCATAACATCAAAATTATCTTAGGGTTATTTTTTGGTATTTTTCTGAAAACTTTCAATTTTTGATGAATAGTGAAAAACATTGTGTTATAATTTAAAACTGACTTTTTATTTAAATAATTATTTATTTTATTTATATTTATTTTAAGTCAAAATAGATATATAATACCTATATAATTTCAATGTAATTCATTGGAGTCATTTTATAATAAAATTTTATGTACAAAATTTTATTGAACTTTTAACATTTTTTTTACCCACCTCCTATGAGCATTTGCAAATTTGCATAAAACTTAATTTTACTGCTTCTGTGAGTTGAATTTAAAAAATCTGATAGAAACGGTTAATATCAGTAAGTAAAATATGGTTCAATAAGATGAGAATAATTTTTTTTGTGAATAGTAACTTTTGACTTTTATTTACCACAGTTAAAAGTAAATAGAGTAATTAAGGGTAAAAATGATATCATAATTACCCTAACACATGTAATAATTCTATTTGATAAATATAATTCGACCAAAAAAACCTTAAGAATAAAATATGATCTATTTGGTCCACTTGGATTAAATTAGGAAATTTATTATTATTTTATTTAAAGAAGAGTTAAAAGAGTTAAATTCAAAGTTTAATAACTAAATTTTTTTTAATATAGGGTTACACATAATATAAATTTTACTATAAATATTCATTAGGAAGCTAAAAAAATTTCCTACATAATAAAATTTTATTTATAATTTTTAGACATTAAATAATTTAATTTATTTATAACACAATGATGATATAATAATTACATTATTAATGAAATATTAAAATAATTGATATTATAAATATCCAAATAAATGTAAATTGAGACTTATGATAAATTAAACTAATTTTATAGGTTAATATGATATGTTAGGGTTGGTTAAATAAATTTTATTCTAAGTGATAAAGTTTTTATGACTTTCAAAAAAATCCAATACTAAATAGTGTCAAAATTGACACAATTGAGTTTTTAAAACAAATACTATATTATTAATTGATATAATATTCCTAAAAATATAAGGTTCAGAAAAAGGAATTATATAAGGTTATATATATTAATAATGAACCACATGGGGTTTTCTTGGCTTGTTATAGTAAGTTTATTAACCATATAATATAAAAATACAAAGAGACAAGGTAAATGTCAAACTATTTAACTAAGAGTTAGATCTAAAAGATAAGGTTAGTATTATGACATAAACCTGTATAAAACCTATTGGTTGAGAGGTTTTAGAACCATATCCACCTTATCCTCTAAATAATTTATTTTTTAGCAATTAGAAACTGAAAATGATTTTATTATAAAATAATATTTCAAGATTTTCCTAAAGTGTCCCTCACCTCTATTATAAAAAGGAACTTCCCATTCTCTTAATTTCACACCTCCAAATCCTTTTGGATCTGCCAAAACCTGCCAAAAATATCCTCCAAAATTTCATCCCTTAATCCTAGAGGCCTTTCTTTGGTCAGAAAGCCAACCTAAGGAGCCCTTTTGATCAAATCAAATGGAAGAACCCGAAGAAGAGGTAAATATTTCATCACCTCTTTTAAGTTCTTTTCTTCTTCCGCTTCCTCTTTATTTGTTGTTTCCATACCAAAATAATAACTCCATTACCTCATACATACTGTAATGTTATTATAAATATGGTATAACCATATTCATTATTCTATCCATCCTATAAATGACAAATTCACCATACGTGCGTACGTACGGCTTGCCGTCTCCACGTCATAGTGTAGTTTTTTATTCAAACACTCAATTATTTGGATGGGTATAATAATGAGTATAAATGATGTAAATAGTAATTATAATATGTTAATTATTCTGTATATATTATATACCATACAATTACATATGATTTAACCATCAATATAATGATATTATCGCTCGTGCGTACGTACGGATTACCGTCTCCACGACACGATTAGATTCATTCCCACATTTACTATTCAACGATGATTATAAAAATATATATTATTAATAAGTATATAATATATTATATAATAATTATACTGGATATATATATATATGTATGTACTTAAATATATCTTATTCACTTACTTCCGTTCAATACGATATGAAAACAGAAACAACGTTTATGCGTACGTACGACCTACTGTCTCCATAAACAGTACCTTCCATTTCATATATCTATCTATTATAAATATTTATATTCTAAATATATACGATATATAAATAAAGTATTATATTCCGGAAGTATTTAAATCATGATCTAAATGATACGATTAAAAATAACAAGTTAAAACACGTACAATAAAGAAAGTGATTATTACTCAAAATGTGAATTTAACATGGAAATAATTATTAAATAGGTAGTATAAATTCATAAATGAATCATCTATGATATAATAAATATGAATATGGTTTTTTTATAATTTAATAACATACTATTGTCATTATAAAGGAGGTTAAACGTACCCTTAACCAAAGGAAAGTGAAAGGTAAGGGTTAATTTCACAATCTCTTTATTATCCGAGGTTGTTTTTACGTAAGTATCTACTGGGAAATATTTATTATCCATTTACATGTTTAATAAAAGAGTTTTCAAAGGGATTATTTTTAAGGTACTTTTTACTAAAACATCATTTTAATTTTTTTAAATATTTATTCTTCTAAACCTTTATCATTAATGTGCATGTTTTCAAAATGGGTTTAAGGATTTATTTATATGGACATGAATGTTTTAAAATGTTAATTCCTTTCAAAAGTTTCAAAGTGGTATGGAAAACTTTGATTCAAAACTATCTTTTAAATTACTTTCTTTATATGACTTTTAAATGATTTCATGAAAAAGGAATATTTCTCTCAAATATTTTTACTGATCATTTTCAACTATGTCAACATCCTTTATGGAATATTATTCTTGATCGAGGTTGATTTATTATGATAAAAATCTTCCATATTGTATTGAAGGTTTTGTGATATGTTTGATAGTGGATGTGTTATTTTTATACCATTCATGCTTTATAGATAAAGTATTGACATTTAGTATGCTAGTTTTAATACGAATGTTTATGTTATGTTTAAACCATTTCATATGAGGAATGCATTGGACTTAGTAAGTGATGGGTGGAGCCCGCTATAGCTCCTCGATGCATCAGTAGGTCTCATGAGACAAACTAGTGTCTTGGCACAAGGCCTTGAAAAAATCTTATTTGTAGTCTTGGCATAAGGCCTTGACTATGTGGTTATGAAGTTTGGAATTATGCATTCCATCATTATGAAATGGATATGGATATTTCATGTGATTATTCGACTAATAGAATATCCATGTGAATAAGTAAATTGAATTATTTGATTTATATTTTCCATATTATGCTGAAGTTTAAGTTTAAAAGGCTTTTGTTTTAGTTTTATACATTGCCTTAAATGTTTATGCTTATTTATGAAAGTTTCCACTATATTGTTATCCTTAATGAGCATCTGAGCTCACCCCTTTATTATGTTTTATTTTCCCAGGATTCCAAGAAGTGTATTATGATTGATAAGAAGGGTTAATCTAGGGGATTAATGGAATTATCAAAGGATCATTTATGTTGTGTTTTATTTTCTAATGTGTAATGTAACGTTCATGTATGTAATCTATTTTCTAAGACTGCTAAACTGATCGGTCTTTCGGGACTTGATTCCTTGTAATCATGCCAATGTATTAAAATAATTCACCGACTCTGGTCTTCTAGGGTTGGGGTGTTACAACACAACACTTTTACTTGGTTCACCATAAAGGGCTACGTCCAAGGATCATACGTAAACAATGTTTTAGTCGTAACAAAATCCACTAATATTTACTAGTTTTGTAGTATAAGGGTTCGTACATAGTCACTCTATGCCAGGAATACTGCCTTTACAATAATTCTATGATATCTTACTACGTCCCTCAGAACACTTCCGTCGAACCCCCCTTACTCATTTCCATGGGAGAAGTCTTACTCAGTTTGTTGACTTGAGGGTCTCTTCAATAGATTTGCATTTAAGTCTTTGTCTCAGTCTAGCATGAGACACTTCTTTCATCAAAGTCCTGAATTGATGCACTTGAAATAATTGATCACACAAACTAGATATTCAAAAGCCTGTCAGAATCTTAACACTACACTCACGCACAATACCTGAACATGTACGCAATATTTGGGATTTTTCATACAAGATGACTTTCACATAACCCCTACTTTCCGCGCAACCCTTATCTTTCCCAAAACTACACCAAAGGGTTAAATTGGTCTTTTTAGACTAAAGGAACGCCTTGAACACAAGATTAACTCTCTTAAATTCTTTCTCATACAAATCTTTCGTGCGGTAGAGAAACCAAATTTTTGTTGGAAAATTCTTTTGCTTATTTCATGGGGGTAGCCACCTATTTATAGGCCTTGATGAACCTACACACAAGTTCCCAACACATCTTTTTCAGTGCATGCAATATTCTTCATGAGCGTGTAAAACCCCTTTTGAAGTCTCATTGGGCGCGTAAGATTCTTCCACATAACCTAATTTTTCACCCACAATTTATGTATTGTGCACACTTTTTGCCTTTTCCATATTTTAATGCATTGATCCCAAATCAGGGCTTGTGTGCAAGTTTCTAAACACCCTTCAATATTGCACGCAACCCCATTTTCCAAAGACACTTTTCTCCATATTCCACTTTTTGGACCCAAAATTTTTGCAAACACTGGGAAACGAAGCCACCTTCAATACTGTTGCCCACTTAAACTGTATGATCCCTATACTGGAAAACTTTCTGAACATATAGTGAGGATTGAAAAGAAACACAAAACATACTCCATTTCATGCATAGAACGGTTTTGGTTCCAAAAATCTCCCCCTTTAGGTTTGTTAGCAATCTCCAGATAAATTCAATAGAGCACCAACCACTATCAAAACCTGAAACGTAAGAATCAAATCATCCAAAACTCTAAGTCTACGTGAGTAATGCTCAGTGTAGAAAATAATATGGGAAGATTGAATTTGGTTCATGTGTTTTGGAATTCTTAAAGACACCCAAGCTATTCTCTTACTATGTCATAGAAGCATTACATGTCCTGAATGTATTCCATATCCTCATAACACCAAATTCTCATCATGTTAGAGAAGCATTACATTTCCATTACATGTAATGAATTTATTCCTTCTCCCCCATTGAAAATAAACCCAAAGATCAGTATTTGTTCATTTTCCATCTCAAAACACACTCCCCCCTGGATAGTGTCTCTCCCATAAACCTGCATCACATCCAAAAACTGATTAAAAAAAGTTATCATAACTAGGGACAGAGGGAAATTCATAGCCTCCTCATGCACTAGGAGGTGGATGAACATCAAGGTTCAATCGATGCTTCTCAAACACATTTATTGACAGAGGCTTAGTCATAATTTTAGCCACTTGCTCATCTGTTCCCACATGTTCTATATTGATCACGCCTTGTTCAACTTTTTACTTGATGAAGTGATATATGATTTCAATATGTTTTGTATGATAATGCTAAAAATGATTCTTTATAAGATCAATTGTGATCTTATTATCACAGTAAATCACCATTGGCTATTTTACCACAACACCTATATTAGTCAGTTGCTGCTTCATCTAGAGTAACTAAGTGCATGACTTTGTAGCGAATATATATCCAGATTCAGCAGTACTAAGAGAAGTACTTTCCTATTTCTTGATCAACCAGGCCACATATTTCTTACCAATATAGAATGCTTCACCACTAGTGGATTTTCTGTCCACTACATCCCCATCCCAGTCACCATCTAAAAATGCAGATAATTCATTATCTTCTCCTATAGCAAAGAATAAGCCATAATTTTGGGTACCTTGAATGTACATCATGATTCGTTTAACTTCCACCATATGTTATTCCTTTGGATTACTTTAAAAGAGATTCTCTAAACATATTTCAAAGACAATATCTACCCGTGTCGCTGTCAGGTACATTAAGATTCCAATGATTCTCCTATACATTGGGATCTGTAGACATCCCATCCTCATGTTTTTTGATTTTTTACAACCGCAATCGGAGTCCCCATTGGTTTGGAATCTTGCATATTAAATTTCTTCAACATCCATTTTGCATAATTTTCTTGAGAAATGAAAGTTTAATCCTTCTTCTGAATCATCTGTGGCCCTAAGAAGTATGTGAGTTCCCAAATCATAGACATTTCAAATTATGACTTCATGTGATTAGAAAATTCTTCAACTGATCCCTGCCTATTAACGACAATGATAATATTATCCACATAAACTATCAACATGAATAAATCTTTATGAGAATTATTCACATAAATATTATGATCTACTCCTCCTCTTTTTAATTCCATCTTCTTAAGATAAGAATCTAGTTGGGAATACCATGATCACGAGGCCTACTTTAAACCATCGAGGGTCTTCTTTAGTTTGAAAACCTCCATTTTATCATCACTAAGAAAGAGCCCCATGGGGTGTTCAATGTATACTTCTTCTTCCAAGACCCCATTTAAGAATTATTTCTTGATGTCCATTTGATACACTTTAAATCCTCTTTGGATTTCCATGGAAAGAAACAACCTGATTGACTCCAGTCTCGTTACTGGAGAAAATGTCTCCTCAACATCAATGCCTTCAATTTTTGAATATCCTTTACAGACCAAACATTCCTTATTTCTAATCAAATTTCCATGCTTATAAAATTTGTTCTTGAAAATCCACTTCATACCAATCACATTCTGTCCTTTGGGTCTATTGACAAGATCCCAAGTCTGATTTTTGTCAATCTGATCTAACTCTTAATTCATTGCTTTCACCCAAGACTCATCCTTTGTAGATTATTAAAATGAGGATGGTTCCAAAATTGATAGAAATTTTGATTGTGCATTATTAATCATTCTCTAAGTTTATTTAGGTTCATTCCAATCCACGATAATGTTGACTGATCAATCTATGATCTTCGATTTCTCCTTTGGGGTTTGATCAAATTCTCTCCAGCTATGGATTCCTCTTCTGAATATTATTCCAAGTCAACTTCATGATGTGTCTTCTGAGATTTTTTTACACCTTACTCTATCTCTGTATTAGCATTTGTTCTATGTTCACATTGTTCTTCATTTTCTATCACATCAGCATAAAAATTCCTTGAAGCATTCATGTTTTTATCTTCAATGATCCTAACATCACTGCTTTCCACAATTCTTCCCAATCAATTATTGAAACACTTATAGGATTTTCTATTCATTGAGTATCTAAGAAATATTCCTTCGTCTAAATTGTATCTATACTTACCTTGATTTCCCTCTTTGTTTCAGATGAAAAATTTTATTCCAAAAACATGAAAATATTTCAAAGTTGGCTTCCTTCCATGCCATAATTCATATGGTGTTTTTTCTAACCCATATATAGACCTATTAGATTTTGAATATACACGGCAGCTTGAACTTCCTCTTTCTAGTAATGTCAAGGAATACAACTCTTGATCATTATAGTTCTGGCCATGTTGTTTACCCGTCGATTCCTACGCTCAAAAACTCCATTTCACTATGGAGTTCTCACATCAACCACCTCATGCTGTATCTCATGCTTCTCTATGTAATTTTCAAATTCAATGGATGTGTATTACCCTCCATTGTCAGACCAGATGATTTTGATCTTCTATCTAGTATCATTCTTGACAAATCTTCGATAGGTTTTCATGCAATAAATCGCTTGTCAATTCCTCTGTATAACGATCACACATGAAATTATACTATAATCATCTATAAAAAGAACAAAGTACCTTTATCCATGTGTTTTGGAAACATTTATCAGCCCACATACATTTATATGAATGAGATCAAGGAGATTAGATGCTCTTTTCTTCTTTGACTGGTAGGAACTGCAGACCAGCTTCCCTCACATACATGCATCACATTTCTTTTTTCATTCATGCTTCAGATTAGGGATATCCATGACTATCTTCATCTTAGATATATTTTCCATGTCATACTGATTGATGTGACCCAATATTCGATGCCACATATTGTTTTTCTCTTCAACTGTTATGTAGAAAATGTTCTCTTTACTGTCGACCTGATATAAGTTTCCATCTATTCTACAACCTTTCATGAGAGGATTCCCAAACTTTCCTCTTATAGTACAACCATTCTGATTGAAGGTCACAATAAGACCCGAGTCACAGAGCTGACTCACACTCAGAATATTATCATGTTGACCATCCACATAAAGGACTTCAGTTTTCTTCAGCTCTCTATTATTTAGCCCAGTACTTCCACAACCTTTTATCTTCAAAGAACCATCATTACCGAACCTCACTATTATATCGACCTTTTTATTAACATCCATTAATAGTTCTGCATTACCCATTATGTGGGATGAACATCCTCTATCAAGAATCCAAATGCTGTTATTCTTTGTAGCCTTGAGGGATACTTCTGCAAGATTGTATTTTTCAATTTTCCTCTTTTGTTTCCATGAGTTATTGTGTTGAGTATAAGACACTGTTGGCCTTTCAAATATCTCTTCCATGTACATGGGTTATTTATATTCAAGCTCTTCTTCTAGAGGGGAAAACCTATTTGAAAGAGCAACATAGTCTTGTTGATGAACATTGAATTTTATCTGACTTTGATATGAGGTGTCCATTTCACTCATCTACCTATAATAAATAGATTTATGGAAAAAGTTAGAATAATTAAAACAATATCCATATAAATTATTTCTTCTAAAAGAATTAGGATATGAATTTGTTCTCCTTTATTGAACTCCAATCTCTTATTCATTAAAATAGCTCCTTTCCTCTTTGCAATAAGACATGGTATGGCCCAAATATCCACAAAACTGACACTTAGTGAGAGAAAATATCTTCTCACTTCTATTTATCCTTATTCCTTATTCTGTGGGATAATAGTTTGACTGCCAGTTATTCCTAGAGGCTCAAGGATAGTCTTATGTTATTCTTTCAGATTGAACTGGGGGTTTCTTTTTCAGCACTTCAGGTAACTTTTCCACATAACCCACTTTCAGCTTGACTTTATTTTAGTCACCTTTATTTTTAGCATTTGACAATTTTACCTGAAAACCAATTCCACCGTTTCCCATGTAAGTGGGTATTTGATCATTCAAAATCTTTTCAACTCCATTAGAACCATGTTTTTCTCTCTCCAAAAGCTTAGAATCTGAGAACCTTCCAAATTGTATTTTCTTCCTTGATTATTTTGAAATTGATTCACTCTCAAGTTTACTACTAATAGTAACAACTTCCTCTTTAAGACCCTAATTAGTATTGGACTTTTCTTCTAGTCTGGAGGTGAGTTCATTGATGAACTTTTCCTTCTCTTCAATTCTTATCTTTAGATCCACTACATCATTAGTGATTTCAAGGATTTTAGACCGCACTTTCACAAATTCTTCCAGTCGTTCAATTTCAGCTTCAAGATGATCAACATATTTATATGATTCTTCTACAATTTATTTCCACTTATTGTAACTCTTACATTTAATATTAGTCTTACTAACAACATCCTTAAGTTGAAAATCAGGATTGGAATTATTTTTCAACTGATTATATCCACCATTATCTTCTGATGGTTCTAATTTTTCAACAGTGGACATCATGGAAGCATGTTTTATAGATTTAAATTCTGGTTCCTATTCCTCATATAAATCATTATCCTCATCATTTTATCCACACAAAAAACTATTTTTATTTATTTTCTTTTAAAATGTGAAGTTTCACTTTTTGAAGAACCTTTTTTGAGGCTTCTCAATGTTTTCAACTTCAATCTCTTCATCATAAATTTTTTTTGAGCACTGAGATGCTATATGCCTAACTTTACCATAATGAAAACATGACAGAGGTAGCTTGCCTTCAAATTTTCCTTTTCCCTTCTTGAATTTCTTGGAAATGAGAGAAATAATTTATTTTTCCTCATCATCCTCACCGCTACTATCTCCAGAAATTTTCATATTTTCTATAGATTTGAATTCCATTTCCTTACTTACATGATTCGTAGCATCTTCCGGTTTGACTCTCATTTCATATGCCACTAGGCTACTCAACAGATCATCCAGAGAGAGCTTAGAGAGATCTCTTTCCTCAATGGATGATAACCTTGCATTATAAAGGGTTGGAAGTCTTCTCAAGATTTTCTTTACAATTTCAGTGTCTTTGATTTCTTCTCCCAGATCTCGAATTGCTCCTATAACTTCAGTAATTAGATTGAAGGAGTCTGCATTCTCATTAGGGTGCATCTTCAGAATGTAAATCCTGTTGTGAAGTACTTGAAGTTTTTCCTCCTTCACTTTACTGTATCCTTCATATATATTTTCAATTTTATCCCACATATACTTTGCTGAGGTGTATCTCATCAACTTTAGATAAATCTAATCTGAAAGAGTTGCGGTGAGAGTATTCTATGCTTTAGCATATACATCAATAATTTTTCTGTCTGTCTCAGTCATAGTCATTCCTGTTGAATTAGTGACCTATATTCCTTATAAAATAGCACACATTACTTCCATTACAAGAGATCTTAGATGAGATATCATTTTTTTCTTCCAAATATGAAAGTTACTTCCATTGAAAAGGGGGAATCCCCTGACATGAGTTTAATTCTTCATGATGGAAACGAACAGATCTAACACAAGAAACCTCCCTCTAATACCATTTGTAGAACCTTGGGATGCCCTGAGAGGGAAGGGGTGAATCTGAGTGTCAATTTTTTTATTTTAAAGTATATCATCTTATTCCCATGTTGGTAGGAACGTGTTAAACCTGTATGATGGATATGAACAACAATTAAACAATCACATGAAAAGAGACCACACAACACTTTTACTTGGTTCACCACAAAGGGATACGTCCAAGGAGAATACACCAAAAGTGTGTTAGTCATACCAAAATCCACTAATATTAACCAGTTGTTGAGTACAAGAGTTTGGACACAGTCACTATATTTCAGGAACACCACCATTACAATAATTATGAGATAGATCACTACGTCCCTCAGAACACTTCCGTCGACTCCCCCTCGCTCACTTCCATGGGAGATGAATTACTCTGTTGACTTGAGGGTCTCTTAAATCGATTTTCATTGAAGTATTTGTATCAGTCCATCATAAGACACTGCTTTCATCTAATTCCTGAATTAATGCACTTGAAAGTACTGATCACACAAATCGGATATCTAAAAGCCTGTTAGAAGCTTAACACTACACTCGTATGCAATACCTGAACATGTACACAATATTTGGGATTTGTCGTATAAGATGACTTTTGAAAAACCCCTACTTTATGAACAAACCTTATCTTTCACACAACTACACTGAAGGGTTCACTTGGTCTTTTCTGATTAAAGAAATTCCTTGTGCATAAGATTAACTCTCTGCAATTCTTTCGTGTGCAAATCTTTCGCATGAAAAAGCAACCATATTTTCATTGGAAAATTATTCTGCTTCTTTCATGGGGGTAGCCTCTTATTTATAGGCCTTGATGACCCTGCACGAAAGTTTCCAACATGTATTTGTTGGTGCATGTGATATTATTCATGATCACGTAAAACCCCTTTTGACGTCGCATTGGGTGCGTAAGCTTCTTCCGCGCAACCTTATTTTTCACGCACAATTTATGTCTTGCATGAACTTTTTTCCTTTTCCATATTTTGATGAAATGATCCCAAATCATTCCTTACACACAAGTTTCTAAACACCCTTCAATCTTGTGCACAACTCCATTTTCCAAATACACTTTTCTCCATATTCAACTTTTTAGACCAAAAAATTTGGAAAACACTAGGAAATGATGCCACCTTCAATATTGTTTCTCGCTTGAACTGTATGATACCTTTCCTGGAAATTTTTTTGAACATCCAATGAGGATTGAAAAAAAACACAAACCATACTCCATTTCCTACATAGAACAGTCATGGTTTCAACATAACATATGTTATGGTATGACACATCTTAACAAAGACTTATATATACTTAAACTCAAAATCCCTGTAATGGAAATCTATGAAAAAACCAGTGAACATAACACCCATCTATGGAACTTAAAGCTTGGTTATATAAATGAGAAGCATCTATTGAAATTACATAAAGTAGTTTATTTAGACTCAACCGAGTTAAAAACTATGGATGCATGTCATGCTTGTTTACAAGGGAAAATGACAAAAACACCCTTTTATGGGAAGGGAGTAAGAGCCACTGAACTACCATAATTGATTCATACTAATGTATATGGTCCAATTTTAGTAAAGGAAACAGGTAGGTTTTTGTACTTCATTACTTTTAGAGATGAATATAAAAGGTATGACTATATCTACTTAATGAGGTATAAGTAAAATTCCTTTCATATGTTTAAAGAATACCAGTATAAAGTAGAAAACTAACTTAGTAATAATATTAAGGAACTCCGCTCAGACTGAGGTGGAGAGTATCTTAACCAAGATTTCATTGATAACTTGAAGGAGTGTGGGATAGTATCCTAACTCACTCTTCCTTATAAACTATAGTGGAATGGTGTTAGTGAAAGGAGGAATCAGACTTTTCTAGACATGGTTAGATCAATGAAGAGTTAGAAAACTCTTCCATTATCCTTTTGGGGATACACTTTGTAGAAAGTGGAATATACTCTTAACTGAGTACCAACTAAAGCGATAGATGAAATTTCATATGAGTTATGGTATGGAAATAAACCCAGTCTGTTATATATACATCTACGGTGATGTGAGGATTTTTCAAGACTACACCTAGTAAAAAGTTGGCATCCCAAAGAATTAAGTTCCTTTTTATAGGATATTCTAAAGAAACTAAAGGATATTACCTATATAACCCTTCATATAGAAAAGTGATTTCATAAAGATAATTCATATTTCCAGAAAGTGATAACATTTCCAATGGAAATATTGTGAGAAATATTAACTTCAATGAAGTTGATACTCTAGATGAACAAGAGTTAGTACAGGAATAATCTCCACAAGGGACAATAGGAGATGAAGAAGTTCTTGAGACACAAGTATTGTGTAGGTATACTCAAGAGGTTAGAGAACCATAAAATTATGATTTTCTTATCAATGAGTCAGGTGACACATTAATCCTTGAGGATAATGAACCTCTAACCTATAAGGAAGTAGTAGAATGAAAGGATTCTTCTAAATATAAAGATTCCATGCATTATGAGATGGAGTCCATGTACCAAAATCAAGTTTGGATTTTGGAGGACCCTCTAGCTGATGTAAAACCCATTGGGTGAAAATGGACATTCAAGAAAAAGATGGACATGGATAGTAAGGTTAATAACTATAAGGAAAGACTGATTGTGAAGGGTTTTAGACAACATCAATGCATCAACTATGACAAAACCTTCTCACCAATAGCAATGCTGAAATCAATCAGAATATTGCTTGCAATAGTAGCCTTGTATGATTATGATATTTTGAAAATAGATGTCAAAACTGATTTTATAAATGAGAGATTAGTTAAAGAAGTATATATAACTCAACCTAATAGGTTTATTAAGTCAAAGGATACCAATAAAGTGTGAAAGCTACAAAGATCCATTTACGGGTTGAAGCATGAATCATGGTCATGGAATTTTTATTTTGGTGAGGCCATAAGAGAATTTGGTTTCGTTAAGAATGAAAGTAATCCTTGTGTCTATAAGAAGTTTAATGAGAATGTCATCATTTTCCTAGTATTATATGTTGATGACATATTAATTATGGGAAAGGAAGTGCAATTATTATGAAAGACTTAAGTGAAGCAACCTATATTCTTGGGATCAAGATCTATCAGGATAGATCTTAGAGGCTGCTTGGGCTAAGTCAAAGTACATATATTGACAAGGTACTTAAAAGTTATAGTATGGAATGATCCAAGATAGGGTTGTTTCCCATGTCACATGGTATCAATCGCTTTAAGAAAATGTGTCCATAAACATAACATGAGATTGAAATAATGAGTAAAATACCTTATGCCTCAACAGTGGGATCTATCATGTATGACATGATATGTACTAGGTTTGATATTATCTTTTCTTTAATAATGGTGGGAAGATATCAAGCTAATTCAGGAGAGATTCATTGGGAAGCTATCAAAACTATCATGAAATACTTGAGGTGTACAAAGGATATGTTCCAGGTGTATGGAGAAGATTAGGAACTAGTAGTGAGAGGATAAACTGATGCTAGTTTTTAGAAAGATCATGATGATCTAAAATCATAGTCAGGATATATATTTTTCCTGAATGCTGGTGTAGTGAGCCAGTGAAGCTCGAAGAAGCCTATGGTTTCTGATTATACAACATAATTTGAGTATATATTGGCTTTTGATGTAGCTAAAGAGGCAGTTTGGTTATGCATATTTTTCTCAGACACTAGTGTTGCATCTAGAAGTGTAGAAACTATTCCATTTTATTTTGATAATACTAAAACATTGGTTATTTCCAATTAGCCCAAGTCACACTAGATGATAAAGCATATACTTCGTAAGTTTAATATCTTGAGGGATTCTACTAAGATAGGTGAAGTCGTAGTTAGTAGAGTAGCCACAGAGGATAATATGGAATACCCCTGACTAAATCCATATCTCAGTAGAAGCATGATTCTCATGAGGGAGCTAGTGGGTTGAGACTTGTTAACAGTTGTCTCTAGTTTAAGTGGGAGTGTAGAGAGTGGGTTTCATAGACTGAACTTGTGGATATACTTTGATTACCACTACATGTATATAGTTTGATATATATATACATGTGTTTATCTTACCAGAATAGTTTTGATACTTCTAAATCCACTGTATTTATGGAAATATCCTTGGATTATGTGTTATATGAAAGGGTTATAGTAGTTCCCAAGATACAATGAGAACATATAGATACTATGAAAATAATCTTAAAGTTATTTCCTATGGTCTAGATACATCATACTAACTATACATAGTTGATTTATGACTATCAGGTGTTGGGGTATCATAAGAATTGAGACTTCTTCTCATGAAGTTCACACTTAGTGATATCTAGTAGGTGTGATCATGAGGACAAACCCTCCAATGGGAACACCACATGTTTTGGGAGTTATCGGTTGTTCCTATCTACAAACATGTGTATTAGTCTCCCAACTTGTGATCATTATCAATGTGTTCCATTTGATTGTGTACTTTGATGTAAGGAGAAAACAACGACAATAAAGTCATAGAGAGGTAGTTTGTGTTGGGTGCATCATTGGTGGTGTGACATTGGTTGAATGATCAATATAGAATTTGTTTCTTTTGAGTTGAGGGTGTGATATCTCTGGCCTGGTTGATCAGGATGGTAGTACATTCAAAAATCCATGACTATAGTAGTCAAAAGTAAATCCATCCAGTTAGATCAATAAATAATAAATCAAGTAAAGGACAATGACACATTTGGGCATCCTAATTTATGAGATATCATATGAAAAAGAGATTATATTACACAATATGTGTTTATAGGATGGTATACATTGCTACATCTATTACTTGTCTTTTTAGGGATCTTTATGGGTTGCTAGAATCCGTTATTGGTCTATGAATACTATTCACTTCCATCGAGATAAGGGCATAGAGGGTCACACACAACAACGCATTAAATATTCTTCCCTATTCCGCTGAATAGGTATATAGGACATGGTGGGTTCCACCATAGGGCCTGAGAGTTGTCCAAGTTTGATCACTAACAAATAAATAAATTCATTTTTATTCGAGTGTAGAATAATTGAGTTAAATTTATTTATTAAAAGTATTTATGAGTGTTTAAGTAAATAAATTGAATAATATTATACAAAAAAATATCATTTTAATATTCAAGATTAATTTAATATTAGTGGGAATTACGAGTCGAGTTAATGACTTGGGTTTATCATGTAATATAATTAATATATATTACAAGTATTTGATAAAATATGAATAATATTTATGACATGGTTAGTTCATAATAATTATTTATTTATTACTTATTTAGTGGATGTTAAATATACGAGGGTTGGGGAATCCTAACCAGGTATTTTTCACATTCACTATATTTGTAGAAGAGGAGCTCATTTCCATGTGAAATTCATTCCAATGAATTGAGAGATCCTCTATCATCTTCCTACATCCTTGAGAGATAAAGATTCCATCAAAGAAATCGATTCAAGGATGTCTTTTCAGAATATAGTAATTGAGTTGAGGTGTTCATCACATTGTAGAAGGAATCATCGGAGCTCAGTGCTAGAACCCATAATTCAACAACCATTTTCAAAATTTTTTGAAGTGTGTGTGGATGATCTAGAGGGGTTTGGCTTTGGATCCTTCATGAAATGATCACTGGTGATGAGATGAAGTCGAATGTTCATCGAATAAACGAGGTATCCATTTAATTATTTTTGCACTTTGAGTTATTTACATGAGATCCTTAGACCTTTATCAGTGATTATATTTATAGATATGAAAAAGTTAAATCACTCCGGTGATGAAAATATTAAAATCCCCGACCCAAAAGCTTTTTCTATGAACCCTAGTACATTAACTTTAATCACGTGATCAAATCAACACCCGCAATGGAAATTATAATGTGAACAGAGGTGAAAGAGATTAATAAATAAAACATAGAATCAAGATCCATAAGAATGGAAATTAGATCCATAAATAACATGATGATATTTTACTCTTTAATAATAAGAGAAGATAATTTCATGAGAAACCAAATGAGAGGAGATCCACTTACTAGAAGAAGATTAGATCTTCCACTGACACTTCAATTCGCAAGAGAATAGGTTTATAGATCCAAGAAATCATATAGAGATCCTCCAAAATAAAATGAAGATGATTAGGATCGAATGGGGGGGGGGTGTTAAGTATCTTAAATGGGGGTCCCAAGCTTTTTAATTAAATTTTCAGGTGGTTAAAAACTTGTGAGATTGGTTTACTAGGTAGGGCCACATGGTTTGTATTAACCATACACTCTAACCACATGGTCCTAATATAATTCTAGATGGGGTGCAAGGTTAAACTAACCATGCACCAACCATACAAATCCTCACTATCCAAGGGTGCACTGTTTGGAGGGGTGGATTCATGGTTTGAGAAAACTATGCGCCAACCATGTACCACCCTCCATAACCTTTCAATAGGGTGCATAGTTTTCCCTAACCATGCACCAACCATGCTCAACCCCCAAAACCCTATTTTTTTTAAATTCACTCGAAACAACTTGAGACAATCCCCAAACAAAGTAATATAAAAATAAGGTTCAATAAGTATCTGAAAGATGGTAACATGATGTTACATAAATTACTCCAATAAACACTATACAACAAATATTTGATACCACTTGTTGGGATTCCCATTTAATCCTTTGATAAATACACTAGATGATACCCTCTTTAACCACTATAAGAAAAACAACAGAATATACAACTTGTAGGATAAAGAAACTCATAGCTAGAACTAGGGAAACTGGTGAATAATGCATGTCCATACTTCCTTCACTACCTTTGAAACTCTATGATGATATCAGAAGAATCCCCTTTTTTCCACATCACTTATTTCTCTATAACATGATTGGTCCCTCCAAGTTCATTCATTGAAAGTTTCTTCTTTGATTTCTATCACTCATATGTCAACATGCTGCTACCGCTGGAATACATCTATTGAACTTAATATCTGTCCACATTATCCAGTGAAATGAAACCCACTGTATTCAATCAATCATATCTATTTAGTTGCCTATAGTTTCAACTTATATTGGGTTTACTTATCTATTTACACCGATTGAACTTCTGGGAAACCTCTTCTGCCAATTTGAACCCATACACCATGGTGAAGATGAATTTTCTCCATATAACTTTACCAAGTGTAACTTCTTGTGACTTAACTTCCAAAACTTCCAATACTTAATCCAAAAAACAGTTCTCACACCAAACCTAAAACCATTCATCTAGTTTTACTATAACATTTCCTTAAGAAAGTGATATATTTCATGAAAATAATCATGGAATAGAAAAAATATGATGTTGTAATTCTCACAGTGGATATGGTTTTGGTGGAAGTAGTGGTTAATGACATGGATATAGCTATGGACATGGTTGAAATAAATATTAAAATCAAATAAATATCAACTCATGCACTTCTATAAATCTTAAATATTTCTACTACAGGTGTGGTTCAAAGTGACATTGGTTAAGAGTCTTCCAAACCCCAAAGCATCTCTATAATATCTATAAAGTTTTTCTTGAATAAAATATGAATGAATAAAAATTTACTAAGATATAATAGAAAGGAAATGAAATGAAGGATAATTTTAATAAAAATCATGAGCCATCAAATGATGATTTTACTTACCTAGATGTAAGTGATTTTCCTTTTGGGTTTAATGATATGATAACTGAAAAAAAATCCGAAAATTTATGATAGTTATGATATATAATATGGAGTTATCTCTATATGATTAGTCCTTTGGATGTCTTCATATTTAAATTTTATGAATTGTTTTATTATTAATATCATTTTATTTAATTTTAAGATTTAAAATAGATTTCATAAACGGAACAAATATTTTCATACCAGATAGTGGAACAATGCACACAATTATTAAAAATAAAAATACTTTTATAATCTTAAATTAACAACACCAATTATTAATATTATATTAGGTGGTCTTACAAATATAATAGAAGGGACTTATAAAGAAAGTTTTAATTTTCATAATGGGAAACAATTCTTTATAAAAGATTCTTTTTTTTCCTCTTAAGTTTAAAAGAAAATTTTTAAGTTTCAATGATATACACCAACATGGGTATGATTCCTATACTATATTTGAGAGAAATTAAAAGTACATGTGAATTACCATTAATAAATTTTGTAATATTCATGTACTATAAAAACTTTCAAAATTATCATAGGTATTTCATTATACATATATAAGTGTAATTGAAGCACATATACTAGTAAATAATGGACCAAAAATCATTAATTTGTATCATGACTAACTAGGTCATCCTGGTTCAAGAATGATGTTAAAAACAATTGAAAATTATTATAAACATTCAATAAAGGGCTAGAATATCTTTCCACTATGAAAAATTTCATGTCAGATTTTTCTCATGAAAACATAACTGTGAAACCATAACCAACTAAAATTAAGGATGAAATGTCCATATTTATTGATTGAATTTAAGATAATATATATGGACTAATCCATCCATCATGTGGACCATTTAAATATTTTATGGTATTAATTGATTCATCTAGAAGATGGTCACGATGGAGATATACCCAAAATATATACATGCATTGGTTTAATTTTGGATATATCATATAGTATGATATAAGTAATTCATATGGTATGATTTACAAATTGTAAAATCCTTTTTAATAATTTTTGGTTATATCATTTAAATGTGTTATATGGATATTTTATTTTACTTTATGGTTTTCCATGATGTATTGAATCATACTATATTATTCATCTCATATCTTAGGACTAACATGGCAGCCCTACATTATGAGATAACATTTAGATCTCTTCCACAATGAATATTATCTTTTAATGTTTCATATGATAAATCAATTAGGAGGATAATGTATTCATTAAATAGTTTCTTGAATAGGCCAAGTGTCATTTACTCATGTTTTATAATGCATGAGTAAATAAATGAAACTCATGGAGTGTCTTCAAGGCTTATATAAGGGATTTTACTTCCATACAATAGTGGTATGAGATATTGACTAGGAATTTTCTAATTCACCCAAACCTGTATCCCTCTCTTCCTCCTTTCTTTTCCCTATGAGATACTAGAACATCATGGAAGGCAAGAGGATCCTACCCATGTGATGGGTGATTCATCTCATCCCATGTATACACTATGTAGAGGGGATTCCATAAATTTTTCATTAATTATATTTATCAAACTCATATGATGAATATAGTTTTTCCTATGATCAATGGTTTAAGATATGCACAATGTATTTTTTTATAATAACATGGTTTCATGTTTCATGCATGGTGATATTGGATCACAAGTTTCTCTAATAATTTACACTATATTGATTAACTATTAATCATGATTAGAAACCCATTAATGTTATTATATCCATACCATGTGATTTGAACTAAAAAATTATATTTAAAGTGAAGAGTTCATATTTTTTTAAAAATAGAGTATCATAACATTGTTATGACATAGGTGAAATTATAAGGAGAATTTATTTTAATATAATATAGGTTCTCAACATTATATATGATTCTTAAATGATCTAATAGTATATAGAATCTTCTATAACATGTTTAATCATACATGAGTGCTTCATAATTTTTATGTAGATCATTGAAGCACATTTTAATCTGATGTAGGACTAGGCACCATTTGAGTTAATCTCACACAGGTGTTGAGTTAATCTCACACATGCCTGTGTTGTGTGGGTTAATCTGACATGGTCCAACATTAAGTTAATCCTACACAGGTATTTACCTACTGGTTTAATTTCATGTAATGCCATTTTAATATGATGTAAACCCCAATTCCACTTGTTTAGTAATACATGAGGACTGAACATGGTTAGTTTTTCCCACACAGTGTTGTTTTAGTCCTATACATGTGTTTGGTGTAACAAACCAAAAAAATCATCCCATAAATACATAATTTATATAAAATATTGCATCATTCATATACCTAATACCTTTAAGGTTTATTTTTTTTTCAAAATTAGTAAAATTTACATCATAAATCCCATATATCTTTTTATGAAAATGGATATTTTTTTCCACTAACCAAACTCTCCTAATGACACACCTGCTTTATTCAAGGATAAAACCATATATAAAAAAATGACTTCTTAATCATTTCTAATGACCCTTAAGCCTTACAAAAATAATTAAAAAACATGCGGTGAGAATATAAATCTCACTAAGGGGTAAAAAAGAGATATAAAACCCATTGGGATTTTTAAATACATTAAAAATAAAACTTGAAAAGTATTTAATTTAAATAAAAAACTTTGACATCATATAAAACTTAATTTCAAGCATGAAATAAATTTATTTACTAAGAAATTTCTATAAAACAATTAAGCAATCCTAAAATAATAGGAAAATAATGTTCCTTGGAAAACATAAGTGAAGTTACCAAATAGATAAGTAATATTTGCTATCAATAAGGAGGTAATGGAGTAAATTCAAATTGTGTTAGAGAAATATGAATGAGTTGGTACCACTATATATATATAAATAGAATTAAGAATTTAGATCTACTTTTTAAAGAACTTGTGAAGAAAGATTCAATCAGCCCTAATATGTGACTATTTTATATGATATTATTCATTTTTAAGATAATTTCTGATGATTTAAGTGCTATCTATAATAGTCTTGAAAGAGTTTTTAAGCTTCTAACTAGTGGGAGATATTAAAGAGTTTATAAGATTCCAACTAAAGTTGTGAGAAGTCATGGATTGGGAACTTCTATCTATAATATTCTTTAATTATGTTTAGGGATTATTTGAAGAGATTGGGAATTAATAGGGATCACTAGAATATATTTTTATATGTTCAGGGAAAAATCTATAGTTTTTATGAAAGACTCCTTTAATATGAAGAACTATTTTGATAAAAAGTAAGGATCCTTTCGTATGATTCATTTGTGTATGAATCAGTGAAATTTCATAAGATATTGAGTTTATAAGATACTAATGGTTGTGTTTTATGATACTTGGATCATGTAAGATATCTTCTGTGTAAGAAAAGATTTTTTCATAATATAAAAAATTATGTAAGATGAATGGACATCATGTAAGATGATCACTCTTATATAATATGTGAAACACATAAGATAAATCTATATAGTGTGATAACTATTCCTCTATGATATTATTTTTAAGGTATAATACTTCCTAAGGATCTATAATTTATATTCTGAAGAGGAAAAATTCATATGATACTTTGAAATGTTCATTAATGATTTAAATATTACGATCATTCAAATAAATCACGATTCAAGATGAGAATATATAATCAATCTAAATCTAATTATATGAATAGAGAATGGATCCATAGTTCAAACCGATGTGACACATCCTAATCTATGAACATGTGGATAATTTAAATATAATTAATATGAGAATTTTGTTGAGGAATAGAGGGACACGACATTAAATTATCACATGATGAAGGGAACACCTGAGTATTAAAAAAGATTTAAATGGATACCTTGACTTGATTCAAATAAGTTTGAATGAGAGAATATATTAATACCAAATATCATATAATTTTCATAAAAATTATGTAAATAATATTAATGATATAATTTTTTGAATATAAAAATCACACATGAAAAAAAATAAATTGTAGAGGGAATATAAAGTTGATGATATTGAGAATATTCTATATGTATTTAAGGTGAAGCTAATCAAATCTAAGAGAACCTACAGATTGAATAATTGAAGAAGAATATGACTATATATAAGAATTCATATTAATTAAGTAATTTCAAGAAGATAACCAACACTATAATAGCTGCGCTAGAGTGAGTAAGGCCAAGTGATCCAAGAAATAAGAAGAAGGATGGATGTTTAGACTTGAGGAAGGAGAAGGCCAATACAATACTAAATCAGTAGGTAGACATGACTGAAGATCTATTTTTTTGTGGTTTTTGAAGGCCTTGAATAACACCAACTATGTGTGGTAGTCTATCTAGTCATGAGGATAGAGCTATGTGAGACAACAACATAATCAGTGGGAGGCTGATTCAGTTGGGAGGACCGAGCTGTGCGAGCAAGCAAGAACCAATGAGAGGTTTTTTTAAAGGTTAGGGCCAAAGCCTCATTTTATTATTTAAAGAAAATACCTTTTTAGACTGGGTAGAGGGAAACCCATTACATAGCTCAAAGTCCCAAGGCCAAGTGGCATGAATACTAGGCTTGAAAGCCCATTTTTTTGGCCCAAAGGGCCCCTTGGTGAATAGTACTGCCACAGTACCCGGGCTGCTACAGTCCCTACTACAGTACCATCACCACTATAGTTCCTGATATAGTGCCTCCACCGCAACAGTGTCGCCGGTGCTATAGTTCTGCCGCTACTACAGTACTACTACAGTACCCTACTATAGTACTGCTACAGTACCCCCAAAAATTAGTCCCTACCCATATTTGATCCTGGGTCTTTTGGATGCCAAGCAGGGTGCATAAAAAATTATTTTAAAGAGTAGGATATCAAGGAAAAACTTTTTAAATCCTTATTTTCTATGCCTTTTAATCACTTCATCATTTTAGTGAGGCTATGGATAAAAATAAGATTGGATTGAGGCTTTAAATGACCACAAATGTTTAAGTAAATAAGGAATTCATAAAAAGGAAAAAGGGATCACAAATACACCCCTATTTCTATTAGTGACCTTAATTGACCTGTGCATTACAAGTGGTATCAAAGCTAACCAGGTTTCCCTCTAAAAGATATAACCTTTACTAAAGACTTAAATTCACTTAATTTAAATATTAGAAAGATAATAGAGGAAAATAATTAGATAATGGTTTTAAAGGATAATAATGATCAAAGTGGAAAGTGTTTATCTACTAAATATATTAAGTATTATCCTTTTAATGAAACCGGTTCAATCTATAATGATTATTAAGAGAAAAAGATTATTAATATAGTTGAAGATCTCTACTCTTAAGTTGATAAATATCTGAATAAAGTTCCCATTGAAGAGGCCAATTATATTTTTGGTTATATCAAGGTACTTCTTGATTAAAATGCACAACTACAAGAAGAGGTTTAAGAGATGGAGGATTATTTATCCAAAAAGTTACAAAAGTGTAAGAAAATTACACAAATTATTTAAGATAAAGAATAATCCATGTTCCTCTATAATAAAAGTATTTCCATAATAGAAGAATAAGTTTCAAGGTATGTTTGTGATAAAGTGGCGTTTTAAATAATATTTATGGAAGTTATCCATGCATTGTAAAATCTATACAAATCCTTAATGAATGTAAAATATTCACAATTATAGGTTAAGTAAAAAATAGTAAGATATCTTGAAAACTCATTACAAAAAAAGTTAAATACATGAGGATAATTTTGAGAATATAAAGAAATATTTAGAATAGAGTTTGATGTTAGTTATGGATGAAAATTTTTCCCTCAACATAAAGTACCTTGAACTTTAATTGAAGTTGAAAATATTGAATCTATACAAACCAGGACTTCCCAAATACCCAAGAAGAAGGATACTTCCACAAAAATATTAGATAAGTGACTTTACACTAAAGGAATCATTATTATGTAAAAGATATCATGATTTCATATGAATAAGCATCTACATCTAGATCTGGGAAAAGGCAACCCATCACCCTAGTAATTCTGGTTGCACTAAATCTATTTCATGTAAAATTACAGGTTCTAAAATAAAAACTAGAAAAAAAGGAGTAGATAAAATTCAAAAAATTCCACCAACACATCAAAGGTGAATACTAGAATATACAAGAAGAGTTATCCAAAATAAAAAACCCAAAAGAGTAGTGTTTTTTACTTAATAAAACAAGAAAAAAATTATTTTTAGATTACATATAAAGAAAAAATAAGAAGGTTTATTGGATACTATTAGTACGATTGGTGTTTGGGTCATTAGGATATAAAATATTGAAAAAATATGTTAACTCATGAATCTAGTAAGATGTCACAATTAAGGGGGAGTGTAGTTAAAGAAAGAAGAAAACCTACTATCCAAAAGAATTTCTCATAGAATAGGCTGAATCTATCCATGAATAAGAAGTTAAAATTATTAGAGAACTTTTATGACTATTTAAACATAAGTTTTCATGATTATAAAGAGTGTTGGTATGCACAATCTATTCAAAAATATTATGCTGATAAGAAGAGTAGGATACAACAATAGAAAAAACAAAAGGAAGTTGAAAGTAAGTTTTCCTTGGGGAGTAGTCAAAAGAAAAGGTTAAGTAAACCACTCTCAATAATTAAATGAATGAAGATTAAAAGGGTTTCAAATATATTGGGAATAGATGATTCTATTATGGAAGGAAATGCCACATTATGGAACATTATAAAATGGCCATGAAAATCAAGAAAAAATAGAGCAATATGGAATAAAGAGATGAGTCAATCAAAGAAAGAAACAAAAATATTGGATAAATATAATACATCCTTGATGAATAGTTGGAGGAGTTTCCTAAAAAATGAAACACAAAGAATTACAAGAATCCATGTAAAAGCTATATGAAATATCAATGTATCAATATGGAGCACCTGACTATTCATCTAGGACAACTGTGAATAACTAAACAAATGAGAAGTGTCAAGAAAGTGTTGGATGTAAAAAAATTTGGTTCATAGGGAGAAGAACTCAAATTTCATGACATATTTTCTAAGAATTTAGGTATTGGAGTTCTTGAAAATTTTCATAGAAGGTGAAAGAAATATGTTCATAATGAAAACAATTACATAACTATATTTATAACTCAATAAGAAATGCTAGAAAAATATTTAAGAAAAAAATAAAGCACCACTGGTTGAAAGTTATTTTTTAGAAATGGTAAACACACCCATTACACAAAAGGAGGAAGATGAAAATAGAATGAAGATCATACTATCAAGAGAGTTCAGAATTGGAAAAGAAAAAATAGAACTAGCATGAATAGCTCTCCCAATGTCAATGCTGGAAAGAATGAAAGGTTTTGGTTTTTAGATAACTCTCAACTTTTCTGACTTCATTGAAGAGAAATGAGAACACCCCTCATTATTCTCTTTTATTTATTTGTATTAACATGTGGTGAATTAAATAAAATACATCAGGGGGGGGGGTGGATGAAGTTTTAACTACAGTACAACAAAGAAGGATTTAACCATCACAGAATCAATACTTAATAAAATTACCATGATGATGAGATAAAGAGTTCATCTTTTAAGGGGGATCTAACATGAAGAAGAATCTATTAAAGAATATATTACTTGGAATACATAATATGTCCACCATTAAGAATATCTAAAGATGAGGTATTCCAATCTCAATTTATATCCCTGATATAATTTTATAATATCAATTTTACAAAGAGATAGTGTTATTTGATGTGAAAGATAAGTTGGGGGGGGGGTATCTCTCTTGCACTTGAAATTTTATGATACATTTTTTGATTTTAGTACAAGATATATAATTCTTGAATTTTTTTACAGTCCCTAAAAATGAACATTGAGAATTGTATCACATGATAAATTAATTTGTGATTGACTGTTATGTATTGGTTAAATCACTCTTGTTTTCAACATCGGGTTATCCCATGTATACTTAGAGTTGAATAACTAAAGACTCAATGATAAAGTAAAAAACCACGTGGCATCATCCTTCCCTACACAAGTGAATCAATATAAAATTTTTTACAAGGGAGAAGATGATTTCACAAAGAAACCCTTTTATTAGAGAATAATAAAGAGGGATATGAGAGGATAAACCCATATATTCTCTTTTCATTTATTATCTATAAGTGGGATATGAAAAATTTTGACTATGAAGATTAAAGGGGTATTGAAAAAAAATCCAAATTGGGAGCTTAAATTTCTGAAATGGATAATTGTATCTATTATCAATAAGGATGTAATGGAGTAAATTCATAGTTTATGGGATGCAGATGAGTACACTACTACCATTGTATATGGAAAATAGAAAATAAAAAAGTTGGAGAAACTAATTAAATAAGTTGTGAATACTGATTCAAGAAACCTTAATATGTGATGATTTTTTATGATGTTCTTCATGTTTAAGACAAGTGCTGATGATGGAAGTTTTATATACAATAGTCTTAAAATATTTTGAAAGCTTCCAACTAGTGTTAGATATTAAAGAGTTTAGAATTTTACAACTAAAGTTGTGAGAATTCATAGAGAATCCATCCATGAAGCATAAAGCATACCAACTAATGTATCAAGTGAATAAATACCTTTGGATGATGTTTAGAGAATATTTTAAGAGATTGAGAATGCCTCAGGATCAATGAAAGATGTTTTGAGATGTTTAGGGTAAATTTTGGAGTTCGTATGAAAGACTCCTTTCATTGAGTCATTTGTGTATGAATCAATAAAATTTAGTAAGATGCTGAGTTTATAAGATACCTATACTTGTTTTGTATGATACATAAACCATGTAGGATATCTTCCACGTAAGAATAGAGTTTTTAATAATATAGAAAATCATGTAAGATTCATGTCCAATGCATAAGATGAGATATTTTATATTAGATGTGAAATGCGCAAGATATAGATGTATAAGGTGATCACTATTCCCATATGACATGCTTCATCAGATATCATGCTTCTTGAGAATATAGAATTTATATTTTTGAAAGAGGAAGAATTTAAATGATTATTTTTAATGTTCTTCAAGGATTTAAATATCATTTCTATTCAAATAAATCATGATTCAAGTTAAGAACATAGAATCAATCTGAAGATAATTATGTGAAGAAAGAAGATTTTCACATTGTGAGATGATGTTCCATGTATCAAGATATGCACATGTGAAGAATTCAGATAGCATTAAAGTACAGTTTTTTGGAGGAATAAAAGGATATGATATTAAATTATTATTTTAGGAAGGAAACAATTAAGTATTGAGAAAGTTCTAAATGTATACCTTGACTTTATTCAATTGAGTTTGAATAAGATAATATATCTTCATCAAAGATTATGGAATTTTCATAAAACTTATGAAAATAATATTAATGATATTATTTTGTGAATATAAAAAATTTAGGTGAGAAAAAATAAAGTGTAGAGATAATTCAATATTGTAGTTATTGATAATATTCTTTGTGTATATAAGGTTAAGTGGATCACATCTGAGAGAACACATGGATTGAATAATTGAATAAGATTCCAACTTTATCTAGGAAGTTTAGGACATTTAGGATGTTCAAGAAGATAACCAAAACTACAAATGCTATTCTAAGGTAAGAAACGCCAATATATCTAATAAATAGGAATAATTATAGACACATATACTTAAATAAGGATAAGGCCAACACAATACTTTATCCAAAGGAAGAAACAATTGAAGATTTGTTCTTGGAGGTTGTGGAAGACCTTGAATAACATTGACTGTATCAGAAAGTCTATGCATTAGTGAGGATTGAGTTATGTGAGACAATAATAAAATTAGTGGGTGGATGATCCAATTGGTAAGATTGAGCTATGAGAGATATAAATAACTAGTGGTAGGGTGGTAACCATGTGAGGTAGTGTAACGACTCTCCAGTGGTATGTTGGATCACATGACGACATTTCATGTAAGTATGGTGCAAGGCTATGAAATTATAACCACTTTCATTAATAGTGTAATAATATGTAATTGAGGCATATAACCAATTATAGAAAAGAGTATACTTTAAAGGTTTAACCTTGTAAATCCTTGTGTTTTGTGCCTTTTAATTGTTCCATAATTCGGGTGATTCTGTGAGACAAAAGAAGAGTGGATTGAGGCTTTAACCAATAATGGTTAAAGTAAATATGGAATTCGTAAAAAGTAAAAATAAATCATTGATTCACCCCTCCCCCTCTCAGTGAAATCACCTACCATGGGCACTACAATAATAATTTGGAAAATTAATTTATTGAAATACAAAATTTTAATCATTAAAAGTTTATAAACTTAATTTAAAATAAAAATTTCAAAAATTTCATATATTGAGGCATCCCATAAAAGTGACCATCTAAATTACATGACTTAAATAAAAAATTTCATTATAATATATTACCAAGACCTTTTAGGATTATAGTTTTATATAATTAGGATAAAACATTAACTAGAAAAACTCATATATTTTTCAAATAATGGGCATTTTTCCACTATATAAGCAACTGATTAATCCATAACAAGACTCCAATATCTTCCACTAATTCCCCACATAATATACTCTTCTATTAATTTCATACCTTTATTATCTTCATAACCCTAGAAAATGAAAATTTAAGAAAGGGGTGACCTCATATGATCCGTAAGGGTAAACATAAGCGATAATAATCAAAGATCATAAATGAGCATAAGATTAACATATGGGTATAATTAGGATGCATAAGCGAGTTATACCAAAAAAAGAATAGATAATGAATCATGGAATAAGTCTTGGAATAAAATAATACATGAATAAAAATAATGTGGAAACATGAGTCAATAAACATGATCCATGATAGTATAACATAGGCCCAATAATAAGAATAAAAGTATGTAATATCCTGGAAAACAACTTGGAAATATAGAAAAAACCTAAGCATGAGAAAAAATTTGTGAATAAAATCATTATTTACATACTTATGTGGACAAAATCATTATATCCATGATAAAAATTTGATTAAACCCATTATTCCCATGAACATGTGAACAAACTCATTATGTCCATGCCTGACTATCTCATGAGATATAAACATAAACTTCACTCATCATCATCCATGCATATGTGTGCCATATAAAATCAATCATATCATAAATAATCCATGGAAATAAAATGGGTTTCATATCATTTTAAAATGGAATCACATAATAAAAACGTACATAATTCCATCAATTATCAAATTATAACATACCATTGGAAAATAAATGTGTATCCAAAAATATTCGGTTACATTCTATGTAAATACCATTCAATCACGATAATAAATCATATGGTATTTACATTGTATAGATAAGGGTCATACAAATAATTTAATAATTTACCTAATCAATTTATTTATGACACATAGGTAAACAAATTTCAACAAAAGAAATGAAAAATAGGGTATTAAAAAAGGAAAGGAATTGAAAGAAAAGTTATGCTAATTCATAGTAGATGGTTAAGAAAGATAAAGTAAGCGATGGATCAAATATTTGATAGAAAATAAAATTACATAAGACATCTAGGGAAAAAAGGTGGATGGTAATATTTTAAGAATATCCTTTAATAAATCATATGATGTATCAAAATAAAATAAATTAGTTGAAAAAAACTTTTTAAGAGTTTTAGAAAAACCACTTTGGAAATATGAATTTTTATTAATCTTTTTAAGACATTTTAAAATAAATATTTTATAAAAATAGAAGAAAAATAATTTATTTTATAATCCATGAAGTTTTAGAGATAAATTTTCATGTTAAATAACAATGATGGAAAAAATATGTGTTCACATGGAATAAAAACATAAAAATATTCTTTGGAAAACATTTTTAGTATTATCAAAAAAAGAATAAGTTATAGGTCACTTTTAAAAGTTATTTTATAAAAGGATAAGTGAAAAATTAGAAAATAATTTTTCCTTTGATAAAGAAACACAAATAATAGATCCTTGAAAAGTAATAAAGGTTATCAAAAATATATATGGAGTAAAAAATAAAAAATTTTATTTTGAAAGGATGTAAAACCTTTTTTAAATATTTTGAAACACCTTTTTTTGAAAACCCACATCACAAAAAGAGAATTAAGTTTTAATTTTGAAAAGGGGAAAAGAGAATTATTAGAATCATAGAAAATAATCAATATTAGATTAATAAAAAATATAGGATAACTTTTATGGAAATTAAAATATGGGAATGTGAGAAAATATTCATTGGTAATAATGAGATTTATTCCTACCAATGTTGCCCTTTTATTTCAGATTTTTTTATCAAAGAATTTATTTTTGATGATGAAAATTAATTTACCCAATGAAAAAAAGGAAATACCATATAAAGTAGGGTAATGTAAGTATCAAACAAACTATAAAATTATATTCAAGTATGAAATTATATGATCAAATGAATAAAAAATTGGGTTGATGAAACTATTATAAAATTGGTAATGTAAGAATAGAAGGAAAATTAGAGGAAGGTCATGAAATGGAAATTAAAATATCATGAAATGAAAGTTATTTTCATATGTGAAAGAAATTGGGTAGTGAATACACTATATAAAATAAATTATGGAGCACAATATCAAACATGTCCCATGGAGTTGAAAATGAGACAAAGAAACCCTTATAACTTGAGTAACATTTTAATCAAAAACCACCTTTAAGTTTGGTATCTTTGGAATAAAAATCCATTTAAAAGATTTAATTATATGGATATTCATAAGCTAATGAATCTGGTGAAATAAATTTTTTAGGTATCATATATTACTAGAAATAAAACCATTATTTACTTATTTATATAAGATATTATTATAAATTACATTCCCATAGTCATCCATGATATAAATTCATATTATTGTTCAAGTAAGTAGTTAAACAAACCCAAACACGAACATAACATAATTAATGGATGATTATGAAATGGTTTAGTAATGATATCATTATATCGGAAGCATAATGATCTTATTTAGTATTTATTAGTGTGATATATCAGAATTATAAAGAAATATAAGAAGAATATAACCAATACAAAGTTATCACATAGTATAAAGAAATAATTTATTTCTCTTAGTACACTCTTTTGGACGGTTGAATTTACAATGATTGTTTATTGCTCATATTGTTAATTGGTTATCCAATTTGAATTACCAAAAGGTTAATAATTTCACAAACATCATATTTACCACTTAAAACCTATATTATAACCATGCATGAATGGAGGTAATGAATAATAGAATGCACTATTCCATAGTGGCAGTAGTCTGCACATACACATGGATAATGATTTCATTTTACAAAGAACGAGGAAAAAGAGTAATATGGTTTATCATTTTAGAATATAAAATATATCATAAATATCATAATTATAAATTAAATTCCATTTTAACTATCCATATATGATACCTGACCCAAACCATTAGGTTTGAGCCAGGGGTACCACATGACCTTATACACACCTCCTCATATAGAAGATATTGTCGACTAGCGGTGAGGGCATAAAGGATGACATGGGGAGACTATGAACTCATTAATAGGTGAAAATTAGAGAATAAAAACACAATGAAAACCAGTAAATAAAATAATAATAAATAAATGAATAACCATCATAGTAGTAGCAATTAAAAATAAATCTGGCCCATGCTGTATTAATATGGAATGTCAGGAACAAAACCCAAAATTAAGTAAAAAGATCCAGTGTATGAGTAAGCTAATAAATTAAAGCATAAAGATCCAGCCTAAGTTCTATTCAACATTTACTGAACCCTCCTAATAACTTGATAAACTATACACTATAGGGACCTTTCCCTTAATCATATCCCTATTCATGAAATCTACAAGCGCACCAAAATTCCAAAGTATGGTGAGTATAATATTTAGTAGGGCACCAACAAAAAACTTTAACATATACACATAAGATATACAAGAAAATTACATGAAAGTAAATAGGGTATATATATATAAACAAAAATATATCACAAATTAAAAATATATGGTGGGTCCTTAGAGACTGGATCTGCCCACTTTGTCACTATGCTGGAAGAAACATAGGTTGTTCACCTGACACATCCCCCTTGAAGAGATAGCCTAAAAACATATGTGTTGACACTATATTTTTTTCAAGTGGAGTGAAAATATTATGAAGTGTACCTTAATAATGTTCAAAGTGATAAGAAAGTACCAAGGAAAATCAAAATACTGGCCCCTCCCAGGCTACACACACACACACCCGCACATCAGAAGGTGTATCATCCCCATGCCAGGAACCTATGTTGGGGTACCTATGCCTGAGACCTGAATGGAACAGATGGTGAATCCCCCTGCATAGGACACCTACACTAGAAACCTATTCCATGGACCTATGCAGACAACATCCTTCAACCAGAGTCCCCTATTTTCTTATAAATAGGACCTCATAGATCCTCATTTGTAGAATTGAAAAAATTGTAAGAAGACCGAAGCTCTGGCCATGAAAACCCTTCTCCTAGGTATCCAAAAATTCTCTAAGTAGCTCTATGAAACCCTATAGAAGATACAGTTAATGGGAATAAGTGAGATAAAATCCCCTTCAGGGTCCCGAACACAAGACACCTGCATGAGGACCCGTTCTCCCTTAAAGAAAAACCACCTATACGAGGCCCCTATCCTTAATTAGGGACCTATGTGAGACCCCTAGGCCATTAGAGGAGACACAAGGTTACTTGGTTAAAGCCTCAACCAAGTGGTATTTCCTCGGTAGTCCCAAGTCATATCCAACTCGCACATTCCTATACCTCCCTGCACAAAGCACTTTCAGTTCCTCCTAGGTCCTACGCAGGACACCTACATCGAGCACCTGCACCTAGAAACTGCACCCAAGAACTATGAAATTCACCCATTAGGCCCTCTTCTAAGCCACCCATATAAAGAAATCTATTTCCTTTTCTCCATTTCACAAAAGGGTTCAAATTGAAACCTCCACCGAATCCTATGGACTTACAAAACCATAGTAAAAGGCACACCAGTGTATATCCAATTTGGATTTGTATTCCTATGGTTAGAGGTTTCCCACACTTTTCCTAATAGACGGTTAGGATCCTAGGGGTGTGTGTGGATTTTTATTCCCACAATCACGAGGAACACTACCCCAGGGAAAGTGTTAGGGAGTTTCCAGTCTCAGATACAAGGGCTAGGATCATATCCTACCCTTATTATCTCTAAGACACAAAGATTTTGGTTCTAACTAAGGAGGGAAAAGATAATGATTTCATTTCCTTTTGACATGGAATGAAATCTTCCTCCCCTATTATGAGACCAATTTTAGGGCATCCCTTCGAGAGTAATCCCCTAGCCTTTCTTGCAGGCGGTTTCACTCATGCTTCTCTCTACCTCCTAGACACCAGATCAAAGAGGTGATGGGAACTAGTTCCCTCTACTCTCTCCTCATACCCTAGGCCTCTTCCACTAGTGAAGGAGAAGAAGTGTATGATTTTATGGATATTTCACTTTCTCTTGTCCATCACATTCAATAATGACTCATCCTGACTCATGAGGACATAGAGGCTAGCCAAAATCATGATACCCATGCTGTTGGATGCATGTTTCAGTTTGAATCTTCCCCTCTATAATGTCCCAACCCAGGATCCACTTAACCCATTCCTTGAGAAAGTGGGTCACATGGTATGAAGCGCGCCTCCCCATATGCCAGAGGATTCCAAATAGCAGGGAGGGTGTAAAAGTGGTACAATGGGAAGAGTATACCACTACTAAAAAACTAGATTTATTTAGCACTAGGGCTTTAACAACACTAGCTAAAAACACTGTTAAAGACCCCCTTTGTTAGTGCTAAAAAAGAACCGTTAAAGGGGGTCTTTAACAATTCTTTTTTAGAGCTGTTAAAGGGGGTCTTTAACAATGTTTTTTTAGCACTGTTAAAGGGGTCCTTTATTAGTATTTTTTTACAAGTGATGATAAAGTCCCAACTTTATCAACACTTTAAAAAAAGAGTTGATAAATGGGGTCTTTTATCAGTGCTTGAAAAAAAGCATTGAGAAAAGGGGGGTTTTTATCAGTGTTTTTTTAGAAGTGCTGATAAAAAATACCCTATCAACACTTTTTTAGAAGCACTGATAAAAATATAATTCAAAAAAATTATATTTCATTAAAAATAATATATTAATATATAAATATAAATATATTTATATAAATATAATATATACTTTTTAAAATATTTTTTAGATAAGGTAAATTGACATTTACACTTAATATATAATATATTTGGTGAAAATAACTTATAAAATAATTAAAAAAAATATTTTTAATTAATAATTTGATTATTATTACCAATTAATAGTCATTTAATATCAATTTTAAGATAAAAAATAAAAAAATTAATAAAAGATCTAAAATAAGTTGAAAATGTAACTCAAACTTTAAACTGGCATAACTTTTGATCTTGGTGTCCGTTTGGGCTCTACCACATATCAAATCTAATCCTACGATGATATATATACCCTCAATGATAGAGGTATACATATTTAACATTTTTCAAGGCCAAAAAAATCACATAAGTCCTAAAAAACTGAGTTTTTAGATGGCGTACCCTGATTTTTTAACATTTGATGGATTTTCAGGCTCGTTTATGGGGGTCATTTGACTCTTTTTTAGTGGTGAATGAATTTATTCCCTGGTAATACATTCCTATTGATATTATAGTTCTGAAATTTTATCATTTTTTACAATGTACTATTATTTATAATCAAATATATAACAATATATACATATTTTTTTATATTCACACATAAAAATTGAATTTTATAAATAAATAATTAAACATATTTACATATAAAATATATTTATTAATATATGAACATAATATAAATATATGGGTAAAAAATGTAATGAAATATATATAAATATATATACTTATCATAAAATTTGAAACAAAATAGTATAGGGGAGTGGAAAAGGCTTTGATGTATATGATAGAGGTATAGGGTTCAAAACTTACTAAAGGCAGGGGCACATGAAGGAGGGTGGGATTATCTAAAGTTCTGATAAATGGGTGGTGGAAGGACAAATAAAGGGGTGGGTGTGGGAAGTGCTGATAAAGAGGTGGGGGTGGGAAATGCTGATGAAGTGGGGTGGGTAGGGTGTGGATTTTTTTATATTCCCTTTATCAGTGCTAAAAAACATGCTGATAAAAGGGTCCTTTAACATCACTAAAAAAATCATTGTTAAAATCTTCAACCCTTTAACCTTACTCAAATTATCAACACTTTTTAGCGCTGAAAAAGGCATATTCTAGCATTGTTAAAGGTCATTTTTATATTAGTGTACCCTTGTTCAGAGTAACACAACTAATACAACCGATAATAAACAGTATAAGAAGCATATAGAAATAGATAGAATCAATAGACAAGTGAGAAAGTGTAAATAGATTTAAAAAACTAAGCAATGGAAGAAAAAGATAACAAAAAACTGAATAAATATAACAAAATCCTAAATGGAAGTGTCAACAGATGATGCGTGACATGCTGATATACAAAAGTGAATAGGGGAACAGGTATATAGTCATGCTATAAAAAAATTAGAAAAATAAAAAAGCTACTCCTTTATCATCTCGAGAGCATGCCCAATCCTATACTCCTAATATTAAACTAATCAAGAATATATACAACCTATAATAGGTCCTTTTTCCTTATCAATACATGTAGTCAAATAGTCTTTTTAGGTACTAGAGGTAGCCTGAGTAGGGTGTGATATAAAAATCTCAGTAGGCCACTACCAATGGTGTCTATTTGTAATGAGAGTATTTCTCATAACTAAAATGTGTGCAGGTATAAGAATAATAGTAAAAGAATGATGAAATAAATAACCAGCCCACTCAGGTTCCCACAGGACTCCTGGTGGTTCTACCCGCTTCAACCATAACTTAGAGAAGGGTCTGATCATGTAACTATATATATATATATAATAATAGTATGTATATATGTAGTTTAGTTCTATATTGCATCCACCTATATGAACCAAGTGTGTGTGGATTCCTAATGGCCATATACCTAGAATACTAGTACTGGTTGAATCAGGGCATAAATCAGACATCCATGACCAATATAATGAGCCTATAAACTCATGAAATAGGTTATATTCCTTAAATCCAAATAGAGTGAGAGACGTCATGCTGAAAAACTCAGTATGGTGAGTGATACACCATGAAAACACTCTAATCATGGAATGTGGCACCTTATCCCAATGTTTATATAGTATTACTAGTGTGATATGCCATACTCAACACCTGATGTAAGGGATCATGATATCTCCATGCTCAACAGTCCCTCACCATCATACATAACCTCTATAAACGTGTATTCATTTATATTATAAGGCATGAGAAAAAACCTCTCATGGAACTTATTATCAATCCATTATATGCAAATAAGGAATAATCATTTTTGTAACATATAATAATTTTATAAGGAATAAATAATGGGAATGGCCTTTACACCCTCTAATTATTCCATTCAAAGCATCACAATTCATAATAGGCATAATTAAGGGCATGGCCTTACCACACTTCATAACCATTTCATTGAATTAAAGAATTTCATTTAAGGAAGGGAAACCATCATGAATTATCCATCCTATATAATCAAGACCATTTAACATAACTATCCCATCTAATTCATTTAGACATGGCAGTTCTATTTCTAAGGATCAAGTGTCAAAGGGAAGGTTTCATGGAAACACAAAATATACCTACTTGGGAAATTCCAACAAAGAGAGATCCAAACACCTATGAGGTGTCTTGGGTTCCATTTAGTACTCAATTCTCAAGGAAAATATCATTTAAAAGCCAAGCTATTAACTCATTAGGAGTTTCAGGCATTTTGAACTAATTAGAAAAAATATCCAATTCTACTTGGCACACCCATGGGGTGACCATATATGGTATGAGAAACCTATAAAACACAGATCTAGATTAAATAAACATGTATCTAGATGCAAGGGTAAATTATACATGAAGTAATCAATATAAAGGGGGTGTTTGAAAAAATCCAGCATTGCGACACAATGGTATAGTTATGAAATGATGAAACTCAATGAGAAAATGATGTGAACACCTACCTTAAGGACATACACAACTCTTCACTCAATACTATCCTCATATTTGAATTAGGTTTGAAGAGATATAATAAATATTCCAATTCCCTGAAAATAGGTCAAATGATCCTACACCTAAATAGCACAATTGATGGAAAAATTAACTTTCATAGGAGTTGAGATACTAGAGGAACATACCAAATTGGATCCAATGATTCTGATAGATCAATGATTGGACACCAGACAACGAATCTATCTCTATGCCTAGATTAGGTTGTTCTTGAGTTCAAAAGAGGAGGCGAACATTGGATGGATTATAGAGGGATAAGAAGAAAAAGAAAATAATTGTAATAGTTAAATGAGGGGGAAAATAGTAATTTCAACCCCAAAAACATATGCGCACGGTTTAGCCACATGGCTTGGAAAAACTGTGTGCAAACTAAACTTAGGCCATTTTTATTGGATGTACTATACATGGTTAAGTCGTATACTTTCCCAAACCATGCACCAACCATGTGAAATCCCACTATCCCAAAAAGCTGTAGGTTTGCACTGACATGTTCCTTGGCTCATATAGTTTTATAGAAACCGTGAAGCCTATAGGCACAGGTCCTTACAACTGTACTTTATAGGATTTGATTCTCATCCAAATGGGATACATAGGAATACTCCTTGAGGTTCAAACCCAACAAATCAAATCAACCCTATTTTCTCTAGGCCACATTCACAGTAGGATCTAATTCAGCTTGTAAATCCATACTTTTTCCAAGATAACTGAGCTGCTTTAGCATGAGTGCCACACCAAACTTCAACTAGGAACCTTTTTCCTAGATGTCCTTGCCACACGACGTTAAACTATACAGTTAAGTCCTTATCACATGACCTTAAAAGGTATGATGTGCCTCATTAAGCGGCACCTAACTATGTTGGTTTTGAGTCCTTTCATAAGGATATATAGGATGCCCATCACATGGGTTCAATCCCAACACAAAAACAACACCCATCTCCTTGGATGATGATACACTCTAGAGTCCCTTCAGGGTCCTGAACATAAGAAACCTGCACGAGGACCCGTTATCCCCTAAAGAACAACCACATGTATGAGGATCCTTTCCCTAATCAGGGACATGTATGAGACCCCCTAGGGACACCAGAGGCAACCCAGGGTTCCTAGGATAAAGCCTCACCCAAGTGATGTGGACCTGGTGGTTCATTTCCAAAGTCATATCTAGATCACGCATGCCTATACCCCCCATACAAAATCACTTTCAGTACTTCCTAGGCCTTGCGTGGGATACCTGGTCTGAGAACCTGTGACTAACACTTGCACCCGGGACCTACACGAGTCACCCATTAGGCCATCTTATAAGCCAACCATGGAAGGGACTCTCCTTATTTTCCTCCCTTGTTTGAAAGGGACCAAATTTAAACCTCCTCCAAATCCTCCAGACATATAAAACCATGGGAAAAGAAACACCAACATGTCTCCCATTTGTATTTTTATTCCTACGGTCATAGGTATCCCGCACTTTTCCTACCATATGGTTAGGATCCATGGGGTATGTGTGTATTTTTATTCCCATGGTCACAAGGAACCCTACCCTAGAGATAATGTCAAGGATTTACCAATCTTAGATACAAGGGATATGACTATTTCCTACCCTTGTTTCTATGACTTGAATCCTTCAGTTCCAAGAAAGGAGGGAAAGGATAACAATTGATTTTACTTTTTTCATGGAATGAAATCATCCTACCCTACCATGGGACTAATTTTAGGGCATCCTTCCTAGAGTATGCCCCTATCCTTTCTTGCAGGAGGTTTCACCCTTACTCCTCTCTACCTCCTAGCCACAGGATCAGAGAGGGTATGGGCACCATATCCCTATCCTATATCCTCCATACACTCATCCTCTTCCACCGGTGAAGGAGGATAAGTGTGTGGTTTTCTAGATCTTCTACTTCCTCTTTTCCATCACATTCAAGAATGAATCATCCTGACTCATAAGGACCCAAAGGCTAGCTAAAATCACAACACCCACATGGTTGGATGCATGTTTTGGAAGAGGGTCATCCTTCGAATCTTACTCTCACCTTCCTTTAGAGTGCCTCCCTAGGCATTATTCCTCAAGGCCATGTATCTAACCTCAGGGAAAATCATATCATGTGGTTTCTAGGATCTTCCATTTCCTCTTATTTTTCACACCAAACATGACTCATATGGGATTATATTTTTGATGGTGTTCATGACATCCACATGATCCCAAACTTTCTAGGAATCCTTCTCAGGAGTAAGCCCCAATCAAACATATCCAGGGCATCCTCAGTGCGTAAGACCCAACTATTGAACTATGATAACTATGATTCCTGATATAATTAAGGTATTTAGAATGAATACTTAGGTCTTGATCTCAATTGGAATACTAATTAGGAGTAATCCTTGATCATAACACCCTTCATTAGGTAATCCTCTTCAAGAATAATCCCCCACCAAACTTCAAACAACCCAGGAATCCTCCCCAAGAGTAAGTCCTGAACAAAACCCCCAAATATCCATGAGTCAATATATTTATCATGGAATCAAATCAATTCATCAAGGAATCCTTTTTAGGAATAATCCAAAACTTAATCTGCTCAAAGGGCCATACTCTCTAATGAGACAAACCTTCCAAGGGACTCTATAAATGCAGGTCCTTGAAACCGAACTACACGGGCTTTTATTCCCATCCAAATGGGATACATAGGAATACTCCTTGAGGTTTAAACTCAACACCTAAAATCAAACCTATTTTATTTGGTCCACATTCCTAGTAGGATCTAATTTATTTTGTAAATCCATACTTCTTCCAAGATCATCGGGCTACCCTGGTATAAGTCCCACACCAAGATTTGACTAGGCACATTTTCCTAGATGTACTTGACACATGATGTGAAAATATATGGTTAGGTCCTTATCACATGACCTTAAAAGGTATGATGTGACCCACTAAGAAGAACCAAAATACATGTATTTTGATTCCTTTTACAAGGATATGTAGAAATCCCATCACATGGGTTTGATCCCAACATAAAAACAACTCCTGTCTCTCGAGATGATGATACACTTCAGAGTGCCCTACTGAGTGGATAAAAAAACCAGCATCACCGTAATAATGACTAAAGAATCTCTAATTAGTATATAAGATAATACCATTAATGGATAACCTAAGATACATATAGATATATCTATTGATGAAGAATATCAAATACATATAAATGATTCTAAATTCTATACATGCTAATAATTGATTATTAATTCTATGGAAACCCACATCATACTAGGGAAATAATAAAGTATTCATTAACATATATTAAATATATAAGAGAGTCCTAGAGTAGGAAATAATTACCCCCAAAAGGGTGTGATGAGATCAACCTCCCATCCACTCGACCAATGTGAGTTTTTAAGAATCATTGTCCAAAACCTCCCAATGAGAAACTACATTTGGAAAGCAGGTACCCAAGTCATCATAGATATAGAGCCATTGGGTCTTTTTGGTTCCATGAAGAATACACATAGGAAATTGTTAAAAAAAGGTAAACATATTTTCTTCAGAAAAAAAAATGGTAAAAATGATGTGAATCCTTAACCAAGATAATAGTATCACCCACCTGTTAGGACCCTTTATCTCTTAAAATGAAAGAGTTATAGACATGAAAATAAATCATGCATGTGTTCATTCAAATGATATACTTCTTTGGTGGGGGTTTTTCTTGTTTTTGTTTTTCATCTATCCAGAAATGTCTTTTAAATAACTCCCTTCAATTCATTTACGTCCTTCCATCTGTCACCAATGCATGCCCTAGTTACTGATCAGGCTAGGTCTTAGTCCACACAAAGGACACCATCATCAACCCATCATCTTCAACACTAGGTCTCAAATTCATTGGTCTAAGAGTATCGTTAGAATGGTAAAATCCCGAACCTAGAGGCTTCTCAATAGGCCCTATAGCTCACAAATCCCCACCGATTGTCCGGTTAGTGACAACCGGTGGTCTTGAAGAAGATGGAACCAACCACTATTTTCAACTAATTCAAGAGCCTAACCCTGGAATGCAACAACTTTCACCTCCCTTACCTTAGGGAGGTGAATGAAGAGGACACATATGACATGTTTTAGAAGACACAGGGATCCTTATCAAGCATTACTTCCCAAAATCACCACTACCAATTCCACGCAGTAGTAAACCCTCAACATGATGAGGGTGTTGTCCTCAACCATCCTGGTCAGGTCTTTTAGATCCTTGTATGAAAGACGGACCACTATGGAAAGTGAACAATCACCAGGGAGTAGAGCCACACCCCTATACCCTCCAGAGAAGGCCACCAACCCAATTTGGTGGAAAATTGTGAGTGAGAACATACACCTATCAGCCTTTATTTATCCAGCCAACAGACTTGCCCAGAGGCATTAAAAGAAGCCCACCAACCAAATATAGTGTAAACATACAGAAAAGAACATACACCTAACTTCACCCACCAAGATTTCCAGTAGACTCATCTGTTATCAGTCAAAGAATCCCACTGACTAAGTTTAATGACAAGCCGTGAGTAGGTTCACACACCAATCAGCATTCATCCAGCTTGCCAACAGTTTCATCTTCCAGCACCCAGAGAAGTCGGTTGGAAAGTCCCAACAATGAGTAGGGGGAAAACTCAACTCTCCCCCCACACATGAGTACTATCAGTATCCAGAAACATGAAAGTGAGGATAAGAGAAAGAACATACACCTTTTATAAACATGAAATGGGAATTTATCCCTGTCCCAATCACTAAAGTCACCAAGAATATCCTAGTAATGGTGAAAGAGAAGATGGATATCCCTTCCCACATCCTACAAAATTTCCATGACATCATAATAGTGATGATGGTAGTGCCTAAGGGATAGACACACAACTCTATCCCCACAAGTGGGGAGGCTCATCATCATGTCATCTCGGAGTAGATAAACACCTATATTTCCATCCAAGATGGTCATAGAGAAAACTAATTCATAAGATATGGACAGACGGATCAGGAACATATACCCACTCTAATTGGAGATAATCGACCTATCCTAATAATCACTTCAAGGCAAGCATGAACACCTGGCCATGAAAAACACTTCCCCCAGTAAGTGGCCCCAGTTGCTCGTAAGAAGGAATCAAAAAATAAGAATCAACAAAGACAATTGGAAAGCAAAGAGCCGATCTACAATCTTTCTCTACTCAATGCTAGAGTTATTGAATCCCTCAAATGATTATTTATGGAAAATTAAGATCTTACTCTGCCATTACCAAATTATGGGATCAGTATTAGTAATTCCAAAGATTCTTTCCAGAAACTTCACTATGAAGGCTTGATTCATGACCACAATACAATAGATTTTGAGAGACCACTCTTGATGAGAGCCATGATAGCCCTCTGTGTGGATAGAAGATCAAGGAGCAAGAGGGTCTTCCCCTTATTTTAATCCACCATAGTGTTCCTCCCCATGATTGTGTTCACTATAAAATTTATCTCTACAGTAGTGTTTCACATTTTTAAGAGAATTATCCAATTGGAAATTTAGTGATGAGAAATAACTCATATTAGGAGGCACTTGAAAAAACATGGCCATTAATATTTGATGCATTTTCATTGGTAGGTGAAATACTTTCTCAACTGGAAGACAACCCAAGGTGGTGATCATTCTCCGATCCACCCTTGGGTCACCTGCTGTCCAAAACGATAGTGGAAGTCCCTACTAATCTTACTTCCTATGATAAAATGGAAGGAAAGCATCCACTCTAGTAAGACTAGGTAGAGGAGGATATAGAGAAAGATAAATAAGACATGCTAAACATAAGGAAACAACTGGATAAAGATGAAATACCATTTATGTTCTGACCTTTATCCACCCCTCAATACAACATTACAGTAGTATTGTCAGAAGATTGTGTGCAAAAAATCCACCTAAATATATGAAAAACTCTTCATCATTTGAAAGTGAAAGTATTACCCTACGATGAGTATAAAAGTCACGTTAAGGTAATAGAAGTGTTACAACACAAAATTGACTTGGAAGATCTCATGGATTCATGAAATATAAAGATTGAGAAACAACAAGGATCCCTTCAATGTGTATGCCTCGGTGAATTAATGAGGTTATGAAAGCTGATTGCCGATACACCATATGGTGTTCACATCAGAGGATGGGGTGCACAAGGAGAATTAGATTTCACTACACTCCCTAACCATAAAATCTCACCAAAGGTTATATTATGCAATATTATTGCTTCAGTCCGGCTCTAAAAAATACAAACCATCTATGACTAAAGACATGATCAATAAAAACAGGACCCGAATGACTCTCACCAACATTGGGACATAAGAGAGCAGGCTGTTGAGACACTTTCACATCAAGTATCTGAGAATATAGAGAAAACCTCCCACTTAGAGTAAGTTAGCCATCAGATAGTGAAAATGTTAGAAATAACACAACGATATTCAGAAATGGTTGGTCCAAGTGAATACTGAATGATGCAACCAGCCCATGTTTAGACAAAACTCCATAAAATCAGAAGGGAAACCACAAAAATATCATCCATGATAGTTCAAGAGAAACCCCAGCCCATAGGGTTGGGGGATTTTTAACCCAACCATTGAGGTCATCAAACCAGACCCGAAGGGTTGTGAAAGAAGAATGAGAATAACCCTAGCCCTCAGGGCTAGGGAATTTTTCACCTCAAAAATCCTCTCCTCAACAGGAATCATTCTTCTCACAATTAGAGAAAATTCCATAGAATGGATCCTCCTAGTTCATCCTGTTCTATGATCTGGTACCTTCACTTGGGACACACATGACTGTACTATCTGGAGATTCCCTTCAGATTACTATCTACCAATAAGATCTTAGAGAATCAATAAAGGAAAGGAAAAGGCCTCATGGAGGATTTAAAAGAATAAAGTATCATAGAGACACTAATATAATGCCCACAATTCATTTTTCATCACTGAATGTCATCAATTCCACCCTCACCGATTTTATAGAACATGAGGCCAATTTTGAGGAGGAGTTAGATGAAGAAGTTTTGGTTCATAATGTGGCCCACACTAAAATAATTGAAGGAGGTGTGCATACAAGGAACTAGAGGCTTGAACTAAATTTGGAAATTCCCTAAAAAAATCCATTATTACCCCCTAAAAGGGTATCCAAAAAAGGGAAAGGGTCAGATTTTACCTCACCTGCCTCCTGGAGAGGTTAATCCCCTTTCTTTGGAAGAAAGATTTTTTCAGCATGAGGAGGAGATGAAAGAATTGAGGAGAATAAAGGTATCCTTCATACTATATATACTCTCCATGAAGATCCTCAACTCACACCCATAGTTGGATCACCTCAACAAAGAGGATTTTCCACAATGGTGGAAGGAGATCTGGAACATCTGCTCAATGTGGGATATCAACCACCAATATACTTGGATCCCGCAGTAGCATATCGAGAGTTCCCTCCATTGGGTATACAACCAAAATAGGATTAGACACATCCTTATAGGATATCCATGAAAAGTACCAACAGTACCACCACCAATGGCCTTATCATCCACCACACCTGTTCAAGCTCCATTCTCCACACCTGTTCAGGCTCCTGATCATATAGACATTACTCAAATTCTTATGAACTCTATTGAGTCACTAACAGATCGATTGGAATCCATTGAGGAATAAAATGTGCCAATACAGCCAGAAAATAATCCTTAAACTGAATGGGTAAATCCGACTCTTCCCCTACCGAACTTTGGTAACCCAAAATTTATAGTTTTTAATGGCCCGGGAGACCCAAAGTAGCATTTGACAGATTTTATTTCTCACTGTGATCCCATGATGGGTACTCCTGAACAACAAGAGGTGGTAAAAATCAAGTACTTCATAAAATTGCTGTAAGGACTAGCTTTTTTATGGCACACAAGTTTATAGGCTGGTCAATCATGGGGTGGGAAGACCTCCTTCAAATGTTTCTCTTACAGTTTAGCTTGACGCTATAGAAGAAAATAGTCTTCGACCTTATGAACTATAAGAAATAAAATAATTAAAGAGCCTCATATTTCATCACTTGGTGGAAAGTATTGAAATACCCCTTGAACCTACCACTCACTCAATAATAGTTGTTTCCCATCTATATAGATAATATTCACTATGAGTTGAAAACACCGCTAATCTCTATGAAATACATAACAGGGTTTCAGGACCTTACCGCAATTCCTCAAAAGGTGGAAGAAACCATTTCAGAGACCAAATACAAGGACCAAGTAATTCCATAAACTCAAGGAAATATAGCATGGAAAGCAAAGGCCACTATAGTTATACTTAAGTAATATCATATATCTACTCTCTCTTCAAATACAGTACCATATCGTGTGGTTCCACCTACCGAGCATCAACAAAAATGTCAACCTCATCAGGATGATCAAAGGGAGAAAGGGTAGAAATATTTTTAGGAGATGAAAAATAAGGTATTTTCTTTTATAAATGACCAAGTCCTTGAATACTTAATCTCAGCATTGGAAAGCAACTTAGTCAAGTTTACAAATCCCAAAAATCCCAGTAAAAAAATGTAATGAAGATATCCCAACTTATTTACCCTTTCATCAATATTTGGGACACCACATCCATGATTTTTTTTGTTTTTAAATACCTCCTATAAAAGATGGTGGGATCTGGGAATTTGAAGGTGAAAAATTCACCTACTCAGGTTGTGTATGTTTCCACTACTAATCTAGAGGTGGAAAATGAATGGAAAGAAGTTAAAATCAAGAGTAAACAAAATTTCAATTACTGGATGGTTAGGAAAATGATCAAATAGAATCATGCTATTCTATGAACATAGTTGAAATAGCCAACTGTTTCATTTTCTACTTATGCTACAATAAAACCAACTTCACCGATAGCTCAGTCCTCAGAAGGCCAACCTTTGAGAATATGACACTACTGGAAGGGTAAGAAGCAAACACAAGAATATTATCTTTCATCAAAGCCAAATTTGTCCTTAAATTTATTATATTTCATAAATATAGTCCCAAAAGCATGGAAAACTCCTTGCCAAATGGTATAATGGGGATCCACCCACCAGATGGAATATTTATCAGATAAGGAGTTGATCTTCAGTTCTATTAATTTTATTCTCTTAATGGATCCCTTAAAAGATGATGATTATGATTATGAACCCAAATTCACTTCAATTAATTATGGAATTGAGATAATAGTTTGTTGAAGTTGAGGTTACAGGGGAAAACGCAGCCATGACAGAAGTCACTACTTTAACCACACCCTCGCTCGAACCTTCTACATGGATGCAACACATAGAAGATCCCTCCAGTGAGCTCAATAAAAATAAAGGAATCCCCCCATGCATTAAAGGGTATGCCCTAACACAATCATATTGGAAAGATCGACTAGAGGGTACACCACCGCCTAAGCAACCTCGACATGTAGGGAGACTCAAACGAACTAATCCACTAGGAGTGGAAGAATTTTCAAATCATATTCCAAGGAATGGTCTGTTTACATCAGGAACATCATCTCCCAAAGCACCTATGAAAGAAAATCCTCTATTGGGAAGTGCAGACCTCTAGATTATAAGTATGATGTTTTGAAGAAACTAACCCAAGTTACAACCATTTTTTTAATCCTAGATGCTTTGAGTCTATCAAAATACCTCTGAGAAGCACTCATAGAGGCCTTATTGATCCCCCAAGAGTTTGAATTTGAGGTTTCTGCTACTGAAGTATATCATAAAAATAATGATCCTGCAAAATTCCATGCAGTAATATCTTTCATAGAATAGGATGAGGATACTATAATACAAGGGAACATCAGGGCCTTGCATATATCCTTCAAGATAAATTAAATTGATATTTGACAAGACTTTATTGACAATGTCTTAGGATTCAACCTCATTCATGTCTGAACACTTAACCAACTAGGTCTCAATGAATATCACTTGTCTCCATCCACTCTTATTTTACAAGGTTATAAAAATAATGAAAAAGTTCCTCTTAGTGAGACCACACTCAGAACTCATTTCATAGATCTCATGTCTGACTCAAAATTCATGGTTGTTCGGTAGGATACATCCTTCAATGTTCTTATGGGAATACCTTAGCTATATCAGTATGCAATAATTCCTTTTTCATACCACCAATGCCTCAAATATTTCATCAATGGTAAAATTGGGACATTTCATGGTGATAAAGCTATTTTCAAATCCTATGAGTCATAGTACATTGATGTAGGGTTTTACCATAAGGAAGGGAAATAATCCATGACTGATAATGTTACTAAAATCAATTCCCTAAATGGCCTGAAGATGATCCTAGCTAACCCTTTAAAGTAGCTTACTGTAGAGTACATGTTTCCATCAATCAAATCAAAGGGTTAGTCTCAAATTCAATAACTCATTAAACGACTTCTTTAATTTAAATTGTGAAAAATAAACCCGATAATGTAAGAGAAGTTGTCAACTCTCTGAGTAGTAATGAAATTTTGGATGAAAATGTATTCATTCCATACTCTAAGCTTCAAAAAATTCACGTTTCATCATCTAGACTGGAATAAGTTGTCACGTCAATGGGAGAATACATATACAATCATCCTCAGTCCCTTGTATCCATTTAAAAGTGCTAAAAAGGCCTTGCGACATTGATTATGCCAAAAATGATTACTTCATCTTCTAGATGTCCAAATACCAACACCCCCCAATATTTAGGAATCTTGCTTCATCATCTACTTCTCAGGAAAAGAAAGAAGAGGTAAATCATGGAGAATAGTAATAAGAATAATACCTCAGGGACACCCCTACGGCATTCTAAGAAGGTTTAACCACCATTATTGATGAGCTCAGAGAAATAAATTTGGGTATGAAGGAAGATCCATGACCCACTCTGATCAGTGTGGCCATGACTTCCAAAGAACAAGAGATATATAATTCCTTCCTAAAGAAACATCAGGATGTGTTTTCCTAGAATTACATGGAGATTCCAAGCCTCAATCCTGAGGTGGATACCCATCACTTGGGTTTTCCAAAAAATAATCAAGGATGCAAGAAGGCATCCAGAAGGATACACCCAACTCACGCATCCAAAATCTAGGTTGAAGTGGATAAGCTCATCAAGACCGAATTCATCCAAGAGGTACAATATCCAAAATGGATAACCAACATAGTCCAAATAAAGAAGAAAAATAGGAAAATTAGAGTCTGTATTGACTTTAGAGATCTTAACTGGAACTATACAAAAGATGACTTCTCAGTTCCTATTATAAAACTCCTGATTAATTAAATGGATTGTTATCAACCCCTCTTCTTCATGGATTTCTATTTAGGGTAGGAAAGTTTTTTATGGCCCTATAATATGAAGAATTCACCGCCTTTATGGCCCCTTAGGGTATATTCTATTACTAGATAATTACCTTTGGATTAAAGAATGATGTTTCCATATACCAACGTTCCATACATTACATATTCAAAACATTCCTATAGAAGTTTGTTGAATGATACATTGATTATCTACTAGTCAAGTAACATAAAAATTCTGACCACAAGGATGACTTGGAAAGCATCTTCAACAATCCGCGACAACACAACTTGACAATAAAGCCCTTGAAATGTGCTTTTGAGGTAACCTCAGAGGAGTTTATTAGCTTCTTTGTATGCCATCATGAAATATACATTGACCCTGAGAAAAAAAAAAATCTATCCTTAGAATGTCATATCATCAAAACCTCAAAGAGTTGAGAGGACATCAAGGAAAATTGGCCTACATCTGATGATTTATATCCAATATTGTAGGAAATTGTTTTCCCTTTACCAAACTGATGAAGATGGGGGTAACATATCAGTGGATTAATGACTATCATGAAGTGATTGATAGCCTCGATCCATACCTCTTGACCCCACCGGTGTTGATTCCAACTATTGATAGAAATCCACTCATTCTATATGTAACGGCCCTGGAACAATAAATAGGTGCCTTCATCACATAAAATAATGATGATGGTAATGAAAAAAACCTTTATTATCTCATTAAAAACATGATCGATGCTGAGACTCATTAATCAGATATTGAGAAGAGATACCTGAAATTAATCTTTGTAGTTGATAAATTGAGACACTATATACAAAACCATGAGGTCCACCTAGTCTCTCATAATAACCCACTCAAATACATCTTCATCTATCCTATGTTGATATGGTGTTTGGAAGAGTGGGTGGTTATTTTTCAGAAATTTTATATATAATTTGTGCCTCATAAGATAGTGAAAGGATAAGTCTTAGTAAATTTTCTTCCAGAACACCCGTCTATAGAAACATCAATTTTAAATACTAAATTTATAGATGAAAATATGTTCTATATTTAGGATAGCACCAAAAATGGGAAATTTATTTTTACAGTGCATCTAGGAGCCCAAAATTAAGGGGAATGGAAAACCCTAAGATAGAAAAAGTTGGGTTAAAAATCATGATCATTTCCCAAATGAAGGAAGTTTGAACTTACTTCTTTCTGCTGTCAGAAGGTTGTACCAATAATGAAGAAGAATACAAGGCCCTCATTGCAGGTGTGGAACTAGAACTACAAATACTAGTGTATTACCTAGAGGTAAAAGGAGACTCATATTTGGTAATCAAACATATCAATAGGGATTACTCCATCAGAAAAGAATATCTGACCCCCTTCTTTACTATATCTGAGGGTTAATAGTAGAATTCACCTCAGAACCAACATTGAATCACTTCCCAAAATCATATGATTCCCAAGAATATGCATTGGAAAATATATCTATAGCATTGGAATATCCAGAATAGGATGAAACAGTCATCAACATCACCCATCACCTAATAGTCTCACCTTTCATTCAAATCAGAACGAAAGAGATGAATGAAGTTAGCCCTATCCCTAATCCATATGGTCCTACCATAGGATGGATCATGTCCATCATGTAATACCTCCAAGATGTAGTACTTTCATTAGACATAGTTGGGAAGAAGAAAATTTGACGGTGAGTAGTAAATTTCACTCTCTATGATGGTCTAAATCACCAAAAAGTCCTATACAAACAAGTATTTGATGAATTCCTTCACAAATGTATTGATGGATAAGAGACTATAAATATTATAGAATAAGTTCATGTAAGATATTGTGGTTCCCACTAGTCAGAGTATACACTTTCTGATCAAATCCAAAGATTTGGATACTTCTGGCCTTCGATGACACATGATTATACAAAATTTACCAAGAAATTTCATTCCTGCCAAGTGCATGCCAACTTCATCCATCAACCCCCATAGTTTCTATATACATCCAAATAATCATGTCCATTTTATGTATGGGGAATTAATGTTGTGGGGCCATACTCTCTAGCTCCATCCAAGCAGTTAAAGTAAATCCTTACTGCTATTGATTTCTTTTATAAATGGGATGAGGTAATAACTCTCAAAGAAGTCGAGGCCAAAAGAATTTTCAGCTTCATAAAATATAGAACCATTAAAATATTTGGTGTCCTTCATAAAATACTAATGGAAAAATGACACCAATTTCTATTCTGATAAGTTGGAAAATCTATATTAGGAATACAATATCAAATCCAACCATTCATCCTCCTATCATGTAGTGCTTAATGGATAAATAGAGGCCTTCAACAAGACCCTATTAAACATACTTCAAAAGATGGAGGACAAAGATAAAAAATCTTGGTCTAACACGCTCTTTAATTACTTATAATCTTACTGAACTATGACTCATACTTACACATAGGCAACCCCATACTCATTGGTATACAGAACTGAAGTAGTCCCACCCATTGAGGTTCAATTACCATCACTCCGTATTTCCATATGTGATCAAATTTCTATAGATGAGCAGTACCAAAAATGACTAGTGATGTAATTAAAATATATTTTATACCTTTCATCACTTGAAAGTATACCCGAATAGGATAGTGTGTGCTTTTAATAAGAAGGTCCACCTCTACTCCTTACTCTAAGAAGAAATCGTGTTGGTCTTTAGAGCTGTAATGATACCAGGAAAGAAGCATCCAAATCTTGAACCAAAGTGGTAGGGACCTTACTCTATACACAAAATCTACTATAACAGAGCTTATTCCTTGATCTCAATGGATGGGGATATCATTACAACTCTAAGAAATTTAAGTTTCCTGAAAAAATATTTCATGTAGTAAAAAATATCGTCCTAACTAAAGGATGTTAAACCACATAGCACCATATATATATCCCAGTTTCAAGACATTAAACTATGTAGTTAGTATTTGTCTCATGACCTTAAAAGGCATGACATAACATACATGCCACATGATGTTAAAATGCATAGCATTATCGTCCTTGTCATACGACAATAAACTGCATGACATGAGGTCCTAGTCATATAACCTGAAACTACAAGATGTCATTTATCCTCACTGCATGGAATTAAACTGCATGGTTAATGTCCCTATAATTCAATGTTAAGAAACCCCCAAAATATAATGAGTTGAGATACTCCTTGTGGTCCCTCAAATATGGGCCTCTATATCAGGTGTATGTCCCAATCACATCCCTCTAACCCCTTAGTGGGTCAAGATGGCCTCTTGTCCCAACACGAGGGATAAAGGCTAGGAAAATACCATGTGTATGCCTCACTTACATCATTTCCACACCAAAAATGTAATTTAGGCCCCCTTTATGGGTGTAATCCTTAGCATTAACACGTCCTTACTTCAAGATAGTAATATGCACGACCAATGTCCTCATCGCATGATGGTAAACTGTACTATCTGTCCAAGAACTATGTGTGGATTGATTTTCATTCTAATGGGATACATAGTGAAACCTAGATCTCCAATACCAGGTCTAGTGCAACAAAAAATATATATCCCCTTTTCCCTATGTTTGAATCAAGCTGGCACATGGGACCTTTTCAAGAACTACATGTGGCTTGATTTTTATTCTAGTGAGATACATAGTGAGCCCAGATCTCCAATATCGAGTCCAACCATGACCACAAAGAAAATATTCCCCCTTTCTCTATGCATGAACCATATCTGCACAAGGAAATTTTCCAAAACATATGGCCTAATTCTCATTATAATGAGATGAATAGTGACGAATAAACCACAAGTGTTGTGCTCAACCACCATTCTGTAAAATATTAAATCCCCTTTACCCATGTCAAATCCCGATTGATGTGGGGAACAATCTTAAATAACTATGTGTGTCTTGATTCTCATTTCAATGAGATACATAGTGATGCTCAGATCTCCAATATCAGGTCTATCCGTAATAAAAAAAATCCCCCACTCCCTTTTTACGAATCAGACCCACACAAGGATCCTTTCAAGAACTACATGTGACTTGATTCAAATTTCTATGAGATACATAGTGTCACATAGATTTAAATATCTAGGCCCATACACAACATTTTTCATCCTTTAATGTTGGTTCATCTTCTTCCTTACCACATGACATCAAACTGCATGTGATTTCAAGAACTACATAGGGATTGATTCTCATCCTAATGAGATATGTAGTGACTCTTGGATCATATCTCCTAGCCCAAACACCATAGAATATTAATTCTCCTATCATTCCATTTCATTGCCTCTATATAGTTGATGAAACCTTTTCCACTCATTATTTCTCACACTAAGCACATCTCATGTGGGCTTAGGAATTTGGTGAAAGAGTTCCCCGCATAAGTAAGGCATATAAATTCATATTGGGGCTATCTTGGTCATAGATGCAAGAACCTAAAAGGTTTACAATATGTCCTCGTTTCATGATAATAAACTATAAGATTCCATCCATAACTATGCGTGGATTTATTCTCATTCCAATAAGATATGTAGTGACGCACGAATCTTCAATCCTAATCCTAGATGCCTCACAATATGAGAAATAACCCACTCTCTCATGTATAAATTAGATCTATATAAGAGGATCCAATATGGGCTCTCACCCTATGTATGAGCCTGTATTAAAAAAACCCCATTTCCTCCGCATATAAATTCAATTAGTGTGGGGGATATTTATTTTAGAACTATGTGTGGCTTAATTATTATTCCAACAAGATATGTAGTGATTCCTAGGCCTCATATCCTAGTACCAACCCGAAGTTAAAAGAAAGTACCCCCTATTCTATGTACAAAAAAATATATATGAAGGAGCTCTTAATTTGGGTCCCCTCATTAGGGGGTCTACCAAGAAAATAAAGATGCCATCTTCTAGATATGGGCCAAATCTATGCGAGGGATTCCAAAATTTGGGGCCAATATCAGTTCAGACACTTCTTTTGTGCATTAGACAATACCATTTCTACATTTCATATTCATAGTCCTAGATAATTTTAGATCTTCATAATTTTTCTTCAGCTTTCAGTGACAAAATGTCAGATACCTAAAGGATCCTTTTCCTAACTATGAAGCACATGACCCAATTGTCCTTGCATAAAAAAAACCCCATAATAGGCCTATTAGATAAAGGATACCACTATTTTACTATACACACACCTCATTTGGACTTTCACAAAACAACCCTCAAAATAGGTTTGTAAACCAATGGTAACTTTGACCTTGGGAGAATCCTCTTCTGTCCTTTTGAGAATTGATGACAACATGTTGAAACCCATGATTTTTAATAGTATAAGATTATCATATATATTTATCCCACATAATTTCTCCCAATTTAAGAACCCCCAAGACCATAGTTTACAATTCCCTCCTTCATGTGTTCAAAGCATACTGGAATGGACTTGGTCAATTAGGCCACATATCATATGTTGTTTCCATAATATCATGGTCCTAGTCATATGATCTAAAAATAAAAGCACCACATTCCCTAATATTGGGTTATACCTGTGTAGAAAACCTATCCACCCAATTATTTGAAAATTTTAAATTGAAGTTCTCCTTTCATATTCAGGTACTTTCCTCCCACAAACCAAACTTTATGCCCAGGTAAATTCAAATCTACAAAAAACTTCCATCAGCTTTTAGAAATATAATGTTAGAATTATTGAGGAATTATTTTCCTAACTTTGTTGTGATACACCCCAATTGGCTTTGCATAAGTTTCTCATAAATTTATAGTTCTATCAACCAAAGGATTCTACTATTGACTTTACAGTATGCACCCTATTTGGCCTTACATAAAACAACCCACAAAATTATTTTTTCAATAAACGTTAGCTTTGTTCTCGGAAGATACCTCCTATAACACCATAATCCCTTTTCCTCATACCACTCTTCAAATATGGGGATCCCCAAATCACATCTTACAACTTTCTACTTCCACACCTGAATGGGGTAGCACATTTATAGACATATTACCAAGAATGGGAGAACCGTCAACCTTTTGGTTAAATATAAAGAACCTAAATTATATCCCCCCTAATTTCCTTGTTGTACGACTTTAAACTACATCACATAATATCATTTTTATACGAATTTAAACTACATAACATAATATCCATTCTATACTAATTTAAACTGTATAGCATAACTTCCTAGTCGCAAGATATCAAACTGTACAATAACATCCTTTTTGTAAGATGTTAAACTATATGATCAGTGTCTTGATCACATGACATTAAACTGCATAATACTTTTTCCCTTATCAGAAAGGGGCCTTTCCCCTGACATTATCCATCTAAAAAAATGTACCCTACTTCACTCAATCTAAATTCATGTAGGAGAGGTTTCCAATTCATGTACAATGCCAATACAAATATTCCTTTCATTATCGAATGCCTTAATTTAGAAAAAATACCCATCATAGTCTTGAGAAATCCGAATATCCATAAACTCCCTTCAACCATCAATAATATAATTTCATAATTCCTAAGAACTTATTTTCCTGACTATGCTATAATACACCTTAGTTGGTTTTGAATAAATTTCTCACAAATTTTAGGGTCAGTCAGCCAGAGGATTCCATCATTTAACTATTCCATAACACGCCCCGACTGGCTCTGCACAAAGCAGCCCACAAAATAGGTTTGTCAACCAGTGGTAACTTTTTTACTTAGGAGATACCTCTTCTATTTCCTAATATCATGTTTTAGATTAGGGAACCACTAAATCATGGCTCAAGATCCCCCATCATAGATCTGAATAATTTCATAACATTCTTAACGAACATGCCTTGTTTGGGTCATCACTTCAAAAATAATGGTTAAATATATTCAACCTAAAAAATTGGTTTTATTAGTTTGTCTTGTATGAATTTAAAATTTCCACAAAAAAGAGAGTCATAGTACTCACTAGATTAAAAGACCCATAAAGGGAAATTTGGAAAAAAGTAGAGTCTCTACTGACTAGACCTACACTCTATATGGTTTAGGAAAAAAATGAGTAATTAAAAGGTAAAAGGCACAAAACTTGTTAGGGTAAAAACCTAAAAAGGGAGGTCTAAGAAAAATCCAAATATCACTCACTATGCCCCATGTATTAGGAAAAATTAGTGCCTTTTACCCATTCCTATCATTGTGGTTATGACCAGATGATACTAATATTTATTGTTATGAAAATCAGCTTCAATGTTATATTACAATCAGAGAAAGAAAATAGGGATGAAGACACAAGCGATTGAGAAAAAAATCATTTTCATTTATGTTATGAAGTGAAAGGGAACTTCCACATGCTAGAGACTCTCTACCAAATTTTATAATTTTTCCTTAATATAGGATTTGATAAGTTGAACTGAAATCTGAGAAATTAGAGCAGCTTCCCAAAGATTAGCTATTTTCATAGCAACAACCACTTCAACTTTATGAAGATTATCCTACTTGGCACTGAAAATATATATCCTTAATTCCAAATCCTCTTATAGGGATTGGTGGATTTGGGCTACCTATTTACTTGTAGAATTTAAATCTTCTTCGAGGAACATTATTTTGATAGACTTTTCATTGAGGCAATCTTGATACTTTTCCACCTCCATGGAGTGGATGACCCCATCTTGTATTAGGGTGGATTTGAGTTCCTCAAAATAGCATTATTATTACTCCTCATCCTACTACAACCTTCACTCCTATTCCATTTTCCAAATGATCAAATTCACCATATCATGGATATTGTGGTAATTAAATCTACCATATCCCAGCATAGAAAGATTGAATGTAAGTCAGTGAAGTCATGATGGCATGTCCTCAAGAGGTGTCTCCCAAACTATTTTATAGATATCTCTCCATATGAGAAGATTTATAGGAAAAAAAATCCTTTTGTATCTAAGTATTAGACTCAGATCCAATTTTGGAGGGAGAGACATAATTAGTGATCAATTCACTTAATTAACCTCCTTATTCTGATCCCTCCAAAACAACCTCAAATTCACCCACAAATGTTGGTGGAACTGGAATGGAAGTCCCCATATCAATTCCAATTGTTGAAGTTGATGACACTAAATAGAAGGTGACACCTATCAATAACATTAGGAAGTCAACAAGTAAAAAAGTCAGTGAAGCGACAAAAATAGGATGAAACTCTCCTATTTGTGGACCAAATGTCGGAACTGATACCTCAATAGTTCCCCTAGCCTCAGATCTCAAAGAAAAAACCTTCTGAAGAGGAAAATACTTCAGAGTTTTCTTAGCAGTTGGGAGTAGAGTCTCTTGAGAATTTCCCACTTCAGTATTCCCAGTCGTTGCTCCCTCAACGATAGGATTAGGGTGGACTTGAATTCCTCATTTGTGAAGTGACTTAGCAACATTATCTATAGAAAAAGATGTATAATTTGTTCTTTTATGTGAATAATCTAGTTAAATAAATTCAACTATGTTTAAAAAAAATGTAAGAATGATAGAACTCACATCCATCCAATTCCTTTCAGAAATTCATAAACTCATTATGGGAACTTTGAATATAAATGTATGGATTAATTAGATTAAATAGTTTATGGTATATAACCTCAAGTATCACAACATCCTCATTAGTAGGGATATCCGAGATGTGTTTCTCAGAACCTGAATTAGCTCCACCATCAATCCCCACTATCAAATTATCCACAGGACCAACACCATCAGACCCTACAGAGTCAGGTTCACTATCAACACCTTCATTAGACCATCCAAGATCCTTCTTAGTCCCTTCTAGGGAGAAACTGTGATCAAAATTGACTAATTTAGTGTCCTCTGGTGTGATCAATGGATATAAAATATCATGAGGAAGAGGAAAGTAAAAAATAGAACATGACATATGAAGGAGTGAATTTTATATTACCATGGACCTATCCATTCTCTATAGAATTGGGGGCAGACGTAATGGTATATCTTGATGCCTCATCTATTTGATTGATGGATTCATCAATATGAGTCCATGACTCACCAAGGGTACCTTACAAAATCCTTGAAGGATCAGTTCCATATCCCTTAAGGGAATAGAGTAATGCATATTCTGCAAAAGATAGATATAGTAAAAAGTGTATGTAAAGCATGTCATGATATCAAAATATAATATAAATTCTTACTACAACACATGCATCAGGAAAACTTTAACACCATGTTCCATTTCCTCTCTCTAGATGGAGAAGATTCCATCTCATTCCTCTTAATAATAGATACTTGGGGTGACAGTCAAGGGGTTCCCACCACCATTTCCTCCCTCATGGTCCTTTGACGTAGGGATAATTAAAGGGAACCAAAGGCCTTGTTAAACACCCCAATGGGGGTAACCATAGGCCCATGACTCGGTGATCCAAATGCCTCTGATGATACTCTATATTTAACTAATCCTTCTTCTCCTTGTTCTCTTACAAACTACAAAGCAAATTACCCTTAAGATTAATGATGGCAGATAAAAGAGCAAATAAGTGAAGGGATAAAATAGAAATAAATCTGCAGGGTTAAGGTATATGTCTCATTCCTTCTTAGGATGAGAATATACCCTCTCATAAACTCCTTGATCTAACATGTCAGACACTTGCCTTATGTCAAGGGTTTTATCATCAGTTGCATATATCAAAGCCTCCAAATCCTGAAGATACTTTGTCACTTCAGCTAGATCACTATTAGGGTGAACATCAAATGGTTCTCTAATATCTCCCATCTCTGGAATCCACGATCTGACCTAAAAAAATTCCTAGGAATCTATGACATCGCAATTTATGCTCTCCCAGACTTAGAACGCCAAGGGTTTCACATAGTTTGACTCTGATACAGATATCTATGAGGAAGACCCGACACCCTTTGTAACATCCCAGGTAAATAAATAATATTAAATTCTAATGTTTATCAATATTTGTGAATAAAATGTTAAAATTACTTTAAAGGTAATTCTATTCTCGATGGCGTACCCAATACGCAACAACGAGTTTCTTTGAAATCTTATGTTGCACACTAATACTATAATAATATTATAATAGTTAACGCCTAACCGTTGTAATGGAGGGAATGAACAGAAATAACTACAAAATGATTACATATATTTGTTAAATATTTTTACATTTATCCAATAAATGTTAGAGTCTTAAAATCCAAATGTATCCAATTTTAAGAATAAATACTCTAATATTTTTAAAAGATTGTTTTACCGCCTTTTGATGGCGAACCTTTTTTAAATCTAACTTTTGACAATTTTATAAGCTCTATTTGTCAAAATAAAATTATTCTTTATTATTGGGACATTTAAATTTACTTTGGTTAAATTTTTGGTATGTTTCTGACATTGTTCATTTTTTTAATGAATAGTGAAAAAATACTGCATTTTACATCAAAACTTCTTTTTCATCTAATTTAAATATATAGTTAGATTATATTTTTAATTGGTTTTAAAGTGTAATTGGAATATATTTTTACCATTTAATCCAATGGTGGTCATTGTAATTAATTTCACTTTGAAATTGGACTTAAACTAGTGTCAATCTTTTAATAGATATTGTTTCTTAAAAACATGCTATTTGTTTTGACAGTGGGAATGAATTATTAAATTAATTAATGAAACTTATATATTTTGAATTTTGTAAAATATACATCATTCTTGAATTCGGAATATCAAATATAGCTTAGGGTGAATTTTTGGTATTTTTCTGAAAAACTTCAATTTTTGAAGAATAGTGAAACCACTAAGTGGTTGTTAAAGAAACTGATTTTTCATTTAAATGAAACTTTACCACTTCTGTGATTTTATTTTCAAAAATCCGACATACATGGCTGTCATTAGGAAGTAAAATGTGGTTCAATGAGATTAAAATAATTTTTTTGGTGAATAGTAACTTTTAAGTTTTATTAATCGCGATTAAAGGTAATTAGTATAATTTAAGGTAAAGATAATGTTATAATAATATGAAATGACCTTGACACATGTCCTACCCTTATTGGATGAGTCATGGCCGACCAAGAAAATCCATGGGTCAACTTGGGGACCACATGGAGCAACTTTGGTTGGAAAATGACATTAATAACTTTTTATTTAAAGTTAAAATTAAAATGTCACAAACATGTATTGTTTTACTAATTTTTTTTTACATGGGGTTATACAAGTCATATTTTTGACTATAAATATTCATTATAAAGATAAAAATATTTCCTACATCATTATATTTTTTTATAATTTTTAGACATTAAATAAATTAATTTATTTATGACACCGTGATGATGTAGTGATTACCTCATAAATGAATGATTTAAATAAAATGAGAAGATAGGGAGATATCTAAGTCTTAAACTTGTAAAAAACCTATTGTATGGGTGGATTTAGAAACCTTATCACCTTATCCTAGAAATATATCCTTTTGGGACCTTTGAAATCCGAAAATCATTTTATAATAAAGTAATAGTTTATAACTTTCCAAGAGTGCCCCTCCTCTTCTCTTATAAAAGGCCCCCACCTCTACCACCTTACCCACACCTCTCAAGACTTTGGCTCGGCCAACTCCTGCCCATTTCATCTCTCCACATCCCTATATTCATCATTGAAGCCTCACCTTTGGCAGAAGTCTATTCAAGAAACCCTTTTGGTTCAAACCAAGAGGAGTTACCTGATTTAAAGGTAATGTCTTCACTTGTGTTCTTTTGTTTTATTTTGCTTCTCCAAACCCCTAAACTCTTTTTATTACTTTATTTTGTAACAAAAACAGTATCTTAAATATACTAGGATGTTGTTATGTTAATTATTAGAGCTAAACTTACACACACCTCCATCAAATGGTTAAAGAACATACTGTTTCTGTGGATGATGAATTACTACCTCACGAAACGATGATTATTCAATCTTCTATTAACACCTTTCATGGTGGCCATTATGATGTCACTATATTTTATATATGATATATATGGTATTTATGTTTCCCATATGATTATGTATTTTATATTTAAAACATACATTTATGCTTTGCATGTTGTTCAATTGCGATAATTTCATACGAGGAAGTGTGGACTACCACCCCATCAAGTGATGTGACTCGTTCATGCAATACATGGAATGCATAAAGAATGAAACTAATGAACTTATGTGACCTATAAAACATATATATTATACTGGAATTATAATATATATATATCTCTATTATTTTTAATTCCATTAATATGAAAAAGAAATGAAAGTAGCATTCATGCGTATGTACGGTCTACCGTCTCCATGAATAGTGCATTTCATTTCTTTTTATATCCAAATGTTATGGAATAGTATAAAATGAATATGTACTGGATATATATGATATTTAAACCATTAATACTATTCTGGAGATTATTTACTTATAACTACATGGACAATCATTTTCAAACAAGTTTATTTTTGACTCATGTACCAAACATCGACAAAAACGTCTGATATGAACTCACATTATTAACCAATTATTATAAAATTATAATATGTGATATTAAATGAATAATAATATTTAAAGGATGAAATTAATAAATTATAAATTGAATAAAGTTTATTATTCAGGAATATAAAGAAACGAACAAGACAAGTCGTACTTGAGGTAAGGGATCCTACCTCTCTCTTTCTTTTTAAGTACTCTTTTCTATGAAACTTACTTTAAGCTCCTATTTATTATGTTGGGGGATGTTATTTTATATTCCTATTGATTTAAATTTTATGTTAATATGATTAGAGACCCTATTTTATCTCATCAATCCATTTTTGGAAGTATTATGTGGCGCTGTTAGGCTGCCGAATTTTCATAAGGGGATTTTCATCTCACTTTTTATTCCCGTGAGATTCATGCTACATGAACACTATTTCATTTTGTGTGGTGTATGTAATGCTAATTATTTTACTATTTTTATACTATAATCTCATTTATGGGTAGTTACATCTTCATTTTATGACCCTTCTTTCATGGGGTGTACGTTTCAAAAGTTACCCAAATCGGTAAGGGAACCTTTTACACTCCTCTTTTAAAAAGACTTATTTTGTTATGTCTTTTAATTTACATCTTTTTATGTTGGGATATGTTCTTATATATCCTTATTGATGTAAATTTTATGTCCAAGTGATGAGATACCATTTTCTATCTCATCAACTAATTTTATGAATTTTAAAGTGACGCCGTTAGGCTGTCAAATTTTACCAAGGGAATTTCTTAACCCAATTTCGATATCTTTGGGTTCAACTTGTAGTTATTGAATATGTCATCCTATGAATATGTGTAAATGACCTATGGTTGTTTTAAAATTAATATCCACTTATATTGGGTGTATTTATATTTGTCACACATAATTATGAGATTTATTTATCCTTAATTTAAGGATACCTTCTTTATAAGGTATTTCATCTCATTTTACAATTCTATTGAGACTTCATTGTTGTTATGCACCAATTCACTCTTATATGGTGTATATACTGTACTTTGGAATAATATATCATGTATCCCTTTATTATAATATATCATGTATCCCTTTATTCTCATGATATTATAAAGTTCTAATTAAATGTTATTCCTCAATTATTGTATTCAAGTGTCTCTCATTTTGTTAAAAACCCTTTAACTAAAATATCGTTTTAAATGTTTTAATGATTTATTCTTATAAATATTTCTCATTAATATACATGTTTTCAAAATGGTTTTAAGGATTTATTTATATGGATATTAATGGTTTAAAATGTTAAAAGCTTCAAAGTGTTATGGGACACTTTGATTCAAAAATCTCTTTATTAAATGTTTTAAATGGTTTTTTGAATGGATTAATTATTTCAATATCTTAAAATGTTATATTGTTATTAAAATGGGGAAATGTTATCTTTCATTTATGCTTAAGTTATATTCTATGATTATGTTATGTTTCTTGGGAATTGTTTATGAAAACGGGTGGTTCCGTGAAAAACTAAGGGCAGGTGAGCCCGATATAGCTCTCCAATGCATTGGGTAACGTAAAGGGGTTAAACGTTATGGTTTATCCGAAGAGATTTAAGGAATATACTATGATGGGTATTCCAAACACAACCATGAGGGTTACTCCCTACATAAGAATGTTATGAATTCCTCAAGTTACCTTTATAGCTTATGATTTCTATGAGTTATTCATAAATCTTATGATTTCATGAGGTATGTTAACGTGCTTATGTTTTATGAGTAAAGTATGATTTAATTGATTCTTATGTATACATGTACTACTGTTTCCTTTCCGAATTTTTATATCCCTTACTGAGCTTTTTTTGCTCATCCCAAGTTTTTGAAATGTTTTTCACAGGTCAAGGGAAAGGTACATGATATGATGATAGTGTCAAGGAAGTGTTAAGAAAGAATCCATGTTTTATTTTAAATATGTTTCTATTGATGTGAAAAAATGAATACTATCTTTTATGTAACCACTTTGTTTAAATGTGGAATGTAATGCATGATTTATGATCTAATTCTCTAAAACTCTAAACCTGAAAAGATACTCAATGTTTATTCTTGAAATAACTCAAGATTAAGTAAGGTTTAAGGCCGGGGCCTTATACCCTTTGACCTGGAAGCCTCTTCAGGACTTTTTTCTCTCACAAGAGAATAAGGGGAAACAACATGAGACTCCTCCCGATGATAGAGACTAGACTGCCTTGGTGTAGGATGTGTGTTCTTCTCAACCCTTGTTTTCTCAGTGGTCTTTGTTTGACATCACTTCAAAAACACCGAAGCTTCAACATCATCATCTCCAGCTCGAGCATTTTTACCATAAATAACATGACTATTAGTTTTTGTGGACTTGACCCGGTAAATCCCATTTACCAATACCCCATGAGGGTATGAAGATATACATGCCTTAGAATACCCAGCCTCCAACCCGATTGATGCGTATGATGGAGGAAACATGATTGGCATTTTGGATACCTTTTTGGCCATTAGGATCAAAATTTTACGGGCTACCATCAGATGATTCTCAAGATTTAAATACGCAAGGGGACATATTCTTGACTATTGAAGACATTTAAACTGGAAGGAAAATCGATACGGAGTGTAATACTCACAAATAATATCGTTATCAATGTGGGCCACCAGTATAATGTCTTTTAATGTTATCATGTATGACCCAAGATCACAATTCTTCTCCTTACTATCATCAGTAAATTTCCCCGTCAGTGGATTACCATACGTAAATAAGATAAATAACCCTGATACATTCAAAATCTTTAGCAATTAATCATACTTCATATTTAGAGGCTAGATTCCAGAGACAACCTAAATGAATGGGAGGAATCGACTATCAGGGATTTTAACTAGGTTCAACGCCAAATAATAACTGAAGTGTGCTGTGATATACCCCCAAAAAACTTGAAATGACCATGAAATTATAAATAGGTACTTCCCATTTTATGTATAAACAATGGTAAATTCTTTCTAGAATAGGGGAAACCAACCATATGTACCTCCCTTATGCTTGTTTTCATGCAATAAAGAAGTCCTTGGCCTCACAATTCCACTTGAATCCTAATATGGGATTAGATAAATGATTATCTACATGTACAAAAATCCATCCAGGAAAATCTTTGCATCAATATTGGGATTGAACTTGTAACCCCAATGGGTATATTTACTATTCTCCAATGTAGGCTAGAAGTGTTGGGAGTACCCCGATTCTCTATAATCAAACATATGGAAGGGAACTCTCAAGTGGGACCTTCCCCTACTAGTTTTAAAAAGGACCTCATCCATGTTCCCAAATGGATTTCAGCCTTGAGGTGAGGATATGTTTTATTTTATAATTTATCTACCATCTAGAAAAGATCATGGACCAATATTTATGTCCTTTCAGCATCATCCCATATTTTATTTGGTGGGATAAATTCATTATAAATATCCCTAAGGATGGTCCCCCCATAAATTTGGTAGACTTCCCACAGTCTGATCCCAAAATCACCATGCGTCAAGTAGAAAGAATTTGTTTATGGACTCCATCGACTCAGTAGCTCGGGGATGATATCCAAGTTTTTTAGACATAGATCAACCCTACCCAAATGGCCTCATAAATATATACATATTGTAGTTTCTTCTTGAATTATACATAGGTTTGGCACACCCAGTATGCCCACATTACTCGGGCTTGACTCCCCCTTTAGAGAAGAAGTCCCAATCCTCCTTACAGCCATGCGTTTGATCTATCCATGAAGTAAGATAGGTTGAATCATAACAATGAGGCCTTGATTCCTAGATATGAGGCATCATATATGGATTATAAACATTGTGATGCATAAAATATCCAATAAGAAATATCTATTATTTAATATAAACACTCTTGGAAGAGATATTGGAAGAAGGAAAGTTGATACGATTCATGAACCAGGATGCTGAGAAATAACTCTTAACCCTAAGGATGAAGGCATCCCTTAGAGAAGTCCATTCTCATATAAGGGCAGGTAATCACTTTGCAGGTACTCATATTGATACTATGCCAAATGTTTAGATAGATCTATAATAGCAGAATCAACTATGTTATAATAGTCTCGCCTAAAGGATTTGATCATCTTAGAAGAACATGTAACAACTTTCTCCATAGCAGTCCTTGAGGCAGGCATTGTAAACTAGCAAGAAGAAACCAAATTCTCCCATTAAGATGAAATATTTACTTATAAAATTTAATTTTTTGCCATAAAAGGATTCCAAATTTTGGAAAAGTAAGGAACTTGTGAAAACCCTTCAGCTAGGTTATGCACATAGCCCCTTAGACCTAGTCCTATGTGCATCCCCTTCGAAAAAGTTCTAGGTGCAAGTCCCTCAATTAGGTCCTTTGAAAAGGATCATTAAAGTGGCCCTCCTCACGAAACACTATATAAAAAAGTGGTAATACATTGGGAAGATCATTAAGATACCTTTTAAAAAATAGAAATGTGGTAGAGTTGAGTGTAAGACCTATGTGATGAGAGAGAAAATAAAAAACTTGAAATCTGAAGAAAATGATAATGGGACCAGTGGTATTTATAGACGCCACTGATTTGTGCCAGGTATCTATACATCTAGTCTACATTATGGTCCTGCACAAAAAACCTATACTGTAGACCTATGCTGAATACCTATTCAATTCACCAAATCACCCTCCACAATCCTTTTCCTATTCTACCTTAGGACTAGGCACTCCTCTTTTGATCAGATCCAATCCTGAGGGGGGATTTTGTTGACACTATATTATGTCAAGTGGAGTGAAAAGATTATAAAACGTACCTTAATCATGTTCAAAGTTATAAAAATGTTCCCAAGATAATCAAAAGACTCTCCCCTCCCAGGCTATGCACACACACCTCTACATCAGAAGGCGCAACTCCCCTACATCGGGCACCTACATTGGGGCACTTGCGCCCGAGACTTGCATGGACTAGAAGGTGAAGCCCCCCTATGTGTGAAACCTATACTCAGAACCTATTCTATAGACCTATGTGAAAAACCTCCTTTGACCAAGGTCCCCTATTTTCCTATAAATAGGACCTCAGGTCTGCTCATTTGCAGAATTGAAAAAATCAGAAGAAGTCCAAAGCTATGGCCGCACAACCCCTTCACCTAGGTCTTAAAAAATTATACAGGTAGCCCTTAGAAACTTGAATAAGAGGGACTTAAGGGGGATACTTTAGATCAAAGTCCCTTCAGGATCCCGAACACAAGACATCTATACAAGGACCCATTATTCCCTAAAGAACAACCACCTATGCGAGGCCCCTCTCCCTAATTAAGGACCTGTGTGAGACCCCCCAGGGACACCAAAGGAGACCCAGGGTTCCTAGGAAAAATACCCACCTAAGTGTTTTTTCCCTGTTGGTCTATTTCACAAGGCATATCCACCTCACACAGAGCTACACCCCCTTGGGTAAAGCACTTTCAGTTCCTCCTAGACCTTGTGCGGGACACCTACACCGAGCACATATTCCCATAACTTTCACCCAGGACCTACAAAAGTCACCCATTAGGACTTCTTATAATCCACCCAAGGTAGGTTCTATCCTTATTTAGATTCCTTTCCCAAAATGGGACAAATTGAAACCTCCACCAAATCTTAAAGACTTACAAAACCATGGGAAAAGGCACACCATCATGTCTCCCATTTGGATTTGTATTCCTATGGTCATAGGTTTCCTGCACTTGTCCTACCATAAAGTTAGGATCCCTAGGATGCGTATGGATTTTTATTCCCATGGTCATGAGGAAACCTACCCCAAGGATAGTGTTAAGGAGTTCCCAGTCTCGAATATAAGGGCTAGGACCTTGTCATATCCTTATCTTATCTAAGACCTGGAGCCTTCAGTTCCAAGTAGGCAGGGAAAGGATAACACTTTAATTTCCTTTTTTACATGGAATGAAATCCTCTTCCCCTACTATGGGACCAATTTTAGGGCATCACTCCTAGTGTAAGTCCCTATCCTTTATTGAATAAGGTTGCACTCCTACTTTTCTATGACTCCTGTCCACTAGATCAGATAGGGGATGGGTGTTGGACCCCTCTCCTATCTCTCCCATACCCTTAGACTATTACACCAGTGGAGGAGGATAAGTGTGTGGTTTAATGAATCTTTATATTCCTCTTGTACATAAAATTCAATCATGAATCATCTCGAATATTGAGGACACAAATTCTATCCAAAATCATAGCCCCCACATGGTTGGATGCATGTTTCAACAGAGTATCATCCTTTGAATCTTCCTCTCCCCTTCCTTTGGAGTGCCTCCATATGTATTAGTCCTTAAGGCCATGTATCCAACCTTAGGGAAAAATATATTGTGTGGTTTCCTAAATCTTCCATCTCCTCTTATTTATCACACTAAGAATGAATCTTGTGGGATTAGAGGTTGATAGTGGTCATTAAATCCACGTTATACCAAACCTTTTGAGAATCCTCCTTAGAAGTAATCCCCAATCAAACCTATCCAGGGTAGACTTAGTACATAATCCCCAACTATTGAACTATGATAACTTTGATTCCTACTATAATTAGGATATGTAGGACGCCTACTTAGGGACCAAGCTCAATGGGAAACCTCCTCGGGAGTAGCCCTGATCATAAACCCCCTTCATCAAGGAATCCTATTCAAGAATAATCCACCACCCAACTTCAAAGAACTCAGGAATCCTCCTCAAGATTAATCCCCAAACCAAACCCAAAAATCTATATAATTAAATCCATTTATCATGGTCTTAAATAAATTCATCTTGGAATATTTTTTAGGAATAATCCCCAACTTAATCCACTCAAAGGGCCATACTCCCCTATGAGATGAACCTTCTGAGGGCCTCCATAGGCATAAGTCCTTACAACCAAACTACACGGGCTTTAATTCCCAACCAAATTTGATACGTAGGAATCCTATTTGAGGTTTGAACCCAACACTTTAAATAACACCTATTTTCTCTAGGCCAAATTACCAGTATGATCTAATTTAGCTTGGAAATCCATAATTCTTCCAAGATAACCAGACCACCTTGACATAATTCCCACACCAAACCTTGACTAGGAACCTTTCTTTATATGTCCTCACTACATGATGTTAAACTACATGGTTGGGTCCTTATCATGTAAACTTATAAGGTATGATGTTCCCCATTAAGTGGAACCAAACTACATGGGTTCTGATTCCTTTCACAAGGATATGTAGGAATCCCATCACATGGGTTCAATCCCAACATAAAAACAAATCATGTCTCCCTAGATGATGATAAAATCCAGAGTGCCCCACTGAGTGGCTAAAAAAACCAACATCATTGTAATAACAACCAAAGAATCTCTAATCAGTATATTAGAGGATAACATTGATGAAGAACATTGGATACATACAAATATCTCCATTGATGAATAACCTCAGATGCATACATATGATTCTAAATTCCATACATGCTAATAATTGATTGTTAATTATAGGGTGACCCAAATCCTACTTGAGATTTAATAAAGGATTCATGAACATATCTTAAATCTAAAAGAGAGTCCCGAAGTTGGAAATAATTCCCCCCAAAAGGGTGTGATGATCTCAACCTCCCATCCTGTTGAACAATGTGAGTTCTTAAGTATAATTGGACAAAACCTTCCAATGAGTGACTGTATTTGGAAATTAGGTCCCCAAGTCATCACAGATATAAAACCATTGGGTGTTTCTGTTTCCATGAAGAATACCCATTGGAGACTGTTCAAAAATGGAAAACATATTTCTTTGAAAATAATTTGTGACACATCCCACTATTTGGCATTTCCCAAAAACATACTAACAAATGTATGACACATCCCTCTTAGAGGATACTCCAAATAGGCTAAACCTGCATTCTCACTGTAGGTGATAGAGAATAGCACGTGTAATACAAGATACTAATGTCAGATCAAAACCATGTTGTATAAAGAAATAATCATAATACATAATAATACACACATGATAAAACATCAAGCATAGGTCAATGATACACATTCACACCCAATGTGATCAAGCATCAGATATATATTTCTCAGGGCTACACACACACACACACCAAAAATCATACTAATAACCTGTATAAAACAAGCACTAAAGTCAAGGGATTCCTACCTTAGGTATAAGATGATTTAGAAATAAGGGTCATCATTTGAGTTTAATAGAACCACCAGATCCTATAAAAAATCCAAAAACATCATGATTTTGAATTATAGGTTCAATTTTAAGAAGAAACCACACCCTAAAGGTTGGTCATGGTCAAATATACCCAGGATGATCCACTACTGACAACAATCTTGGTCCAAAGTTTATGTAAACACTAATTATCTCTATATAAGTGATTATTCTATAAAAAATACATGAATAAATTATTATATAATACCAAAAAACTTATATTCAAGTAATACATTGAGAATATAATTTGTTTTTATCAATGGTAAAAGAAGTAGATCGATTTAGAATGATGTAGAACTCACTGAATGAAGAATAAAAGATTGAATCATCATTTGAGCATCAAAAAGAGGTGTTGGAAGGGAGGAAGAGAACCCAAAAATATCTAGAGAGGATACCTAGGGATTTGGTATTAACATTGAGTCTAAGTCAATAAGTAAAATTAATTATAGGGTGATTTTAAAAAAATTTCTATAAACTCAGCATCCTCGGTGGGCTCTCTCAAAGGACACCAGCTAGCAGGTTGCCTCCATTAGCTACCTAGTGGACACTAGGAAGATTTACCTCTACCTAAGATCACCAAAATTTGGATGGTGTCTTCCCACTAACTTATTTATAGGACTACTATAGTTTTAAAAAATACAACACATCCCTCAACCTAGCCTTCCTTCAAATTTTTAGCCACCTAAGCACCTTTAACCCACCCAAGTCATTTTAAAACACGATCAAAAGCTATGTAAAAGATTTAAATAGGTGTACCTTAGAATTTAGGTGTCAAAATTTCCCCCCACTTATGAATTATCATCCTTTAGAAGTATCCCCGGTTTTTTACTTGAACAAATCAAGCCACTACGCCCAAATGTTAGCTTTATCCCCCCACGTCTCTTCCTGAATCTATTTGTGCTACTATAAAACCTAAACAAGAGGAGAAATCATCATTAGAAATTTTTTTTCAATTTTTTCCACTATATAAATAGGTAATTTAATAAAATATGTATTATACTATAGCTCAACACCCTCACATTCGATCATATGCACAAGATTGGGATCATACTTTCAAAGCTATGACACTTGGAACACATTGTGTATACCTTGGTACCATGGAAGAAAGTACAAATAATAAGTGACTACATTGATAAATTTTACAATATTTAATGACCTAATATATCTTGTCACCAACTTACCATGCCTCCTCAAATGCCTATGCCTCAACTGAGGGGACACCCACAATAAAACCTTGTTACCCATGGTGAACTCCAAGGGTTGTCTACTTCGGTCGATATATGAATTTTTCCTATTATGAGCCATAAGAAACCATTTAAAAATCAACTTAACCTGATTTGAAGACTCCTATACCATAATAAATCCAATAAATTAAGTCTCACCTACCTTATTCCAGCACAAGGTAAAATAAATGTTCACCCATACAGATCCTTAAACAGTGCCATCTGAATTGAGGACTGAAAGATGTTATTATAGGAAAACTCCACTAGATCCAAGTGATCATCCCAAGATCCTATGAAATCTATAATAAAATATTTAATCCTATACTATAATATATGGATAACTATATTTGACTACCCATTGGTCTAAGGATGAAAGGTCTTACTCAAATTCAACTGAGCACCCATCGCCTTTTGTAATCCTTGGCAAAACCAAGAGGTAAACCAAGATTCTCTATCAGATAACACACTCAAAATAAATTCATTAATCCATATGATATATTGAAAATAGATATTTCCTAGATCATTCATTTATTTCATCTCTTATACCAGTATGAAGTGATCGACCTTAGTTAGTTGGTACACTACTACCCAAATGGCATTTCAACCTCTTGGTTTCCTAGGTAAACCTATCATGGGTGGGGTAGTTCCTCTAATGGGGTTTCAAATAATAAGACCCATAAGTAACTACCTTATCACCCAATATTAGAATAGATCATATACTAATTATAGACATGTCACAATACAATACATATCCCACTCTAATCTTGGGAATATATAGGATTAGAGCCAAAGTCAACCTCTTCTGTAGCTCTAAGAAGAATTATTCACACTAATAGGTACATATACCAAAACTAAGTAAAAAGATCCAGTGTATGGGTTAAACAATAAATAAAATTATAAATATATAGCTCAATATCTATCCTTCATCATCTATAGACTCATTCTAACCTACTCAACCATTCACCATAGGGCTCTTTCCCTTCATCAGATTCATATTCATGAAATCTATAAGTGCACTGAAATACTTGAGTTGGTTATGATTAAAAGACTCATTAGGGGAACACAAAAGGCCCTTAACATCAGTAAATAAGATATAAAAGTTTATTCCATGAAAATAAATAGGGAAAAAATATAAAAAATAATATATCGCAAAAGTATAAACATATTTAAAGTCATCGAAGACCAACTCTACCAACTTTGACACTATGCTAGTAGAAAAATTAGTTTTCATCTAAAACATCACCCATGAGAAGATATCCCAAAAAAATGTGTGAAACATCCTTCCAGTTGGTATATAACAAGTATATTCCAACCAATTCTTAAAACATCCCTCTCATGGGATATTCCAAATAGGCTCAACCTACATGCTAAATGCAATGATATAGAATAACACATATGATATAAGATACTAATGATAGATCAAAATTATTTCATATCAAGAAAGAATAATAAGACACAATAATCAAAATGTGATAAAATATCAAACATAAGTCAAGGATATATATTCCCACCCAATGTGATCAAGCATCAGAAATAAGTATCTTAAGGCTACACATGCATGCCGAAAATCAGGCTAATAACCCATATAAAAAATTTTATAATTCAAGGGCTTCCTACCTTAGGTATAGGATGATTTTGAAATAAGGGTCACCTTTTGAGTCTAAAATCACCACTATATCCTAGAAACAATCCCAAAATGGCATGATTTAGAATCATAACATTAAGGTAAAAAAGAAATCACAATCTAAAGGTAAGTCAAGGTCAAACATACTCGGGATGATCTAGTTCCAATAAGAATTTTGGTCCAAAGGTTTCATGGATTACAATTATATCAATATGGGTGCCCGATCTATCAAGTATCCATGAATACCTTTTAGATCATACCAAAACCCTTATATTCAATCAAGACATCGAGAATACAACTGATTTTGATCATGGAGAAAAGAAGGAGATCTATCTAGAATGATGTAGAACTCACAAGATGAAGAAAAAAGGATCAAATTATCATTTGAGCAATGAAAATAGGTTTTTTAAGGGAGGAAGAGAACCCAAAAATCACTAGAGATAATCCCTAGGGTCTTGGGAGTAGAATGAGGTATGAGGGAATAATTAAAAGTGAGCAGAGGGTGAGTTTTTTAAAAAACACCTATAAAATAACCATCCCCAGTGGGTTCTATCAAAGGCCATCAGCTAGGCAATAGCTACTAGGAAGATTTATCTCTTCCCCAAAACACCACCAACTAGCTAGTGGCTTCCCATAATCTATACGGTGAGACTACTATAGTTTTACAAACTACAACACATCCCCTAGCCTAGCCCTCCTTCCACTTGTGGCCTACCAAACACCTATAACCCATCCCAAGTAATTATAAAACATGTTCAAAAGCTATATAAAAATGTAAAGAGTCAAACCTTATAATTGAGGTTGCACACCATGTTAGGTAGTGAAGGAAAACTAAACATGTTTATCCATGGAGGTAGTAGTCCAAACACATGATCAATTCACATTTTTGTTTTCATTAAATGGAAAAGGGGAGGGTCGTTAATGCTTGTACCATCATTATAATAAAAAATAATAATACTAGTGATACTAATGTTATAATTTCAAGATTTTGTAATGTAATTTGAGGAATAATAAGTGCATATAAATAAATATAAAAAGTAAGGAGATTTTATAAATTTATACCTAACTTCTTGGATTATCTCCTTTTCAAAGGGAGCTAAGACTTAGAGGTATGATCTTTTTATAAGATCAAAACATCTTTAAGGTGTATAGGAGTATTGAGGATATATATGGGTATATTTTGGGACAAAATAAGTGGGTTGTAGTGTGAGGGGAAGTGAGGATAGAATATCCCCTTTTATAAGTGAAAAGAGAAGACATTTTTAAATACCCAATTTTTTTAATAATGAGAAGTAATTATCAAGGAAATGGATAAAAAATTGTGAAATAATAGAGAGGATAAGTTATAATGTTGATAAATTCATCAACCATACATTTAAACACAAGTTTAATACATGTTTGAGGTCATTTAATATTATATTTTTACATTGACCATTTTAGCTTTTACAGCGGTAACTAGTTTCTACCTAAGTAAATTATCCTTTATGATTAAAAATAAAATGGTCATTATTATATAATTTGGATATAATGATTAATTTTTTTAAATCCATTTAATTTTATTCAATTTCTAAAATTGATAAAAATTAATTTCAAAATAATAAGTATATAATGTATTAAAAACAATTTCTTGATAAAAATATTACTTAAGTTCTAAAACATTAAATATAGGTTTTTAAACTTAAATAAATATTTTAAAATTTATAACATGAATTATAAAATGAATATTTTTTATATAAAAGGGTTTTATAAATTTCCAAATCATTGTTATAAACTAACAATTCCATAAAAAACATGGTATTTGTAAAAATAGTACATTACACTATTAAACTAAAATTAATGTTTAAGAAAAATATAAAAAATCCATCATAAGATAATATTAGCATGTTAAATCTAAAAATGAAGTTATTTTTTTCAAATTAAAATTCTAAAATTTACAAAATAGCTTTTAAATAAAAATAAAATATACAAAGAAAAGATGCTTTAAAAAAATGACATTTTAAACTTCAATTGTTTTTAATATTATTTCATATAGATGTATAAGTAATTTAATATTAATATATTAGTTTATAAATATAAATATTAAGAATTATAATAAACTTTTAATTTTGATAAATTTAATTTATTAAGGTAAAATACAATACCTTTTTTAAATGGTTCTTTAAAAGTCATTATTTATAAAATATTAATCAAGAAAATAATAATATATAGTTAATTTATTTGATTATTATTTTTATCAACTCATGATTATATTATTCATGTAATTTTAATATGTCATGGTTTTTTAGTCGGGAATTTCTTTAGTTTGATTTTTTATGTTACAGAATCTATTGGAGATAATATTAATTTAAAGGGTCAAAAATCTTTAGCCGTTACATTCTATCCCTTTAAATAAATTGCATCCTCACAATTTTAATTATTAATCACTGATGAAAGTAGGTGAGGGTATTATTAATATATTAATCATTCGATATATAACTTCTAATTTGATATCTACCTTACCCTCTTAGGATATATTAAGTAACTTATCTTTACACAAACAATATTAATCAATCATACAATCATGTACCTCTGTATGTATATACCCTAATTATATATTCTCCATTACCTACTTTTTGGAAAAAAAATTGAATCCCCAAGAAATTAAACCATAGATAAATTACATATTCCTTAAAAAATAAACTCTTATCTTTAACTACTAGTTTATAAAGTCACACACTAGTCTATATATATCATGATAAAAAAATGATAAAAAATTCACTAAAAATATCATGGATCACCTTTTCATTAAATTAATAATCAATTACAAGGCTATAAATACTATCTAACTCACTTTTCTCAAATTCAATCAAACCTTAATTACATAAAAATTAATAATATATTAAACCTAAGAGTTATCCATACCTCAATAATGTTTTCTCTAATAGTTATCCCAAAAAATATAACCTTGTCATAAAATAAATTTTCAAGGTTATTTCTACCATTTAAAATATGTTTCCAAACCTTTGAAGTATAAACTATGAAGATAAATACTTATATGTTTCAAATAATCCTGATAACCATTAAAATATCACAGAATATAATCGATAAGTATTACTCATTAATGAAAATAGATAATATTATCTAAATTTTATTTCTATTAAGATATCAACCACACTACCTTAGGTAAGACTATGAATCTCACATTTTCCATCATAATAGGAAAATAATAAAATTATAATCCATTTAAGTATTCTACTTTATTCTTTTATAAGGTATAGTGGTTTCTAGATACATACCTTTATTAGCTTCATTTTTATGATTCTGTTTCAAACAAATACTAAAACCAAAATGGTTATGATAAATTTAAAAATATGAATATAGAAACATCAATATAAAGATATCTTCCCCTATAAAACCTTTGTTTTTAATATATGATACTTTCAATTAAATCAACAACTCTATTTATTCAATCCTTGGTTATCCATGGTCATTTTTTTATTGGGTTCTCTAACCTAATTAGTTAACATAATACTCAAATCCTTTATAATGGTTCATTAGAGAGAATATTAATTAATGATAGAATATCCCTAAATAGTGTCAAAATATTGGATTGAAAGAGTATAAAATTTACTGGGGGGGGGGGGTTAATTGTAGTTTATAAAAATAAAACTTACAATTTTTACCAACCTATTTAATAAATTTTATTGGATGAAGTTTCATACTAATACACTTCACAATAAGAGTTAGAAACATTAAAAAAAATAGTATAAACTTTTCTATAATCATGAAAAAATGGTAATAGAAACTTGTTAAAACAAGTAATTTTTTTATAAAGTACATATGAAAAACTTACAAAACCTTTATAAGAAAGTATCCAAACTTTAACCTTTAGCGTTAAAGAAATATGTAACTTGACTTAAGGTATCCATGATATTAACCTTATCATAAGGTATTTCTTCCTTAGAAAGGAATCCATTAATTAGAAAGATTCGACACAACTTTGTTTCCATATCCTTAAGAACCCTTGATCACACTAATTAGAATATAATTTTATCTATTTAAACATGAGAGCTCTTGATCAACAATATTGGACACACAAATTACAAAATAAAAACTCTACAATGATATCCTCTCACACAAATTCCTTAAGGAAAACTCTCTAAAGTTTAAAATTAAGTGCACTCAAGTAATAAGTTATTATAGAAACTTCACAAAAACATCAGATCATTTATTTGAAAATAAAAAGATTCCTTCTATTTGAAAATATGGTACTATTTATAGGAAAACTCCAACAATCATATTCTACAATTCCTAGATGTAGTTTCTACAATATCGAAAAACTAATTCTTCATGTAGAATATTTATCACAAAATCTCCATCCAATGGTTTTCATGGTTTGTACCACTATAATGTATTAATCCTACATCTAGTATAATGAAATAACTTCATATGGTAGAATTTATAAAGTTATTTATTCAATAGGTTTGATAAAAGTTCAACCGATAGAATTTTAAGTCTCTGTCCAATAGGGCCAGTCTAATGGATTTTTTAGAAAAATTTCCAACAAACTTTGTTTTACTTTGATAGATATAATTTATAAATTTTTTTTCTAGTGAATATGGTATCCTTTCATTAGATGTAAAAAGTGAATTTCTACCTGATATACTTAAGAAAACTTTATCTAGTAAAAGTGATAATCTCCATCTGGTAAAATAATAAATTTTACTTTAAAAACAATTAAGAACCTGGGAAATATAAAATTTAAAAACATGAAAGTATATAAAGAGTGTATTGTGTTTTTTAGAGTAAGGTTAGAAGGTGTATAAAGTTTTTTTAAACTCAATAATCTACACCTTTTTGAAAATCATAATAGAAAATGTTTTTTAAGAGAAAATTTAAAATAAAATCTTTGAAAACTTACTCCTAATGACTTAAATCACTTCAAAGTGTTTTAGATTTATTCCTTTCTCATAAAATTTTAAAATTTCTCCATTTTACCCCTTTTGATTTCTGGAAAGGTCTTTTAAGAGGTAGAAAGTGTTCCCTAAAATGATAGAGAAACAATTATATATGAAACAAATAATATACAAGTAAAATATTATAATATCCATCCAATTAATATTAGAAATAACCAATATTAAAAAAATATTTATCCAAAGATTTTAATTTTTATTATTATAACAACTTGAAAGAGTTAAAAATCAATCTTTCTTTGATATTTTTTAATTACCACCTTTATATTCCTAAGATTATCTTGAGTATTTTTGGAGTATGAAACTATTAAATTCAACTTTTTGACTTCTTCCTTATGAAATTTGATATTTTTTCCTTAATTAGAAATCTCACCATCCTACTATATCATATGATATTTTAAATAATCTACAGTATTGGTATTTTATGAACTTCATCATTAATTCCATCTACTAATTTAAAACAATTTTATTTTGTCTTTTCTCCCATCAACTTGCTGATCAAAATTTTTTATATCACCTTCAATGTGATTTATCCATATAATAATACTTTTCATCTTTCTAAATTCTACTTTATACTTTACCTTAAAGTCATTGAATTTAAATTCATTCTGAATGATTATTTCTGTAAGTTTTTTTAAGGAGACTGATTTTTCCAAAAAATAAACTTTTCCTTGGATGTATTTGAATATGGATTTAATATCAAGAAAGAAATGTATTATTTACTCAATACATTTAATTTCTTAATTAAAGTAATTAATTTTCACTTCCATTATTTTTATTAATGTACTAGGGGCAGAGTTTGTTGAATCAGTAGAAAATTTTGGCAATGAAGGCACTGAAAATCTTGAGGATTCAGGTTTATCTCTTTTAATAAAATGATATTGATATATTACCATTACATCAACTTACTTATTAGTTAAATATCTATACGATGTTTTTTTGAGACTCTTTATTCTCTGAGGATTCTTAATCATTTAGTTCATTGAGATTAACTTATTTCCTTGAACAAGAAGATCAATAAATTGAAGTATTAGCAGACACTTCTTCAATATCCAAACAATTTATTAACTATTAAATGAATTAATCTTTATTAATCAATTTTATCTTCCCATTTATGTGATATGGTTCTATAGGATGAGGTGAATTTTTTAAGATTTTATTTTTATTTTTTAACAAAGTTTTCTTAACCAACTTGAAAATCATCAGTATTTATTTCATATACAAAAAATCCTCTACCTTTCTATTTTCAAAAGGAATAAAGAATAGCTAAAACTTTTATCATTTGATCCATAAGAGGAATAATAAACATAAGTTGAGTGGATAGAGGATTTTTTTCTTCAATCACAATAAATTCTTCTCAACTACTTCAACTCTTCAATGGTCTTTCTCAAATTATTTTAAGAAATATTTTACAACTTTTTCTTTCCCCTCTTTATCTTCTTGTATCTTATTCTTTTCTTCTTCATTGAATTTTTTCATAAACTTGCTATTTTAAGTCCCTATCCTTTACCAAATCTAAACCAAAGGCTGGAATATTATCCTTATTTTCTATTTTTTATAAAGTATGAAAATTCCTCTTAAGAAATCATTTTATCCTTCTTCTTAGGTAACATAGGAGACTCTTTAGAGGATTAACCAACTTTTATTTTCTAAATAATGCTTTTCTTAATAACTTCAACATTATTTATAGATGAACCTTTTGTAGAATTTTCTATAAACCAATTAAAATAAAAAAAATCATAAGATTAATTTTAACAATTGTTTCTTCATTATAATATAATTTTTTTTCTCAAACTGGTTCTGCCTCATTGTGATTTTTTTTACCCTTCATCAAATTTACCAATTTTTTTAAATAAATATATAATATAAAAGAATATTTAACTTTATTGAACCATTATTTACTACCTCAATACTGCTCAACATAAACATCACTATGTTGAACTTTCTCATATTATATAGAAAGTCTATCATATATATGTATTGAAATTTTAGAGTATCCCTCTAGCCTTTTCTCGGGATATGAAAGTTTTTATCCAAATAGAAACAATCCTTGCATCTGGTTCATTATGAGTTAATTTTCTTACTTTACCATATGTAGGGAATAAAGAAATTTCATCTCATTATTTCTCAAAAGAACTAATTTTTTTAGCTAAATTGTGAATAATAACATTTTATCCTCTTTTTAGAGGAATTAAAATCTACTCAACAACATGATTTATGTTGATATTATAAAATTTTCCAAATTGTGTAAATAAAACATTTTTTAGACCATCCACTTTGTTAAATTAAGAATACATATTAAACTCTCTAAAATTTTTTGGGTAATGAAAATCAAAGTTATCTTTCAAAACACACAAGGATTCCCATCCTTGGAATATAATTTTGTATTTTAATAGAGAGTCATACCATTCAAACCACATTATTTTAATCAATATTTCCTTAATGGATTCTATGGTGGAAAAGTCATATGATGATTCCATAAATAACTATCAGTTTAATATAAAATAATTTGGAAAATTAGAAACCATCAGATGAAATAAAATCAAACCAATAATAATTTATCTCTGAAGTAATTGATGAATAAAAAAGTGGTGACCCCCTACTGATTTATATATACACAGGGATAGAGATTTTACAACTTCCTTAGATTTGAAGGCTCATAATTAAACCCTTATTTTGATTAAAATCTAATAATAAATATAAGTAAATGATGATGTAATATATTTAAGAAAGATATGTTTTCCTAAAATCTTGAAGTTTTTACAACATTTACAAAGAGTATAAATTTTATCAGAAAAGAATTTATTCTAATGAAACTTAAATGTTTTTTAAAATTTTAGAATTATTTTTCACAAGGATTATAAATAGATAAGAAAAGTTATAACAAGATATATAAAAATTTACCTCTCAAATAAAATTTTTATAAACTTTCTTACAAAATTTTGGATGATTATATAAACATCTTGGTGATATAATAAATTAAAGAATTTTTTTTTAGGATAAAACTTCATATGGAACTCAATCTAATAAAACTTAATGAGTTTCTAAAATATCTATGTATAGATATTTTTTGTATAAATCATAAGGTAAAAATAATAATTTAAAAAAAATAATAAAAATATATATTCATCTATTTTCAAGGAGTTTTTCCCTGTAAGGAGATTGGTAAAATAATAAGTATATATATGATCACTTTATATTATTCATTCCAAGATTTTGTTTAATGTATTCAAATCTATCAAAATTTAGGGTTTTTTTAAAATATTAACAACTTTCTCCTATATTATAATTAATTATAAAAAATACCTACTTTTTGTGCGTGATCTTTAAGGAAATGGTGTCTTATATCTATGTTATTAGATCAAAAGTAATATGCTAGGTTTTTAATTAAATTTATGGAACTTGTGTTATCACAAAAAAATCAAAGTTTTATTAAAACTTATTCCAAAATCAGTGAGTGTGTGTTGCATCCACTACATCTGATTATAATAATCTTAAACTATTATATATTAAGTTTTTTGTTTCTGACAAGACCAAGAAACTAAAGCTTATCCTAAGAAATATAAAGCTCTATATGTACTTTTTTTATCCATTTTACATCCACCAGTGTTTACAGTTATTTTTTTTATTTCAAAATATTTTTCAAGAAGAATAAAATAGTCAAAGACCCATAACTCCCTTAAGATAATGAAAAATTTATTTAATAGTTTTATGATGATATTTTTTGGATAAACTTTAAATCTGATACATAATAATATACAAAACATTATGCCTGGTCAGCTAGTTATAAGATATAAAATACTACCAATCATTTATCTAAAAAGTTTTTGATCCACTAGTTTCCCAAATTCATTAAGATCAAGATATTTTGAGGTTCTGATATGAGTACTACTACTTTTATCATTTTCATATCCAAACCTTTTAAGTAAATATTTTATATATTTTTTTTGAGATAATAATGTTCTTTCTGGTTTTTGAGAAATTTGAAAACCAAGAAAAAATATAGGTTCACTCATCATGATCATTTCAAACTCATAATTTATAAGATTCGAAAGGGAATCAGAAAGTAATTTTTTATTTGAGGAAAATATAATTTCAATTACATAAATTTGAATAATGATTAATTCATTAAAATAATTTCTTAATAAAAAGTGTTGTATAAGTATTTCCATTAACAAAATTGTTTGAAAGTAAAAAATATGATATTTTTATCATACTAGGATCTTGGAGATTTTTTAAGTCTATAGAGTGCCTTAGTAAGTTTAAAATCATAATCTGGTGTTTTTTTCAAAACCAAGTGCTTTTTTTTCTTAAAACTCCTCCAATACATATCTGTTAAGAAAATCACACTTCACATCCATTTAAGGAAGATAAAAATTTAAGAATAAAACACATGGTATAGGTATACGAATAGATTCCAGTCCAGCAATTGGAGAAAAAATTTCATCATAGTCTATACCTTTTTATTGATTATATCCTTTAGTTACACATATTGTCTTATTTCTTACTATTATTCAATTTTCATCACATTTATTAATAAATAACCATTTTACACTAATCATAGAAAAATATCTAGGATGTTCTAATAAATTCCAAACTTTGTTCCTTTCAAATTCATCAAGTTAATCATATATTTCCCTTATAAAATATTCAACACTTAAAGATTCATTAGGGGTTTTAGGTTCAAAATAGATAAGAATGCATAATTCTCACATTCAATTCTTAATGAACTTCTAGTTTTGACTAGTTTATGTACATCACCAATGATATTATTAGTGTGATGATTCCTTAAGATTATCTAATTTCTTGGGTTTGTAAAATTATGTTCTTCAAAAATAGTTTGGGTTTCTTCTTGCGTTATAATTTCAAATTTTTTTTAGTTGTTCTCTAGTGTGAAGAATTTTCCAACATGGGTTGAAAACTAGTTTTTAAATGATCATATAAAGATATAGTTTCAGGTTTTTTAAAAACAAAGTGGCTAGTTTCATCAAATTTAACATTCACTATTTCCAAAATAGTACTTTTTATCTTGTTAAAAACATAATAACACTTCATTATTATAGAAAAACCAAGAAAAATTCCTTTATATTCTTTAAGATCAAATTTATGTAAATTATCTTTAATATTCAAAATAAATACTTCGAATCCAAAAACTCTAAAGTAAGAAAATTTTGGCTTTCTTCCTGTCCAAAACTCATAAGGAGTTTTATTAAGAAATGGTGTGAGTAAAAATCAATTTATAGTATAATAGTAAGTACTAATATCTTTATCCCAAAAATGTTAGCAATTGAGTATTCACTCAACATGGTTATATTAATTTCTTAAATAATTCTATTTCTTCATTTAACTACCCCATTTTGTCGTGGAGTTTTAGGAGATAAAAGCTTATGTATATTACATTTCTTACTAAAAAAAGTTTCAAAATCAAAATTTTCAAATTCTACACCATTTTCATGACCCACCTTCACCAAAATGAGGGAAGGGTCAGCAGATTTCCAAGCCCTTCCTTCTTTAAGTTGAGGGAGAGATAATGACCCTCGAAACCCGCCTTCAATAGGATCACCAAGGGTATAGAATCTCACACAAAATGGAAGGCATTTCCCTTTTTATTTTTATAGGATCGAGAGATAAGACAAAAACCCCAAAAATACCGAAGCTGAAAGTAAAGGTAAAGCCAAAAGTAAACCATTCCCATATGCATGTTCAAAAGTAAAAGATACAAGCCACAAAACTCCAAAGGTAAAGTACCAAGAAAAAAGGAAAACGAAAATAGCAACTACCCCAAGGTCCGCGCTAGTACGGTCCCACACGATCCCTGAAATCCTCTTAGAAACCTGAAAATGGTTTTATATACGTAGGGTGAGCATAAAAGTACACTCAGTAGGGAAAACCAAAGACTGTCGTGCACAAGTGGAGAGGCATTCTAATGCCATGTGAGAAAAGAAAAACCAAATCACCTAGCAAGGAAAAACTATCCACCCGTCTCACCAAGGCACACTCACCAAATAACGCAAAGCAAGTAAAGTATAGTAACAACACATCGATGTTTGGGTACCCCACACCACTTTCCCATTGGTTATTGAAGACATCTTACACATCGAACCAATCCCGCCATTCTCACCGCAGTCCCACTACCAAACCCCGCCCGCACACACCTGGGCCGTAACCTCACCGTAGTCCCACTGCCAAACCCCACCCGCACACACCTGGGCCATAACCGTTATCACTCCCACAAACACTGTTGGGAAAAAATCCCTCAAGGTAACATTGTAGTATTTTTGGGTTGATTGTGTTTGTTGAAAAAGCAGGTTTCCATGGTGAATTGTCGAGTTCCTGAGAAGTTGTTGGAAATCTATATTGATAAAGAACGATGACAAAGGAATGGACGATCTGGAGGTGGTACAAAAGAGAAGTACAAGCTGGCACCGTTTCCCAGTGTTTGCCAAATTTTTGGGGTCTAAAATTTGGAGTTTGGTGAGCATCGTAAAAATAGGATTTCCATGAAGATCATAATTAAATATGGAAATGGAATGAATTTCGCGAAGAGAGGCTTCAGGGTTTGGATTTCGCGAAGACCAGAAGAATGATGGCAGTGATTCTTCATGATTATGTCAAAGCTTTGCGAACGAAAAAGGTTGAAGTACATCGCGGCAGTGATGGGATTTGCGTGGGAGCTTCACAGAGAAGGTGAGAAATAATGTTGACGTTGATGCTCCACGTTTACGACGAGCTCCGCGATCAGAAAATTTCCATGGTGCTTCACGATATTGACAGAATTCCGACAGATACTTTGGAGCTTCGCGATAGGCGATGACGTGGCGCTGACTTCGTGCGGAAGGGTCGAGGGTCGGTGGAATTGCCTATAAATAGAGGCTGACCCCTCGAGAGAAGTAGAGAGAATTTTCAGAGAAAATACTTTGCTCTCGGTCCGTGAAGGAAGTTCACGAAGGCAGTGTTCTTCGTGAAAGAAGAGCTTAGCGGCATCTATTCTAGCTCCACAAAAGTCGTGTGCTCCATGTTGGCTCAGTGAGCTTCGTGAGGGAAGTCACTTTGCGACGACTTGAGCTCCGCGACGGCCTAAGAATTTCAAAGGCTTGAGCTTTGCGATGGTCTGAGCTCTGTGAAATTGTGAGCTTCGCGAAAAGGAAGGTGCTTCGCGAAGGCTTGTTTGAGCTTTGTGAAATTGGAAGCCCTGCAAAGTAGGGTGCTTTGCGAAGGTACCTTCCAAAGGTAGTTTGCCTGGTGTTTAAGAGGCAAAAGGGGTATTCATCAGTGGATGAACTTTAAACTTTAACAGAGCATCTATCAACAGTTGAGGATGCATTTATTCATGAAAATGAAGAGACCTACAGGTCTATAAACTGTGAGCGGATCCCTTCCTAGTGCAGTGAGAAAAGGAAGAGGAAGTAGGTGATCCTCTCCATCGGTAGTGAGCTAGAGAGAGAGAAACATGGAGTGACCCTTGGGAAAGTAGTGATCTGACCCTAAACCTTGTAAAGGCAGTGAGCCTAGGATAGAGTGACTATTCCTGAACATTTTATCCTCATCTAGTGAAGAATAGTGGAATTTGGTACGACCGACAACTTGTCGGCGTATGCTCCTTGGACGTAGCCTAGTGAGGGTGAACCAAGTAAAAACCTCTATGTCTGCCTGCGTACTTCGCTAAATTGCATTTAAAGCACCATCATTAGATAAAGATAAAGAGAAGTGATTAACATAAACACATAAGAGAAAACAAAGTGACCCTTGTAATAAAGAGGACAAGATCCATTGGGGCAGGAAGAACATTTAAAAAGAATATCCATACCCTGATTCACCCCCCCTCTCAGGGTATATATTCCCCTATTGGTCCTAACAATTTGTATCAGAGGGAAGGTTTCTTTTATCAGATTTGTTTGCTTCGACTTGGTGTAATCGATCTGTGTGGTTAAAGAATCAGACTACTCTTATCTTGGTGTGCCATGGCAAAGGAAAAACATCAAAGAAGAGTCATAAGTTAGGCGGTATTTCTTAGTTTGGAAGTGTTTATGGAAAAAGTGTGATTCAATTAAAATAATCAAACAACTTACTGAAAGAAGTCCTGGATGAATCTGATAGGGAAAATATTGATTCACTCAATCATGATGTAGGAATAAGTGAAGTACTTGAACTTCAAATTGATACCGAAACAACTGATGATGAATATGTTTCAAGAAGGAGGCCACCGGTAGATGTTGTCAACATGAAAAAGAAATTGGATTGGAAATTGTATGAAGAAGTCAAATCTAAAGATATCTGGATCCAAGTATTAGAAATTGAGGTCATCAAGCTAAGAGGCTTAAATAAAAGGCTTATTGATGTGGCTACTCAACTAAAGGATAAGAATGAATCTCAAGGTGAAGAACTAAAAAAGATGGCTAAAATGAAGGGAAAACAAAAAGCTGGTGATTATGAATAGAATCAAAATACAGATGAAGTTCAGAATCTGAAAGCCAGAAATGATGATCTAGAAACACAGCTGTCTGAAGAAGTTTAGAAGAATCAGAGGCTACAACAAAATAATGAATCTATTTCTGAATCTGTTTCTGAGGAAAAATTGAAAGTAATGAAGCAAGGTGACATGGTGGAAAAGCTCACATGGGAACTAGAAGATGAGTTGAGAAGAGGGAAGAATCTCAGAAAAGAACTCAATGCTCAACTTGAATCAAGAAATAAGAGGATTCAAAAATTGTAGGAAGTAATAGAGAAATCCAAGAAAGAAATGGAGATATCAAAGGACAAAGGAAAACATAAGTTGAAGGATGCACTGAACTTACTATTCGATTGTCCTTCAGAAGGTGATGATAAAGTGAAATGGAAGTATGAGATTTCTGAGGAGAAACAACAAAATATTTTCTCATCTCAAAGACCCTATAGATTGGGAAAATCTGGCATTGGATTTGATGAATCACCTCCCGTGAATGATAGAATACAAGCCATGAATAGTTCCAGGAGTGGAGAAAAACATATAAGTGCTGAAGATAGGCCTAAGAGGACAGTTACAAAAAGAAGTGATGACATGTTCTTTTTCTACGGGATTCATGGCCACATGTCAAGCTTCTGTTCAGAGGCTTTGGAATACATTTTAGGCTGTGAAAACAGAAACATTACCAAATCTAAAAATAAGAATAAGCAGCATGAGAAATTAGAGAGAAGAGTCTCTCAGAGGAAAGCATCCGTTAGATGCTATTACTGTGGAAGAATGGGACACACCATGAGTATGTGTCAGGAAGCTCAAGAGCCCCATGTCAGAAGAACTCAAGGTGTATCAGCATCTCGACATAAAAATGACGAAACGAGGTATGCCTTTGATGGAAAATATTTTATATGTTTAGATTATGTGCATTTGGAAAGAAATTGTAGCAAGAAGAATGCAATAAAGGAAAGAGAACTCGAAAGGAGATTCTCGACTCCAATGATGCATAATGAGAAATTCTACACTGAGAGACAAAGTGGAAAGGAGAAGAATTGGCTTAGAGCCTCAGGGGAATCACATGGAGCAGAATGAAAGGTGTATCAGTCACCTCCTCTGTCATACTCACAACAGCTCTCAAGGAGAGAATGTAAACAAACCTAGAAGATTAAGGGGAGATCTACTCCAGTTGTGATAAAGAATAATAAACATTCAATGGAGGACTCACCACCAGTAAAAAAGAGTGTGGTGACTCAGACATTTGATAAAAGAAAGATGAACAAAGAATGTAATGAAAAATTCGCATGTTGTGTGCCGCCACAAGAAGTGGAGGAAAGAAGAACATCCTTGCAATGGTGGAAGAAGCAAGGGAAGATGGAAAGAAAAGATATTCCTGCTCAGAGTAGGAATCAGGGGAAATGGAATTTTGGTGGAACATCAAAGATGGAAATGTGTACTAGTGGGTTTAAACCCCAAATGGCGAGAAAGGCCAGGCCTACAGAATCTTCATATCAGAAAAAGGCTCAGCATGCGGGTAATGAATGCTTAGTCATATGGCCATTGCAGTTGAAGTTGGCTAGGCTACTAGAGGAAGCCAGAAAGGAGTGTGATGCGCTCCAAGAAATAATCAAAGGGTTGACCCATCAGGATCAACCGAAATCCTCTTCTTGAGGATTCTAGAAGAAACCCCTCTCCCTATGTCACGAACCAGGCCGGGTCGCCATCTGACCCTTTGCCTGACCCGGTCCGCGACATGGCCCGAAGGGCGTTCCCGATCCCCACGGGATGGAACAAGTGCTCGGGTATCAAGAGTAACCCGTGGGAACGGTTTACCCGAAATAGTATACACAAACACTAACAAGATAATAAAATGAAACTAGGAAATTGAAAACCAACCAGACCATTACACTAAAATCAAATTTAAAGGTTTACAACTATAACCAACGTCCGAAAATAAACGACAACAAAGGAGACTAAAACTCTAACTCAAACCTCCAAGCGACAAGAGTGGTGTAGCATCCGCATGCCACAACACTAACCTGCACGAGAAGACCATCAATGACTAAAACCACCATCGCTGAGCACGACACACAACCTGGAATACACAAGAAACAAATTCTACATACACCCGAAGGTGTATGAAGGGTGTGAGCGAAAGGCCCAGTAGGACGTCACCCAATAAAAAGGTTCCATGCCACAACATCAAAAAGATAATTTAATGTGCTTATTAAAATTATACTTCTAAAATGTTTTTAAAGAAAACATTTACAAGCTAAAAACTAAAAAAACACTAATAGAATCCATTTCACAAACCTGATTCTAAAGGGAAAGAGAAAAATTCATCAAGGACACACATACACATACTCCCGCACACACACACACGCATGCACGCACATATACTCACACACACACACAAGTGGTACTCCATATGTCGACGGAAGGCACCATGACATTGATGGTAGAGCACTATGGGTAAATCCCCTAAGGATCATCTAGCTCGAGTGGGACCCTAGAACCTCGTGTCTCGGTGAAACATGGCTTAGAAACCATGACCCTCAGAAACGTGGCTTAGAAGGCCATGAACCTCAGAAAATGTGGCTTAGAAGGCCACGACCCTTAGTCATCATATGTTTAGTTAGTGTTGTAATCATCAATCCAGCTAAGTGAAACGGGGACGATACCCATCCGGCTCACTAGCGCACTAGTTCTGGTCCGCCCACCTAGATGCCCAGAGTTTTCCCTTGTGCCCAATCAAGTTTCACGTTCACATAAGGTATATCACTTTCACATATCCCGAAACATACAAAACATTACACATACAAGTCACTGCTTGCATACCCAAACACCATTTAAGAAAAACACATGCACACCAAAACCATTTTATAACATAGTTCAGATCACTTGCGTGACTTGATAAACTATTTAAACAATTTGAAGAACATCTCTAAATAGCACAATAAGAGTTTTCAAATGAGACATGTCCAATTTCACATGTAAGAATCCCTTTAAAAATGTAACACACAGGTAATTCTATCAAACAAAACTCCCGTGCTCCACATATAATTTAATAAGTGCAATTAACAATTTATAAAACACTTAAAATTAGAAAGAAAAGGTTTTCACAAGAAAGACGAACTTGATTTCATATAAGAACGTCGCTTTAAAACCAAAAGTGTAGCTTATACAAACCAAAACATGTTTTCCCATTGTTCAAATAATTTTCAATTTAATTCCAAAAGTACGCAACACGGCAAACACACCCAAAGTGACTCATTTTCATTGAAAATCTATATTTAATTACATAGACACATCAAAGAACTTGAAAACACATTTCGCACCTACCAAACAACCCCAAAAACCTTCCCAACCATATTCCGCATCTCAAACGACACTTAATTAAACAATTTATCAATTAATAAAACATCACATATGCATACGAAAAGGCCTCACTTTAAAACACACAAATTTTAAATGCCATTACCATTTGAAAATCAATTGTACATTCCAACCCTTCTAAAACCTCATTCGCACCCCTAAAACATACTCAAGGTTCATAATAAAAATTAACACGTCAAAATAGTTTACCGTCATTTGAAAAACTCAGTTTAATAACATCCATACCTCAAGCATTCTTAAAAACACAATTTTCACACCTTAAACAATTAACTAAAACGCGTCTGAAAATTTCAACAACACAACGCACATGAAAAACATTGGCATTTACTTAAAAACGACTCAAATTCATCAATACGCATATCGAAGCACATCCAAAATAAAATTCGCATCACGCAATTTATCACTAGAACACATTATAATTTAACTAATGAGAAATTTAAATCACCTAAAGATGGTATGGCATGGAACCACCTACCTTGTCTTCAAAACCCAGAAATTGATGTGAAATCTTCAAATTCTAGCGCAAAACCTCAGTCGCGCATCGTCTGCATCGCAAGGAACCTAGTGTGAACCCAAACACATAGATTCAAACCAAAATGAACCAAAATAAAACCCTAAAACAACAATTAAACCTCAAAATCAGACTCAAAATTCAATGCAAAAACGAAAAACTTAAATATAGAAGGAAAAAAAAAACATAGTAGAGGCCTAACCTGAGGGGTTGGACCAACAGGGAGCAGTGCGCCAGGGAGGCACTCGGCCAAGGGGAGCAGCGCGACGGGGATGCGCTCGGCCAAGGGAACCAACATGTCGGGGAAGAGGAGGTGCCAGCGGCAGTCGCTGTGCGCAGGCGGGGAGGCTGGTCATCAGATGGAGGAGTGCAGGGGTGTGCTGGGGTTCACCGGAATAGGGGGTATAGGGTTCGCCGGACCAGGTGAGGGGGTGTTGGGTTCATCGGAGGGCAGCACTGCGCCGGTGGAGATTCCGGCAGACAGCGGGAAAAAGGGGAGCGACGCAAAGAGGGGCCGCGACTGGTGTAGGGAGGTGGCGCGGGCTCGCGACGGGTGCGACAGGGAGCCGATGGGGAGCGGCTGGCCAAGAGGCGGCCGTGACGGGGAGCTGACGGCGGGGCAAACAGGCCGGGAGATGGAGGAGGGCGATGGCTGCGACGGGCCTGGGAAAAAAATGCGGTGCTAGGGTTAGGGGAGATGTGCGATTGGAGAGAGGGGGGAAGAGAGGAAGAGAGGAAGAGGAAAAAAAAGAAATGGGAAAGAAAATTAAGAAAGAAAAAAAAGAAAATAATAATGAAAAGGGGAAGAAAAATAAAATAAAATAAAATAAAAAACAATAATAATAAAACTAAAAATCTAAAACTTAAAAGTATTTATAATTATAAATTGGTGTTAATAAAATAAAACATACAACAACTATAATAATAATGATAATTATAATAGTAATAATAATAACGATAATGATAATAATAATAATAATAATAATAATAATAATAATAATAATAATAATAACTATATTCATTATCATTAAAATAATTGTTTAAACTTCATTTGATCAACTTTATTTTTAAAGAGTCGGGCAACTACGCGGTTACTCCGCGCGGCCCATAAAATTTTTAACAGAAAAAAAGATGATAATAGTAATAAACATAATCAAATTATCATCTTTAACACCTTTCAATTTAAATATTTTATTAACCATTTAACTTAATTACTTTTACAATTAATTAATTAATAGTGCACCGAGCAGGCAGTGCGGTTAATCGGGCGGGGTCGCACGACGACCGGAGCGAGGTTGCATGGCTTAGACCACGATGTGCTGGACACAATCAAGACCATTACAAGAGTTTTTAAATAAAAACCTCAAATTTTAAGTCGGGCTTAACCCCGCACTACCCGACGCAGAGAAAAATAAAGAAAAAATCATTTAAAGATGATGGGTGTGACAATTCTCCCCACCATAAAGATTTCCGTCCCCGGAAAGCCACGACTAAGGCCGAGACCCAAGGTAGGGAACAACACCCCCTTAAGGTTCAAAGAAGATTCCCACAAACAAAAAGTGAAAAGAGGCAAACACATCATGCTCCGAGAAAGTGACTCAAAGACAACTTCGAGAAAATCATATAAAGACTTTTTGATATGTGTCACCCACCCCGAAGATCTAGAGCGCCTCCAGTTGACTGATCAAGGAAGGGAACTCTAGAACCCACAGAAACCAACTTAACAAGCTGGAACATCTCAAGCACTATTAAACCGAAACCGCACCATTTGGATAGAATGAACAAACGAGGTCAAACCACATCCAGGGAACACTCTTATCACTTATCACCAAGCCATATTTAAAAACAGAATCAAAATATCAACATGGGGAGGCTCGAGGGGCTCCCCACCATTAGGAACTCACTGACGCTCGAAATGAGACTGAAAAACCGACATGGGGAGGTTCGAGCGGACTCCCTACCATTAAGAAAAGTCTAGCACTGATTCATTCTAGAGACATTCGTGCGAGACCCAAAGCAGTTCTCCCCACCATTAAGAACCTACCAACACCCAAGGCGAGACTAGAAAACCAACATGGGGAGGTCCAAGCGGACTCCCCACCCTTCAGAAAAGGCCAACACCGATTTATTCTAGAGACCTTTGTGCGAGACCCATCATGGGTCTCGCCACCATTATAATGAATAGAGGATACAAAACTTTGAAAATTCTCGATGGTGACCAAACACCCCACCACAAGGGGTGGGGAGGGATGGGCCCAACTACCGGGGTGTTAAAACCACAACCCAAAACAAACCAGCATCTTCACGTCCCTGGATGAACACTATTCAAATTTGAAACTGATTTACCCAATAAACCCCATAAGGACCACTAAAAGTGATTACATCCGATGGGACGCTACCCCCAAGACTTCAAGTCATTGAGGTGGACATGCCTCCGCATAGTCACTGAAACCTTACGTAACCAGAAGGTTCGTTCGAAACAGAAGAACCATAGAAAAAAAATTTAAGCTGCTTTCACTTCCAACACCGATGACAGAAATAAAGTCGGGGTCTCATACACTCTCTGGGTTCCTGACCACGCTCCAGCTTCACTCCGAGGCCTATGGCTGGAGCCCTGATGTTTAAAGCATCTCCTACCTCGTAGTCAGGTGTCGAAGACTCCTGAATGGAGCTTCTCCTTTTGGTGTCACACGCAACCACATCGCAACCGGGACAATACCAAAAAACACAACACATTACGACAACCAACTGATCATACACAGAACATTCACCAACACAAGATCTGAAATGGTGCATGGGAATCACCCTTTATCACATTGGATGAGAACACAACACCACAAATCGTCACCTGAATATGACCATTACTATTGAGAGGAACATTATTCAGAGAGGGACTTTAAACTGAGTCTTAAACAACACGTGATTCCTCCAATCGCCCGTAGCATCCCCATGTGACTGGGCCTGCCACGCTAGTGGCCTAACATAGACCCTTTATTAAATGAAACCAACAAAGGTCCAAAGGTTATTTAGAATAGTGTCCCGCACTGACCACCCCATGATGCTTCCACATTTCCCCACTGGGATCTCCTTCATCATTTCCAAACAGAACTTTCAAATTAATGAGGTAAAACTTCACCCTTGACTATCAAAGAGAACTCACACTGCAAGACGTCACCGACCATGACCCTTACGGCTGATGGATGTACTACAAAGACCTTCAAGACACTGGTCAACACTAATAATTCTAAATCGCCTTCACCCTTCCCCGCTGGATTTCCTTTCGCCGTTTCCAAGGGAAACCTTCAAACGCAACGACGTCAAATTTCATACCCAACAACTAAGAAAGATCAAAGAAACCAAAGCTCCTATCAATTTCCCTCGCACCTGTCATCCCATTGTGAGAGGATCTGCTAAGTTTTGAAAAGGAGAGGTGGGTTCAATTCTAGAATCCAAGATGAGATTCCTCTAATCAACTGGAGGATCGGCCAACGACGAGTTGCCTATGGCCACACTTCAATCACATGTCAACACTTTATGGGGGGCGTACACTAGTCAAGAAAGAAAAACATGGACCCAAATCAAATTGGTCCAATGATCAAGACATACTACAGGCGAACACCAAACGTATAGGGGAAACCACTGCAAGGGCTCCTCATTGTACTTTTCAAAAGAAATAACTAGCTACATGCTTGCATAACAACTTACAAACAAGAATTCAAATTTGGGACACAAATCATTCAGAAAGGATCCTCGGCTCAAAACACCTCACATCTAACACTTCCCAAAATAAAAGGACACATCACACGACCACCGATTATTAAGACACCAAATTTTCATTTAACAAAACATTTTGAAAATAAGCAAAGCTTGTGGGTTGCACAAACACCAATGGTGTCCCATGGGCCTCGCAAATGCATGTTCCCGTGCCACACCGGCACCCACCTCATATCATCCAGGCACTCATCCGCTCGTTCCATTAACCCTTTTTCTCCCCATATATACCCATTCATGTGGTTTCCCACGAGAACACCAAGGATCAAAATCGAACCTTTCCATTTTTCAAAACCAAAACATCCAACCCAAACTTTTCAAACCTCATACCTCATTTTCTTTTTAAAGCGCTTTATTTCAAAACATTTTCCAAAACATTTTCCAAGACCAAATCATTTTTACTTAAAAACCAAAAGTCCACAATTCCCAAAAAAAAAACGAGGAACGGTGCAAGAGAAAACTAGTGTCAGCGGGTGACTGGAACATATGGTTGGCGGTCATACGCCAATCACGCCATTGCCACAGAGGGTATTCTAGGACAGCGTCCCCGGCTCCACATGGCTTTCCAGACCCTGCGAGCTCACTAAGACCACTGACCCTACTCCCTTTTCATTTCCCCAATACAAGATTAACCGCAAGAACCAAGGACTCAGACAAACCTCAACTTACGCTGGTAACTCGATTCCCGCCACGTGGTGTACTGGCTAGGCACATTTCTCATAGCTAGAACGTCGAGTTCCGACAACCTTAATTTTGGTCTACTCTGACTCTATCTCAAAAGAAAATGACCCAAGAGAGAAAATCTTGCCCTATGATACCATTTTTCACAAACCAGGCCGGGTCTCCATTTGACCCGGCGCCCGACCCGGTCCGCGACATGGCCCGAAGGGCGTTCCCGATCCCCACATACTAGCACAAGTGCCCGGGTATCAAGAGTAACCTATGGGAATGGTTTACCTGAAATAGTATACACAAACACTAACAAGATAATAAAATGAAACTAGGAAATTAACAACCAACTAGACCATTGCACTGAAATCAAATTTAAAGGTTTACAACTAGAACCAAATTCCAAAAATAAATGACAACAAAAGAGACTAAAACTCTAACTCAAACCTCCAAGCGACAAGAGTGGTGTAGCATCCGCACGCCACAACACCAACCTGCATGAGAAGACCATCAATAACCAAAACCACCATCGCTGAGCATGACGCACAACCTGGAATACACAAGAAACAAAGTCTACATACACCCGAAGGTGTATGCAGGGTGTGAGCGAAAGGCCCAGTAGGACGTCACCCAATAAAAAGGTTCCATGCCACAACATCAAAAAGAGAATTTAATGTGCTTATTAAAATTATACTTCTAAAATGTTTTTAAAGAAAACATTTAAAATCTAAAAACTAAAAAAAATACTAATAGAATCCATTTCACAAACCCGATTTGAAAGGGAAAGAGAAAAATTCATCAAGGACATACATACACATACTCCTACACACACATGAATGCACGCACATATACTCACACACACACACAAGTGGTCCTCTATATGCCGACAGAAGGCACCATGACATTGATGGTAGAGCACTATGGGTAAATCCCCTAAGGATCATCTAGCTCGAGTGGGACCCTAGAACCTCATGTCTCGGTGAAACATGGCTTAGAAACAAAGACCCTCAAAAACGTGGCTTAGAAGGCCAAGACCCTCAGAAAACATGGATTAGAAGGCCACGACCCTCAGTCATCATATGTTTAGTTAGTGTTGTAATCGTCAATCCAGCTAAGTGAAATAGGGACGATACCCATCCGGCTCACTAGCGCACTAGTTCTGGTCCGCCCACCTAGATACCCAGGGTTTTCCCTTGTGCTCAATCAAGTTTCACGTTCACATAATGTATATCAATTTCACATATCCCGAAACATACAAAACATTACACATACAAGTCACCGCTTGAATACCCAAACACCATTTAAGAAAAACACACGCACACCAAAAACATTTTATAACATAGTTCAGATCACTTGCATGACTTGATAAACTATTTAAACAATTTGAAGAACATTTCTAAATAGCACAATAAGAGTTTTAACATGAGACATGTCCAATTTCACATGTAATAATCCCTTTAAAAACGTAATGCACACGTAATTCTTTCAAACAAAACTTCCGCACTCCACATATAATTTAATAAGTACAATTAAAAATTTATAAAACACTTAAAATTAGAAAGAAAATGTTTACACAAGAAAGAAGAACTCGATTTCATATAAGAACGTCGCTTTAAAACAAAAAGTGTAGCTTATACAAACCAAAACATGTTTTCCCATTGTTCAAACAATTTTCAATTTAATTCCAAAAGTATGCAACATGGAAAACACACCCAAAGTGACTCATTTTCATTGAAAATCTACATTTAATTACATAGACACCTCAAATAACTTGAAAACACATTTCGCACCTACCAAACAACCCCAAAAACCTTCCCAACCATATTCCGCATCTCAAACGACACTTAATTAAACAATTGCTCAATTAATAAAACATCACATATGCATACCACAAGGCCTCACTTTAAAACACACAAATTTTAAATGCCAGAACCATTTGAAAATCAATTGTACATCCCAACCCTTCTAAAAACTCATTATCACCCCTAAAAAATACTCAAGGTTCATAATAAGAATTAACACGTCAAAATAGTTTACCTTATTTTGAAAAAATCAGTTTAATAACAACCGTAGATCAAGTGTTCTTAAAAACACAATTTTCAAACCTTAAAAAATTAACTAAAACGCGTCTGAAAATTTTAACAACACAACACACATGAAAAACATTGGCATTTACTTAAAAACAACTCAAATTCATCAATATGCATATCGAAGCACATCCAAAATAAAATTCGCATCACACAATTTATCACTAGAACACATTATAATTTAATTAATGTGTAATTTAAATCACCTAAATATGGTATGGCATGGAACCACCTACCTTGTCGTCAAAACCCGGAAATTGATGTGAAATATTCAAATTCTAGCGTGAAACCTCAATCGCGCGTTGTCTGCACTGCAAGGAACCTAGCGTGAATGCAAAAACATGAATTCGAACCAAAATGAACCAAAATCAAACCCTAAAACAACAATTAAACCTCAAAAGCCGACTCAAAATTCAATGAAAAAATAAAAAACTTAAATATAGAAGGAAAAAAACATAGGAGAGGCCTAACCCAAGGGGTTGGACCAGCAGGGAGCAGCACGCCAGGGAGGCACTTGGCCAAGGGGAGCAGTGCAACGGGAAGGTGCTCGGCCAAGGTAACCAACACATGGGGGAGGAGGAGGTTTCAGCGGCAGTCGCTGTGCGCAGGCGGGGAGGCTGGTCATCGGATGGAGGAGTGCAGGGGTGCGCTGGGGTTCGCCGAACTAGGGGGTATGGGGTTCGCCGGACCAGGTGAGGGGGTGTTGGGTTCGTCGGAGGGCAGCGCTGCACCGGTGGAGATTCTGGCAAACACTGGGAAAAAGGGGAGCGGCGCAAAGAGGGGTCGCGTCTGGTGTAGGGAGGCGGCGCGGGCTCACGACGGGTGCGACAGGGAGCCGACAGGGAGCGACTAGCCAAGAGGCGGTCGTGAAGGGGAGCCGACAGCGGGGCGAACAGGCCGGGAGATGGAGGAGGGTGATGGGCCTAGGAAAAAAAAAATGCAGCGCTAGGGTTAGGGGAGATGTGCGACGGGAGAGAGGGGGGAAGAGAGGAAGAGAGGAAGAGGGAAAAAAAGAAAAGGGAAAGAAAAGGAAGAAAGAAAAAAAAAGAAAAAAATAATAAAAAGGGGAAGAAAAATAAAATAAAATAAAATAAAAACAATAATAATAAAACTAAAAATCTAAAACTTAAAAGTATTTATAATTATAAATTGGTGTTAATAAAATAAAACATACAACAACTATAATAATAATGATAATGATAATAATAATAATAATAATAATAATGATAATGATGATGATAATAATAATAATAATAATAATAATAATAATAATAATAATAATAACTATATTCATTATCATTAAAATAATTGTTTAAACTTCATTTGATCAACTTTATTTTTAAAGAGTCGGGCAACTACGCAGTTACTCCATGCGACCCATAAAATTTTTAACAGAAAGAAAGATGATAATAGTAATAAACATAATCAAATTATCATCTTTAACACCTTTTAATTTAATTATTTTATTAACCATTTAACTTAATTACTTTGACAATTAATTAATTAATAGTGCACCAAGCAGGCAGTGCGGTTAATCGGCCGGGGTCGCACGGCGACCGGAGCGAGGTTTCATGGCTTCAACCACGATGCGCTGGAAGAAATAAAGACCATTACAAGAGTTTTTAAATAAAAACCTAAAATTTTAAGTCGGGCTTAACCCCGCACTACCCGACACAGAGAAAAATAAAGAAAAACTCATTTAAAGATGACGGGTGTGACACCCTATGTATATAAATGCTATTAACTGATGATTCAAATATTTCAGGTTTTAGGGAGATACGATCCAAGGGGAAGTGGTATCTAAAGATGAAAAGTGGAGAAGTGATGTGCTCCAGAGTTTCAACTGATTCAAATCAGGTGCCAGAGTTGAAGAATAAAGGGATCAACAAAGGACAATAGGAAGTGATTGTGTTATTAACTTTATCTCTTGTTTCCTACAACGAGTCCCGACTTAGTAGGCTTAGAGATTTTGTTAATGGCTTAATTCCAAGTGGAAGATGAGAATAAATGTTGCATGAGGAGTAGAGTGGTTATGGTTTATACAGTTGGAACTAACCCCAGGAAGTGTTGCCTAACATAGGGGGAGCATTCAATAACAAAATCAGATGCAAGAGCCATCAATGAAATAATTGAATGACTCGACTCATGTGTCGTCTATGGAGGGAAGACATATTGCGGGGGAAGCAGCAATAATCAAGCATTTCATGCTTATTTATTTTGCTCTAACAATGTGGTATCATCTGACTGTTTTCAGAATACCAAGAAGCTGCGAGATAGTATCAACAATGTTTCAACAAAAATCTGAGAAAAGAAGTTCAAAGAAATGACGTCATTGAACAATGACACAGTGAAAAATTTTCTGTTAAAAGTGAGGAAGTGGTAAGAGACTCAGGGAGATCAGAAGTGGCTGAAGTTGATTCAGAAGAAGACACTGATGGTGAGTACGAGGATGTAAAATCCTTATCTACACAGAAGCCAAAGAGTCGAGCTGAAATTGACAGGCAGAACATCATCAATAATTTTTCAGCTCCAGTTCAGACAAGGAAGATGAAATCACAGCAGCAGGAATCTTTTCTATCTTAGGTTGAGCCAAAATGCTTTGATGATGTAGTTGAATATGATAACTGGGTTCATGCCATGAATGAAGAGCTAAATCAAATTGAGAAGAATCAGACGTGGGATATTGTTTCGAGGCCAGCAGATAAGAACATCACCGGGATTAAATGGGTCTTTCGCAACAAGATGAACAAAGATGGAATAGTGATTTGAAACAAAGAACTAATGGTGTTCAAAAGATACTCCCAGATTGAGGGAATAAATGTTGATGAGACATTTTCACCAGTTGCAAGGATAGAGACAATTAGATTATTCCTATCCATTGTAGTACAACGGAAGTTCAAGATGTTCTAGATGGACGTCAACTCTGCATTTCTGAATGGGTTTCTAGAAGAAGTGTATATTGAGCAGCCAGATGGGTTTCTCATTCAGGTGGATGAGAATAGGGTTTGTCGGCTGAAAAAGGAGTTCTATGGAATGAAACAAGCACCGAGAGCCTGATACTTAAGACTTGATCAGTATTTCAAGAAACTTGGTTTCCAGTGTGGTGGAGTTGATTGCAATATCTATTTCAACCACAATAGTAGTCAAAGGATGTTGGTACTGGTTTATATCGATGACATAATCATTGGAAGAATAGATGAGGTGACACAAGGAAGGAATGGAACATTTACTTATCGGTCCAAATATGCCAAGAAAGTTTTGAGAAGGTTTGGAATGGAGAATTCCAAGGATATGAAGGCTCTGGTTGCTACCTGGGTGAAGTTATCCAAATATGAGGATGGCAAGGCAGTTAATATCACAGAATACAAGAAAATCATTGGAATCTTGCTATACTTGACTGCAACAAGGCCTGACATTGTATTCTCCAAATTCCAAGCATCAAGATATCAGAGTAATCCAAAGGAAAGCCACATGCTTGCAGTAAAAAGAATACTTCGGTATATCAAGGGCTCAGTGGACTTCAGCTTGATGTATATTGGAAAAACTCAGTCAGAATTATTGGGATATACTGATGCAGATTGGGCTGGTTCAACGGATGACAGGAAGTCAACGTCATGAGGTGATTTCTATCTTAGCGGATTGTGTGTTTCTTGGCTAAGCAAGAAGCAAGATTGCACTTCATTGAGCACCGCAGAAGCTGAGTACATTTCTTCCACTCAAGCATGCACACAGTTATTGTGGATGAAGCAACAGCTTGAAGATATGGGAGTTAGAGTGAAGTCTCCGATCAGAATCCAGTGCGTAACTCAAGTGCTATCAATCTTAGCAAAAATCCCGTCCATCACTCAAGGACCAAGCACATTGAGATAAAGTATCATTTTATCAATGAGAAAGTTGAGCAGGGAATCGTGAAGTTGGAGTATGTTCCTACAGAGCTACAGGTTACAGACATTCTGACAAAGGCCTTACCCAAGGAAGTATTTGAAAGGCATTGACTGGATCTGGGAGTTCAGTCGACTCCCCACACTTGAAATAGTGTGGATGTGGACCCCCCTCTCCCTGAGGTTTGGTGTGTGTTTTTCCCTAATGTGCTGATATGAGTTCACTACTCTGTTACAGAATGCAAAGGAGTGACCTTTGGGTTCGTTGACAAAGGGGGAGAAAATAGTGTTTGTTCAAGGGGGAGACAGTGTGGCTATTTGAGAAATCATGAATGATATGGGGAGAAGCTGACAGGTGGTGCATCGAGATAGGGGGAGTGCAATGAGATAGGGGGAGAGTATTAAATCGGGCGATGCTAGAAGTGATTGATCAAAGCATAGATATCACGACAGCACAAGATCATGATAAAAGCAGAAGAGTGATGTTGGAATGGTGTGAGAAGGTGTCCAGTTATCACGAATTGGTATCAGTGTGGTCCAACAATTGGTATCAATTTAGCAATTAGTATCAGTTTGGAATCAACAATTGGGGTCTGACATGAAGTGTTTCATTGATGAACTTTTCATACTACTCTTGTTTCTCACACCGAGTATTGCTCATGTGGGCTTAGAGTACGTGTTAAGTGAATCCTTGAATACTATCAGAATCGCAAGAGGTGAATGGTGGTAGCGGCTGAAAGGAGATTCAGAGAGATATTAAAGTGCAGAAAATCATTTTGAGAAGAGTTATGAAGAATTTTCAACAAACCCAAAGGGGGATATTGTTGGGAAAAAATCCCTCAAGGTAACATTGTAGTATTTTTAGGTTGATTGTGTTTGTTGACAAAGTAGGTTTCCATGGAGAATTGTCAAGTTCCCGAGAAGTTGTTGGAAATCCATGTTGACAAAGAACAATGACAAAGGAATGGACGATCTGGAGGTGGTACAAAAGAGCAGTACAGGGTGGCGCAGTTTCCCAGTGTTTGCCAAATTTTTGGGGTCCAAAATTTGGAGTTTGGTGAGCATCGCGAAAATAGGATTTCCATGAATATCATAATTAAATATGGAAATGGCATGAATTTAGCAAAGAGAGGCTTCATGGTTTGGATTTCACGAAGACCAGAAGAATGATGGTGGTGATTTCTTCGCGATTACGTCAAATATTCGCGAATGGAAAAGGTTGAAGTGCATCGCGGAAGTGATGGGATTTGCGAGGGAGCTTCACGGTGAAGGCATAAAATAATGTTGACGATGATGCTCCGTGTTTACGATGAGCTCCGCGATCGAAAAATTTCCGTGGTGCTTCGCGATATTGAAAGAATTCCGGCGAATACTTCGGAGCTTCGCGATAGGCGATGACGTGGCGATGACTTCGTGCGGAAGGGTTGAGGGTTAGTGGAATTTACTATAAATAGAGGCCGACCTCGTCGAGAGAAGTAGAAATAATTTTAAGAGAAAATAATTTGCTCTCGGTTCGCGAAGGATGTTCGCGAAGGCAGTGTGCTTCGCGAAAGAAGAGCTTCACGGCGGCTATTCTAGCTACGCAAAAGTCGTGTGCTCCATGTTGGCTTAGTGAGCTTCGCGAGGGAAGTTGCTTTGTGATGAATTGAGCTCCGCGACGGCCTAAGAATTGCGAAGGCTTGACATTTGCGATGGTATGAGCTCCGCGAAATTGCGAGATTCGTGAAAAGGAAGGTGCTTTGCGAAGGATTGTTTGAGATTCGTGAAATTGGGAGCCTCGCGAAGTAGGGTGCTTTGCAAAGGTACTTTCCAAAGGTAGTTTTCTCGGTGTTTAAGAGGAAAAAGGGGTATTCATCAGTGGATGAACTTTGAACTTTAACAAATAATCTATCAATAATTGAGGATGCATTTATTCATGCAAATGAAGAGACCTACAGGTCTATAAACTGTGAGTGGATCCCTTCCTAGTGCAGTGATCAAAGGAAGAGGAAGTGGGTGATCCTCTCCACTGGTAGTGAGCCAGAGAGAGAGAAACAGGGAGTGACCCTTGGGAAAGCAGTGAGCTAACCCTAAACCTTGTAAAGGCAGTGAGCCTGGGAAAAAGTGACTATTCCCGAACATTGTATCCACATCTAGTGAAAAATAGTGGAATTTGGTACGACCAGTAATTTGTCGGCGTATGCTCCTTGGACGTAGCCCAATGAGAGTGAACCAAGTAAAAACATTTGTGTCTGCCTGCGTACTTCCCTGCATTGCATTTAAAGCATCATCATCAGATAAATATAAAGAGAAGTGATCAACATAAACACATAGGAGAAAACAAAGTTACCCTTGTAATAAAGAGGTCAAGATCCAGTGGGGCATGAAAAACATTGAAAAAGAATATCAATACCTTGATTCACCCCCCTCTCAGGGTATATAGGCCCCTATTGGTCCTAACAGACACCTGTGCCACAACCACCATGCGTAACCATGCCCGAAAACACCTAGTTCAGAACAACTACTGCCACGACCGAAGACACCTGGGCCTCATCCCGAAGACACTTGGGAAACAACCTGCCCGCAAACACCTGAGCCAACCACTACAACTACCCTGCCTGAAGATTCTTGGGCTAAAAATGGACTTCAGGCCATCACAGCCTACCCGAAGAGTCTTGGGCTATTCGGGAAAGGGAGTAGGAAGGAGCTAATAACTAGCCACTCGTAGGAGTGTTGGAAAAAACACCCTCCCCATAAAATGGGGTGTTCGGCACTAAGTGATCAACTTGGGTGGGGCGCGAATAAGAAACACAAGAACTACAATTATATATATAGGTAACAATCACTCAGCCCAACCTAGGGTTCCACACCTAACCCAAGCACGAAATGCCTGGTCACTACTCATAGAAAGAATACTACTCGCAATCGAGTTACAACTCATTCCCAGAATCAATTTCCCAATTAACCCATTCTTTTTTCCATGTTCAAGTGATCCTGTTTTAAGTAAATTCTACAGTACTAGGAAACTAACAGGCACAAGCACAAGCCTAGGGGAAGAAGTTATAGCCAACAACAATTTAAACATTCACACCCAGTTCTCTTGTAAATTCACATCTAAGTGAGATCCCTCCAGGTATTGGAACCAAAGCAGGCTTCAAGACACATCCCCCACATCCTCAGAACTATGGATAAAAAGGTTTCACAATAGAAGATGATTCCACCCTAATTCGTGATATAAGTAGAGAAATCACAACCCCAGATTCACAACCAGCAACCATGCCACATCAGAGGATCCCATCCTCACCCACATCACCCCAGCAATCTAAACTCGTGAAAGAAAACAACCAAACCACTACCACCAACACAAAGCATGCCCTTACAGGTATTTTTAGATTTAAAATATTTAACACACTCCATGGTTTCAATTTCACCAGGCTTTAACCAGAGTTATCACAAAAAGGGGTTATCCTGGTGCTATCAATTCATTTAACCGAGTATATGTAATTAACCAACTCCAGGTTACGTTTATTTAAAAATCCAGGAGCACCTAGGTTCATTAGTGCACAGAGAAAGACCACCAACAACCATGATTTTCAGTGAGCATAGGACCGTATAATTCACAACACATACAAACATAAAAGAGTACAACAGAACATCGATCACACCCCCTTCATTATTTAAAGGTCCGTTCATTATCTTTATTTAGTTTAGTTTCATCAATCCCCACAGAAACAAAATCGTACCCACCCCGCATGATACACAGAAAGGAGAGGTGAAGGAAAACCTACTTGGTTGATCAAAGATCAAAGTTTTTCTCCACGCACCAAACATGGGAAGAGAGACCCGCAGGGTTCCCGCACAGGTGCACCATTTTCCTCGGGAATAAAGGACTTCGAACACACAAGGAAAAGGAGGAGACTAGCCAAGAGGGAGAAGAAGAATTTCTAGCGTGATAAATAGATGAGGTCCCCAATTTTATGGGATAAGAAATTTGAACGCCTTGGAAGTCGGATCGTGGTTCTACCACGCGGTTGGGTGGTTACACATGACTGAATTAATAGTTATTTAATAGGGAGGTTTCTCAGGATTTTTAGATATTAATTATGGGTTAAAAATGGCCTTGAAACGCCTTAAAAGGTCAAAAAGACCTAAAAGAGGCATTACGAGAAAAACTGTAGAAGGAAAACCCGACAAGGCTGGATAACACCGATCGGTCGGTCGCACCGATCGGCCCCACCGATCGATCGCGCCGATGGGTCGCGCCGATGGGTCACGCCGATGGGTCGCGCCGATGGGTCGCGCCGATGGGTCGCGCCGATGGGACGCGCCGATGGGACGCGCCGATGGGACGCGCCGATGGGACGCGCCGATGGGACGCGCCGATGGGACGCGCCGATGGGACGCGCCGATGGGACGCGCCGATGGGACGCGCCGATGGGACGCGCCGATGGGACGCGCCGATGGGACGCGCCGATGGGACGCGCCGATGGGTCGCGCCGATGGGACGCGCCGATGGGTCGCGCCGATGGGTCGCGCCGATGGGTCGCGCCGATGGGTCGCGCCGATGGGTCGCCCCGATCAGTCGTACCGATCGGCCCCACCGACTGACCGTGCCGATCGGTCGCGCCGATCGATCACGCCGATCGAACGCGCCGATGGGTCGCGCCGATGGGTCGCACCGATGGGTCGCGCCGATGGGTCGCGCTGATGGGTCGTGCCGATGGTTCGGGCCGATGGGTCGTGCCGATCGGGCGTGCCGATCGGCCGCGCTGATGGGCCGCGCTGATGGGTCGGGCCGATCGGTCGCGCCGATGGGGAGTACCAAATGAGGTGAGACACCTTAGGATCCTAGAATTTGGCAAAGGTATGGATCATGAGGGTCTGGGCCATTACATCAGATACCTCTCAAACTATTCTCGCCCTCGAGAATCTAGAATCAGACCCGAAGGAAAGAGGGGGGTCCGAACAACCACCCTGGAAGACACTTCTCAGGAGTGAACCTCTCTGACACAGGAACATGTTATCTTCTGAACAATCAAGGACGTCCTAATGCTCCTTTCCCCATGCAACCACGAAAAACAAAAGACTAAACCGTCCGGCCATGTGGGAGAGGGGTTTCCCTTCCTCCGTGTTAAGATACTATCTGCTTTGGACGACACTGACTCACCCGCACGGGTTTAGGAGCATCCACTTTAATGCGTCCTAACTAGGAATTAGGTCCTCCCCTCTCCATCCTTTAGTACACTTCACACTCATTCACAGAAAAAGGAAACTGCACATCCCATAGTCAACAAGGTAAAGCATTACATAGCAAACAAGTACTGACAAAACGGGATAAAACTCAAAACAACTCTGGGTACTGGGCACGCTACTGCGCTTACCTCTTCCATGTACTCTCCTAAATCCCACCATGCCTCCAAAACACAAGAACCAAAGGAATGGTTCATCCATGAAGCACCTTCTCCTCACGATCCTCGATCATCACTGGTCGCTCCACGAACATTGCATCATCTTCGATATCTAGCTTTACCCTGTCAAGGACGAGTGAATCGTCATGTAGATACCGAAGGAGCTGGGACACATGGAAGACGTCATGTATCCTCAGTAGCGGCGGTGGTAAGGCTAGCTGATAAGATAATTCTCTGACCCTCCGCAACACTTCAAAGGGTCCAATGAATCTGGGAGAGAGCTTGCTCCCCCTACCGAACCTCTGCTGCCCACGCCGAGGGGAGACCTTCAAGAACACGTGGTCCCTGACCTTGAACTCTAAGGGCCTTCTCCTATCATCCGCATATGACTTCTACCGGTCCTGATCCGCCTTCATCCTCTCTCTTATAAGCTGCACCTTCTCTGCTGTGCTCTGTACCACCTTCGGGCCAAGAACACCTGCCTCCCCGACTTCTGCCCAGCACACGGGTGAGCGACACGACCTCCCATACGAAGCTTCGAATGGAGCCATGCCAATGGTAGAGTGGTATCTATTATTGTAGGCGAACTCTATCAAAGGAAAGTGTCGCAACCATGATCCCCCGAAGTCCAGGATGCATGCTCGTAGCATATCTTCCAAGGTCTGGATGGTGCACTCTGTCTGCCCATCTGTTTGGGGGTGGAAGGCAGTGCTAAGGCGCAACTGGGTGCCAAAAGCATGCTGCAAAACCCTCCAGACTCGTGAGTTAAATCATGAATCCCTATCTGAGACTATGGACCTTGGAACCCCATGCAACCGTACCACCTCGTCCACATATCTCCGTGCTAGAGCGTCCTCCACACTCGACTCCTTGATTGCCAGAAAGTGAGTCGATTTCGTCAACCGGTCCACTACTACCCAGATGGCATCGCACCCTCCTTGAACCTTGGGTAGCCCCATGACAAAATACATTGAGATATCATCCCACTTCCACTCGGGGACATCTAAAGGTTGCAACAAAACACCTGGAACACGGTGTTCATCCTTCACCTGCTGACACACTAGGCACTTGGCCACAAACTCTGCCACTTCAAGCTTTGCCTCGGGCCACCAAAACTATCTCCTCAGACCCTGACACATCTTGGAAACTCTTGGGTGCACCGCCAGGGGTGAGCTGTGGAACTCACCAAGGACTCTCTCGCGCATCACCTCCGGAACGAACAACGTCCCTCAAAATAGCATCCGATTCTGACCATATTCTTTCCACCCTTCCGGAGCACTGCCTTGGCTAACCCGGTCATGTATCACTTCACTCTCTGGGTCTCCCCACTGAGACTCCTCCACCCGACATAACAGAGAAGACTATACTGTCATCTGATACAGGCAACCCTTACCACCATCCATCCTCGCATCCAGGTGCAGGGCAACAAACTCCTCCATCGCCCTCCAAGCATCCGCCGACTCTCGGACCGCATCCCTCTGTGACTTACTGCTCAAGGAATCAGCCACCATGTTTCCTTTCCCTAAGGTGTAGGAAATCTCAAAATCGTAGTCCTGAAGAAACTCCATCCACCTTCACTGCCATAAGTTCAAGTCCCGCTGGGAGAAGATATACTTCAAGCTCTTTTGATCGGTGAAGACCACGAAGCGCTACCCGACGAGGTAGTGCCGCCACAACTTTAGTGCGAACACGACCGCCACAAGCTCTAAATCATGGGTGGCATAGTTACACTCATGGGGACATAACAGCCTAGACCCATAGGAGATCAACCCTTGCTACTACATCAACACACATCCGAGGCCCTGCCCTGAAGCATCACAAAACACCTTATATGCTTCCCCTTCTTCTGGTAACCTCAGCACTGGGGAACTAACCAACTTCTCCTTTAGATAGCTAAAGGCTGCCTCACATTGCTCGTCCCACACGAAATCTTGATCCTTCTTTGTCAAGGCTGTCAAAGGTTCTGCAACTCGAGAGAATTTGGGTATGAACCTCCGATAGTAACCTACCATCCTGAGGAAACTACGGACCTATGCCACGTTCTTGGGTGCTACCCAAGAAACAATCGCCTCAACCTTTGATGGGTCTACCGCTACTCCCTGCTCAGACACTACGTGCCCAAGGAAGTGCACTTCTCGCGTCCAAAACTTGCACTTCAAAAACTTCCCAAAGAGTTGGTGCTGTCGGAGGACCTCCAAAACCATCCTCAGGTGCTCATCGTGATCCTCCTCTGATCTTGAATAGATCAGGATTTCATCGATGAACACTACTACAAACCGATCCAAATACTCCCAAAACATGGAGTTCATAAGCCCCATGAACACAGCTGGAGCATTTGTAACGCCGAACGACATGACCACAAACTTGAAGTGCCCATATCTGCACCTGAAGGCCGTCTTCAAGATGTCTCCCTCCTTCACCCTCAACTGGTGATATCCAAACCGCAGGTCGATCTTTGAGAACCATCCTACCCACTTCAGCTGGTTGAAAAGATTGTATATCCTCGGAAGAGGGTAGAAATTCTTGACCGTCACCTGATTCATCCTCCTGTAGTCTATGCAAAGCCTTAGACCACCATCTTCCTTCTTTGCGAACAAGACTGGAGCACCCCACAATGACGCACTTGGTCGAACATAACCCCTCTTCATCAGATCATCAATCTGAATCTGCAACTCCCGTAGCTCCGAAGGTGCCATCCGGTAGGGACCCATCGAAATCGGACGAGCACCAGGCTGCAAGTCTATCCCAAACTCGACATCACGTCAAGGGGGTAGAGTTGTCACCTCCTCAGGGAAGACATCTATAAACTCACTGATGATCCCTGGTACCTCCACCATCTCTACATCCGCTGACTCCACTGATAGCTCAGCTAACAAGGAGAGGAGGGGTTCCTCTCACCTGCTGCCATTCTAGCCACCCCGCTCTCCGGTGAAAGTAACACGTCGACCACCTAAGTCTGAAAACATGACCCTTCCTCATAAGCAGTCGATGACGGAACATACAGAGAACATTCATTTAATGCCTAGTATGACATCGTATGGATGTATCTACAATAGTAGGAGGTCCCTGACTGACTGATGTGGCCCTATTGTCAGTCTGCATCCTCGACAAACATATATCAAGTCGGTATGACCTCCGACTGGTGTGCTCAGCACCGGGGGAACTGTAATTCTCTCAGTATCTAGACCTAAGGAACGAGCTAGACTAGGTGTAACAAAGGAGTGTGAAGCTCCTGTATCAAATAAGACGTAAGCAAGGGTTCTGAACAAACTGATCGTACCTCGAATGACCTCCGATCCTGCTGGAACTGCTGCCACTGCGGCGTGAAACTGCCCGCGCCTGGCTCCTCTGCCTCTCGGCTGTCAGCCACCTCCCCAACCACGCACTGGTCGAGGTCCCTAAGGAGCGCCCTGGGGGTGGCCTCCTCCTGCAATGTCTGCCCTCAGAGGAGCGGGAGCTCGTTGCCCCTACTGCTGCTGCTGAAGGGGCCTAGCTAGAAGGTGCTGCTGCTGAGGTGGGTGCTGGGCCTGCCCACTACCGCCATACTGTACTCTATCCGGGAACTGGTTCCGAAGGTGACCGTGCCTCCCGCAGATGAAGCATCTCGGCCCTGGGATCGAAGGGAAAGGGTGAGGGCTAGGGGATCAGAACTGGAACTGTTGAGGCCTTCTCCCTGCTGGTCGGAACCTAGAGGGTCCCGATGCTGGAGGTCTGGTGCTGACGACCTTTCCCTTTGACGATCCTAGCTGAATCCCCTCTCGTGATACACCTCCCAGCGTTTGCATCCTCTCCACCACTTTAGCCTTATTCTACACCTCTAAGTATGTCGGTAAGGAAAAGGGAACAACAAAATACTGAGGAGGATGTCGGAGTGTCTCTTCTAGACGTCTCGCCCAAGACTCCTCATCCGAAAAGAGGACCGAAGAAAATTAGAGGAGATCCTTGAACTTGATCCCCAACTCCATTACTGACATACTCCACTGATGGAGGGAGAGTAGCTCCTGCCTCTTCTCAGCTTTCATCGTAGAAGAGAGGAATTCTGCCTAGAACTCCCTCTCGAAATCAGCCCATGCCACCTCAGCCTCTCTCCTCTCCCCCAGATAGAGCGTCCACCACTGACGTGCCGCTCCCCGCATCTGGATCATAGACAGAGGAACCCAGTACTCCGTCGGAGCCTGAATTAGGCCGAAAGCGATCAATAGTTCCTTGAGCCATCTCTCCGTCTCCATATCTGAGGTGCTGCCCTCGTACTTCCTGAGGGTCTATCGCTGAAAAGATCAAAGCGTCTTCTACCACTGGTTATCCTCCTCCTCTCGTTCGATCCTATGTTGATCGGCCAAGTCAACCTCCTGGGCCTCGATCGTCTGTACTACTCGTGGTCGCCTCCCAGGTGCCATAGCTTCAAGTTAAACAAGGAATGCCTAAGCCCGAGTAGTGTAGAATATTGTTCTTAAATTTTCTTATACTTCTTAATTTATTTTGAACTCCCAAGACACCCATGAAACATGAAAATAAAAGTCATTATGATTCATGTACCTTTCCTAGGGTCTCTACCCTGCAATCAGTGTGGCCTCACTTGGTCGTTCGGTAGGTCCAAAGTCCTTGCATCGGATCACGGGGGGCCCTAAAATCCCGTGTCCCATCCAGTCTTCCCTGGCCTATTTCATGCACCAAGATCACCCAAGACTTTTGACCTACCATCCCATGCAATCCTCACTGTGCCTAACTACAGACTCCATCCTATCTCTCAACCTGCCTCCTTTGATACCATTCTGTCACGACCCGCCTTCACCAAAAGGAGGGAAGGGTCAGTAGATTGCCAAGTCCTTCTTTCTTTAAGTTGAAGGAGAGATAATGAACCCTGAAACCCGCCTTCAATAGGTCCCAGAGTGGCGACCAGCACCAAGGGTATAGAATCTCACACAAAATGGAAGGCATTAACCTTTTTATTTTTATAGGATCAAGAGATAAGACAACAACCCCAATAATAACGAAGCTGAAAGTAAAGGTAAATCCAAAAGTAAACCATTCCCATATACATGTTTAAAAGTAAAAATACAAGCCATAAAACTCCAAAGGTAAAGTACCAAGGAAAAAGGAAAACGACAACAGCAACTGCCCTAAGGTCTGAACTAGTACGGTCCCACACGATCCCTGAAATCCTCCTGGAAACCTGAAAACAGTTTTATATACGTAGGGTGAGAATACAAGTACACTCAGTAGGGAGAACCAAAGACTCTCGTGCACAAGTGGAGAGCCAATCTAATGCCCTATGAGAAAAGAAAAACCAAAGCACCTAGTAAGGAAAAACTATCCACCCATCTCACTGAGGTACACTCCCCAAATAATGCAAAGCAAGTAAAGTAAAGTAATAACACATCGATGTTTGGGTACCCCGCGCCACTTTACCATTGGTTATTGAAGACATCCTACGCATCGAACCAATCTCGCCATTCTCACTACAGTCCCACTGCCAAACCCCACCCGCACACACCTGGGCCATAACCTCACCGCAATCCCACTGCCAAACCCCGCCCGCACACACCTGGGCCATAACCGTTTTCCCACCCGAAGAAACCTAGGCCACAACCACCGCATGTAACCACACCCGCAAACACCTAGGTCAGAACAACTACTGCCACGCCCGAAGACACCTGGGCCTCATCCCAAATACACTTGGGAAACAACCTGCCCGCAAACACATGGGCCAACCACCACAAATAACCTGACCAAAGATTATTGGGATAATAATGGACTTCAGGCCATCACAGCCTACCCGAAGAGTCTTAGACTATTCTGGAAAGGGAGCGGAAAGGAGATAATAACCATCCACTCATAGGAGTGTTGGGAAAAACATCCTCCCCATAAAATGGGGTGTTCATCACTAAGAGCTCAAATTGGGTGGGTCGTGAATAAGAAACACAAGAACTATAATTATATATATATAGGTAACAATCACTCAACTCAAACTTGGGTTCCACACCTAACCCAAGCACTAAAAGCCTGGTCACTACTCATAGAAAGCATACTACTCTCAACCGAGTCACAACTCATTCCCAGAATCAATTTCCCAATTAACCCATTGTTGTTTCCATGTTCAAGTGATCCTGTTTTAAGTAAATTTTGTAGTAATGGGAAACTAACATACACAAGCACAATCCTAGGGGAAGAAGTTATAGCCAAAAGAAATTTAAACATTCACACCCAGTTCTCTTGTAAATTCACATCAAAGTGAGATCCCTCCAGGCATTGGAACCAAAGAAGGCATCAAGATATGGCCCCCACATCCCCAGAACTATGGATAAAAAGGTGTCACAATAGAAGAGGATTCCACCCCAATTTGTGATATAAGTTGAGCAACCAAAACCCCAGATTCACAACCAGCAACCGTTCCACATTAGAGGATCCTATCCTCACCCACATCACCCTAGCAATCTAAGCCCGTGAAATAAAACAACCAAACCACTACCACCAACACAAAGCAGGCCCTTGGAATATTTTCAGATTTAAAATATTTAACACACTCCATGGTTTCAATTCCACTGGGCTTTAACCAGATTTATCACAAAATGGGGTTATCTTGGTGCTATCAATTCATTTAACTAAGTATACGTAATTAACCAATTCCATGTTACGTTTATTTAAACATCCAGAAGCACCTAGGTTCATTAGTGCACAGAGAAAGACCACCAACGACCATGATTTTTAGTGAGCATAAGCCCGTATAATTCACAACACATACCAACATTAAAGAGTACAACAGAACATCGATCACACCCCCTTCATTCTTTAAAGGTTTGTTCATTATCTTTGTTTAGTTTGGTTTCATCAATCCCCACAGAAACAAAATCGTACCCACCCCGCATGATACACAGAAATGAGAGGGGAAGGAAAACCCTACTTGGTTGATAAAAGATCAAAGTTTTTATCCATGTGCCAAACAGGGGAAGCGCGACTCGCAGGGCTCCCGCATAGGTTCACCACTTTCCTCAGGAATAAAGGACTTCAAACACACAAGGAAAAGGAGGAGACTAGACAAGAGGGAGAAGAAGAATTTCTAGCGTGATAAATAGATGAGGTCCCCAATGTTATGGGATAAGGAATTTTAATGCCTTGGAAGTCGAATCATGTTTCTACCACGCGGTTGGATGGTTACACATGAATGGATTAATTGTTATTTAATAGGGAGGTTTCTCGGAATTTTTAGATATTAATTATGGGTAAAAAACGTCATTAAAATGCCTTAAAAGGTCAAAAAGGCCTAAAAGAGGCTTTACGGGAAAAACTATAGAAGGAAAATCTGACAAGGATGGATAACATCGATCGGTCGTGGCGATCGGTCTTGCTGATCGGGCACGCCGATCGGTCCCACCAATGGGGCGCGCCGATTGGTTGCCCCGATCGGTCACGCCGATCAGTCGCTTCGATTGGTCGCGCCAAACGAGGTGCAACCCGTTAGGATCCTAGAATTTGGAAAAGGGATGGATCATGAGGGTCTGGGCCATTACAACCATGATCACTATGAATAGTTACCAAATGTAATTTTTTCCCATTTTTAACATAGGATATAAAGTTTTTAAAATAGAAAAACATTTCCGACTTTTTAGCTATAAAATAGACCCATGTATATCTAGTGTAGCTATTAATTATGACATATACAAAATATTTTCCTCTAATACATCTATTTTGTGTTGGAGTAATTAAATACATGTGCACTAACTATAAATAATACCATAGGATATTACCCACTAGGGTCACTTATCATACTAATGATAGTCCCCACAAGCCAACACTTGTTCTTTTCATTATGATTTATCCTCACTCACACACACCCTAGGAAAATTATTAGGAGTTCACCCTTCCTAATAACTAATCCAAGACAAACATGATTAAATATAGAGTTTAATCAGGTAGGATCTCAAAAAGAAAGGTGCAACTTATTTTGTTCTCTAAGAAGATGGATGGTAGCCTTTGGATATGCATTGATTATTAGAAGTAGAACCCGAAGATGGTGAACAATTGATATCCATTTCCAATGGTCGATGATCTTTTAAATAAGCTATGGGGAGTCTGATGGTTCTCTAAGATTGATCTTAAATCATGATATCATCATTTTCGAGTTAGAGATGAGGACATCCTGAAGATGAAGTTTTAGAGAAGGTATGGATTGTATGAGTACTTGGTGATGCCTTTCATTCTGATGAACATACCTACATATTTCATGTACCTCATAAATAGAATATTCCATCCATACTTCTACTCACTCATCACAGTGTTCATCGAATATATCATCATCTACTTGATGACACTAGAGCAACATAATAAGCACATAGAGATATTTCTGAGTATGCTTAGAGCACACATGATTTATTCCAAGTTGTCAAAGTGTGAATTTTGAATTCTAGAGGTGAAATTACTAGGACATGTGGTGTCTAAGAATGGTATATTTGTAGACCCAGATGAAGTTTAGGTATTCATGTCCTATACACATCCACAAAACATGTTTGAGATTAGGATCTTTTTTGGTTTAGCAGGATATTACCAACCATTTATCCAGGACTTCTCCCAATTATCAACACCCATGAAAACATTGAAAAAGAAGGAAGTGAAGTTGCAATTGTCAGATCAATGTGAATAGGTGTTCCTTGATCTAAAGATAAGGTTAATGATAGCTCTAGTACTGAAAATCCCTAATCCTGGGATTGGTTATGTAGTGTACTATGATGCATCAAGCATTGGCATGTGATAAGTTTCTAATAAATAGAGCGAAATTATTATTATGTGGGTCTCATTAGCTATGACCCCATGATAGGAACTACCTTACACATGAATTGGAGCTTGGAATAGTGGTCCATTATTTGAAGTGTTGGGAACACTATATCTTTGGTGAGATATTTTTTTATACTGACCACATAGCCTTCGCTATATCTTCCCACTGAGGCACCTAAATCTGAGGTAGAGGTGGTGGGTTGATTATCTATAGATTTTTAGTTTTGAGATGATTTATGAACCTATAAAATGTAATGTAATTGAGGATTATCTTATCCATAAGACACATGCTGAGCATAAGCTTGGTGAGAGACCCTTAGAGGAGCAATGAAGCTTGATATGTTTATTGGTTGATTAAAGGATGGATGCCTCAGAGGACCATGGTTCTATGACTTGTTCTCCCTTAGTAGTCACATATTTAGTTTTGGACTAGGTAGATTCTAAATAAGAGTTAGAATCATAGTGTGATATAATTAGGGAACAACTAGTTTGTGGTGACTAAATACATGGATGGTTGATAGATAATGATGATGTGATATTGGTAAATGGAAGAGTATTAGTCCTTAATCCCATCAGAGAGGAGTTGATGAGTGGTTACCATACCTCTATATGGGTAATACATCCTGGTGCGAACAAGATGTATCATGATTTCATGCGGTAGTTCTAGTGGCCAAGGATGAAGAGAGTCATTGTTAGTTTCGTCTCCTGTTGCCTTATCTATCAAAGGGTGAAGGACAAGCACCAGTGTCTTGGTGGGTTGTTTTAGACACTTCTGATACCTATGTGAAAGTGGTAGGACATCATTATGGACTTTTTGATCAGGTAACCCAGGATCCTGAGAATTTGTGACATAGTCTGGGTGATTTTCATCGGCTAACAAAGACTTCTCACTTCTTAATGATTATAGAGACTCACTTAGTATAGGAGATGAGAAATATTTATATACGAGAGATCCTATTCCTTCATAGAGTTCCCTTGAGAATTTTTTCAGATAGGGATGCACATTTTACCTCACACTTTTAGTAGGGATTGAAGAAAGACCTAGGGACTTAGTTGAGATTGAGTATGACATACCATCCTTAGACCAATAGATAGTTTGAGTAGACTATACACATATTGGAGGATATGATTTGAGATTTCATGTTAGACTTTGGTAGAGGATGGGATAATCACCTAGACTTAATTGAATTTGTATACAGTAAAAATTATTAGGCTTCAATTCAAATGGAATGTTATAAGGATCTTTATGGGAGGTTGTGTCGCTCACCGCTCTATTGGCATGAGGTGAATGAGAAAGTGGTTTTAGCCCCATCATGGTTTATATGACCTCTGAGAGAGTAGAGATGGTATGGAATAGGTTGATCACCACTTAGAGTAGACATATATCATATTCTAACCATAGGAGGAGTCCCTTAGAGTTTGCTGTGGGAGATCATATTTTATTGAGAGTGAATCCTCAGCTAGGTCATATACGTCTGGGTAAATAGGGAAATCTAGCACATTATTCTTTTAGACCATTTTTAATCACTGAGTGGATAGGGGAAGTGGAGTACTGTCTGAACCTCCCTTCTCACCATTGAGATATGCATGACATGTTCTATATGTCACAGTTTTGGAGGTACATACCCAACCCTGAGAATGTTTTTAATTGTGATGATGTTGAGATGGAGAACAATTCACCTTATGATGACCATTCGTTGTAGATCATAGGCTGAAGTGAGAAGGTGTTGCGAGGAAAGACGATACCACTAGTCTAGATTCAGTGGCAACATGAATGGATCTGAGAGGAGATATGAGATCACGAGTCTGATGTTTGAGACCAGTGGTCTGATTTTTTTAAGCAATTCCACTAAAGATACTTCTCGGGGATGAGATGTTGATAGAGCGGGATAATTGTAACATCTTAAATTTTTTAAGGATAATAAAACCCTCTTTATAAATATTTTATGAATATTTTTATGTGAAAAATGTAAATTTTCAATAAAAATCACTTAATAAATTATTTTAAGGCTTTATGTAAGGTTAAAATATATGTTAACACTTTGGAATATTCTATGGAATATTTTCAGAGTCAGATTCTAAGTTATCATGGAATTTTGAGGCCTGTAGATCCTCGATATTGATTAAATAAAAATACTATATATATATATATATATCATATTATAAATGCTTTTTATTTTTCTAAAATAATGAAATATCTCACAAATTATTTCTCATATGGGAAATCCAAGACCACCATTAGGTCTGGGATGCAGGTTTTACCCTAGGTATGATATAACATTTATGACATTGGGCATTTGGCCAAATCACACATGGGGGTAATTTATTTATTATTCTTTTATATATTTTTTGAAAATAAAGGAATATCTTCTAAATGGTGTATCATATGAGAAATAAGATACCACCATTAGGTCTAGAATATGAGTTTTACCCTAGGAATGACATAAACTTTATGTGCATTGGGTGTTTTGATATATCGCACACAAGGGTAATAATAATAATAATAATATTATTATTATTTGTGTTGACAAAATTAAAATGGAAATTAGTTATGTTACTCAATAATGATAAATTACTAGTGATTTTTTAACATGTGTGTATATTTATTAGTGATCAATGTAATAATGGTGAAATTATTACATGTGATAATTAAATTCAATTGTGTGTTTAATAAAAAAATTTATTAACTATTCAATTTTTAATGGAATTTGTATTTAAAATTTTAATGGTGGAAATGATGTGATATATTTAATAATAATAATAACTGTTATTATTATTATTATTATTAAATTTTTGAAAAATAATATTTGTGTGTGGAAAATTAAATTGTATATATATATGGGATACACACACACACACACACACATGCACGAGTGTATATAAAAATGCGTGTATATATATATGTGCAGTATATATATATATGTGTGTGTGGGTATTTATATATATATATTAGGTGTATATGTACACTTATGGATGACCTTTTTTAAATATAAATTAAATAAATGAATAAATTTTTATTTTAAATAGGTTTAAAAAGAAAAAAAATCCATGGAATGTAAAGGGGCCATGGGGAGTTGCAAGGAGAAAATAGGGGAGGTGTTATGTCATACATGTAATGCATGAGGTGAGAGGGAAGAGGGTTACTAAATGATAAATTAAAATCAATTTAAATAAATGGTTAAAAAATTATAAAAAAATGTTGAAGGGGGGTGGTGTGCCTACCTCTTCCCCACCTCACGCCACTTTTCCTCTATCCTTCTCTCTCCATTCTTATCTCTTATATTTATATTTATTTATATTTTATTATAATTATTATAATGAATCAGTCTTAATGTATATATACATTACATAATTTTTTTAATACTTAAAACATTATATAGACAGACTCCCAAAGACCATATTAGTTTAGTTCCTTTGGAAACTTGGAAACATAAACACTAGTACATGAGTGAGATACATTATCTCCCACTAGTTTCTCTAAGACTAGAAACCTTCTTAGACATATCATACATAAAATATATATTCATAACCTGGGGAATGAAACATAAAAAGGGGTGAGCTCAGATGCTCAGTAAGGGTAAACAAGGGAGATATGTAAGAATAAACATGCTTATAAGGGTATGAGAATGTGATCATAACATTAGAAGGCCATACCCTCTATATCATAAACATGAATCATGGAATAAAGGTTAGTAGTTCATAAGGAATGAATCATAATGAAATCAAGATAACAAGCCATGAAAGCATAACATATGAATAAGAAATATATTTGTGGAATTCAAATCAATGTATAACATCATGAACATATATAAGTAAAAATAGGTTCACTCATTAATTTAAGGACATGAAATCGGGACCTCTCATAAACTAATAGAAATGCAACCAGGTACACACATAATGTTGTGAACATGAAATAAGGTTCATGAATAACACTTTAAACATGTAAATAGGTTCACACATAAACTTATGGACATGCAACCAGGTCCATGTATAACACTGTGAACATATAATCAGGTTCACACATAACATTATGAACACATAATATCATTCTCTCATAACATTGTGAACATGTAATCAAGTTCACGCATAAACTTATGCACACAAAACAAGGTACATGAATAACATAGTGATCATGTAATATGGTTCACACAAAACATTATTAACACATAATAAGGTTCACTCATAATATTGTGAACATGTAATTAGGTTCACACATAACATTATGAACAAATAATAAGGTTCACTCATAACATTGTTAACATGTAATCGGGTTCACATATAAACTTATGGACATGAAACTAGGTCCATACATAACATTATGAACATGATTCATCTATCATTACTCAATGTATTATAGGGATATATATATCCCACCCGTCACATAATAAAATTATACATATATGTGACAAAAGATAAATAATACTTGCATCATATCATGACCCATAAAAAGAGATGGGTTTCATAAACATCATATTATAACCCAAGAAATTTAATAGGTATCATAAAAATTTCATAATATCATTACCTATGTAAAAGATATAGGTCTCATAATAATTTCATCAAATCATAACTCGTGAAAGGAATCGGGTTTCAAAATCATATAACCCATGGAATAGAAACATGTGTCATAAGCAACATTCCATCAAAACACAAACCATTCAAAAAAGAATATGAATGGAAAATTTGGATAATTTACTAGAAGGTCATGAGTAAAATCAATAGATTTCATATTAAATGGAAAATAACTTTGAAATATATTTTGAAAATATTTCTTGAGAAAAATATCATTTCTTCTTTGAAAATGGCTCTTTAAAACATAAAACCTTTTAAAAAACATTTTCTTTGAAAATAACTTGAAAAATTAAAAAGTATGATTGAAATCATTTTTAAAACCCTTTTCCCTTGAAAACTTATAAAAGAAGCTTGAATTTTTTTTAAAACCATTTCTTTGAAAATACTTTGAAAACATATAAATAAATATTGAAAACATTTTTAAAACCTTTTTCTTTGAAAATATTTTGAAAACATATAAAGAAATCTTGAAAATGTATTAAAAACCTTTTTATTTGAAAATAATTTGAAAAAATATAAAGAAATATTAATTTTTTTAGCAAACATGGTTTTAAAGAACACATATTTCTGATCAAAGAGAGAGGTAAAGTCGGAATTTCTTAAAAACAATTTCTTAATCCTATTATGTACCAAAGAGTGAAAAAATGGTACCATTTCTTGGATATAAAATGAAAAAACATAGGTTAACAAAATTCATTATAGTTCTTGAGATATGTATTATAAGATTTCATTAATTTAAGCATAATCATAAACAATCTCAATAAATGATAAGATTGTAGTAATGAACCATTACCACTTTGGTAACATTGAATCATAATAATATGGAAATAATAAAATTACATGAATCATATAATATAGTAAAAATAAGTATATTCATGATATAACATATCAAATGGTATTATAAACACCTCATATAAAAATATAGGTGCATAACATGACATGTGTCTCAAAGAAGGAAAATTGAGACAAAACTACTTTTCCAATTTGGTATCTAATGAAACATAAATCCCATGAAATAAATTCCATAAAATGGATATTTAAATATCCATAAATATAAGTATAATAATCATATAATACATACATCATTATTTTATATAACACTTATAAGAAATAGGAGGTGAACATGGATTGCATCTCATGGAAAATGAAATTGAGACGAAAAACACGTAACACTTAAGTAACTTTAGAATCATGGCCCCCATGAGAGAATAAAATCATTTAAAGATTTTAATATATTTAAATAAAGGAAATTAATTATATAACATTTCATAGGTTAGTATATACACTACACAAAAGAAGTGAGTATTGATTATGACATGTATCTCATGGGAATAAAAAGTGAGATGAAATCCCTTACCTTATGTCTTGACTCTCTTCGTAATCATACAAAAATAATTTATAATAAATATAAGTTTATTATAAATATTTCACATAACCATATTCTTATATCTAATACCATATATGATTTTATTATTATTTTGTATTACTTATTATTAATTCCAAGTTAAGGTTTCGCTTTGGGTAATATCCGCTTTGTTTTTTGTATATGTCTTAATTTGTTATATTTTGATCCTAATACTTATATCGTGTTTTTTAGAATGTATAAAATGATATAAATATAATTTATATTTAGAATATATTTATTTATAATATTCTATAGAATATAAAAATATGAAATAGAATACACCATTTATGGAGATAGTAAGCCGTACGTATGCATGAATGCTGTTTCCGTTTTTATTTGTCATATTGAATATAATAAAGTAAATGGAATATATGTATATATATTTTAATATAATTAAAGTAGAATTATTATGTCATATATATCATATAATTTTACTAAACCCATACTTAATACATTCTATGTAGTGTGTGAATGGATCACATCACTTTGAGGAGGTGGCAGTCCACGCTTCCTCAAATGAAATTATCATATTTACAAAAAATGGAAATAATGAAGGAATGTGTTATATAATAATTAAATAAGCATAAATAAACAATATATATCATATATATAATATAAAAATATATTTTCCATCATAATTACTAAGAATAATAGGTGGTAAAGGAAAAACAAACAACATCGTTTCGTGAGGTGATAGTTTGCTGTACACAAGAATGGTAAGTTCGTTACCCATTATGTGGAAGTGTGTGTAAGTGTAGGTAGGAAATATATCATAAAACATATAAGTATATTTAGGATACTAATACTATTATTTATTCATGAAATAATAATAATTGAGGTAGTGGATAAATAAAATAAAGGAAAGGAGCTTGAGGAAGGATGTTACCTCTTTTTTGGGTAACTCCTTTTGGTTTGCTCCAAAGGGCTTCCTTGGATTGCTTTATACCCAAAGGGATGATTAAAGGAGGAATTGAGGTATTTTTTGAAGTTAATTGAGTATATATTCACTATATATGAGTGGTTTGAGATGTATAAAGAATGAGGAGAGGTGGTGGCCTTTTATAGGAGATGGAGGGGGCACACTTGACATTTTTGAAAACAAGTTAGATGTACCCACATTTTTATATAACAAAATTCATAAAAAAACTAATAATATAAGGTTTATGGACCAAATATAGACATAAAATTGGTGATGGAAAAGTATATAGGTCATTTTACCCTTAATTTTAAGGTTTAGTCCCTTGTTAAGCTTAATTTTACCTTAATCGATTTAATTAATTTTAATCACTTTCACTAATATTTTTGGTAAAAAATAAATTTGATCTTATTGGAATATAAATATTATACTGATTAAAAATTTTTGTTTACATTTTTATAAATTCAATTCACATAAGTGGAAAAATTAAGTTTAATGCTAATCTCACAGATGTGGCGAGACAGAGAATTTTTAATGTGATAATGTTCAAAAGTTCATTAAGATTTTATATCTAAATTCAATATAAAAATTATTAAAATGAATTAAATTGGATTAATATATTTTTAATTTATATATTGTGACTCTAAAATAAACAGAAAATATAATTTAACTATATAAATAAATTATATGAAAAAGCAGTTTTGAATTAAAATTTAGTATTTTTCACTATTAATCAAAAAATGATGTTTCTCAGAAAAATACAAAAAATTAACCCTAAGATAATTTTGGAACTTTTAATTCAAAAATTAAATTTATTTTATCAAATTGAATTAATAAAAGTTTCTAAAATTAATTTTATTATTGTTCACATAAGGACATAAAAAAAGGAGTTCTTTTAGAAAAATAAACATATAAAGACTTTACTAAAACCATTGTATGTTTTACTATAAATATGATTTATTATAAATAATATTTAATAATTATTTATTAATATTCATTTTACTAAGTTAAATGGCTTTTTTATAACTATTTTTTTAAATAATTATAACAATAAAATGACATTTCATAGAAACTTGGTGTTGTGTGTAACACAAGCCAAGTCGGTGTTGCGTGTAGTGCAAACTAATCTAAGTCTTGAATGTAGTGTATGAAATCCAAACATAGTGATTTAATATAAAAATAAACTATATTAAGTGTTGTGTGAAATGAAAAATAAAAATATCAAATTAATTTTAAAAAATATATTTCACAAAATCTCAAGGTGTTACAACTATCATCAAACTTCTACCTTCAATATCTCATACGATATTGATCAGATTGATGCACCTTAGGTTACATTGGATTAATCTCAATGAGTATAAATTTATTATTAATCTTTTTTTTAAAATGTGGTGAGTTATTTATTCAAATTTAATTTAATATTTTTAATTATAAAATATTGTGATAATCCTAAATAATGTCAAAATGGGGATGGTTCAAGGAGCTGTTGGCGTGCGATCATTTTACAATTGGGTGTGAGCATGGTTCGGGTGACAAAAGAATTGGTAAAACTCGATTTACACTTGGAAAACCATGTGGTAGGAAGTTATTTAACTTCATGGGATCTCATTTACACATGTTTCTATACTATATTTATGTGTTGTCTTATTTTATACCATGCTTGATTGTGATCGCATGTGGGTGCGTTTGTATCCCATGAGACCCATTGTAATTCCATGAGTGAAGTGTAGCCTTCTACATGTTTGATTATTATTGTATGAAGTCATATTTGATGCTTTATGATTATATATTGTGATATGACTATTTGTGTGCTCACCCTGTATGTATGTTACCATGCATTGGTGGTTGTTAGTGGCACTTAAGACAGGTAAACCATAGTGGACTATTTTTCCCCTTAGAGGGGGAGTGCTCTTGAATTGTGATGATGGTGATGATGGAACCAAGCACTGGGTGAAGATACGATGGAATACTATATTTATAATGAACTCGATGCCTAAGTATCAGGATGGTCAATGCCTAGTTGACCTACAAGTTTTATGATGTATATCAGGTACTCGAAACCTAGTTGATTTGCGAGCAGTATTCCATACTTGAGGTCAGAGATATGATGTTACCATGGAATGATATATTGGAGATACACTCGATTCCTAGAAGCTAAGTATCAGTTGCTTGATGCCTTGTTTATTTTATAGGATCACACTCTATTCCTAGTTTATTTGAGAGCAGTGTACTTGATGTATAGTTGATTTGTGAGTGGTGTACTCGATGCCTAGTTAATCTGTGAGAAACATGCCATACTTGAATCCTAGAAGATAACCGAGTCACATGTATGAATTATTCCATGATTTTTTCAAGAAATAAATAAACTATCCCTATGGATAATTTTTGGTTACTTATGATATCCTCTTATTATCATTTCAGCATAGAGCTGAAGCAAGTACGATTAGGGTTTGTGGTAGCTTGTTTAGCGCACCATTGATCAGTTTTGATTTTCATGTCTATTTTCCTATTAAAAATTAATTATTATTATTCCATAAACTTGTATACTTTATCACATCAGGTTAAGGAAACATTAGTGGTGTCCTACCAAATATTGTACTCACACCCTACTCAGTAATTTCGGTGCATTTGTAGATTTCATAACCCAGGATTCAATGAAGGGTAAGGGACCTATGGTGGACTAATGAGTTGGGTATAATAACGATGGTTGTGGGCTAGGATGAAAAACTATGAGACCTAAAGTTAATTAATTAATTATTTATCTTCTTTATTTACTTTTTATATAATTTCCACTTTTGGGAGATACTTTATTTATTTGACATGTATTCTATTTTTTAAGTTATTCAGTATGTTTACTTTGATGATTTATTATGCTATTTTTTTATTATTGATCATATGACATGATAATTAGGGTATATTATCCCAATTTTTGAAATCAAACCCTAAATATTAGTTAGAACTCTCTTGAATATGGGGATGTGTACATGAGGTCATGTTTCACTATAGATCAGACCCAATGGTTTGAGTTGGGATTCTGTGATCTTGAACTAGGTGGCTAAACCAACCCAAACAAGAACATAACATAATTAATGGATACTTATGAAGTGGTTAAGTTGTAATATAATTATACCAAAATTATAATGATATTATTTAGTTTTTATTAGTTTGATATATCATAATTTGAAAGAATTATAATAATGATATATCCTATACAAGTTTTCTCATAGTACGAAGAAATCATTTTTTTCTCTTAGTATTCTCTTTTGGATGGTTGAATTTATATCAGTTGTTTATTGCTCATATTATTAACAGGTTATCCAATTTAACTTAAAATAACCTTAATAATTTAAAAAACATAATATTTATCACTTAAACTTAATATTAGAATCATTCATGATAGGTATTAATGAATGAATAAATGCACTACTCTATGGAGGTAGTAGTCCATACGTATTTGTAACAACCCAAAAATTCATTAATGAAAATTAATCTTGGTCTATTTAAATGTATTATTATGGTTATGTAAAACATATTAACTTATTTGGTTTTATGTTTAGGATTTTAAAATACTATTAAGAATTATGACCATTGCTAATATAGCCGTTGAATAGTATTAGTATAAATATAGGGCTTTAACAAATCCAATTTACTTAGACAAAGGAAGCGATGACCACATCCAGTAGACTTTCCCCATATGAATACCATTTTTCAGAGCTCTTAAAGGAGGTGGCGTCATTGGTCTTTTCTCTTGACCAAGCCCAATCCAATCTTGAACAAGTTAAGCTTGAACAGAACCGACTATGGGATAAGTGGAAGTTAATAGAGATTACCACCCGAGCAATGTTATCCGAGACACCCCAAGAGTCTGTCACCATCGCACAACTTACTATTCGGTCTTATGCGGGTGTTATAAGGGGTTATGTAATAATAACCTAGCACTATGACTATGTACATTTTTTTTGTATAAAGAATGTTCATTCATTTAATTATTGTTACTTTGTAAATTGTTTTTAAAGCACAAATAGTATTTTTAGTTAATATTCAACTAAGACATATATTTTAATGAATTAATTTATTTTTTAATTAAATAATATTTTAATAAAATATTATTATTATTAAATTAATTTTTATTAAATATAAATTATCATATAATTTTATGAATGCAATTGTAATTTTTATTAAGGTTTGAAGGCAGTTTTTATCAAAACCCATGAATTTTCAATAAATGTCAGTTTTTATTTTAAAAGTAAAAATTCAAATATTTAGAAAATTATTTAGATAAAATTAATATTATTTTTGAAATCAGTATGTTGAACTTATCCAACGGTTAATTTTCCATAATTTTCTGAGACAATCGAATTTTTGGGTAAAAATTAAATACCGTTTAAATATATAATGTGTTTTATGACATCATAATTACCAAATAGTGATGTAATAAAATACTATAAACATTATTTTCGGAAAATATATGTTTTACCATTAAAATAATGTTATTTTTTAATTTTTTGATTTATTTTACAAAGCTTTAGTGGACCCTTCCAGGCTTATAAAACATTTTGTCTTTTTAAATTGTTTTTGTTGAGAGTGTGACTCACCTCCACATAAGAAACCCTATTATTTTAAGAATTTAATCCATTGGAATTATAAAATATTGTTTTCCAATCCCCTTTGGAAAAAAATATGGGCAAAAACCATGGTCTGGTTTTTGTTTTTGATTAGTTTAATGTGAGGTGTCCCAAACCTAAATAATAAAGAATTCCCTCTCCTTTTCTATATAAACCCACCCAATCTCCCACTTTCTCTTAACTAAAAGACATTAGAGTTTGAAAAATACCTGCCATAATATATATAGAATCCTCAAAAGTTGTTCCAATCTCCCAAGAATCATCTCTCCAGCCTCTCCCAAGCCTTTGGGATCACACTTCCAAGTAAGGGATTTCTTCCTTTCTCATTTTTGTCCAATTTTCTTTAAGTTGTTATGCCATTTTTTTTCTATTAAAAATGCTTGGGTATGATTTTTCAACACCCCCATACTACCCTATTTATGTTTGGATTATGGGATACCCCTTTCTCTCTCATTAATTCCTCCCATGTACACCCGTTACCATGCCGAAATTCTATGAGGGATTTCTCTCTCCTCTTTTACATCCAAGTAATTCTTTTGTATTATGCATCTAAATTCCATTACGTTTATTGGGACATGTATCTATATGAACCCCTTACTTTCCATTTCATGTAAATATACTGAGACACCCATTTCTTTCTCATCAACCATTTTCATGAATCCTTATATCATGCCGTTATGTTGCCGAAATTGCACCGCGTTTTTCCAAGCCAAGATCATTGTGTAGTGAATACCATAACCATGTCTCTATCAAGGGTATTAAACTTTATGCACATATACATATTGAATGGTACTTTCATTTATTTATTACACATTACTTAATCATGTAATAACTTATGATGTTGATTGATTCCATGTTATATGATCCATGTGGCACATTTATGCATGAAATGAAATGTTTAAGAAGGGTGTGCCCTGATAGTGCTCCAAAGCATTAGGTAAAGTATAGTATCATGACACGTCATGTGAAATGGGTTTTGACTCATTATAATTAAATTTCAATGAGGTTTTACTTGTTCTTCATGTGAAATTAGGGTTTACTCATGCTCCATGTGCAATGAGCCTTGGCTTATGCTAATTCCATGTTAAGTTTTGTTGCCACATTTCCATGTTATGATTATCATTCTTTATCATGCATTTATGTTCATTTTTCTCTTGTGATCCATTGATATGCTTATTTTATAACATTTATTTGTATTCCTCATGTTATTCCATGTTTATTACCTTATTTGGATTTATATCTCACCCTTTTCTTATTCATTTCCTCAGGTTATCCCATACAATTTTATGTACGAGGGAATGTAGTGGTTATGTAAATGAAGTTTTCAATAAATATGTTGTGTGTTTTATGTTCTAAGATATTATTTAATGTTCCTAAGCCCCAAATAAACTATACCTCTCAATCTTCCATGTTGTATCAAGTGAAGAGTTTATGTAATAAATCATGTTTAAGTTTGTAATAAAATCAGGGTTGTTATAGTATTCATGGATAATGATTTCATTTTCCATTAAATTGGGAAAATTAGTAATATGGTTTATCATTTAATAATATAAAATATATAATAAATATCATAATTATACATTAAATTACCCTTTTAAATATCTATGTTAGGCAGTGAAGGAAAAAAAACATGTTTATTCATGGATGCGGTAATCCGAACACACACACAATTCACATTTTCATTTTTATTAAATGGAAAAGGAGAGAAAGGTCAATGATTGTAGCATAATTATAATAAAATATTAGTATTCTAGTTATATTTATGTTGTCATTTTAAGATGGTTTAATGTAATTTTTGGAAGAATAAGTGCACATAAAGAAATATAAAGGAGGAAGGAGAAATTAGAAATTTATACCTCACATCTTCGATTATCTCATTTGAAAATAAGGATAATCCTTTGAGGTATGGTCTTTTGAGATGAAAAAAACCTATTTAAGGTTGATAAGAGTTTTTAAGAGAGGTTTGGGTATATTGTTGGTTAAAATAAGTGGGTTGTAGTGTGAGGGGAAGTGAGGATAAGATAGACCCTTTTTTAAGTGAAAGGGATGACATTTGTAAATACCCAAAACTTTTTAATAATGAGAAGTCACTCTCAAGGAAAGTGGATAAAAAATTTAGAAATAATAGAGAGGATAAGTTATAAGGTTTATAAATTCATCAACCACAAATTTTCAATTGTGGATTAGGTAAAGTATGAACAGGAGTCAGACTCAAAGTGTGCTTTAATATGGGAATAACTAGCTGGCAGTGACTCAATACCCAAATAGTCAATGGATGAAGTTGATTTGATCTTGGAACATGGTAGAGTATTATTACCTACTTAAATAAGAAATATGATTATGATTGGTTACCATACCTCTATATGTGAAGTATATACTAGTGCGACCAAGATGTATCATGACTTTAGGTGGCGGTTTTGGTGGCCAAGGATAAAGAGAGACATTGCCAGTTTTGTATCCTAATGCCTTACCTATCAGTGGGTGAAGTCCAAACACTAGTGTCTTGGTGGGTTGTTATAACCACTTATGATACCTATGTGTAAGTGGGATGACAACACATTGTACTTTGTGATGGGGTTAACCAGGACCTTGAGGATTCATGACACAATTTGGGTAATTTTTGATTGGATAAAAAAGTATGCTCACATATTATTGATTAGATAGAATCACTCAGCGGAGAATCTAGGAAAGATCTATGTCTGAGAGATAATACCTATGATTAGAGTTCCCTTAAGAATTTTTTTGATAGAGATGAACATTTTATGTTTCTCTTTTGGTAGGTCTTGTAGATTTCCATAGATACTTAGTTGATATTGAGAACAACATAACATCCTCAAACTGACTGACAGTCCAAGCAGGCTATACACATATCAGAGGATATGATTTAAGCTTGCATGATAGATTTTGGTGGAGCATGGGATGATCACCTAGAATTAATTGAGTTTGAATACAATAATAGTTACCAGTATTTGATTCAAATGGGACCTTATGAGGCTCTTTATGGAAGTCCGTTTCACTCACCACTCTATTGGAATGAGATGAGTGAGGCAATGACTATTTTCCCCGAAATGGTTTAGGATTCATTAAAGAGTGTGCAAATGATATGGAAGACGATCAATGATCATAGACGATAGAGATATTATGATGACCATAGGAGGAGACCCTTGTATTTTGATATGGGAGATCAAGTTTTATTGAGGGTGACTCCTTGGTTAGGGAAAAAACTTTTGGGGAAGAAGTTCAAGATAACACATCATTTTTTGGGACCATTTGACATCATTGAGTGGATAGGGATAGTGGAATACTGTCTGGACCCCCCTTATCACTATTGAGGTATGCATAATGTGTTCCATGTGTCATAGGTTTAGAGGTACATACCTGACCATGTGTATGTTGTTTCTTGTGAGTAAATTGAGATAGAGACCGATGCATCTTATGAGGGGTGTTTGGTGTGGATCATAGACTGAAGCTAGATGGTGCTGTGAGGAAAATGGTACCACTAATATGGATTTAGTGGCAGCATGGAAAGATCTAAGAGTAGACATGGGAGCATGAGTATGATGTTCGATATCAGTGTCCAATTTTTTTTGAGGAAGACCAATACATATATTTCACAGGTATGAAAAGTTGATACAGGGGGATAATTGTAACATATTCACTTCATTAGGATAATAAAACCCTCTTTGTAAATATTTAATTAGTTTTTTATGTGAAAAATATACAATTTCAATAAAAATTACAGAATAAATGATTTAAAGGATTTATTTAGGGTTAAAATCTCTGTTAACACTTTGGAATATTATATGGAATATTTTTGGGGTTAGGCACTGAGTTAGCATAGAATTATGAGGCCCGTAGAACCTTGATATTGATTTAATAAAAATAATATATATATTATATTATGTGTGAACACTGGTTTTCCAAAATAATAAAATATATCTCAAAAGATGTCTCATATGGTAAGTACGAGAGCACTTTTAGGTATGGGATGCATGGTTTACCCTAGACGTGACATAACATTTGTGCACGTTAGGTGTTCATTCAAATCACACATGCAGTTAATTTATTTAATATACTTATTATATATATTTTTTAAAATGTAATATATCCTAAACGGTGTATCGTATGAGAAATCTGATACGTCTATTAGGTCTAGAATATATGTTTTATGTTAGGCTTGACATAATCATTGAGTGCGTCAGGTTTTTGGATACATCACACGCAAGGGTAATAATAATTATATTATTATTATTATTTGGGTTGAATAAATTAAAATGGAAATTACATGTGTAATTAAATACACTTAAATGATGAGAGATGTTTTACCATGTGTGTAAATTTATTGGCGATCAATGTAATAATGGTGAAATTATTACTTATGATAAATAAATGAAATTGTGTGGTTAATAATTTTTTATTAACTATTCAGTTTTTGATGGAAGTTGTATTTAAACTGTTAATAATATAAAATATTTCACAAAGATCATAATTATACATTAAATCACCCTTTTAACTATCTATTTTATGTAATGAAGGAAAATAAAACATGTTTATTCATGGATGTGGTAGTTCAAACACACACACGATTCACATTTTCATTTTTATTAAATGGAAAAGGGGAGAGTGGTTAATGCTTGTACCATAATTATAATAAGATATCATTATACTAGTGATATTTATTTTATAATTTTAGGATGGTGTAATAGAATTTGAGGAATAATAAGTGTAACGCCCTGACCCTAGTTACCTAGAGTCAGTGCATTATTACATAACATTGACATGATCACAAAGACCGACTAGTTTAGTATTACTAGAAACAAGATTCATACATAAGTTCAACTTTACAATTTTAAAAGAAATACAATACTAATTTATTCCATTAGAAACATCCAAGATGTTGAGTCAATGAGGTTTTGTTTATGACTTTCCATTCCTTTTTGTTTTGAAAATCACAAACTCCTTATACTTAATCAAATATAAATTTTACCTTCATAAGGAAAATTTACTTCTTTAAGAAAAGTTACCCTAACCCAGATTTTCGTATACATAGAAATATTTTTCTTTAGTACAAAAACTGGATTCATGCCCAAAATCCCAGAAGTCAATTAATGTAAAGATTTGGAGCATTCTGTTTTTAGGATCCAAATTCTGGGTGTGAACTGTAATGAAGTCCCAATCCGAATTCTGGACTCCGAACTTTCATGAGGTAGACTTCTAACTCTTAAGTAGTTCGACTCTAAACTCTTAAGCAGTTCGACTCTGAATTCTTAAGTAGTTCGACTCCGAACTCTTATGAAGTTAGACTCTGAACTCTTAAGCAGTTTGACTCTGAACTCTTAAGTGGTTCGACTCCGAACTCTTAAGCGGTTCGACTCCGAACTCTTAAGTGGTTCGACTCCGAACTCTCATGAAGTTCGACTCCGAACTTTTACTAGTTCCACTTCGAACTCTGAAAGTTCATATTCCGATATCTGGTGAAACCAGACTCCGAATTCCTATAAAACAGAATCCGAACATTACTTAACATAGACTCTGAATTTTATTTTGGTTAGACTCTGAACTTTTGACTTTCTTACACTCCAAAATGTTGAATAGATTTTACTTACATATGCTTCAATTCAAAACGATGTCGTACATTCAGTTATACATGATTTATTATTAAATGATGTCATTCATTCTATTTCTAATTAACCATTGGTTGAGTTACACGTGTACAGGTCCCTACAAATTTCATGGAAAATATGACCGTTGGAGGAGGGAGCCGACCGTCAGAAATTTTCCTATAAATAGGAGCTCATTTGAAAGAGCTCAATACTAAGTTGATCGATCTAGAAACCATACGCTGTTAAGGTGATTTATACAGAGAGAAGCTTTTCATTATTTGTGCATACTGAACTGCTCGTTCAGATTGCTTCGTGCGACTCCGAATGTTGGTGATTACATTCAAGGACTTCTGGGGATAGGAAGATAGAGGTGCCGACTACCTTGAAGTTCGAGGGCTTCCTTGCTGAGGAAGATAGAGGTTCTAACTACCTTAAAGTTGAGGGCTTGCGGGGATATCAAGACAGAGATTTCGATCTTCGTATCGAGGGCTTACCCTGGTGTGGGTAAGACAGACTTGCTTGAAAGTATAAATCAAGGGACCTTTATCTAAGGTTGTTGGATACCCTTCTATTTGGGTTAAAAGATTCATATCTTGTTACTTGTAGTTTTACTACTAGTTTTTTCCACTACACTTTTATTGTAAGGAAGGTATAACCTTATTATATTTCCTTACACTTGTACTCTGATTAGTTTAGATTCTATACACTTTAAGGTAGAATCTTATATTGTAAACTTTGGTTCCAATTCTCTAGTTGGTGAATAGAGGTGTTGTGAATTTTCTTAGTTTAACTTTGTTAAAATTAGTTTTTTTCTTGTCTAAGGAAAACATAGTTATCCGTAACCAACTTTAAAGGTTCCAAAGGAATTCTTATAGTGTAAAATTGACCCCCCTCTTGTATATTGAGCATCTACATCGTTATTTCGATCCTAAAATTGGTATCAGAGGAGGTCTCTGAAATACTTATACTCACATACAAGTTTTTCTTGCTCAATTTTTTTTATTCCGAACTTTGTCATTCCGAACTTTGTCATTCCGAACATTGTCATTCCGAACTTTTTCGTTCCGAACTTTGAGGTTATGAACTTTTTTCTACTAACTAGTTTGGTTTCCAAGTTTTGATTAGAATGGCAGGAATCAATGTTGGTTATATTGACAATCTAAACCCTACAAGACCACCAATCTTTGATGGTAATGACTATGAGTACTGGAGAGATCGAATGAAGACTTTTGTTATCAATACTTGAGTGGATAACTTCGTTATTCTTACTGGTGATTATAAAATTCTTGATAAGGAAGTTAGAACTTTCACTAACTAGGAAAAGCAAGAGTATCAACTCAATTATAAGGTACACAATACTTTACTGTGTTCAATGGCTAGAAATATATATATCCAAATTTCTTCTTGTGAAGCAGCTAATTGTATCTGAAAAAATTTAGAGGTTATACACTTTGGAACTTCTAAAGTGATTGAATCTAGGAGAGCTATGCTTAGAGATGAATACCATGGATTCAATTTTCCGTATGGTGAACCAATCTGTAAATTTCAACAGAGATTTATGACTATAGTCAATAGCTTACAGTCTATGGGAGAAAAAGGGTTAGATGATGAAGACCTTGTGGATAAGATAATTGATATTATTCCCAATGAGTGGGAATCAAAGAGAACAGTTATAGATGAGAACGGGAAGGTCACTCAAATTTCTCTTGATGAGCTATTCAGAACTCTTCTCCAACATGAAACAAGAATGAAGAGAGATGCTGATAACATCAAAAAGAATAATGGGAATGTTACTGTCACTTTTACAACAACATCAAATCATATGAAAGCTAAAAATTCTGAGAGAGTAACTAGATCCAAGTCTAAGAAAGTTAGTATCCAATCTGAATCTAGTGAGAGTGAAGTATCTGAGAATGAGTTAGAAAATCTTGCTCGAAGGATGAACAAAATAGCTGGCCAGAGAAATTTCCAGTCCAAGTATAAGAAAAAGGAAAGGAAAGACAGGAAAGACGGAGAAGTCACTTGTTATGAATGCAAGAGAGCTAGACATATTAGACCAGATTTTCCTTTTCTCAAAAAGAAAGAAAGGAAAGAAAGGCATTCTAAGAGGAATAGAATGAAGTATTACAAAACCAATGCTAAGAAAGTTCTGAAAGCAAATGACACCTGGAGTGCCAGTGGTGGTGAATCTTTAGATGAATCTTCTAGTTATGAATCCTCAGGACAGAAGAATCTTGGTCTTATAGTCAGATTACCCATTAACAATCATTGTTTTATGGCTAAGGTACGAAATTCTGAATCATTGACCAATGTTTCTTTAAATTCTAATGATAGAAAATATTATAACTCTTCTGATGAAGAATCCTCTTCTGATGAAGAAAATACTTTACCTACCTATGAAGAAGTTTCTAGGTTTGCTGAACTTCTAGAGATTGAGAATTCTAAACTCAATAAAAAACTTGATAAGGAAAACTCTAGGAATTATATTCTTACAAAAGAAATATCAGATCTTACTAAAGATCTTGATAGGAAAAATGCTGATTTTATAAATATTTCAAAAAATCTTGAGGAAGTAAGTTCTGAGAAGAAAAAACTTTCTAAAGAGTTAGAAAAAGTTATCTCTAAGGAAAGTATCTTCGAGCCTAGCCCTAGTTCTAAATCTAATGTTTTTGGAGATAAAAACTTGGTTATAAAACTCAAGTCGGAAATTTTTTCCTTAAGGAAGTGTTTATCAAATTTTACCCATGGTAAGGAAAATCTTGACAAAATGTATTCTCAAATACGACCTTTGAGAAACAAATCCGGATTTGGTTATACCCATGCTAAACCAATTTTTAGTAACAATTACTTTGTTCCAAAAAGTGCCCCATTTTGTACCAAGTGTCAATGTGGTGGTCACTGGGAAAAGAACTATTATTTAAACAAAACTCAATCGTTAGGTTTTCATAAAGCCTATTTCTCTAAGAAAGTGTGGGTTCCTAAAATTTTGTTATCTGGAAATCTCGGATCCAAGAAAGTTTGGATTCCGAAAGTCTAATTATTTTCTTATTTTCAGGAAGATAAAGGAAGTACCAACAAAAATACATGGTACATGGATATTGGATGTTCCCGGCACATGACTGGTAACAAAAGCTATTTTGAAAAGATTATCAAAACGAAAGAAGGGAAGGTCACTTTCAGAGATAATGCTCAAGGAGATATCATTCTTTAGTTTATTGGAACACAAGATCAACTTGCTGATATTTTCACAAAATCATTACCCTCCGATGGATTTGAATACATTAAACAAAAGCTAGGAATGATAACTGTAAGGTAATCATTCTTCATTAACTTCTTGTTGAACAATTCTCCTAACAGTAATAAACTCCTTTTCATAGGGGGAGTAAATTTGTTTGTTAGTGTAACTAAAATTTTTGTAGTTAGTTTTTCAAAATTTTCGGAACTGAAGTTTCTGGAATGGAAATTTTTGAAACTAAAATTTTTGGAATGGGAATTTCCGGAACTGAAATTTTCAGGATTGAAATTTTTGTAATGAAAACTTTCAGAATGAAGTTTTTCGTACTAGAGTTTTCATAATGGGATTTTCGTACTGAAAACTTCCGAAATGGATAATTCGTAATGGGATTTTCGTACTACATTTTTCGTAATGAAATTTTCGTACTGGAACTTTTGTAATGAGTTTGTTTTTAGATTCATTTCTTCAAGAAGAATATTACCAATTAAGAACGATGTTTCTATCCAATACGAAAGCTATGATTTCCATACTTATAGTTTCATAATCATATTTTTCTTGATGTAATTTTCCTTGTTTTTAAAAGTTCGGATTCTAGTTTTTCCTCAAATCCGTATGTTTTCCCTAAACCCTCAAAAGATCGGAGTCAAGTATTTCTTGCAGGATTGTTTTCAACCGTTAGATCAGATCAAAGCTTTTTCAACCGTTAGATGGATTTTGGAAGACCAAAGGTCACATCCTTCACCTATATAAAGGGGACCCCGAGACTCATCCCACATCGGTTTCTCAAGATTTTGCATCTTGAAGCCCTGCTGCACTTCTTAAGGCCAGTTCCGAACTTTTCAAGGCCGGTTCCGAACTTTGCAAAGCCGTTCCGAATCTTTCATATTTCTTCACTCTGAATGTCTGTAGAAGCAACATCTCAAGATATGTCAATTGCGAAACCAATATCTAAGTGGTTAGTCTTTAGGGAAAGGTTAGTTCATATGGATTTCTTTAAGCTTGATTCCATTATAACCAAGAATATAAAGCTGAATGGATGGGAAGATGTCTTCATAGCTAAGTCAGATAAATAGGATCCGGTTTATACTGATTTACTGATCGAGTTCTATGAGTCTATTTCCTTCCAGATGGAAGATGACAGAGAATGGTTTTCCTTTAAGTCTTATGGAAAGACTTATAAGCTATCTTACACCAAGGAAATGAGCTTGGTTGGTTTATCCAATGAAGGAGAAGCTGAATTCCTCTCTCACAAACTTCCCGATGTGCAAGGAAGTTTCAACAAGGATAAGGCACTTAAGTGTCTTGGTCTTAAGGATGATTCAACTATCAAGATTGCTCATCTCACTCCGAAAAATAGAATCCTTTAGCTTTGGGTGCAAGGATTTCTGGTTCCAAGAAGAGGTGATAAAGACAATTTGAAGAAGAGTGATATCTATGTCTCAGATTTCTTGGTAAATCTAAGAAAGATAAATCTGATGAGGCATCTCTTGGTTACGATCAAGAACATCAAAGAAGGCAATTTGAGAGCTCAGATTATCATGTTTCCCGCCTTACTATCTAAGCTGATAGTTTGGTGCTTAGAATATTTCAAGGTCACTTAAAAATCAAAAGTTCGGAATTGAAAGCTTATGCTAGTTAGTGATGATACTCTGAAGAGGATGAAGACGGGTTTTCCAGTGAATCCGGATAATTTTACCCTCTGTCTGTGGAATAGGTTGAAGTAGCTCAGAAAGAATCACAGAATCTGGAACCATCCAAAAAGAAAAGGAGGAAGAGAAAGGTTAAGGAAGTGGTTTCTGATGAAGAAAATCCTCAGGTTAAGGAAACTCAGTCTGCTGCCCCCAAGTCGAAGAAGCAGAAAACATATACAGATGAAGTGGTAGCCAAGTGGAGGGAAGACAAAGAGAAGAGGAAGGAAGGGATCCACAATTCGGATTGGACCCTGCAGAGTCTAAGGATTTAAAGGAAAGAGCTACAGAAGAGCTAGAGAAACAAGCAAAGGAGAAGAAAATGAAAATGAAAATGTTTGAAGCTGAAGTGGTGCAATTTAAGCTGAAATATTCAGAGTTAGCTTCCGAAATGCTTCCCATTCCGGAAACGTTCGATTTTGAACCTTCTTTACCAGAAAATCCAGCCAAGAATTATGTCACTCCGGATAGATCCAAGGGTAAAGAAATAGTTGAAGAAGCTGAGAAAGAAGTTTCTGAAGAAGTAGAGGAAGAAGTTGAAGAAGAAGAAGAAGACGAAGAAGAGGAAAGTGAATATTTGGATAGCCTGATCAAGCAAGTACATGACTATAAAGATAAGACTGAATCCGCAAAGTTAGTAACTCCAGAAAAGGTAGATGAGAAATCTAGTAAGAATGTTGACAACCAAAAGCAAGAACAAGAAGAAGAAAATGTCTTGTATGATGAGGAAGAATCCTATGAGAGTAATTTCCTTGAGGAAGGTCAAGAAAAACAGAAACCAGATGAAGACCAGATTATCCAAGTGTCTGAATCCAAGAAAGTATCCCTTAATAAAGAACATACTCCGAGAGTTGATAAGGGGAAGTAAACTCTCATGGAGACACCTATAAAATATGTCATCAGAAAGAAAGAGGTTGGTGGTACCTCTAGACGAAAGCTGGTGCAAGTTGAAGAAGAGCAGTCTTAAAGAGAAGTTTCTGATTCGGAATCATCATCTCATGGGAATGATTTTGTGGTACAATCACTGAGGAAGTTGGTAGACACTATTCCGATTTTTCCAACAATAGATTCCAGATTCCAGATGCTACAACAAAGTATGAATCAGAAATCAGATTCTTTATCCATGGTCATGGATAAGTTTGTGAAGTTGGAAGCTGAACAAAAAAGTTTTCTTATCGATTATGATGTGCATAGAAAGTCCTGCAGTAAGGTAACCAAGTGGTCTAAGAGAGTTGATGAAGATTTAGTTCAGTTTGAGAGTTTTCAGGATGAAGTTCAAAATGCTTTTGAAATGGAGGATAAAAAGGTTAACGAGATTTATGAAAAGCTGACCCAGGAGAAAAATTCTCGGAATCAACAGGTTAGGGACCTGAATGGGAAGATTAACTCAATATCTCAAAATTGGAAAACTGAAAGATATTTCTGGATTGAGTTTCAGTAGAAGATGGAAAATCAAGATGAGATAATAAAGTTGCAGAAAGAAGCATTGGAGGCTCAGGAAAACGCTTTAAAAACCCAAGATTAAAAGGTAAAATCCTTAGAGAGGCAACGTGAGGAAGACCAAAGAGACTTGAAGAAACTAAAAACCTTGTTAAAGAATCTCATTCCGAAGGAAAAGGAAGACAAATAAACCCACTCTGATCTTTTGTTGTAATTGTCTTTCTTTGTAAAATTTTCCAAATCTAATGGAATAATTATTTGGTTGGTTGTATCTTGTCATATACTAATGTTTCAGGTACCATATTTTGTTTTCCATTCCTTTCAATTCTTTTTGAAAATCACAAAGGGGGAGAAGGAAAAATAACTACTCCTAAGGAGGAGAAAGGAAAAATTTCTAAGAGAAATATTCTTAAAGAAAGGGGGAGTTTCCCACTACGAAGTTTTTCATTCTTACAATAATGAAAACTCCACTCCGGAAACCCAGAATACAATCCTTAGAGTTTTAATGCCTAAGGGGGAGTTAGTTGTATTCATTTTCATCCATGAATAAATGGAGATAAGTTTTAATTTCAAATCCTAATGATTTTTTTTTTCAAAATCCTTATATGATTTTTCGAAAGGATGTTTGTGCTTTCCAAAAAGGGGGAGATTGTTGAGTCAATAAGGTTTTCCTTATGAATTTTCTATTCCTTTTGGTTTTGAAAATCACAAACACCTTATACTTAAGCAAATATAAATTTTACCTCCATAAGGAAAATTTACTTCTTTAAGGAAAGTTACCCCAACCCAGATTTTCTTATACATAGTAATATTTTTCTTTAGTACAAAAACCGGATTCATACCCAAAATCCCAGAAGTCAATTAATGTAAATATTTGGAGCATTTTGTTTTTAGGATCTGAATTCTGGGTGTGAACTGTAATGAAGTTCCAATCCGAATTCTGGACTCCGAACTTTCATGAGGTCGACTCCGAACTCTTAATTAGTTCGACTCCGAACTCTTAAGCAGTTCGACTCCGAATTCTTAAGTAGTTCGACTCCGAACTCTTATGAAGTTCGACTCCAAACTGTTAAGCAGTTCGACTCCGAACTCTTAAGTGGTTCGACTCCAAACTCTTAAGAGGTTAGACTCCAAACTCTTAAGTGGTTCTAATCCGAACTCTCATGAAGTTCGACTCCGAACTTTTACTAGTTCGACTTCAAACTCTGCAAGTTCAGATTTCGATCTCTGGTGAAACCAGACTCCGAATTCCTATAAAACAGAATCCGAACATTTCTTAACATAGACTCCGAATTTCATTTTGGTTAGACTCCAAACTTTTGACTTGCTTACACTTCGAAATGTTGAATAGATTTTACTTACATATACTTCACTTCAAAACGATGTCGTGCATTCAGTTATACATGATTTATTATTAAACGATGTCATTCATTCTGTTTCTAATTAACCGTTGGTTGAGTTACACGTGTACAGGTCCCTCTGAATTTCATGGAAATTATGACCGTTGGAGGAGGGAGCCAACCATTGGAAATTTTCCTATAAATAGGATCTCATTGGAAAGAGCTCAATAATAAGTTGATCGATCTTGAAACCACACGCTGTTAAGGTGATTTCTAGAGAGAGAAGCTTTTCATTCTTTGTGCGTACTGAACTTCTCGTTCAGATTGCTTAGTGCAACTCCAAATGTTGGTGATTACATTCGAGTACTTCTGGGGATAGGAAGATAGAGGTGCCGACTACCTTAAAGTTCAAGGGATTCCTTGCTAAGGAAGACAGAGGTTCCAACTACCTTGAAGTTGAGGGCTTGCGGGGATAGCAAGACAGAGATTCCGATCTTCATATCGAGGTCTTACCCTGGTGTGGGTAAGACAGACTTGATTGAAAGTATAAATCAAGGGACCTTTATCCAAGGTTGTTGGATACCATTCTCTTTGGGTTAAAAGATTCATATCTTGTAACTTGTAGTTTTACTACAAGTTTTTTCCGCTGCACTTTTATTGTAAGGAAGGTATAACCTTCTTATATTTCCTTACACTTATACTCTGATTAGTTTAGATTCTATACACTTTAAGGTAGAATATTATATTGTAAACCTTGGTTCCAATTCTCTAGTTGGTGAATAGAGGTGTTGTGAATTTTCTTAGTTTAACTTTGTTTAACTTAGTTTTTTTCTTGTCTAAGGAAAACATAGTTATCCATAACCAAATTTAAAGGTTCCAAAGGAATTTTTATAGTGTACAATTCACCCCCCTATTGTATATTGAGAATCTACATCATTATTTAGATCCTACACAAGCCTCCTAGATTATGCCTGCAAGTCACTCATAACTAACTTCTTCATATCCTGGGAAAATGAAACATAAGAAAGGGGTGAGCTCAAATGCTCAGTAAGGGTTAGCCATACAACGGAAGATAACATAAATATTAATCATGGTGAATAATTGAAAACACATGCCTTTAATAATAATAAACATGAACACTTTTATGGAAGGAATATGAGCTGAGTAAATAATGCAATAATAAAACATAATCATGGGTATTCTACTAGTCGAATGACCACATGAACCATCAATATTATTTTCATAATGAGGGAATGTATAATGCCGGACATTATTAAACATTTTTTCAAGGCGTCGGCCAAAACCATATATCAAATTGGGAAAGGCCTCAGCCAATTCCACGTCTAGTTGTCTCATGAGACCTACCGATGCACCGAGGAGCTATAGTGGGCCCCACCCGTCACTTACTAAGTCCAATACATTCCTCACATTAAAGGGTTGAAATATAACATAAACATTTGTATTAAAACTAGCATACGAAATGTCAATACATTAACCATAAACCATGAATGGTATAAAAATAACACATCCACAATCAAACATAATACATTATGGAATATTTGTATCATAATAGATCAACTTCAAACTAGTTTAAAATCTATCAAAGGATGTTGACATAGATGAAAGGAAAATTATTTAATAGGAATATATAATTCTATTTTGAAATTATTTAAAAGTAATGTAATTATAAAAGAAAAAATTTATTTTGAAAATATTCTTATAATCTTGTAAGGGAATCTTCAATGATGTTATAATGATGGAGAATAACCGCACCCGCCGTATAAGTTAAAAAAACATTTTTGCCTTAATTTTTTCAAAAAGGTTGTAAAGTACTTTGTTTGGAAAATGACGGAAAGATTCCTTCAAAAACATATATGGTCAAATAAGGGTATAAATTACTTTAACCCATAATCTATTAAATAGTAATTTTTTTTGAAATACATTTTAAGAAATATGGATTTGGATGATAAAGAGGTCCCAGTAGATACTTACGTAAAAACAACCTCCGATGATAAAGAGACTGTGAAATTAACCCCTACCTTGTACTTTTCCTTGGTAGAGGGTAGGTTAACCTCCTGTATAATGGTGAAATAATTTTTATTAAATTATAAAAGAACTATATACATTAATATGATATCATATATGATCTTTTAATATTTCTTTGTTAATAATATTTTAGTATTATCGTCGTTTTGGGTGTTAACTGATTTGTTTTCCTTTTTATTATTTGTTACGTAAGTAATGTTTATTATGAATAGGATGTATCTTATTCATTTTAATAATGATATTAAGTCTTTAAACATTATTTTTAATCATCAAATGAAAATTAGTCTTGAATGGATACGATAGGGAATGAATCTCATCGTGTTCGTGGAGACGGTAATCCGTACGTATGCACGAGTGACAATATCATTATTTTGATATTAAAATTGTATATAATTGGATGGTATATCGTAAATACAGAATAATTATCATGTTATATTTATTATTTACATCAATTATACATAATTATTATACCCATCCAAATAATAATGTATTGAATAACAACTACACCACGACGTGGAGACGGTAAGCCATACGTTCGCATGTATGGTGACATGTCATTCAAAGGATGGATAAAATAATTAATATGTATGTACCATAATTATAATGAAATCACAGTATATATAAGATACTGTATTTATTATTTTATAATTGAAACAACAAAGAAAGAAGAAGTGGAAGAAGAAAAAACTTGAAAGAGGCGATGAAATATTTACCTTTTCTTCGAGTTATTCCTTTTGATTTGATCAAAAGGGCTCCTTAGGTTGGATTTATGACTAAAGGAATGCCTCTAGGATGAAGGGAGGATAGTGGAGAGGATATTTGGGCTGGGTTTTACCAATCCAAATGGCTTTGAAGGTGTGAATTTGAGATAAGGGGAAGTGCCCTTTTATAAGTGGGGTGAGGGGCATCTTTGGAAAAGATTGAAATATTATTTTATAATAAAATCATTTTCAGTTTATAATGGCTAAAAAATAAAATATTTAAAGTATAAGGTGGTTATGAGACAAAAACCACTCAACCAATAGTTTTTATACAGATATGTTTCACTATATTAACCTTATCTTTTAGATTTAACTCTTAGTTAAATTGTTTGACATTTACCCTGCCTCTTTGTATTTTTATATTATATGGTTAATAAACTTACTATAAACTTCCAAGAGATCCCCAAGTGGTTAATTAATGATAAAAATATTATTATATAAGTATTTTGTATTAACCTTATATTTTTAGTATTATTATACCAACCAATAATATTATATCTGTTTTAAAAACTCATTTATGTCAATTTTGACATTATTTAATAATTGATTTTTTTAAAGTCATAAAAACTTTATTACATTAAAATGAATACATTTAATAAACCCTAAAATTTAATAGTCACCTATAAAATTTGTGTATGGCATAAAAACTTTCAAATTATATTTATTTTAGTATTTATAATATCATTTATTTGATTGTTTCATTAACAAGGAAAATACTACATCATTATTGTGTCATATATAAATATATTTATTTTATGTCTAAAAATTATAAATAAAATATCCCAAGGTAGGAAATATTTTTATCTTTATAATGAATATTTATAGTCAAATAGATCAATTATATAACCTCATATAAATTTTTTTTTACTAAAAGATATTTGCTTTTGTTATTTTTGTCTTTACTTTAGATTATTTAATATAAAATGTTATTATCACTTTAAATTGGATCCATGGGGTCCCAAAATCGACACAAGGATGACCATGGTCAGAAATGTATCATAAAACAGGGTTATGACACATGTTAGGGTAATTTAATATTATTATAATATTATTTTATAACTATATTTACTGGATTTACCCCTTTAACCACTATAAATAAAATATTTACTGAAGTAAATATTCCTAATGTCTAAAAATAAAAGTTACCTATTTACAGAATTTGTACCTCATGATTCCAAATATGGAATCCATTTTTCCAAATTCAAAAGACATAAGTGCCAGAAGTTAATTTAAAATTAATTCCCGTTGTCAAAACAAAAAGTGTGTTATTATGAAATAATAACTATCAAAAGACTTACACTTGTTTATGTCCAGTTTAATCGTGAGATTACATCCAATGAATTAAATTATAATAGAAGATAAAAATATAATCTAATGATAGTTAAAAACTATTCAAATTTATAATTTAACACTATAAATTATTTCGATTAAAAAATTTGTTTTTAATTATAATTTAGTATTTTCACTATTCATCAAAAATTGAAAGTTTTCAGAATAATACCAAAAATTTACCCTAAGCTAATTTCAATATTTAGAATCCAAAAATGAAGTTCATTTTGAAAGATAAAATTTATAAAATTTCAAAAAGTGGATATTACTATTCATAACGGCTAGTTTGATTGGTCGCGGTGTGTTAGAATCTCAAAGTTGCGTATAATGCATGCTATTGCATTATTTAAAGGAAAACCTACCATAGAAGCTTGGGGTGTTACATTATACCTCCTTCAAATAATTCTATCCTAGAAATTTCTAGAATATTACTACATAAAAAGATCCAGGTGGTTCTTCATCATAAGTTCCTCGAGTTCCCACGTTGCCTCTTCCATTTTATGGTTTCTCCATAGAACTTTTACCAGACGAGTCATCTAGTTTCTCAACACTTGTTCTCTTATATCAAGAATCTTGACAGGATCTTCACAATACGACAGATCAGGTTCCAGTTCTAATTCCTCATAGGTGAGCACATGCATTGGGTCATGCATGTATTTTCTCAACAATGATACATGGAACACATCATGAACTTTGGAGAGAGTTGGCGGCATTAGAAAACGGTAAGCTACAGTCCCAATTCATTCTAGAATTTTGAAACGTCTGATGTACCTGGGACTTAATTTACCCTTCTTACCGAATCGTATAACTCCCTTCCATGGAGACGCCTTCAAGAAAATATGATCTCCTACCTAAAATTCCAAATCCTTCCTTCAGTTATCAGCATAGCTCTTCTGCCTATATTGAGCTGCTTTGATGTGGGTTTGGATAACCTTCACATTCTCCATCATTTCCTCCACAAGTTCTAGGCCTACGAGTTTTCTTTCACCAACATCATCCCAACAGGTTGGTGTGGGACATCTCTTTCTGTATAACGCTTCATATGGTGCCATATGAATACTTTAATGGAAGATATTGTTATCAGAAAATTCTACTAGAGGTAAATATTGATCCCACATACCTTTAAAGTCAAGTGAGAAAGATCTCAGCGTGTCTTCTAAGGTTTGAATAGTCCGTTGTGATTGTCCATCAGTTTGAGGGTGGTAGGCAGTGCTCAAACAAAGTTCAGTATCCATGGATTTCTGAAGAATTTCCCAGAATCTTGATTTTAAACATGGTCATGATCAGAAACAATCGATAGGGGTACTCTATGAAGTCTTAAAACTTTATTAATATACAATCTTGCTAAATGTTCAAGTGGTAAATCTTCTTTTATATCAAGAAAATGTGCTGACTTGGTAAGAAGATCAATAATGAACCACATTACATCATTCCTTCTAGGAGTATTTGGTAGTCCCATGATAAAGTCCATAATATTATCCCATTTCTACTCAGGTATGGCAAGAGGTTTCATGACTCCTCCAGGCTATTTCCTTCCAGCTTTCTCTTATTGACAAACCATACATCTTAACACAAAATCAGCAATCTCCCTCTTCATGTTGCCCCACCAAAAATGTTCATTCAAATCTCTATACATCTTAGTGCTACCAGGGTTTATAGAGAAATTGGATCTATGAACATCATCTAACAATTCCCTTTTCAGATCAGGTATATCGGGAACACAAAGTCTCTTCCCAAATTTCAAAATCTTATCTTCATATACGAAGTCTATCAATCTCCCATCATTCATATATTTAACCTTCTTTTGAAATTCCTCATCATCAACCTGAGAACTTTTTATCCTTTCTAGTAAATATGGTTTGGAAACCATTTGAAAAATCATTGATGTTTTACCTTCCATGGTTACTCCCATATCCATCTTTACTAGATCCATGAAAATAGGATCCCTTTCAACTCTCATCTTGTTCAGAACTCCATGATCCTTTCTGCTCAAAGCATCTTCCACCTTATTTGCCTTCCCTGGGTGGTAGTGTATTGTGAAATCATAATCCTTGAGTAGTTCAAGTCATCGCTTTTGCCTCATGTTGAGTTCTTTCTGTGATAAAATATACTTAAAACTATTGTGATTAATATATATCTCACATTTTTCACCATAGAGATAATGTCTCTATATATTCAAAGAAAATATTATGGCTTCTAACTCAAGATCATGAGTATGATAGTTTTTCTTAGGAATTTTAGCTATTGTGATACATAATAAATAACTCTATCATTCTGCATAAGGACACAACCAAGTATTTTCTTTGAGGCATCGCTATAAATAATAAACCCATCATTCCCCAATGGTAGAGTCAATATAGGAGCATTGAATAATATTATCTTCAGTTATTCGAAACATTATTCACACTCTTTTGTCCAAAAAAATTTAATCCCTTTACGTGTGAGCTTCGTTAATGGGTTATCCAATCGGGCAAAATTCTGGATGAAACATCGATAATAACCTGATAAACCAATAATACTATGTACCTCAGTTATACTTGTTGGTGCTGGATATTCTTGGATTGCCTTTATCTTAGAAGGGTCAATAGAGATTCCATACTTAGAGACAATATGGCCAAGAAAAGAAATCTCCTGAAGCCAAAATTCACACTTGCTAAAATTCCCGTATAATTAATTTCTTCTAAGGGTTTTCAGAATGGTGTGCAAGTGATTTTCATGATCTTAATAGATTTTGGAGTATACCAGGATATCATCAATAAATACCACTATAAAGTCATAATGATATTCCTTGAAAACTCTGTTCATTAGATCCTTGTAGATAGAGGGTGCATTAGTCAATCCAAAAGGCATTATTGTAAACTCGTAATGCTCATACCTGGTTCTAAATGCTATTTTTGGAATGTCTTCCTTGTTCACACACAACTGATGATATCCAGATCGAAGGTCAATCTTTGAAAAATATTGAGCTCCATGAAGTTGGTTGAATAAATCACCAATACAAGGTAGGGGATACTTGTTCTTTATTGTTATAGCATTGATCTCTCTGTAGTCAATGCACAACCTCATTGATCCATCTTTCTTCTTAAAAAAAAGAATAAGGTCTCCCAATATAGAAACATTAGGGAGAATAAATCCCTTATTACTCAATTCCTCTAGTTGTTTATTTAGTTCTAATAATTCCACAGTGGCCATTCTTTAAGGGGTCTTCTATATGGGCATTGAACCAAGAATTAAATCAATGGAAAACTCAATTTCTCATTCTAGAGGATATCCAAGTAAATATTCTGGAAACAAATCAATATATTCTTGCATAATAGGTACATACTCTATTTGAACATTCCTTTCCTCACCCATAGTTATTTCATTCTCTTCCTCCCCAATAATTGAATTTAGTTGAGCTATTGGGGGTGGATCTAGATAAGAATGAGGTGGTGACATTTCTGCTCTAAAGATAAGGTACTCCATATCATCATAAAAAATTGTAACCTCCTTCTTCTTACAATAAATTTTCACATCATGGTCTGAAAGCCAATCCATTCCAAGGATTATATCAAATTCAATCATGGGTATGATGATGAGATCAGTAGATAAAGAATATTTATATGCCTTAATGGGAACTGATTCAAAAAACTTTGTTACGATGATAATTCCCTTAGGAGTTTTGACTGATAACTCCCTTGTTAAATAAAATTGGAAATATCTAATTTTCTTAGCAAACTGGGAAGATATGAAACAATGAGATGATCCAGAATCAAATAAATCATTGACTAAACTTGAGGAATCTATTAAATTACCTACCACCACATCTTTTGGAGCTCCAACCTCAGCAGTAGTGATCACATAAGCTTGGCCTTGATCCCTTAGCCTTTTCTGAGGTAAGTTTCCCTGATTCTTAGGACATTCATTTTCATAATGTCCCATCCCCCTACAATTGTAGCATTGAACATTGGTAACATCTTTCTTTCCCTTACAATCACCAGCAAGATGGTCTTTCTGTCCACATTTTTAGCATAATCCTTTTCCTTTCAGACAGGCACCACCGTGCTTCCTTCCACAATTATCATAGGGTGGAAATTCAATTCTTCCCTTCTTCCCTGTTTCATTATTTCCTTTCCCAGAGTGTTTAGCAGATCTCTTCTTCTCTTGCTTTGCTTTAAAGTCATAAGACTTAGAGAATTTCTTTTTTGTCTTGATAGCACATGATACAATATCTTCATACAATGAGAAGGATTGAGATACTAATGGTTGATAGAGAAATGGTTTTAACCCATAAAAGAAACAATAAATATTACTTCTTGGGTTATGTATATAATCTGCAGCATGCCTTGATAATCTTGTAAAGTTATCCTCATACTTTTCAACATTCTCATCCTCCTTTTTCCTCAGACACAGAAATTGCCTTTAAATATCCACTTGATGGTCATGAGGAAATTATTTTTCTAAGAAAAGTTCTTTAAACTACATCCATTCCATACTGGACACTTCTTCATCTTCCTTTGTGTTTTGAATCAATGACCACCATTGATCAGCATCTCCAGTGAGGCAATAAACTGCCATGAAATTTTTTTCCCTTTTGCTACTCCCCAAAGTGTGAAATATTTTCTCTAAGGAATTTATCCATTGTTCAGCCACTAATGGATTTGTACTCCCATTGAATGTTGGTGGTTGTTTCCTCATGAAGTGGTCTAACATTGATCCTCCGCGTTGTGGATCAGGGTGCTCCATACGGGTAAGGTTATTATTCATAACCTGTGTGAGTTGTCTTAGTATGGTGATAAGATGATCAACAACAGTTACATCACCAGATCCACTATAATTATCTTGAGTAGGAGATAAATCCCTACATGGATTACATGCGTTGATAAAGTTTCCATTACTTCCACTAGGTGCCATTTCTAAACAATGGCATACACTAGATTAGTTTATTAATTGCAATACATAAATCTAAACATGTAAAACACTTAACATAAATTGAATAGTTTATGGATATAATCCATAATCATAAAAATGTTTTCTTTGAGAAAGTATATACTCATAAACACTTCATAATGGTTTGTAAAGAAAATTATAATTATCCGAAGAATATCCCTTGGGAGTGTCATAACCAAGAGTGCAGCAAGGCCCGTTGTCGTGCACCAGTTCCCATTTGAGTCTAGCTCAAAGAGGTGTTTTTGGGTTTTACCCCTAGGTACATCTGTGCCAGAGCCGCCTCTCCCTGCTCGTATCCAGACAGGGATGTATTTCTTGGAAAACTCACAAAATCTCTACAGTACCAAAATTCTAGGAAGTTCTTCTATACTAATCCTCAAAGTCTATCTTAGGGCTATGTTCTCTAATCAGAGTTTATATAAATCTATTCTCCAAGGTTTGTACTAAACTTCCTCTGATACCAACTATAATGCCCCAACCCTAGTTACCCAGAGTCGGTGCCTTATTACATAACATTGGAATGATCCCAAGGAAATCATGTCCCGAATGACTGATTAGTTTAGTATTATTGGAAACAAGATTCATACATAAGTTAAACTTTAAAACTTTAAAAGAAATACAACACTAATTTATTCCATTAGAAACATCCAAGTATCCTAGATTATGCCTGTAAGTCACTCATAAATTAATTCTTCATATCCTGGGAAAATAGAACATAAGAAAGGGGTGGGCTCAAACACTCAGTAAGGGTAATAAATACAGTGGAATATAACATAAATACTAAGCATGGTGAATAATTGAAAACACATGCCTTTACCAATAATAAACATGAAAACTTTTATGGAAGGAATATGAGATGAGTATATAATGCCATAATAAAACATAATCATGGGTATTATACTAGTCGAATAACCACTTGAACCATCAATATTATTTTTATAATGAGGGAATGTATAATACTGGACATTCTGAAACATTTTGTCAAGGCCTCGTCTAAGACATCTAAAAATGATTAAGTCCTCAGCCAAAACTATATATAAAATTGGGAAAGGCCTCGACCAATTCCATGTCTAGTTGTCTCATGAGAACTACCGATGCACTGAGGAGCTATAGCGGGCTCCACCCGTCACTTACTAAGTCTAATACATTCCTCATATGAAAGGGTTGAAATACAACATAAACATTCATATTAAAACTAGCATATGAAATGTCAATATATTAAACATAAACCATGAATGGTATAAAAATAACACATCCACACTAAAAAATAATACAATATAGAAGATTTGTATCATAATAGATCAAATTCAAACTAGTTTAAAATCCTTCAAAGGATGTTGACATAGAGGAAAGGAAAATTATTTAATAGAAATATATCATTCTATTTTGATATTATTTAAAAGTCATGTAATTATAAAAGAAAAATTTATTTTGAAAATATTATTATAAGATTTTAAGGGAAGCTTCGACGATGTTATAACGATGTAGAATAACCGCACCTGCCGTATAAGTTAAAAAAACATTTTTACCTTAATTTTGTCAAAAAGGTTGTAAAATACCTTGTTTGGAAAACGACGGAAAGATTCCTTCCAAAACATATAAGGTCAAATAATGGTATAAATGACTTTAACCCATTTTCAATTAAATATTAAAATGTTTTGAAATACATTTTAAGAAACATGGATGTGGATTATAAAGAGGTCCCAGTAGATACTTACGTAAAAACAATCTCGGATGATAAAGAGATTGTGAAATTAACCCTTACCTTGTACTTTTCCATGGTCGAGGGTAGGTTAACCTACTGTATAATGGTGAAATAATTGTTATTAAATTATAAAAGAACCATATACATTAATATGTTATCATATATGATCTTTTAATATTGCTTTGTTAATAATATTTTAGTATTATCGTCATTTCAGGTGTTAACTGATTCATTTTACTTTATATGTTTTGTTACGTAAGTAATGTTTGTTATGGATAGGATGTATCTTATTAATTTTAATAATTATATTAAGTCTTTAAAAATTATTTTTAATCATAAAATGAAATTAGTCTTGAATGGATACGATGGGGAATGAATCTCATCGTGTTCGTGGGGACAATAATCCGTTCGTACGCACGAGCGACAATATCATTCTTTTGATATTAAAATCTTATATAATTGGATGGAATATCATATATACAGAATCATTATCATGTTATATTTATTATTTACATCAATTATACATCATTATTATACCCATCCAAATAATAATGTATTGAATAACAACTACACCACGACGTGGAGACAGTAAGCCGTACGTACACACGTATGGTGACATGTCATTCAAAGGATGGATAGAATAATGAACATGGTTGTACCATAATTATAATAACAACAAAATATATAGAATATACTGGATTTATTATTTTATAATGGAAACAACAAGGAAAGAAGAAGTGGAAGAAGAAAAAACTTGAAAGAGGTGATGAAATATTTACCTTTTCTTCAGGTTCTTTCTTTTGATTTGATCAAAAGGGCTCTTTAGGTTGGATTTATGACTAAAGAAAAGCATCTAGGATGAAGGTAGGATAGTGGAGAGTATATTTGGGTAGAGTTTGGCCGAGAAAAATGGCTTTGAATGTGTGAATTTGAGATAAGGGGAAGTGCCCTTTTATAAAAGGGGTGAGGGGAACCTTAGGGAAAGATTGAAATATTATTTTATAATAAAATAATTTTCGGTTGATAATGGCTAAAAAATGAATTATTTAAATTATAAGGTGGGTATGGGTCTAAAACCACTCAACCAATAGGTTTTAGACAGGTTTGGGTCACTATATTAACCTTATCCTTTAGATTTAATTCTTAGTTAAATAGTTTGACATTTACCATGCCTCATTGTATTTTTATATTATATGGTTAATAAAATTACTATAAACTTCCAAGAGAACCCCAAGTAGTTCATTAATGATACAAATATCATTATATAAGTCTTTTGTATTAACCTTATATTTTTAGGATTATTATATCAACCAATAATATTGTATTTTTTTAAAAAGTCATTTATGTCTATTTTAACATTATTTAATAATTGAATTTTTTAAAGTCCTAACAACTTCATTACTTGAAACTAAATATATTTAATAAACCCTAACATTTCATAGTAACCTATAAAATTTTTGGATGACATTAAAACTTTAAAATTATATTTATTTTAGTATTTATAATATCATTTATTTGATTGTTTCATTAATAAGGAAAATACTGCATCATTATTGTGTCATATATAAATATATTAATTTTATGTCTAAAAATTATAAATAAAATATCATGAGGTAGGAAATATTTTTATATTTCTAATTAATATTTATAGTAGAATAGATCAATTATATAACCTCATATAAAAATTGTTTTACTAAAAGATATTTTCTTTTGTTATTTTTGTCTTTACTTTAGATTATTTAATATAAAATGTTATTATCACTCCCAATTGGCTCCATGGGGTCCCAAAATCGACAAAAATATGACCATGGTCAGAAATGTATCATAAAATAGGGTTATGACACGAGTTAGGGTAATTAAATATTATAATAATATTATTTTTAACCTTATTTATGGGATTTACACCTTTAACCCTGATAAATAAAATATTTACTAAAGTAAATATTCCTAATGTCTAAAAATAAAAGTTTAATATTTAAAAAATTTGGACCACCTAATTCCAAATATGAAATCAATTTTTCCAAATTCAAAACAAATAAGTGGCATAACTTAATTTAAAATTAATTCCCGTTGTCAAAACAAAAAGTGTGTTTTTATGAAATAATAACTATCAAAAGATTGACACTTGTTTATGTCCAGTTTAATCGTGAGATTACATCCAATGACATAAATTATATTAAATGATAAAAATATAATCTAATTATACTTAAAAACCATTCAAATGTATAATTTAAAACTATAAATTATTTCAATTAAAAAAGTTGTTTTTAATTAAAATTTAGTATTTTCACTATTCATCAAAAATTGAAAGTTTTTAGAAAAATTCCAAAAATTCACCCTAAGCTAATTTCGATATTCTGAATCCAAAAATAAAGTCCCTTTTGAAAGATAAAATTTAAAAAATTTAAAAAATTGGGTATTACTATTTATAACAGCTAGTTTGATTGGTCACAATGTGTTAGAATCTCGAAGTTGAGTACAATGCAAGCTATTGCCTTATTCAAAGGGAAAAATACCATAGAAGCTTGGGGTGTTATAATAAGTTCACATAAAGAAATATAACAGAGGAAGTATTAGTTATAAATTTATACCCCACATCTTGAATTATCTCCTTTGCAAAGAAGGTTATACCTTTGAGGGATGGTCTTTTGAGAAGAAAAAAACCTATTTAAGGTGGATAAGAGTGTTAAAGGGAGGTTTTGGGTATATTTGTGGTTGAATAAAGTGGTTTTGTGTGTGAGGGTAATTTAGGATCTTGTATCCCCTTTTATAAGTGAAAAGGGATGAAATTTTTTGTAAATACCCAAAATATTTAACAATGAGAAGTCACTCTCAAGGAAATTGGATTCAAAATTGAAAAATAATGGAGACGAGAAGTGGTAAGTTTGATAAAGTACTCAAACCAAATTTCCAAATTTTTTTAAAATTTTATTGAGTTCATTTACTCTTATATTTTTTACTTTTAAAATTTTAGTTTTTTCCATGGTAACTAGCTTTCACCTAAGTAACTTATCCTTTGTAATTAAAAATATTATGGTCTTTATTATATAATTTGGACCTAATTATTCAAAATTTCAAATCCATTTAATTTGATTAATTTTATAAATGTGATAAAAATTAATTTTAAAATTTTAAGTATATAATCTATTAAAAACAATTTCTTGGTAAAGTATTACTTTAGTTCTGAGTGACTTAAAGTTAACTTTTTATTTAAAATTTTTAAAGGAAAAAGTGAGAAACTAAAAGGTTAAATAAAAAAAATTATACAAAATAAGATATCAAAAAATAATTAAAAACAATATTAATCCCATTAGAAACATTCTCCCAATATAATTTCCAATGTAGAGTAGTTACCTTTGTATCCAGATCCTCCTTGATGGAGTCTTAAAAATGGCTAGCCATCTTTTCCCAAGTATGAATGAAATTATACAAGTTTATATTTCCTGAATTAAAACCTATTTTCACAATAAAATACTTCTTTTTTATACATACACACTGCTTTCTATTAGTGTCCACCAGAATCACCCTTTCAGAAATCCTGTAAACATCCACCTGTGAGGGATTAATCATGAATGCCACCTCAAACATTTCTTCATCAAAATGCATAATATAATCTAAAATTGTATCATTTTTAGTGTCTTACACACCTAAATCCCCTTGATGTATAGCCATAACACCCTTAGTGGTGTCATACATAATATAAATGACCTCACTAATGACACGATCCAATGCTTTAGAGCCTCCATGCATCTAATTTTAAGCTTCCATCAAACCAACAACCAAACCTTGGTCTCTAGAATCACCAAAAAACCACTTTGTTTTCCATGATGAAGGTTCATGCTAACCTACCGCTCATATTAATTCACATAGATCTCATAATATGACTCCTTGGGTCTGTTATTTTTGACACACCTTGTTTCCATCAGTTTAGTTAAAAGAGAATAGTCCTTACACCCTTTGGTCTTCTTCCCTTTGAGTAGAATACAGTTACCTGAATTGAGATTTAATTTTGGGACCTTCTTCATTATTGGGAAGTGAAGAAATATATTAATTCTTCCCATTGCAATATCATATGAGAAGTGACTAGGAAAATCCTCACTTGAATTTTCTCCATATAAACCCTACCTCTCAGTGGAGTTATCTTTTTGTGTTGGAACACTCTGTCCCTGAATCTCCCTGTAAAGACCGTAAAATTCAAGGGAAATTTTTTTCTTAATTTTCTTTGGATTTTTACAAGAGCGCGATTTCAGACGGCACCTGATTCCGAGGCCCGGAGTGCCCGGAATTAATTTCCGAAGTTTGGCTCGGGTACGTTCAGTGAACGGACGAGCGGGAATTCCTAACTTTTGATCCGGTGCTCGGAATTAAAATCCGAGGGCACCGATGAACTCGCAGCGCCGATATTCGCTTAATGAGACCTTTTCGGGAGTTGCGTTTGTTGCGGGTTGAAAGATACGTTTTGGGGTTTTTCAATTAAGTTAAATAAAATTGTGTAAAACAAATTTTATTTTTAACTTATTAAAGAAAACCTACCTAAGGGGGTTGGAAGTGGGACCCACACCCACTTAACCTCCCTTGGGAGGATTAAGTGTGGTGGGGCCCACACGAACCCCTAAGACTTTTCTTTTTCTCTCAACGTTCTTAACCCCCAATTAATTGGCCTACGTTACCCTTATTTAATTAAGGAAGTTAAAGCCCTTTTTGAATTTCAAATTTTGAAATTCTTTTGTGTTGTGTTAATAAAATAAGAGGTAGTCTTTTTTTATTTAGGGTTCTTTTTTTGCCTTTGGAGAGCCTTCTCATCTTCAAGCTCTGACGAAGAACGAAGAACGTCTTCATCCTCGACGAAGAACGACAACACTTCGTCAAGGATCATCGACTCAGAGACCTAGTATCTTCGGACCTCTGCTTCCTCTTCGGACCTTCTTCGTCGGCAAACGAAGATCCGCCAACAACGTGTCGCATCGGACGTAAATCTTCGTCAACGGATTTGACGAACGACGACCGCGACGCCTGACTTCCGCGACGCCGTCTTCCGCGGAACGTAGAGGATTTCTTTGAATCTCAAACCCGAGGTAGGGGATGTTTTTATTAATTATTTTATTCCATTCCTGAATCGTGGATTTTAGCATGACTAAACGTGAGACTTTTTAGTTATGTTATTTGTTAACGCGAGGGGAGTCGGACCGCACGAACACGGCCGAAACCCCCTCCTTCGTTCATGTTGATTCATGCGGGTGGAAGCAAGAGGCGTGGTGCCGTCGCACCACGCGGATGAACATGCTTATGATTTCCGCAATACCGTCGCGCTTCGCCGAGGAGGGACTTCAAGACCGCGACGCCGACACGCCGCGTTGGGAGGATTCTTGGCACGGCGAAAGGGGCGCGGTGCCGTCGCACCGCGCCGGACGACGAACACCGCGGCCGGTTCCGGGCCGCGGTGAGACGAGGAGACCGCGGCCGGTTCCGGGCCGCGGCGGAAGGAAAGACCGGCGGCCGGGCCGCCGGCGTCGGAAGTCAAGGGCGGGACCGGAAATTCCGGTCCCGTTGGTAAAAACCGGCCGGCCAGCAGGCCGGCCGGATGTCATAAAAACCGGGGGTTTAAACCCCCGGCCGGTCCATCAAGACCCCCCTCTTAATGAGGGGGCGGTTCTTTTAAGGAGGGGGGGGCAAAGCCCCCCCGGTTTTACTCAACCGGCCCCCATTTGCGGGGGCCGTTTTGTCTCAAACGGCGCGGCAAAGCCGCGCCGCCTTCGGAAGGGCGGGGGCTTAGCCCCCCGCGTGAGTCGCGGCCACCGCCGCCAGCGCGGTCCGCCGCCGCCAGCGCGGTCCGCCGCCGCCAGCGCGGCCCGCCGCCGCCGCCACGCGGCCCGCCGCCGCCACGTGGCCCGCCGCCGCCGCGCCACGCGGCCGCCGCCGCCACGCGGCCCGCCGCCGCCACGTGGCCCGCCGCCGCCGTCCGCCGCCGCCGGCCGCCGCCGCCGGCCGCCGCGCCACCCAAGGGGGGGGGGGGTCGGGCCGGGTCGTTCCGGACCCGGACCCCCCCGTTTCGGACCAGATTCGGTTTTTGGCTCATAACTTGAGCCTCGGACCTCCGAATGACGAACCGTCTGCGGCAACGCGATCCTTGGATCGAGACGGTCGTTTCGGTATATCGCACTCAAGGTTTCGGTTTACTTTGAGTTCGGCCGGGTTGGTTCGTTCACGAAACCAACCGGGCCTTCGGAGCGGAAACGCTCATATCTTGAGCTACGGACGTCTGATTGACGCGCCGTCAGTCGCGTAGTGTTCCTCTTAGTGAGACGGATCTTTTGGCATACTCCGCCCGAGGTTTGGACGCAGGTGGAGTACGGTCGGGTTGGTTTTGCCTTAAAAACCAACCGGGCCCCGGAGACAAAAATGCCAATAACTCTCGGACCAGGCGTCCGATCGACGCGCCGTCTGTTGCGTTGAGTTCCTGTTGACGATACGGAACTTTTGGATACATCAACTTCGGTCTTCGTGACAGTTGATGTATCAGCCTCTCGGCTCGTGGAGCGGACCCTCCGTACGAGCTTGCTGTGTGCGGGAACCCTAGTGCTGGCTGCGACTGTTCTACTGCTACGACTGCTACTGTGACTGCGACGACGACAGTACAGAGATCCTGTGTGGATTCAACGACGACAGTACAGAGATCCTGTGTGGATTCGACGACGACGACTACAGCACTCAGCGATCCTACGTGGATCAGTGCTACAGGTTCTGTGTGAGCCCGATCCTGTGTGGGTCCTTGCGCTCAGCGGTTCTGTGTGAGCCAGCGCCTACAGGTTCTGTGTGAGCCCGATCCTGTGTGGGTCTTGCGGGGGTTAGTTACCTATCGATCCTTCGTGGGTCCGACGACTTAGGTGGATCAGTGATCATCTTTATCGTCCTTGAAGAAGTGTACCTGTGTGAGCTGAATCCTGTTACTTTCCTTTGTGGAATACGTATACTTTCCTGCGTGGACTGAGTTATACTTGATCTCGGAGGTTGGAGCGTATTTGAATTGATGACTTAGGTATATGTATGGGCATATACCTAAGCAGTGTTGGTTGTTACTTCGTGATTGTACTTTGCTTCGTGATTTATCCTTTGTGGATTTTGAGAGACCTTCAGGGGTCTCGGGGTCCCTACTGAGTAGCTTATACTCACCCCTGCACGGGCTTCGCCCGCACTACGTTGTGTTGGTTGCAGACGACGGACAGCGTTGACCTTAGCTGAGGTTCGCGGAGCGGGACGGTACCCGGAGGTGGACCACTGGGCGGGACGAGTACGGAGCGGACGGTGGGACCCGTGGAGCAGAGGAGCTATCTGTACCCACCCTTCAGGTGGGATTTCCGGTGGACAGCTCGGAGTAGCGGCCTTTACTTTACAGTTGCTGTTTTTCCCTTTTCGAGTTGTACTTTACTTTCAGTTTGGGTTTGTATTTTGGCCCATTTACTTTTCCGCACTTTCAGTTGTTCTCTGCTTGCTCAGTGATTACCTTCCGCTTGTTTACTCTGTGGTGTGTGTTTTCTTTTCAAAGGCAATGCCTTCCCTTTTTACCGGGATTTACGCCTTGGTGCTAGTCGCCAGCCCCTGGCCTATGGAAGGCGGGCTTGGGGTAGTCACGGCTCGGACCCCGAGGGCGGGTCGTGACACTCCCCCTCAATTACCATACCTTAAAAATGGTTAACAAGTTTAATAGTTGTCATATCCCATCTAGTAATTTCCCAGTTAATTACATTTACCCAAATCCCTACTCAACTATAGGTACTTATCTTAAATTATTCTGGGCAATGTAACCTGTTAGACCACCCTTCCCCGCCTCTTGAAGCACCACCTCATGAGTCAGTTCACCACCGGGTTGCACTTATTTGAAGTCTAAGGGAGATTTCAATAAATTGTTGACTGGATCTAAATAATCACTTACGAGCATTCCCTCAGCCCCCTTGAATTATCTATATCATGCATTGCTTACAATGGGTTAACCAAATCATGCCTCAAATGGTCAAAGATGTTTTCCATATTTATATCAGGATTAAAGGGTCTTACCTCTTTCTGAATGAGATTATTAAGATCGACTTCATTACTAACCAACTTACTAGTATCAAGTAAAATGTTAGAATCCATCCCTAATGCATGTCTAGTAGTAGTTTACTCACCCCATGTCTACCTTCATTATGATATGTAGAGAAGAAATGTCTTAGACATCAACACAAGGAGTAGAAGTCGGTATATAACTCAAATAATACTGATTTTCTACACCAGAATTCTTTACCAAAATAAATACACACCCACTCAATTGGAGGCTTTGAAATATCCACTTCCACATAGATACACATATTAATCATATGAAAAATGGAATCCGTTATACTATCAGAACAAAAATAACGACTAACCAAATTTCCAAGCATACATATAATAGATGGATTTTAAAAAGGAAATGAGAGTTTTGGAAAGACTACCCAAATACCTATGGTAGGATAATTGTGATTCATTTGAAAATCATAAGACCATCAAAAGAGATGGAATCTGTTTCCATTAAATTTTTGAGGGGCTCTAGACCACATGCGAATTAAGTCTTCCATCGATGAAAACCAAATAATCATATAACATCTTTTAAGAAGACCAATATTCATTTGATCTTATAACCCCTAGGTTCTGAAGACAAAACTTTCAAAAACATCCAATGAAGGATGATGATGCTAAAAAAAAGCCACCAGCGTTATATTAAAAAGATCCGATGCTTTAGTGAAATCCACTATTGAGAGATATAGTTAAGGAAAACCTTCAAATAGGTATGGAACTTTTAGACTTATCAAGATAGATGAAAATTTTGGAAGGAAATAGGGATTTGAAAATGGTATAAATGAACACTATTGCACATCTATAGAAGAAAAAGGAAAAGAATCCCCCCTACACCAGCAGAGAGGGGATGGTTGTAACTCTATTCATATATAGGGAATCGAAGTATTGAGTTATAAAATATTAAATAAAGGTTTGTAAAATAGGATAAATATTTTTAAATTTATAATATAACTTATAAAATGAATATATTAGTTTCTACTCCTTAGATCTTGTTTACTTGGTTTATCTAGCATAATTTGATGCCTTAGACATTTATACTCTTTGGATCTAGCTTAATTGGTTTATCTAGCCCACTTGGATGCCTTGGAAAATTATACTCCTTAGATCCTAGACATGTAGGCCCAACACTAAATTACTTAGTTTAGGCCATTATTGATGTTTACCATGCTTTACAGTTGGCCCATATGAGTTAGTTACTTGATCACTGTGAGACTTGATAGGCTATACAATAAAACTTATATTATTTTTACTTATACTCCTATTGTATAGGTATACTATTTCAGCTTATATACATAGACTAGTCTCGTTATAGAAAATATTGGTGGTGGCCTACTGATTGTTATCTCACACCCAGTTCGAGCTTCCATTTGGTAATCAAACATACTTCATGGATACAGGTAGGGACAGGGGAAATAAATCACTTGGTGATACTTGATTGGTTGTTGTATAGGATTTAAGAGAGCAAAAGACTAGGATATAGATTGTGATTCTACCGGGGATATTTTATTTTTGCTATTTTTTTTATTTTTTATACATTTATTGTATTATATGCCCATGGTCATACATTTCCTATATTTTTTATATCATTCCATGATCATATTTTTTATATGACACTTTTAGAGGATATTAATTGGTTATTTACATGATGGATGTTTATACTTAAACTATTTAGTAATTTATTATTCTTCCTATATTTATTGATATGATTATACTACTGTTATACACTCTGATCATGGGGGTATAGTCTCCCCACTGTACCATCATAGACCCTCATTGCTAGTTTCAAGCCTCTAGCATATGGAGAAGAATGCTTGAGTCCTTGTGACCCACTAGATCATGGAACCATTTAGTGGATTCAGGGTTGGGATGTTATGAATTGGTATCTGAGGAGTTTCGTTTATTTTGTCTTATCATTTGGGAATATTAGACAGTAGATTATGAATGTGTTGGAGTTTGGTAATGAGCTGTGCCTAGGAGTAGCTAACCCACATACATGTAAATACCAAATTAACTAAGAATGGGACTTGATGTTCTTGTTTGTATCTATTATAGTTGACTAGATTCAATCATTATGTAATTCACATGATATGTTAAGATATTATTATTATACTTTTGGTTATATTTTTTCCTTGTCTCAGTACGGTAAGGAAGTAATGATCATGCATCATTTTATCCATATAGGAAATTCGCATTCTATGAATATTCCATGCCATATAGGATGCATTTCTTGACTGCATGTCATCTATTATATGTTACTTTAGTTATATACCTATTAATTAACTAGCGTTTTTATAGGTAATTGAGAAACATAATTGGTTACTTAATGTGTCCACATAAGCCTAACAATGTTTTTCTACATAGATTAATGCAGATACCTTAAGCATTAAATTATGGCATGTTGAGCCATAGACCATTGGCCGCATGGGATATAATGTGTTATGGTTGAGATTAAATAGATGACACACTCCAATTTATAAGGTGTATGGGCCCTTATAAATTGGAAATGGTGATCTATGTAATTAAACCATTTAAGATAATTTTTATTAAAATGATAATGAACATAAAAGAAAATCAATTATGAAATGAAAAGGTTTCCGTTAAATGGAGGTTTCAATTGAAACTTAAAGGGTGTTTCCTCTATATCTTTCAATTGACAATCTATATATCAGAATCCCTGGATTATAGTAGAGAACTTGACCCTAAACTGACTTTAGTAGTGGGAAGTAAGTAGTATATGATGCATTTTAATGACTAATATACCACCTATACCTAGCTTTAGGAGTAGGAATAGGGGTGTGACTTGTGATTATGAAGGCTTGTACCTAGCCTCTTCACATATCTACGAACCTGTTGTTATCAAATCTTATTTGAGATATGCGCTTGGAATTTGTAGAGATATGCCATGGTGATGACCTCCACTTGTGTTCCAAGAGGGTGGCTATGAACATGCTCCATAGGTGGTGAGACCTGGGCCACTAGTAGAACCTCCAGTAGTGTAACTTTCGGCACCTCCAGTTATACCTGATGTGGGTGATGATTCCTAGTTTTGAGAGGGTTTCCTATGATTTATGAAGACTACTTAGGGAGCCCTATGACCTACCCCAACAATGGAATAATTTACACGTGAGTTTCTTCAGCAGCATCTGCCCATGTTTTTAGGGGATGGAAGACCACATGCTATAGATTCTTAGATAAAGTCCATGATATATATCTTTGAGCATCTTGAGAAACCTCTTGATAGGAGATTGAATATTTCTATATATATATGCATCAATATTCTTCCAAGATATGGTATGATGTGATTACTCAAATGGATCGTCATTGGGATATGGATTATAGGGATTTCTAGACAGAATTATATGATTATTTTTATCCTGAGAAATTGAGTCCTGATAGAGCCAGAGTGTTTATGTATCTGGAGTAGGATGCGTTTTCCATTAGGGACTATTATTTATGTTTTACAAAGATCCAACATTTTACACCCATTCTATTAGGTGATGAGTTATCAAAATCTAGGTGATTTAAGGATGGTATCATGTATGAAATCCAATCACATATGAATGTTTTTTGGATTACTAATGTATCAAAAATAATAAATCAGGTGCTTATTACTAAACATAACCTAAGGGAAGCTTGGGGCATATAGCAGGGTAAATCAGATTCTCGACCCAGTGGCATAGTTTCAAGTGGTAGGAAGTGATGTTTTGAGGCCAATCATGAGGGGAATACCGGCCAAATCACAAGTGGTGGTAGTTTTGTTTTCTATCATCAGTGTGGGTGGAAAGGATATATGGGGAGCCAGTGTGATAGAAACCCAGTTGAGTGTCGATCTTGCGACATGATGATCCATATATAGTGGTTTTTTAGGACCTTTCCTCCAACATCCAATGAGATAGGGTCTGCACCGAATCCACATTTAAGAGTGGGGTTAACATATTCTTATCTGGTAGGAAGCTAGAGTGTGACTAGATGACTAGGATGAGGTGTTGGTTGTGTCTATGGAAGCCAGAAACCAAACTTATAGCACTAGAAGAACATATCTATTTAGGGTATCTTGACTATATCTCATAGCCACATATCAGGCCAGATATATGTAGTGAAAAGGATACCTAAGGAGCAGGGTTCCAAACATTATATAGTGATAAGTACTATTCTAGTAGCCTCTATGTTATTATCTTCTATTTTCAATATAGGTGATTCGCATTCCTTCATCTCTATGCCTATTGTTGAGAGACTTCGGCTCGATGTTTAGTTTTCTTGTGGCATGATGAAACTTGTTAATCCTTTGGGGATATGATTGGAGAGTTTACGCTAGTGTAGGGAATTTCCCCTTAAGATAGGTGGGTGTGGCTTTTTATGGAACCTATTTTTCCTCAATATTATAGGGTTTAACATAATTCTTGGGATGTACTGGTTAGTTCCCTACCATGCTTATGTTGACTACTATCACTTTGTGTAACCTTCACATAAATAGAGGGTAGAGTTTTTATTCACAAGGATTAATGGGATATCTGGGTGAGCTGAGCTGGACCCAAGCATCATGGGATGGGTGGAATGATATCCCTTATTTCTAGCTTGTATATGACTAGGTAACATTTTTGGATAATTTCCCTCTAGTGGTTGATTATTTCAGGGATGATTTCCCAAATTAATTTTCAGGACTATATTCTGAGATAGAGGTAGATTTTTCTATTGAGCTAGTTCTAGTAGATGAAACAGTATCCATTCCTCCTTATAGGATGACTACTAATGAGTTTCATAAGTTTAAGAGGTATCTAGAGGACTCAAAAGTAAATGGGTTTATATGACCCAATACTTCTCCATGAGGTTCGTCGATACTTTTTGCTAAGAAGGTGGATGGAACCCTTCGTTTATGTGTGGATTATTGGAAATTTAATTAGTTTATAGTTAAGAATCGATATCCTTTTCCTTTTATAGATGATATCTTTAACCATCACTGAGGATAAAGGGTTTTCTCTAAGATTTACATGATATTAATTTATCATAAAGTTCATGTTAGAACATTATATATACCATGTACAACATCCTATAGTAGATATGGATTGTATGAGTATTTGGTCATGTTGTTCGGTCTTATGAATGCACTAGAAATTTTCATGGAAATGATGAATCATGTTTTCTATATATATCTAGATTCATTTGTGGTGTTATTCATTTGTGGTGTTATTCATGTATGATATCTTGATGTATTCTCATACCCGAAATGATCATTCCAAACATCTTGAGATCGTATTAGATACATTGAGAGAGAATTAATTATATGATAAGATCACAAAGTCCCACTTTTGGATGGATAAAATTCATTTTATGGGTCATATTATCTCAGAGGTAGGAGTATCAATTGACCCATAAAAGTTTAGAGCTATAATTTCCTAGGATAATCCCAATAAAATATTTAATATATGAAGTTTTTTGTGGATATTTAGTTATTACAGGAACTTTATTCAAAAATTATCATACCTAGAATCACCTCTTATGGGATTGAATAAGAATTATGTGAAGTTATCATAGTTTGAATACTATGAGACACCCTTTTAGGATATAAAATTGAGACTAACTTTAGCATCGATTCTGATTCTTCTAGATCTAGGTAGAAGTTATACATACTATTGTAATGAATCAGGTATCAAGCTAAGATCAGTCATGATATAGGGGGAGTGATAATTGGTGCATAGGTCTTGTAAGTTAAGGAAATATGAGATGAACTACCTGAAACACGATCTCTAGTTAGACACAATTATTCAAGACTTGTGATGTTGGAGGAATTACTTACTGGGAGAACGTTTTGTGGTCTATACAATTCAAAAATCCTCAAGTACATCCTTACACAGCATGACTTGAATCTTAGGCAATGAAGGTGGGTTGATTACCTTTAATATTTTGAATTCAAGCTTGATTATATTCCTAAGAAGGGAAATGTAGTGGCTAATGCTTTGATCAAGAGGACTCATACATAGGTAGTTCAGGAGGATATTAGTGAGTGATAACTTATGGACTTGTTTTCATAGATGCATGTTGAGGTTTAGGATAATCATGGGAAGAAAGTACTCCTAGATTTAGCTGTGACCTATACCCTTATGGAAAAGGTGAGGATGTGACTATTATTAGATTCTAAATGCTTAGTCCTGAAGGAGAGTGTGGTAGGTGAGGACCCACCACTTGGTTAGACCATTGGTGAGAAGGAAATTCTATGTATACATGGGTGTGTCTAGGTTCTAGAAGACATATTAGAAGATTTGAGGAGGAAATTTCATACCTCATCTTGGCTAGTATATCCCAATATCACCAAGATGTATCGAGAAATATGTTCCAATATTGGTGTCCGAGTATGAAATGGGAGATAGATAAATTTATTACTCAATGTTCCACCTATTAGAAGGTGAAGGTGGAACATTAGCAACCAGAAGGACTCTTACAACCATTTTACCTTCATGATTGGAAATGGGATGATATCACCATAGATTTTGTGACAGGTTTACCTATATCAACTTTAGGTAATGATAATTTTTGGATAGTTTTTGACCTATTTATGAATTTATCCCACTTCTTACCTATTAGATAGACCTTATATATGGATGATCTAGGGAGGATATATGTTAGGGAGATCATAAGAATTCATGAAGTTCCATGTTCATTAATATATGAAAGGTACACTTGTTTTATATTTTGGTACTGGAGGGGGTTGCAGAAGGCCTTGGGTATATAAGTTATTTTGAGAATGACTAATCACACTTATACTGAAGGTTAGATAGAGAATATGATTTAGGTGTTAGAGGATATGATTCATGCACATGTACTTGAATTTTGGGGTACTTGTGAGAACCATATACCCCTAGTTGAATTCAATTAAAATTAAAAAATTCAGGATACCGTCCAGATGGATCCTTATGAGGCATTATATGGTAGGCCATGCTGATCACCTTTGTACTAGTTGGAGGTAGGGGAGGCATCACTGCTTGGACCACATCTAATTTAGGAGACTATAGAGTAGGTGAAACTAATAAGAAATCACAAGACTACTTCTCAGTATAGGCATCAATCATATTCAAAAACCATAGAAAAACTCTTGATTTTGATGTCAGGGATCATATTTTCTTATGGGTTTTTCCCAGTCTAGTCCATAGAAGTATATAGAAATAAGGGAATCTATTGAATCATTACATCAGGACCTTCAAGATTCTGGAGAGATTCAATCTGGTATCCTATCAGTTACGATTACCTCAGAGGTACTGGGAAATACCCTACATCTTCTATGTATCACATATTTGACGATATCATTCTAATCCTTCACATATCCTTCATCCTAAGGAGGTTGATTTAGAGGTAGATTCATCCTTTAAGGAGAATTCTATCTATATTGTTGATCATAGAAAAAAGGTTCTTTGAGCCTGGTTAGTTCCTATGGAATGGGTGATATGAAAACACGATCGTGTACAAGATGAGACTAGGGAGTGGGAGACCGACATACATGCCTCGTGGCTAGATATTTTCTCAGATGAACCCTTAATACCCTCAAAAGTCCAACTCATGGATGATTTTATTTAAGGTTGGGAGGTTTTAATGACAATAATTATTATATAGGTACACCTAATATGAATTCCTAGTAAGTTTATGGATGAAAAAAGAGTGTTTGAGGCTTTTTTGGAGCCTAGATACTGACTTTTTGGGGAAAAAAGATGGGTTGTATTGTTAGTAGAAACCATACCACCCAATCCATAAGATTATAGTAAATTGTGTGAGGTTTTTTAGTACATAGTAGAGGACACACAATTTTCCCTAACCGTGAGACCCAGGATCCACATCCATGTGTATGTTGCTGGTTTTTTAATAGAGGGAAAATTCATGGTCGGCACATAGTTTGTCTAACTGTGTTCCATGACCGCATGAGGGGGTCTTGAGGCAGAATTGGGCACATAGTTGGTTCATGGGTTTTCCAAACATGTGGTAAAAACATGTGACCCTATTTTAAAGTGGTAAAAGACCATTTTCCCTCATTCTATTTTATTATCTCTCCACTCTTCTCTCTTATTTTCAGTAGACAACTTCTCCTCCTCCCATGTGAGTTTCTCAAGCCTCTAACCCAGGCTTTGATCCTGTTTCACTATCTGATGTACGAATCAAGATCTATTCATCTTGTTTGATAGCCATTACTGAGTTATTAATTCCTTAGGATCCTTTATTCATTTGTGCCACTATTGTAAATTCTATTTTGGTGTAGGATCTTATGACATATTTTAAGGGTTTTTGTCTGTTCTTCCATTTTCTTCTAATTTAGACCAAATCAAAGGCTGAGACCAGATTTGTGTTCTTCTATAGAGTTAAGGTAGGAGGTTGATAGAACAAATATTTTCAATTATTTTATTCTAAATTTCAATGTTTTTAATCCCAAAAAATGTTTTATATAAAGGGAAATTGTCACATTTTATGTTTTAGGATTATTTTTGAGCTTAATTGAAAAAATGGCATATTTTGGATTTACACAGTTTTCATTTATATTAATGTTTCAGCCATAACTTTTTCTAAACTTTTCCAAATTAAAAAATTATTCTTTTATAGGTTTCTATGTTCGATGATATTCATTTTATCCTTTTGAAAAAAAATATCAATCAATCACTTGGAAGCTCAAATATAGCTCATAAACTGGGCATCGAAAAATATGTATAGAACTGGAGAATATTATTGTTAGGAACATATATCATAAATGGACGACCCATTGGAGCTGGAATTTTCCATGGATCTAGAAGACATCCGTATTAAGAACTTTCATTAAGATATCCACGCCTGGATATTTTATTTTCAAGGCCATTAATGCATTGGAACTCGGTGTATTGGAATACGAACAGTCAGCCTGTCTAGATTAAATGTCATGAGTAAAGCGACCATATCTCTCTCCAAACTTGGCCAATGAAGCTGAAATTTCGTGGGTCGACAGAGGGGATGTATTTGAAAAACTTTAGATCAAGATAAATTTCCTAATTATCCCATTAAGGAGGCCATACACGCGCATAAATCCGGTGGAAAGATTTTGGAGCCAAAATGTCATCCCTTCTTCCTATAAAAGAGTGTTTCCTTTTCATTTCAAAGTGTTGGAAACTTAGAAATAGCCTTTGTTGGACATTTTCTATAGTTTAGTAATGTATTTTATTTTCTTTTCATTCTGTAATTGCATTACATGTTTTAATTCAAGTGTTCTTATTTCTCTCTTTTTCTTTCTCTCTTTTGTTTTATTCCCCAGTTTTATTTCAATTGTGAACTCTTATGCTCATGATCATGAGTAGCTAACCCAAGGAAGTTCCCCGGGGGAGTAATCCATTGATAAACCCAAGACATTGAACATTCATGTCTTAATGTTTCTTATTTTCTTAGAGTTAGACCAAGGAGTATCTTAGTGGGTAAGGCACCTTTTTGTCTTCACTTGCCACCCAAGGTTTAACTTTCACTTCTGCAATATTTTCCCTCGATCGAGGTGGTGGATGTGTGGTCTCTCAGAGATCATTGAGAGTAACATATGTTTACAACCATATTAATATGAGGATTTTCATGCATACAATGGAGCATTTTTATTAAGTAAATTCTAAACTAATAATGAGACGATGAAGGTTCACTCTGGTTGATGCTCTTGGGAATGTCTCCTTTCTATCTTAACATCATTTTGTCTACATTCATTCTGTTGCATTGCATCTGCATATTTACTTTTAGTTTTTTTTAATTCTCAAATATCATTTCTATTCATTTTAGTTTATATATACATAGTGAATTAGAAGTATTGAGGGATTGACTGCAAAAGGCTCCTCAAGAGATCAACCTAGGGTAGATACTATGTTGTAATTAGTATAAATATTTTTGAGAGCGCGCACGATAATGATTCATCAAATTGGTTCCATTTATGGGGAGACAAGTCTTATTCAATCACTATTTTTATTCACTTATTGTAAATTATTTTTCTTCCTTTAATTTAAAAAGAAAATAAAGAAAATCATAAATTTCAAAAACACTAAAAAAATCTTTCTTCATGATGTCTTTCAATTCAACTTTTTATGCATGGAATGATGAATCTCAGGTGCCAGAAGAAGTTTTAAATGATCTTGATTCCAATTATCAAAGTATTAGTAATTTAGTGGAAAAATTTTAGAGTCAAATAAAATTGATTGCTGAATACGCACATGCTTGTCAAGAGAAACCAGAACCAGAACCAAAAGCTGAACGTGTGGTGGAAGAGATTTCACTGATCATTTTTTATGTTAAAGAACCTGAGGAGGGTGAGAAGGAGATACTAAAATAGTTAATAATATCATTCCGTACTCATTGATTGCTCGAGGAGGTCCCTTATGTACACATTCCAACATATTCACTTATGGGAGATCAAAATTTTTTAGAAGAATCATGGAATCACTTTGTTGAAGATAACCTGAAACTTGATCTTCCCATCATTGATATTAAACAATAAAAACCTTTTGACCTCTCTATTTATTTGGAAGATAATGAAAAAGATTCACCTTATGAGATGGAGTTTCCAATGGTCTTGCCTGATGAGATCAATTTCCAAGCTAACTTACTTTAAAGGGAAGATTTCTTTATTAATTCATCTTATTTTAATCTTATTCAAACTGAATTGTTTTCTAACTTCTCCTTTCCTAAAATTTCTGATACAGTACAAATGGAGTAGACCTTGGATGATACGAAAGATACCACCGAAGTGGTGGTGATCAAGGAAGAAGAGCCAGATAAGCTGGTGGTGGTGCGACTACCTCCTCTACAACAACTTTCTTACCATTTGGAGGGGGACACCATAGAAGTTCACAGGGAGCACCCCTATATTCTATTCCCTCCCACTCTTGATATCAAGTTCTATATTTTTTCTTTCTTGGGGTATGAGAACTTTCTTATTTTATTTGGGGTTATCCAATCTCAGTGTCTACTGATGGACACTGTAAAAAGTCACATGTGGTGGTTTATCTCAAAGAAACCACATCCACCATCTGATTGGGGATAATCTACTGCAACTGCCTGACTAGGGGCAATAAAAACCTAGAATCTGCATGGGAGTCAAACCAAGCATTATAAGTGTAAAAGAGGGATAAAAATCATTGATGCTGAAATTATAAGTGTAAACTTCCCCAATTAAGAAGTTTTTGAAGGTGATTACTTTTTTAGCATATTGAGGAGCACCCCATTCTTGAGAAAAACTGTTTTCATGCATTTACTTCACTTTAGAGCTTAATCCTCCCCATTCTGCCTCAGATGTTTTTATGTTTTAAACTTGCCAACCCTAAGCCTCAGAACAACCCATGAGAAAGACCCCATGATTGACACATTTGTGACTATGTGAAGTGGAGATACTAGGAGGATAGCAAGCCTATGGAGATCACACATGTTCTTGGGAATGAGAAAAACTCCACATTGAACATCCTTGAGTGAAGAGAGAATTATTTTTATGGGGAGGTAGGTACGACATGCATGTGAGGATTAAAATGAGATTGAATATATTTATATTATTTTTTATGAGTTCTGAAATTCTGATCCATGTAAGAGGCATGATATTTTCTCTGATATGATAATTGAGTTGTGTTGTCATTTATGCTTTGAGAAGTTTGTTTTGACCTTGGTATAAGATGATTGCCCAGGAGTGAAATGTTTAAGTGTGGGGGAATTGATAGAAAAAATATTTTAAATTATTTTATTCTTAATTTCAATGTTTTTAATCCCACCAATGTGTTATTTAAAGGTCAATTGTCACATTTTATGTTTTAGGAGTATTTTTGAGCATAATTGGAAAAATGGCATATTTTGGATTTAAACAGTTTTCATTTATTTTAATGTTTCGACCATAAAATTTTCTAAACTGATACAAATTTCCGAATTCGTCTTTTATAGGTTTTTATGCTCGATGAGATTCATTTTATCCTTCTGGAACCAAAGCTCAATCAATTATTTGGAAGCCTAAATCCAGCTCATAAACCAGGCCTCAAAAACTGTGTACAGAACTGGATAATTTTAATGTTGGGACCATATATCATAAATGGATGACCCATTGGAGCTTAAATATTACATGGATCTAGAATACATACAGAGGGAGAACTTTAATTAAGATAGACACATTTGGATATTTTATTTTCAAGTCCATTAATGCATTGGAACTAGGTATATTGGAATACGAATAGTCAGCCTGTCCAGATTAAATGTCATGAGTAAAGCAACCATATCTATCTCCAAACGCGGGAAATGAAGATGATATTTTGTGGGTCTACATAGGATATTTATTTTAACAACTTTACAGAATGACCAATTTCCTAATTATGCCATTAAGGAGGCCATACACATTCATAAATCCATTGGACAGATTTTGGAGCAAAAATGTCATCCCCTCTTCCTATAAAAGAGTGTTTCCTTTTCATTTCAAAAGGTTGGAAACTTAGGAATAGCCTTTTTTGGACATTTTATATAGTTTAGTATTTTATTTTATTTTCTTTTAATTATGTAATTTCATTACATGTTTTAATTCAAGTGTTCTTCTTTCTCTCTTTTTCTTTCTCTCTTTTGTTTTCTTCCCCAGTTTTCTTTCCACTGTGAACTCTTATGCTCGTGATCATGAGTAGCTAACCTGAGGATGTTACCGGGGGAGTAATACAGTGATGAAACCAAGACATTGAACATTAATTTCTTAATCATTATTATTTTCTTAGAGTTATACCAATGGGGATCTTAGTGGGTAAGTCACCTTTGTGTCTCCACTTTCCACCCGAGGTTTAGCTTTCACTTCTGCAATATTTTCCCTCGATCGAGGAGGTGGATGTGTGGTCTCTCGGCGATCATTGAGAGTAACATTTGTTCACAAACATATGCATAGTAGGATTTTCATTCATAAAATTGATAATGTTAATTAAGTAAATTCGAAACTAATAATGAGATGATGAAGGTTCACTCTGGGTGATGCTCTCGGGAATGTCTCCTTTCTGTCTTAACATCATTTTGTCTGCATTCATTCTGTTGCATTGGATCTGCATATTTACTTTTAGTTTTATATTTTTAATTCTAAAATATCATTTCTGGTCATTTTAGTTTATATATACATAGTTAATTAGAATTAGTGAGGGATTGACCACAAAAGGCTCCTTAAGAGATCGACCTAGGTCAGCTACTGTGCTGCACTTAGTATAAATATTTTTGAGAGAGCGCACGACAACACTTCATCAAATTGGCGCTGTTTCCGGGGATCCAAGTGGTCTCCACTCACTATTTTTATTCCCTTATTGTAAATTATTTTTCTTCCTTTAATTAAAAAAAAACAAAAAAAAAATCATAAATTTCAAAAACACAAAAAAAATCTTTCTTCATGATGTCTTTCAATTAAAATTTTTATGCATGGAATGATGAATCTATGGTTCCAGAAGAAGTTTTAATTGATCTTAATGCCAATTATCAAAGGATTAGTAATTTAGTAGAGAAATTGGGGAGTCAAATATAGTTTATTGCTGAATATGTACATGCTTGTTAAGAGAAACCAGAACCAGAACCTAAAGATGAACGTGTGGTGGAAGAGATTTCACCGATCATTTTTTATATTAAAGAACCTGAGGAGGGTGAGAAGGAGCTACTAAAAGAGTTAATCATATCATCTCGTACTCATCAATTGCTCGAGGAGGTACCTGATGTACACATTCCAACTAATTCACTTATGGGAGATCAACAATTTTTAGAAGAATCATGGAATCACTTTGTTGAAGATAACCTGAAACTTGATCTTCCCATCATTGATATTAAAAAATAAAAACCTTTTGAACTCTCTCTTACTTTGGAAGATAATGAAAAATATGAAACTGCTGAGATGGAGTTTCCAATGGTCTTGCCTAAAGAGATCAATTTACAAGTGACTTACTTGAAAGGGAAGCTTTCTTTATTGATTCATCTTGTTTTAATCTTATTCAAACTGAATTGTTTTCTAACTTCTCCTTTCCTTAAATTTATGATATAGTACAAATGGAGAAGACCTTAGATGATAAGAAAGAGACCAATGAAGTGGTGGTGATCAAGGAAGAAGAGTCAGAGAAGCTGGTGGTGGTGCGACTACCTCCTCTACAACAACTTTCATACCATTTGGAGAAGGACACTACAAAAGTTCACAGGGAGCTCCCCTATATTCTATTCCCTCCCACTCTAGATATAAAATTATATCTTTATTATTTATTAGGGGTTGAGAACTTTATTATTTTCTTTGGGGTTCTCCAATCTCAGTGTCTACTGATGGACACTGGAAAAAGTCACATGTGGTGGTTTATCTCAAAGAAACCACATCCACCATCTGATTGGGGATAATCTGCTGCAACTTCTTGACTAGGGGCAATAAAAACCTAGCATCCCCTTGGGGTTAAAACCAAGAATTATACCTTTTATATACCTTTTATCTTTCTTTTTATTTATTTTTATTATGTTGTAATTTCTTTTGTTTTTTCTTTCAATTTATTTTTCATGTTGTTTTTTTTGAAATTTTCTTGTTTTCCTTTTTCATTTTTTGGTGTGCTTTTAGGAATCTTGAGAGAAATTGAATGCTTTGGAAAATTTGATCCATATTGGTATTTTTGGAACATTGTTTAATTTTAGTATTTGAGGTTTTAAATGATTTCTAAATGGATTTTGTTTCTGATTTCTGATCTTTTCATTTGATGAAGTTTGATTGACTGTGAAACTCATGTGCACTAGTGCTGTCTAAATTGAAAATCTTGCCCAACCCGAGAGGTTTCTAAACCTATTTAGCATCTTCTTACATTTATATTTTTCTTGAGAGTCTTGAGACATGTTGTGTGATCTAGAACTTTCTATTTTTCTATATCTCAAAGCAGTTAGAGTTCATAGAATGTGTCAAGTATGATTGAGGCATCACTTTGAAAGCCCTTTTGCATTAAAATATTATTTTGGCCCACCTTTACATATGAACTTCCTTAATCCCATATTATCCATGAAATACCTTGTTAAGAAGCCACATTACAATCCATTTATCTCTTTCCAACCTGCTCTAGAAGTTAAATGCACTATTATTGTTGAACTCAAGTGTGGGGGAGGGAGAAGATGGGTTGTATTTTTCTTTCCAGAAGATTATTTTTAAGATGAATTGAATGATTTTCCATATTTATTTCTGATTTTGTGGATTAAATGTCATTATGGGAAGATTTATTGGTGGACCAAAATATCATTACATATATGGGCTGAGTGTTCACCAATTTTTGAAGATCAAAAGCTGCCTCTCTTTTCCTCCAAAACATGATTCTGAAGAGAAATCCAGATCTATATTCAAGCTGAAACAATACTACAATTGGGGAAAAGAGGGATGGAAATAATTGATGAGGAAATTATAAGTTTGAACTTCCTAAAGGAATAGGTGTTTGGAGGTGATTAATTTTTGAGATGATTGAGGAGCACACCATTCTTGAGCTAAACTGTTTTTATGCATTTACTTCACTTTAGAGATTAATCCTCCTCATTCCGCCTCATATGTTTTTACATTTTAAACCTGCCAACCCTAAGCCTCAGAACAACCCATGAAAAAGACCTCATGATTGAAAAATTTGTGACTCTATGAAGTGGAGATACTAGGAGGATAACAAGCCTATAGAGATCACACATGTTCTTGGGAATGAGAAAAACTCCACATTGAAAATCCTTGAGTGAAGAGAGAAATATTTTTTGGGGGAGGTAGGTATGACATGCTTGTGAGGATTAAAATGAGATTGAATGGATTCAAATGATTTTTGAGGAGTTCTGAAATTCTGATCCTTATAATAGGCATGATATTTTCTCTGATATGATAATTGAGCTGTGTTGTCTTTTATGCTTTGAGAAGTTTGTTTTGACCTTGGTATAAGATGATTGCCCAGGAGTGCAATGTTTAAGTGTGGGGAAATTGATAGAAAAAATATTTTCAATTATTTTATTCTGAATTTCAATTTTTTAATCCCACCAATGTGTTATTTAAAGGGCAATTGTCACATTTTATGTTTTAGGAGTATTTTTGAGCATAATTGAAAAAATGGCATATTTTGGATTTAAAGAGTTTTCATTTATTTTAATGTTTCAGACATAAATTTTTTTAAACTAATCCAAATTAAAAAATTATTCTTTTATAGGTTTCTATGTTCGATGACCATAATTTTATCCTTCTGGACCCAAAGGTCAATCAATCATTTGCAAGCTCAAATCCAGCTCATAAACCAGGCCTCGAAAACTGTGTATAGAACTGGAGAATTTTATTGCTGGGACCATATATAATAAATGGACGATCCATTAGAGCTAAAATTTTACATGGATCTGGAATACATATGGAGGAATAATATTCATTAAGATATACGCATCTGGATCTTTCATTTTCAAGGCCATTAATGCATTGGAACTCAGTTTATTGGAATACGAACAATCAGCCTGTCCAGATTAAATTTCATGACTAAAGTGACCATATATCTCTTTAAACTTTTCAAATGAAGCTGAAATTTCTTGGGTAGACATAGGATATGTATTGGAACAACTTTATATAAGGACAAATTTCCTAATTATTCCATTAAAGAGGCCATACACGCGCATACATACGGTGGATAGATTTTGGAGCCAAAATGTCATCCCCTCCCCCTATAAAAGAATGTTTCCGTTTTCATTTCAAAGGGTTGGAAACTTAGAAATAACCTTTATGGACATTTTCTATAGTTTAATATTTTATTTTATTTTATTTTCATTCTGTAATTTTATTACATGTTTTAATTCAAGTGTTCTTCTTTCTCTCTTTTTCTTTCTCTCTTTTGTTTTCTTCCCCGGTTTTCTTTCCACTGTGAACTCTTATGCTCGTGATCTTGAGTAGCTAACCCGAGGAAGTTCCTGGGGGAGTAATCCAGTGATGAACCCAAGCCATTGAACATTCATGTCTTAATGTTTCTTATTTTCTTAGAGTTTGACCAAGGGGGATATTAGTGGGTAAGGCGCCTTTGTGTCTCCACTTGCCACCCGAGGTTTAGCTTTCACTTCTGCAATATTTTCCCTCGATTGAGGAGGTGGATGTGTGGTCTCTTGGCAGTCATTGAGAGTACCATATGTTCGCAACCGTATTAAGAGGAGGATGTTTATGAAACACCAATCTCTTATTATTGACATATTAGGAATATATCAGACACTATATTTCTTTGATAAATTAATCATATTTCTTTGTCACATGTGTCCCATCCTCTTATTCCACCTTTGATTTTTTTCAATCATTCCCAAGTAACAAGAGTTCTGTATTTCACCAAATTGAAACAAGTTTCCTTTTTTATATTGGAATCTTGTAAAAATATTTCCATCATCCTAAATTTTCACAACAAACCCATATTTTCAAAAGATAACAGTGTTACCTTCATCACAAAGTTGTGAAAAAATAAATAGGTTGTTCTTTATTCCATCAACATATAATGTTTTATTGCATTTCATATTTTATTTCCCAATGATTGATGATTGAAAACCTTTTATCCTCATAGATTCATCATTGAAAAATGTCACCATTACTTCTTTGAATTCCTTTAAATTATTCAATTTTTTTTTGTCTACTATCATATGAGAAGAATACCCACTATCAAGAATCTAAGGTTGCTCTGCTTTTATAGCTTTCAAAGTGGTTTCAACAACAAGAGATTTTTGTTCTCCATTTTCTTTCTTCACCTCCAACTTCTAAGATTTGTTAAGAAACTTTTGTTGTCTAGGTAATATAACAATACAACCCTTAATAAGATTTACAGGTTGTTCACATCTTTCAAAAATAGTTTCCAGTGGTTGGAACCTATTCTCAACTTTCAGACCAACCTTTTTAGATTTCTTATGAACATCCTTCTCAAGATTTTTCTTTTGAGAGGATTGAATCCCCCTCAAACATTATATTCCATAACTTTTGGAATATTATTAAGGTTTTTGGTTGAACCAACACATATTTACAGTATGTCTGAATCCACCAAAATAACAACAATATTGCTTAGAAAGATTATTTCCCTCTAAAACTTCCATACTTATTGGAGTTATGAACATAATTTTCATTATCCTTCTTAATGGAACTTTATTGACCATCAGAAATTCTATTTTCAAATGTAACTTTCTTCTTCAGCTCTTATTTCTTCACCCACTTATCGGAACTAGTAGTAGTAATTTTTTTTGGATCAAAATTATTATAGACTTATGATTTTTTAGAATTGTTAACTTTGGCCACACACATAACTTTCTCAGTTTTATTCTTCTCAGAACCAATTCTGGATTTCTTATCAAACTTTGAAGGAAAATTTTGTTGATACTTATTAGGTTCATTCTTACTAAAACTTTCACCAGCTTTTAAGATAGAGTTTTTGAAACTTATATTCCTTTATTTATAGTTAGAAATTTTCTATTGTAAAAGTTCCAACTCTTCATATTTAGACTTCAAATTTACTTATAGATGTTCATTATTATTCTTTTAATTATCAAGATAGTTCTTCAGATCATCAATATATTTTACCAACTTTACTTTCTCATCATGTAAACCTTCTTGATTGTTTGATGAGGATCTTTCTTTTATCAACTTTCTGTTTTCCTTTTTAAGCCTTCTAATCTTTCTCAAACATTCTTTCAACTCTTCCTTCAGATTATATTCAAGTTGAGTTTCTTCTTTAGAACTACTGCTCTCTAAATCTTCATTATTCACTGCTATAAAAAAATCAATATCTCCATATTTTTTAGAAAAAATATTTTTTGGATTCAACTTCACTATATTATTATTCATCATCTTTTGAAAAAAATCTTCTTCTTTTTGATTTGAAGAAAGTTTTAACCTTACCTTTGGAAAATTGTTTATCTTTGTCAACTTGTTTCTTCCACGACCATCTTGGTCTTCTTTTATCTCCATTACTATCTTCTTCATTTTTTCTTTGAGGATACTTAGCCAAAAAGTTCCCAACAATTCCACATTCAAAACATTTCAAGGAAAGTTTCCCCATATATTTCTCTATATATATTTTCACATTCTTAGAAAACAAGGATAAAATATTATGAATATTTTTACATACCTCATCTTTAGAATCAGATTCATCAGCTTAATCATCAATGAGAGTCTTCTTTGACTTTTCTTTCTTTGTAGCCTTAAAATCCATTTCTATATCAGCTTTTGTTTTTATTTTCAAATATTTCTCTCTTCTCATTTCATAAGTAATGAGAGTGATATGTAGATCATCAAGAGATAATATTTCAAGATTCATGTCTTCAAATAAATAAACGTTTGCATCAAACTTTTTGGAAAAAATTCTTAAGATCTTTTCAACAACTGTATAATCCTCCAACTTTTCACCAAGACGTCTGATTGTACTGAAAATTTCATTTACCCTAGTAAAGAAGTACCAAATAGTTTCAAGATCACCCATTTTCAAATCTTCCTACTTCAAACTCTAGATTTGAAGTTCTTCTTTCTTCGCTTTTTTATTTCATTCATATATGTTTTCAGCTTATCCCATATACATTTATCTATAGCAACACCTTTTATTCTTAAAAACTCAATCTCAGAAAGTTATGAGAGTAATTAATTTTTATCTCTTCTATTATTCATAAGATTCTTCTTATCAACATGTGAAAGAGGTACCTTGTCATCAATAGGATGAAATCCATCTTTTGTATCTTAAAGAACTTCATACCCAAGATACATAAGATAAGGAACCATTCTATATTTCTAGATATGATAATTATTTCCATAAAATATTGGAATCCCCATACTATTCACACAATTCAGATTCTCCATCACAACTTCTCTTAAAAAAATTTAGTAAAGAATAAATGAAGGGAGCCTTACCTTTGATACCAATTGAAGTTTACCATTCAGGATTCAAGTATCACTAAGAGGGGGATGGGGCGAATCAGTGATATATTTTTCTTTTATGTTTCCTTCCTTTTGAAACAACCTTAAACTCTTTTTAAAGATTTATTTCCCTATTGAACATTGTCCAAACACGCATCAACATGAAAACAAGAATGTACAAGGTTCACTACTCCATAGGAGTATCTACATCCTTGGTATGGTTTGAAAGCAATAAAATACCACACAATCCACTAGAAAACAATCATTTGATGTGGAATACAATGAGTAGGATGTTCCCTTACACTCATGTATCACTATAAGAACAATACAAAAGTGAGTGTTCTTATTCTAGAACAAAATGATGTAATTAAATATTATAGTGCTTATTGACCCACTTCCACAAATTTTATCTTTCAAAACAATTATTATCTTTATTATGCAGAAGCTGGTAAGAACCTCCTGGACTTCATAATGATACTTAGTCTAATACCTTAGTCTATTTTTGATGCTCTATGAAAGTTCTGTTCACTTAAATTAGGTTTTCAAAACTGCTTTTTCATGAAGCTCCTTCATGAAGCTCTTTCACGAAGCTCCTTCACCAAGCTCCATCCAAAAATATCACACCCTTTATGAAGAAAATTTCCTTCATGGAACCTATTTTCTTCATGAATCTCACTTATCCTTTTCGACTTTACTACTCTTCACAATGCTTATAACATTCAGTTGAATTATAGACTTTGCAGACATCTTCACATACTAACTTCACGAACCAACTTCACGAATCCGAAGCCTTAATTTTTTTGTTAAGTCTTGCTAATATTATGAAGGGGATAGAGGCCTATTTAAAGGTGTTTCCACTAATTCCAGAACCTTTTGGGCCACATTATCACTATTTCATGAAGCTCTTTCATTTCCTTTGCAATTCTCCATTTTTCTCAAAGATCCATTGAAATTTCCCATTCACGATTATTTTCATAATTGCGGAGCCTTCAGTAAAAACTTTATGAGTCCAAAATGCTCCAATAAAAAAGATCCTCACATTCTCTGTTCATGATGCTCATCGCTATCGTCAAACTTCTCGTAAAATCATCATGTGCTCGTAATGCTCCATTTTTCATAACCATGAAGATCACCATCCAAATATTTATGAATTTGTGAAACAAATTTCATAAATAAAATCCTCCCAAAACTCACGACTTTCCATATTTTCATAATCCCTTCAAGGAAATCCACTTTTCACAGTTTTAGAAAAACTCCAAACTTGGGACCCCAAAAATTTGGAAAATAGTGGGAAATTGTGCCATTTTAAAATATGATTCGGAAAAACCAACCATGCTGATTCACAGTCATCCAAAAACATCTTTTCTCCCATTACAATCATATGTCTTTAATCATAATTTCTCTATACAACTTATGATATTTGTGAAATACAAATGAGAAAATCATCATCAGATTTACCATGGAAAGTATTGTAACTTCCCTATCTTCTAGAAAAATATTTTCTTCCAAATCAAATAGAATTTCTTAAGAATTGTGAATCTAAATTTTTGAGTATTAAGATCAGTCTGATCACCCACTTATACAAAGTTAAGTGATTTTATTTCTTCTCAAAATTCTTTGACAATGAAAGACATCATTCTAAAAATAACCACTTCTTACTTCCAAGAAACTTCTGTATCCAAATTGGTCCCAACAACACACATTGTGTCCTTTATTTTTACAATTAAATGATTATAAGTTATATAAATGAAAATATTTGATTGTGGGTTTCTATAATCACTTACATTGTTTTGATTAACTTTTAATCATGCTTAAAAACCCACTAGTGGTATAAAATTCATACCATAAAATTTGAACCATAAAATCTTTCTAAATGTTAGGAGTTTATATTTTTGAAAAAAGAGAGTATCATAAAAAAGTTATGATATAAGTGATAACATTAAGATAATTGATTTTATTATGATGTATGTTCCTAGCATGTTTTATGATTCATACATGATTAATAATATGCATTCTCTTCCAACACATGATTAATCAAACATGGGATCTTTTTCATTCTTAAGTTGGTTATTTAAGTGAAGTTTAATCTAACATAGGAACATGTCTCTTTTGAGTTAATCACACCTAGTTGTTGAGTAAATCTCATATAGGTGCCGAGTTAATCTCACATGAGCCTGTTTTGTGTGAGTTAATTTGATGCAGTCCAATATGAAGTTAATCCTTTACAAGGGTTTCTTCACTAGTTTCATGTCCCATAGTTCCATTTTAATATGACACAAACCCCTATGCCACTTGTTTAATATTACATGAGGTTTAGAAAACCTCATTTTTTTCTATGTAGTGATGTTTTAAGCTTAACCAAGAATTTCGTTATTTCTACGTAGGCACTAAGTTAGTCTCACACAGCGCACCGGGTGAATGGTGCATGATCCATACCATAGGACACCAGTGTGATATTAGACTCACTTATTCCTATGTCAGTTTAATCTTATTCTAGACCTATTATCAATCATAATAGGTGAATAGAGGTTCCAAGTGAGTCGATAAATATGAAAAATAAGGGAAAATATTATTTTTCTTAAATTAAATAATGAATTAATTTAAAGAATTTAAAAATTGTTTATAAATTATTGAAAAAGGTATAATGGGGTATTTATTAATTTATAAAGGTGAATATTAAATAATTAATTATAAAATGTTTATAATTAATTAATTAAATTTTTTTGAAACAATTATTTAACACCCCATAATATTAATTATTAATATTGGATAATAAGATTTTCAAATTATATGTCATGCCTTATAATTTATAAATAATGTTTTTATTTAGAAATTATATGGGTAATTTATAAAGTGTTTAAAATTTCAAAATAAATATTAATATAAAAGTGTTATACTTAAATTATGAATTGTTAAAATTAATAGCCTTATTTAGGAAATCATTTAAACCATATCAAAAGAAGTTTTTATAATTGATTTGATCAAGGTTTAAATAATATTAAATATATGATATTTAGATTATGTGATTTTTTTACATAATAAAAATTGAAATATAAGATTCTTATATTTCATTTAATATCATATATTTAAATTTAATTCCATATAATGAATAATATGGAAGAGTTCATATTAAAAATAAATATAAAGTGTTTATATTTATGTAATTATGAAATGTCCATAGTTTTAAATAAATTATGAATTTTTTATAATTAACTTAAATATGAATTTATCATATATAGTGTATCTATTATTTGAATATTTAAATTTTTTGTTTATTTAATTTATCCCCTTATTTATTATTCATGAATATAATTGTTATATTATGAATGGGTGTATGATTTAGTTTAAATTATTAAACTAATTTTAAATTATCCTACATGCATCAAAGGAGTTATATGATTATAATGGATTTAGTTTTCTTAAACCTTGAATTTGGATTGTATCAAGTTATGAACTTGAATTAAGTAATTAGTTATGATTTATATATATTTTGTGTTATCGTTATGCTGTAATTAATATCTCTATTGAGTAAAGTATCATTGGGTAAATGGATTTTGGGTCAGACTACTCACTGGCCTGAAAGCTTATTGCTTGTCTAGAAAAGTGAGGGTTGATTATTTGTGGGCAAAGTATTACTCATGTAGGGATTATCAATTTCATATAATTATAAACCTTTATTTTAAAGGGTTTTATATACCTTATACATGAGATTCATTTTGGTATGTATAAATATAATTGAATTTTAATTTGGTTTAGTAACACAGGATATGCATAGTGTAAAGAGTTATAGAGAAATATGGTTTGAACATATTGATTTGGTGAAAGGAATACTATTCTAAACTAAATAATTTTAAGAATGTATACATGTAAAGGGAATAAAATTAGATAATATGGTGAGATTAAATCCAATTAAAATACTAATTGTTATATTCCTTCCAAAGTGAAACTTTTCAAGACCTTGATCATCCAACCTGGTAGCTAATGCCAAACATAGCTACCATTGGAATATCTTGTGTATATAAAGCATGCAATGGGTGACCCCAATAGGATTAAGTACTAGTTATTAGCATTTTATTTGGGATACACATAGCTTAGAGATCTTGATAGAATTACGTTATCAAAGGAATAGATTTGGGTTTATCCATATGATATATTTGGGTAAAGGGTTGTACACTCTACAATACAAGAGTTATATATGATATGATAAACATAATGGCCTACCTAAATAGCTAAGTGGAGAGATGAAAACTAAATTGGACTCATTTCTTAGTGAAATATGAATCCTGGACCACTAATGGACATGTTAATTTCAAAAGGGGTGATCATTTTAGTGTGTTATTTAATAAAATTATTCATTAAATATTTATAAAAACTGATACTTATATGATAAAATCTTCCATTGGAGATGAATATATTCATCATCATCAAACATAACTTTGAGATCAATCCAATAAAGGATAAAATTAATGTAAGAAACTTATTAAACCAGTACTAACTTAAGAAATGTTATTAAGTTAGAGAAAATATTTGTGTTAAAGAAACACCTTCCTAAAAACTCTCCCTAATTTGATATTTCTATTTCAGAAAGATACATTTAAATGCGTAGTGAGAACCCATACAATTAACTTCAAAAATGGAATCTTCAAATAATCCCCCAACTGATCAAAAAAAAAAAAACAATGCAAAAAAACATGGCATGACTATAGAAGTGAATAAATTCCTAAATGATATCCCTGATCCCCTTATATGTAACACACAACTATATCTAAGTAACATAGATGAAATCACACCACAATATCCTTTACCAGTGATAGGTCTAGGGAAAGACCAATACTTTCAGGATAGGTCTATGACATCAAGGGTAAGATGAAGACTGAGGTAACCTTATATGGATCTAAATATGAAGTTTAATATTACCTAAAAATCATTGATAGTAAAATATTCACCATCAAAATTCATAAAATTCTAGTCTATACATGAGAAAAAACAAAGAGTGCTGGTTTAATCTAGGATATGTGGACCCTACATCCCATTCATATTGACCTTATATTCAAGGTACAACTCATTTTCACATTATTTTACCTAATTGAGTTTCCACTCTAAATCCTTTAAAAATATTGTTTACACATATTTCATTTTATATAAGAAAAAGGAGGGAAGGAATTACTTATTTAGTTGCCCATCTTGTGTCCCTCCTAACACCTTAGAATTGATAGCCTTCTTAGACCCCTCTAAGATGAAAATATTATACTCTATCAAACTAGGTTCATTCCCCATTGTCCTTATAATCATGGGTTTGAAAAATAATGAATAATATTTATGCTACCTTCGTCTCTTCACATTTCTAGAAAAAGAAATCCCAATTTCTTCATTTGCTGAAGTTGCTAAAAAATATTCAGAAAAACATGATTCTTTATTCCCTTTTTTTTCTGATACCATAGTGAAAGGTTAATTCTTTAAATATATCATCTTTATTTTCATATGAATCCAATGAACCACCATCTGGGCTAGTGTCCAAGGATTCTATAGAAACCTCCGTAGAGCCCCAGACTATCCCAAAACCATTCGAATGATCATGATTTTTATTCTTCCAGAACTTCAATCTCTACCAACCCTTATTATATTTTTCTTGAATATCCTCATTTAAAATTTTAAAATGGTTGTTAAGATTGAATCTTAAAAGAACAACCTGATTTGTATTATATTGGATGACTGGACCTTCAAAAACATATGAATCTAATTTACTAGTAGGTGAAAACTCACATTCTCTTTAATCTTGTTTAGTAAGCTTGATCATAGTTATATCTAAATTAGTATGAAAACCCAAGAAATAATGAGAGAACAAAGTATTAAGGAGGTTCATTGATGTAGTATTTCCTATATTAATAAGAGTTCACACCACTAGATTTATTATTTACTTATGCAGTATAGATGGTCGGTCTGGAAGGTCTTTTATGGATACTCCTAAAGATACTAAGAATGTGAATTCATTAGATTGATAATAATTCATAGGATAAATTTATTATTATGGAGTAGAATCTTAGGGAAATTTACTACACATTTGAGGGAAAAATATTTAATCAAATTCAACACTATCAACCTATCAATGTATCCATTTTTTCCATCCTCCTCTATATCCAAATAGAAAGGATTCAATATTCCTACCATGGGAGAAAGGGAAAAAATCCTTAAACTATTCGATCGATCTGAATCATTAGTTATATTCAAACCTCATCAAAGAAAAGTGGGATTGATTTATAGGCCACTATGAAAATGTTGAGTTCCTTAAAAAAATATAAAGAAATATTCCTCATACTTTCAAGACTCTAGGGAGTAAAGTATTGACACTGTAGGTCTTCCCATATGACTACGCCAACTCATTGAATTTTCCTATGTAGAGATCTCCTCACAGGACTACACAAATGTGCATTACGATTCCTTGATATTGGTAAAGATGAGACCCTCTGAAAAAAATCTCAATGATTTCCTTGCCTATGAAACATAGAGTAGAGTTTTATCCAAGATTCACATCTAATTTCTTATCAATACTTATATTCATTATCAACCACAATCCACACAACTTCTAGAGGGGGCCGTGATAACTCAATCTAAATATATATTCATGACACTATTGGATGACTCAGAGTATAATTCTTATGATCAATTCAAATATAATGACCAAAATAATTACCTACAGACTAAAGGAGAGACTGGTTATGGAATGGTAAAATTAGACTAGGAATATAGACCCAAATAACTATGGTAAATGGTTCACTATTCATGTGGATGTCGAATGACCATAAAAGAAGGTGGAATTGATAAATATGAGTAGATATTCTAGATTTATTCTAGGCCCTCATCAAATCTTCCTCATCGATGAATAAAATGAGTATCTATAATGACCCTATAATCCTAAAAATCTATATCTGACCTTCAAAAAAAAAAACACTTAACCACAAGATCCATGGAGAGTAGTGAATAAGCCTCTTGAAACTCCTAAATCAAGATCATAATTATTAGTTGATCATAAGAGATACTAAAAAACTATAAAAAAATATAAATTTTAGGAAATTCTATGAGCCACTTGGATAAAAAAACTGAATTCAAACCCTACCATACTCATTGATATCCAGTCGAAAAACATCATGATTAGAGGGATGAGTCCACTAAATAAAAAAATCACTGAAGTTATTCAAAATTGAATATAGATGCCTATATGAAGCATATAATGATTAATTAATGGTTTTAAAGGTATTAAATGCATGATTGTCAAAGGATATTTATAATCTAGTAATATATATTCTCAATATTATTAGGTATATTAATAATTTGGAGACACTAGAAGTTTTATTTAAGGATTTTTCTAGTTGTGGAATTCATTATGTTGGAAATTATTTGACAATGTGAATGTGTTTAAGCAATATTTATTGCATTTTTTAAAAGTGTTTATGAAATATGAACAAGTCATATGATGTCTAGGTTCTGGAGATGTATAGATAATACATGTGAGTTAAATTTCAAACTAGAAGAAGAAAAAATATTTTATGATTCAAAAAAGGTTTATTAAAAAAGTCTAAAAAGGTCATTGAAGCCAAGTGTTGTAAAAAAGGAAGGACATTGTTTCCATATGATGGGATTATCTGAGATACCTAAAAGGATTTTTAAAACTCAATGGATTTTACATTTCAGATAGTAGTGTTATAGAAATTTATTCTTCAGTTTAAAAGTGTATATGATACAAAGTATATTTTTTACAAATTTTATAAATATACAGGAGTTCAAAATCAAGGGAATAATAGATAAATCTTTTAGTATGAATTCAAGTGATGAAGAAAAGTGATGGCACATAAAAATTTTAAATGTAAAGGAATACATCAAGCTTAGATGGATCTTATTAAAGGATGTGTATAATTATATCATTTCTCTTATATGATAAGATAAGTTAGTTATTAATAAGTATTTTTTACGAATTATATGAGATGATGAATTGTGTACACATGGTTTTTGTTTCATCAGATTCCATAACATGTTTTTAAAAGGAGAAAAGGAATAAAATGTCTTATTTAGGATAAAAGATTTTATCCATATGTTTGTTAAAATATAAGAAATTTATATTGCACCACCATCAATGGACCATTTTAAAGAATAAATTCTTATTTTCATAGAAATGATACTAACACATAAAATAACATATATGATACGAATAAAATAATTTATTTATTAAATATTATAATAAAATAAAATAATATTTATTTCCTAAATAAATAGGAGTTTTTTAATCTTATAAATTTATTATAAAGAGAATATGACATTTAATATGTTAGTGGGAGATTGTTTGGACTTTGAGAATTTCAAATTTAACAAATAAATGTTTATGCCAGTTTGAAAAGGGAATGTTACTTTATATCCTAAAATATTTTAGGATATACTAATAAAGATAAATTTAAGGAGTTATATTTATTTACTATAATAAAGTGAATATCACTTTATCCTAAAGTATTTTAGGATATTTTGTTAATTTAACAATGTAGATATTTATTTGAGTTACCAAAATATTACAAGGAAAAGTTTGATGGAAAGGTTTTCAATGATGATTATGATATACTTAGAAAGAAATATAAGTAGAAAATTTAAGTGATTAACATAATAAATTTTGATTTTGTGAAGTTAAGAAGTTTTAATACTATGTTGAAAGAGTTAAAAAATAAGAATATGATTCCTATGTGTCACCATTATTTAAACTAACTTTATTCATAGATGCTACTCACTAAAATTTTTATTAGGAGGGTTTTATTAGGTTGTCACGTAGATATGTGAAAATAATTACATATAGACGTGACATATCTTTATGATGTCATTACTTTAAAAAATCTACCAATGTTTTGAATTTATGTTTTTCCCTAACTAACAACAATAAAAAAACCATTGAATAGTGAAAGTATGGGATCGATCCCATGAGAAACAAGGAATCCTAAATATGATCTCTAATCCAATTGTTAGGTCTTCATAACCTTGTTACTAAATTTTTAATTGAATAAATTGAACTAAACATAAGATATATCATATTAAACTTAAATTAGTTTAGTGAAGGATGAAGAGAAGGAAATTAATATCCAAGGATGGTTTTCCATTATTCAAGATAACTCAACTCCACTCATGAAATAATTCAAACCACTATCTGTGAGAATTATTGGGGGTAACCATCCTAACTTGGTCGATATAAATTACAATTACCTAACCCCATATATTCCTTTGTCTGAGGTAGCCTAAAAAACACATATACATTAAGTTCAATCTCTAAATTAAAGGTGGAAATAATTCAGTACTCAATACCCACTCCCCTCTATCACATTGAGTTTCATCCCCTAAATTTTATCAACCCCTCTAGATTACCAGGGTATATGATTTAGAATTATCATAATGAAATACTAATGAATATGATTAATTCAAAATCATAGAAGAGCACAATTCAATATGTATAAATCCTCTTCATCAAATCCACTATATTTTATAACACTTAGATAATCATGGTAGAGTGGTTATAAACATTGAATAAACCATGAATCATATGAGAGGGAATAGAATAATTAAACTTGATTAAAGATATTAAGTAATAATGAAAATATTACTTGAATTATTTTTGAACTCCAACATACGAGTTCCAAAATAAATAATGAAAAGAAAAAGATAAAATAAATCCTAACTACTTATCAGTATGGTTAATGATGATCCTTGTATTATAACCTCTCTTTAGATGTTGGACATCAATATTCCACTTAGTCACATATATCAACATCTGTTATCCCCCCTATGATTGAAACTATCCTTATATTTATAGACAACACCATTCCTTCTATATTTCAACTATATCTCCTTCCATATCTTTTATCTTCATACATCATATCTATATATTCTCATATCTTTCTATTATATCTCAAAATTAAACTCATTGAACATGGATGTGACCCAAGTGCATGAAATATTTAGATGTTCCCCAAATAATATGTTATTGCACATGCATGGGGATAAAATATTGAAATTTTATATTTATAATAGAGATAAATACTATAGTTTAGCCATTGATTTCAGTGGAACCCATACCTATCAACCAAAATCTATTACAAGGTGAGGGGGATATGGTGTAATGATACCTTCTATAAAACCTCTTTCATTACCAAAATGAGACCATACACCATGAAAGCACATCCAAAACAATCTCACTCATCTAATTTCTTCTATAAATTATGATGCAATACTATTCTTGTAGCACCAAGATCCTCGATCTATTAAACCCGATTTACTGAAAAATCACAAATCTTTACATTGTCATGCAAAACATACACAAAAATTATCCAAAATACATAAAAAAATTCTCCATCTTCAAACCTACAGTGAAAATAAAACCAAAATTCCACAACCATATCCATGAAAACCAATACACCTCCTTCATTATAGAACAAAATTCAAAAATCAAAACACATCAACCTCATATAAGCCTCGATTACTTTTCATAAACACACACAAACCACCCACATAGAAATTATCCATGTTATGAAATAATCACATTCCTCATATAACTTCTCTTTAGGGGCCTAAAATGCAAGATTTAGTTTGGAGGGAAGCTAGTTCTCTTTGAACAGTAGCAGGACTCGAGATATCTTTGACAAAAATGATAGATCATGGCCTAGGAGGGATGGTGGTGGTGCTAAAAATTAGTCCAAGGAAGAAGAAACCCAAAAGTAATCAAAATGATTCAATTTATGTAGGTGATAAATAGTTCCCACATATTGAATATACCACATTGACAATTTCATTGAGTGGAGTCTACTATATCATTCAGTATGCACCCCACTTACCTTAATTATCTACCGTGAAACCGACCTTTACCCCTCTTTCCTTTCTACAGTGATGAACCACAATTTCCCATCACCAACACATGTCAAGAAATCGTTTTTTATATTTAACACCAATTCTTGGAACTAACCCACACCAGGCTAATACTGCTCTTATTTTAATGGTACTCCTTAGTTGGCCAGTGTAAAGGCTCATTTTTCACTCCTAAAAAGAATATATATTTTTTATATTGTAAAATTCCATCAAATATATATATATATATATATATATATATATATATATATATTCCTCATCCAAAATTATATTCTAAAAAATTATTACCCTTAAATAAATAAAACTATGAAAAACTCGGCATAATCCCTAAGTAATTAATGAATTTAAATTCAAAAATTATATGCATACAATAGACCTATAAAGATGTAATGAGTTTAAAAAACCTCTAAATATATAACAAACATTAGGTTGATTATGTAACATCCTGACCTAGGTTCCATGAAACAGTGCCCTGAGCCGATCGGTCACATGATCTCAGGCGCACCTCCCCGTATGCCAGAGGCTTCCGACTAGCAGTAAGGGTCTAGTAAGTCAGTCATGGGGAGACTATACCCTTTTTTATCAGAGTAAAACACCAACTAAAATAGATAAAAAATAGAATAAGCATATGTAAATCATAAATAGTACCAATGTCATAAGATAACAAAAAAAAAGTACAATATTAAACTAAAAGAGAAAACATGCTATACTAATATAAGTGTCCAAGTGCCTAAAAATGAATCTAAAAAATAAAGAAACTAAAGAATCCCAAGAGGGTCCCAAACCACATATGGTTCCCTTATCCAAGCTCCAATACCAATCAATAATCTAATCCAGGGCCCTTGCCCTTAACCTATCCTGCAACCGTAAAGTCTCTTCGGGTACCAATCAGGTAGTCCAAGTAGGGTGTGAGTACAACTAAATAGTACACCACCAACGGTGTATAAAAAAAATCTAGTAAAAAGTTAGTGTATACAGTTCTATAAAGAAAATAATACAATTAATAAATTAACAGTTACCACATTTTCATTTATTATTTATTTAATCATTTTAACTCCAGGGTTCCTGGGGATACCCATAACTCAATACTAACTTCATCTCATACCAGAGCCTGAAGTGTTCCCTATGTAATATCATATCTTAATACCTAATTAGACTCGTACCAGAGCTTGAAGTATCAATGATGACATGATATCTCAGTACCTGATTTGACTCGTGCCAGAGTTCGAAGTATTATCATGTGAGGCCGTATCTCAGAGTGCCTTTTTTACCATTATTTAAATTCACACATAAATTCCAAAGTTATCAATAAAAAATTCATAATTAAGATGACCATGTTACCATTCTTACTTCTCAATAGAATGACCATGTTCCCATTCTTTTACTCATAAGTACAATGAAAATGTTTCCATTTATACTTATCATTTGAATGACCATGTTCCCATTCATTTACTCATAATTACAATAACCATGTTACCATTAATACCACTCAATTGAATGACCATGTTCCCATTCCTTAACTCACATAATTAATTCATAATTAATTATCCACATCAATCCTATTACCAATTCAACAATTAGTTAAATAAATCAATATCCTTAATTAACTCCCCAATTAATTAAGTATCCCAATCCCATTAATTAATTAATTCATTAATTAATAAATAACATAATTCATAACCCATAATTAATTTTCTAGAATTAATTATCTCATTATAAATCTAAAATATTCATAACTAATTCCAAAATTAATTATTTTGATCATAACATCAAGGCACACAATTAATTCACATTTAATTATTTAAATCTAGCCAATTAAAAATCTCATAATTAATCCCTTGATTAATTATCTAGATATCAACTGCTAACACTCATAATCAATTTCCCCAAATTAATTCTCTAATAGTAAAACCCCTTAGTCTCATGATTGATTCCTCAATTAATCATCTATTTCAACAATACTTCAATAAATTAATTGGTCAACCTAATTAACCCAATTTTGGAAAATCAATTGCTAAATAATTCTACAAATTCTACAATTTTTCATACACACATTAAATCCAAATGAGAATTATATTTTAGAACATCTACCTCAATTAATTTATGGATTTTCATTCAACAAAAATTACCAAAATCCAAGTAGTAGAATGATGTAGATTTGTGTTCTGGATCTAAATCCCTAAATCAAGATAAAGGATATCAAGATATTATCAATATAGATCTAGATCTACAATCTTAGATCTAGATCTCACCAAAAATGTTTATATCTACATAAATAGAGGATAAAATCCATCAAAATAAAAATAAAAGATAGAATAATGATTGGGATATGTATTGGGATGAGATCTACTTACCGGGAGAAGAGCGAATCTTTGATTTGATCTTTGACTATTTAGTAACGGAGGTCAGACGACCTTGTAAACCATCTGGAAAGATCTAGAATTTCATAAAAACATTTAGTCACGATCCAAGGTTGAAATGGAGGTGTTTTGAGGGTTTTGATGATTTTAAAATAAATTTTTAGGTAATTAAAAACCACACACACAATTTTCTGGATATGGGCGAACAGTTAGGAAAACTGCATGCCAACCGTGCATACCTCACTATCTAGGGTCACATGTTTACCTGGGTTTGGGTGCATGATTTATAATACTGTGTGCTAGCCATGTGAACCTCTCTGCCTAGGTTCACATGGTTAGCTAGGTTGGGGGCACAATTTACCCTAACCGTGCACCAACCATGCACAAACCCTTTTTCTCAATATTTCTTAGAAACTCCACCCAAACACACCCCAAGTCATAACTCCTAACAAAAATACTTAAATAATCCTGAAAAGTACCTACATTAAATCCCAATATAACTCCATAAAAGGTCTATATCTTATATATTAGGCATTATATCATATATAATATGTTATACATGTTTTTATATTACAACTATAAGAAGTAATTTTTTATTTTTTTTTCAATTAGAAGTCAATTGGATGTTATTTTAGGGAGTTTATAATGTGTGAAGAAGTTTGGAGTTATGATAATATGGATGGAGATATACTATGAAAGTTTTAAAGTTGTAGCGTAGAAATACATCACGTCAAAAGAAAATGGATCACACTGTGAGTGGAATAATAGTCTAGGAAATGAAAAAGTCATAGTCTCCTTGGTATGTAAAGGTTATCTAGATGATTCATGACACAAGAACAAGGGTTATGATTTGAATACATGATATGTAAGGGTTTGAAACATGGTAAAGTGTTTAACTAAACAAGAATATGTAAGGGTTGATCTAGATTCTGGAATAATAGAAAAGTATCATACATATGTTTTTTCATTAACTGGGATACATAAGGGTTATAAACAATATGTAAGTATTTCTCCTTAGTTGTCTAATATAAAGAGTTGTTTTCATCATGAGAAGGATATAACATTGAAACACAAATGATTATATCCCATTGACCACTAAAGGTTCAATGTTCTAATATAATGTGTATAGAATCACTGAAATAAAATCCTCAGTGATGGTACTGTGTGTTTGCAATTTTTCATTTTTTTTTCTTTTGAGAGGGTGTTTGTTTTTTTATAGAGATAAATTTAATTGATTGAATATTTTTGATTTATTAAAATATTTTATATGGATTTGGGTGAGTTCATTTTTGAGGGATTAATTTTATGATATCCTTGAAAATTTTAAAACATTGAATTAAATTAGGATCCACATCACATGATGATTTTGATTAGAATTCATAAATGTGTAGCTTTTTAATCCAATTATTAACTAGGGTTATCATATTAATCAATTCCCATTTATGAAAGGTTAAATATTTCAAGAGAACATGTGAATTTTTGGTTCCAATAATCTATTAAGTCCATATTTTAAATAAAACATGTCATTAATCTAGGACATATCTTGTTTACTTTGCACAATATTAATTTATAGAATGTTAAATGAGAAAAAATATCAATCACTAAACATACCAAAATTGTGACTCACCCCAATGGAAGTTTTACTCAAAATTTGGATGGTTAATAATCTAGTGGGGTTGTTTATAGTGATGAGGTAAAAATGAAGATAAATAATAGGGTAATAAATGAGTATCATTGAATACATGCACACAAAAAAAGAGGGAAGAACTCAAACTTGAAAGAAATTTAGATGGGGTTAAGTAAAGTGGTACCAACATAATTAAAACTAGTATATGAGGATTAAGAAAGTGTATGATAATATGATTTGATAATTAAAATTTCATCAAATTTTAAACAAAATTATAACACGAACACATATAAGATAACAACAGAAAATTAAAAACAACATGAATATGAAAAGTTGAGGATATGTTTCTCTTATAAAAATAAGAGTATGAAAGGTCCTAAATTACCTTTATAAAGTATTTTTTATTACCAATTATCCTACAATTGTTATAAAATTACAACCTCTTATAAGGATAAGAGAGGCATTAATTTATAGTCTAAGGGATAGGGTTTGTTTCATATTAATTCTATCTAGATATTTTTATGGATATTTTTCTTATAAATATGGAATTATCTCAAAAAACTACATTCAATGTAGTTTTAGATATACATGTTGAAAGTCTACCCTAAAAATTTTATTTCCTTTGGACTCTTAGAGATAAAGATATTATTGTTTTCCTAAACAATGTTCTCCTGTCCTAGATTGTTCTGATTTTTTATATGTCATAAATGCGAACGAGTTTTAGGCCAGGAAGATGGAACCATATCAAAAAAAAATTATTCTAAAAATATTTTTTTCTATACCTTTACTACTGAAGTTTTTCAGATTTATTAAATTGGTGGATATGGTAAAAATTCAAGATTAGTAGGTTATCCTTCAATCTTGAGTATAATTGTGGGATTCAAAATATTTCTTATATTGGGACACTTATTTTTCAATTTGGTATTTTAAAATTTTATTCCAATTGGAATGGAGTATTATATGAATTTTGGTGGAGTATCATCAAATCTGGGATTCTATATTTGGATTAGAAAATAAAACACTCCTTATAGTGTATTCTAGATAATGAATATATTGGGTCTTCTTGAGTAATCCATATAGACCTTAAAATGTATAAACTATACAAATATTCACTTTAATATTTGTATAAAATATAATCCAGAACCATAAAAAATTATAATAACACAATTTGGATCAGAAAGGTGAAAGTTATGATCAATTTATCAAACTAAATTGCAATTGAATGAATTTAAATAATGATCTTTATATATTATTAGGACCAAAAAATGAACACTGATTGAAAATTTTGTATTTTTAAATGAAAATTATTAATGGGATTAATTTAAAATCATGAATAAATATATAATATAAACTCCCACAAACTTATACTAGTGCATATCCTCAGGCATAAAAAACACAGACACTCTGAAAAATCATTTTTTCTCATTAATAAATATTAAAATTTTGTTTTTTATAATAAAGGGGTCTATAATACTTCACTCATTCATAATAAATTCCAACACAAATCATTACTACAGTTATATGTCAAAACAGTTTCATTTTTTATGTATAAAATTATAGTTGGGAAATCCGGTCACACAAAACTCACACTTCTAAAAATGATTTGATGTTATCAACGAGGTTCACTTTTTCACCAATAAAAAGTTAAAATATAAGAATTTTTAAGAGATATCAACTTCCATTACTTTTATAAAGTGAAAAAAATGAATTTGTATTTTTAGGGGGTTTTATGTGTATAAGGGATGGTAGAAAAATAATGGTCAAAATAGGGTAAAAGAGGGGTAAAAACATCAAAATGAAAAAATAATGAATATTTTTATGAAATGGGACGTTACAAGGGCATGGAATTTTTTTTTAAAATGGATAAATATGTGAGAAAAGAAAAAATATAGATATAAATTTGAAGGGATTAAAATATGTACAAAACTAAAAATGACTCAAGAAAATAAGATTCAAGTGTTATTATTATTTTTTTATATATTTTTTATTTTTTTGAAATAATTTTTAATAACATTTATAAAAATATAATTTGAATATAATTTTATCCCCAAACCTCACTGAATGTCAACATATTCACCACACTTAAATTAATAATTTCCCTTAAGTATATGAAGACAAATTGGAAATCATGAAAAGTAATTCCAAAATTAAATTCATTCACCCCACACTTAAATTTAAATAAATAATGCAATGAAAAATCAATGTATATATTGGGTGGGAGACTGTTTTTTTCTTTTAATGTGGTTATCAAAAAAATTTATTTTCATAATCTTGAAGAATATTTCAAAAAGAGGATCAATATGTGGGTAATGGGAGGATATTTGGATATAATGATTCTTATGTGATTAATAAAAATTAATTTATCATATTAAAGTACACTTAAGTAATAAATTTATCTCAAAGGTCCACAAAATCAAGACTCACAATTAGGGGTGAAAAATCACAAGAATAAAAGATGGTTATATGTGACCTGGGCATGAAATATTGTTCCTAATGGTATGGAAAATAACATTTTCCAATAAACAATAAGCACTAAAAACTTATTTCTCTTGACACAAAATCATTTATCAAATTTTTGGTTAAAAAAATTGTGTTGAAAGAAAAAGTCTCTCGAATCCCCCAAAATTCTTGGAAAAAATTCTTAAAATATTTTGGTGAGTAATTATGATTTTTGTATTCTTTTTAAAAAACATTAACACAAAAAAGAAAAGAAAAACTATGGTGGATGAAGAAAGTGGTAAAAATAAAAAAAAAATTTAGAAAGTAATAAGGTGAGAAAGATATAAGAAAATAGAGAGTGATAGAGAAATACTAGAGAGTGGGAGAGAGGGGGATAAGGAGAAATATTTAAAATGAAATAGGTGCACCTGGTTTGGAATAGGTGGGTCACGTTATCCATCTGGCGGTGGGTCTACTCTACCAGTTTTGGATATAATGTAAGTTGATGTGGCTCCTAAGGCATGTATCTTATCATGTTGATTCTTTATCCTATTCCCATTAAATATGTATGTATTTTTATTAGAAAGGTATTAGACCCATACTGCACTAAATTAGAAAAAAATACTAATAAGAAAACGATCGTCTAAATGAGAATTAATCTTACCTAGGTGATGTCAAAATCGATAATTTAGGAGAATTATATTATCATCTTCATGAAATACCTTTTATTGGATGTTTCTATTATGGATAATCTTAGTTTTTTCCTTGTAGAGATTTAAATTCTCATATAATTCAAGTAAAATATCCACTAACTTAGTCAATACTACTCACTTCTTCTTACCTATTTTTTATAATCAAAATTTCATGATTTTACAACCCAAAAATTATTTATGTTAGAGTTTTACTAGTAAATGAAACACTTTTCCTAAAATAATCCCAAATAGAGAAATCCCAATGGGTTCTTATAGGTAGTTCAATATACCCAAAGTGCCTCACCAAGTTTTTTAAACCAATTATTTCTTATGGGTTTAACAATTCATTTAAGTACTATTTTTAACTACCCTAGTTTAACATTAATCTAGTCCATTTGTTTGAGGGTGATAATATTTTTTAGTTTTATATATAAATCCATGTTTTTCAAAAGATATTCCATGGTATTATTGTAGAAATGTGTTCCTAAATCAATCAAAAAATCATGTGGGGTTCCGAACCTATAGAAGATGTGTGTTTTGAGGATCTCAATCCTAGTTTTTTCATCATCCTTCTTAGTGGGTTTGTACTTTACCAACCTAGAATCATAGTCAACTATGTATAATATGTATGTAAATTCATTGGAAGGAGGTAATGGACCCATGAAATATATACCCTATACATAACTGCTTTCATTGAAGATTAATGGTTTTTAGGGTATTTCATTGATTTTAGAATTTGTACCAAATTTTAATCATGTGGGACATGATTTATAGAACTAATTTGAGTACTTAAAGAGTGAATTCCATAAGATTATTGAGTCTAAGAACTTTCAAGAGGTCCTTTTTGGTCAAAATCTTCCACCTACAAGAAGTGAATGAAAGAATACCAAAATTTTAGGAGTGCTATTCTTTAGAAACATATTTCCTAATTACAATGTTAGAACTAGTTTTCCAAAGTTTATTATATTCCCAAAAATAATATTTTGATTTCTTTTAATTTTCTTTTTTTTAGAATAATTTTCATTAAAAACACCACTTACCAAGTAATTTAAAATTGAGGCATATAATGATAACTTCAGAGTGATAAATGAGAGTTGTTTAATGGGATTGAATTTTATCCATTTTTTTAGAGGCATATTAGATGAAAAATGGAATATTTTATTTTATTTGACCAACAAAGTACCCTATGAAACTATCATATTCATCATAAATAAGTTAAAAGGGTATGGACTAGTCAAAATATTAAATGAGTGGGGTAGTTGTGAGTGAACTTTTGAGTTCAATAAAGGCCCCCTTTAACAATCATAAAAACTAAATGGAAAATCATTTTAAAGTAACTGAGTGTGAGGGAGAAAAATATTATTGAATTTATGGATCAATCACTGATATAAATCTTCATTAATAAGAAAGTAATGAATGTCACAAAAATATATGGGTTTAGAAAGTGATTATATAATCTCTATATTGGAAAAATAAACTTTAATAACCCCATAAGCGATAATGTGTCCTAGAATAATCTCACTAGTAACCATGAAATGATATTTTTCAAAATTAAATAGAAGGTTACATTTAACACTCTTTTATAGGACCAGAGAGTGTAATATAAAAATTATTTGAATGAATCACTATAAATGGTAAATTCAACCATGAAATCTTCTAGGATATTATAAATGAATTTAGAAAATGGTGCTTATAATACCACTTTTAAATGTAACAAGATAATTTCAAAGGATGAAAGGAATTATAATGTATGTGTATATTAAAAAGGGGTAAGTGAACACCTTTTTTTGTCCTGAGGAGCGATTAGTATTTGTAAATATTTAGTGTATCTATAAATAAAGCTATGGTGAAACTTTATTATAATTATTTCTTGTATTTAATCTATAAAAGGGAGTGAGAAGTATTATTTTTTTGTTTTTCATTAAATTTTTAATAATTAATTCACACACACCATTTTTTTTGACTCAAGATAGGACTATTTCACCATATTCATTGTTAAAAGTAATTATACCACCCTTTTTAGGAACCACTTGAACCATAATAACAAATTCAATATTGAAAATAGTGTAGATAACACTAGATTGAAGATTCTTGGTAATATCTTCTTTTACTACCTCAAGTATGGGAAGATTATGTTTTATTTGAGTTTTCTTAACATATTTGGATGATTCTTATAGATGGATATGATGTATTCAAATTTAATGGTTAATTCCTGGTATGCTATCTAGGGTATAACCTAAAGCCTTTTTATTTTACTAAAACACTCGAATGAGTCCAGGAACCACAATTTCATTAAGTCTAGATGAGATTAAAATAGGGTATAAATAATTATAGAATAGGAATGCATACTTAGAGTGTATAGGAAGACATTTGAATTATGGTGTTTCATTGACATGTGAGATAATCAAACTAAGATCAGAAATGGATTTGTAATTTTTTTAACTTCATTATTTTTTAGTAATATATAATGTAGAACAATCTAGATAAGTGGGGATATGTGATTCTAGATATATTTGAATATCATTTATATCTATTGAGTTCATAAATGAAAGTTCAATATCAACTTCTCCATTTATAAATTGGTTACTAAGGATGGAAATTTGAAAAACTCCTCTATCATTAGAAAAAGATAAACATGATGAATCGGGCTTTAACTCACTCTCATGGAGACTTTAAGAAGAATAGATAAAGAATGCAAAATGATTCTCTGATGGGTATCACATGAATAGAAACATATTAAACTTGACTAGTTTATCACCAAATTCCATGGATAAGATGCCATTATGGACATAGATTTTGGTTATATCCATAATCAAGAAAGGTATTCCTAGAATTATACGGGATCGATAAGAATATGTCTCAACTTTCATTCTATGGTCATAGAAATTAGCTGGGAAGATAAAAATATTGAATTAAAAAATAACATCCTTGATTATTCCTTTAGAATTATAAATGATCAGATAGTCTAAATTTATGAATATACTGATTGGTTGAATAAAAATAGATCAAGGTTAGAGAATATGGATTTAATAATTACATTGATTGAGTCTTATGGGTCTATGAGTAAATCATCAAAGTTGGAACTCCCTATTTGGCATAGAATTGTAAAGATCCAAATATGTTTTCACTTATTTGGAATGGAATTTTGGGTAAAAACTTTTTCAATGGTCCTATATTGTATCTTATGGTTTCAAAATTCCATTAGAAACTTTTCACACTTAGGATTTTTTGATGGAATCCAATAATGGAATGTTAACTTCAACACATCTAAACATGTATAACATTTCCAGATATAGTTTAAAGGATTTATTTGTGACAACCTTGGTAATAATTGAAATAAATAAATATTAAAATTTATAAGTATTTATTTTATTGTTTCATATGCATCATACTTTTATAAATGACTTTATATAATGTTTTAAGCGAAAAAGGAATAGTTTTATTAATTAAATTGTTTTTCCATGCATTACATGCTTTTAATTAATAGTTATTTTTTTATTTTTAAATTTTAACTTGATAAAAATTAATTTATTTTTGGAACAAAAATATAAAATATATCATCGGGTTAATTTTTGGGATTTTTCTAGAAATATTGCTTTTGAGTGAATAATGAAGAAATGTTGATTTTCACAAAAGTATCTTTTATTTTCTTTAAACAATGTAATTTAAAAGTACCATTATATTTTTTATTTAGTTTTAAAGTAAATAATAACCATTTATTTAAAAATAATCTAAATAATTAAATCATAATCTGCATTATATTTTATTTTTTTATAAGTTCATCTTTATGCTTAAAAACACAACTTTCTAAAAACTATTTTTATGTGTTTATCTAAATAATATAAAAATTAATTTATAAAAATTATATAAATTAAATATTGAAAAATTTATTCCATATTTGGAATCCTTATTTTAAAATTTACTAATGATTTAAATTTCATTCTTGTTCATTATGAATAATAACTATGGTAAACATTTGTCACCATGAGAAATGGGAAATCATGTTAATTAAGGTAAATACTTTGTAATAAGAACACAAAATTTCATATTGAATCTTATTTTATGATAATATTTTTACATTAATAACCTTATATTATAATTTTAATTTTTTAATTTCCACTTGACCATGAGAGTGACTTAAAATTATTTTAAAACTTTAAATAATTACAAGTGTTCCACTTCCCTCACTTATAAAAGAGAACCACTTATCCTCTCTTACTCACACATTTTGAGAACTATAGTTCATAAAATAACTTCCAAAATATATAACCAACACCCCTAAACAAATATTAGATGTCTTTGAGCCACCAAAATACCAAACCTATATGGATTAAGGTGTAAGAAAATGGAGGTTTTCCAAAGTGGTATAAATCTTAACCGAGTGTTTTCATGTTAATTTATTATTTTATCTCCTTTAAATAATCCTTAACCATTATTAAATAATATAATAAGTATATTAAATATAATTAAATTTTATTATTATTATTTTGAAACTGTTTTTCATCTCATTTTTCATCCTTTGGTAAATGTAAACATTGCTCATGTGTATGTGTGGACTACCATCTCCATGAAACGATGTGTATCATTTTTCATAACCTGATCACATGGATGGATAAAATGATGAAGAAGTGAATAAATATGATTTTATATGACATAATTATGATTTTATAAAGATAATATATTTTTTACCTTCTTACCTTACTATCTATTAGAAAATGATAATGTCGCTCATGCGTACATGCGGAATACCACTTCCATGAAGCAATGTTATTCATTTTTAATCTCCACCTTAGAAGGATAAATATAAGGATTGAACTAATTAGTAGATATATCATGTAGAAAATATTTATCATTCTTTAAAATTAAAATATTATCTACTTTATCTCTTTTCAACCCATTAGTAAAATGAAAGCGTTGTTCATGTGTACGTACAAACTACCATCACTATGAAATGATGTGGTTTATTTTTTATGACCACATTAAATGACTGGTTTTGAAAGTTTATCTAATATATAAATATGAAAATTATAACATGTTTAATATTATGAAGTTATTTTAACCATAACCCCTTTGACCATGGTTGACACAACGATGTTATTTTGAGACCATAAATCGAATTTCTTCAAAACGTCCAACATGAAATTAATCATTTTTGTAACTAAATAAAACATGAAAACAAATGAAATAAAGGTAATAATGATAATTTAATGGACCTAAAATTTTTACTAATAAAATATTAAACTAATATAATATTATTACACAAGAGGATATACATATGAATGAAAACAGTCAGTACTCGAGGTAAGATATTTTTTCCATTAAAATGTTGTTTTAAATGTTTTAAATATTTCTCCTCCATATCCATGTTATTTTATATATGTAAATAATGTTATTATTTTTGAATAAAATTTTTTCAATGGTTATTTTAAACTATAATTTTCTTTCATTTCAATGATTTAAAATTTAATCTTTTCAACTTTTTCCATATGTGTTATTTTCATCTTTTTACAAAAGTAAAAAAATAATATTTTTTAACAAATATGGCTTAAAAAACTTTTCCTACCATCATAGCTGTTATTCATAATCATTATTAATCTAAAATTTAACATTTGGTTTTAAAGAATATAATATTCCTTATCTTCTTGAATTTTTTCATTTTTAAGAGTTTACAAAGAAATAGGAAATATCTCCTTATTATTATATGAAAATGGAATGTATTTTTATTATAGGTTCAAATGAGTTTTACAAGGATTTTATGTTGAAAAGGTAAAATATTATAATTTTTTTATTAATTATATGATAATTAGGTATTATAAATAATTATAGGTGAAACCGATATAACTCATGATGATGGGTGCACCCAATATAGATCTCCAATACATTGGATAATGATTTATTTTTCAAAGGTGGAAAATGTGGGAGATAAATTGGTCAATTACTCCTATAGAATTTACTAGGATTTTAATATTCTAACATAATTAAAAAATTAGTGAACATGGGTTATGAATTTTATGCTTCAAGATACCTATATTATTTAAAAAAAAGGGTTTTTATGGAAATATTTTTATTTCATGAGGTAAGGAAAGGTTTTGAAATTTTAAATGTGAAAGGTTTGATTTTTAAAGTAATGTTTTAATAATTTTCTACATACCTCAAGATACCTCCATTTATTTTCGTATGATTTATAATAGGTTTCAAGGGTTTTAATTGTGTAAAGATTTATTTTCATTTGTGTAAATATTTTACTTATGTACTCAAAGTTTTATTGTGAAAAATTTAATATTACTCATGGGTTTTTATGTTTTTCATTGAACTAAGGAATTATTTTATTTTTATACCCCTTAATGAGCATTATTTTACTCATAAAATGTTTTCGAATGATTTTCATAGGGTTTAAGGATAATTATAAATTTTGGCAAGGTCAATATTTTTGCCATGATGACTTGGATTAAACAAAGGAAAAGTGTTTGGGATAAAAAATGAGTGTAAACTTAAAGATATATTTTTATGGAAAAATTGCATAATATGTAAAATCATCCACTTTATTAGGTATTTTTTAATTAATTATCTAAAATTATATATTTAAAATATCCTAAAAATGTAAGAAGTTGCAACCTTTTTTATAAATAAAGTAATTATGGGTTGATTATGTTATGAGTTGTTATAGTTCATATCATAGAAAAGGTTTAGATACCTTTAGTAATTAGAAGAATGTTAAAATACAATTTAAATATACTCTAGTTTTTGGTTATATAATTATAAGGTATCTTTTAAATATTTTTATGTTGCTTCATTTAATACATGTCTCTTCAGAATGGTTTTCTACAGAGGAAACATGGCTGTTAAGGTAGAAAGACATCAAATGGATAATGAAATTATGAATTAAAAAAATAGGAATGATTGGAATGTAGGATTTTGTAGTAGTATTGACTTATTTTATGAAATATATTAATGGTGGAAACCATAAAATAGAGATACCAAATTATCCACATAGGAATATGTCTATTATAGAGAATTAAAAGAAACAGAACCCTATGGAATTTGGTGGATCTTCAAACCCAGTGAAATATGAATAATGGATAAATAAATTGGAGAATATAATTATATTTTTTGGATATATGAATCATTAAAATTTAACTCTATCTATTTATCATTTTGAAGGTGAAAATGATCGATGGTGGTCTTTAGTTAAAAATACAAAGAAAAAAGATGCGATTGTTTATGGAGTGTAAATAATTTAAAGGTATTTTTCTTGAGAAGTATTTTATTAAAGTGATTTAACATATAATGGAAAGAAAATTTCTAGAGTTGAAAAAAATAAGACTCATTAGATACTTATGAGGAAACTTTTACCAGACTGGCCAGCTATGCATCAAATTTTATTTTGGACTAGGAGAGTAAAATTGATAGATTTTACATAGGTTTAAAACCAAGATTATGAGGGGCATTGGACTCTCATGAATTTAAAAGTTTTGAGGATGTTGTTAGTTGTGTTAATTATTTTGATAAGGTGTTTAACAACACTTATATACTTTTTTACAATAAAAGTAAGATATGGTCAAGGAGATTGGTAATGGATAAGAATTCAACTAATAAATATAGAGGTAATCCCCGCAAATATTCTAAATATGGTAAAAGAAAATTTATAAAATATTTGGTACTATTAGTAAAATGTTACCATTGTGGTAAGCTTCATTATTTGTCTTGTAAATACAATAAAAATATATCTAATTAGACAAGAAATGAAAAAATAGATATTCATCCAGCAGTGAGGTGTTTTAGTTGCAACGAGTTGGGTCGTTACACTAATACATGTCCAAAGTTAGTAAATAAAGGTGGGAATCATCAAGAAAAAAAGAAAAATGGCGTGGAAAATTATTTTTCTACCACTATGGAAGATGTTGGACCATCAAATGATTTGGTGTCAAGTACATTACTTGTTTATTCTTACTATTCTAATGTATTATTTGATTCGGTATCTATGCATTATTTTATATCTGATAAACTTATAAGTAAAATAGAAATACTATATCAATAAATGAATTCATAACTTTTAGTAAAAACTCTAGGGGTAGTATTAAGGAAAAAATAATTTATAGGAACCTTCATATTATTCTCTATAGAATAGGTTTTCTTGAGAACCTTGTTATCTTGCACATTTTACTGTTTGATGTTATTTTGGGTATGGATTGAATTTCAATTTATCATGCTAAGATAGATTTTTGGGATAAAAATTTCATATTCAATTTTTTTGAGTGAATTTCAATTCTTATATAAGAATGATTTCATACCTTTGATACCATATCAAGGATTTTAGAAACTAATTAAATATGGGAGTGAAAGTTATCTTGCATATTTTTAAAAAAATAAAGAAACTGTTCAAATTAGGGATGTTCGTATGGGAGTGAAAGTTTCTTGATAATGGTTCATATTATCTAGAACTTCTCCTTATGGTTCTTTGTTTTTGTTTGTTAAATATAAGGATGGTTCCATGAGATTTTTCATTGATTATAGAGAACTCAATAACATCAATGTCAAGAACAAGTATCCTTTTTTTCATATCAATGACTTATTTAATTAGCTTCAAAGAAAATATTATTTTTCAAATATTGTTCTCTAGTCTAGGTATCACCAATTAAATGTGAAGAAGGAATACATTCTAAGGATGATGTTCCATATTAGTCATGGTTATTATGATTTTGTGGTTATTCTATTTGGGTTATCAAATGCACCTTCAATATTTATGGGTCTTATGAATAGAGTGTTTTATGAGTATTTAGATAAATTTTTGGTGATTTTCATAAATGAAATCTGGGTTCATTATAAGATCTATGAGAATCATGAAAAACATCTAAGTATTTTTTTAAAACCATAAAAGAAAAGAAGCTGTATGGAAAATCTAGTAAATTTGAGTTTTTCCTACAACATATTTATTTTATTGGGACTATTATTTCAAATTAAGGAATACTGATTTATCCTACGAAAACTTAAGTGGTGAAAGAATGAAAAATACTTATAAATTTCACTACAATTATAACTTTTATTATATTATTAGGTTACTTCCAATGTTTTTTGTGAACTTTTCTTGGTTATCTAGACCACTGACCAAGTTAACTATAAAGTGAGTTAAATTCATCTTGACAAAGTAATGTGATGAATAATTTTTTAAATTGAAAATAATATTAGTTTATAATCTAGTGTTATAATTTATAACAAGAAATGGTGAATTTGTTATTTATAGTAATCACTGCTGGAAAAAAGGTTATACCAATAGTTCTCCAAAAAACCATGGGTATAGCTCACCCCTATACCCATGGTTTTTGTAAACCATGGGAATACGTTTTGTGGGAATTTATTTTTCATGAGAAGGACCTTTACTCACATTTCTCCAAAAACTGTGGGTATAGGATAAACTATGGGAATATGTTTCATAGGAAAAAACATTTCACAGGAAGGAACTATACCTATGATTCTCCAAAAAATTGTCGGTATAGGTCACCCTATACCCATGGTTTTTGTAAACCATGGGAATATGTTTCATGGGATTTTTTGGTGGGAAGGACATATACCCCTAGTTCTTCAAAAACCATTATTACAGGTCAACCTTATACCCATGGTTTTTCTAAACTGTGATAATAGGTTGCACGAGGAATTTTTTTATGGGAAAACCTATACCCATAGTTTTTCTAAAACATGGGTATTGGTTGGCCCATTATTTTTCCATAATAATAATAATAATAAATAATTAAATATAAATAAAATTTTATATTCGTATATATATATATATATATTTAATATAATAACAAAAAACACATTGTAGGATAGTGGAAAAGGTGTTGGAGTATAGGTGGAAGGTACTGGGATCAAATCCCGGTGGGGGATATTTTAATAAGGACCTATACTAATAATTTGACCAAACCGTTGGTATAGGTTGGCACATTATTTTCCTATAATTATAATAATAAAAATAAATTAATATATATATATATATATATTTGAATATAAAAATAATAAATGTGTTGTAGGATTATGGTAAAGTAGTTGGAGTGTAGGCCGAAGGTGTTGGGATCAAATCCCAGTGGAGGATGTTCTTTAAATAAGGACCTATACCCAAGGTTTGACTAAATTGTGGGTACCCATGGTTTGTTAAAACTGTGGGTATAAGTAGTTCCATTTAAATTGACTACACCAATGATTTAAGAACTGTGGGTATAGGTCTATCCTGATGGTTCCCAAGGCCACATGTCCTAAAACTGTGGGTATAGGCTATACCCATGGTTCAAAACCATGGGTATAGGGAATTTTTATAGCAGTGTATGCTTCTTTAAAAGGACATGGTTTTATCTTAATACAATATGATCGATTAATTGCGTATATATCACATCAATTAGAACTCCCTGAGAAAAATTACCCAACACAATATCTTAACCTTACTGTGGTGGGTTTTACTTTAAAAAAATGGAGGAATATTTAATATGGGAAAAAAATGTAAAATATATATTGACCATAAATGTTTAAAGTATTGATTTGCTCAAAAAGAGTCGAAAATGAGGCATAAAAGATGGTTGGAACTCATAAAGGACTAAAATTATATGATTCAATTTCATATAGTAAAATCAAAAAAGGTATGTGATGAATTGAATAAAAAATATAATGTATCATAAAACATGATAGATTTGTAACATGATACTTTGGTTAGTGATTTAATCAATATTGACATAGAAATTTTGAATGTAGGAACTACCACTTTTTTAGTTTAGGTGTCGATAAAGTCATCCTTGGAAGAAATAATTAAGAAGGCTCAAATTAAAGATCATGAATTTCAAGAAAAGGTATAATTAGTTATATATGGTAAGTTTCCAAACTTTAATATTGAAAAAATGTGTTTTTAGGTTTGGAAATAGGTTGTGTGTGCCAAGTGAATCCTAGTTGAAGAAATAATTTTTTAGTGAATCTCTTAACTCTTCATTTTATATTCATATTTTAAATACTATGATGTACAAATATCTTCATGAATATTATTTGTGGGAAAGTATGAAGAAATATATTTCAAGGTTTACCATGAAATGTTTTCTTTTCAACATATTAAAGATGATTGACAACTATCGAAGGGGATGACTCACCCTTTTTTAGTGCCTAAATGGAAATATGAGAATATATCTAGGGATTTAGTGGTGCTATTACCAAATAGATCTCAAGGTAATAATGTGATTTGGGTTATTATTGATCATTTAAGAAAATCAATTCATTTTATTCATATTTGATATACTATGTCTTCAGATCAATTTGTTAAACATTATCTTAAAGAGATATTTAGATTAAACAGGGCCTGTAACACCCCATATTTTAGGTACATAACCCTTTTATTAAGTTTTTTAATGTTATATAATACTTGGGTTGAGTTTCAAAAGTTTTTGGATTATTTTGGAGAGTTTTTAAGGGTGTTTAAGGGTGTAATATTTGAGAAAAATTAGTGTAAGCTGTGAAATGTTTCCAAAAAATCAGACAAGGAAGTTTTTAGAGTCACTAGGTAGGAATACAGTTGGTGTATGTCCTGAAAAAACCAGGAGAGTAAATGTGTGAAATGGTATTATTTAGATAACAACATTTCATGGTTGGAACATAGTGTGCTAAACCATGTGGCACAACCATGTGTCTCCCTGAGTGATTTCTAATTACATGAACATGGTTGGAATATATTTTATCAAACTGTGTGGCCTAACCATGTAACATGCATTAAATTAGACTTTAACTCACGTTTACTCCCTAAAACCCTCATTTATCAACTATTCTCATAGTCTATTGGAATCCTCTCCTCTCCTAGGCATCCTTAGAAATTTCCTTTGACCCAAAATATGATTTTGATGAATCAAAGTGCATATGATCTCTGAAATCAATAGTAAGTATATGTTTTCTATCTTTCATCTTTAATATTCTCATCTTCTCTCACCCATAATGTTATATCAAATCCATTATGGATATATCTATGATCTATGGTGCGTGTTTTTATGATATCATGATTTGTTTCATTAAAGTGAATATGTTTCAAGGCTAAATATAGAGGTCTCATGTGTTTTTATTCATTGTAATCATCTGTTGTGTGGTAGGTGGTTTCGATCCCATACTAAATGTTCTAGAACTTTAAGTATTGACATTTAAATTACTATCTATTACTTTTTTGGAAATAATTTCTTGATTTTAGTACCTAAATATTTAGTTTTAAAGTGATTCACATAAGGTGTTTGATAAAATTATTGAAATAAAATGGTCTTCTAAATAAATAATTTTTTTGAGAACTTGACATCTGTGGTTGGTGTGAGTTCATGAAATTTTATTACAACACCTTGTTGGTTAGGAGTTTGGGCCAATGTATAAGTGACACATGGTGGATTACATCAGGAGATGACTTGGTGATTGGATAAGTCATCACACATGAGTATTGGTAATGTCATTGGGAATTAATGGGTGTGTGAGTTACGGAATGATTATTTGAAGTGGTTATGGTTTTAGAAACTGTTTAATAATTTTATTATGAATATATTTTTAAATAGAATATACTTGTATTTTTCTATAAATATAAATGTGATATAACTTATTCTTGTTCTTAGTGGTGTGTTTTGGGATGCATTTGGGGATAACCTACTGATTTTTATACTAAAAGCCTTCTTGGGAACATTTATGTGTTTGTAAATGTTGTGTATCGAGATACATGTAAAGTAAAGGCGTTGTACTTCTCTAGTGGTTCATCATGATGCAGTGGAATATGGAGTTAGAGTTAGATAATGGATCTTATTTGGGGAGATTCTTGGGTTGAGACCACTTTATTGTCTTTGAGTTATGTTTTACTTTGAGGAGTGAGTGTTTCACCTTTTTACTTCATCCAATTATCTAATGTTTCTTTGTGGTTTGAGTTGTTTTTTGTTATTTTACTTTCATAATATAGTATTGTTTAAATTTTTTTATCTTTAGAAGGTTGTTCAAATTTCAGGGAAAATTATCCCCCATTGATCTGTATTCCCTTGTAATTTATTTCTAGCCTTTGGTGTCCTAGGGAAATCACCTAAGGTTAGTAGAACTACCACCTCTTTATAATCTAATGGTTGTGGGGTGGGATATTAAAAATTATATCAATCTTGGTTGATCTTTCATATTGGGATGATAATAAGGAGATATAAAATGGTAGAACTTGAAATTTATAGTAAAAATTGAGTATCTAACCTCTTTATACTACAATTTAAGTTACCAGGGTATCCTGGGTACAAAAAGTTTTCTAAGACACTTCTATATTTGTTTTCACCACATAATCATGGTTTTTATTGATGAGTGTATCATATCATAAATTAACATAGATAATTACCACTTGTAATACATTTTTCATCATTTATTTGATTATTTTTTTAATTTTTTTGATAAAGATTTTTATTTTTGATGATTTTAAATATTCTAATCCTTCAGTTACAAGTGATTGGTAACCAAGTAGTGTTTTGTTCTGTCTTTAGAAAGAATGGTTCTAGTTCAACAACTAGGGAACCCACTAGAGGAAGTAGCAACGAATGTGGTTTTATATAAACCCTATTAAAGTAAATATATTATCTAAATTATATTACATTATTTTTAAAGCATGAATAGGTGAAATCAGATTTCATAACTACACTATGAAAATTCATCCATGGAATTTTAGAAATAGAATCCACCAGTATTTTTAGGAGATTCAGGACCAGAACAAGTGGTGGTATGGCTAGGGAAGGTAAACAATTTTTTTTAATTTATTGAGAATCATAAAGGATAATAAGGTGAATCTAGTGGTTTATATACTAAATAATCTTTCTAGATAGCAGTGAGATATTATTTTCCAGACTAAACCAGACTAGACCTTGACATAGCTAGGAATTGAGGAGTTATTTAACAAATTTTTTTATCCCCACACCTTCAAGATCAAAAGGATGATAGATTAATTTAATTTTAATTATAAAATATATTTTTTAATGAGTATGAAGAATAATTCATGAGTTTTATGCATTTTTCTCTTGAAATTTTCTCTAGAGAGTACTTAAAGAAGAGGATCTTTGAGGCAGGGTTACGACCTGACATATGCTTTGGGTTGGTTGTCTTCTATAGAGAGTACTTAAAAAAATCTAGAATCATCAATAGTTACATGAATTGATGATTTTTTAATCAATTGACAAGATCCAAATGGTTCTCTAATATTGATTTATGATCAGGGTATCACTAACTTCAAGTTTAGAAGGAGGAAATTCTGAAAACACCTTTTTGATTTGTTATGGTAATTTTAAATATGTGGTTATACCCTTTAGTATTAAGAATAAACTAGTGGTTTTTATGGAAATTATTAATTATATATTTCATAGGTATCTTGAATTCATTGTAGAGGTATTCATCGATGATATTATGATGTATTCTAGGACCAAGGATGACCATAAACAACCCTTAGGAAAAGTGTTGGGTATCTTCTAGGAACACCACCTTTATGATAAGCTTTAAAAGTGTGTTTTATAGATACAATAGGTATGTTTCCTTGGCCACATAATTTCTATAAGATGATCCTTATTAGATCCTAAAAAGGTAAACACTTTTAGCTATTGTAAAACACTGAAGAATATATTTGAGATACATAGATTCATCGGCTTAGCATGGTACTACCAATGCATCATTCATGATTTTTCATGTCTTACCTCTCTTATAATAACTTTGACAAGGAAATGAATTAATTTACAATGGAGTGATGAGTTCCAAAAATATTTTCAAGAGTTTAAGGTTTGACTTACATCAATACCCATCCTTATGTTTCCAGAGTTAGGATAAGGCAATGCGGTCTATTGTAATACATCCAAATTTTGTTAGGAGTGCGTTATTATGAAGGGAGATCATGTTATAGCTTATGGGTCATGACTCTTATATGTGCATGAGAATAATTAATCAAAACATGATTTGTAATTATCTTTTTTATTCTGTGTCTTAAAAACTTGGTGTCATTATCTCTTTAGTGATAAGTTCACAGTGTTCATAGATCATAAAATCTTGAAACGCATATTCTTATAGTGATATTTGAATCTAAGGAAAAAAATATGGATGTAATACCTTTAGATGTTTGACATTTACTTGATTTATACCCCAGGTAAAAGAAATACGATGGCTGATGCATTCAGTAGGAAGTTATATAGTTAGTTTTCTGAAGGGAATTCAGATCAATGGTAGCTGATGAAGGTCATAGCTGATATACATCTAGATTGTGATGATCTAGGTTTGGTTGTAGTTTTTTTCCAATTTATTTTGTACCTAATTTAATGAAGTAGGTTAAATATGCTCATACATACACCTTTAATGTATAACCATGAGGATAAAACTCAATAATGGGGATATCATTTAGGAATAGAGATCTATGTTGCATTTTAGTGATCTGATTTTTGTTCATATGACTTTTCAGGAATAACTTCTTTATAAAAATCACCACTTAAGATAGGATACTTATCATGGCATTAAGAAGATGTATAAGTTGATGAGAATATTGTTTTGGTGGGTTGGTATGACAATAAAGGTCTTAGAGTATGTTCTAATATGCCTCACCTATAAGTATGTAAAAGTGGAGAAGCAATGTCTATCTGGTATATTACAACATTTACTTATTTATATATTGAAATGGAAATAAATTACTATGTATTTTTTTACAATTCTACCAATAATGGTTAGGAAACAAGATTACATATGGGTGATTGTGGATCAAATCATAAATTTGGCTCACTTTATCCTTATTTATGAATCCAATATGGTGGAAGACTTAAAAAAATTATACTTTTAGGGAGTTATAAAGTTACACAGTACCCTAATTTAAATTGTGTCAGATTAGGACCCCACATGTACATCTTTATATTGGAAATATTTACAACAAGAACTGAAAATGTAACACCCCGAGCTTCCATGATATGCTTCTCATTCAATAATGCAATAGCTTGCATTGTACGCAACTTCGAGTTCTAAAACACCGCGACTAATCAAAGTAGCTGTTATGAATAGTAATAACCACTTTTTAAAATTATAGAAATTTTATATTTCAAAATGGACTTCATTTTTGGATTCAGAATATCGAAATTAGCCTATGTTGAATTTTGGGTATTTTTCTGAGAACTTCTAATTTTTTATGAATAGTGAAAAATAATTAAAACAACTTTTTAAATAAAAATAATTTATAGTGATAAGTTATACTATTTAGTGGTTTTAAAGTATAATTAGAATATATTTTTACCATTTTATCCAATGGTGTTCATTAGAATTAATTTAACATTGAAATTGGGCATGAACAATTGCCAATCTTTGATATAAATTGTTTCTTAAAAACACGCTATTTGTTGTGACAATGGGAATTAATTATAAAATTAATTAATTCAACTTATATGTTTGGAATTTTGTAAAATAGACATCATTTTTGAATTCAGAATATCAATTATAGCTTAGGGTGAAATTTGGCATTGTTCTGAAAAACTTCAATTTTTGATGAATAGTGAAACCACTAAGTGGTAGTTAAATAACTGATTTTTCGTTTAAATGAAATATTACCACTTCTGTGATTTGATTTTCAAAAATCAAACATACATGGTTGTCATTAATAACTAAAATTTGGTTCAATGAGATTAAAATAATTTTTGGTGAATAGTAACTTTTAAGTTCTTAATCACGATTAGAGGTAATTAGTGTAGTTTAAGGTAAAAATAATGTTTTAATAATATGAGATGAGCTTGACACATGTCATACCCTCATTGGATGTGACATGGACGACCAAGACAATCCATGGGTCAACTTGGGGACCCCATGGAGCCACTTTAGTTGGAAAATGACATAAATACCTTTTATTTAATGTTAAAGTAAAAAATGACACAAACATGAAATGTTTTACTAAAACAATTTTTACATGGGGTTATACAAGTCATATTTTTGACTATAAATATTCATTGGAAATATAAAGAGATTTCCTAAATCATATTATTTTTTTTATAATTTTTAGACCTTAAATAAATTAAATTATTTATGACATCATTATGATGCAGCGATGACCTCATTATTTAACGATTTTAATAAAATGAAAATATAATGTAAAATCCAAGGCTTAAACTTGTCCAAAGACTATTGTATGGGTATATTTCGAACCCTTATCACCTTATCCTCGAATTATATAAGTGTGGGACATTTAGAATCCGAAAATCATTGTATAATAATGTAAACTTTACTTACTTTCCAAGAGTGCCCCTCCTCTCCACTTATAAAAGGCCCCCACCTCTACCACCTCATTCACACTTTCAAGCCATTTGGCTCGGCCAAACTCTGCCCAAATACTATCCCAACTTTCCCCCCTTACTCCTAGAAGCCTCACTTTGGGCAGAACACTTCCCAAGGAAGCATTTGGCTCAAATCAAAAAGAGTTACCCGATTTTGAGGTAATGTCTTCTCTAATGTTATTTTGTTTTATTTTGCTTCTCCAACCCCATAAAATCTTTTTATTAATTTATTTTGTAACAACACCAGTATCCTCAATATACTAGGATGTTTTTATAAGAATTATTTGAGCTACACTTACACACACCTACATCTAATGGTTAAATGACATACGGTTTCTGTGGATGGCGAATTTCTGCCTCACGAAACGATGATTGTTCAACACTCATATAACACCTTCAAAGGTGGCCATTAAGATGTCACTATATTTATATATGATATATAATATGTTTATGTATTCCTTATTCTTCTGTATTTCTCATTTATGGCATACTTTATGGTTTACATTATGGGTAAACGCGATATTTTCATTTTAGGAAGTGCGGACTACCACCCCCTCAAAGTGATTTGAATCGTTAATACCATATGTGGGATGTATAAAGGATGGAGTAAATGGTATTATATGATATATTATACTGGAATTATATTATACATTTATATCAGTATGATTTCATTCCATTAAATACGAAATAGAAATGAAAGTAGCGTTCATGCGTACGTACGGCTTACTGTCTCCATGAACGGTGCATTTCATTTCTTACCTCTAAATGTTACGTAATATTATGAATGAATGTATATACTGGATATATATGATATATATGATATCTACATCATGAATATAATTCTGGATATAATGGATATTTCACCACATGAACAACTTGTAATTATAAGAAGTTTATTGTTGACTCAAGTACCAAAGATCGACAGAATGACCGTTATTAACTTAAATAATTAAATAATGTTCATAACATGGTAATAAGGGATATAAAAGGAATAATGAACATGAAAAAGGTTCTTAAGTAAATATTAATTAACTCTAGTTTATTATTCATGAGGTTAAAGAACAGTCGAGTCAGGACAGGACGCAAGGTAAGGGAACTTCTTAACCCAACTTCCATTCTTTGGGTTAATCTCCTACTTTCAAATTATGCCATGATGTTACTATGTCCTATTTTGTATTTTTACTTTCTTTATGTGTACCTATAGTTAATACACATAATATATCTATTTTATTTTAAAAATGATCTTTTTAAGGACTTCGTCTCAATCTCCTTTCATTGAGGCATATTTGGTTTTATACACAACTTTCTTTTATACGGTGTATAAACCCCTTTGAATTTTACGTTTATTCAAAAGGAATCTTTTTTATACGAAGAGTTTTACTAAATGAAAAAAAGGGAATGTTTTTCTTTCCGTACATACGCGGCGACAACGACTTCTCCGCCGCCGTGACCATTATTTGAGTTTCGGCTTCCTCTACAAGCCATCACGTTTTTAATGAAAAATAAATACAAAGTTTTAACTTTATTTTATTTTGGTATTTAAAATGGTTTTGAAAGAGTTTTTATTATATCAATGTGTTGTATTGATATCTTGTGATTGAAATGTGGAAATGTTATGTTTCCTTTATGCATGTTTTATGTGATACGATTATGTTATGGTTTATGATATGTTTAAACCTGTTCATATGAGGAATGCATTGGACTTAATAAGTGACGGGTGGAGCCCGCTATAGCTCCTCGATGCATCGGCAGGTCTCATGAGACAAACTAGTGTCTTGGCATGAGGCCTTGAAAAAATCTTATTTGTGGTCTTGGCACGAGGCCTTGGCTACGTGGTTATGATAGTCTGGCATTATGCATTCCATCATTATGAAAGTGGTTATTGATATTGCATGTGATTATTCGACCAGTAGAATATCCATGTGAATAAGTAAATGGCATTATCTCATTTTACTTTTTCCATATTATGTTGAAGTTCAAGTTTAAAAGGCTTTTGTTTCAGTCATACATTGCCTTAAATGTTTATGTTTATTTATGAAAGCTTCCGCGATATTGTTATCCTTAATGAGCATCTGAGCTCACCCCTTTCAATGTTTTAATATTTTCCAGGATGTGAAGAAGTATTTTATGAATGACCTGCAGGGATAGTCAGAAGAGGATATGAGTGTGGACTATGGAGACTTTGTTATTAGTTTTTCACTTTATGATGTAATGTAACATTTATGAATGTATCTAGTGTTTCCAAGGCTACTAAACTAATCGGTCTTTCGAGACTTGATATTTTGTGATCATACCAATGTTACGAAGTAATGCACCGACTATGGGTAGCTGGGGTCGGGGCGTTACAGAAAATCCAGTTGACCATGAGCAAAACTTATCATACTCAAATGGATGGACAGTCTGAACAGTAAATCCAAATATTGGAATATATTCTTAGAGATTGAGTTATAGATTTTAGAGGCTCATATGAAGATTATACAACATTAATAGAGTTATCATATAATAATAGTTATCAAGACTCAATATATATGGATCCTTTCAAATCATTTTATGTTTATCCATATCGTTATCCACTTTGTTGGGTGGAAATGGGGGAGAATTAACTTAATAGACCTATCATTGTGTATGAGATAATAGAAAAGATTTATATGATCAAGAAAAGAATATATATTTATTAGAGTCATCATAAATCATATTTGGATCATCATCATAATCTACCATTATCATTTTATGTAGGTGATCAAGTTTTTTAAGAGTCTTTTTGATATTAGGACATCATCATTTTGGTAAGGAAAAGTTCCACCTCAGTACATTGGCCTTTTTGAGATACTACAATGAATTGGTGATGTGGCTTATAGATTGGATTAACCACTAATATTTATCCCTATATACAATGTATTTTATTTATCTTAATTGAAGAAGTACTAGCCTGGTCCTAACCATGTGATTCAATGGGATCAATATTTCACCTGATTCATGTAATGTAATTCAATAAAAATCAAACTAGAAAAAAATATTTGAGTAGTAGATAGAATAAAAAGGTATAGCACTGAAATAATAAAAGAAAGTAGACTCAATTACACCGATGTGGAATCAACCCACGCATCACCCAAAATAATCTTCAAGATCCAACTCTAAATCTCAATCCCACTATATCATGATGAATCAATAGATAAGTAAAACACATTGAATTTACCTATATCTTGGTACATGAAATCTATAAATGCACCAAAGTTCCCAAGAAGGTGGTGAGTATAAAATTCCATAGGTAATCCCCAAGACTTCCCAATACACACCACTAGGAATAAGAACAAGTTATATCTCACACACACACACATATCAAAATATATAAAGGGGAATTTTAAAAATAATTCCATAAATAAAAAATTATACAGTTTCCAAAACCATGCCCACTTGGCATCATCATTACACAACTCACACACACATGTATGACAAATGTCAGTCCCAATACTCATGAGAGGAGACTTGTCCCATCACCAAGTCATCACTTGATAGAATCTAGCATGTTTCACTTTGACATCGACCCGATGTCTAAACCAACAAGGCACCACAATGCAATTTCATGAACTCATGCCAACCATAAATACCAAGTTCTCAACAAAAACTACTTTCTTTTAAGCAATTTATAAAATACCTTATGTGCATAATTTCAAAACCAACGATTTAGGTACTAAAACCAAATAAATTTCTCAAAAAATAATTAGAGAGTGATTCAAACATCAATCCTTTAAGTTACATAATGATTTGAGTGGGGTAGAATCCACCTACCACACAACGATTGAAGAAAATAAAGAACGACACATGAAAACTCAAGATTTATAATTGAAAATTATTCACTTTAAATATTTTAAAAAGATATCATAAAAATACACATCATGGAACATATTTCTATTTATAATAGATTAGATCTATAGATCCATGGGATATAAGATGATAAGGTATAGAGAGAATAAGTTACAACAAGGAATTACCATTGATTATGGAGATCCAACATTCCCCAGGGAAATCGTGTGAGATAGGATTATTTGGATAGTAGTATCACATTTTTGGATCATGATTATATGAACCATGTGGAATAACCATGTGTATCCCTGGGTGATGTCTAGTAGCATGTGCATGATTGGAACACGTTAAACTGTGTGGCCTAACCATGTGATATGTATTAAATGATCTAAAAATTAGAGTTTAACTCAATTTTACACACTAAAACTATCATTTTTATTTTAATATTTTATAATTTTAAACTACTATACCCTTTTAGGTGTTTTTGGAAATTAATTTTTACCTATAAGATGATTTTTTCAATTCAAGGTGTGTTAGATCTCTAAAATCAATGGTATATCCTCATTCTTGATTATTCTCTATAGACCTTCACATCTTCTATATCACACAACCAGATATCTAATATGTTATTAATATATATATTTTTATATGAGGTATATTTTTATAATATATTGTTGGTATCTATAAAGGTAAGAGGTTTTAAGGCCGTATCTAGATGTTTTGTCTGTTGTTTTTATCTTTCTTCAACTTTTGTGAGGTAGGTTGATTCTCTCCCACTATAATCATTATAGAACTTGGAGGATTGATATTTAAATCACTCTCTATTAATTTTTCAGAAAAATTATTTGGTTTTAGTATGTAAATATATATTTTGAAATGTTTTACATAATGTGTTTGGTAAATTTCTTAAAATAAAATGGCTTTAAAAAAATGGGTTTTGTTGAGAACCTCGAATGTGTGGTTGACGTGAGTTCATGAAATTACACTAAAGTGATATGTTAGTTTTGGCTTGGGGATGGTGTAAAAGTGAAACATAGTGGATTCCATCATGTGAAAACTTGGTGATTTGTGGGTCCCCAATCATTAGTTTTTGGACTATCATTGGGCATGCATGGGTTTGTGAGTTGTGGAATATTGATGCCAAGTGGTTATGGTTTTGGAAACTTTTTAATTATTTTATTATGGATTTTTTTTAAAACTACCTATATTTATATTTATTAACAAATATAAATGTAAAATTAGTTGTTCTTATTCTTAGTGGTGTGTATTGGAAAGTATTTAGGATTAACAACTAAGTTTTATACTCACCCCTACTTGAGAACTTTGGTACATTTGCATATGTTTTGTGTTGAGATATATATAAAGGCAAGGTGTCATGATTCCTTAGTGATGCATAATGATAAAGTGGTCTTGGGACTTAGAGTCAAAGCATAGAGATTGTTTGGGGAGATTCTTGGGTTGATGAAACTTTGGTGTCTTTGAGTTATGTTTTCTTGTATGGTGTCAGTGTTGTACCTTTTTATTTTACATGTTACTCTGATATTTCTTTCTAGTTTGAGTTGTTTTTTATTACTTTAGATGCATCATATAGTATTTTTTGTCATTGTTTCTTATATGGGTTGATCAAGATTTAGGGAAAATAAATCCCAATGATCTAGATTCCCTTGACACTTATATATAGACTTAGGTGTCTTGGAGATGTCACCCAAGGTTAATAGAACCACCACCTCTTTACAAGATAATGGGTTAGCATATGGTAACCCCTAAAGACTTCCCAACATGTTACACTAGGAATAATAAAATGTTAGCTCACATTTATATTTATAAAAAAATAAAAGTGGGGTAATTTTAAAAATATATCTATATTAAAACAATTAAAAAGTTTCTAAAACCATAACCCTTGACATCATCATTCAATAACTCACACACCCATTCATGCTCAATGATAGCCCCAATACTTATGATAGGTGAACCATCCTACCACCAAGTCATCACCTAATGGAATATACCATATTATACTTAGACACTAACCCTAAGTAAAAAATAACAAGTCACCTTTATTCAATTTCATGAACTCCCACTATCCAGACATGCTAAGTTATTAATATAAACCATTTCTTTTGAAAAAAAATTTCTTTCATGAATTTTATAAAACATCATATGTGCATCACTTTCAAACCAAATATTTAGGTACTAAAACCAAGAAATTTCTTACAAAAAATAAATATAAAGCAATTTAAATATAAATACTTCATGTTCTAGAAATATTGGCATATGAGACAAGCCACCTTCCTCATAACAGATGATGAAAATGAATAATGTCACAAAAAGCCTCTATATCTGGCCATGAACCCTCTTCCTTTAAATAAATTTAATAAACATATCATTAAAACACATTATATATAATATATATATATCCATAAAAAATTATATCTAATGTTTTGGGTGAGATAATATGATAATATCTAAGAATAACCGGAGAAAACATAGACTTACCATTGATTCTAGAGATCCAACACACTTTGATTCATAAAAATCACATTTTATATCAAAGGAATTAACCATAGATGTATAGGAGAGGAGTGAAGTTCAAGGTTATGAGATAATATTTTATAAATTATTATTTCAGGGTGTATAATCACGTTAAACTCTATTTTTTAGATAATTTAATGCATGTCTCATGGTTAGGCCACACAGGTTAACAAACCATGCACCAACCATATATATGCTACTGGACATCACCTTGGGAGATGAATAGTTGTGTCACATGGTTTAGAAAACCATACACTAATTATTAAATTATATAATCAAAATATGAACATTTTCCATGATTATTTTCTTGGTTTATCCAAAATTTGTTCCTATATAGTTACTCCCCAAAACCTCCTTTCATGATTTCTTAGAGAAGTAACATGGTTTCTACAAACTGTGTTCAAACCATGAACCCTTAAAAACCCTTCCAAAACACTTAAAAATTATTCAATATTCTTGAATTACTATCAAAATTATTGATTTTATAATTTTAAATTGATAAAAGGAATTAATTTTTTGAATCAAATTATCTAATATATCTTAGTGTGAATTTTTGAGATTTTTCTGAAAAGGCTGATTTTTGAGTGAAAATGAAAAATATCGATTTTTTCAGACCTACCATTTATTTTATTTAAATAAAGTAATTTAAAATTATCATTATGTTTTGGATTTGATTTTAAATTAACATAATATAAATTTTATTAAAAATAATTTAAATAATTCCCTAGGAATCAACATTATATTTGATTTTGGTGTAAGTTCATTTTTATGCTTAAAACACAATTTTCTAAAAACTACTTTTTATTACATTTTTCACACTAATATTAAAATAAATTAATAAAAATTCTAAAAATTTAATCCTGAAAAATTGGTTCAGTATTTATAATCAATATTTTTAGTAATTAGATCAATTTCATTTTTGGTCATTACGAATAGTAACCATGGTAAAAATGTGTCACCATGGTAAAGGGTAAATCAAGTTAATTAAGATAAATAATTTATGATAAGGCCACTAAATTTCCTCTTAAATATTTTAGGATGACATTATTTCAACCATTATCATGTTATATTATAATTTTAGTTTTCTAGGTTTAACTTTTTCATAAGGGTAACTTAATATTATTTAAAAACTTTAAATAATTACAAGTGTTCAGCTCCCCTCACTTATAAAAGGACATATCCTATTATCCCTTACTCACACCTTTTGAGCACTCTAGTTCAGCCAATTCATTACCAAATATCTCTAAAAAACCCCTAAACAAATCCTATGGGTCTTGGTATTACCAAAATACCAAAGCAAGAAGGATTAAGCTGTAAGACAAAGGTGGTTTCCCAAAGAATATGTGTAACTATTAACCAAGTTTTTTCATGTTTATTTATTCTTCTACATAATTAAAATCTAAATCAACAATTATAAAAAAAGAGAATTAATTTATTACATATACTAAAATTTTGTTATTATTACTGTACAACCCCTTTTCATCTCCTTTTCCATACCATGGTAAATGATAACATCAATGTGCGGACCACCACCTTCATGAAGCAATGTATTTACTTTTTCCTCACCGAATCACATTTATAGTTAAAATGATGAAGAAAATAATATATATGATATAATTCTGATTATTTATGTATAATATATTACTTAACTTCTTATCTTACTAACTGTTAGAAAAAGATAACATTGCTCCTATGTATGTGTGGAATACCACCACCACGAAGTGATGTGATTAATTTTTCATCTCACCTTACAAGGATAACCATAAGGATAGAAATAATGGATAAATATAGAATGTATAAAATATTTATTGTTATTTAAAATTAAAATATTATCCACTTTATTTCTTTTCCAACCATTAGAAAAGTGAAAACATTGTTCATGTGTATGTATGGACTACTATCTCCATGAAATTTTGTGGTTCAATTTTCATTTCCTCCTTACATGGTTGGTTTTAAAAGTTTATATAATGTATAAATATTATAATTATAAAATTTTTGAGATTATGAATTTTATGAGAACATACCCCATTTGAAAATAGTGAATGAACCAATTCTATTTTGAGGTTATTAACTGAACGTCCTCAAAATGCATGAACTTAACCATTTTAGTAACTAAATATAACATAGAAAAAAATGAAAAAAAATGGAACAATGATAATTTAATTCACATGAAAAAGTTTCTTAAGAAAGTTTAGGGAATAAATATGAATTAAAATAATCAACACTCGATGTAAGATATTTATTCCTATAAAACATTGTTTTAAATATTTTAAACTCTTTCTACTTTATATCCATGATTTTATAAAGGTTTCGATAATGTTATTATTTATTCAAATAAAGTTTCAAATGTTCATTTTATAGTATATTTGATTTTATTTTTAATGGTTTAAAAATAAAACTTTTCATTTTTTTATATGGGCCATTTTTAAAATTTTACAAAAGTTAAAAAAGAATGTTTTTTAAAATATATGGATTGACCACCTATTCCCACAATAATACTTTTTTTTTCATTATCAATATTTCTATAAAATTTAAAATGGGTTTTCAAAGAATTTAATATTCCCACTTTCTAGGGTTTTTTCATTTTTAAGAGTTTATTTTAAAAAAGTACATTTCTCCTTATGATTATGAGAAAGTGGAAAGTGTTTTTATGGGTTCAAATGAATTTTATAATGGTAAATGATTAAAAATGGAAATATTATAATTTTTTTCTTTATGATGTGGTAATTGGTAATTATAGATGATGACAGGTGAACCTAATATATCTCATTATGATGGGTCAACCTGATATATCTCTCCAATGAATTGGGTAATTATTTAGTCTTAAAATGTGAAAAATAAGGGATATAACTGGGTAAGTTACTCCTAAATAATTAACTATTATTAATCTATTCTAAAGTAGGTTAAAAATGGGTGAACATGGGTTATGAATATAAAATACAAGATATATAAATTATTCTTTCATAAAGTATTTTTATAAAAATATTTTGATTTCATTATGTAAGAAAAGTTTTTGTTTTTTAAAGGTGAAAGGTTTTTTTAAAGGATTGTTTCATGAGTTACCAAATGATACAATATTACTTCATGGTTTTTCCTAAGATTTATAATGGTTTTAAATGGTTTTGTTTGAAAAAATATTGATGTTGACTTGTGTACATTTTTTATTTATGTGCTCTAAGATTTATTGTGAAAAAGGTAAACAAAATCATTATTTTTATGTTTTTAACTGTATTAACATGATTATTTTATTTTTGTGTCCATTTAAAAGTTTTTTTAATCCCACATTTTAAATTATTTTTACAGGATCTAAGGATGATTATAAGTTTTATAAAGTTAAAAATTCCCATTATGGTGACTCAACTTAAATAAAGAAAAAGTGTTTTTGAGGAAGCATGGGTATAAACCTAAAGATATGATTTTAGTGGAAAACATTTATACTATTTGAAAGTATTCACTTTAATATGTAATGTTTTTACCTAATTTTATAAAACACTAAAATAAAAATATTCTATAAATTTAATAAGGTTTAACCCTTGTTTTTAAATTATCTAATTATGGGTTGATTATGCTATGAGTGGTTATAATTGGCATCAGAAAAATGTTTTATATTCATTTACTGGTGAGGAGAATGTTAAAATACACTTTAAAAAGATTATAATTTATGGTTATATTATCATGAGATATATTTTGAATATTTCCATGTTGATTCATCCAATACATGCGTGTTCTAAATAATTTTCCACAAATAAAACATGCCAGAAAAGGTATGAAGGCATCAAGGGGTTAATAAATTTATGAATTAGAAACATGGAATGATTAAAATTGATTAGTTTGTGGTAATATTTAATTATTTGATTTTGGAAATTAATGATAAAACCCATGAAATAGAGTGACCAAATTCTATATGAAGGAACATGTTGATAGTGGAGAATTTAATGAAACAAAACGCTCTATCATTCAGTGTATCTTCAGACCTCATGAAATTTGAAGGATAAATAAATTTACTAGATAATATATTTAAATTTTTGAGTTGTATGTAATATCAAAAGGCAACTCTTGCTATTTATTTTTTTAAATAGGAAATTGATCGATGGTTGTATTTTGTTAAAAATACTAAAAAAATATGGTATTTATTCCATGGAGTGGACATAATTTAAAGATCATTTTCTCTCCAAGTATTTACCTAAAGTTATTTGTCTTATAATGGAAAGAAAATTACTAATTTTGAAGACACAATAATAAGTGTCAGTGGATTCTTATGAGGAAAATCATTCCAAGATGGCTGGGTATGCAATGATTTTTTTCTTAGACCATGAGAGTAAAATTGATAGATTTTACATAGGTTTAAAACCAAGTTTAAAAGAATCATTTGCCTCTCATAAATTTTAAAATTATGATAATGTTGTTCATTTTTCTGAGAAATTTTAGTTGGGGTTTTCCAACACTTATATACATTATGATAATAAAAGTAATAAGTGGTTAAGGTGGTAAGAAATTGAGAAGAATTCAACCATAAAATCTGGAGGTAGGTCCCCCAAATGTTCCAAATTTGATAAAAGTAATTTTAAATATTTTTTGTATAATTAAGAAATTGTTACTGATGTGTTAAGATAAATCATTTTGATCATGAATTTAAGGAATTGACTTCTAATAAGTCTAGTAATGGGGAAATAGATAGTCATCCAGAAGTGAGTTTTTTTAGTTGCAACGAGTTAGGTCATTATGCTAATACATGTTCAAAGTTAGTTACTCATGGTGAAAATCATAAAGACTAAAATTATAAGGGCGTGTAAAAGTATTTTCCTACTAATACAAAAAATGTTGGACTATCAAATGAAGTGGTGTTAGGTACATTACTTGTTTATTAATATTGTACCAATGTTTTATTTTATTTGGGATCCACACATTCTTCATTTATGATAAATTTGTAACTAAAATAGAAATAATTTCTCGAGAAATGAATTAAGTTCACATAAAAACCTCGAGGGTTAGTATTAAGAAAATAATAATTTATAGAAACCTTCTTATTATTCTTAGTACAATGGGTTTTCCCTAAAAACACTGTTGTCTTTACCATTGTAGAGTTTTATGTTATTCTGAGTATGAGTTGGATTTTAGTTTATCATGCTAAGATATATTGTAGAGTTAAAAAATTCATATTCAATTTTCATAGTGAGTTTCAATTCATATATAATAATGGGTTCATACCTATGATAAAATATCATGCAGCTGAGAAACTAATTAAAGATGAGGCTGAAAGTTATAATCCATATATTTATGAAAATAAATAAACTATTAAAATTAGTGATATTTTAGTAGTGAATTAATATATGGATATATTTAATGATTATTTTACCAGTGTTATTCCAAATTGGGAGGTTGAGTTTATAATTGAATCAGTACCTGGTTATTATCCAATTTCAAAACCTCATTATTGAATGGCTTTGGTTGAGTTGTTAGAATTGAAAAATTAGTTATAGGATTTTATTGATAAGGGTTTATATACCCTATAAATTATTTTGGTGGTGATCCTATTTTGTTTCTTAAAAAATGGATAGTTCTATTATAATTTTCTTTGATTAAAGAGCACTCAATTACATCACTTATGAGAATAAGTATCCTTTGCCTGAAATTAATAAATTTCTTAATCAGATCTAGGGAGTGTAGTATTTTCAATGACTTATTTTATGTTTTTGTATCACTAACTGAATGTGAAGAAGGAATAAATTCCAAGGATGATGATTCGTACTAGTTATGATCATTATGAGTTTGTGTTTATTCCATTTAGGATAAAAAATTCACCTGTTTCATTTTTGGATCTTTTGAATAGAGTTTTCCATGAGTATTTGGATAAAATTTTGGTGATCATACTTGATGAAATTTTGCTTTATTATATAAACTTTAAAGAATATGATAAACATATAAATATTGTTATGTAAATATTAAAATAAAAGAAGATAAATTTAAAATTAAGTAAATATGACTTTGGGATACAATCAATTTCTTTTCTTTGGCCTATTATTTAGAATTATTGCATAAATGTTGATCCTATTAAAACTAATGTGGTTTAAGAATGACCAAGATCCATAAATTCCACTGACATTTAAAGTTTTCTTGGATTCGTTGGTTACTACCGATGGTTTGTTGAGAATTTTTTTTCTATTATCTCTCTCACTAACTAAGTTAATTCGAAAAGGAGTTAAATTTATCTGGATAAAGTAATGTGATGAATTATTTTAGTAATTGAAAAGAACAATGTTTAATACTCTAGTGTTTTTATTTACAATAAGAAATTGTGAATTTTTTTTACAATGATTCTTTTTTGAAAAGGCTTGGTTATGTCTTAATTTGAGATGATTAGAAAATTTCACATTCTTCACATTAATTGAAACTCCATGAGTATAATTACCCTAAAAATTATCTTGATCATGTATGAGTGGATTTGGATTTAAAAATTTGGAAGCATATTTTATCTGGGGTAAAATTTAAAATATTTATTGACTATAAAATTTAAAAGTATATATTTACTCAAAAATAGTTGAACATGAGTCATAGAAGTTGGTTAAAACTCATAAAGGATTATGATTTCATGATTCACTATTTCCTAAGAAAAGAAAATAATATATCTAATTCCTTGAATTGAAATGATAATGTATCATTAACCATGATACATTTAGAACATAATCCTCTGGTTAATGATTTAATGGATATTATCCTAGAAACTATGCATATTGGATATCCCTCAATTTTGGTTTAGGTGTCAGTATGATCATCCTTACAAAAATGAATTACTAAGTCTCAGATGGAATATAATAGATTTTAAGAAAAGATATATTTGGTTAAACAAAGGAAATTTTGAAACTATAATATTGATGAATAAAGTGTTTTTAGGTTTTTAAAGAGGTTATGCATGACAAGTAATTCCCAGTTGAATAATGAATTGTTGAGTGAATCTCATAACTCCTTTTTTTTCAGACTAGAAATACTATGATGTACATAGACCTTTGGGAATATTATTTGTGGGATGGTATGAAGAAATATATTTATAATTTTACCATATTTTTTTTGACTTTTCAATAGTTTAAAATGAGAGATAACTACTGAAGGGGATTAATCATCCTTTTCCAGTGCTTGAATGGAAATGGGAGAATATATCCATGGATTTTAGGGTGGGTTTACTGAATACATCTTGAGGTAATAATGTGATTTGGGTTATAGTAGATCATTTAACTATATCAGTTCATTTTATTCATATTCAAGATAATATTTATTTAGATCATATTTATATACTTTAACATAAATATACAGTTAGATTACATGGGGTACCTATCTATATTATATATGATCATGATCCCATATTTAACTCAATTTTTTTAAAGGTTATCAAAAGTCAATGGGTACTAAGTTGAATTTTATCACAACCTTTCATTCTTAATCAGATGGGTATCCAGAGAAAAAAATTCATACTTTGGAGGATATGATTCAATATTTCCTTTTGGATTTACATGGATGTTGGGATAAACATATTTAAGAAGTATAATTTTCCTATAATAATAGTTTTAATTCTAGTATACAAATGACACCTTTTAAGGAATTATATAGAAACAATTTTCAAACTCCATCATGTAGGGATGATATAGGTTGAAAGAAGTTACTGGGACCATAATTAGTAGTAGATATGTATAAAAAGGTAAATATGATTCATAAACTTATGAGGGTAGCTTAGAGTAGGCATAAAATTTATGTGGATAACCAAGGGAAATATCTCTCATTTGAGGTAGGAGAAGATGTTTTTTAGAAGTATCTCTTTAAAAAAGTGTTATACATTTGGTTAAAAGGGAAAGTTAAGTCCATGGTTCATTGGACCATATGAAATTATAGAAAAAGTGGGACTAGTTTCTTATAGTATATCCCTACCTACAATTTTATCTCAGGTACATGACGTGTTTCCGGTTTTATTTCTAAGGAACTACGTACCTGATGCTTCTCATGATTTGAGCCCAGAATTGGTATAGTTAGAGGATAATCTCTATTATAAATAAAATCTAGTTCAAATTTTACATTACATAGAGAAGTTACTATGAAATAAGTTGGTTCACCAGGTTAATGTTTTATGGAAGAATCAAATGATTGAGGAAACAATATATTAATTAGGAAGTTCTATTAAGGAAAAATACCCTCTCTTGTTTAATTATTGAATACAATTGTGAGGATGAAATTTATTAAAGGAGGAAGAATGTTAAAACATTGGTAATACTAGAAATAAATAAATATTATGATTTATAAGTTTTATTGAATGTATTTATATTCATCATAATTTTATAAATAGATCTATATAATTTTTTAATTGAAAAAAGAATAATTTTATTTAACTAAATTATTTTTCCATGTATTACAGGGTTTTATTTAAAAGTTTTTTATTTGAGAATTTTTATTTTATAAAAAATACTTATTTTTTTGAATTAAATTTTAAAATATATCTTTGGTTTATTTTTTTTTTTGATTTTTCTAAAAGGATAATTTTTGAGTGAATAGTAAAAAATATCAATTTTCACAAAAAGTGTAATTTATTTTATTTAAATATAGTAATTTAAAAACCCACCCTATTTTTGATTTTATCTTAAAGTAAAATATGATTAATTTTATTAAAAATAATCTTAATAATACCATATGAATCATTATTATATTTCATTTTAGTATAAGTTTATTTTTATACTCAAAAAGAATTTTCTTGAAATATTTTTTCGTTTCATTTTGTGAACTAATATCAAAAGTAATTTATACCAATTATAAAAAATTAATATTTCACAAAGGATTAAATATTTACAATAATTAGGTTCAAATTTAGAAATTCATTCAATTTCATTTTTGGTCATTATGAATAGTAACAATGGTAAAAATGTGTCACCACGGTAAATGGTAAATTGTGTTATTTAAGGTAAATAATTTGTGATAAAGCCAAAAATTTATTATTAAATCTTATGGAATGATATTATTTTTACCCTTATCACCTTATATTATATTTTAATTTGTTTAAGTTATACTTAAACTTGAGAGTGACTTATTATTATTTTAAAACTTTGAATAATTATAAGTGTACCACTCATTTCACTTATAAAAGCGTACTAACTCTACTTCCTTAATCACACATTTTGATCATTATAGTTTATAAAAGTACTAAAATAATCTATTTTAAACACCCCTACCCATTTCTTAGAGGTCATGTTCTCACAAAAAGACCAAACCTATAAGGCTTACACTATAACCCAAAGAAAGTTTCACAAATAAGAGGTATAACTCTTAACCTAGTGTTTTCATGTTTACTCCTTATAAGTCTTTAAAATATTTATTTACCATGATGAAATAATAAAATAAATATATTACATATACTAAAATTTTATTATGATCATGTTATAAGACTTTTTAATCCCTTTTTCCATCTTATGAGAAATGAAAACATCTCTCGTGCGTATGTGTGGGCTGCCACGTCCATGAAGAAATGTGTATCATTTTTAATCAGAGGAATATATGGTTGTTTAAAATTATGAAGAAAATGAATATATATTATATTTATGAAATTATTATGATTCAATAAATATAATATATTATTTACATTCTTACCATACCATCTGTTATAAAATGATAACGTCGCTTGTGCCTACGTCCAGACTACCACCTCCATAAAGTAATGTTATTTTTTTTCATCTCCACCTTAAAATTATTACTGTAAGTATGGAACTAATAAATAAATATGAAATTTATAACATATTTATGGTTTTTTAAAATTAAAATATTTTTAAATTTATTTCTTTTACCCCCTTTATAAAAATGAAAACATCATTCATGTGTATATATGGACTACCATCTCCATGAAACGATGCTGTTTATTTTTCATGAATTACTTAAATTTTTGGTCTTATAATTGTATATAAACTATAGATTTTCTCATTATAATTTTTTGTAAGATTACTAAGGTAATGTAACCACAACCCCTTTTACCACGATCAACACATCTATGTTATTTTTAGGTTATAAACACAACATACTCAAAAACTCTAATGCGAACTTAACCATTTTAGTAACTAAATAAAATATATTAAAAGATGAAATAAATGGAATAATTATAATGTAATTAATATATTTTTATTAATTTAAAAACTTATATAATTTTATTAATCATGAGGGTTGACATATGAACAAAACGAGTCGGGGCTCAAAGTAAATGATTTTAATATTTTAAAACATTGGTTTAAATGTTTAAAACCATTTATCCCATATCTATGTTCTTTTAAATGTTTCAATAATGTTCTTATTTATGAATCAAAATTTAATATAGTAAACTTTTAACTATATTTTACATTTTTTTATAATTTTTTAAAAGGAATCATTTTAACATTTTTTATGGGTTATTTTTAAATTTTTACAAAATTGAAAAATAATATTTTTTAACATATAAAACTTGAATTAATATTACTACCATTATATACATGATTATTTATCAATATACCTCTATAATTTAATATGTTTTTTCAAAGAATATCCTATTCTCACTCTTTTGGGAATTTTTAGTCTTTGAAGGTGAAAAATTAGGGAGATAACTATGTGGGTTATGCCTATAGAATTAACTTGGATTTAGTTATTATGACATGGGTTAAACATGAGTGAACATGAGTTATTAATATAATTCTCCAATATATGAATATTATGTATCAAAAAAAATGTTTTTTTATATAAATATTTTTATTTCATGAGTTAGGGAAAGTTTATGAGTCATTAATAGTGAAATGATTTTTTTCAAAGGAATGTTTTCATGAGTTCCCACATGCCTCAAGATTCATTCATAGCCTTTACTATGATTTCTATTGGGTTACAAGTGTTTTATTTGAGTAAGTATTTATTTTCAATGGTGGATATGTTTTATTTTTGTGCTCAAAGTCTTATTAGGAAAAAGTTAAAATTCCTCATGGGTTTTCATGTTTTCACTAGACTAATTGCATTATTTTATATTCATATCACTTACCAAGATTTTTTCTTCTCATCCCACATTTTAAAATGATTTTAATAGGATATAAATATGAGTATAAATTTTATCAAGGTCGATATTTATGCTATCGTGACTTGACTTAAATGAATAAAAATTGTTTTAGATAAAACATGGGTGTAAAATAAAATATCCTTTTTTATGGAAAACAACGTATACTATATGAAAATGTCCAATTTCTTAAGTAAATTTTTACCTAATTCTCTAAAATTTTAAAATTAAAAGATAATATAAATGTAATAAAATGGAACCATTTTTATAAATTATGTAATTATGGGTTGATTATGTTATGGTTCATTATATTCTTACGGTTAAAGATAGATCATGGAAAAGGAATTGGGTTCCTTATAGGGATGGAATGAGGTGAGGGAGTGGATTCATGTTATATTTATTTCCATTTATTTTTTTATATTTCTATATTAATATTTTAAGGGGATTTAAAGGATTAATCACAAGGCATATAAATTTTATTTCCTAATCTAAGTTTAATTGAACTTAAATTACCCTTGGGGTTGGGTAACCATTGCGCCAAGAGTATTGAAGAATTATGTTTTTGGTTCTGGCTTAAGTGGGATGTAATTTATCCAAATAGATTATCATTGTTCTTTAGGTTGGAATATGTGAAAGTGGAAAGATCTTACATTTCACATTCACATGGTTTCTTAAATTAAGTTTAATGTCATGCATTGGGATTTCCCTAATTAGGGTTCTTGAGAAATTGATTATATTATTTTGGGAATTGATAAGGCTCACTAGGATAGAGGAAACTAGGAAGAGGAGGATTTCTAATTTGGTGTTGAGGAAAAAATAGGTATGGATATTTGAAGTTAAAACTACCTTGAAAATATTTTATTTGAATTGGATTTTGAGAGGGAGTTGTGGGGGATGAGAGATAGGATTACTATACTACAATCTTGGATTGTCCTTTCATTATGGGTTGTGGGTAGGAGAGAAGGGATCATATAGGGGATTGTTATAATTTCTAATAAACTGACCTAATAGTTGAGGGTGAGTGTTCTACTAATCATATATTTCATTGATATCTATTGGTACAATTAATTTTATTAATCACCATATAATTATAGATATGTATATGTTGGATTAGAGTGTGAGTTATAGATACCACAATTTGTGATGGGTCTAGGGAATTGATATTGTAGAGAAGACGAGGTTGGGGATTTGGTAGCCACTCTTAGTTGTTTTATGAGGCCAATGAACACACTCATCCACTCAATCATCTTTTTTTGTTCTATAGACTAACTCTCTTGGGATTTTTTTACTTGAACAAGTGCTTAATTATGGAATTGAAAAAAATTTAAATCCTTGTTTCTTATTAGATTCCACACAATAACAAGAGTTTTTTATGCAAGATCACCACCAATTTTAACACTAATGGGGGTTATCTCTATCACCAATAACCCGTCATAAAAGTATTAAATAAGTATTTTATCAAGTATTTGTTTGTATGGAAAACTTTCTATTAGTTTCTTAAACCTCTCTAAGTAGTCATGGATCGATTCATTTGGGAATTGATCGATTACACTAATTTATTTTCAGATATAGGGAATTTAATAAGTAGGAAATAATATATCTAAGAATAATCACTTCATGTCATTCTAAGAATTTATAGAACTAGGAGAGAGGTAGTAGATTAAATATTCTTTAGATTCATCTATGGAGAATGGGAATTCTCAAAGTTTTATTTATTCATCAGAAACCCATTGAGGATTCATGGTAGAGAATACCACTTGGAACTCTTTGAGGTGAAGATGGTGAATCTCACTAGATATCCCATATAAATGAGGTATAAAATGAATCAAACACAATTTTAGTTTGAAATCATTATTTATGTTTGGATATTAAATACCAAGTGGTTGGAAATTCATATTAAGGGAAACAAGTTCTTTTAGAGTTTGTTCCTTAGGATATTCCATGTATGGATCAATGAGATGGATAGATAATGGGTTTGGTGTATTTTGATTATCTATAATGTTTCTCCTAAGTTAGTGAATGTTTCACATGTTTTTACAGTAAAAAAATATAGAAGATTTTTTTGGAGACTATAGGTAATTAACACACACAATTGTTTTTGAATGGAATAGAGGTGATTGTATATGGAAGGAGTATTTTACTTTTTTTTTGTTTTTAAGTGTTTTTTTGATTTTATTTTATAATGATGTCAAGAACATATAACTCTTCATAGTTACATCCATGAAAAAACACCCTTTTATTTGTGACTTATTTTCACCTATCTACCATCAATGTTCTAGTCTTATTCTATAATGTATATAGTGGAACTTAGGTTGAATACTTGATGATGGTATTATGTTTTTGGAAAAGATTTTTTTTATCTTTTGGGGGGGGGTTGTTTATCTATAATTATAAATTAAATTTATTCAATATTTTTGATTGATTAAAATATTTTATATACATTAAGGTGAGGTTATTATTGGGGAATTAATCTCATGGTATCTTTGATCTTTGTAAAATGTTTAATTAAATCAATATCCACTTCACAAGATGATTTTGATTATAATTCCCCAATGATTAGGATTTTAATATAAGACGTAACTAGGGTTATATTATTAATCAATTATTGTAAATTTAATGTTTAGTATTTCATGAACCCATGTGTATTTTTGGTTTCACTAATCCATAGAATCCACAAGTCAAATAAAACATGTCATTAATCCATGAAATCTCTTGTTTAACATAATTAATATCAATTTAAAGACTGTTAAATGATCATAAAAATAAATCACTCAACATACCCAAATTATAACAAAACCAAATGGGAGATTTATAAATGCATATATATGGTTAATAATTTGGATAGAATGTTTATAGTGATTATTTAAAAATAAATAGAAAGAATGAGATAATAAAAGAGTGTCATCGAATACTCACACACAAACAAAGATGGAAGAACTCAAACTTGTAATAAATTTATATGGGGTTGAGGAAAGTGGTACTAAAATAATTAAAACTTTTATATGAGGATTAATAAAGTTTATAATAATATTATTATAAAATTAAAATTTCATTAATGTTTAAAAACATTACAAAAAAAATAATTAAAATATTTTAATGGAAAATAAAAAATAACACAAACATGAAAAATAGAGGTGAAGTTTCTCTTGTAAAAATAATAGTATGTAAGGTCCTCCCAAAATTGTATAAAATGTTTGTCTATTTCAATAAGCCTAAAATTATTTTAAAATTCCAACCTCTCCCAAGGATAACAGTGACATGCATTTATATCTTGGGGGGTGGTTTCCCTACAATTATATCTAGATTTTTTTGACCATTTTGACTACCAATATTTAATTATATAGAAGCATTATATTCTAACGACTTTTATATATTTATATCAAAATTTAACCCTAAAAATTAGACATGCATTGGAATTTTAGAACCAAGGATATAACAATCTTCCTAAACCATATACTACTATAAAATATTTTCAGGAATTTGTCTATAGCCTAAATATGAATTAATTTTAGGCCAGGAATATGAAATTGTCTCGAATAAAATTATTCTAAAAAATTATTTTCCTGTTTCTTGAATTCCTATCCACTAATATTTTGATCAATTGGACTAGTAGATTTGAAGAAGAAAAATATTGATATGTTGTTCTTAAATAATAAGTAAAATTATGGTCTTGAAAGTATTTCCTTTGTTGGGATTATTATTAGTTGATTTGGTATTTTAATATTTTATACTAGTTTGAATAATGTGTAATCTTAAATTTTTTGGAGTATCATTGAATTTGGGTTTTTGGATTGGGCCTAGAAAATAAAACACTACTACGGGTCCATCCTACATGAAAAAGTAGTTGTTCCTTCTTGAGTGATCCATATGGCCCATCTAATGTTTGAAATAGAAAAAGATCTAGTTTAATGATTTGTAGGAAATTGGATAAAAAACTATAAAAATAGAAATCACACAATTTTAATTAGTAGTTGAAATTATTCTATCAAAATGTTTTGTAATTCGATTAATTTGAACAATTATCTTTATAAATATTTATTATTGAAACATTATAATTGATAAGAAATTATATATTTTTAAATTAAAATCTCGTAATAAGATTAATTTAAAATATTGAATAAATACATAATATCACACACCATGATTACAGGAATCACTCTGTGATGTTCATACCATGAATATAGAAATGGGGACTTGAAAGTTAATCTTTAAGAAATTTAGCAACATCATTAAATATCACTCCATGATTCTCTATATCAAATAATGATATAATTAGCAGTTAAAGAAGGAAAAAAATATATCATTATTTAATAATTTTTTCTATAATTATATTTATAAAATCTAAATAATTTTAATATAATTGATGACTTTTCATTCTTAAGAAGGTTTGGTAGTTTTTTTAAATCACTATTAACTACCTATTTGAATATCTATGGTGGAGATTCACTTGGAAATAATTTATTAGATGGATTTTAAATAGATGAAGTTGTAATTTTATTTTTAATTTGAATTTGAATTTTAAAATTCCAAGGATATATTAGAACCTTCTATAAGGAAGAAAAAAATAGACAAAAACAGTAATAAATGATATTAAGAAGAATGAAATGAGAGCAAATCAGTTGTAAGATTTATTGAACGTATTTTATTAAGGAGTGAAGTGTGATTGTATTGAATTCCCTTGAATATTAGGCTTATGAGTAAATATTTTTAATGCATATTAGTTAATAATAGTAATCAAAGACCATAACATTATAGATAACACCCATTACAGTTTGGTGTTATATCTTAAATAATTACCTTTTGTGAGTTCAGCTTGTGTGTAGACATAGTATTTAGTGTAACCATCTTAGAAAGTAGTTATTTAAAGAGAGTAAGTTGTTATGGACATCATATGATTAGTTAGATTTTCCTAAATATTATAAGGGAGTAGTGATTATTTATAATGTCAACACATTTTTTGATATATGCTCTTTGAATGTATCCTGGTGTGAGTAAATTTATAGGTATTACCTTATTTGTTGGATTTAATTATCTGGTATATAAGAAAATTATGATATTACATTTATGATATATTGGGAATAATTTTTACTTAGTTGCAGTTCTTGGAATTCAAGTAAATTATTATATTGAAATGTAAATGATGGAAAATGATAAGAAATTGTTTAATGATGATGCTAAGTCACAAAATACATTTGTGGGAGAATTTTATAATCTTATATACATGAATGTGATGAATTTCAAAAAAATAAAAGTAATTTGGGACACACTTAACAATATTTATTAATGCAACAATAAAGATAAATTGAAAAAATAGGCTATTCATAAGAAATTTGATTATTTGAAGATGATTTAAAGTGAAAATGTTGATAGTTTCTTCAACCATATTATCAAAGTTGTTGGGAGATATTATTGGAATTGTTCAAGATAATGAAGATATTGATATAGATATAGAGATAATATAGATATTAACACAAATTAATAATCCAAAAGTGTTGTAACTTGAGTAAGTGAATCTTGGGGAATTATCTCTCTATGATCGACTAAGGAATATAATCTCACATGAGATGAAAGTGAACCCAAAAATTTCTTTTAAACATTAATTAAAATAAACAAATTTTGAATATATAGAGAAAAAATAGATTTATGAAACTTAATTTTAAGGGGATTTTAGTGGTGATTTCTTATCTATTATGGAAAATAAGTCTAAGAGTTTCAAGGGTTGATTTTTTTGGGTAAGCTATCCCTAGCTAAATTTCATTGTTGAAGTATTAAAACATCACTAATAGGAATATAAAAATATTTTATTCTTAGGATAGTGAGTTTGAATTCATGTAAAAAAGGAAAACATTTATCTCTTAGAAGAAAATTTAATTCAGGAAATGAGAGTGGAAATAAATTTCTAAAAAATTTACTAGTAAACAAAGAGGAAGATGAATATGAGGAATATCCTTGAGAAGATATTGAAATTGAGTTTATCTCAAAAATATGAGATACTATGATGGATATAATAGAGAAATTGAAACTAATAAAAGAAAATGATGATCAATTAGAAGGATTTATAGAACTCAAGGTGGACTTAGAAGGTTATCTTAAGGATCTTGAACTATAAAGAATGAGGAATAAAATTATTGAAGTACTAATGAAGGAATATTCAATTTATGTTGATGATCATGAAGCATAATTTTATCCCGTGGAGAATGTTTTGGAAGAATATGGAAATGATCATGTGAAACTTGAATAATCCTTAAACTAGATTTTAATGATAGAGGAACAAGATAATATCATTGATGATCTTAGTATGTCTACCATGGATAAAGATAAGAATATTGTTTAATTTGAAGAGGAAGTTATCGCTTTATGAAATAATCTTGAGTTTAATTTAAAAACCAATGGATCGGGGAAGAAGCTACAATTTAAAAAGTTTTCAGATGAAGTTTTAATGGAGAGGTATGAATGAGGAATAAGAATTTTCAAGGAAGTGTTGAGTTCTAAAAGATAGAATTTAATGGGTAAAAGTGATATTGGATATAATGATGAAAAATTAGAAGAAAAATAAAAAATGTGAAGAGATAAAGGAATCATATGAAAGGTAAAAGTTCTCAATTTTCAAGAACTTACCATCAAATAAGAATTTATATAAATATAGGGGATATGCAAATAGATGTAAGTAATTAAACATTTACTTTTATAAATTACATATTTTTTGGTTACTTAGGCCACATGATAACTTATTGTGATGAAGTTGAATGTTACCTGAAAGGAGAAACAATTGGAAGTCAATAAGGGAGAATTTAAATGTATCCTTTATATTCAGATATTAACTCATTCCATGGATATTTCTTCAATTTCTATAACATTGGGAATAAATATATTGATGGTTAGAAGAGATGTTTAATTATTTCTTATGAAAGACAAAGAAGAATGAAATAAAGTTGATCCTATTCAATTCCTTTTTGAAACAGATTAGACCCATCAGAAGATGAAGAATATGAATTTATTACTTATGGTAAATAAAATGGGGATAGAAAAAAATATATCTCAACTAATTATATATTTTCCTGGAAAAAAATAAAAAGATAAATATAAAATAGAAATTTATTCTTATAAAGATAGATTTTGAGGATATAAATAATAATAGTTAGTGAATCCTTGATAGTGGGTACTCATCCCACATGATGGGTAACATGAATATTCTCAATTATGTGAATAAAAGAGTTTTTGGAAAATTTTAGTTTATAAAAAATGAAGATATAAAAATAAAAGTAATTAGTAAGTAAATCTTCTACAGAGATGAATTAAATAACATTAAAGTTATTTATATTGATGGCCTTCGACATAATATTTGGAGTGCAAGTCAACTATGTGACTTAGTATTGGAATTTATATTCAAATGGAAATGATCTAATATCAACGGAAAGACATGAAACTATATTATTCATGGATATTGAACAAATTATAACTTTTATCAGGTGAATAACAAGGATAATTATTGTCACCTTACTATTGAAGAACTAAATAATTTATGAAATCAGAGGCTTGGTCACATTCATTAGTAGAGTATGGAGGATCTATTAAAGTTGAATTTTTTTATTGATATTCCTTTAATGAAGTAGAATGAAGAAATGGTTTACGATTCAAACGTGAGGTGAAATATGGTCAGAAACCCTTATCACCAAAAGAAGAGGTGACTATAGTATCTATTGAGTTTGGTCTATACGGATGCATGTGGTCCAATAAGTGATATTGGGACTTATTGTGAGAAATAATTCATCTAATTTATTGATGACTATAATAGGATATCGTGTGGTGTGTTTATGTTTTCTAAAAGATAAGTGTTGTAATGAATCAAAATATTAAAAATAATTTCTGAGAATGAAAATTTAAGTGCAATAAATATCCTACAGATTGATAATGTAAGAAGTAATAGTGGTAAGGACTGCACAACATAATGGAGTTATGGAAAGAAGAAATATTATGGTAAATAAAATGGAAAATATTTTATTTATTGAAAGTAAAATCACTCTCTATTATTGTATATAAGCTATACAAGTGACATTATACACTCAAAATTTAGTATTTCTCAGTCTTGGATAAGAAAATAAACCATATAAAATTTATCATGGTATTAAACCATTATTAAAAAATCTTATAGAATTAAAATTAAATGTTTCATTGAGAATAAATATGAAAATTAGTAGAAGTATGGTGATGTAGTAGATGAAGGAATATTTTTAAGATACTTATCAAATAGTAAATACTATAAACTTTTCAATAAAAGGATAAAAAAAAAGTTGAAAGAAGTGATGTGACAGTTGTTGAATAAAAATATAAATAGAATTCTAGAATTTTTTTCCCTAAATAAGTGAATAAAAATGGGATAATTTTATATAAAATAGATAATCAAAAGACCCTAGTTCATTATGATTTTGAAGTCAAATCCTAAGAAGATCATTGTAACATCCTGTCCCTCACCCATTGTCTTAGGAGGAGGTGATGGTGTTACTTGGCCTTCAGTGACATCCCCAAGGAACCAAAGGTTGAAAATAAATTCCAAGGGCCTCAATAACATTTGAGAGATGATTTTATATTTAAAATATAAAATATCCAAATAAAAAAATAATAACCAAACAAACCTCTATATGACACATGAGCACCAAATAAAACTCAAAGAAAAACCAAACCAATAAACTATATTAGAGTAAAAGAGGAAACCAAATGACATACTCAAGACGAAAAATGACCACAAACTCAAAACTCTAAAGTGAAAACAACCAGTGATACCCCACCCAATTTAAGATCTAAATCCACATTCCAAGACCATGGTATCAAGAAGCATCACTAAATAATAGATATACCTTACCTTTACCCATGTCTCGATAGACGACATATGCAAATGAAAAACAGATCCCAATAAGGGGGTGAGTCTAAACTCATTAGGATTTCCCCCAAAAATTCCCAAATCATGGAACTAGGAAGAAATTGTTATTATATTTTATAAAATAGTTTCAAGATGTAAAATAATATAATTTCAAATCAATAAATTAGTTTTCCAAGGAAAAAATCATAAAATCCTTTAAAACATTTCTCATTTGATTTTTCATATTCATTTACATGTCTAAAAATACAAACAGACACAAACACACATAGACTCAAGCCTGTTATTATTATTGATGGTGAAACATCATGTCTATACTTAGTTCCTTTGATGGTGTTACTTTACGACCATTATCCATACCATTTGATGTTGGTACTTCACGACCATTATTCATCCCATTCAACTCACACCAAACCATTTATACCAATATAATGCCAATTCATTTTAATAAAAACCTTTCATTATTTTTAAATAATTTCAACAAATACTTTACAAGAATCAAACCAAACCATAATTTTAAAATCATCATTTTAAAATTATAAATAATTTGTTTTCCAAAAACCAATCATCTAGAAAATACCAAAAAGTGATTTCCATTAAGAGTCACATAAGAATTTAAAAACCATTTAAATAAAATTATTTAATTAAAAGTAATCCTTCAAGTTATAAATCAAGTGGAGTCAAGAGAGTATCCATATACCACACAAACATTGGAAAAAATGAATAACAACATAATAAAACTTCAGGATCTGATCACCAATCATGTTCCCTTCACTAGAAACATCAAGATTCCATCATAAAATACTTATAACACATAGATATATCCATAACATACTAGATATATGGTTCAGAGAGAGATATAATGACCCTGGATCTAAGAAGAACAAGGAAGAATGATCACTTACCAATGAATCTGGACCTCCAACACACTTTGATTTGCCTAAGGATTGATCCCATAATGAAGGGGATCATCTCTCACGCCTTGAGAAAAAAAAAGGAATTTGAGTTATAGGAGGATTATGGAAAAAATGAGTGCTTAAGGAGTTAATTCAGATTAGATCCACATTTTAAGGAGGGACACCTATATGCCACATGGTTAGAACACACATTTTAGAATACCATATATCCTAATAGTGTGGTGCAACTGTCTTAAGTCCAAAACTCACGTGGTTGGAAAAAACATTCACCAAACATGAATTTACTATAAATTTAGAATTAAAGTTTCTCCTAGTAATCCATATAATTTTTCAAAACCATGTTCTAACCATGTAGAGCTATTGTCTCTCCTTCCACAAGCTACATAGTTTCCTAGATTGGTGTACGATTTTTAAAAATCATGTTCAAACCATGTACCCCTAGAAAATCCTCAATACCCCCTTTGAACCTCAGGAAATGTAACCCAATAATTATATATAATTAAAATACATAAAACAAGGTTCATGTATCTCAAACTGGGGGGTTTTCATTCTCTCCACCATTTTACTTTCTGTTCTCAGAAAGTATAAAACCATTTTTTGGTAGAGTTCAGGGCATTGCACTACCATTTCATTTTCACACTCCCTTGTTTATTCCTAAATAAAACCATGTTTCCATGAAACTCACATTAGATGGATGATTTTACCATAAAATATATTTTATTTAATATCCATAATATATAATGACACATGAATCAATGTAGCATCAGGATCTAGGTCAATGTGATCCCATTGAATCACATGATAAAGATCTAGTTGGTATTTCTTCAATTGAGATACATCAAATAAATTGTGTAATGAACTAAACCTTGGTGGAAAATTCAACCAACATTCCACCTCACCAACTCATACAAGTATCTTAAAAGGTCCCATGTATTAAGGATATAACTTTACCTACTTACCAAAATAATGATGCCCATGCCTTGGAGAGATTCTCAAGAACACATGACTACTCACTTAAAAAAATTGTCTTCGATGATGATCTATATACGATTTATGAAAACTATGATCTGTATCCATTGTCTTTATGATAAAACAAATTTTATCTACTGTCTATTGAACAAGGCTTGGTCCAATTAATGATGTCTCACCTGTTTCCACCCAATAAAGTGGATAAGAAAAAGGATTACCATACAATGATTCAAAATGATTCATATATATTGAGGCTTGATTATTAAATGATAACTCCACTAATGTTAAATTATCTTCCCATGAGCCACCAAAATCCATCACACAATCCTTAAGTATGCCCTCTAATGTTTGGATTGACTGTTTAGGCTATCCATCAATTTGGATATTATAATCCATACTCATAGTCAATTGTGTTCTAAGGTATTTCTACAAGGATTTATAAAAATGAGATGTAAACCTAGTTTATTTGTTTGATATAGTCGATTCTAGAACACCATTCATATTTACAATTTACTAAATGTATATTTTAGACAAGTATTCCACCAAATTAGGTTCATAAATAAAGATAAAGCGAGCTAAATTTGTGAGCCGATCCACTATCACCCATATAGAATTATGTTTTCTAACTATACTTTGTAGACTTGTTACAGAATCTAGGGATATCTCCTCCCATTTACACATGGGAATTAGTAAGGAATACAATATACCTTTTGGTCATTGGTGATTTTCCTTTACCTATCAACTGGTGAGGCGTATCAAAACATACTCTACTAAAAATATTTTCATGCAAACCCACTTGAATTTTTCTTTCAATGATTTATAAATTTTATAAATACTAGGGTGAACAACCCATATTGAATGGATTTATTCACTATGAATTTGTTCCTGATAATCCAAAGGTATAACATTTTATCTCTAAACTGAAACACTATATTCTCATCCATATTATATCCCATAATGGCCTCCATATAATTTAGTTTTTACCTCATAGAAAAAAATTTAGGATCGAATGTCCGAGCCTTTCTAACTTGATCAACCAAACCAGGAATAAAAAAACTAGAAATAAACTTGTAGCACTCCACTAATTTGAGAATTCTAGATGCATATTTTCTATGACAGAAATTAATTTCCACTAGTCCAAAGCCTTTTTTTTCCAATTGAACATATGAATTACTACTCAATACATCTACCATAGAGTTACCTTTACCTGGTGTATATATCAAGTCAATGCAAAACATTTTCAGATACCCCATCCTTCCACAATGTCTTAAATTCAAATATATTTGTGAGTAAATGTGTTTCAAACTCTTATGATCTATAATAACTATGAATTTCTCACCAAATAGGTAATGAAACCAAGTATTAAAATCATGGAAAACAATAACTAATTCCATGTCATGTGTTGTGCAGTTATTCTCATGCAACTCTAAATTTCGTGAACCATAAGTAACAAAATAACCTCCCTACATGAGATCAAATCCCAAACCAGATCTTTATGCATTATAATAGACTACATAACCCTGTCTAGACTCTAGAAATATGAGGATTGGTACTAATTTAAGTATAACATTAAGTTCTTGAAGGGATTTATAACATTGATTATTCCATTGGAATTGAATTTATTTACTTTTCAAATTTATCATTGGTCTTTCCCAAAATGAAAAATCACATACAAAACATATGTATTATTCTGATAATCCAAGGACATAATGTATCTTAAAGAAATTATTTGGTGATTTCTAAGAGACAACTTCTTATACCTTTTATGGATCTACAAAAATGTTTTTTTTTCAGAAATGGTATGGAAAAGGAAACATACCTATTATATCCAAAAATCATACTTTGATTACTTGGGATATAGATTATTTTCCTATAATATACCCAACATTATCGCCAAGTGTTTATCATGATCTACCTTTATCCTAGAATACACCGGTATATCATCAACAAACACCACCAAAAACGAATACAGATATCTCTGAAATATTTGATTCATTAATTCAATAAATATCTCTAGTGTATTCATAAAACCAAAAGTCATAATTATATATTCACAATGGACATATCTTTTTCTGAAATTTGTATTTAGAATATCCTCCTTCCAAACTCTCCATTGGCAATACCCTGAATGTAAGTCAGTCTTTTAAAACCATTGGAATCATCTCAATTGATCGAATAGGTCATCAATGCATGGAATAGGATACTAATTATTTATCAAAACTTGGTTAATATTATAATAATCCACACAAATCCTAATTTTTCAATCCAAATTATTTACAAACAGAACCATTTCTACCCATAGAGATATAATCGGTCGAATGAACCCCTTTCTTTCCAACTCTTCCATCTGGACTTTCAATTCCCTCAATTTTTTTGGTTCCATACGATAAGATATAAGTGATCTAGGACTATTAAAAGGTAGGAAATAAATCATAAAATCCATTTATCTTTTGAGAAGAAACCCTAATAAATTGTCAGGGTAAAAAACATGAATCTAATAAAAAATAGTTGGAAAATATCAATTCTCAATATCATCCACTGATGCTAAAGTAATTGTTGCCAACTATTAAGACATGGTTGAAAACACCTATACCAAAATTCCTACTTTACTAGCCTTTACACCCCAATGTCATCAAAAGATATGCTTAAATCCATCTAGATATGTGAAACTCAACTTTTGGGTATAAAAGTCAATGTGGGACTTGAATGATGTAAACCAATCCATACCCAAAATCAAGTCATTGAAATCCATCTCAAGTATAGAGAAATACTAAAGAAATTTAGCCCCATCGATAGTTATTGAACAAGATTTATACATAAAGTCTCTAAAATTTCTTTTCCCAAGAGGATTTTTTAGTTTTAAAATAAAAGGAATCATTTAAATAGAAAAACCCATATTATCAACAACACGAGAATAAATAAATATGTGGGATATGCCTATATAAAAAATGCTTTAATAAGGGTATAATTAAAAATAATTCTACTTATAACCATTTAAGAACCAAATTAATTATCTAAAATCATCTTATTATCTCCAAAAAATTAATTACTCACTACAATTTTATCTTTATTACCTTGTTGAGATTTTACTAGTTGAGGAGTCATGTGTTTACTAGAATCACCTTAGCTTTCTCTATTCTAATGATGAGAATTATTCTACTTCACTCATCTCATTGAAGAATACAATACTAGAGAGTCCTGAGATGTGTCTCTAGAACTTGGACTTGGAGAACTATGACAATAACACTGATGATGTACTATCTTGTTGTAGTTGTGACATGCTCTAGGTGGTTCCTTACAATACATCTTAATGTGCTCAAAAGAGACACACTGAAAACATTTAGTCTTACTATTCAGTCAAGGAGGAAAGTTTATTAATACCATGGTCTAATTCTGAGAGATTTCACCCCCTTATAAATAAGTGTCCCTCCACCTATTTCTAGCATTGTATATCCCACATGTTCCCATATGAATAAACATTCTTTCCCCAAATGTGTTTCCTGAGATGTATCTTTTTTCCACTGTCTTCATATTGACCATATATAGTTTTGAGAGAGATAATAACCATGGATCTAAGAATAAATAAGAAGAATGAGAACTTACCAATGAATCCATGCCTCTAACACACTTTGATTCACATAAGGATCACTCCCAGATTGAAGGGGATCATCTCTCAAACCTTGGGAGAAAAAGGAATTCTATTTACTAAAGGATTAGGGGAAAACCAAGTACTTATGGAGGTAATTTAGATTAGATCCACTTTTTAAGGAAGTCCAACTATATGTTGCATGGTTAGGCCACATAGTTTGGAAAACTATGCACCGACAATGCAATGCCACTATCTTAAGGACAAACCTCACATAGTTGGATCTCATGGTTTGAAAAACTATTGGTCAACCCTACATTTATCTATGTTTCAAGAAGTATAGTTTCTCCTAAGAATTTATATGTTTTTTAAAAATCATGCACCAACCATGATAAGTTAATGTCCCTCCTTCCATAAGCTACATAGTTTCCTAAATGGGTGCATAATTTTTACAAACCGTGCTCAAACCATGCACCACCAAAAGCCTCCAAATCATGCCAAAATACTTATGATCTTCCCAAAACACAACCCGATCATTATATATAAATTAAAATACATAAATAAAGGTTTAATTACCTCAAAACGGGTGAAATAAAATCATGTTAATGAATTGATTCAATTCATATGGAGACTCTTTTTTTTCCTTGTAAGACTTTGAAATATATCATGGAATATTTTCAGAGCCAAGCACTGAGATGGTGAGAGATTCTAAGACCCATTGATATAAAAATTAATTTTATAAAAATATTTTATATCACATGCATGAAGTTTTTTTAGAAATAATGGAGTATCTCCTAAACATATTCTTGAATAAAAAAATGACTCCAGAGTTGAATTCAGAGCCTGAGGTTTATTCTAGGCATGACCAAAAGTTGGACAACACTAGATATTCAGATAAGGAAACCATTTTTTAGTATGTTAAGAGGATAAATTAATTAATAAATTTAATTAATTAATTTAGTCCCCAAAACCATTTTACAGCTATAAATAAAATTTAATGTAAAATCTATAGGGTTAGTTGCATAAACATGAGATTATTAAGAGGAAGTTTCGCTATTATTTATTAGAGGATCGAGATAAGATGATGATGAGTGATCAAATTGAGGTAGATTGATAGAAAATGAACACAATTAATATTCCCCATCATTGGTGAATGAATGATTCACCAATGATTGATCTATAATTGTGGTAAGGCTCATCAATTGTGGTTTCTTCCCTTTATTACAAGATTGAGAACGTTCTAATCTATTTTTCTTTGATATGTAATTAATTTAATCCTTCACATGAGCTAGTGTATCTAATTAAATTTTTTATTTGATTTATTCATGATTACACCATGTTTATCACACTGAAAATCCCTGATCTATGATATTTGGTCAATAATTCTTGTAAAATTATGGATGAACCTTTATTATTGTGCTTTTACTACATATGTTATTTAAGTTCTTCACCATTGGGATATGAGGCCACAATTCAAAATTTCCTAGTGGGTTCAAGCATAATCAGACCCCTGTATTCACAGTGGATGTGTGCACAATGAATATATTCATGTTTTGTGGATGAATTAGGATAAAACATTGACAATTCTCTATGGATATGGGATCTAGAGTAGCAATGAAAATGAGAGGTGCACAAGGCACATGGAGACTTTGAGAAGAGGAATGAAAATCCATTTTATGGCCACTGGAGGATAGAAAATAATGGATGGTGGTGATTTACATTGATTTTGGGTGGCCGAATGACAAAAATCAAGGAATAAATAGTGGTTATGGGATTCATAGAATAAATCTAACTTTATGTAAAAATCCTAACCATATGGTGTGTACTAGGATGAACACATGCCGTGTAGTACCCTAGCTATGGCAGATAGGATTTCCAGGTAGATATAAGTATCACATGATATTTGGGACGCTCACACACTGTGTGACCCAGTTTCAGAAGACTAGCATGTACTCTGGGAGTACATGGGACCAGACACGACTAAACACATGGAAACATGCTTATACATGGCCAACTACCTGGATTGAGACACAAATAGGTACACAACCAGGTACATGGTCTTGGATAGAATGACATAGACATAGCCATAATCACATGGGTAGGCCATGGGTGGCTGAGATAGGGAATGTGAGACCCATAAAAGCTGTTTAGTGTGACATGGACACCAATCCATATCCATAGGAGACATGAACAGGCGACTATGTGTGGTCACACACCATGTAGACCCTCAAACATGCCATGTATTCTTCTTTACATATTGTTTCTCTCCTATATTCTTCATTCAGGCTCATATTTTGGCCCACGAGTAGCCTGTCCTAAGTTTTTTCCCATTTAGAACATGATAATATCCTTCATAGTGGGTTTTCAGATATGATGCGAGGTTTAGTGAGTGTGTTGATTCTTTAGGAATCCCTTGATGATGTAAGTGATTGGAAAGGATCATCAGAGAGAGTCTGGGGTTGGAGACCCCCTATTGTACTAGGGAGTGGGTCCCCCATAATCCTAATAGTGGTTTGAGTGGCACCCCCTTGATAGAGTAGGGTGTGGGTCCTCTACCTACTGAGTGACACACCTTGATGGACTAGGGTGTGGGTTTTCTACTTACAGAGTGGCACCCCCTAATGGACTAGGCATGGTTCATCTATCTACTGAGTGTCACCACCTAATAGACTAGGGAATGGGTCCTCTACTTACTGAGTGGAACCCCCTGATATAATAGGGTGTGGGTTCTCTAACTACTAAGTGGAACCCCCTGATGGAATAGGGCATGGTCCCTCTACCTATTGAGTGGAACCCCCCATGATTGACTTGGGTGTGTTTCCTCTACCTACTAAGTGGATCCTCCTTGACAGACTAGGGTGTGGGTACTCTACCTACTGAGTGGCATCCCTTGATGGAATTAGTCATGGGTCATATAACTACTAAGCGGAACCCCTTGATGAACTGGGGTGTTTTTCCTCTACCTACTGAGTAGAAAACCCTTGACACACTAGGGTGTGGGTCCTCTATCTATATACTAAGTGAAACCCCCTTATAACACTAAGATATGGGTCCTCTACATGAATATTTTACCCAATTGAATTTTCGGAATAGTGGAAAGGTGTGGGTCTTCCACGTGGTTACTTATTCAGACAGACACGCAAGATACTGAGCATTAACGATGGACCATTGGAGCTGTAGTCAGACTCATCATCCAAGGTTAGGTTGTGAGATGGAGGTCCCCTTTATCTCACATCCAGGTTATTTATATGAGTATATATATTTGTTTTTGGGTTTAATTTCCCTCTTGCTTTGGGTTGAGTTAACAACTTCTATCGCATCTCCTATTTATCCCTCTGTAGTTTTTGGGGTGTTATACTAGGTATGTATATAATCAAACCTGCATGGGATTTTACCACACATGTCATGTCTTATTTAGATGACAGATAGGTTATAAGTGATTTCATAAGAGCATAGGGATTCTCAAGTGTATATATCATATACAATGTTTGGTCATAGAGATCTCGAACCGAGATTTCTCATCATTTATTACATAGTTATTGTTAAGTTGGGACATCTTTTTTTAGTTGGTCTATATTTTTCCCTTTACTTTTTGGATTACACAGTCACACTTTTTTATATTCTCTAGATGTTATTACATGCATGGTTTTTTACTCTCTATTTTACTATCTTTTATTATTATTACTCTACACTTATGTATAAAGGTGGTTGGGTGCATGCATACATGTACTTTAGGTAAAGGCCTCTCATTTTAGTTTTGAATTCTTAGCACCTGTCACTAACCCTTAGACTTTGGAGGTAGGCTTGGGGTTGTGGAAGCCCAAACTTCTACCTGCAAGGCAGGCCTGGGTGGGTTGGGTCATTACATATTGGTATTATCAGTGGTTCAAACTCATGATGGTGTTAAAATTTTTGTTCCCTTATAAGGTTTGGTTGAGAACTTAGGGAAACTGATTCAAAGTGTCTCAAGTGTGGATTTCAAGATAAGGAACCCATTGTTGGTGTGGAGACCAACCTATCCATTCACTAGGAATCTAACTACCTTATTGTTAACTCATCATACCAATACATTGGTTATAGGGAATATTGGTACATGCACCATATAGGATTGAATCCTTTGAATGTTCTTCTTGAGTCAGCTTCACATATATATATGCTCATCTGACCATGATAAATCATGATTTCTCTTAATATGCCTCCAAAAAAGATATCCATCTAGGTTACTAATTCAGGATCATGAAAATGACTTGTTGAGTGATGAGGCCTCAGTTTAGGGGCCATTTTACTAGATCTTTTATCCAGGTGGGTAGGTATCAAGACCACCACCCATCGAGCACCAGATAGTAATAGCAGAGAACAATGAGGTTTTTTGTAGTCTTATAACACTTTATGAGTTCTATAACTAGAGGAAACTAAGGTTCCACAGTGATATAGATCCCTAGGAAATGGAGGATCTAATTTATTTGGTGATCCATGTTTTTAGACTTGTGTGGAACCCGATTGATCAGATGGTTGTGATGGAAGCCAGTCCTTTCCATGGAGAAACTAGGAACTAGTGGAGTCTAGTTACAAAAACATTGATGAGTCAATAATCTCATGGTCCAACATCAAGAAACTATTTTGTGAGGAGTTCTACCCATCATGCTTGAACTCAGTTCATATTCAGGAAATTTTTGAGTTCCATTAGGGAGGGATTATAGTTTTTGAGTATGATGTGAGGTTTAACAACATTACTTGGTACTCCATTGACATGATTTGAGTTTTTTACTTCCATGAACGAAATTTTGAGAAGGGTATACACATATACATCTGTGATATTGTGGTATCTCTATGTGTTCCCAAACATTATGGAGTGCTGGAGTGGGTTCCAGTGATGGAGAGATTTCTATTTGATGGACTCCATGTATCTAGAGATGGAATTGGGAATAATGGGGCCAATTCTTCAATATTAGGTAGCAGGAACTAGTTAGTATGGTCTTGTAATAGGATACCTTCTCATGGCCGGACTCAGCCACATGGTCATGTGACTCAAGGACCACATAGAGGAATAGATATGCCTAGAGAGATGTGATGCTATGCATGTGATGGGTGGGGTCACATTGAACATGATTTCATAACTCAACATTCTAATGAGGGTAGGTAGGCAGTGGATGTACTATCATGATAGAGGCAACACCATGATCATGGATATCCCAAGAAAGTATAGGGTAGACCTTAGGGAGGAAAAGTTGGTAGAGGAGAAAGTTGGTCTCCTAGAGTATGATCTTATGGTGGTGGATGATGTTATGAGGTACTTCTACCACCACCAACAGGAGGCCCATGCCAGTCTCATGGAGTTGGTGATCGGGGCCATGCACTACTACATACTATAGAGGCTTATGAATCTATATCTCATGAGATTATTAAAGGTACTATATGTATTTATTATACATGTTCTTTAGTAGTATAAGGCATAAGTTTGAGTCATTCCTTCATCTCCTTACTCCTGGTGTGAGGTATGGAGCTTCCAATTGCGACTTTAGCCCAATATATTTGGCTTGAGGTTCCAATAGGGAATGATTCTTCGATATATATTATCTTTCAGAAGTTCAAGTTATCACTTTATGGAGAGTGTTTCTTATGAAACCACTTGGTTTTCATGATGAGACCTTATGACATCATCTTGAGTATTGATTAATTGTCCATTGTTTGAGTCCATATCAACTTTTACTGTATAGGAGTCATATGCTTTCAGAGATATGGGACAAGATTCTCCTTTATGGGTGAAGCAAGTGGATATTAAGTAAAAGAAGATAAAAACCATCACCCATCAATTATAAAGTTTATCCCTTGGCATAATATAATATTCAGGCATCTAGGAACCTTTAGTAATAGAGGATTATATAGACATATTCCCTGAGGACATTCTGGGACTACCTTTAAGACATGAGGTTATGTATTTCATCAACTTGTACTATGGGACTTCTCTGATATCTTTTTCAACATATTAGATAACCCATACCAAGATCCAAGTGATAAGGGTGTAGTTGTTGGACCATTTAGGGAAGGATTTTATCAGACCCAGTGTGTACCCTTGGGCATCTCTAATTTTGTTTGTAAAAAAGGAAGATGGGATCCTATAACTTTGTGTTGATTATTATCACTTGAAACATGCCATGATAAAGATCATGTACCCCTTACTGATGATTAATGACCTCTTTGACCAGTTTCAAGGTGAAATATGGTTCTCAAAGATCGATATCAGGTCTATCTATCACCGGTTGAGTGTTCACAAGGCTGATATTCTGAAGTTGACATTATGATGTCTCTATAGACACTATGAGTTTCTGGTGATTGCTTTAAGTGTAAAAAATTACCCTTCTGTGTTTATGGATATTATTAACTAGATCTGTTATCCCTACTTGGACCTATTTGTGGTTGTATTCATTGATGAAATACTCATTTACTCTATTTTCGAGGTGGATCATAAATAACACTTGAGGATGGTCCTAGATTTTCTTTGGTAGCACCAAATTTATGGTAAGCTCACAATGTTTTAGTTCTGGATCTATTAGGTTCACTTTCTTGGGAATTTTCCTTTCTAATCATAGATTAGCTATAAACCCAGTGAAGACTTTTTAAGTTCATTCTTAGGATCCACCCGAATCATAATAGAGGTGACGAGTTTTCTTAGCATGGAGGGGTAATATGAGCGGTTTGTGGAGGAATTATCTAGGATTGAAGTCCCTTCGACTACCTTGACACAGAAAGGGAAACCATTTAATTGGTCTGAGTAGTGTTAGAGGGACTTTAAGGATTTGAGACTGAGGCCGATGATTACTTCCTTTTTTTGACTATCAATGGAGGGAATGGATTAAATAGTGTATTATGATGCATCTAGATCTAGGATTGGATGCTTTTTGATTTAGAGGAAGGTAGTAATCGTATATGGGTTGAGTTAGTTAAGACCCCATGATCAGAACTATGTGACTCAAAACCTAGAGTTGGAAACTAGTAGCCTTCTCTCTGAGGATGTAGAGAAACTATCGTATTGGAGAGTTCTTTATTGTTTACCCAAATAGTAAGAGTATTAGGTATGTATTTACATAGAGAAATATAAACATGATACATAGGTGATCGTTAGAGTTACTATAATACTATGACTTTGAGATAGTCTATACTCATGGGAAGGGAAACACATTGGTAGATTCCCTTATCTGGAAGTCCCGTTCCCATTTTTTGGTGGAAGCATCTAAGTAATTGTATTCCTTATAGCTGACCATAGTATAGGAGGAGGGTGCATATTTTATTCAATCAACAGTGTTGAATCCACCTCTTTCCCAGCGTGTGAGGGATGATCAATTTGGAGAATCAATTGTGAGGTCCTAAATGAACAGATACCTATAATATATTCACCAGATGGATTCTTTGGAGGAGGGAATCACATTATCCTTTTCTAGTGATGGAAAACAGTTCTGATCATGTTGCGATATGAGGTATTGAGGGAGTTTTATTATTCTCCTTTGGCTATAAATCCCAGTACAAAGAAGATGTAAATGGACATTTAGTGTTAGTTTTGGTGGGATTTCAAGAGGCATAGTGTTGTCTAGTTTGTCTCTCGGTGTCTCACATGTCAGTAGGTGAAGGCTAAGCACCAGGTTCTAGTTAGTTTTTTGAATCCTCTAGAGATCTCAGAGTGTAAATAGGACAACATATACATGTAATTTATGACATGGGTTATGTATATAGTGAGAGGGCACAATGATATTTGGGTTATAGTGGACTGAATTACTAAGTTGGTGCACTTACTTGCTATCATGTAGCAGAGTTTAATGGATAGTTTGGGGAAGTTGTACATGTAGAAGATTATACTCCTTCATGGGGTGACCTTGATGATTGTATCCAACCAGGATGTGTAGTTAATTTCATGGTTGTATAGAGGAATGGAAGAGAAATTTAGGATCTAGTTAATGATTATTATATATTTTCACCCCTAGATAGATGGGAGTACCAAGCACAATATATAGGTGTTGGAGGATATGCTGAGGGCTTCCATGCTAGAATTTGGCCAGAGTTAGGAGGTTCACTTAAATTTAGTAGAGTTTTCTTATAATAACATCTATCACTCTACTATCATCTTGAAACCTTTTGAATACCTATATGAGAGACCCTATAGGTCACCCTTATGATGAAATGAGTTCGAGGAGGCATCTCTTGTTGGGCTAGAGATGGTGTAGGTGATGATAGAGGAGGTTTATGTGATCCAAAAGTGGATGAGGAAATCCTAGATATTATAGAAATATTTTGCAGATTGACATCGTAAGATCTTGGAGTTCAAGTAACGAGACCATATTTTCCCAAGAGTCTCCCCACGATGAGGATTATAGAGATTTGGCCTGGTAGTCATGATATCCTTGAGGTTTATCAGTCTGTTTGAGATCTTGAAGAGGGTTGGTGAGGTTTCTTAATACTTATCCTTACCCCCATAGTTATAGAAAGTGCATGACTTCTTTTATGTGTCATAGTTCAAGGGATACGTGCATGATCCTATGCATGTTATTAATTGGGGTGAGTTGGACATTATGAATGGAGCCACCTTCATGGACTACCTAGTGACGATCAAGGATCGATAGGATATGATCCTTTTTAAATGGAAAATTTACTTGGTTTGTGTACTGTGGAAGCATAAGAGCATTTATAAGAGCTCTTGGGAGTATGAGATCCAGATGCGGGCTTAGTATCCCCACCTTTTTGATTAATTTTTGATTTTTGGGGATGAAGAAATTTTATAGAGGTAATAATGTAGAGACTTTATTTTTTCCATGTAAGACTTTAATATATATCAAGGAATATTTTTAGATCCAGGAACTAAGATGACATGAGATTTTGAGTCCTGGTGAGGCTGGAATTAATTTTATAAAAATATTAAATATATTTTATATCACACATGCATTGTTTTTTAGAAATAATATAATATATATGGAATAGATACTTGAATTGGAAATATGAGACCATAGTTAAATTTAGAGCATGTGTATTACCCTAGTAACGACCTAAAGTTTTTTATTATCGGATGTTTGGATAAGGAAAATGTTGGCTGGAACATTAAGTGGATTAATTAATTAATTAATTAAATCAATTAATTTAATAGCTATAACAATTTTCCCTCTATAAATAGCCTATTATGGAAAATTTCCAAGGTTGGCTACATAACCCTAGGATCATTGATAGTAGGTTTCACCATTCTTCATTGGTGGGTCAAGATCAGACAATGACTAGTGATCATTTTGAGGTGGATTTATAGACAAAAAACCCAATAGATCTTCCCAATCACTAGAAAATTTATTCTTCACAAACAATCAATCCACAATTATGGTAGGGCTCGTCAACCATGGTTTCTTCCCTTGATTAAAATATTGAGAATGTTCTTATCTTCTATTCTTTAACATACGATTAATTTAATCCTTCACATAATCCTGTGTATCAAATTAAATTGTTTATTAGATTTATTATTGATCATGTCACATTTCTCTCCCAAAAAATCCTCGATCTATGATCATTTTCCAAGAAAAATTGGACAATGATGGATGCATATTTATTCTTGAAACTTCCCCCCACTTGTTCTTTGTGTTCTTCGCTGTTGGGATATGAGGTCATAATTTAATATTGCCGAGTGAATCTGAGTGCAATCATACACCCATATTCATGGCAGATGTGCACATAATGACCAGATCTGTGTTTTAAAGATGTATTGGGATGAAACATGGGTGATAATCCATGGATATGGTATCTGAAGGAAAAAATACTATAGGAAGCGCATGAGGAACGTGGAGGATTTGAGTGGAGGATTGGAAATATGTTTTCCATCCATTGGTGGTGAAGAAACGATGGATGGAGATGATTTATACCAATTTTGGGTTGTGAAAATGAATAAATCAAGGTGGAAATGAAAGATCTGGGATCTACAAGGAAGATCTGACTTTCTATGAAAATCCTGAATACTTGATGTATACTGGGATAAATACACAACATATAGTACCTAGGCTATGGCAGTTATGGTTTCTAGGTGGAGAAAAGTATCACATGTTGTGTGAGACCCTCACATGTTGTGTGACTCAATGATGAGGCCCAGTGTGTACTCCAAGAATACACAGGCAGGGAAATATAAATAAACATAGACATGACCTGACTACATGGTTTTGGACATGGACATGTACCTAGGCTGAGACATGGACATGTATACATATAGGTAAATGAGCATGGATCAAAGGAAACAAACACGTCCAAAAGAAGATGGAAAGGACATGGGTGGACAATACATGCCTTTTGTGCCCTATACATGCCATGTATGGTGACATGGACACCAATCATTTTCCATAGGTGACATAACCAGGAAAAAAGGTGGGGTCACATTCCATGTGGACCCCCAGACACATCATATAATTCCATTTAAATCTTATTTCTCTCACATATCCTTCATTTAGACTAATATTTTGGCCCATGAGTAGTATATCCTGAGTGATTTTCCACATAGAATGCGATATTAGACTTAATAATGGATTTTTAGATATGATGCAAGATATTTCAAGCATAAAGATTCTTTATGTGGTTCTCTATGATGATAGTGATTGGTTAGGATCACCAGAGAGAGGCTGTGGTTGGAAACCCCTATCGTACTTGGGCATGGGCCCCCATACTCCTCACACTAGTTTGAGTGGAACCCCATGAAGGACTAGGGAATGGGTCTACTACCTAGTGAGTGGTACCCTAAAATAGACTATGGCATGGTTCCTCTACCTATTGAGTAGTACCCCCTGACAAACTAGGGAGTGGGTCCTCTACCTACCAAGTGGCACCCCCTGATGGACTTGGGTGTTGGTCCTCTATGCACCAAGTAGAACCCACGAATGGACTAGGGCATGGGTCGTCTATGTATCGAGTTTCACCCCCTGATGGACTAGGGTGTGGTTCCTCTACCTACTGAGTGGAACTCCCCTGAAGGACAGTGGAATGGGTCCTACACCTATTGAGTGGAACCCCCTAGAGAATTAGGGTGTGGGTCATCTATCTATCTAATGAGTTACACCCCCTTATCACACTGAGGTGTGGGTCCTCTATACCCTATCGACTATGCAACAAAATAATGAGATGTGGGTCCACAACGTGGTTAATTATTCTGAAAGACATGTGAGATGATGGGCATCAATTATAGACCTTTGTAGATGAAAATATACTCATCCTCCTAGGCTAGTATATGAGATGGTGATCAGTTTTCCCCCTCATATGGGTTTCTTATATGAACACATATTTTTTCCTAGGTTTTCTCCTCTTTCTTTGGGTTGAAATGACTAATTTTATTATGTCTCCTATTGCACCATCTTTAGCTTTGGGGTGACCTACTGGGTATGTATATAATAACTCTTAGATGAGATTTTCTCACACGTGTCATGTCTTATGCAGATGATGGATAGATTAAGGGTGATTTTAGAGGAGCTTATAGATACTCAGGTGCATAGACCATATATAGTGGTTGGGATTGGAGATTTGGAGCCAAACTCACTCAGTATTTATTTCCCAGTTATTGTTAAGTTGGGTCATCTTTTTGGGGTGGGCATGTATCTTTCCCTTTACTATTTGGATTTCACTATTACACTCTTTTTTATTACCATAGGTTATTACATGTACGATTTATACTCTATATGTTACTAAATTTTATTATTATTCCTTTTCACTTTTTATGGATATGGTTGGGTGCATATGCGCATGTACTTTTTGAAAATACCTTCCATTTTATTTATTCCTTCTTGGCACTTGTTTCTAGTCCTTGGCCTATGGAGGTAGGCATGGGGCTATGTCGACTCTGTCTTCTTCCATCTAGGTGGGCCCCAATGGTTAAGTTCCATATAACTCATGAATCAAAAAAGAATATGTAGAGTTGAAGTTTATCAAATAAATATTATTGGAGGAAAATATGATCTAATGTTGACCCATGAAATTATAAGAATATAGCACGCTACTTTATTATCATAGGAAAAAACAAATTTATTTGATGAAGTAGCAAAGGATGAATCATGGGTAAAATCCATGAATAAAGATCTAGATAAAATCGATAAGAATCAAACATGGATACTGGTAGATATAGCTATTCATCAGAATGTGATTGGTACAAAATGGGTATTTAAAATAAAGGTTTATAATCATTGAAGACTGGTGCAAAACAAGGAGAGACCAATATTCAAAGGGTATGCTTATATTAAAGGAGTTAACATTGAAGAAACATTTTCATGAGTGGAATGAATAAAATCAATAATAATTATCCATATAGTGGTTATTAAAATTAATTTTAGAGATTATCAAATTGATATGGATGATTTTTTTTGAATGGATCCTTGAATGAATAATTTTACATTGATAAATAAATAGGATTTCTTATTTGAGATGGCGATTATATGTTTTTAAGATTGTAAAAGGTGTTGTATGCCTTAAATAAATCACTCTAATCTTGGTATGAATATATGGACACATACTTGAGAAAGTTATAGTTTAATAGAGGAGGGGTTGATCACAACCTCTATGTGAAAGTCTTAGATGAAGGGAAATTCAGGGTGATGGTGTGTACAGATGGTATCATATTTAGAAACAACAATAAGAATTAATTTTAAAAGTCTTCTCAATTGATGTGTTTATAATTTTAGATGTTAATTATTGGATATTTGACCTACCTTTTTATCCCACAAGTACATAAAAATAAAAGAAACACATTCATATCATAGGTGAAATATACAAGTGAGGTGTCAAAAAAAGTTTATAATCTAAGAATTCATTTTGGTTTCAACTTCAATAGTGGTTAGAACAAAAATTGGAAGGAATTAAGATAACAAGGGAGTGTACACAACATTATATAGAATAATTATTAGTATTCTATTTTATATTAAATCAATAAGTCCTGATATCTTCTATACTAAATTCTTGGAAGCATGATTCTAGAGTTGTCTAAAGGAAGAACAAATTTCAGAAGTAAAGGGAATAATGATATGAATTCAAAGAAAATTATGTTGGGATATCATCCATAAATCATTAAAAGTAAATCCAATAGGACTTACATATAGTAGAAGAAAATATCTATAACTTCCTAGACTAAAATTACCCCTCGAGCTAGATGTTCCCGAACTTGGAAAGTTAATAACACCCTAAATAACCAAACCGATTTGATATGATCACACATATTAAAAATGAACTTTCAACTTATGAAAACAAACATTCAAATAAAATAAATCATACAAGTAAAGGACTAAAAATATTCACATGGTTTGAAATTTTTCTTATATTAATGGGAGAACACTGTTGGCACTTTTCATTACGTGAAAGTTATAAGACTATAATCTCAATTAAAAAGTCAACCAATTAGATCACTAATCATAGTAATTTAGATGAAATCACTATTAACATGAATCTAAGTGATGCTAACCTTATATTAGGGTCAAATAGGTCAAACCATTCCATCAACCTTTGATCTTTATAGGTGTTACACCATTTACCATGATAACCTTCAATTTACTATAGCTCACTCAACTAAGACTACCAACTTCTGATAACCTATGGAAGTTACCATTAGATTCCATTCCTTTATCATAAGAGTAATGAAATTTATATATGATGTAGCTTATATAAAAATATCTTCTAAAACATAACCATCTATAAAAAATTAATGGAACATGGCCTTCATAAACCACTCCTTTCAGATCCACTTCCTTCATTGGAATTTCTCTTCTAAAAACTCAAATCAATTTCTATAAACCTATGTTTTTAATTTTCTACTTCTAAATTTCAAAGAACCAAAAACTTGCATGATTATTCAAATTTCATAAAAATTTATCACTTGAGGACTAATCTCAAGGAAAACATGAAAAAAACCAATACTTATGAAAAAATAATGCTTCCATCTTACACTTTAAGAATAATGCCTCCACCAACTTCTAGACCCCCTAGTCCCACTAATGCATAATATTTCCTCATATTTTTCTAGACTAAACCCTTGATAAAAATTTCAGTTGGATTATTTATTCTATAAATATTTTATAACTTAAGAACTTTATCCTCCAAAATCTATAGGTTGAAATGATATTTTAGGTCAATGTATTTCATCTGTGAGTGAAATAATAGATTATTATCCAAATGAATTTCACTCTGACTATCACTGTTGAGAAACCTAATTTTCTAAATTCTTATGATCTACTCTAAAAAAATAATCTTACCATATCAGTTCTTTCCCAATTCTATTATAAACACATATTTATCTTCTATTGTATATAGTTCTAACACTTATACAACCATGTAATCTAGCTCATAACTACTCCTCTGAATGTAAACATATAGCATGTGGAACCCTTTTGTGTGATCACATATCCTCTAAAGTTCATATCCACATAACTCTATAATGAATCATCCATTATTAAATACAAGGCTATGTATTTTTATCCATTGAGACACCAGAGGATCCACTTCATGGATTCATAGTGTAATTTCCCTGAAATTTCCATAAAGAGGATGACAATTCCCACTTAAAAATGAAACTTTTGGACTTTTACATACCATAGAATACATCAAAATACCTATCAATAATGAAAATATAACTTTCATTATATACTTGAAAACATATTCTATTCTCAGTTATTTCCTTTAGATAGTTTAAAGTGTCTATAAAATGGGGTTAAAACTGATTTACATCCAAATATTCCAAGTCATTTTATTACCTTCCAGATGTAATCCTCTTAATATAAAACCAAAATTTTGTATTTCCTATCTATATTAATCTACATTAAAAATATTTTTTTGTCCACACTAGGATATTTTATCTTGAATATTTTGTAAAAATCACACTTCACCACCTAAATCCACTTAAAATATAGACTTTCCAAGAGAATTTCATGTATATATAAGAGAAGGATGAAAAATCCCCCATCCTAAAATATCTCATGGTAGAAAAAATGATCTGATTTTCTCAAAAACAAAATTTTCTCCACCATAATAGCATTAAAATTATGGTTTCATTTTATTGGTTCTTGATTCAAGACATAAAGAATCCCTTTTCAATATAAACACCATGTTCTGGCTCTATTTATCCATAATATCATCTGATTGATTCATGTACATTCCTCATATAAATCACAATAAAGGAATTATATATTTATAATAATGTGTTCTAAATTAAATATTTTGGAATAAACTAGACTCATTACCATCTAAATGATTTTATATTAAAAAAAAATTAAAAATTTCTAAGAAGTACACTTCTTCTTTCTACTAAAATTCTTTCACAACTAGACTAGTCTTTTGCCTCTTCCTACCATCAGCTTATTTTAAATAGAAGATCCATTTGATTTTCATATCTTTCTTTCCCCATGGATATTCAATTAACTCCCACGTTTCATTTTCATCTAACTAATCAATTTCATATTTCATGGATAACTCTCACTTTCTAGAATCATTAGGAATAAAAAATTCTTCTAGGATCTCAAGATCTCCTCCATCCATTAAAATAAAATAATTCACAAAAATTTTGGACTTAGGAACTGGTTTTTTTATTAGGTTAGATCTTTAAAATTATACCTATAAATATTATCTTTTTAAAAATAAAACTTCCAAAATTTCACCATCCTGGAAACTAACCATAGATTATGTATTACTTGATCCTTCTAGTATATATTTCACTAGCCTAAATTTTATCTCTCAGTGGTACTTGATCTTTTTGAAACTTGTTTCCTATAACTTTCAATGCTCCCTAAACATTTCAAAAAATTTAGACTTCCAAAAATAATATTTATATACAATTTGATTTGGTTTTTTTATTCTTTGTTATCAATGACCTCTTCCATCAAGTTTTGACTTTTCAAAAGACCATAAAATTGAAGAGAATATTCAATCATCTAATGACCTTTTGATTTTTATTATCCCAAAGTAAAAACTAGTGATTTCATCACCATATACCAAAAATAAACACATCCAAGACTTATATTTGATTTTTTTCTCGATCCTTGAAATAAATATAGACATATGATAAACTTATGAAAAATTTGATGTGGATAAATTCCACCAATTTATTAGCATACAACTGCTCAATAATCTCCTTACCCATTTATGTGAAAAGACTCATGTTAAAAAGTTATGCCATGAAATTGACTGATTTCACCCAAATTTCCATAGACATTCAGGAATATAGCCTCATTCTCCATGTCATATATGTTAACATCTGATTGATTCACTTTACAAAACAATTCTATTTAGGTTTCCTAGGTAAAATCTTCTCAAACCCAATTCATATTATCTAGAAAATAGATAAAAAAACTCTTATTATTATATTTTCTACTATTTTTATACCTTAATCATTTTATCCCATTTCTAGTTTCCCTTTAAACCCTAGCCTTACACAAAAAAAAAACAATCCAAACACCTTGATTTTTTGTTTAAAGGAGAAAACCGTACTTTCTTTGTTAAATTATTGATGAATTTCATAAAGTAAAATGACCCTATTGGATATGTAGTTAAAATAATTCAATCATATTTTAGTTTTGACTTGAATCACTTGGTGAAATATTCTTGAGATGAATATCATACCATATAGTTAGTATGAACCATAAGATAGGCTTTACACCTATATCATATACTATGATCAAGATTTATGATTCAGTTTATGAGTTGTATGAATTATCCACATCCACTCACACATTCTTTATTCCTTCAATTTTAATACATGAGATGGATTATTTTATTGAATGAATACGAAATTGAATGTAATTCATGGGTAACATGAGATGGAACCTAATGTATTCGATATGGAAGAATCTATTTATTAAATTTAGAGCACCAAGAATTCCTATAAATAGATGATATCCATTTCTAACGGTGTAATATTGTTTCTTGGGAATCCTAGATAAACCTATCTTATTTATTTATCATCATTTACAATACTGGTGGAAAACTTAGAAACCCTTTGATGATCATGGTCTCTCAAGAAACATTATGGGATCCCTTTTCTAGTGTATTACTTATAGAGATAGGATTATTAGTTCTGTTTATCCTATCATCACCATTAAACAATTCCAATAAGATGGAGGCCATTTCTTGTGGTATATAGGTATGTCATTTCTTCAATATTTTTATGCATATTAATTACTTAAAGATAGACCGTGATTATTTTTTTGGATTTTTTCCATTTTCAGTGATCATTAGATGACCCTATAAAAACTATCAATGGTATCATAACAAGCTTATTCAAGGATCAATTATGTTAAATTCATTGATTTTCAAAGAAAATGTGTATTATAATTCATTTGCAGTCATATATCAAATTACGATATGATAAATGATTCTAGTTTTGTTAGCTATAACAAAAAAATGGATCATATAATATGGAATAATATATAGGTTGTAAACTATAGAATAGTTTATGATATGAGATATCTTAATATACTTTTCAATGTTGGATTTTTAAGAAATTAGTGTTTAGTGTCATATTTACAATATGCTACTATATCATTAAATATGATTGGTGTTATATATAAAACCCATCATAAGAAATGATATGTATCATATTTTATAATTAAATGTCACATTTTAATGTAATATTAGTGTGTGGGGATACATTTTTCTTATATTAGTCATATTTTATGTCTAACTTATGACCATAAAATATGACATGTGTAAAAAATATTGTTTTTTTGGTTTTGATATTTTTGATCATGGTTTGTAATTTTTTTTATAAATTTAATTTTTTATATATCATAAAATGTTACTTTTTATGTATAAATAAAATATATAAGGTTCATATTTAATTATTATGTTTTAAAAAATAATTAAAGTGTTTATTTATTAGTTTATTACATTATATTATTCATGTTTATAAATTTTTTATATAATTTGAATAATGTGTAAGATTAAATTTGTATGATAAATTTCTTCTATGAAATAGATCATTGCAATTAATTTGAGGTGTGACTCTATAATATTTAGTTTTAATCTACCTCGATGTTCATTTTTTAGATTTATATAGTTGATAATAGTTATCAAATATAGTTTGTGCCTATTAGGTGTTAGAAATATCATGAATTGAATTCTATCTTGAGTAATACCACTCCGAGGAGAGAGACTTAGGGCCAGACTACCCTCTAGATAGAGGCATATGACTTATTTTATAAAGGTGATTCTTGGTTATCTATCACTTCAAGATTACTTATGTGGGGTTTTTCAATCTCATACAACTCTATTCCTATACATGAAAATTCATGTACCTTATGAATGAGATATATTCAGATATATATGAATATCTTTGGATTCTATTTTTGGGCATGTAACAAAAACCTATGGGTTGTGTAAAGAGTTTCACATTAATGAGGTGTGAAGACATTAATTTAGTGGATGAAATATGATTACAAAACTAAATCGTTATAATCAAGCATACACAAAGAGATAAAACATGAGAAAATAGAGTTTTCATGAGATATAAATGGTTTGATATGCATGATATGTATATTAAATTAGATAGAATTTTAATAAATATATTTAAAATACTAAGTGTGAGATTCATTCCAAAGTATCACATATCAAGACCTCAATCATTCAGTTGGATAGGTTCATCCATAATATGGTGCCCATCGATTATCTCGTATAAGATATGTTGTAAGTGACTAACCCTAAAATTTAGGTAACCAAATTCTATTATTATATTTAGGTTAAACTTAAATAGGAAACCCTAAAAGTTAGGATGTCAAAGGAAATGAGTTGAGTTTATCCATGTGATAGATTTAGGTAAAGAGTTTCCTACTCAACTATCCAATAATTTTAATTATTATAATTTGGATAATTACCAACCTAAATAATGAATTAGTGAGAGGAACATTGATATCCATCATAATTATGACCTATATAATAGGTTTAGATAGTTATGTAAAGTTGAGAAGTGTTCTTGAATTAAAGTAATCAAAACATCTAAATGTGAATGTTATATAATTCAATTTCACTGACTCTGACTCATGGGTATCTGATACTGGGTGTGCAGAAACCTTTTGTTCTCACAAAAACAAACTCATAAATATGAGATAATTTGAAAAGTGTAAAATATATATTCATGTTAGTAATATATCAACAACTTACATATTAGAAGTTGACACTTATGATCTGAATTTACCATGTGGATTAATACTAGAGTTGGAGAACCATTATTTCATTCCTAACATAAATAAAAATATTATTTCTATAACATTTTTGTAGAAATAGATCTTTTATTTATCTATTAATAAAAAGAGTTTCTATATATATATATATGATGTATATGTTATATGAAATTGGGAATATGAAAAATGGTTTATATATTCTAGATACATATAATAATTTTTATAACATTTCGAATAAAAATGATAGGGTTGATTCTAATCCCACGTAACTTTAGTATTGTTTAATTGGAAATAAAAATGATAAAAACATTCAAATACTCTATATAGAAATATTATTGGAACCATTCGATTATGAATCATTTTAAAATAATGAATTTATTTATTATGTAAGATGAAAAAATAACCTTTTAGTATAAAAGATGAATGGGGTAGTAGACTAGTGGATCTCAAAAAAGTGATGTATGTAGACCAATGAGTACTCAAGAAATTGGTAGTTTTAGGTAATTAGTTACATTTAATAATGAATTTAGTCATTATGAATATGTATTTCTAATGAGACACAAGTATGAAACTTTTAATGAGTTCAAAGAGTTTCAAAAAAAGTATATAATCAACGAGGAAAAATAATTAATATCCTCTAATAAGATTGGTTTGGTGAATATTTGGTCCAGGAATTCATAGATCATTCAAGGTATTATGGTATAATTTCACAAATCAATCCTCTTGGAACACCATAGTATAATGGATTTTCATATAGGAGGAATCATAAATTGTTTGACATGGTTCGATCAATGATGAACCTATATGACTTTCCTATTTCATTCGGGGGTTATAATATTGATACTAAAACCTTTTAACTGAACCATGTTCCATTTGAATAATTTATAAATAAAACATATGATATATGGTATTAGAAATGTCCTAGTTTTTCTATGTAAATATTTGAGGATGTGAAGCATTTATAAGATGTTTGGATATAGATAAGATTGGCCTAAAATATGAAAATTTATTATTTTTTGGTTATCCCAAGAAAAATATAGAATATTATTTCTTTAAACCTGTTTAAGACAAAGAGTTTATGTCCTAATGTGGTGTTTTCCATAATAATGAACACATAATTTTAGGAGTTAGTGGAAGTAAATTTGAAATTAAATAATTTTAAAACTAACAAACTAGATGTGTTTCATAGGTAGAGGTTGAGCCAGTTTAAAAAATAATTGTGGATAAAGAACCAACTAAAGTTACATAAGTACCGTGAAGGTTTGGTAGAATTAATTAAGAAACTAAGAGTTATATATTTCTTAAGGTAAATTATGATTAAATAATGTTCATAAATGATAAACCTGCTACCTAATAGAGGTCGTAGAGAGTTATGATTCTAGAAAATGGTTAAAAGGTATGGAATTTGAAGTAGCCTCCATGTACACTAACCAAGTTTGGAACTTGGTGTATTCACCTAAAGGGGATATAAATATAGGGTGAATGTGTGTTTTATATAAGAAAAATGAAATGTGTGGTAGAGATAATATCTAAAAATCATTCTTTGTTGAAAAAGGTTATAAGGAATTTTATGCTATTTATTATGAATAAAAATTTTCACCTATAACGATGATAAATTTCATTAGATTTCTTACTTTAGTGGATCATTTTTATGAGATATATAAAATGGATATCAAAACCACTTTACTTAATGATAATTTATTTGAGGACACATATATGATATGGACAAAAGGTTTTGATGTTTCGAATGAGACTGCTAAGGTATGTAAGTTGCAATGATACATTTATGGGATCAGGAAAGAATCTCAGAGTTGGAACATCTAGTTTAATGATGGAATCAAAGGGTTTGGTTTCATAAAAATTATGTATTATTCTTGTGTGTATAATTAGAATAGTGTTATAATAGTAGTATTTGTGATATTTTATATTTATGACATACCTCTTATAAAAAATGACATCTTTACACTTAATTCAATAAATATGTGGTTGGGTAAATTCTCCTCGATGAAATACATGGGTGAAGCAGCCTACATACTGGGCATGAAGAACTATAATGATATATTTAATAGGATTCTTGGAACCAACCAAAACATGTACATTAGTAAATTCCCAAAACAATTTATCATATAAAACTCTAAAAATGGGTTTTTATCAATGTTTTATGGATAAAACAATTGTGGTTACTTTTATTATTGCATCTTTTTGGAGAGGTGATTCCCATAAAGAAGAGGCCTTAGCTATGCTCAAAGGTCTGGAGTTTTAAATATCTAATAATATCATGATGGAGGCTATCGAAACAGACTCATTGACAATATATGGTTCTCTCAAAAAACTAATCACTATTCCTTGTTCCATCTCATATCACATCCAATGATGTAGAACCCTCATTAATAATCATATGAGCATGAAACACACTTGGAAAGAAAGAAACAAGGAGTATTTTTTTCATCATGGTCCTATCATGAAGGGAACCTTACCTCCTACTCAAGTTTGGGTTCTCTTCCCCTAGAACATTCGGACCTCATTAGAGGAAACTCTCTTGGGATCCACTACTTCAAACCCCCTAACTCTTAGGGATTTAGCATGGACTTCCCTCACTCAGTTTCTTTCTTGTATTTTTATTTCTGTATTTTTAATAATAAAATAATAATATGCTTAGAGACTCAGGATGAAGTGACATATAAAATTTTTTATGCATCTTCCATAGGTTCTATAATGCATTCCATGTTGTGCACTCAACATTATGTCACGTATGCTGTAATTAAAACTTAAAGTTACTAATATAATCCTAGTAATAGTCATTTAATTTCAATGAAGAACATTCTTAAGTAATTAAGAAAGACTAATGATATTTTCTTTATATTTGGAGGAGATTTTGTGCTCTTTGTAAAGGGTTACACAGATGCAAGTTTCCAATCTAATAGTGATGATATGAAATCTCAATCTATTTTTATTTTTTTTCTTAAATAATGGAGATATGAGTTTTAATAGTTATAAATAATCAAACATGGTGGACTATAAAATATAGTTAGAGTATATTTTCATATCAAAGTCAGATAAGGGAGATATTTGTATTAGGAATTTCATCTCTAAACTAGAGGTGGTTTCTAGAATTAAGGGAATAATAAAAATTTACTATGATAATAACAGAGATATTTATCAAGAAAATGAACCCTAGTTTCACAAAAAGACTAAACATATCATTTTAAAATACCATATTATATGAGAGATCATTGAGAGGGGTTATGTTAGGATTCATTTGGTGGATATAGATGACAATGTAGTGATCCATTGATGAAACCATTATTACAACAGAAGATTTAGGGTCATATAGAGTCTATTGATATATGATACTTAATAGATTGATGTAATGGTTGAATAATTTATCATGTATTTATTATAATGGTAATCTCTATTTATCATCAATTCATGTGTGCTTCAATTTACTTTACATTAATGGTGGAATGATAATATCCTCTCAAAGTATGAATTTGAGTTATACTTAATCTGTAATGGCCCCAACTCCAGAATCCTAAAGTTAGTAACTACTTTATTACATTGGCATAATAATCAAGGAATGTCATCCTGAAGGATTTAATAGTTTATTATTCTTGGTAAACTCAATACATACATGATTTCTATAATATATTTGAATATATAAATTAAAACATAATTTTTTTTGAGAATATCATTATTCCCTCAAGAATATCCTTGCATATCATTCACAATACACTTCTTGGATTCTTAGGGAAGGAATCAAAATAATGGTGATATAAAATTCTTAGTAAGAGTTATGTAAAGAAAAAAATATCCTGAGTAAATGAATAATAATAAATATAGAATAGTCAATATGGAAAGGTAAATATCTGAACACACATTACATTTAATTAATAACTTCAATATCATGATTAGATAAGGAATAATCAATATGAAAAGGTAAATAAATAAACACATATACCGTTTAAATAATTTGACTATCAAAAATATATAATAAATAATCAATATAGAAATTTAAATAATTGAACACATATTCCATTTAAATAACATGTCTATCATGAATAGATAATGAATAATAAATATGAAAAGGTAAATAAATTAACACACATGCCATTTAAATAACTTGAATATCATGAATATATAAGGAATAATCAATATGGAATGGTAAATAACTGAAAAACATGAAATTTAATCAATAATTGAGAATTAAATTCATCCTTGGATAATATCATTACAAAAATATCATAGATAATAATAACATCACTATTAATGAAGGAAATGCCTAAATATTGGACAACATGATCCCAAGAATCATGGTACCTCTATTGTCAATACATTTCACATGATAATTTAAAAATATAGGTAAAAATAATTTAATGGTGTAACAAAATGACTTCTTATAATGGTATATATAGTTTTTTTCTAGTTTAATTCCTTATTTTTGACCCAATGTGAATGTCTAGTAAGGATATGGAGGAAAAATGGGTGTCCAAGGTTTTTTCAAAGCCCAACGCCTTTCTTTTTGGAGAAAATAGATGGGCCACATGGTTAGTAGAAACCATGTTGCCTAGTCTGTATGATTATATTAAACCATGCATGGTGTTTCAGTGCACAACAGAGGGTGCACTGTTTTCATGAACCATGCGACCCAAGATGCATGCCTGTACATGTGCTATAGACATTATAATAGAGGAAAAACACATGATCAGTGCATAGTTTTTCTAATCGTGTTCCATGACCATGTGAAGGGGTTCTTAATGTAGTGAATGGTTCATAATTAGTGAATGGTTTTTCCAACAATGTGGACAAACCATGAGATCTCTTAAAATTGGAAAAATACCCATTTTCCCTTTATTACTTTATAAAACAAACCCCTTCTTCCTTCTCCTTTTCCAAGGTACAGAAGGCCCTCCCATCTTCCATTTCTGAGCCCCTCAATCATTAAACATAGGATTTGATATAGATTCACTGTCCAATTTCTGATTTTATTTCCCTTAGTCTTTTTCGATACCCCTTGATGAGTCCATCGTTCCTTTGGATCCTTTCATAATTTATTTTTTCATCGATGATACTATTTTGGTGCAGGCTCTTATGCCCTATTTTTATAGAATTCATCCATTATTATATTTTCTTTTTATCTAGACTAAATTAGAAGCTAAATATGGATGAATATTCCTCTACAATATTAAGGAATGTGGTCTATACCTTTTATCTCAAAGAATAGTTTTTTATACCCTATTTCTATTATTCTGCATGATGTACTTTTAAAGAGAAGCTTCTTAAATCAATAAAACTTTGTGTTAAACATTAAATTCATGTTTAGTACATTACATGACAACCTTATATTAGGTTTTATATTGTATACATCAACTTTAACTTCCCATGGGGTGGTTTCTTCCTTTTAACTATGAATATTCCACCCTTGGGGTGTGTTGAACTCACTATAAATTTTTGGGAAATGAATATGGAAATAAAGTGAATTATTAATGGTAGTAACCACCTTACCATTTGTATATTAAAGTTATGAAATGGATAGACCATTTGATTTCATATTATTATGAAGGAATTAGTGAAATTATTAATTAAATGATTTATGAATGTGGATGATTTGGTTATGATGATAATGGAGGGTTCCTAATATGGAACCGATGACCAACTTGGATGCCTTGGAAATTTCTAGTCCAAGGATACTACTTAATTGGATGCCTTGGATATTTCTACTCTCTAGATCTGAATTTCACGACTTAATAGGATTCCTTGGATATTTTTACTCCAAGGATCTATCTTACTTAGATGCCTTAGACATTTCTACTCCTTAGATCTAATTTACTTGGTTTACTTGACTCATTATAATTCCTTGAACATTTTTACTCCTTAGATCCAATTTACTTGGTTTACTTGAACCACTAGGATGCCTTGGAAATGTATACTACTTAGATACAACCCACTAGGATACCTTGGATGATTCTACTCCTTGGATCTAGTTTACTTGTTTTACTTAGCTTAGTTAGATGCCTCAAATATTTATACTACTTGGATCCAGGACCATGTAGTCCTGATACATGTTTACATGGAATATTCCACTGATGATTCTTACCTTGATTTAAAAATAGACCTTATGATTTAGTTTCTTGATCATAGTGAGACTTGATAGACTAAACAATATCACTTATAATTTATTACTTGTACTAAAATTATATTTTCACACTGTTTTAGTTTATTTTCATATATGGAATTGGTATAGAAACCATTGGTTGTTGCCTACTGAGTGTTATCTCACACCCTATTTGGGACACCATTGGGTACCTAGAAAAACTTCATGGATGTAGGTAAGGATAGGTTAAAGCAACCACTTGGTGATACTTTATTGATTATTATATAAGAGCAGGGGAGCACAAGACAAGGTTATGGATCACGATTCTATAAGTGGATAATTTTTTTTTGGTATTTTTTTAATTTTGATGAATTCATTGCATTTATTCTTCTTTTCAGATATTTCCTATCTTTTTTAAATCATTCCATGATCATCTTTTCTATATGAAATTGTTGGATGGGATTACTTTCTTATTTATATAATGGATATTTAATCTTCATCAATTCAGTTATTTGATATGATTATTATACTGATTTATATGATAATACCTCTAAGATACACTATGATCATGGGGGTATAGTCTCCCCAATATTTCCCCATAGACCCTCAATATTAATTGAAATCCTTTGGCATATGGGGAGGTTCTCTTTAATCCATGTTACCCACTAACTCGGGGAACCATTTAATGGCTTCTAGGTCGGGACTTTACAAAGTGGAATCAGAGGATCCTCTTTTCTTCTATATTATCATTTGGAAATATTATATATGAGATTAGAAATGTGTTAAAGTTTGGTAATGATCTATTCTTAGAGTAGCTAAGCCATGTATATAGAAAATCCAAATTACTTGGGATGAGAATTATTACATTTGGGTTTTACCAATTATAGTTGATTTGATTCCACTATTGGGGGACACACATGATATGTGAAGCCATTATTATTCTGATTTTGGATTATATTTTTTTCTTGGCCTGGTATGGCCGGGAAAAAATGATCATGCATCATTTTATGAATGTAATAAATTCTCATACCATGCATATGACATTCCATATAGGATGAATTTCCTGACTACATGACATTTATTATATATTCCTTGAGTGATATACCTATTATTTGGCTAATGATTTTTCAGGGAACAGTGAAATATAATAGATTACACAAAGTTCTTGCATCAAACTAGAAAATTATTCCTACATAGATTGATTTAGAAACCTTAGGCAATCAATTATGGCATGGTGATCCATGGACCATTTGTCGCATGGGCTAGAATATTTTCATGGTTGGGATTAAATAAATGCTAAAATTTAATTTTTATGGTGTATGAGCCCTTATAAATTGGAAATGATGATATATATAATTCAAAAATTTAGTATAGTTATTTTATAAATGAGAATGAATTTAAAAGAAATTTAATTTTAAAATGGAATGGTTGATATTAAATTGAGGTTCCAATTGAAAATTAAAAGGTGTTTTCTCTATAACTTGCAATTGACACTATATAGATAAGAACCCCTGAATTATAGTAGAGAACTTGAACTTGATCCAACTTTATTAGCGGGACGTAAGTAGTATATATTTCATTTTGGTTATCTATATGTTTCCCAAAATTAGATTTAGAGCTGGAAGAGAGGTGTGGATCATGTATAGAAAGGATGGTACCTATCATATTCATATATCTGTGATCTTGGTGTTACCAAAACTTGTCTAAGGAATGTTCTTGGAATTTTTAGAGATATGAAATCACGATGGCCTTCGGTTGTGTTCTAGGAGGGTGGATATGACCATTCTATAAAGGTGGTGGACCCTAGGCCACTAGTAGAACCTCTAAGGTTCAACATGGGTAAGATCCCATTATAACTAATGTAGGTGATGATGCAAAATTTTTAGAGGGTTTCCTGCACTTTATGCAGACTCTTTAGGGAGCCCTGCAGCCTATCTAGACTATGGTAGAGTTGAGGAATGATATTTAGTAGCAATATACTCCCATGTTTTCAAGGGATGGAGGACTACATGCTACAAAGTCATGGATAGAGTTCATGCTATCAATTTTCAATTATCTCAAGACACCCCCCGAGAGGAGATTAAGGATCATTACCTATATTCTTTGAGATTCTACCAAGATATGGTGGGATGTGATTACCTAGGTTGATCATTATTTGAAAATGGATTGTATATATTTCAAAACAACCTTATATGATTATTTTTATCCCAAGAAAATGGGTCCTGATAGATCCAGACAGTTTATTCATCTGGAACCGCAAGTCTTGTCAGTCATGGAGTATTATGCCCCTTTTTCACAGAGCTCCATAATTTTTTACATATTTTGTTAGGTGAAGAGTTATCAAAAGCAAGGTGATTTGATTATGGTCTTAGGTATGAAATTCTATTATAGGTGAATGTTTTTATGATTACTACCATTTTAGAAATAGTAAATTGTGTGCTTATTAATGAACATAATATGAGAGAATATGAGGGTTTACAATAGAGTAGATAAGTTTCTAAACCTATTTTTGCAGTGTTAGGTGGTTGTAAGAGATGCTTTGATGTGTCTCATGATAAAAATAATATCTAGATAATGACTTTTTCTAGTTCTATTTTCTGTAATTAGTGTGGGAGTTAGGAACACATGAGGAGCCACTATGACAAAAGCCGAGTTGAGTACCAAGCCTGTAGCGGGATGGGCCTTCAAAAATGGGGTTTCAGGACCTTTCCTCTAAAATATAGTGATATAGGGTATACACCAACTTCATGTTCAAGAGAGGGGTCAATAGATTCTCTTCGGGAAGGGAAATAGAGTGCGATTGACCAATCAGGATTAGGTGGGGGTCATGAACAAGGTTGATAGACACTAGATTTATATCACTAGCGGAGAAAACATGCTTAGGGTAGCCAGTCTATATATCAGGTCCAAAGATTAGGCCAGATGTATTAAATGAAAATGATACATGAGGAGAAAAGTTTCAGACCTTCTATAGTGAGATTTACTATTCTGGTAGCCTCTATGTAAGTATTTTCTCTTTTTGATATAGGTGATTCCCATTCCTTTATATCCATGCCAATTATAGAGATCCTTAGGATTGAAGTTTAGTTTTCCTATGGTGTTATTATACTTGATATTTCATTAGTGATATAATTGGTGAGTTTACACCAGTACAAGGACTGCCCCTTGAGATCGATGGATGCCCCTTTGTATGGGACCCCTTTTTCCTCAAGAGGATAGGGTTTGACATCATTCTAAAGAAGGATTGTTTGGTTACCTATCATGATTACATTGACTTATATTGATGAAGGGTTACTTTCAAATCACCATAGAGTGGGGTTTTTATTCACAAGTGTGAATGAAATTTCCAGGAGAGTTGAGAAGGAACCAAGAATTTTGGGATGGGTGTAATGAAATCCCAAATTGCAAGTTTATATTTGGATAATCAAGGAACACATCAGTAGAAATTCCCTCCAGTGGTTCATCATTTTAGGGATGTTTTCCCATATGAATTTTTAGGACTACCTTCAGAGAGAGAGAGGTAGAGTTTTTTTTTGACCTAGTTCCAGGAGCTTCACCAGTATCCATTCCTTTTTATAGGATGGATACTAATGAGTTGTAGGATCTCAAGAGTTAGCTCAAGGACTTAGAAGAAAAGGGGTTTATATAACCTAGTACTTCTCTATGGGATTCACCAGTCCTTTTTTTCCTTAAAGGCTGATGGAACCCTTTTTTATTAATATAGACCCCTTTTAAGGGATAAGGGGGAACCCAACAAGGCATCAAAGACTTAAAAAAAACCAGGACCCAAAGATCCAAAATACCAAGACAAAAAATAACCCACACTACAAGATAAAATCCCCTACCATAATAAAAAAACATTAAGTTCATCTTCCACCATCCATCATTTCTCAGCTAGCTGTCCAATGAAAAAGTTCATGGGTCTGGTACCGATGAAAAATTCCATACCCTCTAAAATATCCAATTACAGATAACCGTGGACCAGTGAAAACTCTTTGCCCTGAACCTCATTTAGAGAATCCTTTTATAGATGTTTGTTTGCAGAATCCTTTAATCTACAAACCACAGAGGCCAAAGAATAAACACAACACCATGAAATTCCAACCAAATAGAAGACACCACCATAACACCACCACCAAAATCAATACTTAGTATGAACATTCCATAGAGAGATCATAAACACATAAAATGCTTCCATGATTTAAACCAAAACACCCAGTAGACTTAATTCACATCCAAAATAAAATCACAATTGCATAAAATTGATGATTAAAAACCATCACCACATTGAAGGGAACTGAACACCAGAACATGCTAGAAAAATGCCCTGTTAGAAGCCAAATACACATCCCATAGCCACTATCACAACCGCTATGGATATCACAAAGAGCAACCCACACACTCCTAGATTATGTAGAAACGAGGTGACGACCCTCAAATTTTAGAAACAAGGTCTTGACCACTGGACCTTTACCACACTACCAAAGGAAACCCTAAACAATGAAGGAGAAAATGGCACGAATTAGGACAAAAAAATATGAAAAATTCCAAGATATCCTAGCCCACAGAGTGGAAAACTCCACCACTGAAAGAGGAGTAGTGCGCCACGAGATTGCCGAGGAGAGAAACTGAAGTCATCTCGAGATGGAGAAGTGAGGTGGAAATTGGGGAAACCCTAACGAACATGCCAAAAAATTTTATGGAACTGATGAAATAGGTTTTCCATCCATATATATATATATACACTCATTTATTGTGGTATTTGTGGATGAAAAATTGGTGTATTCTCACAATCTACATGACCATTCCAAACATCTTGAGATCATATTAGATATACTAAGAGAGTGTAAGTTATGTGGTAAGCTCACAGAGTGCTAATTTTGGATGAATATGATTGACTTCCTGAGTTATATTATCTCAGAGACATGAGTATTATTTGACCCAGAGAAGGTGAGAGCTATCGTTTCCTAAGAGTCTCCAAAGAACGTCTTTGATATATATAGTTTTTTGGGGGATATCTAGTTATTAAAGGAACTTCATTATGGACTTATAATGCCTAGAATATCCTCTTACAGGCCCTAAAAATAAGGGTCTAAAGTTATCATGGTCATAAGCCTGTGAGATAGAATTTCAGGAGCTAAAAGGGAGACTGAATTTAGCACCAATCCTAATTCCTCTAGAGCTAGGTAGAAGTAATATAGTCTATTGTGTTTCATTATGTATTATGCTAGGATAAGTTTTGATATAGTGGGAGTAATTCATGGAAAATGAGTCTTGTCAGTTGAGGCCACACAAGAGGAACTACTAGGCACATGATCTAAATTTATCCTTTGTTGTTTACATCTTGTGATATTGGGGACATTACTTATAGGTATAGTGTTTTATAGTGCACACAAACCACAAAATCCTCAATAATATATTTATGTAGTGTGATTTGAATCTTAGGAAATGAAGGTGGTTTGAATACCTATAGTATTTTGACTTTGAGATTTATTATATGCACATAAAGGGACATACAATGGCTTATGCTTTGAGAAGGAGGACTCAAATACAAGATGTTTAAGAGGCCAGTAGCAAGTGGCTGTTTATGGACCTATTTTCTGAGATGCATGTTGAGGTTCAGGAGGATCATGGGAAGAAAGTACTCATGTATTTTTCATTGACTTATACCCTTATGTATGGGGTGAGGATGAGACAATTATCAAATTATCAAGGCTTAATCCTTAGGGAGAGAACAGAAGGTGAGACCCACCACCTAGTTGTACTGTCGATGTAGATAATATATTATGCATACATGGACATACTTGGGTTTCAACAGACATCTGAGAGGAGTTGATGTGAGAATTTTATGCCTTATATTAGTCAGTACAACCTAACATCCCCAAGATGTATTGAGACGTACATCGCTAGTATTGGTGGCCTGTAATAAAATGGTAGATAACTATATTTATTACTTGGTGTTACACCTATTAGAAGGTGAAGACAGAACATTAGCGACTAGAAGGACTCTTACAACCGTTCTCTGTTCCCGAGTAGAAATGGGAGGATGTCACCATGGATTTTGTGACAAGGTTCCCTAGTTCTACTTGAGGCAATGATACTATTTGGGTAGTTTTTGACCAGTTGACCTTGGTAACCAAAATTTTACATATTCAAGAGGCATTCTCAATAGACGAGCTTGAGAGGCTATATGTCTGGGAGATCATGTGACTTCAAAGATCTCTATGTTCTATCATATCTAACAGGAATGCATGATTCACATCATATTTATAGATGGGGTTGTTGAAGGCCTTGGGTACATTGGTGCATCTGATCACAACCTATCACCCTCATACTAATGGTCAGATAGAGAATACGATTCAGGTTTTAGAGGATATGCTTAGTGTATGTGTCCTTGACATTGAGGGTTATTAGGAGAAGTATATACCCATAGTTAAGGTCTCTTACAAGAAAGGGTTTCAGGATACCATTCAGATGGATCCTTATGAGGCTTGATATGGTAGTCCATTCCAATCACCTCAGTGCTAGTTGGAGGGAGGGGAGGCAACACTACTTGGACTCTATCTCATTCAAGAGACTATAAAGTTGGTGCAGCTAATCAGAAAGTGAATGATGACCACTCAGTCTAAGAAACAGCCATATTGAAACCCACCACCCACCAAATTTTATCCTTGAGAACCTCCATATGATCTTCCATGCATCTCATAATTCATGAAAATCTCCCTAGTATTATAGTCCAATCCCACTAGTCATCTACATAGAGATTTCTCATAAATCTCTCCCATAGATAACTCCCTAATAAAATGTTCCTAGCAAGCTTAGCTTGCATGACCTGCATGGTCTCAAACACACTACGTATATTAACACTCCCTTCATCAGTTGGTTTTGGAAATCTTCTCCATAGTGCTTAGTGAAATTTACCTATTTGATTAATATCCTATATGAGTCCTATCAAGATATTTTCAATCCTCTCAATAGGCCCCTTTGACACCTTCAGGATCGATGAAACATGAATTGAAATTGATGTAAGAACACTATTGTTGACCCCATAAAACGCATCCCCAAAATTTTCCAAATGTTCCCATAAATGACCCCGGAGAGTACCTTGTTCTCCATGCTTTGATTTGACCGGTCATGGATCCCAAACGGAGTCACGGATCAGAAGTTATGGTTTTTCGAAGTTGGGCTACTGGGAATGACCATCCAGGACCGTTTTGGGGCGAAGTATGGATTTGCGTGTAAAAAAGGAGTTTCACGTGGAAAAAAATTTGTGCGCGTAGAATATTACATGCCCATACTTGCACGCACGGAATATTACATGCCCATCTTTGTGCATGCGGAATTTTACGCGCACCACCTTGCACGCGTGCAATTTTATGCCCACCGCCTGACGCATAGAAAACCCTTTGTGCACATGGAATTTTACACGCACCGACACCCAGGTTTCCGCCTATAAATACAAGTGCCCCCCTTCTTCAGGGGGACCCCAGAGGTCGACCACCACTCTGATGTGCGTAAGTCCGAATTTTCCGCACCCGCGTGGAAAACCCCCCTATGGCACGCAAAAAATTATTGTTGTGCGGAAAATGGACAACCTTCATAGTTTTCCGTGCAACACATAATTTTTGTGCGCAACAGTGCCGCTGGGCCCAATTTTTCATGCACCAGTGCTGCACTAGTTTTATTGCATGCAAGCCTTCCCTATTGCGCGCACCACTTCCTTTTGTGCTCAAGACATCCCTATTGTGCGCAATTCCTTCCCTTTTGTGCGCGTCCAGTATTGCACTCCCACCTCCCCTTTTGCACGCACCGCTCCCCTATTGCATGCCCGACTTCTGTTTTGCATGCCCTGCTCCCCTATTTCGTGCCGACCCGGTGTTTTCCACACAACAGCCTCAATTGCATGCACAATTACCCTATTTCCGTGCAACACATAATTTTTGTGCACAACAGTGCTGCTGGGCCCGATTTTTCATGCACCAGTACTGCACCAGTTTTATTGCGTGCAAGCCTTCCCTATTGCGCGCACCACTTCCTTTTGTGCGAAAGAAATCCCTATTGTGTGTAATTCCTTCCCTTTTGTGCGCGTCCAGTATTGAACTCCCGCCTCCCCTTTTGCACACACCTCTCCCTATTGCATTCCCGACTTCTGTTTTGCGTGCCCAACTCCCCTATTTCGTGCTGACCTGGTGTTTTCTGCACAACAGCCTCAATTGCATGCACGCCTGCCCTATTTATGTGAAACAGTGTCCAGGCCTGCACCTTCTGGTCCATACCGTGGGGGCTAAGCCCCCGCACCCCCCCTCGGGGTCAGTCCCGGGCTGCGGTCCCGGCCCTCCGGGCCGGTCCCTTCTCTACCGTCACACACCCCCATGAAAAAATGGAGAGTTGCACCATGAACTTTTTGTGTCGGGACTTCGGGGTTTTCCATTGCCCCCTTTTTCCCGCCCACCTCCCACCTATGCAATACCATGATTTGAGATACTCCTTCGCACACCATGAAACACCTTGAGTTGATGTATTCTTCTTGGTTCATTTCCTATGTCGTGAGTTGAGATTCTCATCATCAATTCCCCAAGTACCTTGAGTCAAACCATTCCTCAGGAAACTACTCTAAAACACTATCACTTGGCTCCTATGCCAGGTTGAACCAGAAAGGGCCACCCTTGTGTAAGACCCAACACCAACCGTTCTAGGTGCCTTGCTGCAATAGTCCTATCTACATGACTTTAAACTGTAGTAATCCCTATCATTCAATAATAGGATTCCTCTTGTTCCAAATAAGAGATGCCTTATGTGACAAGAATAAGATGCCTAATTCCATGATTACAATGGTGTAATTTCAAGAGCGTTGGAATCCATTCAAACATTCCATCACTCCACCTCACGCTTTGCGCATCCTTCATTCGGATCTGCATCCACTTCCATGTCCGAAGGGACCCCCTAATGGCCTGGTCCTTTGCTAGATTGGCTCACCTACCGTCCTGGGCCAACGCCTCAGAAGACTTTGGGTGACACTTTGAGTCAGGTCTTGTGTTTCAAACATGGTCAACAGTCGACCCTCATTTGTTTGCCCCATTTTAGGCTAACACGATATGGATACTGTGATTCGAACATGGTCAATAGTTATCCTCTATCACCACACCACCCTCATTGCATTCTGAATGTCGGGCATGTGACTCACACTTTTCATCTCCCTTTGTTTGGGCCGATTCCAACGCCCTTGGCAGTATACCGCTTGTGCACTAGCACATAGGTGAAGGCCTTAGCCCACCAGTGGGTTGGGATTCCCTCATGGCCATACACGAGGAAGACATTACGGTCAACTTCCTTGCATAAGCCCCATACCACCATGGGCCGCCTCAGAGCGTAAGCCCCATACCACCATGGGCCGCCTCAGAGCGTAATCCCCATACCACCATGAGTCGTCTCAGAGCGTAAGCCCCATACCACTTCGGGAAACTTCCTTGCGTAAGCCCCATACCACTTTGGTCCGCCTCAGCGCGTAAGCCCCATACCACCATGGGCTGTCTTAGAGCATAAGCCCCATAACACATCGGGAAGCTTCCTTGCGTAATCCCCATACCACCATGGACTGCCTCAGAGCATAAGCCCCATACCACCATGGGTCGTCTCAGAGCGTAAGACCCATACCACTTCGGGCAGCTTCCTTGCGTAAGCCCTATACCACTTTGGTCCACCTCAGAGCGTAAACCCTATAACACCATGGGCCGCCTCAGAGTGTAAGACCCATTCCATCCCGAACAATGGGGACTTTGATCCGTGCTAAGGCATGGTACATATGAATCCTACATGAGGTTCAATCCCACCAATCGGTCATTCCGACACCCTTCACATCGGTTCACCAACCACCTTGGGCCACCTCAGAGTGTAAGCCCCAACCCATTCCGAACTACATGGACTTTGATTCCCTGCCACGGGGATACATAGGAAGCCTCCACGAGGTTTTATCCCACCATCCATCAGGACCCCGGGTCCACTTTCACGTCGGTTTACCGACACTATGGGCTACCTTAGAGATTAAGCCCCAAATGCCATCGAACTATGCGAACTTTGATTCCCTGTCACGGGGATACGTAGGAAGCCTCTTCGAGGCTCAAGCCCAGATTCACCGTCTTCCTTGCGATGGTCCTATTTCATTCCCCCTCCGCTTCATTCATCCATCCCTCACCCATTTTGATTCTTACCCGGGCGGCCACATTCTGGTGAGATCATTCCATTCATCCCAGCACCGCTCCTTGTGGCACCCAGGCAGCTAACCATGCATAATCCCCAGCATGTCTCTGGGTCGTTGTCCTTTTTGAACACCCTGAATCATCACCCCTTCGAAATACATGGGTTTTGATCCCTTTCCACTACACAGGGTACGTAGGAAACCTCCATGAGGCTCAATCCCATCCAATGGTAAACCCTAGTGTCCCCCATTCTGGGGTGCACTATCCCTGATCCACCCTTAGTGGTGTTCAGATCAGCCATTATGATGTGATGTCTCCCCTACATGGGGAGAACCACCTTGGATCCATCCTCATTGGGTGTTCTGATCCATTCATCTTCCATGGTGTTACCTTCTTGGGATGTACCAATCTGATCCGTCTTTATGGGATGTTCTGATCACTCTCATTCCGTCTTTGCAAGATGTTAAACTCGCGGCCTACCTCGTGTTAAACATGAGATGCCTGAGGAAAACCTCGGAAGACACGCCCTTGGCGTATCCATCTCTGCAACACGTTAAACTCACGAACTACCTCGTGTTAAACATGAGATGCCTGAGGAAAACCTCGTAATACACACCCTTGGGGTAACAGTCTCCACAAGACGTTAAACACGCGACCTACCTCGTGTTAAACATGAGATGCATGAAAAAACCTCAGAAGACATGCCCTTGGCATAACCATCTCTGCAAGATGTTAAAATCACGACCTACCTCATGTTAAACATGAGATGCTTGAGGAAAACCTCAGAAGAGACGCCTTTGGTGTAACCTTATCTACTAGATGTTAAACTCACGACATACCCTGTTTTAAACATGGGAAAATGAAGAAAACCTCAGATACATGCCTATGGCATATGATTCCCTGCATCCGACATGGGATTTCTCGGGTTCTGCACCCTTGATATGCCCTCTTATGGGGAAAAACATAGGTTCCCAAATTTCAATGCATCCATAGATTCCCCGACATGCCTAATGTTGTCATCTACTCCGGCTGAAGGTTTCTACCATGTCAGGTTCCTATGAAATGTCCTGAAAAAAGTAGTGTAATTAACTGGTGTCCATGAAGATATGGCACCGTGAACAAGATTCATGAACCATGACTTAATCTATAAGGGAGACTCAGACTAGGTGACGAGCTCCGAGGAGGAATCTACAGAAGGAAGAACCGACATCCCATAATCCTGTTTCGATCAAGGAGTATATGTCCCTGAATAAGGAGCGGATGCTGCCCGCCTTTGGAAAGTGGGAATGCGGGGTAACAACAACGCATCCTCTTCATGATGGATGTGCGCGCCCTGGAGAAAGCGTCGGAAACAACCATTTACCAGTGTGATCCATCCACCAAACGAAAGATATTGATATTACCCATTTCAAATTAATCTAATTATCTTGTTGATAATACCTTTAAAATAAATACAATTAATCTACCCATCTGAAATAAGATCACTAAGATATTCCATCAGGAGGAACCACCGTTGAATGCCCAGGTTTCCTTGGATATTCCTGCTGTATTGTATTGACCATTTATTTGAAATAAACACACTTATTTTTTTTTGATTTATCTATTGGATAATAAATCTTCAATAATAATCCATAATATTTTTGAAACCAATGATTGATCTTTTCCTTCTATTGATAAAGAATATAATACCATCAGCGAACATAAGGTGAGACAAGATAGAATTCCCATGCCTGGTCCTAACAATGAAGCTCGAATCTAAGCAGTCATCAGTATTTTCCTTATCCACATTAATCATAACATTTGATCTAAGATATTTCTTATTGATATCCTCCACCAGTTATTTCTCATTCCCTATCAACCATTTGATGCTTAGACCTTGAATGAATCCATGCTGTTCTATAGAAACCAGTTTAGGTATGACTCGAGAAAGTATTCTATTAATAAGACAAGCAAGGATCTTGGAAGAAAAGTTTTAGATACAAGTAAGTATGTACTGATTAAGGATCATGGGATCCTTAATCTTCAAAATAAGAACCACCTTGGAAGTTCCCGAAGACCTATTGAGTGAGACACCTTTAAAGAAATCCCACACCGTATATAAGGCCCTAGCCTTAAATCTTACTTAATATTGAGTTATTACAAGATTACACATTGAGGATATTTTACGGTTTATAGTTTTAGAGAATTAGATCATAAAAATTGCATTACATTCCACATTTAAACAAAGTGGTTACATAAAAGATAGTATTCATTTTTCCCATCAACGGAAACATATTTAAAATAAAACATGGATTCCTTCTTGACACTTCCTTGAACCTATCATCATATCATGTACCCTTCCCTTGACCTGTGAAAAAAATTTCAAAAACTTGGGATGAGCATAAAAAGCTTAGTAAGGGATATACAAATATGGAAAGGAAACATGAGTACATGTATACATAAGAATGAAATCATACTTTACCCATAAAACATAAGCACTTTAACATACCTCATAAAATCATGAATAAATAATAGAAATCATAAGACATAAAGGTAACTTGAGGAATTCATAACATTATTACATAGGGAGTAACCCTCTTGGTTACGTTTGGAATACCCATCACAGTATATTCCCTAACTCTCTTCGGAGAAACCTTAACGTTTAACCCCTTCACGTTACCCAATGCATTGGAGAGCTATATCGGGATCACCCGCCCTTAGTTTATCACAGAACCACCCGTTTTCATAACAATGCCCAAGAACCATAACATAAACTTATCACATAAAACATGCATAAAGGAAACATAACATTTCCACATCACAATATAACATTTTAGGATATTGAAATAATGAATCCTCTAAAAAAACCCATTTTCAAAACCATTTAAAACATTTAATAAATAGATTTTTGAATCAAAGTGTCCCATACCACCTTGAAGATTTTAACATTTTAAACCCTTAATATCCATATAAATAAATACTTAAAACCATTTTGAAAACATGGATATTAATAAGAACAAATCATTAAAAAATTTAAAGCAATATTTTGGTTAAAGGGTTTTTACCAAAATTAGAGACACTTGAATACAACAATTGAGGAATAAAATTTAGTCAGACCTTTATAATATCATGAGAATAAATGGATTCATGATATAATATTCCAAAGGACAATATATACACCATATAAGAGTGAATTGGTGTATAACAACAATGAAGTCTCAATAGAAATGTAAAATGTGATGAAATCCCTTATAAAGAAGGTATCCTTAAATTAAGGATAAATCAATCTCAAAATTATGTGTGAAAAATATAAATACACCCAATATAAGTGGATATTAAGTGTAAAACAATAAAAGGTCATTAAAACATATTCAAAGGATGACATATTCAATAACTACATGTTGAACCCAAAGAAATCGAAATTGGGTTAAAAAGTTCCCTTGGTAAAATTCGACAGCCTAAACACGTCACTTCAAAATTCAGAAAATGAGTTGATGAGAGATAAAAATGGTATCTAATCACTTGGAAATAAAATTTACATCAATAAGGATATAGAAGAACATATCCCAACATAATATTATGTGAACTAAAAGACATAACAAAAGACTTCTTTTAAAAAGAGGAGGGTGAAAGGTTCCCTTACCGACATGGGTATCTTTCGAAACATACACCCCGTGAAAGAAGGACAATACAACATTGATGTAAATACTCATAAATGAAACTATATTACACAATGATTAAAATAATGGGCAGTACATACACCACTCAAAGGAAATTTTGGAAAATTTAGCATAAATCTCACGGGAATAAAAGTGAGATGAAAAATCTCTTACGAAAACTCGGCAGCCTAACGACGCCACTTAAAACTTACAAAAATGGATTGATGAGATCAAATAGGGTCTCTCATCATATTAACATAAATTTTACAGAAAGAGGAATATAAAATAACATCCCCCAACATAACAAATATTATCTTAAAAGAAGTGACATAAAGGAGAGTACTTAAAAAGAAAGAGAGAGGTTGGATCTCTAATGTAAATTTGGCAGCCTAACGACGCCACTCAAAACTTTCAAAATGGATTGATGAGAGAGAATAGGGTCTCTCATCATATGAACATAAAAATTACAGTAATATTAATATAAAAGAACATCCCAATCACAAGAAATATGAGCTTAGAAGGAATGACATAAAAGAGTGTACTTAAAAAGAAAGAGAGGAGTAGGATCCCTTACCTCGAGTCCGACTTGGCTCGATCGTTCTTTAACGTCCTGAATAATAAACTTGAGTTAATTTATACTTTCTTAAGAACCTTTTTAAAGTTAATTATTCCTTTTATATCACTTATTTCCACATTATAAACATTATGTAATCATTTAAGTTAATAATGTTTGTTTTGTCGATATTTGGTTCTTAAGTCGAAAGTGGACTTCTTACAATTACATGTTGTTCATGTGGTCAAAGGTTCATTATATACAGAATGATATTCATGATTTGGATATCATATATATCATATATATCCAGAATATACATGTATTTATAATATTACATAATCATTTAGAGGTAAGAAATGAAATGCACCGTTCATGGAGACGGTAAGTCGTACGTACGCATGAACGCTACTTTCATTTCTATGTCATATTAATGGAATTAAAACCAAACGAGAGCTATGTATATTTTAATTCCAGAATTATATTCATCATTTATATGTAACATAAATCATATATAATAACTTTAAATCCATCCTTTATACATCCAACATATGGCATTAACGAATCAAATCACTTTGAGGGGGCGGTAGTCCGCACTTCCTAAAATGAAATTATCATGGTTACCCACAACGGAAACCATAAAGGTATGCCACAAAAGAAAAATACAGAATCTTAAGTAAAACATAAACTTATTATATATCATATATAAATATAGTGAAATCTTAATGTCCACCTTTGAAGGTGTTATATGAGTGTTGAACAATCATCGTTTCGTGAGGCAGAAATTCGCCATCCACAGAAACAATATGTTCTTTAACCATTAGATGTAGGTGAATGTAGGTTTCACTCGAATTATTATTATAACAACATCCTATTATATTGAAGATACCGTAGTTGTTACAAAATAAATGAATAAAAAGAGTTTAGGGGGTTGGAGAAGCAAAATAAAACAAAAGAACACAAGTGAAGACATTACCATAAAATCGGGAAACTTCCTTTGGTTTGAGCTCAAAGGCTTCCTTGGGAAGACTTCTGCCCAAAGTGAGGATTCAAGGAGTAAGAGATGGATGTGGAGAGACAAAATGGGCAGGGTTTGGCCGAGACAAAGGCTTTGGATGTGTGGTTAAAGAGGTAGAGGTGGGGGCCTTTTATAAGAGGAGAGGAGGGTCACTCTTGTAAAGTTACAAAATGTTACTTTATTTTCAAATGAGTTTCTGATTTTAAAGGTCCCACATTGATTTATTTCGAGGATAAGGTGGTAAGGGTTCTAAATATACTCATCCAATAGGTTTTTGAAAAGTGTAAGTTATAGTTTTCACATTATCTTTTCATTTTTTTAAATCCTTTATTAATGAGGTAATCGCTGCATCATCATGATGTCATAATTAATTTAATTAATTTAATGTCTAAAAATTATAAACAAAATATCATGATGTAGGAAATATTTTTATATTTCTAATGAATATTTATAGTAAAAAATATGACTTGTATAACCCCATTTAAGAATTGTTTTAGTGAAACATCTCATGCTTGTGACATTTTTATTTTAACTTTAAATAAAATGTTAGTTATGTCATTTTCCAACCAAAGTGGCTCCATGGGGTCCCCAAGTTGACCCATGGATTTTCTTGGTCGGACATGACACATTCAATGAGGGTAGGACATGTGTCTAGGTCATTTCACATTAATAAAACATCATTTTTACCTTAAATTACACTAATTACCTCTAATCGCGATTAAGAACATAAAAGTTACTATTCACCATTTTTTTTAATCCCATTGAACCACATTTTACTTCCTAATGACATCCATGTATGTCAGATTTTTTAAATTCAAAACACAGAGGTGGCAAATTTTCATTTAAATGAAAAATCAGTTTCTTTAACTACCACTTAGTGGTTTCACTATTCATCAAAAATTGAAGTTTTTCAGAAAAATACAAAAAATTCACCCTAAGAAATATTTGATATTCCAAACTCAAAAATGATGAATATTTTACAAAATTCAAAACATATAAGTTGCATTAATTAATTTAATAATTAATTCCCGCTGTCAAAACAAGTAGCTTGTTTTTATGAAACAATATCTATTAAAAGATTGACACTAATTTAAGTCCAATTTCAAAGTGAAATTAATTCCAATGACCACTATTAGATTAAATGGTAAAAATATATTCTAATTTTACTTTAAAAACAATTCAAAATATAATCTAATCATATAAATAAATTAGATTAAAAAGAGGTTTGAATTAAAATATGACATTTTTCATTATTCATTAAAAAAAGAACTTTATCGGAAAGATACCGAAAATTTACCCAAAGTACATTTTGATGTCTCTATTCTAAAGAATAATTTTATTTTGTCAAATATAACACATAAAATTTTCAGAAAGTGGATTTAAAAGAGGTTCGCCATCAAAAGGCGGTTAATTGACCTTCTAAAGAACATTAGAATGTTTACGCTTAAAAAATTGAATTCATTCACATTTTTAATCCTCTAACATTTATTGTAAAAAGTAAAAATATTGGAAAAACATATATAATAATTTTTTTGTTAGTTCTGTTCATTCCCTCCATTACAATGGCTAGGTGTTAACTACCATTTAAAATAATATTATTTTATTATTAGAGTGAAACGTAAGATTCCCAAGAAACTCGTTGTTGCGTATTGGGTACGCCATCGAGCATAGCATCCCCTTTAAAGTAATATTAATATTATATTCACAAATATGGATAAATATAAAAATGTCATATTCTTTATTTACCTGGGGTGTTGCATCCTTCCCCCCTTTTGGGAATTGCGTCATCGCAATTTTAAAATTGGGCTCAGAAACATCCTTGAAAGCCCCACATCGGAAAAAGAGTCGGTAAAACAAACACTTTAAAATAAATAAAGAGAATTACAAAGGTCATCCGAGTTAACCCATACTAGGATTCCATGTAGGAAAACATGGACATGTAAGAAAAAACAAAGGGTCATGTTCTGAGGGAGAGTGATAGTAAACATGTCTAGGAGAAAGTTAACCATAAGAAAATCACAAACTTGTGGTGGGTTAAACGGTATTCGATTCCCCAATAGGAAAAGTTAATAGGCAACATTTTTGTTTTAAGTTACTTTTAATTGAGGAATTTATTTTTTATCTTAAGGAAACATACTTACTTGTCATATAGACTCTCATCTCCTACTAGATTTCTTACACAAACTCATATTTTCTCCAAAAGGCGAGTATTTAGGATGACATTCTAATATTAAGAGAGATATAATCAACTTCTATAGAATCACCTAATCCACAAAAGAGAACTATATATTTCCCATGTCTTTAGACTTTAACCAAAACCAAAACAAAAAAGGTTAGTACAAGATTAGATAATCCACAAATGGATAATCCTTTATAAAAAAGAAAATCTATTCTTAATCTCCAAATTTTTTCCAACAAAACCCAATGTTCAACGAAGACCATTCAATAAACAATTGTCCATAAAATTCTTCATAGTAAACCAAAAAAAGATTGAAACCCAAATATTTGAAGGATTTAATCACATAGTCTTCCAAGGTACAAATTAACTTTTATCTCCAAATAACATCAGATGCTCTTAAATTCTAACATTGAAAAGTAATTAACCTAATCACATATCCTCGATGATAGGTTAATCATTTCCATAGATAACCCAAAATAAACTTACTCTTGATTCCTAAAATCATATAACTAAAAAGAATTAGTAAAACTAACCAGGGACTTCACGTAGACTAGTGGTAGGCGATAAATACCAGTTGTACTTTGGTTGCAGGTTCGATTCCCATAGCTTTGTCCGACGCGACGGGCTGTCACACGGTCTACGTGTTGTCCCTTTTTCCAAAACTACATAATTCTTAAAACATTACCCAAAACGAGATAAAATCTTCAAAAATGATCATAACATATTTTAATCTCAAGTTTATCTCATGCCTTTCATTTTCCATCATAACATATAATAACCCATAATTAACTCAAAAGTAAGGATCATATAAACTCTAATGGTTACCTATATAATTATTACCTAAACTTCCACATCAATTGGTCATCTCGTACATGATGCATTACAGATCATACTAAGGTTCAAGTGGTTGATCATGACTCCTTGATAGTTGGTTTAGAACAACCACGAGTTTCCTCATTGAATCCCCCATTTTATCTAGTATCTTAATCAGAGAACCACCACAGTTTCCTTCAAACCTATTGTCTCTTTGGTGCCTGCTAGATCCATCCATTCACTAAAAACAGAAATGTCAGTGTGAGTATATCAACAAAACCATCATTTACTAATGAAGAAGGTAAAAACTAAGATATACTTACTCATTCACTTTATCTAAAACTAGGACTCTTTCTCAAATCCTGACCATTATGGTAATTTCACTTGTGCTTAGAGAATACCCTAACCTCTAAAGTTATCTAAACCGAACTCTAATACCAACTATAAGGCCCCAGCCTTAAAACTTACTTAATCTTGAGTTATTTCAAGATTACACATTGAGGATCTTTTCAGGTTTAGAGTTTTAGAGAATTAGATCATAAAACTTGCATTACATTCAACATTTAAACAAAGTGGTTACATAAAAGATTGTATTCATTTTTACCATCAACGGAAACATATTTAAAATAAAACATGGATTCCTTCTTGGCACTTCCTTGACACTATCATCATATCATGTACCCTTCCCTTGACCGGTGAAAAACATTTCAAAACATGGGATGAGCATAAAAAGCTTAGTAAGGGATATAAAAATATGGAAAGGAAACATGAGTACATGTATACATAAGAATGAAATCATACTTTACCCATAAAACATAAGCACTTTAAGATACCTCATAAAATCATGAATAAATCATAGAAATCATAAGACATTAAGGTAACTTGAGGCATTCATACCATTCTTACATAGGGAGTAACCCTATTGGTTACATTTGGAATACCCATCACAGTATATTCCCTAAATCTCTTCGGATAAACTTTAACGTTTAACCCCTTCGCGTTACCCAATGCATTGGAGAGCTATATCGGGCTCACCTGCCCTTAGTTCATCATGGAACCACCCATTTTCATAACAATGCCCAAGAAACATAACATAAACGTCTCACATAAAACATGCATAATGGAAACATAACATTTCCACATCACAATATAACATTTTAGGATATTGAAATAATGAATCCATTAAAAAAAACCCATTTTTAAAACCATTTAAAACATTTAATAAAGAGATTTTTGAATCAAAGTGTCCCATACCACCTTGAATATTTTAACATTTTAAACCATTAATATCCATATAAATAAATCCTTAAAACCATTTTGAAAACATGGATATTAATAAGAAAAAATCATTAAAACATTTAAAGTGATATTTTGGTTAAAGGGGTTTTACCAAAATTAGAGAAACTTGAATACAATAATTGAGGAATAACATTTAGTCAGAACTTTATAATATCAATAGAATAAATGGATTCATGATATAATATTCCAAAGGACAGTATATACACCATATAAGAGTGAATTGGTGCATAACAACAATGAAGTCTCAATAGAAATGTAAAATGTGATGAAATCCCTTATAAAGAAAGTATCCTTAAATTAAGGATAAATCAATCTCAAAATTATGTGTGACAAATATAAATACACCCAATATAAGTGGATATTAAGTGTAAAACAATAAAAGGTCATTCACACATATTCAAAGGATGACATATTCAATAACTACATGTTGAACCCAAAGAAATCGAAATTGGGTTAAAAAGTTCCCTTGGTAAAATTCGACAGCCTAATGGCGTCACTTCAAAATTCAGAAAATGAGTTGATGAGAGATAAAAAGGGTATATAATCACTTGGACATAAAATTTAAATCAATAAGGATATAGAATAATATATCCCAACATAATATTATGTGAACTAAAAGACATAACAAAATATGTCTTTTAAAAATAGGAGGGTGAAAGGTTCCCTTACCGACATGGGTATCTTTCGAAACATACACCCCGTGAAAGAAGGGAAATAAAACATTGATGTAAATACTCATAAATTAAAGTATATTACACAATGAGTAAAATAATGGGCAGTACATACACCACTCAAAGGAAATTGTGGCAAATGTAGCATAAATCTCACTGGAATAAAAGTGAGATGAAAAATCTCTTACGAAAACTCGGCAGCCTAACGACGCCACTTAAAACATAAAAAAATGGATTTATGAGATCAAATAGGGTCTCTCATCATATTAAAATAATGTTTATAGAAATAGGAATATAAAAGAAAATCCCCCAACATAACAAAGAGGAGCTTAAAATAAGTGACATAAAGGAGAGTACTTAAAAAGAAAGAGAGAGGTTAGATCTCTTACGTAAATTTGGAAGCCTAACGGCGCCACTCAAAACTTCCAAAATGGATTGATGAGAGAGAATAAGGTTTCTCATCATATGAACATAAAAATTACAGTAAGAGTAATATAAAAGAACATCCCTATCAGAAGAAATATGAGATTATAAGGAATGACATAAAAGAGTGTACTTAAAAAGAAAGAGAGGAGTAGGATCCCTTACCTCGGGTCCGACTTGACTCGATCGTTCTTTAACGTCCTGAATAATAAACTTGAGTTAATTTAAACTTGATTAAGAACATTTTTCAAGTTCATTATTCCTTTTATATCACTTATTTCCATGTTATAAACATTATGTAATCATTTAAGTTAATAATGTTTGTTTTGTCGATATTTTGTTCTTAAGTCGAAAGTGGACTTCTTACAATTACATGTTGTTCGTGTGGTCAAAGGTTCATTATATCCAGAATGATATTCATGATTTGGATATCATATATATAATATATATCCATAATATACATGTAATTATAATATTACATAATCATTTAGAGGTAAGAAATGAAATGCACCGTTGATGGAGACGGTAAGCCGTACGTACGCATGAACGCTACTTTCATTTCTATGTCATATTAATGGAATTAAAACCAAATGAGAGGTATGTATATTTTAATTCCAGAATTATATTAATAATTTATATGTAACATACATCATATATAATAACTTTAAATCCATCCTTTATACATCCTACATATGGCATTAACGAATCAAATCACTTTGAGGGGGCGGTAGTCCGCATTTCCTAAAATGAAATTATCGTGTTTTACCCACAATGGAAACCATAAAGGTATGCCAAAAAAGAAAAATACAGAAGCTCAAGAAAAACATGAACATATTATATATCATATATAAATATAGTGACATCTTAATGGACACCTTTGAATGTGTTATATGAGTGTTGAACAATCATCGTTTCGTGAGGCAGAAATTCACCATCCACAGAAATAGTATGTTATTTAACCATTAGATGAAGGTGTGTGTAGGTGTAGCTAGAATTATTTTTATAAAAACATAATAGTATATTTAAGATACTATATTTGTTACAAAAGAAATGAATAAAACGAGTTTAGGGGGTTGGAGAAGCAAAATAAAACAAAAGAACACAAGTGAAGACATTACCTTAAAATCGGGTAACTCCCTTTGGTTTGAGCTCAAAGGCTTCCTTGGGAAGACTTATGCCCAAAGTGAGGCTTCAAGGAGTAATATAGGGATGTGGAGAGACAAAATGGGCAGGGTTTGGCTGAGCCAAAGGCTTTGGAAGTGTGGGTAATGAGGTAGAGGTGGGGGCCTTTTATAAGAGGAGAGGAGGGGCACTCTTGTAAAGTTACAAAATGTTACTTTATTTTCAAATGAGTTTCGGATTTTAAAGGTCCCACATTGATGTATTTCGAGGATAAGGTGGTAAGGGTTCTAAATATACTCATCCAATAGGTTTTTTACAAGTGTAAGTTATAGTTGTAACATTATCTTCTCATTTTATTTAAATCCTTTATTAATGAGGTAATCGCTGCATCATCATGATGTCATAAATAATTTAATTTATTTAATGTATAAAAATTATAAAACAATTATCATGATGTAGGAAGTAGTTTTAGATTTCTAATTAATATTTATAGTCAAAAATATGACTTGTACAACCCCATTTAAAAATTGTTTTTGTGAAACATCTCAGGCTTGTGACAATTTTATTTTAACTTTAAATAAAATGTTATTTATGTCATTTTCCAACCAAAGTGACTCCATGGGGTCTCCAAGTTGACCCATGGATTGTATTGGTCGGCCATGACACATCCAATGAGGGTAGGACATGTTTCTAGGTCATTTCACATTATTAAAACATTATTTTACCTTAAATTACACTAATTACCTCTAATCGCGATTAAGAACATAAAAGTTACTATTCACCAAAAAATTATTTTAATCCCATTGAACCACATTTTACTTCCTAATGACAACCATGTATGTAGGATTTTTGAAATTCAAAACATAGAGGTGGAAAAGTTTCATTTAAACGAAAAATCAGTTTCTTTAACTACCACTTAGTGGTTTCACTATTCATCAAAATTGAAGTTTTTCAGAAAAATATCAAAAATTCACCCTAAGCTATATTTGATATTCCGAACTCAAAAATGATGTCTATTTTACAAAATTCAAAACATATAAGTTTCATTAATTAATTTAATAATTAATTACCACTGTCAAAACAAATAGCGTGTTTTTATGAAACAATATCTATTAAAAGATTGAAACTAGTTTAAGTCTAATTTCAAAGTGAAATTAATTCCAATGACCACTATTGGATTAAATGTTAAAAATATATTCTAATTTTACTTTAAAAACAATTCAAAAGATAATCTAATCATATAAATAAATTATATTAAAAAGAGGTTTTGAATTAAAATACAACATTTTTCACTATTCATTAAAAAAGAACTTTATCGGAAAGATACCAAAAATTTACACAAAGTAAATTTTGATGTCTCTATTCTAAAGAAGAATTTTATTTTGTCAAATATAACACATAAAATTGTAAAAAAGTGGATTTAAAAGATGTTCGCCATCAAAAGGCGGTTAATCGACCTTCTAAAGAACATTAGAATGTTTACGCTTAAAAAATTGAATTCATTCACATTTTTAATCCTCTAACATTTATTTTAAAAAGTAAAAATATTTGACAAAAAAATATAATCATTTTGTAGTTAGTTCTGTTCATTCCCGCCATTACAATGGCTATTGTTAACTACCATTTAAAATAATATTATTTTATTATTAGAGTGCAACGTAAGATTCCCAAGAAACTCATTGTTGCGTATTGGGTACGCCATCGAGCATAGCATCGCATTTAAAGTAATATTAATATTTTATTCACAAATATGGATAAATATAAAAATGTCATATTCTTTATTTACCTGGGGTGTTACACCGTATCCCCCACATTCCATTTTATGATATCCCAAGAAGCCTTGTAAAAAGAACCCGAGAGACCGTCTAGGCCTAGATCATTGTCATGTTTCATGCTGAAAACATTATCTTTGAGTTCCTACTCATCTAGAATCACTTTCAGAAGCTCATTATCCATGTCCTTCACTATCCTAGGAATTTGGTTCATGAAAAATTCAACCATGGTCACCCCACTATCCCTTCATTGTAATTTCCCTCTCAGACCAAGAATTTTGTGAAATGCTCCAAGATGAGCATCCGTAGAACCCCTATATCAGTTGTATAAGAACCATCATCCATTTTTAAGTTGATCCTTTTGGTCTCCTTAATATCTTTTAGAAAGTATTGGGAAAAATCGGTATTCATATCACCCTCCTTATGTTAGATAGAACTTGATTTTTCCCTACAAACCCTTTAAATCTCCATGAATTTTTCAGAAAGAGTGTTTTTCTTGTCCACTATATCTATAAAGATTATGTCATCCAAAATATTTTGGATCCTCTTCTATAATATATAAATATTCTCTTTGATCCCCTCTAATATATTATCCCAATTTTTACTACTAGATATCCACTTCTGCAAGTCCTTTAATCGGTGGAGTTTGTGGGATAACTCTTCCCATGAAGAACATAGCTCCTACAATTCTCATCACCTTCGAACAATGTCCAAGAAACCCTCCTCTTACACCCAACTACTAAAATAAAACCTATTATCCCTCACCACCTCTCCTTCTGAATGACAAACATGTAGTGAATGACTTGAAAATGACCTCATAAGATGCATAACCTAGGACCACACAAAGGAATCAATGCCTTGAAGGTTAGAGAGGCCACTGTCTACTCTGATCCAAATCATTCTCCACCTTTTTCTATTTTTACACCACAAAAAATTGTTCCTTGAGAAACCAATATCTACAAGAATAGTTGATAAAATGATATCGTTGAATTCATTAATCACTGAATATTAGAATATAGAACCACACCCTTCTTTTATAAGGCCTATACAATAGTGTTGAAGTCACCTCCGATAAACCATGGACAATTTCTAGACTGGAATTTTCATAGATTTTTCTAAGGTTCCAATCTGTCTAAACCTTTTCATTTCCCATAGAAGAAGAAAAAAATAGATCTCTATGCCAACCATTATTATTTTAGTAGAAACATACTGGTGAGAGACCTCCACATACTCCATAGACACATCCCATTTCTATAATATCTAGACCTAATTGTTGCATAGAATTTAATGTATACAACCATTGAAACTCATACCCTTTGAAAATGAAGTAATGAAATCCACTAATTATTTTGGTTCTATAAAAAACATAAAAAAATGAAACAGGTTCAATTCATTGTGTAAAAAGGTGTGATTTTATAGATTCCCCAAATATCTAATGTTCTAGATAAGGATAGAAATCATTATTGAACAGGAAGTGTGGCCTTGCAATTGAATAACATACCTTGCTTGACATACGAGCTAAAGTAAAAATACTCCCTTGATTTGGATTGAGTAATGTAACCTGAGTACCCTAAAGAAAAAAATAGAACAATCCTCCCTTCCTTGTCACCAGCCTGATCCAAATCTTTCACATTGATACATTCTAAGCCTCAATCACATGGAACTGCTTAGGGAAGCATGCTGAGAACATCTAGGACATCAGAAGATTACACTCCAGAGGTGGTCTAACCAACCTAACCTTATTTGAAGAAAAACTAAACAAATATAACACCTTCTACCCTCCCTCCTTGGATGTAGGTGTCTTCTTTAGAATATTAGGGATCTACAAGGGTGCCTTTGGGCTCTCCCTAGGTGGGGAGGAAAATCTGGTCGAATCCGCCTCTAAAATAGGAGGAGGACACAATAAAAATTCATAAAACAAAAATATGATAGGCGGAGAAAAATCTGGAAACTAATCCAAATACATAGCCAAAAATATTCCTACCTTATGAAGCACTTAATTCACACAATCAGGCATAGAGGAAACAATATGAACCACATATCCTGTAATGGTCAGAAGAGCTGATCCAGTGTCAAGAATGTGGATAACGTGATCCAAATTTGAAAATCCCAACTCATGCATCGACATGTCATTATTGAAGAGGTAGGCCTCTAGAAGTGCTGGAAAAGCTGACACCGATGACCCTGAACCCTACGTGATCACCAATGATTCACCAGAAGGAGTATGCGTGCTAGATGTGGGATCAACCCCTAGGTTATCCACCATGGGGCCCAAACCCATCTGCCTAAAAGAATCTACAGAGTGGCATTGAATTATATTACGCACACAAAATCTTGCTAAATTCTGAAAATAAACACGTTTCCCATAGGATAAAAAATCACCTTCTGTAATGAGAACACAAAATCGAGAACATGACACCGATTATAGGAATCTGGTTTTCTCGTACAACTGTTCGAGGGAGGGGGAGAAATACCAATGAAAATACTATGCTAAAACAATAGAGAATAATTCATTGAGAAGGGTTGTGAAACATAAGTGGGAGCCTAGGCATCCTAACCCATACAATAGCCTCACTCAACTCCCACCCATAGTGTGCATCCACAGACCACAAAGAAAGAGTGAACATCCACACCCCACAACGGTTAACCTCCCTCAACCACACCTTGATGAAATTATCCCTGAAGAACATATGAATATAGAAGGAGTGGGAGAGAATCAAAAATTCATTCGTCTTGTCGAGACCCCACGAATGAACAAAGGAACTAACAAAAGAGAGAGAGTTTCTCATGACCAAATTGAGCCATGAGAAAAAGGTATTGGTAATAAGAGGATTCACTAATATATTCCACAGATAAATCCACCACTGGAAACATTTTAACCTTATCCATGCATCAAGGCACAATCAGAATGGGAGGAATACTCAGCAAGAAATACTGTAGGTAGAAAACAGTCGGCCTGGCCAATGCCTCCTTAAAAGACATTAGATCCAAAGTTGCTACCATAGCTGGAGGCACTTTAGAAGGCAAGGATGAGATATTAGAAAGGTTAGAGTCACTCAAGAGTGGCATAGGATACTTAGGTACCAAGGGAGACTTCGCAGGGAACACCGACGAGGAGATCAGAATAGGAGGCACATTCTCCTTGGAGAAATCTATCTCATTCAAATTCCATCCTTTTTCTATTAATATTATAGTTTAGAGATTAATTTATTATATTGGACAATTATTTTAACTGAATTGGTTTTTATAATTATTTATAGGTAAAAATAAATACTTTTTACCCTTTTATGGATCATACAATCCATTATACATGAATTTTAGCGTTTTAGGCATAAAAAATTCATTTTTAGATATTCTCTTTTTGAAGTATGTGATGAATTGGAAATCGATTGAAGCACAACCAATGGATGAAATTGAATGTTTCATTATATTACTATATAGTAAAATAATTAATTATCTTTAGGAATATGATCTTGAAATAAAAAATGTTACCCCATTACATTCATATCAGATGAATTAGATGGCCTTTTAAATCATCTTAGATTTATAGTTTGGATCCCCATAAATTTCCATTGATCATTAAAATTAATGTAATCAATGAACAATATCATTATATATATTTATTTATTATTTTATTCTATGTCCATATCTTCACTTTCCACCATTTTTCTCCTGTGTAGAAATGTAGTTATATGTTATTCCATATGACCTTGGTACTTACCATTCTATATTTTTAAGAGGATATTTTACCAACAATTATCATGATGTGGGATTTCAATAAAGTTATTTTCAAATATAAAACCCTTGATTACTGAGATCAAGTTTACATTGCGAGGATTAAATTTCTTTAAGGTGAGCAGAATGTAACACCCCAAAATTCTAAAAGAATAATATTTTATTCAACAGTATATATGACATAAAAAACCTAGATTAGAATAGAATATAAAAACCGAAAGAATTAAAATATATTTATTTTATAACAAATTTAATCTATTCGATATCTTACAATACACACAATAATGAGAGTCTTCGATAGCTTGTGTTATCGTAAGACCAAGTATTACCGAACAACAATATACTATTTATATTATTATTTAATATGATAATTATTGACTAGCTCTTGGAATATAGGGAATAGATAAGATTAAATAACTTATGAAAATATATAATTTACACATGTCTATTAATTATTTATTAATTAGTAACAAAATAAGTATCATTTAAAAGAAAAAGAAATGTTTTTTGAAAAACCATATTTTTTTTAAAATAGATTAGTAACGCTTTACGCACATAAATTAAAATTAAGTTTTACAAATTTTATAAAATTTAAATTATAAAATAAAATTTAAATTTTAAAATTATAATACCCAAATTATATTGGGGTGAAATTTTGGGATTTTTCTAAAATATTTCATTTTTTGATGAATAGTGAAAAATACCAAATTTTTGTCGAAATCTTCATTTTTTTTAAATAATAAAAAATGTTAAATTATATTTTTAATTGGTTTAAAAGTAATATTAGTTAAATTAAACATAAATTAATCCAATTTTAGTCATTTTAATCATTTTCATATTGAATTTAGATATAAAAACTTTGTAAACTTTTGAGCATTTTCACTTGAAAACCCCACTTTCTCATTGCAACTATGGGATTAATTTAAAATTAAAATTTTCCACTTATGGGAATTTAATTTATAAAAATGGACTCCATATTTATAACCATAATAAATTATAATTTAAAAAATGTTCAACTAAATTTATGACCAAAATGAATAGTGAATGTAGTAAAAATTAATTACTATAGTTAAAGTAAAAATGGATTTACTAGAGGGTAAAACTAGAATGATAAGAATGAAAATGACATAAAATATTTTCTAAATTTCATTTAATGAGTTTATTTATAATTTTAAATCAAATTATCTGAAATATGTAAATTCTATACCTCTTTCCTTTGAATATGACCCATATAATAAGTTAAGTAAAGAAAAAAACAAAAATAAGTACATTTCTTACTTTTAATATATATAATGATTTGGGTTGGGGAAAAAAGAATATTGGCTTGGTTATACATATTATTATAAAATATAGATGAGTTTTTTATAACATAATAATTTATCTTTAATTTTTAGAGATGATTTACATACTTAAAATGCTTAAGATATTCCAACATAGTAATTATTTAGTTAATAAAACAAAATAACTGATATGAAAAATAATAAAAGTGTTGTAAATTAAAGTAATTATTATATTACAGTATTTTAGTATATGAATATATCATTTTAAAAACGTTTTAACATAATTTATTTTATTTCAATCATTTTATTGATATTTTTAAATTCAATTTAAACGAATAATGTCAAAATCGACATTAATGTTATTTTATGATAAATTATATTTATCAAATGATTTAAAATTAATAAAAAACCTATTTTATGAAAATTTATTTTTAAATGAAAATAAATATCAACTATGTTCCATAAATGGACCAATTTTCCTTTTATAATGACTATAAAGACCCCTAAATAGTAAGAAATCTATTAGTGCAGTTAAGGTTAAAATGATATTTTTTCATGTGCACGCGCTTGTGTTCAAATAAATTTTCAACACACATAGGATTTTTATTTGATAAATTGTATTCAATACATATAATTATTGGGTTAAATTATATAATAATTCTCACTTTAATTTAGTTTTAATGGAAAATTTCCTAGGTTAGAAGACTAGTTATCGTAGTGTAAACCCAAAATCGTAAAAATAAGGAAACATAGAAGTTAAGGAAAAAAATGTTTAAAAAATGTGTTTCCTTGTGAATTGGAAGTTTTTTTCAGCATATCACCAATAAAAACTTTTAATTATCAATTTTGGAACCAATTTAGGTAATATTTACCTCTCAATAGTGAATAATTTTAAGTATTTAAAAGAGTGGAACTCCTCTACAACTATAAAAGGGAACTCACTCCCCTCACTCCCTCACAACTTTAAAGCCATTTTTTTAGTAAATAACTACCAAAATAAATTAAAAAATTCTATCCCCTAATAATATTATACTTATTTAAGTTATAAATACAACCTTTTAAGGATTTAGTACAAAAATAAGGAGGATACCAAAAGAAGAGGTAATGTTCTTCTATAGGTGTCATCATTTTATTTTCTTCTCCACCTTCTTCAATTATTTTCAAACCATGATGATATAATTGTATAATTATCTTATATATAATGAGGTGTTTTTATTTCAATGTTAATACCTAAAATATCACACACTTTCTTCAAATGGGTTATGAAATCACTATTTGTGTGTGCGATAGACTACAACATCACGAACCAGTGTCGTTCATTTTTCCATTACCCCCTCTAAAGGTTGGGTACGACGATGGATATAAATTATATACATGGTATTTATAACATAATTATAACTATTTAGTGACTATGAAATATATATATTTTTTCAACTTCTATTCCATTAGAGATACGATAACATCGTTCGTGTGTACGAATGACTACCTTCATGTAAAGAGATGCAATTCATATTTCACTAATGTTTCACATAGAAGGTGATAAAGATAAAGTTAGTTATTATATGTGATATAAATGACATAATTATTATATCCATGAAATATTTATAATTATTTAAAGATTATTTATATATATCATTATCTTTCATTCTTTTTCACTCACGTAAAGGTGATAACGTCATTTGTGTACATGTAGAATACCGCCTTCACAAAGTGATGTGTCTCTTTTTTCAATACCACACCAAATGGATGATATATATTTGTATAATTAAAGAATTAATATGATAATTATATCATGATTATTATTCTTAAGATTATATAACTATAAAATATGCGCAAGAACTAAACCTTTCATGACAAAACAAACATGAGAAAACCGAGCGATTAATACCCGAAACAATGAAAATATTGGGCGATTATTAAAAAATGATTGTTAATATGTTATAAAAGATCATATATGATATTACAAATATAAATATTATTTTATAATAAGTTAATAATATGTTTAGATCTTCAATATTGTAGTTTAAGGAAAGTTCAACAAAAAAGAAGTGTGAGGTAATGGATTTTGTCTCAATTACATTTCATTGAGGAATATTGTAATGTTAGGAACCTAATTTATTTTATATGGTGTATATACTGCTCATAGGACATGTAATAACTTTAATAATTAATTATTCATGGTATTTTAAGTTTTAATTTTAATTATTTTATCTAAGTGTATTTTAATTAAGATTTACCTAGTGGTAAGATATTTCGTCTCAATTTACATCCCTTTGTGACTTATTTGTTATTATATGCTAATTCAATTTTATGGGGTGTATATAATATCCCTTTGACATGTAATATAATTATTAATTAATTATTCATGGTATTTTAAGTTCCAATTCGAATCATTTTATCCAAGTGGATTTGGATTAAGAATTACCAATTGGTAAAAGTTTTTGACCAATCTCAATTTATTTTGTGATTATAAACTTTCTATTGAAATATTCACTTTATTGTAATCATTTATTATTATAAATTACATTTCACTTAAATATCCATATTTTTTATGTTGGATATTATTATTTCCTAAACTATATAATGTTATTAAACTTGGTGTTTACTTTTAAAGTTATTTGATTAACTGGGGAAATATTGATAAATATTTATCTTTTACTCAATAATGACATTTGATTATAAGAAAAAATGTTCATGAATTAAACAGATTATCTGATATGTAATGAATTATTTGGATAACAAATTATGGGTGGATCTTAGACTTTATATATCCCCTTGATGCATCAACAGTTCTCATGAGACAAATTAATTGGCTAAATTAAATGGGTTTCTACCTACATTTTTAAACCATCTTGTGAAAGGTATCAACAATAGAGGTTTTCATGTGCCTTAGACATGATGTATAATAATTAATCATTTCCTTTATTTATAATTTATTTATAATTACACCTAATATTTTTTCTATGATATTATCCATGGATTCATTTTATTCCAATCTTATTGATTAAATGACATGTGTTATCAGTTATTTACCTTTCCATATTTATTCTGTCTTATCTTAACATGATATTTGATTTATTTAAATGGAATGTGACTTCATTTAGTTACCTTAACATATTGATTATGATTATTTATTGATGACATCTTCCACTATACTTAACCCTTACTAATCATTTGAGCTTACCCTTATTTTATTTCCTTTCCCTAGGATCCCATGAAGTTAACTATAACTGATATACAAGGATATGCTAGATGGAATAAAGTTATTCTAAAAAGAAAAAAATTATTTTGTAATTTTTTTATTCAAATATAATCTAAGACTCAAGTATTTATCTAGTTTACCAAGAATTCTAAACTATTCGGTCCTTTGGGATGAAATTCCTAGTATCTTATGATAATGTAATGTTAGAAAGCACCGACTCCGGGCTACTAGGACCAGGGTCACTATAATGAAAGTGAATATCAATAATTTAAATGGTAAAAATGGTGATAACACATCCATATAAGGAATAAGGATGGTATCAATACAACATATCCCTAGTTTATTATAAGTAAAATAAAGGGTTGTTTCCATTGATGAATAGAAATACCATAAAATATATTTAAAAACTTTCTTGATGAAAATATATTTTTCACTTTGAAAGTATATTTTTTGATAATGAAATTTCACAAAATATTTTAAAAATATTTTTTTGAAAATAAAATTTTAAACCTATAATTAAATCTTTAAAACATTGAGTGGTCACGAAGATAGAAAATTTTATACATGCTGTACACAATAAAACAATGATTCCTTTCACATTTTCAGTAAAAGACAAATAAGACTTATTTGTAAAATGACATAAATATTCATTTTAATTTTTTTTGAATACAATTAATAAATGGGAAAAATTTATTTAATAAATCATTTAGATAATGTTAAAATCATTTTTGATTAAATTTTTAGAAAACATGGTTTTGGAAGAAAAATGATTTTTTAATCAAAGAGAGAAATAAAATCAGGCATTTTCTTAAATATTTTAAGTAAATAAGACTGGAAGAATGGTAATATTACTTGAAAAATTCATGAATAACTAAAAAATAAGAAAATTATATGGTTTTATTAGAAAATTATCAAATAAATATCTTCAATGGAAATTCAAGAATAAACAATCTGGATTAAAATGAGATTTTGAAACGAACCCTTATAAAGATCATTACATTGGAGTGAGAATTAAGCAATGAATTGATTATGTGTATCAAATGTAAATACAAATAAAAAAATTTGATATAAAACATAATATAGTTAACATTTAAAACACACACAATCATAGAATATCAAAGACAATGAAGAATTAATATAACCCAATGAAAAGAAATTGATGTATGAAATTATTTACGACTTATTTTCACGTCAAATACCCTTGGATTAAATAATTAAAACTGAAACTTAAAATACCATTAATTATTAATTAATCATGATATTACATGTAAATGGGGAACTGTATACATAATATAAAATAAATTAGGTGTATAACATTTCAAATATGTCTCAATGAAGGGAAATTGAGACAAAATATCTTACCTCATGATTCCTTTTGATTGGACATGATTTAACCTCATGTATAATGGTTTTAATAATGTTATTAATTTATAAAAAAATAATATTCAGATTTATAATATTATATAGGATCCTCTTATAACATCTTATCACTTTTTTAATGTAATTTCATTATTTTCATTGTTTCAGGTGTTAATTGACTTATCTTCTCATGTGTTTTTTGTCATGAAAGTTTCGGTTCTTGTGTATAGGATAAAGATACATCATCCCAAAAATGATATTAATTTTATAAATATCATTTCATTTCATTATATAAATTTTTATAATCATTATTTAAATTTGAACATGGAGAATAGATCACATCACTTTATGGAGATGGTAGGCCATACACACACACACACACACGAGCGAAAATATAATTTCTTTAATGGGTGAAAGGTTAAGGAATTTGGTGTTATATTAATTTTATATAGTCAATATAATTTCTTATATAAGACATATATTCATCAAATGTATCCTTATTACCTTCCATGTAAAGTGTAAGTGAAAAATGAATCACATCGCTACACGAGGCTGTAGTCTGCTGTACACACGAGCGACGTTAATGTATTTTAAAAGGAATAGAACACAAGAAGTTATAAATGATATTAAAATTTCATAAGTATAATAATATAATAAATATAATATAAATGTATTAAATCCATCATTATATCCATTCTTGAAAGGTGGTGATAGAAAACGAATTACATCGGCTCGTGAGGCGGTAATCCACTGCACACATGATCGACGATTTCGTTTCCCATTTGGTGGAAGAGGAGATGGATATAGGTAATAAACATAACATAATAAAATATAAGTATATTTAAGATAATTATATTATTATATAATAATTTTTTAATAATATTTTAAGGAGGTGAATGAAAAAATAAAAATACTCCTTTAAGAACGCTATCTCTTCTTCTACACCTTCTTTAGGTTTGCACAAAAATCCTTCCTAATTTGTATTTATGGAACAAAAATAGATATAGGATGTTTTAAGGGATTAATGAACTAATTTGGGAAGGTATTTTCTAAACAAATGGCTTTGTAAGTGTGAATATGGGAGGAGAGGGGGCGATCTTTTATAAGTGGGAGAAAGGTCACACATGGAATGTTTGAAAAGATTCAATTACACCTGCATTTTTTATCCTTCCAAAAGCTGCAAAAATGATACATTATTGAACATTAGAGGATATAAGGTATAAATATTTCCATAAAATGTGTTTTTGACAAGTTTTTAGTTCATTTTAACCATTATATTTTTAGTTTAACCCCCTAGTAAATCAGTTTGTACCTTAACCACAACAATTATTTTTACAGCTTTTACTGTTTATAATGGTAAAAAATTAAGATGAACTTATTATATATTATATATCATTATGGTTTAAAATATTTAATACATTTTTAAAACTTCAATTCATAGAATTTTAATAATCTAATTTAAAATTATACCCACAAACACGATGCAAGAATGGGTTTCTAATGGGAAAGTTCTCATAAGTATATAAGGTTTTAATATAAAAATTCGATATTAAATTAATTAAAATAACCTTAATTAGGTAAATTGTAATAGAAGTGATCTAAATTTAATATAAAACTAATTTAATGTATAATATAACCTTGTTAATTATTTAAATTAAAGGATAATTTTCATTAAAATTCAGTATTTTTCACTATTCATAAAAAATTAATCCTCTAATCCATTCATAAAAAAAATAATCTTTTCAAAAAATTATAAAAACTTCATAAGAGTATAATATTTATATTATTATTTTAAAAATTAATTTCATTTTATTTAATGAATTTTCTAAAAGTTGTAAAAATTAATTTTAAATTATGTATTCAAAGCATGACTAAACCGTCGTTTAAAAGAATAATGTTTTTTGAAATTTTTTTTCTTTAAAATGATTATTAATTTTTTTCTAATAATTTTACAACCAATGATTTTTTTAATACATGTTTAAGCCATATAATTTTTATAATTTTTTTTTCATACTCACCAATTTAACGTCTGGGTTATAATAGTATACTATATTACGGTTCATTTAGACTCGGGGTTGCGTGTTCCACAAGATATATAAGGGAATGAATCAATTTTAAAATAAATATATTATAAAGTATTAGGGTGTTAAATTATAATCTGATATAAGCTTTTCATGTCATATACTCTATCAAACCCAATTTTCATCTACTAATATCTTGAGGAGTTACATTCTCCCCACCTTCAATAAATTGTGTACTCACAATTTAAACTTAATCTCGCTAATCAAATGTTTAACATATTAAAATACCATTTTTAAAAAAACTACATAATAAAAGGTTTAATGGAACAACCTCTTAATAAGAGAGAAAGGGAAGTACAAAGGTCATATGGAATAACACCTAACTAGTTTTCTAAGTTGGAGAAAATTGGCGGAAAGTGAAGATATGGACATGAGAGAAAAGCATAAATAATTATAGAGAGTGATATAGGTCATTGATCACAAGAAAGTTAATGATAAATAGAAATTTAAGGATATCAAAACCATAAATCTTTGATTATTTAAAATACCATTTCATTTATTGGATATCAAGGTAACAAGATAACATTTTGGTTTCAAAATCCTTTAACTTAAGTTAAGAAATAATTTAACTCTATAAGAATATAAGAAAATATAATTACTTGATATATTTCTATTTCATAAGCACAATTTCATCCTTTGGTTGTGCCTCCATCAATTTCCATTTCATCACTTCCTCCAAGAAAATACTGTATAAAATGATATTTTTATTCCTAAAGCACTACCATTCACTTTTAACAGATTGTAAGATCCATAATAGAGTGGAAATTATTTATATTTGTATCTAAATATTATCCTAAACCAATAAGGTTAGCACAAGTTATCCAATATAATAAATTAATATCTAAACATCAATAGTAACACCACTAATTCATCAATAATATTTACTCATCAAATCATTTAAGTAAAAACAATGAAATATTAACCATAACATCACATATTCTAGTTGTAGGAATTAAAACTTTATCACCCTTCAGTTATGGGTTCAAGCCCCATGACCTTGCTAGATATGATAGGTTGTCCTTCCACTAAAACCATATTAATATAAATCATATAAAATTCCTAATGTGTAATAACCCATAATTACCTCAACATCAAAGATACTATAACCCCTAAAGGATACCAATAATTTTAAACTTATGCCCAAAAAAACAAGGTTATTCTTCCTTAAATAACTTTTTCACTAGAATATATACTAAACCAATCAGTTGTATTGACATAATAGTCTCTTAAAATATCCTTAATATTAGAAGACTCCCATCACATAAAAAATACAAATGGGTGTTTAAGAATTTTAAATTATAATCAATCTTAAAATCATAAACCCATGATGGTATACATAAGTCTTATGTTAATGAATAAATATATGTTACTAAAATTTAAAATAATCTTTATATGTTTCACGAGTATTATAAAAAATACCATTAGTAAAAATACTTCTAAAATATAATTATGGAATCCTAATACATAAATATTACAACCATTTTATTTCTATATAGGTCCTTCCTTGGTCTAGGGGTTAACCTTTAGAGAAGAGAACTAACTAATATAATTCCTAGGTATTCCAAATTTAATACAATAAACTATAAATGGGTCCCTTAGATGATTTTTAATTCATTTCATTGTACTATTCATCTTTCCCTAGCAATTAATTGCTTCATTCCATTATTTTCCACACATAAAACATTTTACCATTACTTTGAGACACTTTATTGGGTGTCTCTTTACACATTTATGACATTCAATAAATCAATCCTTCATCCCTTTATGGTCTCTATCACTCGATCTAATAGTGAAATCCACACTTCTATTCTTTAGTGAGTCTGAGAGTTGGTTAAGGTATAGGTTGTTAATCATATTTCGGGACAACTAATTTGGAATAATCATGATATATTTTAATTTAGTTATCATACCATTTGGTTTCTCACAATCACCACATTATCCTTTATATTCAATGTTAACATGAGTCCTTCAGGTTCCATCCATTGACTAAAACCAAAAAGGATAGTGTGAGCAACAATAATCATAGAGGGAAAACCATATAATCATTTATAGTATATCTAAATCATGAAACCTTATTTTCAATATAAGAAACATTAGGTTTAACTGATGTCATTCATTCCCATTATCTATTAATATACTTTATAATTAGTTTTAAAGAAAATGTGAATAATAAAAAGAATACCCCCCGATAGTGTCAAACCAGGAATGCAGTAAGACCCATTTTCATGTACTAGGTGATATTCTATTTAAGACTAATGTATATTTTTTGTAGTTATTACCCTTGGGTACATCAGTTCTATAACCACATACACGTTTAGTATCCATACAAAGATTTATTTCTAGAAGAAACCACATAATCTCTACCGTATCGAAAATTTAGGAAGTTCTTCTATACTTATCTTCAAAGTCTATTATAGGGTTATGTTCCCAAATTTTTGTTTTACTAAATATATTTCTCAAGGTGTATATTAAACTTTATCTAATACAAATTATAATAGGACCACCTCCATTAACCTAGAGACAATGTCTACTTTGTTACATTGGAATAAGATACCAGGAATCACATCATTAAGGAAAAAATAGTTTAACACTCTTGGTAAACTAGATACATAAATGATTCCCATATTACATTTGAATATAAAAATTAAAATATTTTTTTCAAGAATTACATTATTCCCTATAGTATATCATTTCATATAATTCATAGTACCCTTCATGGATTCCTAGGAAAGGGAAAAAAATAAGGGTGAGATCAAATGCTTAATAAGAGTTACGTAAAGTGGAAACTATCATGAGTAATTAAATAATAATTAGTATGTAATAATCAATGTGGCAAGGTAAATATCTGAACACGCATTCTATTTAACCAATAAATTTACGATCATGATAAAATAAGGTATAATCAATATAACATGGTAAATAACCGAACAAAAATTCCATTTAAATAACTTCACTATCATGAATATATAAGGAATGATCAATATGGAAAGAGAAATAACTGAACACACATGACATTTAAATAACTTGAATATCAAGAATAGATAAGGAATAATCAAAAAGAAAAGGTAAATAACTGAACACATATGCAATTTAAATAACTTTACTACCATGAATAGATAAGGCATAATCACTATGGAAATGTAAATAACTAAAAATACATAACATTTAATTAATAAATGGGAATGAAATGAATCCAAATATAATATCATTTTGAAAATATCATGTATAATAATAAATTAATTATTAATAAAGGAAATGATTAATAATTTGACTTCATGATATCAGGCATCATGAAACCTCTACTTTCATGTTGTTTTACATGATACTTTAAAACTATGGGGTTTTTTAAAAGATGATGCCTTGGCCCAAAAAGACCAAGGAAAAAATTATTATAAAAAAAGTTTACAGAAGTATGAAATACGGGATCATATTAAAATCTATTTCATACAAAGAAAGTAAAACAGAAGGGAGGTCTTCAAACCAAGTAATGCCTTGATTTAAACCCATGTTTTCAAGGCCATCTTCCACCGTGTTTGCTTCTCGATAAACATGTTTGATGATATAGTTTAGATCGATAAGAGAATTGATGAAATCCATCCAATAGGTAGTAATTGACCATGAAATATGTATAATGCCATTCCAAATTGCCTGCATGATGGTAGTTGAATCACTTTAAATAAAGATATTTTCTCAACCAAAGCGTTTGGCGAAGGCAATAACATGAATTAAACTCATCATCTCAGCTTCAAGAGAGGTGGAAATGCGGCATATACCCATGAAGCATCCAAGGATCTGACCGAGGTGATTCCTGAAGATAACACCGTAACCTGAAAGGAATGGATTTCCTTTGGAGGAAATGCCAATATTAACTTTAATCCATCTAGGGAGAGGAGATTTCTAGAACACTTCCAGAGTACGATGAGTTTGATAATAATTTCCATTAATCCGAAGATGCCATAGGATTTCAAAGTCATGCACAGGTTTGTGGCAATGTCCATTTTGCATCAAAGCGGCTTCCCGTATGGCAATGAGGATTCACATTTAACCTGATATTTGATTGATTAAGTAATTGTTATGAAAAATAGCATTCCGATCATACCAGATTATATGATGGAGTTCAACAACCACAACTAGGAAGAGGTTCTTGATTTGCTGAGAGCCATCCATTTTTGCAAATTTTTTTAGTTGAGTCTTAACGGAGTCAAGAACCAACCATATGGAACCAAAAATGTAAAGAATATAGTTCCAAAGAGTAGCAACAATTTCATAATAGAGAAAGAGATTATTATCAACATCTCTATGTTGATTACAGAGTTTTCATTTCGAATAGAGCTGGATTCCAAAAGATTGAAGACAACTCTCTATGGGAACTCTGTTGTGAGAAAGCTGCCAGATGAGATTCAATCTTAAAGGCTTTATCCAAGGCTTGTTAAAATGTTTTATCCACTTAAAGTCACTTTTTGAGTTACAAAAGTAATGATTGTAAAAAAGTATAGAGTTATGCATTCCATTATTGGCAGGTTCCCAAATTAAGAAATCATTAGTATTAGAAAAAGAGTAGTTTTCAATGACATTCAGAATATTTTCAGGGGGATGATCATAATGAGAGTTTAAAATATCTCTAATCAAGCAATTAGCATTATCAGGGGTTCGACCAAGAGAAATCATAGTAATTAAGTTCATGCGAGTCCAGTTATCTAACCAGAATTTCATGGCGTATTCCATGGAGACCATCCATCTAGAATTATTCATAATATTGGAGTAAGAATGCCTTATGGATTAATAGATAGACGAGTTAATGAAATTTGAGTTTCCAATCTTAAGTTTTTCAAGAAATCTATTTTTGAGGAAATTAATAGATTTAGAATTATTATGAAGAATTTTCCAAGTGAGTCTGTTTTGAAGAGCTTCATTAAAATAATTAATATTTTTTATGCCGATACCAACTTTTTCAATAGGTTTGAAAAAAGTTGACCCGGGAACAGTCACAATATTTTATTCAAGAGTGCTTTCAGACCAAATAAATTTTTTTATAGCGATGTTCATTTTTTTGATAAGACCAACCAGCCATTTATAGACCATCATAGAGTAAACTAACTTGGAAACAATGGTGAATTTGACTAGGAAAATCCTACCCACCATAGAGAGATATTTACCTTTCCAAGAAGATAGCTAAATTAGAACTTGGTCAACTATTGTTGTAATGTGGTAAGATTTGGGTCTTCCCCAAAAAAAATGGGAACACCCAGGTAAGTAAAGGGTAGAGTACCTTCTTTTAGACCTAAGTTACTAATAATGTTATATTTTCTATTGGGGGGAAACTTATTCCCAAAGAAGATGCATGATTTTTCCCAACTAATGGTTTGTCCAAAAACATCTTCATAGTGATATAGAGTTTGTTTAAGGTTTAGAATGTTTCTTTTATCACCTTGAACGAAAAGGATGACGTCATCAGCATAAAACATGTGAGTGGGGGAATTTTAATTCCTAGTGACGTGGATGGGTTTCAGTTTATTCTGGTCAGCTAATCGATTGAGTAGGTGGCTAAGATAGTCTTCCGATATCGAGAAAAGAATGGTAGAGATAGGATCACCTTTTCTGACACCTTTGGTGCACTTTAAGTATCCCTTGGAAGAACCATTGATTAAAATAGAGATAGACACCAAATTTAACAATGTTTTGATTGCAGTAATGAAAGAAACACTAAATCCAAAACCTTGAAGAACATTGAATATGAAACTCCCGTCTATAGTGTCAAAATCTTTTTTAATGTCTTTTTTAATAGAAATGTTACCACCTATGTTAGTTTTATTCAAGTTTTTTACAAACTCAAAGGCAAGAAAGATACAGTCTTGAATAGATCTACCCATAATAAAACCAAATTTGTTCTAGGAGACAATTTTATCAGTGATATTTGAGAGTCTATTGGAAATTATTTTAGTGATTATTTTATAAATGGTATTGATAAGGGAAATGGGTTGAAACAAATGAATCTCAGATGAATTATCCACTTTTGGGATCAAGGATATGAATTTAGCATTAAGATAATGAGGGAGAATGCTATTGGAAAAAAAGGTTTTGACAAGTTTGCAAACATCGACATGAATCACATCCCAATAGTGCTGGAAAAAACCATTATTGAAGACATCAGGACCCGAAGCACTGTTGGGATTCAAACTAAAGACAGTGTCTTTGATTTCATGATCCATAGGAGTGTTTAGGAGGAAAGTGTTGTCTTCATCAATGACCATATTTGGAATGACCTCAGGAATGAGATCTTTGATGATATCAGGACCATTGATGATAGATTCATAGTAGGAGGCAATGTGATGAGTAATGTCATCTTCATTATCAAGAAGTTTGTCCCCATATTTTATAAAGATTATTGGTCTACAAGACTTCTTGATTCTTTGAAGAGAATTATAGAATTTAGTATTTCTGTCACTATCTGACAGCCAATTGACTTTAAATGCATGTTTCCTCATGTTTTCATTAAAATTTAGTAAAGAGTTGAGCTTAATTGAAAGGTTTATTTCTTGAGTCAGTTCAGTGTTGAAATAATAACTAGTGTTATTGTTTTGTAATTCATTTAGATCTTTCTCAAGAAGAAGGATTTAATTGTTAATTTGCTTAGTTTTTGCGCTACACCAGCTTTTGAGAGTACGTTTGAGGTGCTTTAGTTTAACAGAGCAGGCAAAGGCATCATTGTTGTGCGACATTGAGAACAAAATATTTTTTATGGTATTGGTTCATTAATCATTAGAGAACCATGCATTGTTAAAATGGAAAGGTAGCGAAGATCTCATGCCTTTTGTGGAGAAATTGACCAGGATGGGATGATGGTCAAATTTCAGCTTGTCAAGAGTGGTGCTAGAGATAGTGTCCCATTTATCTAAGGAAGTAACATTTGTGAAATCTCTATCTAGCTTAGAGGAAAGCAATCTATTATAATGTCTTCTATACCAAGTAAATTTCACACCAGAGAGATTAATTTCAATTATATTGTTGTCTTTAATTGATGCTTTAATTTCTCTCGTAGAAATAGTAGCATGAAAGGGACCAATTTTTTCACTTGAGTTGAGAATGGAATTGAAGTCTCCAATAATAAACCAAGGGTCATTAATATTGGTGACTAGATATGATTGGTCATTCCACAAAGGTATCCTTTATTGATATATATTATTAGCATAAAAAAAGGATAAGAATAAGTAGGAATTATCAGTGTTAATGTTGCAGGTGAACACTTGGTCAGAAACATTGAAGATATTGATATTTTTTAAGGAAAAGTGTGAAAAAATATATAGAGTTTCAACATTGTGGGTATTATTTATTGCACCAATAAAAGAGTAGTTATGTTACCAAAATGAGAATGTTTGTCAGAAAAATTTGTTTTAGGTTTAGCAATAGCAAATAACAAAGGACGATGTGTGTTCACTATTGTTTTTAGAATAGTGAACGTGTCAGAGTTAGCTATACCCTGATAATTCCAGAAAAGAATCTTCATTAAAAAATGTGCTTAGAGTTAGAACTCCCTTTTTTATTTTTCCCTAAATTATTATTTCGGAAAGACCTTCTTACTATTTGAGCATTTTCACCATTAATGGTCTATTTTTTTATCTTTTTATATATGTTAGGAGGACAATTTGAAATCCTAACATTGTATTTTGTAAATTTAGTAGAATCTGTGGAATTTTTATTACATGGAACCAAAGAGTTAACATTTTTTTTGCAGTCAGATTTTTCACATGCTCATAACTATCAATGCTATTAATAAGATGAGAATCATCAATAAAAATGCTTGTAGAAAGGGGAGCGGGTGTACCTAGAGCTGGGTAATTTTTGTCATACTGTAAGGCAACACAAGATGTCTCTTTTTGTGTCCTTTGAACCTCCGACTCCTTGGTGTCAATCAAGGGATATTGTGGCTGTACATGATCAATAACAGGTAGAGAGTACTACATCTCTTCAGTGGAATATACCACATTATTCAAGACTAGAACATGAGATTCCCTGTGTTCTTGGAATTGTGAAGGGACCTTTACCAAGGGAAAGTTCCCTCTGCAGGTGGAAATGCGGATTTCACAAATTTTATATGTTTTTATTTAGATTCATTCAGATTATTTGTAGACTGAGCCTTGGTATTAAATACCTTCTGTTTATTAGGCATATTTTCAGGTTTAATAGTGCATTTATTGGTGTCCAGAGTTTGAGTGCTGTTAATAGTGTTCTTGTGAACAAAGGGGCAAGAACTTAAGTTGGTTGTCTTGTTAGTCATTTACTGCTTCAACTCTATTGTAACAGTATCATGGAGGGTGTCCTGGATTTGTATAGAGTCCATGTGGTCCTTCATATATTTCTCTGTAATTAATCCAGGTGAATCAATTTCATGAGTGTGTGTAGTGCATGTGATGTCAGTATCACATTGGATCTGCTCGTGTTGGGACAATGTTTCCTTCTTACCTAGAGTAACATATGTGCTTATTTGCTTATGGACAGTGTCTATAGCCAAAGAAGAAGTAACTTATGTATTTTTGTTATTGGGGCACACAGATCCTATGGTCATGGAGCCAGGTTCAGTTCCATTGATGTAAATAGAGTGAGAAATTTGTTCAGATGTGACAATTTCTATCTTCTCTACTTCATGGTTGGAAATTTTAATGGTATCTAAAACCAAAGTCTCTATTTAGACTAAGAGGCATTTCTCCTTAGTGGATGCATCCTCCTCTTCAACTGAATCTTCCTAGGTTATACCCAAATTTCCCCTATGTGTGTCAAATTATGTGGTTTTTTCACATAATATATCTAAAATTAAGTAAATACATAATCATATAATATAAAAGACAACAAATAATTAATATTACCCAATAAAAAGAAATTGAGTTAGGAAATTTTTTACCACTTGGTAATTTTGAAGTGAAATCCCATTGGATGAAATAATTAAAATTTAAAATTAAAATTCCATTAATTATTAATTACTTATGATACTACATGTTTAAGGGTCAGTATATACACTATATAAAAGAAATTAGGTGCATAAAATTACAATACGCCTCAATGAAAGGAAATTGAGACGAAATCCCTTACCCCACACTTCATTTTGGTTGAAATGATTTAAAATTATATATAACGGATTTAATAATGTTATTAATTTATACTAGAATCATATTATAATTTAAAATATATTATAAAATCCAATCATCTTATCACCCATTTGTTAATGATCTTTCATTATTTTCATTGTTTCATGTGTTAATTGGTTTATTTTTTCATGCATGTTTTGTCATGAATGTTCCAGTTCCTAGGTATAGGATATAGATAAATCATATCCATAATGATATGAATATTATAAATGTCATTTTTTTCTTTAGATACATTTTTAGAATAATTATTTAAATTTCAATATGGATAATGGTTCACATTTCTTCATGGAGACAGTAGCCCATACATACGCACGAGCGACATTATAATTTACTTAATGGGGGAAAAGGTAAGGGATTGGGTGATATATTAATTTTATAGAATCAATATAATTTCATATATATCAAATATATTCACTAAATTTATCCTTATTACCTTCCATGTAAAGAGTAATTTAAAAATGATCACATCCCTTGTTGAGGTTGTAGTCCACCATACACAGGAGCGACATTATCATATTTTAAATGGAAGGGAACAAAAGTAGGTATATGTGGTAATAAATTTAAATAAGTATTATACTATAATAAATATAATATACATGTGTTAAATCCATTATTATATCCTATCTTTAAACGTGGTGATGGAAAATGAATTATATCGGTTCGCAAGGCGGTAGTCCACCGTACACATGATCAACAATTTCATTTTCCATTTGATTGAAGAAGAGAAGGATATAGGTCATGAACTTAACATAATAAAATATAATTATATTTAACCTACTGAGGTTATTATATAATCATGGTTTAATAATATTTTATAGATGTGGAAGAATAAAGAAAATAAAAATGCTCGTTTAAGAATGTTACCTCTTCTTCAGACAACTTCTATAGGTTATCACCAAATCCTTCATAGATTGGGTTTATGATCAAACCAAGGTATCTAGTATTTTTTTTATTTTATTAATGAAGTTATTTTGGTAGGTATTTTCTCAAATAAATTAATTTTCAACTGTGAAGAGGGGAGGAGATGGTGTGGTCATTTATAAGTGGGGGAGAAGACACACATAGAATTTTTGAAAATATTCAATTACACCCTCATTTTTATAATGAAAAAGAATAAAAAATTGGTCATTGTAGAAAATTATAGGTGATATGGTAGAATTATTTTCATACAATGGGTCTTGGAAAAGTTTTTAGGTCATTTTAACCCTTATATTTTTAGTTTAACCTTTGGGTAAATCAGTTTTTACCTTAACCACTGTAATGAATTTTTACTACTTTTACAATTCATAATGGTTAAAAATTAAGTTGAAATTATTAGATAATATAAATTATTATTATTAAAAATATGGAATCCATTTTTCTAAATTCATTTGATCGAGGTGAAAAAATCCAATTTAAAATTATACCTGTAGGCATGATGAAAAAGAGAGTTTCCAAAGAGAAAATTCTTATAAGTATAGAAGGATTTATTGTAAAAAATAATTATAAAATAGATTATAATTACATAAATCAGTTATATTTTAATATAATTGATCTAATTTTACTTTTAAAAAAATTTAATATATCTTATAAATTATTTAAACGAAAATTAAGTTTTCATAAAAAATTAGTATTTTTCACTATTCATAAAAAAATCATAATTTGAAAAATGGATTTCATTTTATCAAAATAATTTCAAAAAAGTTTTTAAAATTATTTTTAAATTATTTTTGTAAATCATTACTAAACAATATTTTAGAAAAAAAATGTTTTTTAGAAAACATTTATTTCTTTCAAATGATTCTAATTTTATTCCTAATAAATAGATAATTAATGAATTTGTTTATACATGTGAAAACCATATAATTTTTTAATTTATTTAATAATAATCATACCCACCAATATAATAGCTATTTTATAACAGAATATTGTATTAGGGTTCATTTAGATTTGGGGTTACATGATCCACAAGCTATCTGAGAGAACTGGTTTATTTAAAAAGAAATATATCATAAAGTCTCAGGGTTTTACATTATTATCTAATATCAGTGTTGTGTGTCATATATTATATTGAAAAAAATTATTCTTTTCAAATATCAGGGTGTTACATAATAAATGATCATCATGGAGTAGTATGATTTGTGTAGTTTTTTTAAGATTAGAGTGGGTAGAGGAATCATGGGATAATAAGTGGCGAATTATTATTTAGACTGACCTTACATGTATATCATATGTAATACCATAAAATAATAAATATATTTATAGGTGTATATTTTTAATAAATACTTATAATATGAGGTTGTAGAGATACTTATAATGAAAAACATTATACGTCATTACCTTTATTATGAAATTAATTGTAACTTTGCTAATCAGGGGGTGGGTGAATATGTTTTTGATCATGTGGTCAGTTGAAGAATGATTTTTTTGTATTTTTCCTCAAATATGATAAGTAAAAACATATATACCATGATTGAATTAAACCAAGGAAATGAATGACCATGCTTAGTTGAGTCACATGGGATTTGTTCAACTAGTTTGATGAGGGGTATGTGTTGTGATTATCCTCTAGATAAGTGAAATGCAATGTATTCATCGACCGAGTCAACATTTTTTTAGAGAATGATGAAAATATGAGATGTATTATACTAGTTTGACATTGTTCCATGTTTTTTGATCACTTGTTTTTTTATGAAAAGGGGTTATATAGGTATACACATGATGTATATGATACGTTTTATGGTTTACTTGTTCACATGAGATATAAGTATGCTATATTGATATCAAATCATATCCATTAGTATATTGAGTAGAAATTACGATATGATAGAATCTACTCTTTGATTACATTTATGAAATTGGAATTTCATATTTGTTTTTAACACTACTAAGGTATATAGGGTTATACAGTTAGGACTTTGGATAAAGATTATGTTATAGACTAATTTTTAATGAATAGAATTTGTTAAACTGTATTGAAAAGAGTTATGAACGGATTCATAAGAGATATTTTGTAACACCACATGATTTTATTATACATTTCATTCTGGAATAAATAAAACACATTAATTATCTTATGATGCATGAAAAATTGAACTAAATTGAATAATTCTTTATAAAATAAAAATTTAAACACATTACAAGATAATTAGACAAAAAATGATTTCAAAAATAAATGATTCATTTAGAATTAAAATATTTTTATTCACATAGTAAATGAAATTGATTTTAAAGAAACTATTCTTCTATTTTTTTAAAATTTAAAAATTATGAGAAATTATATTAATAAAATTTATTGATAAAATTTATGGATATTTTTAAAATAAATTATTAACATATATGATATAATAAGTAACTATAAGGAGTACTAATTTAAATATTCATGGCTAAATAGAAATGTTTTGTTTAAATAACATTTTTCTAAACTAAATGTATCTTATTGGGAGTATTAAATTGATTTAAATTCATTTTTTTACATTTAAAAAATAAATAACCATTCTGACATTGATTACTAATTGGTTTGAAATAAAGATAAAATCATCTAATGGTAAAAATCGACATTGTTCACCAAAATACTTTTTTGTGTATAGTCTATTTTTATCTTAATAAATAAAATTAATCACTATTTATTAATGATTTTAATTAATTTTATTGATAATATATACAATAAAATAAATCAAAATTTATTTAATTCTTATTAGATGTTAATAAATAATAGTAAACTCATTTTTATGGTTAAAGATACATTTTTCAAAAAAAAAAATTACGCGTTATGTGCCTAAATATTAATTTTTTTATAACATATATAAAATTTTATTTGATAAATTATTTTAATATTTGAAATAATCATATTAAATTTCTTTAATAAGTTTAGTTTCATTTTTAGTCATAAAAATAAGTTACATAGTTAAATTTTAGTAACCAAGGTGAAGGTTAAAATAAGGTAAAATGGTTAAACATAAGTTATAAGGCCACAAATACCCCAAAACCATTTTCTATAACTGATTATATGATTTTATTCACTACTAATATATTTTATCTTATAAATTTGGATAATTTTGTGCCACATTATTTTGATAATAATATTTATTTTCTTTATGGTTGAGAGTATTTGAAAAAGTGCGACCCTCTAACCTATACAAGGATGCCTCCTCTCCACCCATTAAACCACCCCATTATTTTAAAATAATATTTTATAACTACCCAAATTTTTTCCCTCATAATACTTTCTAAATTTTAGGAACTACTTGTCCCACAAATAATTTTGAATCATCTCATTTACAAGTGGTCCTTTACGAGGAGATTCAAGATCTCAACGTAAGCAATATCTTATTCTTTATTTTTCTTCTATATATTATTCATGTATATCTTCTAAAATTTGATGTATAAGTTTAATAAAATATTTTTAATTCATTAAAATTATGTAAAATTGATATTATATTTATGAAATAGAAATTTTCTTCTCACCCACTTGTTATAACACACTCTTGTTTGGGTATGTTTTATCATGTACATGATCGAAATTATAATGATTACGTCCTAAATAAATAAGTAATGTTATATAATTGTAATATTTTAAAAACACTAGGTAATGATAGAATAAATAATTTTCATATTTATTAACATAAATTTGAAAGTTATATTAGTTATAAAAATATAAAGTATTTTTAAATCAAAAAGGTTTTTTTTAAACTAAACTCTTTTCATATAAGGTTTTATTTAAAAGACTAATTTTTAAATTTTAGAATATTAATTTGATAAATTTGATATAATTTTTTTAAATAATCTTATAAAAATTTAATTTGGGTGAAAATTTGAGATTTTATTGGTAAATATTTACTTTTAGTGAATAATGAAAATAATGATTTTTGTAAAAAAAGTAATTTATTTTAATAAATTAAGTAATTAAAAAATATGAATATTATTTAAATATTATATCATGTAACCTAAATATTATTTATTTTATATTTAATCAACTTAATTAATTTTTAATCAAATTTATTTTAGTTTTTAGGATAAGTTTTTTTGGTTAAAAACAAGGTTTTCTAAAAACTATTTTAAAATGAATAGTGTTTCAACTTTATAATTAATTAAAATAATAAATAACAGGGAATGTTTTAAATGAAATTTATAGATTATATATCCTTAAATATTTATTTACTTTTATAAAATTATTATTTTTAGTCATTGAGTTAATATAGAATAATCTTTTTCTGAAAAAATACTCTTATAAAAATACGTTGTCTCGCCGTGCCTGTGAGATTAATGTTAAATTTAAATTTTACAATTATGTTATTTGAATTTGGAAAAATGGATTCCATATTTTTGAATAATAATAATTTATAATTTCTAATAAGGTAAATTTAATTTTTTACCAAAGTGATTAGGGAAAAAAATTAAAATTAATTACAACGATTAAGGTCAAAACGAGTTTACTTAATGGTTAAAATTAGAATATAAGGTGAAAAACTGATTCAAAATTTGTCCAAAACGCAGTGGATGGATATATTTCGTTCTTATACATTCTATTATATATTTTTGTGCTTTATTAGAGCCCGGATACATGAAACAAATTTGGGTATAATTCTCTCTTTAAACCATTTACAAGTTTCCCCCTCTCTTCACTTAAAAAAGGCCACCCCTATCCTCCTCAACTCACACCTTAAAAACCAATTGGTTCAGAAAAAACATACCAAAATCAATTTTACACTTCCATACTATCATACTATAATCCTTAAATTAGGAATAAATCTAACCCAGGAAGGCCTTTGATGCAAAACAAAAAGGAGATAACCGAAGAAGAGGTAACCTTCATCATAGAGTTTTATTTTGTTCATTACTCCACCCCATTCAGTTATTATTTTAAGATAATGATATGATGAAATTAGTATCTTTCATATAATGAGATTTTTTTTATATTAATGGTTTTACCTAGAACAACACACACTTCCATCAAATGGGTTACAAAACAATCATCCGTGTGTACGGCGGACTACTACCTAACAAAATGACATCATTCATTTTTCCATTACCACATATCATGGTTGGGTATGATGATGTAAATAAAGTTTATATATTATATTTATAAAATAATTATATTTTTATATTAATTATATAATATATAACCATTTTATATTTCATCCTATAGGGGATATGATTATGTCGTTCGTGTGTACGGTGGACTACCGTCTCATGAAGCGATGTGATTCGTTTTCACTAACGCATTATATGAAAGGTAATAATAGTAAATATAATATATATATGTGATATAAATGAAATAATTATGGTAATAATGAAATATTTATATTTCTGAAATTATAATATATCATTTTTTACCATTTCACTCATTGAAAAAAATGATAACACCGTTAGTGAATATGTGGGCTACCACCTCTTCAAAGCGACATGATTCCTTTTTTCATTAACACATCTAAATAATTATAAATATAAGAATATATAATTAAATAATATATTATTTATGATATTTTGATCTTTATGGAAAGATAGATTTTTCTTTCCTTCTTTCCATAATGATTATTGAAAAATGGAAATGTTACTCATGCGTACGTACGACCTATCGTCTCCATAATCGTAATATTAGATTATTTTTTTATAACCATCATTAATTATTGGTTTTAAAAGTTTAATTAATATATAAATATGATAATTATTTCATTATTATAAATATTCTGGTTATGTTTATATAATGACCACTTTGACCGTAGCCAACCTACAAAAGTCATTTTTGACACATAATTCGAATATGGTCAAAACACCCAGCTTAAAATTAATTGATTAAGTAATTTTAAATAACTTGTTAAGAATTAAAATTAAATTAATTATATAATTTAAAAAGGTTCTAAAAAAATTAAATAATTAATAAAATTTTATTATTTAGGAAGACAATAACACACGTAACAAGTCAGACTTAAGGTAAAAGGCTTTATCTCAATTCCTTCAATTGAGGCATTTCTTGAGGTTATGCAAATTTATTATTTTATAAGGTGTATATACATCCCATTTAACATTTTATTTCATGAATTTATCAATTATCATGGTATTTTTAGTATTTTTCAATGTTATTATTCCATGGTTATTGTGATTTGAATATTTATAAAGCGATAAGGGAATTTTCTTCTAAATAATAATATTTTAATTTTTCCCTTATAAATATATTTATATTACATATAAAAATTTTAAAATTATTTTTGATATTTTTTATATGGAAATAAAATATTTATACATTTTATGTCTCATTTACTTTATTTCAATGGTTTTTAAAAAAAATATTTTTACGTGTTTTAAACGGAATGAAAACAATGAATTTTCCTACTATAGTGAGTATTATTTTATTTCTTGATTCATTAATATGCTTACATGTTTTCTTAAATAAAAAAACCTATTTTCATTTTTTGTGTATTTTTTTGATTGAAAATGGTTTAAAAAAAATTATTTTAATTTCAGAAAGTGATTTGTACATATGTTTAAAAGAGATTTCTAATTAATGAAATTTTTTATTTCATGTTGTGGTTATCTAACATTATACAAGAGGTGTGGACCGATATAGCACTAGGTGGGCCCGTTATAGTTTAAAAAAAGGGTTCACCTAAATAGAACTCTAATTAATTGGGTAATTATTATGTTCTTTGGATAATTATTTTTGAATTTTGTCATATAGTTATTATAATTTATAAGGGTTCTATTATGGTTCTATGAGATTATGTCCTAAGGTACTTACAAAAATTCTCTTTGACTTCTAATAAATTTTAATGGAAATAATTTGTTTTCAAAAGGTAAAATTAATTATCTTTTTAAGGGAATTATATTTCTCTTTATGTGTAAAATGTTATGTTTTTAAGAAAATGGTTTTTATGGGTTTTCATTTTTTTTTCACTAGACTAATAATTTTATTCTTTTTATGTCCCTTACTATTATTTTTGTGCTTATAACTTATTTTTAAATTTTTTTATAGGATTTATATATTGATAAGGGAATGGAATGGGTCAAGTTGAAATTCATGAAGAGTTTTCCTAAAAATAAATAATGTTTTGTTTTAAAAGTTTTATATGGTAGAAAAAGTGGATACTGATCCAAAGTGTACACTTTTTATTATATATTTTTAGTATATACGGGTTATGAACTAATTATCTAAAAATATAATCCTGAAAATATCCTCAGAGTGAATGAAAATAATTTCTTAAATAAAACTCAAGATTTTCTAATGTTAATGTTGGGTCCTTATAGTTGGTATCATAGGTTAGATTAGATAACATAGAGGTTAGGATAATAAAAATTACTTTTATTTGAAATATTTTACCTTATGGACAAGTTAAAATGATATAGAATTTGAATATTACCAAGTTGATTCATCTAAAATATGTCTATTTAGATTGGTTTTTTGAAGAGGAAATAGGTAAGATATAGTGAGAGGGAATCAAGAGAAAAATATCCTTCTAAATTAGCATCCTGAGATATCTAGAATTGGAATAGTTCCATTTGTTCTCATTATAGATGACACATTCTATAAATGGCGGTGGTATCTATGCCAGAGAGGAGCTTGATATACCATGAAGGAACATGTCTATAGTAGATAATTTCATGAGGAAAAATCCCCCATTATTCAGTGGATCATCTGACCCTATGGTAGTCAAAGGATGGATCAATTATCTAGAGAATATATTTGATGTCATGAGATATTCAGAACATCAAAAAGTAACTATTTATGTTTATTGTTTTGAAGGTGAAGCTGATTGATGGTGATCTTTGGATAAGAATACTATAGATAAAGATGATATTAATTCCATGGAATTATAAATATTTAAGGATCGTTTTCTTGAGAAATATTTCCCTAAATATTTTTTGACTTTATATGAAAATATAATTAATATAATTGAGGAAATAATGAATATTCAGTAGCTTCATATGAATCAAACTTCACAATATTGGCTAGGTATGTGAAAATTTTTATTCAATATACCGATAGAAAAATTAATAGGGTTTAATCCGGATTGAAACCAAGTATATGAAGATATTTGGAAACACAAGAATTTAAAATCTATGAGAAAGTTGTTCATTATGTTGAAAAGGTTTAGATAGAGTTTTTTGACAACTATGTTCCTTGTGATGACAAAGGGAAGAAACAACCTGGATGGAGGGTGTTCCAGGAAAATACAAAAAAAATATGGAGGTAAGAAAATGAAGTTCCCACCATGTGGTAAGTGTGGTAAAAATAACCCAATAGAATATATTATGAAGATGGGGAAGTGTTATCTATGTGGAATGTTTGTACATATGGCCCACTAATATAAGAAATAGAATCATGAGAGTAAAATATTAGGGTCATTGAGACATCCAACGATAAGACATTTTACTTGTAATAAGTTGTGTAATTATGATAATGCATGTACATAGTTAGTTGTATAGGATTGAAATATTTCTAATCATAAATAGAAATGTGTATTAAAGTCATTTGTTACTACTACAATTCGTGTTGAACTGTCAAATAAATCACTGATAGGAAATGAAAAGAAGATTGGTGAATTATACTATTTTTTCTTTACCTTCTACAAATAGAGAAATAATAATCTTCAATGATGTTTAAATGAAATAAATTGGCTGAAAACTAATGTATAATGATTAGGTAATTTTTTATGCTCTATGTTAGTTGAAACCTAATGAGTTAAATTACCCTGCACATGATTTGGAATTAGTTTTTATAGTTTTTTACTTTAAAAATTTAGAGTCATCACTTGTATGGGGGAAAATCGTGAAATGTATATAGATCAAAAAAGTTTTAAGTATATATTCACTCAAAAATAATTGAACATGATATAAAGAAGATTAATATAACTAATCAAGGATTTTTATTTTACGATTCATTACCATCCTGGAAAATAAAACGAAGTGGATGATACTTTGAGTCAAAAAAGTAATGCGACATTAACCATGTTATTTTTGGAACTTGACCGTTGGAATAATTATTTGTAAAATTAGGCCTACAAGTTGTGGATGTAGGTACATCCTATAGTTTTTTAGGTTTCAGTACAATCAAATTTTTTATAAAGAATTAATAAAGCTTAGAAGGAGGATCAATATTTTTTTGGAAAAGGAGGAATCCATTAGAAAGGGTATGTTTTCAGATTTAAATATTGATTAAGAAGGTGTTTTATGATTTATAAAAATATTATATGTACCTTGTGATTCCCAATTGAGGAAATAGTTACTGAATGAAGCTCATAGTTCTCTATTTTCCATTCATCTGGTCACCACTAAGAAGTATAAAGAGCTTTAGGAGTATTATTAGTGAGATGGAATGAAAAGAGATATTGCTGACTTTACCATGAAGTGTTTGAATTATCAGCAGGTTAAATAAGAATGATAGTTACCAAAAAGGATACTTCAACCTTTTCCAGTGATGGAGTGGAAATGGGAAAAATACATCCATGGATTTTATGGTGGAGTTTCCAAGGAACTCAGGAGGTAACAATGTGATTTAATTTATTGTTGATTGATTAAATAAATATTAAAAATCATTACCATTTGAGATGAAATTCACTTAGATAATATTTACTAACTATATCTAAAGAATATATTAAAGTTATATGGAGTGCCTCTCTACAATGTATTAGACCATGATCTCAAGTTCATATCTAATTTTTGGAAATGATTTCATAAGTAATTGAATACTGAATTAAATTTAAATTATATCTTTTCATCTTTAATATGATAGATAGTCTGAGAAAATAATTCAAACCATGGAATATGTGATTTGTTATTTTTCAATGTATTACCAAGGAATTTAGGATCAACATATTTCTTTGGTTGAGATTTCTTATCATAATATTTTTCATTCCAATATACAAATAGAACCATTTGAGGAATTATATGGAAAGCTGTGTTAGACAATAGTTTTTTGTGCCGATGTAGGAGAAAAGAAGTTTATAGGACCAGTGTTGGTAGAGTAAATTATAGATAAGGTATTTTTAATTCAACAACATATGAGAACAGCTCAGAGTAGATAGAAATGTTGTCCTGATAATCTGAGGGAAGATATTTATTTCGATGTAGGTGATCATGTCTTTCTGAAAGTTTCTCTATGGAAAAGTGAGATGTGTTTTGGTAAGATGGGAAATGTGGGTCCATATTTTATTGGACTATAATAAATCTTGGAGAAATTTGGATAAGTTTCCTACCGAGTGGCCTTACTTCTGAGTTTATCTCAGGTACACAACATATTTCATGTTTTAATGTTAAGGAAACATGTACCAAATTCTTCGCATGTTTTCAGCCCTAATGTAGTTCAATTATAAGAGAAAATTTCTTATAAAGAACAACCAGTTCATTTTTTTTCAATAGAGATCATGTTTTTTAGAATAAATTGATTCACTAGGTTAAGGTTTTATGTAAAAACTATATGGTTGAAGGTGAAATAAGAGAATCTGAAAATGATATGAGGGAAAGATATCCCCAATTGCTTAGTAAGTGAATAAAATTAAAAGGATGTAATTTATAAAATGGGTGAAGGACCTAAAAACCTAGGTAATGATACAATAAATCATTTTTATATTTATTAATATAAATTAGATAGTTAAATTAGTTATAAGAATATTAAGTAATTTTAAATAAAAAGGAAATAGGTTTAAGTAAACTCTTTTATTAAAAGGTTTTATTTAAAATCCTAATTTATAAATTTTAGAATTTTAATTATATAAAATGGATATAAATTTTTAAATCATCATATCAAAATTTACTTTGGGTAAAAATTTGAGATTTTTCGGAAAATATTGATTTGTGAGTGAATAGTGAAAATACCGATTTTTTGTAAAAAAAGTCCTTTCTTTTAATAAATTTAGTAATTTAAAAATATAAATATGTTTTTAATATGATTTAAATTAACTTAAATATCATTTATGTTATATTCAAACCACTTAATTACTTTTTAATCAACTTTTTTTGTTTTTAGTATAATTTTGTTTGTTGGTTTAAAAATAGATTTTTTAAAAACTATTTCAAAATGAATAATGTTTCACCTTTTTAATTAATTAAAATAACCCCTAACATGGAATTTTTTATTTGAAATTTATATATTATATATCATCAAATATTAATTATGTTTCATATAATTTTTATTATTAGTCATAAAGTTAATATAGAATCATAATTTTCTAAAAAATACTCTTATTAAAAACCCGATATCTCACCATGACTATGAGATTAATATAAAATTAAATGTTTCAATTTATTTTATTTAAATTTAAGAAAATGTATTCAATATTTGGAATAAAAATAATTTATATTTTCTAATAAGTTCAATTTAATTTTTGAATAAGGAGATTATTAAAAAAAATTAAAATTAATCACAATGATTAAGGTGAAAACGAGTTTACTTAAAGGTTAAAAATAGACTATAATGTGTAAAAATGACTTAAAGTTGTATAAAACCCATTTTTTGACATATTTAGACCTTATAGATTCTAGTATCTAGTTTGGTACATTATTGGGGCCTAGTGAAATGAAAAACCATGGGTGGAATTATCTCTTTAACAAATTTTTATTTTTTCCACTCCCCTCACTTATAAACGGACACCCCCTATCATCTTATCCTCACACTTTAAAAACCAATTTATTTTGAAAATTACTACCCAAATAAATTCTCCACTTTAATCCTCTCATCTTAAAAGCCTTACTTTGGGAATAAATCCAACCAATGATGTCCTTTATTGCGAACCAAATGGAGATACCCGAAGAAGAGGAAACATTCATGAACGCGCATTTTATTTTATTTATTCTTACACCCCTTAAATTATTATTATAACATTATTATATAATAACCTAAGTATCTTACATATACTTATATTTTTTTTTCTGTTAAGGTTTCTTCCAACAAGGACACACACTACTATCAAATGGGTTACGAAATCATCATTCATGTGTACGACAGATTACCACCTCATGAAACGATATCGTTCATTTTTTCATTACCACCTCTCCAAATTGGGTATGATGATGTATATAAAGTTTATATATGATATTTATAACATATTTATAGCTTTTTATTCATTATATCATATATAACCTTTTTATATTCCATTTTATAGGGGATACGATAATGTCGTTCGAGTGTACGACAGACTACCACCTTGCAAAGTGTTATGATTCGTTTTCACTAACACATTACATGGAAGTTAATAAGGGAAAAAATATATGTGATATACATGACATATTTATCATAATAATGATTTATTATTCATTATGTAAATATAATATATCATTTTATACCTTTTCGCTCCCAAACAAAAAATGATAATGTCGTTCATTGAGGTATTTTTTGAGGTTATGCGCATTTATTATTTTATAAGGTGTATATACAAACCCTTTGACATGTTATATCATGAATTTGCCTATTATCATGGTATTTATAGTATTATTTAATTTTAATCTTCCATGTGTTTTATGATTTAAATATTTACAAAGTGATATGGGTCTTTTCTTCTAAATAAATTATGTTTTAATGTTTATTTCAAACTATATTTCTCTTATGTGTCCATGTTTTAAAATTATTTTTGAAAATTTTTATATGGAAATAAAGTATTTATAAAATTTATGTATCATTTAATTTATTTTAAAGGTTTTCAAAATGAATAATTGTACATGTTTTAATCGGAATGAAGATAATGACTTTTCCTACCGCCTTGACTGTTATTTCATTTCTACTTTCCATTATAATATTATATGTTTTATTAAATGAAAAAACCCTCTTATAATTTTTTGGGTATTTTGGTATTTATTTATTTTATATGAAAATGATATTTATATATTGTAAGGTTATTTTCATATGAGTTTAAATGAGTTTTTCAAATGATGAAATGTTTTATTTTATGTTGTGGTTCGTGGACATTATATAAGATAATTATGACTAGATAGCACCAGGTGAGCCCATTATAGCTTAAATGATGGGTGAACCCAGATAAATCTCTAATATTTTGGGTATTTATTATTTTCTCTCGATAATTATATTAGAATTTGGTCATATGGTTATTCTAATTTTTAATGATTTGTAAGGGTTTTTAAAGGTTATATGAGATTATGTCCCAAGGTACCTACATGAATTTTCTATGCATGATAATGATTTTTAGGGAAATAATTTGTTTTCAAAAGGTAATATAAAATGATCTAATTAAAGTAATTATATTTCTCTTTATGGGTAAAACGTTATTTTTTTCAAGAAAATAGTTTTCAGGGGTTTTGATGTTTTTTTACTAGACAGAATATTTTCTTGTGTTTATGTTCCTTATCATCATTTTTGTGATCATCCCATATTTTAATTTTTTTTACTAGATTTAAGAATGGGTAAGGGAAAATAAGAGTTCAAGTTAATTTTTTTGAATAGTATAGATAAAATAAAATCATTTTTTATTTTAAATGTTTTATATGGTGAGAAAAATGGATACTGATTATAAATTTTTTTTATTTGTGAAATTTATTTTTATTATAAAAACCTAAATTAATCACTAATGATGAATGATTTTAATTAAATTTATTGTTTATAAATACAAAAAAGCAAACTAAAATTAATTTAATGACTATTAGATGATAAGGAATAAGATAAAATTCATTTATATACTTAAATTCCCATTAAAAAAAATACCTTTTCATGTTATGTATGAAGACATTTAAATTAATTTTTATCACTTGTAGAAATTTTATTTGATAAAATGGTTCTTATATTTAGAATACAATTATTCACATTTTTTAACAAATTTAATTTCATTTTTATTCATAAAATTAGTTACCTAGGTAAAAGTTAGTCACCACGGTGAAAGTTAGAGTAAGGTAAATAGTTAAAAGTAAGTAATAAGGCCACAAATATCCCAAAAAACCTTATCTCTAATTGATTTGATGAGTATGTTATGGAATAAAATATCTTATATTTTAAATATATCTAATTTTGTGCCACTTTACATTTATAATGACGTTTATTTTATTTAAAGTTAAAAGTATTTATAAAAGAGTCACCCCTCTCACCTATAATAGGACCCCTCCTCTCTATTGAAGTTGGTTCTATTGAACAAAATACTCTATACTTTAGATTTATTTTATATCATAAATTTGAATATTAATAAATTCCTTTTCACATTTTGGTAATTATTCTATATAATATTAATATGATATGCGCTAGGGTATTTGTCTCATCAGAAAAATAGGTCATAACATCTCCCTACTATGATGAGAACCTCGAGATACTAGGATGATATCTCTTAAATATCATTCTTATAGTTAAGATCATGAAATATAATTGGTCACATATTTTTTCAACTTTTAGGTGTGAGTTCTCATAAGAGGATGAGGATTAATCTCATGAAGTTCACACTTAGTGATCTCTTAGATGAGTTATTATGAGGATAGTCCCACCAATAATAATTTTACATGTTTGTGTGTCATAGAATATTCCTATCTACGAGAATGTGTAATATTAATTATAATTTAAAATTATTATTAATATATATCATGAACCATATATATATATATGTATTTATTTCCATTACCAATGACACTCTATGTTTATTCTAAGTTGGGTATATTGGGTACGACATGATCGATATGTTATTAATAAATATGTCAAGGAATTATTGTCCCTTCCCTTTATAGAAGTTAATATCTAATCCCATTTGATTCGAATAAAACAATAAAAATAAATTCCATGTCCATCGTGATATAAATTTTTTTATTCTGGATAATCAAATAAATATATATTAAGCATTAATATTGGTGAAAAAAATGAAGATTTATTGATGAGACATCACAAAAAATGGATTATATTACAAAATAAGATTTCGTAAGTGGTTGTTTTCATTATGACATACCTTCTTAATCTATGGGTTCCTTTACCCATTTCTATATAGTAATCTTGGACTTTAGGTAACCCCACTTTATCCCACTAAGGAAGAGGCCTAGAGGGTCACACAAAAAATGTTTTTATTGATCTATGTTATATTTTAATTGTATTTAATAATTGAAATAAATATTATTATCTAGACCAAGAGTTAATATTTATTCAATTTTTTCAAATGATCACAAATATGAAATAAATATTCATTCACAAGGTAATTATTTAATTAAATGAATATATAATATTTATTCATCTCTTTTTATTCATTCCATAATAAATAAATATTAATTTAAATAGTTAAGTTAGGTATTTGTATATTAAATAAATATTTAGTCACCAATATGTGATTATAATATTTCTTTCTTTATTTATTTAATAAATATTTTATAATCATATATTTATTCATGCATTTGATTAATGCCAAGAAGGATGAGCAAACAAAGTCTAGGTCTGTTGATAAATATTAATTTTCAAGACTGTAAAATAATATTTATCATTGCACTAGTTAGTGAACACCATGGAATGAAATAATGATAGTGTTATTTTACTTGAAATGGGGTTCCTTTTAGGTTCAATATATTATTTAGGGACTTTGTGTAATTAATTACTATGAAATCCTAACCCTGTGTCTATAAATAGATTATTATGATAATTGTTATGGGTTGGTAATTATGCACAACATTTTCCTCCCTTGAGAAGTATACCTCAATAATGAACATCTCTAGTGTTTTTCTCTCAAAATAGAGAGACTCTCTCTTCCTCTATTTTTCTCAAGCGAGAGAGATTGAGAGATAATCCTTCCAGACCAAAGTGATCATCATTTTAATAAAAGGAGTGATGCAAGATGACCGATTCCACCACTACAACTCCTGTAGTACCATTGGTGGCATTCCAAGATCAAGGTAACCTGTGTGTATTACCTCTAGAGGGTCTATAGTTTGGGCCTCATCAATACGATGAAAATAATTTTGGGACTAAGTTATATGGATAAGGTTTTTGGAAGCTTAAGAATTTTTTTACAAGGTGGTTGTCTTTTCTTTTCAAAGAAGATAAATCAAATAACTTTGTAAAATTTGAAAATTAGACTCAAAATCTGTTTTTAGAAAAATCAAACCCACTTTGTTTAATAAATTTCATCATATCAAGAAGAATATATTTGGAAGAAAAGATTTTTATCAGAATCACCTCGGGTCTAGAATGGGAGAAGATCAAAATGAAGTACTGATTGTAATTGGATTTAGCATGGATCTGATAAAAATGTGATGATGCTTTTCTTATTTTTATTTCACATAAATAATATGTAAGTTAAAAAACTTATGATACAGTATTGATAAAATAAATGGGGAGTGTAAGAGATCAAGCCAACCTTATTTAGTATGTTTGTTTTTTGGATAATCATATTCATGCTGGGAAGGAAAGAATGGTGTTGTCGATCGTATTTAGAATTAATCGGTTCTGAATGGAATGAAAAAGGGTGTTAAAAATCAAAATCAGGATGATTTTATTCACCTTGATTGTATCTAGGCAAATTATACTTAGAATGATCATATCTGGACCAATGGTACTCAGAAGGATTGTAATTAGGACAATCATGTTAATCCTAATTGTATTTGGGACAATTGTTTTCCAGACAAACTTACATGAGCTGAGAAGGAAACAAATAAGTTGGAAATAATAGAAAGTTGCGATAATTTCCAATGTAAGTCTGAAAATGATAAAGATATTTTAAAATGTGTTGAATGTCATGAAGTAATTCATGATACAAACATAATTTTGTAAATGAAGCAATATGCTGAAGTAGATGCTATTAATACCTATCTATCGTATTCAGTGTACCATCGCACACTAGTAGAAATTGTTTTGACAAAGATTGATGGAAACTTAATTGGGTCGAAGTTGATTAAAATCACAATAGAAGAGACCAATAAAAAATTTAGTCAACCATTTAAAAGGGGTTTAATTATATTTTTTTATTTTCAAATTATTCAAGATAATTGTGGAAGAAAAGAGATGGATGTGAAGGGGGAGATTCAAATTCAAATGGTGTTGTTTTCTATATTGGGTATAGAGAATTGTATTCATCAATTAGATTAGATAATAAAAATTTTATTTTTATTTTCAAAATAAATTTAAAGGTTGAAGAAGGTTCAAGAATATTTGGGAAGAGTTGGAAAAGTCATAAATGCACCTGAGATTTAAGAGAAATTGAGATTTGGGTGAAATTTTTTGAGTAGGAAATATTTTGGGATTCCTACTAAAACCTCAAATGGGTCCCCTATAAAAGGTGAAAAGTACTTTGTACATTTTCAGACTGATATACTATTCATGAGAGAATATGGATAAGCTCTGACTATCTAGGGAGAGAATAAGTTTTATGTATTGATATTTTGTTGAAGAAGTTTCAATGGGGAGAAGTGAAATGAGAAGGGATAAGATTGAAATATTGTATTTAGATGATCCTCATATTCAATGATCATCATATTATGTGTCCATCATATTCATCTATCTATCATATTCATATTTTCAATTATGTTCAACTGATCATTTTATGGGGTTGGATAATTAGAACAGGTTTTTCGTTTTGGTATTTCTGGACTGAGGAAGAAGCTGAGAAGTATTGTACTGAGTTTCTCATACTCAGAATAAAAGTGGGGTAGATTTGTCTCTATCATATTATGAAAAGTTTATATATTTTACATACTGGGAAGAATCTAACTGAGAAAATCATACTGGGAAGAATTGTATTGATAAAATCACACTGGGAAGAATCGTATTAAGAAGATCATATTGGGAAGAATCAGACTGGAAAAACATACTGGGGAAATCAGACTGAGTTTTCCTTATCAAATTCCTTGATTTTCTTACCATATTTTAGGTGATAAGTATGATAATTTATTTAAAAAATAATGTATCTGTGAAGTTGAAAAGAAACATAGGTAACATGTATTGTTACACAAATATTGTTCTACCCTATTTATGCTAAGAGGGTGTGTACACACTATTGGAATTGTTTACAGAGTAATACATGAGTGAAAGGGTATATCATAGTCATTGCAATAAAAGTATTTATTTCTAGTGGATTATATGGTATGGGATCATTTAAATACCATACCAAGGATGTAGCTATTATTTTTGAATATTAAACCTTGTAAATATTTGTGTTTTTATAGATGTGTGTTTGAATTGTTTTTAATAGGGATTGAAATATTTAACAGAAGGTATAAGGCCCCAGCCTTAAACCTTACTTAATCTTGAGTTATTACAAGATTACACATTGAGGATATTTTCAGGTTTAGAGTTTTAGAGAATTAGATCATAAAACTTGCATTACATTCCACATTTAAACAAAGTGGTTACATAAAAGATAGTATTCATTTTTCCCATCAACGGAAACATATTTAAAATAAAACATGGATTCATTCTTGACACTTCCTTGACACTATCATCATTTCATGTACCCTTCCCTTGACCTGTGAAAAACATTTCAAAAACTTGGGATGAGCATAAAAAGCTCAGTAAGGGATATAAAAATATGGAAAGGAAACATGAGTACATGTATACATAAGAATGAAGTCATACCTTACCCATACAACATAAGCACTTTAACATACCTCATAAAATCATAAATAAATCATAGAAATCATAAGAAATAAAGGTAACTTGAGGCATTCATAACATTCTTATGTAGGGATTAACCCTCTTGGTTATGTTTGGAATACCCATCATAGTATATTCCCTAAATCTCTTTGGAGAAACCATAACGTTTAACCCCTTCGCGTTACCCAATGCATTGGAGAGCTATATCGGGCTCACCCGCCCTTAGTTTATCACGGAACCACCCGTTTTCATAACAATTCCCAAAAACCATAACATAAACGTATCACATAAAACATGCATAAAGGAAACATAACACTTCCACATCACAATATAACATTTTAGGATATTGAAATAATTAATCCATTAAAAAAACCCATTTTCAAAACCATTTAAAACATTTAATAAAGAGATTTTTGAATCAAAGTGTCCCATACCACCTTGAAGCTTTTAACATTTTAAACCATTAATATCCATTTAAATAAATCCTTAAAACCATTTTGAAAACATGGATATTAATAAGAACAAATCATTAAAACATTTAAAGCGATATTTTGGTTAAAGGGTTTTTACCAAAATTAGAGACACTTGAATACAATAATTGAGGAATAACATTTAGTCATAACTTTATAATATCACGAGAATAAATGGATTCATGATATAATATACCAAAAGAAATTATATACACCATATAAGAGTGAATTGGTTCATAACAACAATGAAGTCTCAATAGAAATGTAAAATGTGATGAAATACCTTATAAAGAAGGTATCCTTAAATTAAGGATAAATCAATCTAAAAATTATGTGTGAAAAATATAAATACACCCAATATAAGTTTATATTAAGTTTAAAACAATAAAAGTTCATTCACACATATTCAAAGGATAACATATTCAATAACTAAATGTTGAACCCAAAGAAATCGAAATTGGGTTAAAAAGTTCCCTTGGTAAAATTGGACAGCCTAACGGCGTCACTTCAAAATTCAGAAAATGAGTTGATGAGAGATAAAAAGGGTATCTAATCACTTGGAAATAAAATTTACATCAATAAGGATATATAATAACATATCCCAACATAATATTATGTGAATTAAAATACATAACAAAAGACGTCTTTTAAAAAGAGGAGGGTGAAAGGTTCCCTTACCGACATGGGTATCTTTCGAAACATACACCCTGTGAAAAGAAGTACAATACAACATTGATGTAAATAATCATAAATGAAAGTATATTACACAATGTGTAAAATAATGGGAAGTAAATACACCACTCAAAGGAAATTGTGACAAATGTAGCATAAATCTCACGGGAATAAAAGTGAGATGAAAAATCTCTTACGAAAACTCGGTAGTCTAACAACGCCACTTAAAACTTACAAAAATAGATTGATGAGATCAAATAGGGTCTCTAATAATATTAACATAAAGTTTACAGCAATATGAATATAAAATAACATCCCCCAACATAACAAAGAGGAGCTTAAAAGAAGTGACATAAAGGAGAGTACTTAAAAAGAAAGAGAGAGGTTGGATCTCTTACGTAAATTTGGCAGCCTAACGGCGCCACTCAAAACTTCCAAAATGGATTGATGAGAGAGAATAGGGTCTCTCATCATATTAACATAAAAATTACAGTAATATTAATATAAATGAACATCCCAATCACAAGAAAGATGAGCTTAGAAGGAATGATATAAAAGAGTGTACTTAAAAAGAAAGAGAGGAGTAGGATCCCTTACCTCGGGTCCGACTTGACACGATCGTTCTTTAACATCCTGAATAGTAAACTTGAGTTAATTTATACTTGATTAATAACCCTTTTCAAGTTCATTATTCTTTTTATATCACTTATTTCCATGTAATAAACATTATGTAATCATTTAAGTTAATAATGTTTGTTTTGTCGATATTTGGTTCTTAAGTCGAAAGTGGACTTCTTACAATTCCATGTTGTTCGTGTGGTCAAAGGTTCATTATATCCGGAATGATATTCATGATTTGGATATCATATATATCATATATATACAGAATATACATGTATTTATAATATTACATAATCATTTAGAGGTAAGAAATGAAATGCACTGTTCATGGAGACGGTAAGCCGTACGTACGCATGAACGCTACTTTCATTTCTATGTCATATTAATGGAATTAAAACCAAATGAGAGGTATGTATATTTTAATTTCATAATTATATTCATCATTTATATTTAACATAAATCATATATAATAACTTTAAATCCATCCTTTATACATCTCACATATGGCATTAACGAATCAAATCACTTTGAGGGGGCGGTAGTCTGCACTTCCTAAAATGAAATTATCGTGTTTACCCACAATGGAAACCATAAAGGTATGCCACAAAAGAAAAATACAGAATCTTAAGTAAAACATAAAATATTATATATCATATACAAATATAGTGACATCTTAATGGCCACATTTGAAGGTGTTATATGTGTGTTGAATAATCATCGTTTCGTGAGGCAGAAATTCGCCATCCACAGAAATAGTATGTTCTTTAACCATTAGATGTAGGTGTGTGTAGGTCTATCTCAAATGATTCTTATAAAAAAATCCTAGTATATTGAAGATACTGTAGTTGTTACAAAATAAATGAATAAAAAGAGTTTAGGGGGTTGGAGAAGAAAAATAAAACAAAAGAACACAGGTGAAGACATTACCTTAAAATCGGGTAACTCCCTTTGGTTTGAGCTCAATGGATTCTCTGGGAAGACTTCTGCCCAAAGTGAGGCTTCAAGGAGGAATAGAGATATTTGTAGAGACAAAATGGGCAGGGGTTGGCCAAGACAAAGGCTTTGGAAGTGTGGGTAAAGAGGTAGAGGTGGGGGCCTTTTATAAGAGGAGAGGAGGGGCACTCTTGTAAAGTTACAAAATGTTACTTTATTTTCAAATGAGTTTCGGATTTTAAAGGTCCCACATTGATGTATTTCTAGGATAAGGTGGTAAGGGTTCTAAATATACTCATTCAATAGGTTTTTGACAAGTTTAAGTTATAGTTGTAACATTATCTTTTCATTTTATTTAAATCCTTTATTAATGAGGTAATCGCTGCATCATTATGATGTCATAAATAATTTAATTTATTTAATGTATAAAAATTATAAAAAAATATCATGATGTATGAAATCTTTTTATATTTATAATGAATATTTATAGTAAAAAATATGACTTGTATAACCCCATTTAAAAATTGTTTTAGTGAAACATCTCATGTTTGTGACATTTTTATTTTAACATTAAATAAAAAGTTATTTATGTCATTTTCCAACCAAAGTGGCTCCATGGGGTCCCCAAGTTGAACCATGGATTCTATTGGTCGGCCATTACACATCCAATGAGGGTAGGACATGTGTCTAGGTCATTTCACACTATTAAAACATTATTTTTACCTTAAATTACACTAATTACCTCTAATCGCGATTAAGAACATAAAAGTTACTATTCACCAAAAAATTATTTTAATCCCATTGAGCCACATTTTAAATACTAATTACAACCATGTATGTTTAATTTTTGAAATTCAAAACACAGAGGTGGAAAATTTTCATTTAAACGAAAAATCAGTTTCTTTAACTACCACTTAGTGGTTTCACTATTCATCAAAAATTGAAGTTTTTCAGAAAAATACCAAAACTTCACCCTAAGATATATTTGATATTCCGAACTCAAAAATTATGTCTATTTTAAAAAATTCAAAACATATAAGTTTCATTAATTAATTGAATAATTAATTCCCGCTGTCAAAACAAATAGCGTGTTTTTATGAAACAATATCTATTAAAAGATTGACACTAGTTTAAGTCCAATTTCAAAGTGAAATTAATTCCAATGACCACTATTGGATTAAATGGTAAAAATATATTCTAATTTTACTTTAAAAACAATTCAAAATATAATCTAATAATATAAATAAATTATATTAAAAAGTGGTTTTGAATTAAAATACAACATTTTTCACTATTCATTTAAAAAAAGAACTTTATCGGAAAGATACCAAAAATTTACACAAAGTAAGTTTTGATGTCTCTATTCTAAAGAAGAATTTTATTTTGTCAAATATAACACATAAAATTGTCTAAAAGTGGATTTAAAAGAGGTTCGCCATCAAAAGGCTGTTAATCGACCTTCTAAAGAACATTAGAATGTTTACGCTTAAAAATTAAACTCATTCACATTTTTAATCCTCTAACATTTATTATAAAAAGTAAAAATATTTGACAAAAATATATAATAATTTTGTAGTTAGTTCTGTTCATTCCCGCCATTACAACGATTAGGCGTTAACTACCATTTAAAATAATATTATTTTATTATTAGAGTGCAACGTAAGATTCCCAAGAAACTCGTTGTTGCGTATTGGGTACGCCATCGAGCATAGCGTTCCCTTTAAAGTAATATTAATATTTTATTAACAAATATGGATAAATATAAAAATGTCATATTCTTTATTTACCTGGGGTGTTACATCCTTCCCCCCTTTTGGGAATTGCTTCCTCCCAATTTTAAAATTGGGCTCGGAAACATCCTTGAAAGTCCCACACCGAAAAAAGAGTCGGTAAAAAAACACTTTAAAATAAAGAAAGAGAATTACAAAGGTCACCTGAGTCAACCCATAATAGGATTCCATGTAGGAAAACATGGACATGGAAGAAAAAACAAAGGGTCATGTTCTGAGGGAGAGTGATAGTAAACATGTCTAGGAGAAAGTTAACCATAAGAAAATCACAAACTTGTGGTGGGTTAAACGGTATTCGTTTCCCCAGTAGGAAAAGTTAATAGGCAACATTTTTGTCTTAAGTTACTTTTAATTGATGAATTTATTTTTGATCTTAAGGAAACATACATACTTGTCATGTAGACTCTCATCTCCTACTATATTTTTTACACAAACTCATATTTTCTCCAAAAGACGAGTATTTAGGATGACTTGCTAATATTAAGAGATAAATAATCAACTTCTATAGAATCACCAAATCCACAAAAGAGAACTATATATTTCCCATGTCTTTAGACTTTAACCAAAACCAAAACCAAAAAGGTTAGTACAAGATCAGATAATCCACAAATAGATAATTCTTTATAAAAAAGAAAATCTATTCTTAATCTCCAAAATTTTTCCAACAGAAACCAGAGTTCAAAGAAGACCATTCAATAAAAAATTGTCCATAAAATTCTTAAAAGTAAACCAAACTAATATTTAAACCCAAATATTTGAAGGATTTAATCACATAGTCTTCCAAGGTACAAATTAACTTTTATCTCCAAATAACATCAGATGCTCTTAAATTCTCACATTGAAAAGTAATTAACCTAATCACATATCCTTGATGATAGGTTAATCATTTCCATAGATAACCCAAAATAAACTTACTCTTGATTCCTAAAATCATCTAACTAAAAAGAATTAGTCAAACTAACCAGTGACTTTGCGTAGTCCAGTGGTAGGTGATAAATACCAGTTTCACTTTGGTTGTAGGTTCGATTCCCACAGCTTTGTCCGATGCAACAGGTTGTCACACGGTCTACATGTTGTTACTTTTTCCAAAACTACATAATTCTTAAAACATTCCCCAAAATGAGATAAAATCTTCAAAAATGATCATAACATATTTTAACCTCAAGTTTATCTCATGCCTTTCATTTTCCATCATAACATATAATAACCCATAATTACCTCAAAAGTAGGGATCATATAAACTCTAATGGTTACCTTTATAATTATTACCTGAACTTCCACATCGATTGGTCATCTCGTACACGATGCATTAAAGATCATACCAAGGATCAAGTGGTTGATCATCACTCCTTGATAGTTGGTTTATAAAAACCACGAGTTTCCTCATTGAATCCCCCATTTTATCTAGTATCTTAATCAGAGAACCACCATAGTTTCCTTCAAACCTGTTGTCTCTTTAGTTCCTGATATATCCATCCATTCACTAAAAACAGAAATGTCAGTGTGAGTATATCAAAAAAACCATCACGTACTAATGAGGAAGGTAAAAACTAAGATATACATACTTATTCAATTTATCTAAAACTAGGACTCTTTCTTAAATCCTAACCATTATGGTAATGTCACTTGTGCTTAGAGAATATGCTAACCTCTAAAGTTATCTAAACCGACCTCTGATACCAACTATAAGGCCCCAGCCTTAAACCTTACTTAATCTTGAGTTATTACAAGATTACACATTGAGGATCTTTTTAGGTTTAGAGTTTTAGAGAATTAGATCATAAAACTTGCATTACATTCCACATTTAAACAAAGTGGTTACATAAAAGATAGTATTCATTTTTCCCATCAATGGAAACAGATTTAAAATAAAACATGGATTCCTTCTTGACACTTCCTTGACACTATCATCATATCATGTACCCTTCCCTTGACCTATGAAAAACATTTCAAAAACATGGGATGAGCATAAAAAGCTCAGTAAGGGATATAAAAAATTGGAAAGGAAACATGAGTACATGTATACATAAGAATGAAATCATACTTTACCCATAAACATAAGCACTTTAACATACCTCATAAAATCATGAATAAATCATAGAAATCATAAGACATAAAGGTAACTTGAGGTATTCATAACATTATTACATAGGGAGTAACCCTCTTGGTTACGTTTGGAATACCCATCACAGTATATTCCCTAAATCTCTTCGGACAAACCTTAACGTTTAACCCCTTCGCGTTACACAATGCATTGGAGAGCTATATCGGGCTCACCCGCCCTTAGTTTATCACAGAACCACCCCTTTTCATAACAATTCCCAAGAACCATAACATAAACGTATCACATAAAACATGCATAAAAGAAACATAACATTTCCAAATCACAATATAACATTTTAGGATATTGAAATAATGAATCCATTAAAAAAAACCCATTTTCAAAACCATTTAAAACATTTAATAAAGAGATTTTTGAATCAAAGTGTCCCATACCACCTTGAATCTTTTAACATTTTAAACCATTAATATCCATATAAATAAATCCTTAAAACCATTTTGAAAACATGGCTATTAATAAGAACAAATCATTAAAACATTTAAAGCGATATTTTGGTTAAAGGGTTTTTACCAAAATTAGAGACACTTGAATACAAAAATTGAGGAATAATATTTAGCCAGAACGTTATAATATCATGAGAATAAATGGATTAATGATATAATATTCCAAAGGACAGTATATACACCATATAAGAGTGAATTGGTGCATAACAACAATGAAGTCTCAATAGAAATGTAAAATGTGATGAAATCCCTTATAAAGTAGGTATCCTTAAATTAAGGATAAATCAATCTAAAAATTATGTGTAAAAAATATAAATACACCAAATATAAGTGGATATTAAGTGTAAAACAATAAAATTTCATTCACATATATTCAAATGATGACATATTCAATAACTACATGTTGAACCCAAATAAATCGAAATTGGGTTAAAAAGTTCCCTTGGTAAAATTCGACAGCCTAACGGCGTCACTTCAAAATTCAGAAAGTGAGTTGATGAGAGATAAAAAGGGTATCTAATCACTTGGACATAAAATTTACATCAATAAGGATATATAATAACATATCCCAACATAATATTATGTAAATTAAAAGACATAACAAAAGACTTCTTTTAAAAAGAGGAGGGTGAAAAGTTCCCTTACCGACATGGGTATCTTTCGAAACATATACCCCATGAAAGAAGGACAATACAACATTGATGTAAATACTCATAAATGAAAGTATATTACACAATGAGTAAAATAATGGGTAGTACATACACCACTCAAAGGAAATTGTGGCAAATGTAGCATAAATCTCACGGGAATAAAAGTGAGATGAAAAATCTCTTAAGAAAACTCGGCAGTCTAACGACGCCACTTAAAACTTACAAAAATGGATTGATGAGATCAAATAGGGTCTCTCATCATATTAAAATAAAGTTTACAACAATAGGTATATAAAAGAACATCCCCCAACATAACAAAGAGGATCTTAAAAGAAGTGACATAAAGGAGAGTACTTAAAAAGAATGAGAGAGGTTGGATCTCTTACGTAAATTTGGTAGCCTAACAGCGCCACTCAAAACTTTCAAAATGGATTGATGAGAGAGAATAGGGTCTCTCATCATATGAAAATAAAAATTACAGTAAGAGTAATATAAAAGAACATCCCAATCACAAGAAATATTAGCTTAGAAGGAATGACATAAAAGAGTGTACTTAAAAAGAAAGAGAGGAGTAGGATCCCTTACCTCGGGTCCGACATGACTCGATCGTTCTTTAACATCCTGAATAGTAAACTTGAGTTAATTTATACTTTCTTAAGAAACCTTTTCAAGTTCATTATTCCTTTTATATCACTTATTTCCATGTTATAAAAATTATGTAATCATTTAAGTTAATAATGTTTGTTTTGTCGATATTTGGTTCTTAAGTTGAAAGTGGACTTCTTACAATTACATGTTGTTTGTGTGGTCAAAGGTTCATTATATGCAGAATGATATTCATGATTTGGACATCATATATATCACATATATCCAGAATATACATGTATTTATAATATTGCATAATCATTTAGAGGTAAGAAATGAAATGCACTGTTCATGGAGACGGTAAGCCGTACGTACGCATGAACGCTACTTTCATTTCTATGTCATATTAATGGAATTAAAACAAAATGAGAGGTATGTATATTTTAATTCCAGAATTATATTCATCATTTATATGTAACATAAATCATATATAATACCTTTAAATCCATCCTTTATACATCCCACATATGGCATTAACGAATCAAATCACTTTAAGGGGGCGGTAGTTCGCACTTCCTAAAATGAAATTATCGTGTTTACCCACAATGGAAACCATAAAGGTATGCCACAAAAGAAAAATAAAGAATCTTAAGTAAAACATAAAATATTATATATCATATATAAACATAGTTACATCTTAATGGCCACCTTTGAAGGTGTTATATGAGTGTTGAACAATCATCGTTTCGTGAGTCAGAAATTCGCCATCCACAGAAATAGTATGTTCTTTAACCATTAGATGTAGGTGTGTGTTGGTGTAGCTCTAATTCTTCTTATAAAAACTTCCTAGTATATGGAAGATACTGGAGTTTTTACAAAATAAATTAATTAAAAGAGTTTATGGGGTTGGAGAATAAAAATAAAACAAAAGAACACAAGTGAAGACATTACCTTAAAATCGGGTAACTCCCTTTGGTTTGAGCTCAATGGATTCCCTGGGAAGACTTCTGCCCAAAGTGAGGCTTCAAGGAGTAATATAGAGATGTGGAGAGACAAAATAGGCAGGGTTTGGCCGAGCCAAAGGCTTTGGAAGTGTGGGTAAAGAGGTAGAGGTGGGGGCCTTTTATAAGAGGAGAGGAGGGGCACTCTTGTAAAGTTACAAAATGTTACTTTATTTTCAAATGAGTTTCGGATTTTAGAGGTCCCACATTGATGTATTTATAGGATAAGGTGTTAAGGGTTCTAAATATACTCATTCAATAGGTTTTTGACAAGTGTAAGTTATAGTTTTAACATTATTTTTTCATTTTATTTAAATCCTTTATTAATGAGGTAATCGCTGCATCATCATGATGTCATAAATAATTTAATTTATTTAATGTCTAAAAATTATAAAAAAAATATCACGATGTAGGAAATATTTTTAGATTTATAAGGAAAATTTATAGTCAAAAATATGACTTGTGTAACCCCATTTAAAAATTGTTTTAGTGAAACATCTCATGCTTGTGACATTTTTATTTTAACTTTAAATAAAAAGTTATTTATGTCATTTTCCAACCAAAGTGGCTCTATGGGGTCCCCAAGTTGACCCATGGATTCTATTGGTCGTCCATTACAAATCCAATGAGGGTAGGACATTTTTCTAGGTCATTTCACACTATTAAAGCATTATTTTTACCTTAAATTACACTAATTACCTCTAATCGCGATTAAGAACATAAAAGTTACTATTCACCAAAAAAAATATTTTAATCCCATTGAACCACATTTTAAATCCTAATGACAACCATGTATGTTGGATTTTTGAAATACAAAACACAGAGGTGGCAAAGTTTCATTTAAACGAAAAATCAGTTTCTTTAACTACCACTTAGTGGTTTCACTATTCATCAAAAATTGAAGTTTTTCAGAAAAATACCAAAAAGTCACCCTAAGCTATATTTGATATTCCGAACTCAAAAATTATGTCTATTTTACAAAATTAAAATCATATAAGTTTCATTAATTAATTTAATAATTAATTCCTGCTGTCAAAACAAATAGCGTGTTTTTATGAAACAATATCTATTAAAAGATTGACACTAGTTTATGTCTAATTTCAAAGTGAAATTAATTCCAATGACCACTATTGGATTAAATGTTAAAAATATATTTAATTTTACTTTAAAAAAAATTCAAAAGATAATCTAATCATATAAATAAATTATATTAAAAATAGGTTTTGAATTAAAATACAACATTTTCACTATTCATTAAATAAAAGAGCTTTATCGGAAAGATACCAAAAATTTACACAAAGTAAGTTTTGATGTCTCTATTATAAAGAAGAATTTTATTTTGTCAAATATAACACATAAAATTGTCAAAAAGTGGATTTAAAAGAGGTTTGCCATCAATAGGCGGTTAATCGGCCTTCTAAAGAACATTAGAATGTTTACACTTAAAAATTGAATTCATTCACATTTTTAATCCTCTAACATTTATTGTAAAAAGTAAAAATATTTGACAAACATATATAATAATTTTGTTTTTAGTTCTGTTCATTCCCTCCATTACAACGATTAGGCGTTAATTACCATTTAAAATAATATTATTTTATTATTAGAGTGCAACGTAAGATTCCCAAGAAACTCGTTGTTGCGTACTGGGTACGCCATCGAGCATAGCGTCCCCTTTAAAGTAATATTAATATTTTATTCAAAAATATGGATAAATATAAAAATGTCATATTCTTTATTTACCTGGGGTGTTACATCCTTCCCCCCTTTTGGGAATTACGTCCTTGCAATTTTAAAATTGGGCTCGGAAACATCCTTGAAAGTCCCACATCGGAAAAAGAGTTGGTAAAACAAACACTTTAAAATAAAGAAATAGAATTACAAAGGTCACCCGATTTAACCCATACTAGGATTCCATGTAGGAAAACATGGACATGGAAGAAAAAACAAAGGGTCATGTTCTGAGGGAGAGTGATAGTAAACATGTCTAGGAGAAAGTTAACCATAAGAAAATCACAATCTTGTGGTGGGTTAAACAGTATTCGATTCCCCATTAGGAAAAGTTAATAGGCAACATTTTTGTTTTAAGTTACTTTTAATTGAGGAATTTATTTTTGATCTTAAGGAAACATACTTACTTGTCGTGTAGACTCTCATCTCCTACTAGATTTCTTACACAAACTCATATTTTCTCCAAAAGACGAGTATTTAGGATGACTTAATAATATTAAGAGAGATATAATCAACTTCTATAGAATCACCTAATCCACAAAAGAGAACTATATATTTCCCATGTCTTTAGACTTTAACCAAAACAAAAACCAAAAAGGTTAGTACAAGATCAGATAATCCACAAATGGATAATTCATTATAAAAAAGAAAATCTATTCTTAATCTCCAAAAATTTTCCAACAAAACCCAGAGTTCAACGAAGACCATTCAATAAACAATTGTCCATAAAATTCTTCAAAGTAAACCAAACTAAGATAGAAACCCAAATATTTGAAGGATTTAATCACATAGTCTTCCATGGTACAAATTAACTTTTATCTCCAAATAACATCAGATGCTCTTAAATTCTCACATTGAAAAGTAATTAACCTAATCACATATCCTCGATAATAGGTTAATCATTTCCATAGATAACCCAAAATAAACTTACACTTGATTCCTAAATTCATCTAACTAAGAAGAATTAGTCAAACTAACCAGTGACTTCACGTAGTCTAGTGGTAGGTGATAAATACCAGTTTCACTTTGGTTGTAGGTTCGATTCCCATAGCTTTGTCTGACGCGACGGGTTGTCACACGGTCTACATGTTGTTCCTTTTTCCAGAACTACATAATTCTTAAAACATTCCCCAAAACGAGATAAAATCTTCAAAAATGATCATAAGATATTTTAACCTCAAGTTTATCTCATGCCTTTCATTTTCCATCATAGCATATAATAACCCATAATTAACTCAAAATTAAGGATCATATAAACTCTAATGGTTACCTTTATAATTATTACCTGAACATCCACATCGATTGGTCATCTAGTACATGATGCATTACAGATCATACCAAGGTTCAAGTGGTTGATCATGACTCCATGATAGTTGGTTTAGAACAACCACGAGTTTCCTCATTGAATCCCCCATTTTATCTAGTATCTTAATTAGAGAACCACCATAGTTTCCTTCAAACCTGTTGTCTCTTTGGTTCCTGCTAGATCCATCCATTCACTAAAAACAGAAATGTCACTGTGATTATATCAAAAAAACCATCATGTACTAATGAGGAAGGTAAACACTAAGATATACATACTCATTCAATTTATCTAAAACTAGGAATCTTTCTGAAATCCTAACCATTATGGTAATATCACTTTTGCTTAGAGAATACCCTAACCTCTAAAGTTATCTAAACCGACCTCTGATACCAACTATAAGGCCCCAGCCTTAAACCTTACTTAATCTTGAGTTATTACAAGATTACACATTGAGGATCTTTTCAGGTTTAGAGTTTTAGAGAATTAGATCATAAAACTTGCATTACATTCCACATTTAAACAAAGTGGTTACATAAAAGATAGTATTCATTTTTCCCATCAACAGAAACATATTTAAAATAAAACATGGATTCCTTATTGACAGTTCCTTGACACTATCATCATATCATGTACCCTTCCCTTGACCTATGAAAAATATTTCAAAAACTTGGGATGAGCATAAAAATCTCAGTAAGGGATATAAAAATATGGAAAGGAAACATGAGTACATGTATACATAAGAATGAAATCATGCTTTACCCATAAAACATAAGCACTTTAACATACCTCATAAAATCATGAATAAATCATAGAAATCATAATACATAAAGGTAACTTGAGGTATTGATAACATTCTTACATAGGGAGTAACCCTCTTGGTTATGTTTGGAATACCCATCACAGTATATTCCCTAAATCTCTTCGGAGAAACCTTAACGTTTAACCCCTTCGCGTTACCCAATGCATTGGAGAGCTATATTGGGCTCACCCGCCCTTAGTTTATCACAGAACCACCCGTTTTCATAACAATGCCCAAGAACCATAACATAAACGTATCACATATAACATTCATAAATGAAACATAAAATTTCCACATCACAATATAACATTTTAGGATATTGAAATAATGAATCCATTAAAAAAACCCATTTTCAAAACCATTTAAAACATTTAATAAAGAGATTTTTGAATCAAAGTGTCCCATACCACCTTGAAGCTTTTAAAATTTTAAACCATTAATATCAATATAAATAAATCCTTAAAACAATTTTGAAAACATGAATATTAATAAGAACAAATCATTAAAACATTTAAAGCGATATTTTGGTTAAAGGGTTTTTGCCAAAATTAGAGACACTTGAATACAATAATTGAGGAATAACATTTAGTCAGAACTTTATAATATCATGAGAATAAATGGATTCATGATATAATATTCCAAAGGACAGTATACACACCATATAAGAGTGAATTGGTGCATAACAACAATGAAGTCTCAATAGAAATGTAAAATGTGATGAAATCCCTTATAAAGAAGGTATCCTTAAATTAAGGATAAATCAATCTCAAAATTATGTGTGACAAATATAAATACACCCAATATAAGTGGATATTAAGTGCAAAAAAATAAAATGTCATTCAAACATATTCAAAGGATGGCATATTCAATAACTACATGTCGAACCCAAAGAAATCGAAATTGGGTTAAAAAGTTCCCTTGGTAAAATTCGACAGCCTAACAACGTCACTTCAAAATTCATAAAATGAGTTGATGAGAGATAAAAAGGGTATCTAATCACTTGGACATTAAATTTACATCAATAAGGATATAGAAGAACATATCCCAACATAATAGTATTTTAATTAAAAGACATAACAAAATAAGTCTTTTAAAAAGAGGAGGGTGAAAAGTTTCCTTACCGACATGGGTATCTTTCGAAACATACACCCCGTGAAAGAAGGACAATATCACATTAATGTAAATACTCATAAATGAAAGTATATTAAACAATTAGTAAAATAATGGGCAGTACATACACCACTCAAAGGAAATTGTTCCAAATGTAGCATAAATCTCACGGGAATAAAAGTGAGATGAAAAATATCTTACGAAAACTCGGCAGCCTAACGACGCCACTTAAAACTTACAAAAATGTATTGATGAGATCAAATAGGGTCTCTAATCATATTAAAATAAAGTTTACAGAAAGATGAATATAAAAGAACATCCCCCAACATAACAAAGAGGAGCTTAAAAGAAGTGACATAAAGGAGAGTACTTAAAAAGAAAGAGAGAGGTTGGATCTCTTACGTAAATTTGGCATCCTAACAACGCCACTCAAAACATCCAAAATGGATTGATGAGAGAGAATATGTTCTCTCATCATATGAAAATAAAAATTAAAGTAATATTAATATAAAATAACATCCCAATCACAAGAAATATGAGCTTAGAATGAATGACATAAAAGAGTGTACTTAAAAAGAAAGAGAGAAGTAGGATCCCTTACCTCGGGTCCGACTTGACTCTATCGTTCTTTAATGTCCTGAATAATAAACTTGAGTTAATTTCTACTTGCTTAAGAACCTTTTTCAAGTTCATTATTAATTTTATATCACTTATTTCCATGGTATAAACTTTATGTAATCATTTAAGTTAATAATGTTTGTTTTGTCGATATTTGGTTTTTAAGTCGAAAGTGAACTTCTTACAATTACATGTTGTTCGTGTGGTCAAAGGTTCATTATATACCGAATGATATTCATGATTTGGATATCATATATATCATATATATCCAGAATATACATGTATTTATAATATTACATAATCCTTTAGAGGTAAGAAATGAAATGCACTGTTCATGGAGACGGTAAGCCGTACGTACGCATGAATGCTACTTTCATTTCTATGTCACATTAATGGAATTAAAACCAAATGAGAGGTATGTGTATTTTAATTCCAGAATTGTATTCATAATTTATATGTAACATAAATCATATATAATAACTTTAAATCCATCCTTTATACATCCCACATATGACATTAACGAATCAAATCACTTTGAGGGGGCGGTAGTCCGCACTTCCAAAAATGAAATTATTGTGTTTACCCACAATGGAAACCATAAAGGTATGCCACAAAAGAAAAATAAAGAAGCTTAAGTAAAACATAAACATATTATATATCATATATAAATATAGTGACATCTTAATGGCCACCTTTGAAGGTGTTATATGAGTGTTGAACAATCATCGTTTCGTGAGGCAGAAATTCTCCATCCACAGAAACAGTATGTTCTTTAACAATTTGATGTAGGTGTATCTCGAATGCTTCATATAACAACATCCTAGTATATTGAATATACTGGAGTTTTTACAAAAGAAATTAATAAAAAGAGTTTAGGGGTTTGGAGAAGCAAAATAAAACAAAAGAACACAAGTGAAGACATTACCTTAAAATCAGGTAACTCCCTTTGGTTTGAGCTCAAAGGCTTCCTTGGGAAGGCTTGTGCCCAAAGTGGGGCTTCAAGGGGTAAGAGAGAGATGTGGAGAGACAAAATGGGCAGGTGTTTTCCGAGTCAAAGGCTTTGTAAGTGTGGGTAAAGAGGTAGAGGTGGGGGCCTTTTATAAGAGGAGAGGAGGGGCACTCTTGTAAAGTTAAAAAATGTTACTTTATTTTCAAATGATTTTCGGATTTTAAAGGTCCCACATTGATGTATTTCGAGGATACGGTGGTAAGGGTTCGAAATATATTGATACAATAGGTTTTTGACAAGTGTAAGTTATAGTTTTAACATTATCTTTTCATTTTATTTAAATCCTTTATTAATGAGGTAATCGCTGCATCATCATGATGTCATAAATAATTTAATTTATTTAATGTCTAAAAATTATAAAAAAATATCATGATGTAGGAAATCGTTTTAGCTTTCTAATGAATATTTATAGTCAAACATATGACTTGTATAACCCCATTTAAAAATTGTTTTAGTGAAACATCTCATGCTTGTGACATTTTTATTTTAACTTTAAATAAAAAGTTATTTATGTCATTTTCCAACCAAAGTGGCTCCATGGGGTCCCCAAGTTTACCCATGGATTTTTGTGGTCGGCCATGACACATCCAATGAAGGTAGGACATGTGTCTAGGTCATTTCACATTATTAAAACATTATTTTTACCTTAAATTACACTAATTACCTCTAATCACAATTAAGAACATAAAAGTTACTATTCACCAAAAAATTATTTTAATCCCATTGAACCACATTTTACTTCCTAATGAAAACCATGTATGTCGGATTTTTGAAATTCAAAACACAGAGGTGGCAAATTTTCATTTAAATGAAAAATCAGTTTCTTTAACTACCACTTAGTGGTTTCTCTATTCATCAAAAATTGAAGTTTTTCAGAAAAATACCAAAAATTCACCCTAAGATATATTTGATATTCCGAACTCAAAAATTATGTCTATTTTACAAAATTCAAAACATATAAGTTTAATTAATTAATTTAATAATTAATTCCCACTGTCAAAACAAATATCATGTTTTTATGAAACAATATCTATTAAAAGATTGACACTAGTTAAAGTCCAATTTCAAAGTGAAATTAATTCCAATGACCACTATTAGATTAAATGGTAAAAATATATTCTAATTTTACTTTAAAAACAATTAAAAAGATAATCTAATCATATAAATAAATTAGATTAAAAACAGGTTTTGAATTAAAATACAACATTTTTCACTATTTATTAAAAAAAGAACTTTATCAGAAAGGTACCAAAAATTTACACAAAGTAAATTTTGATGTCTCTATTCTAAAGAAGAATTTTATTTTGTCAAATATAACACATAAAATTGTCAAAAAGTGTATTTAAAAGAGGTTCGCCATCAAAAGGCGGTTAATCGACCTTCTAAAGAACATTAGAATGTTTGCGCTTAAAAACTGAATTCATTCACATTTTTAATCCTCTAACATTTATTGTAAAAAGTAAAAATATTTGAAAAACATATATAATAATTTTGTAGTTAGTTCTGTTCATTCCCGCCACTAGAACGGCTAGTCGTTAACTACCATTTAATATAATATTATTTTATTATTAGAGTACAACGTAAGATTCCCAAGAAAATCGTTGTTGCGTATTGGGTACGCCATCGAGCATAGAGTCCCCTTTAAAGTAGTATTAATATTTTATTCACAAATATGGATAAATATAAAAATTTCATATTTTTTATTTACTTGGGGTGTTACAGAAGGAGAAGGTAGTTTCAAGGAAACATAAAAGAAAAAAGTGTCACTAATTCACCCCTCCCCCTCTCAATGATATAATTATCCTAACCAGGCACTTTAATGTAGTATTAGATTATATGTTCCCTTCTATTATTCTTTGCTGATGGAAAATTTTAATTGTGTGAATAGTAAAGGTATTCTGGTTTTCAATGGAATGAATTATCATATATGGACATATATAATGTTGCATTATCTTATATCTATTGTATATGATGTTCATGAAGTTTCAAAAAATGGTTTCCCTCCTATTTATTTTAAATCTCATCGTACATTTATTGATTATAATAATATAGAGAATGATGGAAAGGAAAAAATGTTATATCATCATGAATTTCTAAAAGTGAATTCCTAATGGTGAAAGGTGTTTCCATTACCAAAGGTTTATGGTAGAAATTGAAAGGCATATATGAGGGAAATAAAAAAGTGAAGAAGTAAAAACATCATATTTGGAGATTAAATATTAAAGACTTGACAATGAGTGAGTATGAATCTATTGGGGACTTTTTTAACATGGTAAATGATATTGTTAGCATTATCAGATGTCTTGGTGAAAATTTACATGATTCTATAGTCGTTGAAAATATTTTGAGAATCCTTCACAAAAATGTTTATGCAAAAGTTTCTTCATCAGAAGACATAGTTCCTGAATCATTTTCTCTTTATGAATTGTATAACACTCTCATCAATTTTTGAAGTGGGAAGGGAGAAAGATATGAAGAAAAAAAAATGGTTGATAGAGAAATTCATCTCAAGGATATGAATAAAGAGCAATAAAATAATATTCTAATTTATGATGAAGCTGGTGAATCTAATTCTGAATATGAGTTATGTCAAAAAATTGATGAAATTTTATTATTTTTTCTTAAAATATCAAAAACGGTATAGGGAAATACAAAGTGAAACTTCCCTTTAAATATTTTGAATGTGGATTCATTGGGTATTTTGTGAAAAATTATCCTCAAATAACGAAATAAGAGGATATTGATGAAGAATAAATAAGTCCAAGAAGATCGTGGAAGAAACATAGAGATAAAGGAAAATCATATTCCATAGGGAAAGATAGAAAATTCTCCCAATCCAAGAGAAGAAGTTTCTTATATAAAGATGATGAAGAAAATGAAGATAATAAAGACGAATCTAAAAAATCTATTGAGTTTGGTATTGAGAATACATTTATTTCAATAGTAAATGATAAAGAATTCAGAATTAGTAGTTATGGGGAAGAAGAAACTCAACTTTAACTTTATTTAAAAGAATAATTGAAAGAATGTTTGAGGAATATTAGAAGGCTTGAAAATGAAAACAAAAATTTGAAAGATAAACGTTACTCAACAAGAAATCAATAATGTTTTGATGATGATAAAGTGATTTTGATGAAAGTAATTGATAATTTAAAGAAATATCTTGAGGAATAAAATAATTATAATGATCATATAGAAGTGAAGTTGATAAAAAAATAAGAAAAATTGGAACTTTTCCATTAAAACTTTAAAAATATGAAAAGAGAAATATGAGTTTCAAAATATTTATCTTTGATGTTGGTGAAACTTCTTGAATAAAGAAACAAGATAAGGATCAGCAAATGATACCTTAAAAGTTTGAAAATAAAAATGGAGTTTTTTTCTGAAAAGAAGAATGTTGGGAAAGTCATGTATGTGTCCTACACCAATAATGTTTGGAAATTAGAAGTCTCTAATAACCATGATTCTGAGAATATTTAGAAAAAATTATGAATCAGAAAAGGTTTCCAATACTTCTAATTATGATAAATATGAAAAGAAAAGGAATAATCCAATTGAGAACATAAAGGTTGATGGCTCATAAAAGAAGGAGATGATGGTGGCTGAGAAACATATCCACAATTCTTGTCAGTATGGAAGTTTCATAAGAAAATACTCCTTTTACAGTTACTGCTGGTATTGTGGTGGATTAAAACACATGAAACATATGTGTTGGTTCAACTAACAACATTACTATTACTCCACAGGTTATGGAAGGAAAATTTTTAGGGGGGAGTCAATTCTATCAAAAGAAGAATTGTGAGAAATTTGTTTTGAAGAAACCTCAGAAGGATGGGGTAAATACTGAAAACAGGTTCAAAATTTTGGAAACTATTTTTGAAATATGTGAACAACCTAGAAACCATAAAAAAGGATGTCTTGTATTAATACCAACACAACAAAATATTACTAACAACTGTTGTAATCAAAATTTTATGAAATAAAAAAAAGAAGAAAAAGATCTTGTGCATGAAAATGATTTGAATGCTAAAAAAGGAGAATGACCTTATATTATTTATAGTAGGTGTTATTCTCATATGATATGAGATTTGAAATTTCTGATGAATGTGAAATACTTTAAATAAAGAATAATGGCATTTGGAAATGATGAATCCTTGAAAATAAAAGGTGTGAGATTGTCCATTATTGGGAAAGAAAAGATGAAATCCAATAAAACATTTTATTTTTATGGGATGAAAAACAATTTTCATGTGTTTAGAAACTGTGTGATGAAGGTGACAAAGTTATCATTAGAAAATATGGTTTTTTTGTGAAAAGTGAGGAAGATGGAAATATTGTTACAAGAGGCCAACATACAAAAAGAAACTTGTTTTAGGTTGGTGAAATAAAGAACTCTTGTTACATGAGTATAATGGAAGAGAATAAATTGTGGCATAAAAGTTTAGGACACATTTTTCAAATAAACATATGAAAACTGAAAAAGTGAGATAGTGTTCAAGACATTTTATATTTTCTAATAATAATAGATTGGTGTTGCACTATTTTTCTAAAATAAAATATTATAATTGTTGGGAACAAGAATATTGAGATTCTTTTAAAATAACCCCTTGAGCTTATTTATTCCAATATCTATGGGCCAATAATAAAATAATAAAAAATGGATATAATTACCTCATCACTTTCATAGATGATTTTAATCTCATCACATATTATATATATATGAAACATAAATAAGATGCTTTGAAAATGTTTAAATGTTTAAAAAGGAAAGATAAAAAGGAATGTGAGTATTCACTGAAGAAGTTGAGAACTAACAATGGAGGTGAATACAAAAGTGAAGAGCTTTAATGTTATTTAGAGAGGCATGGAATTTGGAATAAGTATAAAATAGAAAGGTGGAAACTATGAAAAGTTTGATCAGAAAGGTTAATATGGAATCTTTCTGAATCAGAATAATGTGAAAGAATCTTCTGAGCATCTATAATGGGTTCAGTCCATGAATGGAGAATTGGATCAAATTTAAAATAATTAAACCCATGAACTCGTACCCAATCCATAAAAAAACATCATTGGTAAAAAATGGGTTTTCCAAAACAATCAAAATGAAGAAGGTGAAGTGACAAGAATAAAACAAGATTAGTTTAAAAAGTGTATTCACTAATTGAAGGCATTGACTTTGAAGAAACCTTTTATTTGATTTAAATGTTATAAAAAATAAGAATCTTTCTTAGTATAACTGCATAATTAGGTTACAAGATCTTTCAAATGCATGTTTACTCCATATTATTGAATTCTGATCCTAGTGAGGAAGTTTATATTGAACAACCTTGTGGGTTTGCTGTTGGAAAAGATGAAAGTTATATTTGCATATTGGAGAAGGATTTGTATGGACTAAAAGCAGATCCAAGATCATGGGGTTCCAAATTAGATACTTTATTAAGGACGATGAGTTTCAAGAAGGGAAGAGTTGATAATAATCTTTATGTCAGAGAAGGTAAAGACAATTCCCTCATCGTAATTGTTTATGTTGATGAAATTATGTTTTCTTGGAATTATGAAATAATATTTGAAATATTTTTAGAATAAATGAAAAATGTTTTTGAAGTTTCCATGGTGGGAGAAATGAAATACTTTCTCAGGTTACAAATTTTACAAAAGAAGAAAAATATCATTCTTCCCCAAGAAAATTATCCTAAGGAACTTCTAAAGAGTTTCAGAATGAAAAATTCAAAACCTGTTTCCACAATGATTTTAGTGGGAACTAATTTGAAAAAATATGGAGAAAGAAAAGAAGTTGATCAGAAAGAGTTTCCGAAGTTGATTGGAAGTTTATTTTATTTGAATACCTTAATACCTAACATTGTTATATAGTTACTTTATGTTCCAAATTTCAGAGTTATAAAAAATAATCACATTTAATTACTAGAAAAATAATTATCAAATATATCAAAGGTACAAATAATTTGGGAATAAATTATGAAAACTCAGAAAGTATTGATTTGTTTGGGTATTCCGATACATATTGGGAAGGAAGTGTTGATGATTGAAGATCCATATATTGTGGATTATTCTTTCTAGAAAATAATTCTGTTTTTTGGCATTTAATGAAATAGAATTTAGTAACTCTTAGTTTGTATGAAGTTTTGTATGTTTCTACTAATCAAGCTACTACTCAACTTATGTTGATGAAAACACAATTGGAAGACTAACTTGTTGAAGTTAAATTACCATTTAATTTGTGTTGTGACAACCAAAGTACACTCAATCTCACTAGGACTGTATTTCAACATTCTTGTTCCAAACATATTGATATAAAATATCATTTCATCAAAGATAATGTGGAGAATAATGAATTTAATCTAGAGTTTGTTCCAACATCGGAATAAGTTTCTGACATTTTCATAAAATTTTTCTTAAGGAATACTTCTCTAAATTGAGGTTAAACATGGCTGTCCAACCTATTTCTCATCATGGTTGAGGTTTTTTTTTTCTATCTTGTCTCTCATTTTACCTTTGGATCATTTTTTCAAGGGGGATAATTGTATTGTTTCATAAATCTATCCTTAAAAGGAATTAAAAGGCATGTGTGTGGGTGGGTGGGGGGGGGGGGGTTGGGGTTAATCTGTGAATCCAACATTGTTTTATGCATGAAATATTCTAAATGTTTGTTGGAGTGGTTGTATGAGATGAATTGTTTTGTTTTACAGGAAAGGTAAAGATGATGAGGAATTTTTCATAGTCACTTATTTTGGACAAGAAGGTTTTCTATTAATGATTCTTCTTTCCTACAATGAGTAAACACACATAGTCTTAGAATTATTGATAAGTAATCCATAGTTTGAGGATAAAAATTTAAGTGATTTATTAATCTTGGTTAAATAAAATATAGGGGTTTTCTTGGGACCAAGTTTGATGGGGAAGGTTTTCGGAAGCTTAGGAAAGTTTTTTTACAAGGTTGTTGTATTTTTTTATCAAAGAAGATAAATCAACCAACTTTTTAAAACATGAAAATCAGATTCACAAATATTTTTTAAAAAAATTGGACTCACTTTGTTTAAGAAATCCAATGTATCGAGAAGAATCTGTTAGGAAGAAAAGATTCTGATTAGACTAACCTCGGGTCCGGAATGGGACAATATTGTAATGAGATACTAATTGTAATCAGATTCATCATGGATCTAGTAAAAATGTAATGATTATTTATTGATTTATATTTCACATAAAACATAAGTAAGTTGGAAAACTTATGATTTAAGCTTGATGAAATAAAGGGGAAGTGTAAGAGATCAGACCAATCGTATTAAGTCTGATTGTTTTCTAGACAATCATATTCAGGCTGGGTAGAAAAGAATGGTGTTTCCGATCATATTCAGAATTAATTAGATCTAGATAGTAATGAAAATTTTGTTAATAATCATAATCAGGATGATCATATTCAGCCTGATCATATCCAGTCCAATCGTACTCAAAATGATAGTATCCAGGACAACGGTACTTAGAAATTTCATAATCAGTATAATCATATTTACTCTTATTGTATTTGAAAAAATTGTTGTATGGATAAACATACTCAAGATGAGAAGGAAAGAAAGAATATGTAAATAACGGAAAGTTACAGTATTTTCCAATGTAAATATGATGATGCTGGAGCTATTCTCAAATGTATTCAAAGTCACGAAGGATGTCATGATACAATAACAAGTCTATAAATGAAGGAAGATTCTAAAGTTGAAGTTGTTGATATCTGTCTGTACTATTCTGTATACCATTCCACTTAGACAAAAAAAATCAACAAAGACTGATAGAAATAGAATTGAGATGAAGGTGACGAGAATCATAATGACAGAGAATGATCAACAATGTATTCAACCATTTAAAATGGGTTAAATTACATTGTTTTAATTTCAAATAAATAAAGAGAATTACAGAAGAAAAGAGACGGATATCGAGGGGGGAGATTAAGATTCAAAGGGTGTTGTTTTCAATATTTGGTATAGATCATTGTATTAAAAAATTATAGTATATAATTTAAATTTTAATTACTTTTTTAAAATAATGTTAAAGGTTGAATATGGTTTGAGAAGATCCAAGAAGAGTTGATGAATTCATAAATGCACCTGATATTTTAGAGAAAATGATATTTGGATGAATTTTTTTGAGCGGTAAATATTTTGGGATTCCCAAAAAAACATTTCATGGGTCTCTTATAACATGTGAAAAGTAATTTGTACTTTTTTCTGACTAATATACTGTTCATGATAGAAGAGAGAGAAGCTATGACTTTCCAAGGAGATAATATTTTTTCTATATTGAGATTTTGATCAAGAAGTTTTGATGGGGAGAAGTGAAAGGAGAAGACACAAGATCAAAAAATTGTATTCAGCTAATCATTATATTCAATGATCATTATATTCAGTGTCTATCATATTCAGCTGTCTATCGTATTCATCTTATCAATTATATTCAACTAATCATCGTATTATGCTGGATAATTGGGTGGGGTTTTCTGTATTCAGATTTCTATATTGGGATTTTTGAACTGAGGAAGAAGCCGAGAAGAATCGTATTGAGTTTTTCATACTCATAAAATAAGTGGTGAAAATATTTCTCTATCATATTATGAAAAAGTTATATATTTTCTATACTAGGAATAATCGGACTAGTAAAATCATATTAGGAAGAATCGTATTGAGAAAATCATATTGGGAAGAATATTATTGAGAAGATCATACTGGGAAGAATTAGACTGGGAAAAACATACTGGAAAAATAAAATTTAGTTTTCCTTATCAAATTACATGAATTTATTACCATATTCTAGGTAATAAGTAGAAGAATTATTTTTAAAAGGAATACATTTGTGAAGTTGAAAGGAAACACAAGTAACTTGCGTAGTTAGACAAATATTGTTATACCCTATTTGCGCTAAGAGGGTGCACACACATTATTGGATTTTTTTACATAATTACACACGAGTGAAAGAGTATATCCTAATTATTTTAATATAAGGATGGATTACTATTTAATTGTGTGGTATTTTATCATTTCCAAACCATAATAAGAATGTAGCTATTCTTATTGAATAATGAACCTTGTTAATACTTGTATTCTTGTGGATATGTGTTTGAATTGTTTTTAGTAGGGATTGGAATATTTAATAGGGGGAAAAGGTTGTTACAAGTAAACATTAAAATCAAAAGTATCACAAATTCAACCTTCCCCCTATTAGTGATACAATTATCCCGACTGGGATCTTTAAAATACAACTGAATGACCTTTAGACAATCATCACCTACATCAAAGAAAGAACTCAAAATCAAAGTATTTCTTCAGTTTATTAAGCTAATTAAAAAATTGACATGAAAAAGATCTTCTATTGATTTTGGAGATTTATTTTCATATGTTATTTGGAAAAATTAACATTGGTCATGAGCCTTATGTATTATTAATTGTAAATGATCCATTAAATATGATAAAATTTGAGTTGGCAATTAGCCCAATATGTGTTTCCACTGTGTTAAAAACCATCACTATCCCCACATAAAAAGACACAATTCCATATAATTTATCTTTAATACTAGACCATAATATATCCCTCATAACATTCTCTCACTTTTGGGAACCTATGGTCCTAATAAGAAGTCCTAAACCTCTCATTTCCAAGAGGTCCATCAAGAGGAGATTCAAGATCTCTATATAAGAAATATATTCTTCTTTGATTTTATTATATATATTATTAAAATAAATCTTCTTAAATATTATTTATCACTTTCATAAAATTTTTATTAAATCATTAAGATTCTATAAAAGTGATATTATCATTATTAAATAATATTTTCTTACTTATTTAGTCATTATAGCAGGCTTTTGTTTGGGTCGGTTTTCCCACATACATGAGAAATGCTATAATGTTTATGTCATGAATGATGAAGTAATGTTATATACTAGTAATATTATATAAAATTAATTAATATAATATGTTTTAATTCCTCTAAAATGTCTATATACATATTTTTATTCACTAATAAAATCAATTCATTTTGTGGAAATGAAATTTATAAAATGATATTTTTTTATTCTTTCTAAGAAAATCATCACCATAACTTCCATAAAATTACCATGAGATCCCATAAATATATAAAAATAATAATCTAAACCTTAATTAACATTTTTTAGATGAATAAATCATTACCAAGGTGTAGGGAAAAAACCTTTGAAGCAAAAAATATGTGGAAAATTGAATAGTTAACAAAAAATTGATTTTAACAAATAATTATTATTAATTAGGTAATAAGAAATTATAAACGAATTTTATATATAAATATAAACATAAATATAAATATAAATATAAATATAAATATTATTTTTTTATATAGGAGATTATACCACATTTGACCAAGCATTGGTCTAAATTAAGGGATTTTCATCTCAAATTTCTTTCTTTGGAAAATTTTTAGAATTATACACATATTTCCATTTATATAGTGTATATACTACCACTTTGAAATATTATATCATAATTCCATCTATACCCATGATATTTTAAATTCCTTCTCTATTCTTTTATTTCAATAGGGTTTTAATTTTAAAGTCCTTATATAGTTTTATTTAAAATCATTACTTTAAAAGTTTTAAGGTATTTTACCAAACTTTTTCACTTACATACCCATATTTCTTATACTATTTCAAGAATATTATTCTCTATATTTGAATTATTAATTACGTCCATGTACAATTATATTTGACCTTTTTTATAATTGTTTTCAATGGGATCATTCTAATGTTTTCTTCATGGGTCCTTTTGGACATCCTTTATAAAGGTATGAAAATAATGTTTTTTAATGTTTACTAATTGAAAAAATTTTACCACAATAAATATAATTACTTTTTATTAATATCCTATTCAAATTTTTCATGTATTTTCAATAAAAATTCTGTTTTCATTTTTATGTGATTTTTTTTATTTTTAAAATTTTCCAATTGAAAATGATATTTATTCTTTTTTTTCATATTATATTTCGAATGATTTTATGAAAGTGTTATATATATATAATTAACCATTTCTTATTCTATATTGGGGATATTATCTAATGAATCCATCCACATTCATTCTATATATGACTTATGATTATGTTTTTTTGATGTTTTCATGAAACATGTTTCTCTCCCATGGTTTAATTAAGTTGTGATGGAAATATGAACGTTTTTATATCCTTATGTCACATATATGTATTTATTTCATCATGTAATAGGTCATAACAATGTTATATAACCCTAAAATTAATTGAGTAAATATTTATATCTCATGATAAAATATCTAATAAATTAGAGAGTGAGCCTAATTTATCAAGGGACTATGTCCACCAAGGTTTAAAGGGAATCTGGAGTGAAAACAATCCATTATAGGAATCTTTCAACTATATAATGATTCTATTAGAAGTAATAATTGACACAGGAAATTATTTTCTATGCTTATTTGTGTTCCATAATTTTATTCCATATTATTATTCCTATGTTATACTCTCATGGATCAAGATTATTGACATATGATTTATGTTTATGCAGTCTTATGAAACTTTTCATATGTTATTACAAAAACTTATACCATGACTTATGATATATGATCTATGAATTTTTTGATTTGATTTTCAAATTTTATGATCATGTACCTTGATTATGTTCTTATACCCTTATTACTATCTTATTCTCATTTGGGATTTTTGATCTTTATCTCATATATTTAACCTTACTGATAATATGATTTCACCCCTTCTTATGTTTTCATTTCCCCAAGCCATGAAGAAGGCTGTCAAGTGTGATATGTTTAGAAGGGTACTATATTTGAAGAGTATTTGAGGGAAATATTGATGAGTGGATATGAAATAAAATGATTATACATCTAATATTTAAAGACACTAAACATTTTGGTTCTAGTAATGTGAATTATTGTGAGATATGTTAAATATTAATCTAAAATAATGTAAAAAACATATATGTTATTCTCTGGTTGAATCATGTGAATTTTCCAATTAATTCCATATGGATTATATGTGTAAGTGAAAGAGTTTTTTATATGAACTTAAAATAAGTTATCCATATTTTATTATTGATTTGAATTATATGGTGTGATATACATTAGATGCATATCATACCATATGGTTATTATGAAACATAACAGAGGATTTCCACCTATATTATATACTACAATTATTTATTACAATACACTATATGAGATGTATTCATTATCCATGTCTACTCCCATAAATATTTTTCCATGGGTTTTAATCCATGATATACATTATTTAAGGCATGCACATCATCAATTAAAGTGTTTAATGAATGAACCCCCAGCATAATGAAACATGTTAACTATATGATATGGAACCCAATGTGTTCAAGATGGTAGAAACTATTAATTATATACATAGAGTTATACCTTCTTATAAATATATGAGATCTATATCTATTAGTGTAATGCTGTTTCCTGTGAAGATTAATTGAACCTCTGTTTTTCCTTGATCATCATTTACCATTTTGGTGGAGACACCAACACCCATTTTACAATCATGGATGATTAAGAAATTTTATAGGATCCTTTAGATAGTGGATTAACTATGGAGGTTGGAGGATTTGTTTTATTTCTCATATTATTAAAATCAATAAACTCCAAGAAGACTAAGACCACTATTTCTAGTTATAGGTTTATCGTTTATTTGATATTTCCATGCATGTTAATTCATTGAAGACATATATTTCTTTTTTGGGTTTATTTATCCTACCAATGATCATTATATGATCCCCTAAAACTAATTATACCCACTAAGATAATATAATGGTGTAGGCCTCTAAACATCCATGTGAATAAGATCTAAGTTCCTATATTTCAATTCCCTTACTTTTAAATTTAATAACACCTTTCTCTTTTTTTAGTAAAAAACTCCAATAACTTCAATACTCTATGTTATTGAGCTCTAATATACATTCTATTATTATAAATGAGATGTTCTTCTTATTAAGGTAAAAAATAAGGCTGTTCCAAAACTTCAAACTTTCATAAGTTTTTATTCTAGAATTTTTTTCTCTATCTTAATTTCTTACAAAATAAAACAAACTGCGTTTTTACAGCTATGGCTATGGCCATGGAAACTTTAGTAATCTTCTATAATCTATTTTTGAATATAGTTTCAAATCCAACTTCATCCATCCATTCAATAAAAATTAGTTTTTTTATAAATCTAGAATTTTCATAACTCCTTATTGAACTAATTAGATTTCATTCTTCATCTAGACTTTAGAATCAACATTCTCCATGATCTTGAGAAATTCACCATCAAATAAGTGAGCCTTACCAAACCTTCTTGGTACATAACTCACATTTTATCCCTTATAAATCATGGAATAGAATGAATCACAAGAATCTATGATCCATGATTTTAATAGAACATCGATACTAATCAATAAAATACTATTTGAATCAACTATAAAATTCAAAGAACTTGAACTTTCATAACCCTCCATTCTATAATTCAACCTATTTTCCCTACAATATATATTGATATTACTTCTCTTCCTGCAATTAAAAAATACAGTTTTAGGATATTCAGTCTTCACTATATTATCTGCCTTAATTTATCTTCTGATTTATTCTGACCTATCCAATTATTGGAAAACACTCTATATTTCACATGATTTGTGGTTATGGTAGTATATTATACTTAACTCGCTCTAGGTTCTTTATTTAACATGATATATCTAAAATTTTAAAAAACAATTTTATATTTCCTATAATAATTAATTATTGTTATTACCATCATGTCCTATGATTTTGGTAGTAATGATAGTAAAAATAATTCTCACACATAATTCTTTGAACTATAATTTAACTGATTCAAGATGTATTTGAATCATATTAAATTCATTAACATGATTCCATCCAACAATTTCACGTTTAATAATCTCATCATCATGGACACTTTATTCAAATTAACAAATTCTAATATATGTTTTCTAGATCTTTCATCAACTCTACCTTGGTCTTTACTTACTGGATGTCAAAGGAAGTATTCCATGCCAAAGTCTTGTAAATCAATGCATGATTATTTCTATAAAGCCTTTCCCATTTCTCTATTATATTTAGTTTAATCCCATTCAATGAAACCTAATGATCCTTACCAATATAATAGTCCTCCATCTGAATCTTCTAGAAGCTAAAGTCTACCCCATAGAATTTATTTATGATTTCATACCTTATGAAACAATGAACCATAATATATTAAAATTATTTCAAGACTAAAAGAACTAGTCAATATTTATGTGACCACTAACGGGGGGGGGGGGGGTGGGAGAATCATTTGCCAACACTGTTTACATTTTCTTCTTTTAAAACAACCTTTTCCTTCTATTAGAGATAAATGAGTTTTTAAACATAAAAAATAATAACACATATAGGAACATAGGAATTCAGAAGGTTCACTACTCAATAAGAGTATCTAGTCCTTGGTACAATCTAGAAATAATCCTAGATCACATAGTACACTAGAAAAAAATCATTTTGGTTTGTAATCTATAAGGAATATCCATCACTTGTGTTTCACTATATCCCTTTGATAGTGAATATACATCTCAAATAGATAATATGATAAAATAGATTTGTCAACAACATAATAAACCTTCACCAATAGGATTCAACACATTTTCATTGCAATGCATAGATTATGCACACTTGAAATTCTTCAAGTCAGTTTCTATTCTTATTCTTCATAATTTCTATTATAAATTACTTGAATAATTATTTTTAAATGAAAACAATCATGTAAAAACATCACACACTCTTTATTCTCCTTTAAATCTATATTCAATCTACAATAAATCCTCTTGTATGCATAAATGTATTGCATGGTATAAAAAAATATTATAGATATCTTAATCTTGAAATTATTCATCATAAATACCATCTGAATATATCTCCTTCTTTTCATGATAATTGAAAAATTAACCATATGCAGTTAAATTGAATATATGTATGCATTAAATATGATGTGTTATCTATCATTTGTAGTGAAAAACTTTTTGTGATACCTTCTTTAACTTTCCCCTCAAATAGAATCAAATATATATTTCCTCAATTTGAAATTCATGATCAAACTTCGTAAATATTTCTTCTTGTTCCAAATATATGGTCAAACAATTTTTCTCTTCTTCTTTTCTTAAGTGCACTTGAATAGTTTCACTAGACCTCCTTCTATTCTCTTCCACCTTCTGTTTTAATCCAAAATCTCATTTGCAAGAATCAAGGTAGTTATTATCATGATATTTATGTTGGAGTTGGTGCAATATAACTAACTAATTTTTTATTTAATATCACATGTATATTCAAATATGTGAATATTAATTTAAATATATTATCAAATATTGATTTTTCTTCTGCACAACATTGATGTGATAATGTACCAGAGTATTTGTTTCATTGAAAAAGGAATATCAATTCCCCACTATGATGAGAACCTTGAAATGCTATGTATATATTTTTAAAACTAGTTTAATGTTCAAATAATATAATATTAAAGGGAAGATAGTACATATACTATCAGGTGTGAGTACTCATAAATAGGTGAGGATTATTCTCATGGAGTTCACACTTGTTAATCTACAAGATTAGAGATTATAAGAACAAACCTACCAGTTAAAATTAGTTATGTTTTGGAATAATTGAATATTCCTATCTATGATCATGTGTAACAGTTATTAGACTTTAATATTATAATTAATGCATGTCATGATGCTCACACTTAGATTTCCTAAAAAAAACCATCACAACATATGTTGGTGGGAAGTAGGGTACATTGGGTGTGTCATAAATGAAATTTTATTAATGGATTAGTTAAGGAAGAAGTTTTCCCTTCCATATTTATGTAAATTGATATCTTAGACCTTTTATTGAAATATAATTATCTTATAAATTCTATGTCTATGGTGTAATGATGTTTATTTCAAATATTTAGAGAAATATTTATGAAGAATATAGATTGATGACACAAATATACAACCTGCTTTATGAAATATTGAGACAAGGGGACTATATTATATAATGATAAATCATATGTGGTTGTCAACAGTGCGACATTAATTTTTTCATTTGGGTACCTTGACCCATTTCTAGATAGTAATATTGGACTTTAAGCATACATCTTTAATACCGACAGGAAATAATCCTATAGGGTCACAGACTAAAATTTTCCATTGATCTCAATTAAAATAAATTTGAATTTAATTATTAGAATAAATATTATTCGCATGAATGATTAAAAATTTATTCAAGTTTTATTGATCACTAATATTTACAAGGTTATAAATAATTATTTATTCATTAAATAAATAATTTATTTAATTACCAGAATATTTAATGAATATTTATTCACTGTATTTTGGGTGGTAACTAAGTGATAAACCCTGTAATCCTTTATCCAAAATAATAGGGTTTTAATCCTAGAAATCCCCTTGGGGAATTTATGATGCAAGTAGTGATGCAGACATGATGCGGGAAGGCGATGATGCGGCCATGATACATGCAAGTGGCGATGTATGTATGATGCTGCACTGGGCCTTCAAGACATATTTATGGTCCACTTAGGCTTGGACCTTCATGATATGTAATGGATATCCCTCTACCCAAATATAAAGAGGTCTCTTCTTTCATATTAAAAATAGGCTTCGACCATAACTTTAAATAAAAAATAAATATTTATTTATTTTATGGAATGTAGATAAAATATTTATTTTATTTATTGAATATTTAATAAATATTGATTCACTGGTTTGTAATTAAAATATATATTTAAGTGAAAAAATATTTTTTGGGTATTCAATAAATTTTGATGAGTTTGAGATATCCCGAATCGCATCCAGTGGCAAATATTAATTTATAACCTTGTAAAATATTATTTATTGTTGTGTGAGTTAGTGCAAGACATAAAATTATATTATTATTATTATTATATACAATGTTGTTTATTAAATACTATAATATTATTTAATGATTAGTACATAATTAAATAATATTTGAACCAAAACCCTAGATCTATAAATCGATGGTTATGTCTATTGTATGGGGTTAATCTAAAATTAATAATAAAGAATTGTTGCACCCAATAGACTCTCTCTCTCCCTCTATCTCGAATCCCACCTCTCTTCCTCTCAACAAGGATAAGAACTCCTTCAAGCTTAAAGGATCTTAGAGTGATCAAGATGAACAATGAAAGACATTTGATTCACCACACTAGCAACCAGAAATCAATTGGAATTTATAGGAGATCAAAGGAGCATGTGTAGATCAACAATTGAGGGATTATACACTTGAATCCTTATATCACAATGAAGGCAATCCAAAAGGGTTTTCAAAAGATCAATAATGTGATCAAATAAAGTATGTTAATATGAGGTAATAATTTCTTCCCGATTTAATAATTTAATTATAACTTTAACATGAAATGTCATATCTTGAGGTTTTAGGAAACTTTAAATTGAAATAAATTTTAATTTAATTCACACCAAAGGAACTTCCACTGTAACAAAAAATTAAAGTGGTATTAGAGGTGTCAAATTTTAAATTTATAATTATTTATTTTTTTTGATCAATATACGTAATCATAGTTGAATTTTTCATTTCATATTATCCCTTATTTAATTCGATTTGAATTAGCACGTTTATAAAAATTTAATTTATTCATTCAAGATTCAAAATTTCTCATGGTCAATAAAAGATTAATAATTATAGCATAAATAATTTATAAGTATTAAGAAATCTAGGTGAATAGCGCGGGATTTCATGGCATGTAGCTTGAGTACACATTGTATACCCAAGTGCACTACACTTGGCTGTGTTGTGGGATACATGATACATAGAGCATTAATTACATGAGGTGAATTTTTTTCACACTGTGTATATATTGGGACAATCTAGATAATTTCTTGTTTGATCACAAAACCTATAGCTGGGGTATATGATGTGTGGTCTATATGAGTTAGTATAGAAATTCACGCAATCCATGAGGTCATTATGCATGGTCAAACGAAATGAGATTAATATCCTGGAGCATTAATGATATACACGATGTGTATGTGGTGTGCATACCGTGTAGTTCATAATTTTCCACATCCAAATTACATGCAAATACATTTATTGAGTTATGAAGACACGCGACATGGGAGGTACATGATGTATAGCTGGTCTGTACTCATCATATAGTTGCGACCAACAAACATGCTGAGTTCTTCAGTGGTTTATGCGGACACACAAAAAGTGTGATACATGGAGTTTAGATGGCATGTACCTGCCATGTAGTCTAGCTAAGGTGCACAACCGAAGACTCGATCATGTAACCTGGGTACACAATAATTGAGGTACATAATTTGTAGCTCATAAGTACATGTCATATAGTCTCCCAAAAAAAGAAAAGAATAAAAATACATTAAATTGAAAATTGAAAAATCAAAACCTTATTTTATTGATTTTCATATCTAGTGTGTTTGAAAATTTAATATTGGTTTTATATAATTTTAAATTCCAAATTAATTTATTATAACAAATTTTTTATTGTTTGGTTCTTCCGATTATTTTACATAAATGCAGTTAATGATGGGTATACCCAAATGAATTTGGAAGGTCATTATGATAAAATTGAATTGAATTAATTAAATTATTAATTAATTAATTTATGTATGTTTATCATAATAATAAATAAAGAATATAAATGAATGTTAACCAGTTTATTTTTTTGAGTATACATTGTTTGTAATACCATTCATGAGTATAAACAAGACCTATTTATGTGTTGGATGTTTTAATTTAATTTATTGCATTGGTTTTCAATTATTTAATATTAAATTAAATTTGATGGATTTCATGTCTTCTCTCCCTCCATTACTATGTAGAACCTATGTGTATATAGTTATTTATATATTTCCCATTAACCAATACTTTGGTTCCCCTCATACGTATATGAGTTATAAATAATTATAATTAATAGAGTTTACCAAGGTGTACAGTGGCAGTTTAAGATAGAACCATAATGATGACAACTCCAATGATACACATGTGTAAAGGTGGAATGTTGTAACTCATGCCAAGACCAGAATAAAGAATTTTACCCTAGGTTAAAGGTTTATTTATTGTCCACTCAATAAATTAATCTTTAGATATTCTCATGATTGTTTAATTAATTATTTCTATCTTACGAATTATTTATTTTATGGATGCTATAATGCTATCACATAAATTAATGAATTAATGTGAAAATATAGAGTCTAAATAAACGGATTACGTGTAAATGTTTTATCTAGAATGATTAATTAATTATGTAAAATCCACTTAAAATTAAAAATTATGTAAAGGATAAAACAAGGTAAAATATAGGCATCATAAATTAAATTTCCCCAAATATATATTTAATCACACTTAGCTTTCCATTACTTGATTAAAAATGAAATACTTAGAACTAAGTGTCTGAACAACCCTCATTGAGACACTTAATTTTAATGTGGAGTTATTATGAAGGTTATGGGTTCAATTAACCATCTTAAATCAAAATAAGTAGCTCTCTCTAGACTTGATATAACTTGGAGACTAGTGTTGAGTAAATCTAAGTCATAATTTAAAGATTGAGGAGTCCACTCAATGGATCAAGGAGTTACAATCCCATAGTTGGAAAAGAATTTTCAACATAAATAACTTCAAGTAGATTAAACTACCATTTTTGGGGTTATACAGAGAGGAATATAGATCCCTTCAACTAGAATTCCCTAGAAACTAGACATTTTGAGTTTAATGGTGAGAGATATTGGGGTTTGGTAAAATAGTGGGTGATTTAATAAAAGTTATTATTATTATTTATCACATAATTTTTTGTCAATAAAATTAATAATCATCTATTTTAATTTTTATAGACATCGAAAAATAAAACCATGAAACCACTACAATCATTCCTTACCTAAATTCACGTCCTTATAAACAAAAATTTTTAGATATTGTATAATTTTTTATGTAATTTATTATTATTAGAAAGTTTGTATTATGTGTTTCAATCCCCTATTCATGTTCTACCACCCTAGAAAGTGATAGAAGGTAAAAAGGATATATACTAGATATATGTTAATGATTATTCCTATGTCCATTGTATTATTTCAACTATTTCAAGGGAGTTGATGATACAACATAAATTCATGGATTCATACACCATAATATTATATCTCAATTATATAAAGAAATAAAAGGAAAGTATATATATAAATAAGATTTTCAATGAACTATATCAATATAAACTAGATGTAAAAAATATAGCTGCAGATAATTCTTTAAAAATGTTGGGGTATTCTGACTGGTTATCGAAATTTGGATTCTATTAAGATAAGAAATTATGAATTAATATTATTTTATTATCCTCACCAACATTCTTACCATTATTTTCACAAGCCTAGATAAAATAAATAGATAAGTTTCTTAGGAATTTATTTTTCATAATTCAAAAAGAATATAAGGACTGGTTAAAACTTATTTCTCCACCCAATTAATTTGAAATTAAAATAAACACCATTTTAAAGTACATGGAATATTTTTCTAAAAAACTATTTTTATGTGCATAAATATGTTTTTTCTCAAAAAATTAAATAAATTAGTTTTTTTTAGAATTATATTAATTAAATTTATATATTATTTATTAAATCAGATTTTTAACATTTATCTTATGTGTTTTATAAATAAGAGATAAAAATAAATCAAATTTTATTCTTAAAAACTCGATTTGTCTAAATAGAAATTTTTTAACCTTTTGGAAACTTATTTTAAAATTAATTTTTTCTACTAATAGTTTTTTTTAAATGAAATTAATTTTTTAAATCATTATTTCATAATTATATTCAAGCGATGTTTTGAGAATTTTCTGAGAAGATAATATTTTTGAGGAATAATGAAATATACTGGGTTGTATTAAGAATTATCATTTCTTTTAAGGATTTTAAAAACATTAAAATTATTTTAAGTTGGGTTTAAAAAATCATAAATTAAATTATATATATATTAATCCAATTTATTTAATTTTAATAATTTTTATATTGAATTTTATATAAGTTCTTTAACTTTTGAACTTTTTCTATTTTAAAACCTGCTTTCTCATTGTGTCTGTAAGATTAATTTTAAATTAAAATTTTACACTTATGTGGAAAAAATTTGAAAAATGGAAACCATATTTACAATAATCATACTTTATATTATCTAAAAATTTAACTTAATTTTTTACCGGAATTAATAGTAAAAATAGTAAAAATTATTTACTCTAGCTAAGGAAAAAATGGGTTTACCAGGGGTTAATCTAAAAAGATAATGGTTAAAAATGACTCAAAACATGTTTAACACCCATTTGATGGAAATATTTTGAAATTAAATATTATAAGTTCTATATTGGCCCATTTTAGTGCCTTGTAAAATGTAAAAAATGTGAGTACATGATTTTCTTTTCAAAAATTACAAGTGTGTCACTCACCTCTCCTATAAAGGGCCACCCCTCTCCTCTCCTATTCTCACATAAATAACCCTTTGGTTCAGTAAATACCTTCACAAATAATTTTATTAATTCTAAACTCTCATCCTATAATCCTTATTTTTTTATAAATCCAACCTATGAATCCTTTTTGGTGAAAACCAATAGAGGTCATCTGAAGAAGTGGTAACGTCCTTAATCAAGCGTTTAATTTTATTTATTCCTCCACCTAATTAAATTATTATTAAAAAATTATTATATAATAACATTAATATATTACATATAATGAATTTTTTTATCTTAATTTCATAACCTAAATCCTTCTCCTCTCCCATCAAATGAGTTACAAAATCATCATTCACGGGTACGACAGACTACCGCCTCACGAACTGATGTAATTTTCATCAAAACCTCTCACAGATGGATATAATGATGGATTAAATGTTTTTATATTATATTTATAATAATATTATTCTTATGTAATTTTTATATCACATATAACTTCTTACCTTACATTTAATGGGAATACAATAACTTCTCTTGTGTATACAGAGGACTACCACCTCATGAAGAGACATGATTCATTCATGCTTTACATGGAAAGTAATAAGAATGAGTTTAATAACAATATTTGATATGTATGAAATAAAAATTATTATAAAATTATAATATATTATTTACCTTTTTTCTTTTACTTTTTCAAGAAAATGGAAACAATTTTCATGCATGCATACAACGTACCGTCTCCAGGAATGTTGTATTTCATTTTCTATCTCTAACATTGATGTATTACTATAAATACAAATATAATTAATATATATATTATTTATATCATGGTTAAATTTCTGTTAGATTATGAAACCATGATCAATGTAATAAGATCAAAAATAATAAATCAAAACATGTACAAAAAACAAAGAGGGTTTTACCCAAAATAGGATTTTAACATGGAATTATTAATAAAAAAGAAATAACAGGTCATAAGTAAATCATATATGGTATTATATATATAATTATTGTTCTATAATATATTTATAATAAACTTATATTTATTATACATTAAGTTTGAAAATTTATGAAGGAAGTCGAGACTTACGATAAGGGATTTTCATCTCACTTTTATTTTTCTATGAGGCACATTCCATATTTAACATGTGTTTATTTTTTAAAGTATATATACTATGAATGAATTTATATTGATGTTGATTTTTTATCTTTATCAAGAAATTTATTTCTATGTTGTTAATCTTTTTCAAAAATATGTAATTTTATTCTCCATCCACTATTTTTTGATTATTAATTGGTTGACCATATTTCTTTAATTTCTTATTATATTTCTATTGATTTTTAATTCTTAAGAGGAATTATTTAAATTATATTTTTATGATGGAAAAAATTTATTTTCCTCTTCATTTTCTTATTCTTCATCTATATATTTTTTGATTTCATTACTAGTAAAATTGTCATCATTTTCCTTTTCTATAAGTAATTTCTTAACACTTTCATGATTGAAATTTTTAGTTTATACTTCATCTTCACTATCATTCATTCCATAATTTTAGACCAAAATTTTATATTTTTATATTCAGATAAATTTTATACCTTATTTTTGAATAAAACATCGATTAGTCAACATTATTATTCAATGGTATTTTTTTTCCGTTTATCTTCTTCAACACTATCTTCATCTTCCTTTAGCTTTGAACAATTTAATTCAAAATATAGAATGGCTCCATAGTTGAAGAACATTAATGGTAAAATTACTTAATACTTACCTATAAATCCTTTTTAAATTAGGTAAAATAAATCATGAATTCATTGAACTTATTACTTTATTAATCTTCTGAATTAGAATCACTAATTACTTTCCATGAATTTTCTTTCTCACTGTCTTTCAATGATTCATGATCAAACTTTCATTGAATTTTGGTACCGTTATCTTTTTTCATATCATATATAATGAAAATACTATAAATTAATATATATAGACTACTTTAGGATCTCTATATTCTAATAATAAATATTTGGAATCAATTTTTTAAAGAAGAATTATCAATAATCCAATAATCCATTATGAATCACTCACTAATTGATTTATTATCTCCCATTTTGAAATATTCATATTTCAATCTCTAAATTTTTAACTTGGATTTATTCACATTTTTTCCTTCATAAATATTATTCAACTTATCAAAAATACCTTTAGATATTTTAGTTCCTTTAACTTGGAGGAATTAATTTTTTTTGAGAGAGAGAGGAAAAAAAAAATATTTCCATCTTATACATAATTATTTAGATTCCTCTTATCTATATCTATTAAGGGATAACCATCATAAGGAGGAGTGAATTCATATATATTGGATTCTAGAACTTCATTGCTAATGGATAAAAAATAAGGTAGTATTTTTTCCTTCTATATATGATAGTTATTCCTATCGAATACAATAGTCCCATTACTATTAAATAATTACTAAAAACACATGATTGTTTTTTTCTTCTTCAAACTTCAAACGTACTAGAGTCAATGATGGTACCTTATCTTTGATAAAAATTAAATGAATCAGTCTAGATCTATGTAGAAACTAAGGGGGTGTGGCAGTGAATATGTGGTTAACAATTTTTATGTTTTATTATTTTTGAAACAACCATTAACTCTTATTAGAGAGAAATGAATATAATGAACATAAAAAAATAAAATCCATATTAATATTAGAATTTATACAATTCATTACTCAATATGAGTAGTTAGTCCTTGGAATGATTTCGAAATAATCCAAGATCACACAATACACTAAAAAACAATCCTTATGGTTTACAACAACTAGGGTATATCTATCACTTGAATTACATTATAGTCTATTGATAGTATACATTATACTTTCACAAATAATATTATGAAATATATTTTTGAACAATTTAATGAACCATCACCAATAGGATTCAACATGTTATCACTATACTTCTTAGATTCTTCACACTCGTGCTTTTATAAATCAATTTTTTTTTCTTATTTGATTTATTGAATAGTAGTGAGCAAGAAACTATTCCTATTTTTTCACACTATATCTTCTTCCATGCAATGAGGAAAATTCAATCCCAGGAAACTATAAATTATATAATGTGTAGCATCTATTACCTATTCTCATTATTCTTTATTCAAATATTTATGAGAATATATAAATAGTTTCAAATTAAAATATCCAAAATTATTAGATCTATTCTTCATAGTGACTTCTATAATAAACCACTTATATAAATATTTGTAACTACATGAAAATATTTAGAAATATAATGGTATCATTACTATTCTTTAAACCATCATTTATTCCACATGAAATACATTTGTATCAATGTATTATATGGTATAGAGACACGGTTGTGGAAACCACAATCTTGGTATTCTTCCTCATAAATACCATCAAACTGCATCTTATTCTTTCTATGATAATAAAAAAATCCACCATATGTAGTTAACATACACATATGAATGATTTATATATGACCTATTATCCTTCATTTGAGGTGCAAGACTTTCCATGATAAGTTCTTCTACTTTACATAAAAAAATCGAATACCTCTTATATAATGAGAACTCCATGGGGAAACTCAACCAATATTTATTATTTTTCCTATATAAATGGATATGCACATCATATTTTTCTCTTCTTATTTTCTTAAGAACACTTAAATAGTTTCATTGGAATCTCTTTTTATTTTCTACATACTAAACTCATCCAAAATATCTTTTACAAGAATCATGATTATCATCATCATGATATTTAAACTTTAGTATATCACCTTTATTTACATTGATAAATTTTAATTCCTATATTATTCAGTCTATTTCCAAGCCACCATCAGTGTGAAACTCATGGAATATCCTCCTACCATGTCACTCATGATCACTCCTTCACTCATGGAAGATCTTTCCATAGTTTGTGATCAAACTCATGAAAGATTCATACTCATGGAAGATCTGTTATGATACTCATGGAAGCACTAAAACACATAAACTCCCCACACATGAAATTTATGTGCATTTTATATCCTCATAGAACCATAGTCCATAAAATCATAGATCATGGAAGAATTAAATATTTTATGCATTTGATCATCTTTACTCATGGAATCTCACCACATAAAATATTTTTCATCATAAGAATAGTCTATAAAAGCTCCGAGGGATTCATCCCAAGGAAGTATTCACATCATAACTTACTAATTTATGTATTAAAAACAAATGGAAACACTATAACTAATATATGTTCCTATTCAACATATTCATTATTAACTCAACAATAATTTAAACCCTTGTGGTATCAATAATGATAACATGGTTACCTTATTCTAACAATGAGTTACCACTAGGACACCTAAACTTGAACTATCCATGATACCACTTGTTGGGATCCCTCCTAGTGATCATCATAATTTAAATCACTAAAACTTTTATGAATTAGAAACAAAGCTCCAGAACTTCTTAGACCAGAAGGAACCCTCAAGCTTGATGATCCAAAATTTAGTAATTCAAGCACTCCATAAATCACAACATCGAGTCAGTACGATCACACACATTAAAAAACTCTCAAATAATGGAAAAAACATTCAAGTGAAATAAATCATAAAAGTAATGGAATATAAATATTTACATGGTTCAAAATTTAGTCCTACATCAAAAGGTGGACACCAATGATACCTTTCATTACTTAAAAGTTACCAAATCACAATCATAATTGACAATACATATAATTAGATTAAAAATCATAGTAAATTACAGGAAATAACTATTTCCACATATAAAAGGGATCCCACTCTTGTAGTAGGATTCAACTAGTCAAACAGTTCCAATAACCTAAATATTTTTGGGTTTACCACTATTTACCATGGTAACATCTAATTTTTTATCTCACCTAACCTCAACTCCCAGATTATAGTTAATAGTGAAAGTAACCCTTATATTCCATTCCTTTGATACAAATCATGATAAATGACCTTTATATATTCCCTGACTTCCATAAAATCATCTTTCAAAACATGTACATTTACACACAACTTCCAGAATATGTCCTTCTAGAACCACTTCTTCTGGATCTACTATCTCTAATAGGATTATATTATCACAAACCCACAACATATTCCAGAAACATAAGTTCAGGATTTTACCCTTTCAAACCCCAAGAAACAAACCCTTGAAAGATTATTCTAATTTACTGACACATGGAACTATGGTTTGATATTTAAAATAGGATAATATCAATATATAGTGGATTATACTAATATAAACTATGATATAGATAATTTGTATTTAAAATCCACAAGTGGAAAAGATTTATTTATTGAAAATAATTACATTCGATGACTAGGTAAGAATTATTATAAAATATACTTGAGTATAATAGAGGTGGAATATATTTTGATTATAAAAGATTATACACAGTTGATGTAAATGAAGTATAAATTAGAAGATATTGGAGAAGAGGTATGAAAATCAATTTCAATTCAGTGTGAAAATGATCATCATTGAGTTTATAAAAAATCTGTTAAAGCATTATGAAATTCTAAAAGAAAAGGCGGAGAAAAGAATTTTGAAATTGTAATTTTTTTACTCTCAAAAAATTGGTAGATATATTTACCAAATCATTTCTGATACTTTTATCCACAAAGCATGAATTAAATCTCAAAGTTCAACAAATTTTCTAAAAAATAAGAGGTTTAAAAACCCATATCCATATTATATACAATACTTTACTTAGATATTGTGTGCTTTTATAGGTAGTAATTATTTTTTGAGTTTAGAAAATAGGGAGAAAAAAATCCAAGTGAAAAATTTAAGTATAATGATTGTTTGATATGAAATTATGAAAAACATTATAGAAATTTAAATACTCTTTTGTTTCTTATAATGATCTTGGAATACATAGGATTAATGAAATTTTTGATATATCTTTTCATATCTTTGTTATAGTGGATGTTTCTAAATAATTGGAAGTGATAATATCTAGAAAAGGTGAAACCCTTTGAATTTTTTGGTTGAAGGGGTAGAATTACTGTAAGTGGAGAGTTATATCATTTAAAGGGGGAGATTGGAGTTGGAATAAATATACAAAAGGCTCAATTTTTTATTTTGAACCCTTATAATATCTCAAATACCATTTTAGGTGTTGTTATATATGTTATGAATATTATATATAGGAAAATATTTATAAGTATGTATATATATTATTACAAGGGTAAAATGATATTCAACCTTATCAAACAAACTCAAAAACTTTCTGCAATATTTCTGTTGAATCTGGCGTGTAGTGTTTAACCCTTGACTAAGACAACACATAATTTCAAGTGTTGTAGGAACATGGAATAAATATTTAATGTGTACAATTAATATTTTTATCCATGTGTTCACATTCTTAAGGAATGTTCTTTTCTACCTAAGTGGATCCTTAGATGGTTAATCAGACACTACATCGGTATCCTGAACAATAGTTTTAACCTATATATGGAATAATTTCAATTCACATTAGAGAATAGAGAGTTTGATATCATTGGTGGGATGAGAAAAATGTTTTAAAAAGAAAAATAATTTGTTTAATTAATTAAACAATATGTTGAATAAATGGGGATACAACCTAGAAATTGTCTATAAATATATGTGTTATACAATTCCTAGGGTTAGAAACTTGTAAACCCTTGGAATTGTTGTTGATTATAGAGAACTTTATTTATAAAAGATATTGAGGGAAGAAACCAAATAATTACACTTTTGGATTGAAAAAACATACACAAAAATATCATAAAAAATAATCCTACACCGAGGTAGGAATATATAATTTTTTATACTGTAATCTACATAGATATACTTATCCTTTATGTATTATGTCTAAATTTTCCTTAAGGTTCATATTTCTTCATGAATTATTCTATCATTGATGAATATTAAGGCTATTATCATGTTCTTCATGAATTCTCAATTTGATAAAATATCATTGTTCTATGTGGTGGATACGAATGATGGAGGATTGAGCATTCTTTCTTTTCCATCTCTTTATTCTCCCAATTATTCTCCATAATCACACACACACACACAAACTCTCTCTCTCTCTCTCTCTCTATATATATATATATATTTCTTATGAATCTAGGAGATGGATTCTAGCTGTAGTAGTAACACCCTTATATTTTGGGAAATATTTTTTTTCAAATTAATATTTTTTTTTGATATTTTTCATTTCACGAAACACTGGAAATATATTTTTTATATTAAATAAATACATTTGGATTACATTATATGAAAAACCATGTTATAGTTCACTACACACAATATAATGTTTAACATTATCTACATAGAACACCATGTTTATCTTATATTACACACAAGATTGACTTTCCTCGATGACCTGTGTAACACACAAGACTGAGTGTTACCGAACAATAATATATTTTTAAAAATATTATTATTTAAAATAATAAGATATAAACTAGAAGTTATGTTCAAGGTTATAAATAGTATTAATGAACTTATGAAAATAAAAGGTTGAATTCATTAGTTACAAGTGAATTAGAAATGAATATAAGAACCAATTGAATAAAAAGGAAATGATTTTATAGAAAACTATTTTTATACTAACAAATATATTTTATCCTAATAAATAAAATTAATTACAATTAGTGAGTGATATTAATGAAATATATGTTTTATATTTTCAATAAAATATTTTTGATATTCATCCAATAGATTTGATAAGAATGAGTAAATACCAAACCCAATATTTCCCATAAAAATCAAATATTTTTGAATGTTTATTTTTATAAAACCAGCATTGTTGTCCCGTCCATGGGAATAATATTAAATTAATTTATACCCATTTTTTATAAGAAATATAAAAAATGGTTTCCATATTTGGAATAATAATAATTTATAAATTATAATAATTTAAAATTATTTCTTTACAAAAAATATTAGTGAAATTAATTAAAATTAATTAAACGATTAAAGTGAAATTTAGCTGAACAAAGGAATAAACCATAAAATTAAGGGCCCAAATGACCTAGAAACATATCCAAAATCCATTTTATAGACATTATACAGACATGAAAATTTTATTATTGATATTTTTTGTCTTTTATGACAATGATTATGTAAAAACATAGGTACACATAACATGTTTTAAAAAATACCAAGTGAGTCTTCTCCCTTCCCTATATAAGGCCAAACCCTCACCCACTTAATCACACTTATAAAAACCATTAGGTTTAGAAAAAATATTCCCAAAAAATTTCCCAACATCCCTACCTTCCACCTTGAATACCCACTTTGTGATAAAGTAATCCAATGAATCCTTTGGGTGAAAACCAAAAGGAGTTAACCAAAGAAGAAGTAACATCCTCCCTCAAACTCCTTTAGCTTATTTTAATCCTCCACCCCCTACACTCTCCTTATTAAACAATTATACTAAAAAATTAACCTAAATGTGCTGAGATGTTTTTATTCTAAGGGTTCAACCTAAACATAAACACACTTCCATCTAATGGGTAACAAACATACTGTTTATGTGTTTGACGAACTACCACCTCATAAAACGATGATTGTTCGTCCTTACTTTAACACATCCAATGGTGGGAATTATAATGGAAAAATATTTATATATCATGTATATAAAAATTATTATGTATTTAATATTCCTTAATTATTTTACAATACATATATTTATACTTCTTATTGAGTGTAAATATGATGATTTCGTTTGAGAATGTGTGGACTACTGCCCCCTCAAAAACGATGTGATTTGTTCACACACTACATGGAATGTATTAAGGAAGCTTTTTGTGAAATTATATGATATATATGACCAAATAATTCTACTATAATGATATTATATATACATATATGTAATTTACTTTTTTTTTACTTTCAATATTACAAATAAAAATGAAAATAATGATCATGCGTACGTACGACCTACTGTCTCTATGAACAATGTATTCCATTTCATACTTCTATATTATATATATTATTATAATATAAATATAATTAATATAAATTATATTTATAAAATTGTTTAATTTTTTTAAATCGGGATATATATATGAAGACCAAAGATATAAAAAATCAAGATGCACGTGAAAAACAAAGTGAATAATACAAAAAATGAAACCTTAACATAGAAATGTTATCAAGGGTGTAATATAAAATAATAATAAAACCATATATGGTAATAGATATAAGAATATGGTTTCTTTATATATTTATTATTACAATAATGTTGTATGAGTATGATGAGAGTCAAGACAGAAGGTAAAGGAATTTCATCTCACTTTTTATTTCCATGAGAAACATGCTTTATTCCCAACCCATTCCTTTTGGGTGGTATGCATACTAACTATGGATGCATTATATGATTATTATAATTAAAATTAGGGGTATTTACAAATAATTTTATTATATTTATTTCATGGGGTTTATGTTTCAATAGTTATAAGATCGGTAAAGTAATTTTGTCTCAATTTTTCTTCTTTGAGACACATGCCATGTTATACACCCATATTTTTCCATGAGCTGTATATACTGCCTTTGAAATATTAAATCATAAAAGTAATTATTTTTATGATATTTTAAGCTTCATTTAATTTCAATTTCTTAAATGGTGAGTGTGGTTCAAAGTCACCAATTAGTAAGAGTTTATTGAAACAATCTCATCAACTTTTGAGATTTTTTATGTTTATATTTCCTTTGATGAAATTATACAATATATATCTCTAGAACACTCATGAATTTTATTCTCATCTAGTTATTAATGATACATTCATGTATTGGTACCATTTTTCCACTCTTTAATATATAATATAGTTAAGAAGGTGTTTTTAATAAAGCCCAACTTTACCCTCTTTTCGGTAAAAAATATGTGTTCCTTCAAACCATGTTTACCAAAAAGAAAAGTTTCCAAAAATATTCTAGTATTGTCCTATGATATTTTAAAGATATTTTCCAATGTTTTAACTTTTTAAATAGAATTGTTCTAAAAATGTAACCTTATTTTCATTTTTTAGTCAAGGAACTTTTCTAAAATTTTTACAGTGAAAAAGGAATGTTCGACATGTACATATTTACCCATGGTCATGGTCATCATTTAGTTGAATCTTCATTTAATAGATAAAAACGTTTTTTAAATATTTTTTTCCTAATATTATATAAATTTATTATTTTTAAGTAATTTTTACTCAATTTTTTTTTCAAAAAGGTTTTATTGTTTTAAATTATTTTCAAAGCTTCGTTCATATGTTTTCAAAGTATTTTCAAAGAAACAGTTTTAAAAATGTTTTAAATATTTATTTGTAATTTTTCAAGAAGTTTTAAAAGGAATAAGTTTTAATTTGTTTTTCAAATATTCCTTTATAATTTTTCAAGTTTATTTTCATAAAAATTATTTTCAAAAGGTTTATGTTTTAAAAATTAAATTTTCAAAGAAGAAAATATATTTTTCTCAAGAAAGATTTTTAAAAGATACTTCAAAATTATTTTCCATCTAAGATGAAATCCATTGTTGTTACTCATGCCTTTTTGGGAAATGATAAAAAGGTTCCATCCATATTATTTCTCTAAATGGTTTATGTTTTGATGGCATGATTTTTATAAAAATACATTTCTCTTTCATTGGTTATACATTTGTGAAACCCATTACTCTTCTATAGTTTATATGGTTATGAAACCCGTTTCACTTCAATGGTTTATACCACGATCAATTTTTATGAAACCCTCTTCCTTTGATGGGCTATTCTAGGATTAAATGATTATGAAACCTATATATTTTCCATATGTTATCATATGATTATATTTTAATGATACCCATTTCATTTCATGGGTTATGATATGATGTTTATGAAACCCATATCTTTTAAAGGGCCATGGTATGATGAATGTTTAATTATATTATAGCACATTTATGTATGATTTTATCATGTGAAAGTTTGGACCTATATGTACCTTCAATACATTTATTAGAGATAAATGTTTTATGAGCAAAAAAATGTATATAGGAAGAAATCCCAAGACCATAAAAAGAGGGAATATGGGAGGGTATCCCAAGCCTGAAACATGAGGGAATCTTAAACCCAAAAAAGAGGGTACACGCGAGGGCATACAAACCCCAAAATAAGAGGGTACATGGGAGGAAATACCAAGACTAAAGAAGGTACGTGGGTGATTATCCCTAACATAACATGTTACGAAGGTCATGGTAGGCATCCTTAGAATAGAGTTTTTATAATCTTACATATATGCCACAAATTATATGTATTATTACTATTTCATGACCTCATGTATTATTAAATTTTTCCCTTATGATTCATGTCTTATGAACTGACAATACTTATTCCATGATTCATTATTATGATCTTTGATATATAGGGTATGATCTTCTAATTATCACGATCACATTCTCATAACCTTATGCTCATGAATATTCTTACATACCTTCATTGTTTACCCTTACTGAGCATCTAAGCTCACTGATTTTTATGTTTTTTTACCTGGTTATGAAGACATGTAGTATATATAACATGTCTATAAATGGTTCTAGTAATGAATAACAGAGTGGATGAAAAATTATCTCACTTATGTATTAGTGTTTATATTTCAATGTTTCCAAAGTCACTAAACAAATATGTTCTTTGGGAGTCTGTTTGTGTAATGTTTTAAGTATTATGAAAAAGTGATGTAATAACCATGAACGTTAAGACTAGGTTGTTATTTTTGGAATCATAGTAAATGTTTAGTCAATATTTGAAAACTAGGATGATAAAAATTTAGTAATATCCCTTGGTATATTTATAAGGATATGTCTACGGACGCATCTAAGGATAAGTTTAAGGATGAGTAAATGTTTAGGAAAATGTCTTGGATTTTTTGTAAAGGATAGAGTGATTGGTTTCCAAGAAATAAATCCTTATATGGATACTATAAGCGGATTTGGATCTGGAAGAGATGTACCTAGGGGAAACAAGTTCGACAAGGTGTGTCAGGCCTAACCTAGTACATGACAACAAACCTTACTGTACACCTGGTTTGACGCTCGTGGTGGATATGCTTTAGAAATTCAAAAACTCTTCATGAACCATCATGAAGGATTTAAATATCAGTTTTATATGAATAAACTAGGATAAACCTAATGTTTCATAGATTTAATAAGGTTTCATAACTTACACATCCTATACATAATTTTTCCTGATATGTGTTTCTCACCCAGTGATTTCTGGTTTTTGTCAATGGGGAGAACTAGAAAGAATATGGTTAAAATCAAATGTTTCATATGTGTAAAGTATGGGTATTATAAAAATCAATTTCCTAAGTTGAAATATCATAAAGAGAATTAGGAATGTGGTATGAGTATTGGTTATACTTCTGGAGATAAAGAGACGACAAATGACATGTGAAAGGTATGTGATGTTCTTCTAGTATTTTTTACATTAAAAATAAGAAGCATGATTTGATTGAGGTTGAGGAACCTTAATAAATGATTAATATTTTATATTATACGTAATAGGTTTATGAAGCCCGAGTAAGGGATTAAGAATAATGTCGGATGAATAAAGTGTATAAGTTTTAGAATTCAAAGATTATGTTGTACAAATAATCAAATATACAAGTATTTTCAGTATAATTTTTTCATCAAAGATTGAAATGGATATGTTTAATGGTAATGAAGACATATAAAATTGATATTTTGAATAAGGTAAGGTTACCCTTAATTTGATAAATATGTTGAGAAAATTGTGTTCATCTTGGATAAAGAGATAATTGATTTGGATAAAGTATATTGGATAACGTTGATTCCCCTGGATCTAATAACTGATTTATTGAAAAAGTGGTCTATGTCACCATGGATAAAGTTGAGAACATCTTGTATCTAAGGAATATATCCAGTAACCTTTTCAATAAGTAATCATGCATATTTTACAAAAGTATTTATGGTAATTCGGGTTATTACCATGTTTCATGAGAATATACCTTGAGTCTATTCACATGTTTGGAATATGAAAAACAAGAGTTAGTTTGTGATATATAGGGGATCAATGTTAAGATTATTTAGTGTCATTATTTCTAATGTTCTGGATTATAATAATTTATAAGGGTTATAAGGTTAACCATTAATGTGATTTTTAAGTTAATCTTCAGATGAAGTTTGTTAGATTAAAGTATTATCTCACCACATGAGGATTTATGCATATTGGATAACCTAATATAGTTTTTTTAATGGTAACATAAGAGATATGGGATGACTTATCATGGATATCATGACCATTTAGTGATTTAGGAATAAAAAATTCACCTTACTTTTTGGATAAAAAGGCTAAGTGAAAATTGGTCAATAAATGACCAAAGGGTGAGATTCTACTTATTAAAGGGAATGAAATAAATTAAGTATAACTTATCATTACAATTCTTCAACCTTAGGGAATTTATCATGAATCTAAAAAGGTTATCCTAGTACCTTCTTTTCCTATGAATCAAATGGTACCCTAGATAATCACAGATTTATGGCTTTGTGATTGTCAACTTTCTCCTAACCAAGTTCTCTATTACTCTCCCCTAGAACATGATAGTTATATTTTTCTTCCACGTCCATGTTTTCACTTTCCACCAATGTTCTCCTATATGGAAACCCAACTATGTGTTACTCTGGGTAACTGTTATGGTTATAACATTATTTTTTGAAGGATGTTTTAGTGTTAATTTTTATGACGTGGGTTTCTATTAAAGTAAATTAAAAGTATTAAAACTCTGATAACCAAGATCAATTTATAGGTTGAAATTCATTTTAATGGGGGGTATAATGTAACACCCTAAGATTTTGTAAAATATATATTTTTTCGAATTAATTTAAACATTTGATATTTTTCATTTCATGCAACACTGAAAATAGTTTTATTATATTAAAGCACTATGTTTGGATTGAGTTATGTGGACACCAAGTTATTTTGAAATACACACAATATAAAGCTTAACATTATCTACACATAACACTGAGGTTATCATAAATTACATGCAAGATTTACTTTCCTCGATGGCTTGCGTAAAACACAAGACTGGGTATTACCAAAAAAATAATATATTATTAAAAATATTATTATTTAAGATAATAATATACATCCTATATGTTAAGTTGATTGTTATGAATATTATTAATTAACTTATGAAAATAAATTGTTGAATTCATTTGTTAAAAATTAATTTGAAATGAATATAATAACCAATTGAATATAAAAGGAATGTTTTTATAGAAAACTATTTTTATACTCAAAAGCTATTTTATCCTAATAAAATTAAATTAATTACAATTATAAAGTGATATTAAGAAAATATATATATTATATTTTTTTATATTCATCCAATAAATTTTATAAGTATAATATAAAAAAAAATTCAATATTTCGCATAAAAAACCAATATTTTTAGAAAGGCACTTTTACCTCCTTTTTAATGAAGAACATATTTTAAATCCATTTTTTTGGGAAATTTTATAAATTTTATATGTAAAAAAAATTAATTTTTAATATAAGAATAGAAATTATCTTCGGGTGATTTTTTGGTATTTTTATGGAAAGATTCAATTTTTAATGAATATTGATAAATACTGATTTTTTAATTTGAAACTAAATTTTCTTATAATTTATTTATAGTGTTAAATTATATTGTAATTTGGTTTTAAAGTTAAATTATATCAGTTATTTTTTAATTAATCCAATTTAGATCTTTGGAATCAATTTTACATTGAAATTTAATATAAAAACATAAATTGTTTTGAACGTTTATACTTTAAAAACCTGTATTGTCCTCACATCCATATGATTAATTTTAAATTAATTTCTAAAACTTATATTATTATAATTTTAAAAAATGGATTCCATATTTTTAATAGGAAAAATTTATAATGTCTAATAATTTTTAATTTGTTTTTTACAAAAAATATTAGTGAAAGTAATTAATATTAATTATAATGATTAAAGTGAAATTAAGCTTAACAAGGGAATATATCTTAAACATAAGGGACCAAATGACCTATAAAACTATCCAAAACACAATTTCTGTCCATTATTCATAAATTAATTTTCAATTATTGAGTTTTTTTGGTTTTGGATGACTTTTTTTGGGTAAAAACATGTGTACACCTAACTTATTTTCAAAAATTCCAAGTGAGTCCTTTTCCTCCCATATAAAAGATAACCCCATATCCCCCTTCCTCAAACCTCTCAAACCACCTATTTTCATCAAAAATATATGAGATAAACTTCAAAAAATCCCTATATTCCTCCTTGAATCCTAATTTTGGGTAGAAATCAATCAAAGGAAGCCCTTTGGTGAAAACCAAAAAGAGTAACCAAAAGAAGGTGTAACGACCTCCCACAAATTCTTTTATCTTATTTTCATTCTCCAAACCCTCCAATATCATTATTAAATGATTATAAAACAAAAATGGTATCCTAAATATAATAATGTTTTTTTATTTTAAGGTTTTTACATACACATACACACACTTCCATCTAATAGGTAACGAATATACTGTTTATGTATATAGCGAACTACCGCGTCACAAAAGAATGATTGTTCTCCCTTTTTTACCACCACCCATGGTGACAATTGTGATGGAAATGATGTCTATATATGATATATATGATAATTATTATATATTAAATCTTATTTAATTCTTTTACAACAAATATTTTTATACTTTACATTTTGTGTAAATATGATAATTTCGTTTGAGGAAGTGTGGACTACTGCCCCCTCAAATGACGTGATTCGTTCACACAGTACATGGAATATATTAAGGATATGTTTAGTTAAATTATATGTTATATATAACATAATAATTTTACTTTAATGATATTATATATTAATATATTTCATTTTCCTTTTTTTACATTCAATATTACAAATAAAAACAGAAACAACATTCAAGCATATGTACGGTCTACCGTCTCCATGAAGGGTGTATTCCATTTATTACTTATATATTATATAGATTATTATAATACATATATAATGAATATATATTTTACTAATATAATGTTTTAAATTCTATAAATCATGATATATGTATAAGGACCAAATATATTACAAATTAAGACACATGTGAAAAACAAAGTGAATATTACCCGAAGTGAAACCTTAACATTGAATTGATAACAAGTGAGTAATATAAAGTTATAATCAAACAATATACGATATTAGATATAATAATAAGTTTCAGTGATATATTTATAATAAACTTATATTTCTGATACATGAATTTTGTATGAGTACGATTAGAGTCAATACACAAGGTAATGTAATTTCATCTCACTTTTTTATTTATGTGAGAAAAATGCTTTATTCAACACCCATTAATTTTGTGTGTGATGTGTATACTAACCAAGGATGAATTAAATTATTATTAAAATTAAATTTATTTTTATCTACATAACCATTTAATGATATTTATTTCATAGGGTTTATGTTTCAAAAGTTACCAAATCGATAAAGTAATTTTTTCTCAATTTTCCTTCTTTGAGAGACATACCATGTTATGAACCCATATTTTTCCATGAGGTTTATATACTACCCTTGAAATTATATTTAAATAATATCAATATTTTCATTATATTTTAAGCTACATCATAAATGGGGAGTATGTTTTATAGTTACCATGCGGTAAGAGTTTATTGAAATAATCTCATCACTTTTTGAGATTGTTTATGATTATGATTTCTTTGATTAAATATTATGATATATATCTCAAGAACACTACTTAATTTTATTATACTATGTTTACTAATGATATATTTATGTATTGGTACCATTTTTCCACTTTTGATTACATAATATAATTAAGAAAGTGTTTTTAAGAAAGCTTGACTGTAACATCCCAGGTCAATAAATAATATTACATTATAATGTTTATCAATATTTGTGAATAAAATGTTAATATTAATTTAAAGTTAATTCTATTCTCGATGGCGTACCCAATACGCAACAACGAGTTTCTTTGAAATCTTACGTTGCACACTAATAATATAATAATATTATAATAGTTAACGCCTAGCCGTTGTAATGGTGGGAATGAACAGAAATAACTAAAAAATTATTACATATATTTGTTAAATATTTTTACATTTATCCAATAAATGTTAGAGGCTTAAAATCCAAATGAATCCAATTTTAAGAATAAATACTCTAATATTTTTAAAAGATAGTTTTACCGCCTTTTGATGGTGAACCTTTTTAAATATAACTTTTGAAAATTTTATAAGCTCTATTTGTCAAAATAAAATTATTCTTTATTATTGGGACATTGAAATTTACTTTGGTTAAATTTTTGGTATGTTTCTGACATTGTTCATATTTTTTAATAAATAGTGAAAAATACTGCATTTTACATCAAAACTATTTTTTCATCTAATTTAAATATATAGTTAGATTATATTTTTAATCAGGTTTAAAGTGTAATTGTAATATATTTTTACCATTTAATACAATGGTGGTCATTGGAATTAATTTCACTATGAAATTCGACTTAAACTAGTGTCAATCTTTTAATATATATTGTTTCTTAAAAACATGCTATTAGTTTTGACAGCGGGAATGAATTATTAAATTAATTAATGCAACTTATATATTTTGAATTTTTTAAAATAGACATCATTTTTTAATTCGTAATATCAAATATAGATTAGGGTGAATTTTTGGTATTTTTCTGAAAAACATCAATTTTTGATGAATAGTGAAACCACTAAGTGGTAGTTAAAGAAACTGATTTTTCATTTAAATGAAACTTTAACACTTCTGTGATTTTATTTTCAAAAATATGACATAAATTTTTGTAATTAGGAAGTAAAATGGGGTTCAACGAGATTAAAATAATTTTTCGGTGAATAGTAAATTTTAAGTTTTATTAATCGCGATTAAAGGTAATTAGTATAATTTAAGGTAAAGATAATGTTATAATAATATTAAATGACCTTGACACATGTCCCACACTTATTGGATGAGTCATGTCCGACCAATACAATCCATGGGTCAACTTGGGGACCCCATGGAGCAACTTTGGTTGGAAAATGACATCAATAACTTTTTATTTAAAGTTAAAATTAAAATGTCACAAACATGTATTGTTTTACTAAAACAATTTTTACATGGGGTTATACAAGTCATAGTTCTAACTATAAATATTCATTAAAAATATAAAAATATTTTCTACATCATGATATTTTTTTTATATTTTTTATAAATTAAATAAATAAATTTATTTATGACACCATGATGATGTAGTGATTACCTCTTAAATGAACGATTTAAATAAAATGAGAAGATAAGGTGATATCTAAGTCTTAAACTTGTCACAAACCTATCGTATGGGTGGATTTAGAAACCTTATCACCTTATCTTAGAAATATATCCTTTTGGGACCATTGAAATCCGAAAACCATTTCATAATAAAGTAATAGTTTATAACTTTCCAAGAGTGCCCTCCTCTTCTCTTATAAACGGCCCCCACCTCTACCACCTTACCCACACCTCTCAAGCCTTTGGATCGGCCAACCCCTAGCAATTTCATCTCTCAACATCCCGCTATTAATCATTGAATCCTCACCTTTGGCAGAATGCTCTTCAAGAAACCCTTTTGGTTCAAACCAAGAGGAGTAACCCGATTTAAAGGTAATGTCTTCACTTGTGTTCTTTTGTTTTATTTTGCTTCTCCAAACCCCTAAACTCTTTTAATTATTTTATTTTGTAACAAAATCAGTATCTTCAATATACTAGGCTGTTTTTATGTTAAGTATTATAGCTACACTTACACACACCTCTGTCCAATGGTTAAAGAACATACTGCTTCTGTGGATGGCGAATTACTGCCTCACGAAACGATGATTGTTCAATCTTCTATTAACACCTTTCATGGTGGAAATTATGATGTAACTATATTTTATATATGATATATATGGTATTTATTTTTCCCATATTCCTCTTTATTTTATATTTAAAACATACCTTTATGCTTTGCATGTTGTGCAATTGCGATAATTTCATACGAGGAAGTGTGGACTACCGCCCCCTCAAGGGATGTGACTCGTTCATGAAATACATGGAATGTATAAAGAATGAAAATAATGAACTTATGTGACCTATAAAACATATATATTATACTGGAATTATAATATATATATTTCTCAATTATTTTTAATTCCATTAATATGAGAAAGAAATGAAAGTAGCGTTCACGCAGACGTACGGCCTACCGTCTCCATGAATGGTGAATTTCATTTATTTTTATCTCCAAATGTTATGGAATAGTTTAAAATGAATATGTAATGGATACATATGATATTTAAATCATTAATACTATTCTGGAGATGATTTACTTATAACTACATGGACAATCATTTTCAAACAAGTTTATTTTTGACTCATGTACCAAACATCGACAAAAACATCTGATATGAACTCACATTATTAACCAATTATTATAACATTATAATATGTGATATGAACTGAATAATAATATTTCAATGATTACCTTAAGAAATTATAAATTGACCAAAGTTTATTATTCAGGAATATAAAGAAACGAACAAGACAAGTCGGACTTGATGTAAGGGATCCTACCTCTCTCTTTCTTTTTAAGTACTATTTTTTTATGTAACTTACTTTAAGATCCTATTTCTTATGTTGAGGGATGTTATTTTATATTAATATTTATGTAAATTTTATGTTAATATGATGAGATATTATATTTTATCTCATCAATCCATTTTTGGATGTATTATGTGGTGTCGTTAGGCTGCCGAATTTTCATAAGGGGATTTTCATCTCACTTTTTTCCCCGTGAGATTCATGCTACATTGGCCACTATTTAATTTTGTGTGGTGTATGTACTGACCATTATTTTACTATTTGTATACTATACTCTCATTTATGGGTAGTTACATCTTCATTTTATGACCCTTCTTTCATGGGGTGTACGTTTCAAAAGTTACCCAAATCAGTAAGGGAACCTTTCACACTCCTCTTTTAAAAAGACTTATTGTGTTATGTCTCTTAATTTACATATTTTTATGTTGGTATATGTTATTATATATCCTTATTTATGAAAATTTTATGTCCAAGTGATGAGATGCCATTTTCCCTCTCATCAACTAATTTTATGAATTTTAAAGTGATGCTGTTAGGCTGTCAAATTTTACCAAGGGAACTTCTTAACCCAATTTCGATATCTTTGGGTTCAACTTGTAGTTATTGAATATGTCATCCTATTAATATGTGTGAATGAACTCTGGTTGTTTTACACTTAATATCCACTTATATTTAGTGTATTTATATTTGTCACACATAATTATGAGATTGATTTATCCTTAATTTAAGGATACCTTCTTTATAAAGGATTTCATCTCATTTTACAATTCTCTTGAGACTTCATTGCTGTTATGCACAAATTCAATATTATATGGTGTATACACTATCCTTTGGAATAATATATCATGAATACCTTTATTCTCATGATATTATAAATTTCTAATTATATGTTATTACTCAATTATTTTATTCAAGTGTCTCTCATTTTGTTAAAACCCCTTTAACTAAAATATCGTTTTAAATTTTTTAATGATTTATTCTTATAAATATTTCTCATTAATATCCATGTTTTCAAAATGGTTTTAAGGATTTATTTATATGTATATTAATGGTTTAAAACGTTAAATGCTTCAAAGTGGTATGGGACACTTTGATTCAAAAATCTCTTTATTAAATGTTTTAAATGGTTTTGAAAATGGTTTTTTGAATGGATTCATTATTTCAATATATTAAAATGTTATATTGTTATTGCAATGTGGGAATGTTATCTTTCCTTTATGCTTAAGTTATGTGCTATGAATATGTTATGTTTCTTGGGCATTGTTTATGAAAACGGGTGGTTCCGTGATAAACTAAGGGCGGGTGAGCCCGATATAGCTCTCCAATGCATTGGGTAACGCGAAGGGGTTAAACGTTATGGTTTCTCCGAAGAGATTTAGGGAATATAATGTGATGGGTATTCCAAACGTAACCATTAGGGTTACTCCCTACATAAGAATGTTATGAATGCCTCAAGTTACCTGTTGGTCTTATGATTTCTATGAGTTATTCATAAATATTATGATTTCATGAGGTATGTTAATGTGCTTATGTTTTATGAGTAAAGTATGATTTCATTGATTCTTATGTATACATGTACTACTGTTTCCTTTCCTAATTTTTATATCCCTTAATGAGATTTTTATGCTCATCCCATGTTTTTGAAATGTTTTTCAGAAGTCAAGGGAAAGGTACATGATATGATGATAGTGTCAAGGAAGTGTTATGAAAGAATCGATGTTTTATTTTAAATATGTTTCCGTTGATGGGAAACAATGAATACTATATTTTATGTAACCACTTTGTTTAAATGTGGAATGTAATGCATGATTTATGATATAATTTTGTAAAACTCTAAACTTGAAAAGATCCTCAATGTTTATTATTGAAATAACTCAAGATTAAGTAAGGTTTAAGTTCGGGGCCTTATAGTTGGTATCAGAGGTCAGTCTAGATAACTTTAGAGGTTAGAGTGTTTTTTAAGCATAAGTGCCAAGTTGTGTATAACCACAATGATTATTATATTAGATAGAGTCATTGTTATTTTTGAAGGTTGGAATGATTTTGAGATAACTTGGATAAGTATATCGTAGTGTTTATCTTCCTCTTTAGTAAATGATGATTTTTTTGATATAATCACACTGAACTTTTTGGTTTTAGTAAATGGATGGATCTAGTAGGCACCAAAGTGACAATGGGTTTGAAGGAAACTATGGTGGTTCTCTAATTAAGAGACTGGATGAAATGGGAGATTCAATGAGAAATCTCATGGTTATTCTAAACCAACAATCATGAGTCATGATCAACCACTTGAACCTTGGTGAGTTCTCTAATGCCTCTTGTACGAGAAAACCAACTCAATGTGGAAGTTCATGTGATAATTATAAAGGTAACCATTAGGGTTTATATGATCCTTACTTTTGAGGTAATTATGGGTTACTATATGTTATGATGTAAAATTAAAGGAATGAGATAAACTTGAGGTTAAAATATGTTATGATTATTTTTGATGATTTTATATCATTATGGGGAATGTTTTAAGAATTATATAGTTTTGAAAAAAGGACAACACGTAGACCGTGTGACAACCCATCGCATCGGACAAAGCTGCGGGAATCGAACCCACAACTGAAGTGTGACTGGTATTTATCGCCTACCACTGGACTATGTGAAGTCCCTGGTTAGTTTGACTAATTATTATTTTTAGTTAGATGATTTTATGAATCAAGAGTAAGTTGATTTTGGGGTTTCTAAGGAAATTATTAACCTATCATGGAGGATATGTGATTAGGTTAATTACTTTTCAATATGAGACTTTAAGAGAAACTGATGTTATTTGGAGATAAATGTTAATTTTTACCTTGGGAGACTATGTGATTAAATCCTTCAAATATTTGGGTTTCAATCATAGTTGGTTTTACCTTGAATAATTTTATGGACAAATTGTTTATTAAATGGTCTTCATTGATCTTTGGGTTTTGTTTGACAAATTTTGGAGATTAGGAGTAGTTTTTATTTTTTTTGTAAAAAAAATATACTTTTTGGGTATTATCTAATCTCATACTAAACTTTTTTGTTTGGTTTTGGTTGAGATCTAAAGACATGGAAAATATATAGTTATCTTTTTTAGATTAGGTGATTCTCAAGAAGTTGATTATAGTACTCTTAATGAGAACAAGTCTTCCTAAATACTCGTCTTTTGGAGAAAATATGACTTTGATTAAGGAATCTAGTAAAATTTGAAAGTCTATGTGACAAGTAAGTATGTTTCATTATGATTTAGTTAAGCTCAAAAATAAATTCCTCAATGAAGTGTAACTTAAAACAAAAATGTTGTCTGTTAACTTTTCCTACTGGGGAATCAAATACCATTTAACCCGTCATAAGTTTGTGATTTTCTTATGGTTAACTTTCTCCTAGACATGTTTACTATCACTCTCCTTTAGAAAATGACCCTTTGTTTTCTCCTCCATATCCATATTTTCATACTTGGAATCCTAGTATGGGTTAACTCGGGTGACCTTTGTACTTCTCTCCCTTTCTTTTAAAGTGATAGTTTTACAGACTCTTGTTCCGATGTGGGACTTTCAATGAATTTTCGAAGCCCAATTTTGAAACTGCGAGGACACAATTCCCAAAAGGGGGGAAGGATGTAACATCCCAGGTAAATAAATAATATTAAATTCTAATGTTTATCAATATTTGTGAATAATATGTTAATATTACTTTAAAGGTAATGCTATGCTTGATGGCGTACCCAATATGCAACAACAAGTTTCTTTGAAATCTTACGTTGCACACTAATAATATAATAATATTATAATAGTTAACGACTAGCCATTGTAATGGCGGGAATGAACAAAAATAACTAAAAAATGATTTCATATATTTGTTAAATATTTTTACATTTATCCAATAAATGTTAGAGTCTTAAAATCCAAATGAATTCAATTTTAAGAATAAATACTCTAACATTTTTAAAAGATTGTTTTACCGGATTTTGATGGAGAACCTTTTTTAAATATAACTTTTGACAATTTTATAAGATCTATTTTTTAAAATAAAATTATTCTTTATGATTGGGATATTGAAATTTACTTTGGTTAAATTTTTGGTATGTTTCTGACATTATTCATTTTTTAATGAATAGTGAAAAAATACTGCATTTTACATCAAAACTGCTTTTTCATCTAATTTAAATATATGGTTAGATTATATTTTTAATTGGTTTTAAAGTGTAATTGGAATATATTTTTACCGTTTAATCCAATGGTGGTCATTGGAATTAATTTCACTTTGAAATTGGACTTAAACTAGTGTCAATGTTTTTAATAGATATTGTTTCTTTAAAACACGCTATTTGTTTTGACCGTGGGAATGAATTATTAAATTAATTAATGAAACTTATATATTTTGAATTTTTTAAAATAGACATCATTTTTTAATTTTTAAAAACAAATATAGCTTAGGGTGAATTTTTGGTATTTTTCTGAAAAACTTCAATTTTTGATGAATAGTGAAACCACTAAGTGGTAGTTAAAGAAACCGACTTTTCATTTAAATGAAACTTTACCTCTGCTGTGATTTTATTTTCAAAAATCCTACATACATGGTTGTAATTAGGAAGTAAAATGTGGTTCAATTAGATTAAAATAATTTTTTGGTGAATAGTAACTTTTAAGTTTTATTAATCGCAATTAAGGGTAATTAGTATAATTTAAGGTAAAGATAATGTTATAATAATATGAAATGACCTTGACACATGTCCTACCCATATTGGATGAGTCTTGGCCGACCAAGAAAATCCATGGGTCAACTTGGGGACCCCATGGAGCAAATTTGGTTGGAAAATGACATTAATAACTTTTTATTTAAAGTTAAAATTAAAATGTCACAAACATGTATTGTTTTACTAAAACATTTTTTCATGGGGTTATACAAGTCATATTTTTGAATATAAACATTAATTAGAAAGATAAAAATATTTCCTACATCATAATATTTTTTTTATAATTTTTAGACATTAAATAAATTAATTTATTTATGACACCGTGATGATGTAGTGATTACCTCACAAATGAATGATTTAAATAAAATGAGAAGATAGGGTGATATATAAGTCTTAAACTTGTAAAAAACCTATTTTATGGGTGTATTTAGAAACCTTATCACCTTATCCTATAAATATATCTTTTTGGGACCTTTGAAATCCGAAAAGCATTTTATAATAAAGTAATAGTTTATAACTTTCCAAGAGTGCCCCTCCTCTTCTCTTATAAAAGGTCCCCACCTATACCACCTTACCCATACCTCTAAAGCCTTTGGCTCGGCCAAACCCTACCAATTTTATCTCTCCACATCCCTTTCTTCATCATTGAAGCCTCACCTTTGGCATAATTCTCTTCAAGAAACCCTTTTGGTTCAAACCAAGAGGAGTTACCCGATTTAATGGTAATGTCTTCACTTGTGTTCTTTTATTTTATTTTGCTTCTCCAAACCCCTAAACTCTTTTTATTACTTCATTTTGTGACAAAAACAGTATCTTCAATATACTAGGATTTTGTTATGTTAAGTATTCGAGCTACACTTACACACACCTCCATCAAATGGTTAAAGAACATACTGTTTCTATGGATGGAGAATTACTGCCTCACGAAATGATGATTGTTCAATCTTCTCTTAACACCTTTCATGGTGGCCATTATGATGTCAATATATTTTATATATGATATATATGGTATTTATGTTTCCCATATGCTTCTGTATTTTATATTTAAAGCATACCTTTATGCTTTTCATGTTGTGCAATTGCGATAATTTCATACGAGGAAGTGTGGACTACCGCCCCCTCAAGTGATGTGACTCATTCATGCAATACATGGAATGTATAAAGAATGAAAATAATTAACTTATGTGACCTATAAAACATATATATTATACTGTAATTATAATATATATATCTCTAAATTATTTTTAATTCCATTAATATGACAAAGAAATGAAAGTAGCGTTCATGCGTACGTACGACCTACCATCTCCATGAACGGTGCATTTCATTTCTTTTTATCTCCAAATGTTATGGAATAGTATACAATGAATATGTACTGGATATATATTATATTTAAATCATTAATAATATTCTGGAGATTATTTACTTATAACTACATGGACACTCATTTTCAAACAAGTTTATTTTTGACTCATGTACCAAACATCGACAAAAACGTCTGATATGAACTCACATTATTAACCAATTATTATAACATTATAATATGTGATATGAACTGAATGATAATATTTAAAGGATAAACTTAAGCAATTATAAATTGACCAAAGTTTATTATTCACGAATATAAATAAACGAACAAGACAAGTCAGACTTGAGGTAAGGGATCCTACCTCTCTCTTTCTTTTTAAGTACTCTTTTTAATGTAACTTACTTTAAGCTCCTATTTATTATGTTGGGGGATGTTGTTTTATATTATTATTGCTGTAAATTTTATGTTAATATGATGATATACCCTATTTTATCTCATCAATCCATTTTTGGAAGTATTATTTGGCGCTGTTAGGCAGCCGAATTTTCATAAGGGGATTTTCATCTCACTTTTTATTCCGGTGAGATTCATGCTACATTGGCCACTATTTCATTTTGTGTGGTGTATTTACTGCCCATTATTTTACTATTTTTTTACTATACTCTCATTTATAGGTAGTTACATCTTCATTTTATGACCCTTCTTTCATGGGGTGTACGTTTCGAAAGTTACCCAAATCGGTAGGGGAACCTTTCACACTCCTCTTTTAAAAAGACTTATTTTGTTATGTCTTTTAATTTACATATTTTTATGTTGGGATATGTTCTTCTATATCATTATTGATGTAAATTTTATTTCCAAGTGATGAGATACCATTTTATCTCTCGTCAACTAATTTTATGAATTTTAAAGTGACGCCGTTAGGCTGTCAAATTTTACCAAGGGAACTTCTTAACCCAATTTCGATATCTTTGGGTTCAACTTGTTGTTATTGAATATTTCATCCTATGAATATGTGTGAATGACATATGGTTGTTTTACACTTAATATACACTTATATTGGGTGTATTTATATTTTTCACACATAATTATGAGATTGATTTATCCTTAATTTAAGGATACCTTCTATATAAGGGATTTCATCTCATTTTACAAATCTGTGGAGAATTCATTGTTATTATGCACCAAGTCACTATTATATGGTGTATATACTGTCCTTTGGAATAATATATCATGAATCACTTTATTCTCATGATATTATAAAGTTCTAATTAAATGTTATTCCTCAATTATTGTATTCAAGTGTCTCTCATTTTGTTAAAAACCCTTTAACTAAAATATCGTTTTTAATGTTTAAATGATTTATTCTTATAAATATTTCTCATTAATATCCATGTTTTCAAAATGGTTTTAAGGATTTATTAATATGGACATTAATGGTTTAAAATGTTAATATCTTCAAAGTGGTATGCGACACTTTGATTCAAAAATATCTTTATTAAATGTTTTAAATGGTTTTTTGAATGGATTCATTATTTCAATATCGTAAAATGTTATATTGTTATTGCAATGTGGGAATTGTATCTTTAATTTATGCTTATGTTATGTGATATGATTATGTTATATTTCTTGGGAATTTTTTATGAAAACAGGTGGTTCCGTGATAAACTAAGGGCAGGTGAGCCCGATATAGCTCTCCAATGCATTGGGTAACGCGAAGGGGTTAAACGTTATGGTTTCTCCGAAGAGATTTAGGGAATATACTGTGATGGGTATTCTAAACGTAACCATGAGGGTCACTCCCTACGTAATAATGTTATGAATGCTTCAAGTTACCTTTATGTTTTATGATTTCTATGAGTTATTCATAAATCTTATGATTTCATGAGGTATGTTAACGTGCTTATGTTTTATGAGTAAAGTATAATTTCATTGATTCTTATGTATACATGTACTACTGTTTCCTTTCTGAATTTTTATATACCTTACTGAGCTTTTTATGCTCATCCCAAGTTTTTGAAATGTTTTTTCACAGGTCAAGGGAAAGGTACATGATATGATGATAGTGTCAAGGAAGTGTCAAGAAATAATCCATGTTTTATTTTAAATATGTTTCCGTTGATGGGAAAAAATGAATACTATCTTTTATGTAACCACTTTGTTTAAATGTGGAATTTAATGCATGATTGATGATCAAATTCTCTAAAACTCTAAACCTGAAAAGATCTACAATGTTTATTCTTGAAATAACTCAATATTAAGTAAGGTTTAAGGTTGGGGCATTATACCGACATTACCCTCTCTTCAGTTGGAAATCTGTGTTCCTTCAAACTATGTTTTCCAAAAATAAAAGTTTCTAAAAAACATTTTACTATTATCATATGATATTTAAAAACTGTATTTACCCATGATTTACCTTTTTAAACAAAAGTATTCTTAAAAAAGAATATTCTTTTCATTTTATAGTCGAGGCACTTTTCTAAAATTTTTACAGCAAAAAAAGAATGTTCAGCATGCAAAAATTTACCCACCGTCATGACCGTCATTTTCTTAAAGATTCCTTTAAAATATTAAAATGTTATTTTTTTAAAATAAAATGTTTTCTTAATATTCTAAAAATTAATTATTCTAAATTTATTTTTAATGAAAATTTTTTTCAATTTTTTTTATTTTTTTAATGACTTTCAAATATTCTTTTATAAATTTTCAAAGTATTTCAAATAAAATGGTTTTCAAAACATTTTCAAGATTTCTTTATAAGTATTTAATATTTTTTCAAATGGATAGGTTTTAAAAAAATTTCAAATCTTACTTTATAATTTTTCAACTTTATTTTCCTGAAAATGGTTTTTAGAAGGTTTTATGTTTTGAAAAATCATTTTACAAAGAAGAAAATATATTTTCCTTAAGAAAGGTTTTTAAATGACACTTCAAAATTATTTTTCATCTATGATGGAATCCATTGGTGTTACTCATGCCTTTATTTGGAATGTGACACCCCATGTCACAATTGTAAAAATAATAATTTTAAATAATTTATAATTTAAGTAAAAATGTTTAAAATATATGTAATATGTTTACTTATAAAAAATATATTTAGTAATAATAATAAGAAATGTATTTTATTTATATATGTAATTGTTTTATATATTACGTTTTGGATTATTACCATTATAAAATTATGATTAAAACAACTTTTGATAAACTTATTGAAAAAAACTAATATTATTATAAAATTATAATTTTATTTTACATGCCATTTTAATGTTATTATACGAAATTATTTAGTGAAATACATTATTTTAATTTATTCAAACAAATGGATAATTATATGGGTTTGGTACATTTTCAAAAAAATGATATATATATATATATTATTGTTTTTAGATTAATGTTTTATAAAATTATTAATAATATGTATTTTGTTTAAAAAAATTGTAGCAATTTAATTTAACCAAATTTGTAATAAAAATAGATTCTTATTTGTTTTATAACATTTTAATATAGATGATATAATATATATTGGATAAATTATTATTATAGAAATTATTACTTTATAAATAATTAATAATAATTATAAATAATGAAATTAATAATAATAATATGTAAATATTTTATAATTAATAATAAATACACGTTTGTTTCAAATAAATTCGAATTTGTTTTTAGAAAATTTGTATATGTTTAATTAAAATTTGTTTTAATAAAATTAATCATATTTTATTTATATGTTTATAATAATTAAAGTGTTAAAAAACTATATCTTTTTTAGTATTGTTTAAATAAAACTAATTTTTGACTTTGTATAAATGATATAATAATGATAATAATATAATAATAAAAAGGGAAAATCTTGGGAAGGAGGGGTGGTTTTCACGGGTGAGTTGAGTGGATTAAAAAAAATATAGAATAAAATAATAATGTTATAATAATTATAATAATAAACGAATAAAAAATAAACAAAAAATTTAGAGAAAGGGTCTTCTTCCTCACCACGCTGCAACTGTTGACGACAACACCTCCCCCACCACCGGCGGCGTCACCCAAACCAGCAGCTCCTGGTGACCGATGCCCCATGACGCCTTGTTGTCATCGACCATCCCCTTGCCACCGCAGGAGCAGTGTCTCCAGGTGACCATGACACCTCGCTGGACTAGCACCGGCCGCCCGACCACCACCACACCGTTCCCTCACCGTCGGCCTCACGAGAACCTTCCCACACTGACGCCCCACACGACGCCTCACAGTCAACTTTCATAGTGGGCCGTCACATCCCTCTCCCTCTCCACTACTCTCCGACGGCCCGTGACCTCAGAGGTCCTCCTTGGCCTCACCTTTCCAGGAGCCTACACCCACTACCTCTTAACTTATCCACCCGAGCTAAGCTCCTTGGGTAAAATTATGTAAACTATATATATTGTATATTATTGTATCGTGGAGCCTCTCTCAACTCAAATCCTTGTCTTCACCCTTAGTAGTCAAGTAGAGGGACCCTCTTGAAGCTCGAACCAAGACCTCTTTGTCTTTTTAAAGTCCATCCCAAGCAAATGAACCCTACGAGTTCATCCTCTCCACCTCTCCCTCAAGATTCCTATGACCTCTAACAGGCCCCTGGTCCGAACCCTCCTCCTCCATCTCTGTAAGGTATAGTCTTCAAAAAAATTTGATACCTCAAATCCCTGTTATATGATTCTTTATATACAATATATATATATATATATATATATATATATATATATATATATATCTCCCCCCATTTAAGGTTTTCAAAAAGGGTATTGTTGTGTTTTTATTAAGCTCGTGCATGCATAACCATGTAAGAGGCCACTTCACTTCCTTTGCAAAGTAAACCACTTATAAACACATTGTATATAATCGATTATCTGATATATATATATAAATATATATATATACCCTTCTCTGGTTATGATTTTTCAAATGAGTCATGGTAATTTTTTATTAAGATTCATTCAGGTATATGCTATATAGGATTTTAATTTGAAAGATTTTTCATTAAGAAAAACCCAATTTATATCTTTTATATAATCGAGTGTTTAAGAATAAGTATATATATATATATATATATATATTCCCAACCCAAATATATTTTAAAGTTTTACAAATTATTCAGTTTGTTTTACAAAGGATTATATACACATAAAGGGTATTTCAAATTTACTTTTAATATGCAAATCCCTTTTTGTAAACTATGTATATGTAAATGTATAATTATATAATTATGCATATATGTTTTCCAATACAATTGATTACGAATTTCAAGACATGAATACTAACCCTTAAATAATATTTTATGTGCGAACCAAGTTTTAGGTTAAATGGAATTATGTTTCTAAAAATTAATTATATACATGTATACATATTTATGTAACACCATCCAAATCCATTTTATAATTTCTAAAAGATTATTTCCAAGCCTTAGGTAATGTTTTAGATGAGAAATGTCATTTGGGTTCAATTGGAATTATATTTAGTGTGAAAACCCCTAAATTTCATATATGTGTCCACTTTTAGTCACATATGTTATAAACCTTACATGTTTTGGTATTAATTCAAGTGGTTTTATTAATTAAATATTTATTTGAAATATTTATTACATGTAAGATGTTAATAAATATTATTTGGTTATTAAAATACTAAATATGTACATCTCTTGTACATACGGTTGTATAAATATTTTTATATGTATAATTTCCCAAAACCCTATTTCCAAGTAATGAATATTAGAATTTAATTAATGCTTTTGATAGAAACAATGCTTATAAGATCTTAATGAATGCTAATTTTAGCGATTAAACCAAAATGTGCTTATGTCAAACCTTCATTGATTATATTAACTCCATTGTGATTTGAAATGATTTTGTTAAGGATAAAAAGATTTAAGGAATTATGTGTTTTATCATTAAATGCTTATTACACAATGAACCCCCATGTAGTTATTTTTATTAGTTAATCAAGTTGTGATTTGGTCTAATTGCATGCTCGCAAGAACATTTATCATAATGCGTTTTTTTAAATGTTCATGAAATAGGGACTTGAAACTATGAAGTTATCATTTCATGTGGAAAACCCCATTCGTTCATCATTTTATGTTCATTAATTATTAACACATGTGAAATAGTTATTTTTCTTATCCATGTCTGCCTTGGAAAATTGTTATTACCATACTTTATATGCTTGTTGTCATATCATGTTTTTCTAGAGTAAATGTACAATGGGTTCATTATCCATTTTATTTATCATTGTATTCAATAATGCATGCATATGAAAAATCATGATAATGAACTAAATTACCCAAAGTGGTATGGGAAAACTTGGGTAATATCAAATAGAAATTAAATATTCAAAGTGATATGGGACCCCTTGAATATAAGACATTGACATATGGGGAATGTATTGGACTGCCGGGTTGGGGACCAGTTAAAAGAAATCCCTCCAGGTTGGGGACTGGTTAAAGTAATCCCTCTAGGCTAGGGACTAGTAAAAGTAAGCCCTTTGGGTTTGAGACCGGTAAAATTACTCTCCTCGATGCATCGATAGTTCTCGAGATAGTCATATTGGGTTTTTACCCATAGGTCATGGCATAAGGCCTTGACATAAAGAAATGAGTCCCACATTATACGTTTCTTCATTATGTTTTATGAATATGAGCAACCAAGTGATTATTTGGACTAGAAGGATATCCTTGGTTATAGAACCATTACCTATGAGTATGAGATTAAAGTGCACATGGAATATGATGAGACAGTGATGATTCATGATCAATTTACCTTTCCATAATTTTAATAAAAATGTTAACATTACATAATTTACATTTTACAAGATTTTTTATGCGCAAATATGATAATGTCCATGCTTAGTAGTACTTTCATACCTTGCATTTTATGTTTATTTTACTTAGTAGAATTTTTGTACTTTTGTACAAACATTCTTAATTTGTACATTTAGCAGATTTTAGTTAAATGTTCAAATACTTGTGTATGAATGCTTTAATTATTTTATAGAAACCTTTGAAATGTGATGATGTTTTCTTCAAATGAATAATTTTAATTTGTGTGATAGTGTTTTAAAAGGAAGTTTTCAAAAGTTGTATTAAGTAGTTTCAAAACCCCTTACTGAGTATTTCAATGCTCACCCTACGTTTTAAATGAAAATTTTTTAGGTATCAGTCATGTCTTCAATGAAGTTTCAGAATACAATTGATTTTCCCAGGACCTGAACCTCACGATCCTCTGTAGCATGAGACAAGATGTAATTAATGTAAATGTAATGTAATAATTGTGGTACATTGTGTCTCATGGGCACCGGCTCTAGGCACTCGGGGGTTGGGTCCTTACAGTTGGTATCATAAGATAGGCTCAGACAATTCTGAAAAAACCAGGTAATATAAATATATAGCTATGACTGATCCTTACTAAGTGATTTTATTATAATTTTCAGATGGAAGACGAAAGATCACTAACAAGTCTTTTGTCCCTTACCACTGAAATCCTCGATACTATAATTGTTAAGATGTGTATGGAAGAATATGAACCTTTTGGGAACCTCTGACTATCCTGTAAACTCCTTTTTCAAGCATCGAACAACTCAAATATCCTTTGACTCTTCTGAGGATCGAGTCATGTTTACTATCGTATAACTTATGCACAACTTTCATACAATATGCGTAGGGGGAAATATTATGAAGGACTTTTCCTATTTTTTACCCTATCTACAAACTATCTGTCTTTAAGGGTTTTCTGGGAAGCTTCATACGAGGGAAATCTCTGTGCAACCTATATTTTTCAAGTCTTGAGTTTCAATATGTATGGGAGACTCTTTTTCATCAAACCCCTCAACTTTGAGGTAGTATGAAAAATCTTTAGGGACCAAGTCCATCTTGATATCGCTGACCTTTTCACTGCTCATGCCTCTACCTGGAAGCCCAACTGCTCTATGCGGGAGTTTAACCCCACTTGCCTGAGGTGTATATAGGCAAGATAGATCGAGGAACTGGGAACCACCTTAGGAATAGAGTTGAGGACATTAGCGAACTTGTTATGGAGGTGGGCTCTGTAAAGGTACAACCAAGTCGCTTTATGTTCTTTTCCTTTTTAGTTTCTAAATCCTAGAGTGTTTGAGTAGAGATATCACTAATGATGTCAGGGAGACTGTGTTAGCAAGTCAGTAGGAGTACGTCAATAGAATTTCGGGGATGCAATTCTGTTAAGGGGGGGATATTGTGACACCCCAAGTTACAGTTGTAAAAATAATAATTTTAAATAGTTTATAATTTAAGTAAAATTTTTATAAATGTATGTAATATGTTTACTTATAAAAAATATATTTAGTAATAATAATAAGAAATGTATTTTATTTATATATATAATTGTTTTATATATTAAGTTTTGGATTATTACCATTATAAAATTATGATTAGAATAATTTTTTATAAACATATTGAAAAAAAACTAATATTGTTATAAAATTATAATTTTATTATACATGAAATTTTAATGTTATATATGACATTATTTAGTGAAATACATTATTTTAATTTATGAAAACAAATGGATAATTATTTGGGTTTCGTAAATTTTTAAATAACAAATGATATATATATATACATATATATATTATTGTTTTTAGATTAACATTTTATAAAATTATTAATAATATGTATTTTGTTTAAAAAAATTGTAGCAATTTAATTTAACCAACTTTGTTATAAAAATAGATTATTATTTATTTTATAACTTTTAAATATAGATGATATAATATATATTGGATAAATTATTATTATAAAAATTATTACATTAAAAATAATTAATAATAATTTTAAATAATGAAATTAATAATAATAATATGTAAATATTTTATAATTAATAATAAATACATGTTTGTTTCAAATAAATTAGAATTTGTTTTTAGTAAAAATGTATTTGTTTAATTAAAATTTATTTTAATAAAATTAATCATTTGTTATATATATGTTTGTAATAATTAAACTATTAAAAAACATTATCTTTTTTAGTATTTTTTAAATAAAACTAACTTTTGACTTTGTATAAATGATATAACAATCATAATAATATAATAATAAAAAAGGGAAAATCATGGGAAGGAGGGGTGGTTTTCACGGGTGAGTTGAGTGGGTTAAAAAATTGTTGAATAAAATAATAATGTTATAATACCAATCATAATAAATGAATAAAAAATAAATAAACAATTTAGAGGAAGGGTATTCTTCCTCACTACGCTGCAACCGTCGACAACATCACCTCCCCGACCACTGGCCGCATCACCCAAACCAGCAGCTCCTGGTGACCGACGCCACATGACACCTTGCTGTCATCGACCATCCCCTAGCCACCGTAGGATCAGCGTCTCCAGGTGACTGCGACACCTCGCCAGACTAGCACCAGCCGCCCGGCCACCACCACGCCGTCGCCTCACCATCAGCCTCACAAGCACCCTCCCACGCTGACGCCCCACACTATGCCTCAAAGTCATATTTCCTAGTGGGTTGTCACCTCCCTCTCCCTCTCAATTTCTCTCCGACGGCACTACTACAAATATGGCTTTTATCAGCGCTAAAAATGGCCTTTATCAGTGCTAGAAAAAGCTCTAATAAAGCCGGTGAAGATAAGGGGGGGGGGGAGGTCCCCTTTATCAGCGATCCTAAAAGCACTGATAAAGACCCCTTTTATCAGCACTAAAAAAAGCACCTATAAAAGGGGTCCTTTATCAGTGCTAAAACAAAGCGCTGATAAAAGGGTCCTTTATCAGCACTTTGTTTTAGTACTGATAAAAGACCACTATATTAGCACTTCCTTTATCAGCGCCTTTTAAAATCACTGTTAAAAGGTAAAAAAATTAAAAAAACTAAAAAAAATTTAAACAAATTTAAAAAAAATTAAGAAAATTCAAACAGTACTTCCAATTGGGGGGATTTTATAGCGCTTGAGCCCCCCCCCTTTTACATCACTTTTCTTCCCCTGTATAGCGCCCCATGCACCCCGTTCACCCTTTAACAGCGCTTGATCCCATATTCCCCCATGCGTGCTCACCCCTGCCTCCACCAGGATTTGAACTCGAGACCTCCCCCCTGCGCGCCTAAGCCTTTACCACTACTCTATTTTGATTTGTCTTCCAATTCATGATATATATATATATATTTAGTTATATTTATTCGTATAGTAATATATATTTATATTAATATATATATATATATAGTTATATTTTAATATATATATAGTTATGTTAATATATATATATATAGTTATATTAATATATATATATATATATTTAGTTATATTTATTCCTATGGTAATATATTTGTATATTAATATATTTATATAGTTATATTAACATATATATAGTTATATTAATATATATATAGTTATATTAATATATATATAGTTATATTAATATATATATATAGTGATATTAATATATATATTTATAGTGATATTAAAATATATATTTATAGTGATATTAATATTTATATTTATAGTAATACTAATATATATATGTAGTTATATTAATATATATAGTTATTAGATTAATATATATATATATAGTTAGATTAATATATAGGTATATAAATATTCATATATTTGTATTTTAAATAAAATAAATGTTAGTTATTATTTAGATAAATCTAATATATTTTATATGTAAATATATTTTATTATTTATATTTATAATTAAATTTTTAGGTGTGAATATATAAAAAATATGTATATATTGTTATATATTTGATTATAAATAGCAGTGCATTATAAAAATGGATGAAATTTAAAATAAATAATATCAATATGAATGTAATAACTTGGAATAAATTCATTCCCCACCAAAAAAATCCAATAATACCCCCTTAAACTCGGCTGAAAATCCAAAAAATGGTAACAAATCGGGGTACCCCAACAAAGAACTCAGTTTTGGAAGACATCTGGGACTTATTGGCCTCAGAAATCCCTTGACGGGGGTCAACCCCGATCACAGCGATGTAGAGCTCGTCGCAAGCTTCGATTTGATATGTGATAGAGCTCAAACGGACACCCGGATCAAAAGTTATTGCTGTTTGAAGTTTGAGTTGTGTTTTCAACATATTTTGGATCTTTTTTTAAATTTTTTTTAATTTTTTTAGACTTCAAATTGTTATTAACTGACTATTACTCCATAATAGTTATCAAATTATTAATTAAAAATATTTTTATAATTTTTTTATAAGCCATTTTCACTAAATATCTTATATATTAAGTATATTATAAGTGTAAATGTACATTTATAGTTATCTAAAATATATTTAACAATTATATATTATATTTATATCAATATAACTATATTTATATATTAAAATATTAATATAATTTTTTTTTATTTTTTTTGAAGTCGACCCTTTATCAGCGCTTTTAAAAAAAGCACTCATAAAAGCCCCCCTTTATCAGCGTTACTAAACAAGCGCAGATAAAGGGGGTCCCTTTATCAGCGCTTTTTCGTTAGTGCTGATAAGGGGGGGGGGGGGGGCGCTGCGAAAAATTGTTTTTGTGGTAGTGCGGCCCCTGACATCGGAGGTCCTCCTTGGCCTCACCTTTCCATGAGCCTACACCCAATACCTTTTAACTTATCCATCCAAGCTAAGCTCCTCAGGTAAGATTATATAAATTATATATATTCTACATTACTGTATCGTGGATCCTCTCTCGACTCGAAGCCATGTCTTCACCCTTAGTAGTCAAGTAGAGGGACCCTTTTGAAGCTTGAACCGAGACCTCTTGGTCTTTTTAAAGTCCCTCCCATGCAAATGAACCCTACGAGTTCATCCTCTCCACCTCTCCCTCAAGCTTCCAAAGACCTCTAACAGGCCCCTGGTTCGAACCCTCCTCCTCCATCTCTGTAAGGGATAGTCTTCAAACAATTTTGTTACCTCAAATCCCCATTATACGATTCTGTATATACAATATATACATATACATATATATATATATATATATATATATATATATTCTCCCCCCGTTTAAGGTTTTCAAATAGGGTATTGTTGTGTTTTTGTTAAGCTCGCGCATGCATAACCATGTAAGAGGCCACTTCACTTCCTTTGCTAAGTAAACCACTTATACACACTTTGTGTATAATCAGTTATCTGGTATATATATATGTATATAAATATATATATATATATATATATATATATACCCTTCTCTATTTATGATTTTTCAAATGAGTCATGGTAATTTTTTTAAGATTCATTCGGGTATATGCTATATAGGATTTTAATTTTAAAGATTTTTCATTAAGAAAAACCCAAATTATACCATGTGTATAATCAGGTTTTTAAGAATAAGTATATATATATATATATATATATTCCCAAAAAAAATCGATTTTAAAGGTTTACAAATTATTCAGTTTGTTTTACAAAGGATTATATACACATAAAGGGTATTTCGAATTTACTTTTAATATACAAATCCCTTTTTGTAAACATTGTATATGTAAATGTATAATTATATAATTATGCATATATGTTTTCCAATACAATTGATTTTGACTTTCAAGACATTAATACTAACCCTTAAATAATATTTTATGTGCGAATTAAGTTTTGGGTTAAATGGAATTATGTTTCAAAAACTTAAGTATATACATGTATACATATTTATATAACACCATCCAAATCCATTTTATAATTTTTAAAAGATGATTTCCAAGCTTTAAGTAATGTTTTAGATGCGAAATGTCATTTGGGTTCAATTGGAATTATATTTAGTGTGAAAAACCCTAAATTTCATATATGTGTGCACTTTCAGTCACACATGTTATAAACCTTACATGTTTTGGTCTTCATTCAAGTGGTTTTATTAATTAAATATTTATTTGAAATATTTATTACATATAAGATGTTAATAAATATTATTCGATTATGAAAATACTAAATATGTACATCTCTTGTACATACGGTTGTATAAATATTTTTTATGTATAATTTCCCAATACCCTATTTCCATGTAATGAATATCAGAATTTAATTAATTATTTTGATACAAACAATGCATGTAAGATCTTAATGAATGCTAATTTTAGTGGTTAAACCAAAATTTTCTTATATCAAACCTTCATTGATTATATTAACTCCATTGTTATTTGAAATGATTTTGTTATGGATAAAAAGATATGTGGAATTATGTGTTTTCTCATTAAATGTTTATTATATAATGAACTAACATGCAATTATAGTTTTTAGTTAATTAAGTGGTGATTTGGTCTAATTTAATGCTCACTAGAACTTTTATCAGCACGCGTTTTTTAAATGTATATGAAATAGGGACTTTAAACTAAGAAGTTATCATTTCATGTGGTAAACCACATTCATTCATCATTTTATGTGCTTTAATTATTAACACATGTGAAAAAGGTATTTTTCTTGTCCATGCATGCTTTGGAAAATTTTTATTATCATACTTTATATGTTTTTTTGTCATATCGTGTATTTCTAGATTAAATTTACAATGGTTTCATTATCCATTTTATTTATCATTGTATTCAATAATGAATCCATATGAAAAATCATAATAATGAACTAAATTAACCAAAGTGGTTTGGGACACCTTCGGTAATATCAAATAGAAATTAAATATTCAAAGTGGTATGGGACACCTTGAATATCAGACGTTGAAATATGAGGAATGTATTGGACTTCCGGGTTGGAGACCAGTTGAAAGAAATCTCTCCAGGTTGGGGACGGGTTAAAGTAAGCCCTCTAGGTTAGGGATTGGTAAAATTAAGCCCTTCGGGTTGGAGACTGGTAAAAGTAAGCTCCTCGATGCATCGATAGTTGTTGAGATAGTCAGATTGGGTTTTTACTCCTAGGTCATGGCACAAGGCCTTGACATATAGACATGAGTCTGGCATTATATGTTTCCTCATTATGTTTTTAGAATATAACCAACCAAGTGATTATTTATACTAGAGGAATATCCTTGTTTATATAACCATTACCTATGAGTATGAGATTAATGTGCACATGGCATATGATGAGACAATGATGATGCACGATCAGTTTACCTTTCCATAATTTTAATGCAAATGTTAGCATTACATAATGTATATTTTATAAGATTGTTTATGCACAAATCTAATAATTTCCATGATTAGTAGTACTTTCATACCTTGCATGTTATGTTAATTTTACTTAGTAGAATTCATGCACTTTTGTACAAACATGCTTACTTTGTACATGTAGTAGATTTCAGTTAAATGTTCAAATACTTGTGTATGAATGCTTTAATTGTTTTATAGAAACCTTTGAAATGTCATGATTTTTTCTTCAAAGGAATAATTTTAATGTATGTTAAATTATTTTCAAACGATGTTTTCAAAAGCTGTATTAAGTATTTTCAAAACCCCTTACTGATTATTTCAATGCTCACCCTACGTTTTAAATGAAACTGTTTCAGGTATCAATCATGTCTTCAATGAAGTTTCAGAATGCATCTGATTTTCCCAATACCTGAACCTCACGATCCTCTGTAGCATGAGACAGTATGTAATGAATGTAAATGTAATGTAATAATTGTGGTACATCATGTCTCATGGGCACCGGATCCGGGCACTCGGGGGGCCGGGTCCTTACATGTAATTATCCAAAGGTTCCATTCATATTATTTCTCTAAATGGTTTATGTTTTGATGTCATGATGTTTATGAAAACCCATTTCTCTTTCATGGTTTATATATTTTTGAAACCCATTCCTCTTCTATAGGTTATATACTTATGAAACCCGTTTCACTTCAATAGGTTATACCATGATAAATGATTATGAAACCCACATCCTTTCATGGGGAATTCCAGGATTAAATGATTATTAAACCAATATATTTTTCATATGTTATGATATGAATAAATGTTTACAATACCTATATAATTTTATGGGTTATTATATGATTTTTTTAAAACCCATCACTTTTAAAGGGTCATAGTATGATGCAATTTTAATTATTTTGTGGCACATGTATGAATGATTTTATCATATGACGATTGGGACCTATAACTCTTTCCAATTCATGGGGTAACAATGAATTTTTATGAGCTCAAAGGGTATACAAGAAGGAATCCCAAGCCTGAAATTATAGGGTACACTATAGGGCATCCCAAGCCTAAAACAAGAGGGAATATTAAGCCCGAAACAAGAGGGTAAATGGGAGGGAATACAAATATTGGATTAATAGAGTACATGGGATGGAATCCCAATCATGAAGCATGTAAAAAAGTGATTATTCCAATACTAACATGTTTTGTAGGTCTTGGTAGGAAGCCTTGACATAGTGTTTTTATAATCTTATGTATATTACTCAAATTCTATGTCTTATCCCTACATTTATCCCTCATGTATTATTCTCCTTTTTCCTTATGATTCATGTGTTATGAACTATCAATAATTATTCCATGATTCATTATTATGATCTTTGATATATAGGGTATGATATTCTAATAATCATGATCACATTATCATAAACTTATGCTCATGACCATTCTTATATATCTTCCTTGTTTACCCTTACTATGCATATACGATCACCCCTTTTTATGTTTCTTTTACCAATTTATAAAGATATGTAGTATATATAACATATCTAAAAAGTATTCTAGTCATGAAGAACCTAGTGGGAGATAATTTTTATCACTTATGCATTAGTTTTTATGTTTATATGTTTCTAAAGGCAGTAAACTAATTCAATATTTGGGTGTTTGTTTGTGTTATATTTTAAGTATTCAGAAAAAGTGATGTAATTTCTATGTACATTAAGACTGGGTTGTTATAATAGCATTGGTAAGTGGTGGGGTTATGCAAAGCCTCGATGATAAGGTAGTATGGTGAAGGGATGATTAGGGGACTTGGTCAAGTTATAGTGTCAATGAAAAAAAAGAAGGTTCAATGAAGGTGATGAACAAGTGTGGAGTACTGACGATCATTGTATATAGTGGCGTGCATAGGGAGGTTGAATTTACGAGTTAATGGTGTTGTGTATGGGTGGTGGCTGAGTTGGTTTCCATGGAAGGTGTGTTGAAATATCATTATAGCACATTGAACTTACTGGAAGTGGTTGTAAATCATGGTTGACATTTCCCCTAGAAGGTATCCTGAGCGGGACACCATGAGTGAGCCTATATCTTGTCGACTTAGGAGAAGTCGAATGGACCTAGTTAGGAAATTCTTTAGCCATCTAACTAGTTTGCTCCAGTGGTCCAAACTGACTAGTCGACCCATATTAGATTGACCTGTAGTTCAAGTCGTATGTATAAGTGATCGGGCCCAACATGTAGGTTGGAGACATGCATGGGTTGGGTCTACCCAAAATGAATTAATATATGGAATTTATAGCCCATGTGCTCACTATAATGTGCCACATGGCATGCCTTGAGGGTAACCTATATCTAAGGAGTTCACCTACATTGTGTATTAATGAATTCTTACCTGAGTGTCTATTTTGTGTAAGTGGATAGCTTATCCTAATTTTTTTCCACATAGATCATAATGATCTTATATATTCATCTATATGAGGCTTTTTGAGAGGTAATAAAGTATTAACTTTTGAATTATCTTTGTGGGGTCAACAATAGTGTTTAGGTGTGACAAATGGAGCACTCTGTGGGTAGGTACCTATGACCCTTATGTTGTGTGCTACTATTTTACCATGTGATATAGGCTACGGTTGTGTTTCACCATTGTTTGTAATTTGAGATACAATGAGGGCCGATTCTAGATTTATATACTTTATTGCTATGTGACACCCTCTTCTTCTTTATGCAATTCAAAGAGGCACAAGTAATTTATTATGACTCTAATAAGGTGATGTGGGGATACTAAATGGGTGATACAACACTATATTATATGTTATTATTCTCACATGGTTATATGTTTAGTGTGAACTTCATATAGTATACCGGGTTAACTCCACTCAATTAATATCTAGGTATTAAAGTTTTAATCTTAACATTTTTTCTTTATGATTTAAATTGAGCCGAATTTCCTTTTTTATTTCCTCTATTGTATTTTGGGCATCCTAATGGGTATGTTATACTCACCCCAACATGGGATTCTTTCGCACACATGTCAGACATTATGAATGTGATGTAAAATTTAGAGAAGATATTGGTGGATGTGTTAGTAGTGGATCTTAGTGGGGAAGAGTTATGGTTTAATGAAATGGAACATATTTAGATATTGGATTTTTAGATATACCTCTTCTATTGTATATCTCATTATTTATTCATTTGTGGATATTTTTAGGAATTTATTTTTTCCATTTAATTTTTTGTTGTACTAATTTTTGAATTCATTAGTATTAGTGGTTGACGTGCATATTTATTATATATTTTTATTTACTCTGTTTATTATTCATCTTTATCACATACTGTGTGGGTGTGTGTTGTGTACATGTGATTTACATTAAGACCTCTCATTCTGTACAGTATGATTACTTGATGATAGTCACCAACCCTTATATTATTAGAGGTGGTATTGGGGTGAAACGCTTGAAATATTTTTACCCCATAGGGGTTTCATCAATCCAAGAAATGTTGGAGTGGTATTAGATAAAGTTTACCACCAAATATATTTATGTTTTTTATTAATGATGAAAGGGATGAAAACCTATAAGAAAACAATTAAAGAGGTCTACAATAATGGATCCCAAGTGCATAAGCTTGAAAAAAGTGAATTCCCCTAAAGGGAAAGGATTCAATATGAAAACAATTATGTGACTGATCATTCTGAGACGCAATATAAGCAAGGAAATCTAACACAAAATTCCCCTTTATCCAGGTATAAAGGATAAAAATATGCTCATTTGGTAAATCCTTATAGAATATGATAGAGTAGATAATGGAACAAGGGGACATACCCTTACCTGTAAGTGCATTATAAAGGAAAAAAGTCAGTCTTGATATCCATGAGAATAATTCTCCTCTGATTAAGAAGCAGGAGGCCTGAAAGCATGGCGAGGGCCTCCACTTAGAGAGTGTCACTCGAGCTGAAAAAGGATAAAAGGGAAGTGATCACTGATCTAATACTCACTCTTATAACTCCACCCCCTCTCATAGTGACCATGAAACATGATCTCTTAGTATTCTGCATGATCCCCAAGATGGGTGGATTCCATTTAACCCAAACAACCCGAGCGGGTGGATCCAATCCGAGAAAGGAGAGCTGGGGAAGGAGAATAGAGATATATGGGGAAACCTCTTTTCTTTTTTCCAAACCGTAGAAATAATAAATGAGGTTACAGATTTTGAAAATGATACCTAAGTATAATGGAACTAGATGAAAGTGCCAAACATCATTCCATGAGGTCCAGAGCAACCAATATCCTACAATGAAAATAACCGCCCTGGCCCGTCATTCTACGCTTGGTCTATCCAATGCTAGGAATCACTACTAAAGGAAGAGATCAACTGAGTAGACTCGATCTGACCAGCCTGGAAGCTATCTGAAAGAGCTCCAAATCTTCTTATCCTAGTCTCCATTAAAGAATATGTGAACCAAAAATTCATTGAGTGACTCTATGAGCATAAAAACTTCGAATCCAAACTAATACATCTTCATTGAACATTTTCATCAGAGGTAAACACACCATATAATAATGAGTTATTGATTTTGCATCACCCTTAATTTTATTGAATATATATTATTTATTATCAACCTTCTATTAAAAAAATTATGGGTTTCTTGAGAATCATTTTAGATGAGTTTGAATGTGTAATGAAGTGTTTTTAGATGATTTTATGTAATTTGAGTTAGTATGGTTTTTTTGTGTAAAGAAAATCATACCACTTCATAAGTTTTAAGATATGGAGGATACTGTAATAATTTTTCATGTGACATGACCATATAACATTGAATGCAGCCTGTATGACATGGTTAGAATTTCATATGATTTTTTACAGTGTATGTATTTGAGGTTCTAAGTGAATGACATAAACATTTGACTTTTCTAAGAACCTCATAAATTCACTGAAACCATAATACAACCATGTATTATGAAAGGAGAATCATTTGACTTTGAATTGTATAAATTTGGTGGATAATAAGATTCCAGTTTATGACATTACCCACCTTAAACCTTTATGAACAAGAATATGACTTCACTAATTGTATGACTTCCAAATTAATAAAATAAACCAAAAAAATATTGAGCTTCTAGAATTGTGAATTATAAAGAAAAGGGAATTTGAATTCAGATTTTTTTTCAAAATTCTTTAATGAATAATTCATAAAAATAGAGGCTGAGATCCGAGATAAGATCAAAGGAGGAACTTGATTCCATAGTAAAGTCCATGTCACTAAGAATGGTTATAATTTTGGTTTCAAAATATAAAAAATACAAGAAACACATTGTAGTAGTGGGGGATTTGTGTGAGATAATAAACTATAATAAATGACTACTTGTTTGTTCTATGATGCATGATATGGTTAGAATCTTGATTTCTCAAATGAGAGTTGAAAGTTAGAAGTGAAACTAATGAGAACCATTCTAGGTTTCATGTTCCTTGGAAATTTCAATAGAGAGTTTTACTTGTGGGAAATGTCTAGATATTATATTCCATGTAGCTAGTCTTAGTTTCTTTCTAGGAATCCAAAATGAAAAGGAATATTTCATGTTCTATTTTAGATGAATTTTTTGAGAATCCATTAATTCTAGAAGTATATTGAGTTCCAATATGGGGATATCCATACCACAGGATATTCCTTGTTTCTTCATGATTAATATAGATGTAAAATAAACTCAAATGATTTTATTTTAGTGGAGACAATAAATTCATGTAAATTCAAATACTTTGTGGTGGTTCTTAACTTATTCTGAAATATTTTTAAAGATGAATTTATCAATCATTTAAATTATATTAAATATTAAGACTCTAAGTGAATTTAAAGTATAAAAAATTTTTGATATTATTTTTATGTGGTACTGAAGAGTTATAAATTAGGAATTATGTAGAGAAAATATGTTTGATAATCCTAGAGAGAGGCTGATATTCTACTGCATGGAACTAATTTTTTTTGTGAAAATTGATCTATACTAAATTATTGTTTCTGAAGAGACAAAGGTAATTTGATTCTACTACCATTGGTCCAAATGCTTACTATTGATATGTAAGGATACCTATTCATGCATGCATACTCTCACGCATAGGGTTTTTATTAAAAAATAGTGAGAGGAAGGAGATTCTTTTTCCATTTCTGTTATTTTGTTTGTATTTTAAAGGTATTATATAATAATATATTTTATTTGATACAAAATCATCCTGATGTACACTAAATATATTATTTATTAAAGAGTGAGGGGGATTTCTTGAATAAATAGTGATACTAGTATAAATAACAACATATATTACTATAGTGAGAAGTGGGTGATAACTTCCCATAAAAAGAGGTATATAATCCATGATAAATCATTGTGTTCTAATTATAGGAATTTTTAATCACTACAAGTGATGATTAAATATATGAATCAACCACTGGTTGATCATAAAAAAGATTAAATTCTCACATCGAGGAAAAAACTTATAAAAATTCTTGTGTGTTTTTTTAATTTCATTATTGTTTATGGGTAAGGATATATTAATACTATTGGATCAAAACTCTAACAAATCATAGAGGTTTAATTCTAAAAAAATGATTTTTAAAAAATAGGTACCATTGATTCACACCCCCCTCAGTTTTACACCATCTGATCCATTGTAAGAACCCGATTCTTATTTTTGAGGTACAGGTTTCTTCTTTTCTCATTTCCTTAAGTGTTTTTAACAAAATAAGGAAAATGGGAAAAAATAAATTTTTTTGGAAGTAAACAGCGTGTACTTTTCCACACGCCGTGTACTTATGGCCCTGTGGGATGAGTACACGGGGCGTGTGGCCTTGCCGGGGATGAAGGGTGTAGGAAATGACTACACGTCGTGTAGTGGACCTTTACACGCCGTGTAGTCAGTCGTCAGGTGAATAGTAAGGTGGTGGCCAGCTGTGGGGCAGCACACACAATGTACTCACAAAGACACGCCGTGTAGTCATGTCGGCAGGTGAACAGTACCGCGCTGCCGGGAAGCCGCCAGTGGAACAGTTTAAAAATGGGAAGTACACACCGTGTACTCGGAAGTACACGCCGTGTACTTTTTTTTCCCGCTTAAAATGGGCAGTAGCCTCCCATATTTGCAGGGAAGGGTTAGAATGGGAAGAAATCTCGATGGAGAAAGGCCGAACCTTAGAGGATCCACCGAGCGCATGTTTGGAATTCGTTTCTGCCTCAGATGATCTCGTTGGAACCTCACGGGTAATCCCTCCACTCTTCTTTAACCGTTCTTGCCAATTCTTCCTCTAACGGGAGTTATTTACGTTTAATCAAGATTTCTTTTACCTCAGATCTATGACGTTCTGGGAGGTTTTAGAAGGCGTCGTTCGCGTATATCATTCGTAGATGTTAAAGGCAGGTGGCTTGGTGCTTAGTTTCAAACTGTCGTGTGTTTTTGAGATACGAACCCATATTGGGGTGTCGTCTGGCTGAGTACATGGCTATTTTAAATGCCTAGAATTGTATAGGTAATTAAATGTGATATTAGAATGCTGTTTGGGATCATTTCTTGGATCCAGGACCACCCTGGGGGTGCGTTCCTCTGTTTAGCCGTTTGGCTAGGATACCCGAGGGTATGCCATGTTTAAATTATGCATTACATTGCCTTGAGAGGATTGTATGTAAATTCCCTATTTTTATGTTGGGCATGGCCCAGTTACTTGCACCTAAGGGAAGTGTTTTACTCAGCTCGTGGGCATTGTTTTACTTAGCCAGAGGGCAGCTGTTATCCTAGCCTGAGGGAAAATTCTCTCAAGCCTGTGGGCAATAGACTCTGTGCCTGAGGGTGACACTACGTATTCCTAAGGGAAAAATCTGTTATGCCTGAGGGCAACTACCTATGGGTTGGATTCTGATTACCTGAGGGTAAGGTATTGCTTTTCTGAGGACGCTGACTGTTTACTTAGAAATGCACTGTGGTGTTTTCTTATAATAAATGGATTAAATGAATAATTAAATTAAAATATAACTAGTAAGTTAGTTACTTTGAGTACTCCTTAGTTTATTGCATTTACGTTTATGCACTATTGTTGCATGTTTACACACAGTTGGGCACGAACCTTTGGTGGGTGCCTACTGGGATTTATTTCTCACACCCTATTTGGGCCATGCTTTTCGGCCCAAAAAGATTACGTTTATGCAGGTGTAGATAAGGTCAAGGGTCCCTATACAGGTACTTGATTGCTGCTGGGGTGTAGGAGAGCATGGGACTGAGCATTGGATCGCGATGCCGCTGGCTGTTTTGTTTTGCTTTCCTGTACTTGTACTTCAGTTGTATTGTATTGTATTGCGGTGTAACATGTTCTGGCTGTTTTTATAGAATTGAGGCATGTTTCATCATTTTATATACTAGTTGGTTATATCTACTGCATTTTTCAATTTCAGTTGTGTACGGTTTACTGCTTCAGTTGTATTGTATTATATTGCAGTGTAACATGTTCTGGCTATTTTCATAGAATTGAGGCATGTTGCATCATTTTATATACTGGTTAGTTATATCTACTATAGTTGTTAATTTCAGTTGTGTATGGTTTACTGCTTCCACTGTTGCTGTATGTTTATTTCATATTCCACTGTGCTACACTTTGACAAATTATAGCATAGTTTCCCCACTATCAGACCTGGGACCTCGTTTCTAGTCGGTAGCCTCTGGTGTTTGGGGAAACACTCTTGAGGTCATGTGGTGACCCGGGTTCGGGGCACCTGTAGAGTGGTACCCAGAATGGGGACGTTACAAAGTGGTATCAGATTGGTTCTTTTATTTTCTTTGACTTACTATTTGGAGCCTCAGTCAGGGATAGGATGAGAACGGTAGTTGGTAATAAGCTATTCCTGGGCATAGCTAACTTGTGTACAGGGAAAATCCAATTAACCTTATATTGAAATTTTACTGATTTTGCAATTTCACAGTTGATTTGATTTCACCGTTGGGTGACACACTTGTGATTGTGCTGTTTATAATTTATTCATGGCTTCTATTTAGTTGCAACCCGATGAGATGAGTGTATACCATCTCATGCATCATTTAGGCACATGTTTGAAATCACATGCCATGCATAGTTCCATTCCATGTAGGTGCATTAGAAATTGCATGCTACTGTGATAGTTGTTGTGCTAATAAAAGCATGTTGTGGTGATAGTTGATTGATAAATACCTTCTATGTGATAGGGTATTTTGTATGAGCCGATTTATAGAATGAACGTCAAACTTTGGTTTTTGGGGAGTATGGGCCCCCATTGACCGGAATTTGGTAGATCATTGGCTTTTTATTATGTTATAACACAGATAAGATGTCAAACTTTGATTCGTGGGGAGTATGGTCCCTCACGGATCATAATTTGACACTTAGGTGTTGATTATCGGTATTTTCTGGGTTCCGGGAATGTTTCTGAGGCATAGTATCCAGAAAACCCAGTATACACACCGTGTAGTGTTTTACACATGCCGTGTATGTTCTTCTGTTTGGGAAGAAAAGAAAACTTTTAAGTACACGCCGTGTACTATAAGTACATGCCGTGTAGTCTTTTCCAGTGTCACAAACCATGTGGGCGGCGACACGGGGAAGGGAAGAGCTTGGGGAAAACACGTCGTGTACTGGAAGTACATGCCATGTAGTGTTGACCCGGTGTCTGTCGTGTAACTAACTACACGGGCGGAGGAAACCTTAAGACATACACGTCGTGTCCATTATGGAAGACACCGTGTAGTCCGACCTAGGGACCCATCCATGTAACTAACAACAAGGTTCAGTGTAATCCCTTCGAATACACGCCATGTGTATATCAAACACGCCGTGTAGGTTGAGCCGTGTATCCGGCCGTGTAACTAACAACACGGGCTAGAGAATCTCATCTAGTACACACTGTATACCTGTAGGAACACGCCGTGTAGGTTGAGCCGTGTATCCGGCCGTGTAACTAACAACACGGGTCGGCGAAGCTCGTCTAGTACACACCGTGTACCTGTGGGAACACACCGTGTAGCCTTGTCTGAGGACAGACCGTGTGGAGTTAGCCGTGTGTATAGGAAACAGGGTGGTGTACATGCAGTGTGCGGGTGTAACATGTCGTGTAGTGTCAAGCTGAGTAGTCGACTGTGTCACAAGCGATTCGGGAATTTTGAAATAACACCATAACACGCCGTGTAGATGATATACACACCGTGTAGTTTCATTCAAATGGGATCCGTGTGGCTTAGCCGTGTAGAAGGACCCAGGTAGGGGAAGAGAAGTCAGGTACACACCGTGTAGTCTGTATACACGCCGTGTAGTCTGTATACACGCCGTGTAGTCTTGTTTTGAAAATTTTGAATGCCTTCTTCCTCATGTTCCCTTTTGGGTTTCTTCATTTTCAGTCTTGTTAATCTTGAATCTAAGGCGTGTTTTTGACCTTGTAGAGTCATGACACATAGACGACCACGTGTTTTTCACGAAGAGAGCGACAACGAGTATAATCCAGAGATGGTAGGCCATGGGCTACCAGTGGATCCTCTAGCAGAGCCAGATACGGCGCCAACTGTTATACCAGACACAGGCACGAATGTGCAGTTCTGTGAAGGCTTTATGCAGTTCATGCAGACCTTTTAGGGAGCACCGTAGGCTGCCACATCTATGGCTAAGATGACTCATATTTTCCAGAAGCAGCATCTGCGTACGTTTTTAGGGGATGGCAGACCAAATGCTGCGGAGTCTTGGCTAGGATCGATGCAGACTATTTTAGAGCATCTTGAGATGCCTCCAGGGAGGAGGGTCATGATCACGAGATACATGCTGTGTGATTCTGCCAAGAGGTGGTGGGATGTTACCACCTAGTCAGAGCATCACAGAGACATGGCGTGGGAGGATTTTCAGGCAGTATTCTATGACTTCTTCTTCCCAAAGACACTAAGGGAAGATAGAGCTCGAGAGTTCATGAATCTATAGCAGGGCGCTATATCGGTGATGGACTATTCTGCTCGTTTTACAGAGCTTCAGCGTTTTCCACCCGTTCTCATGGGTGATGAGACGTTGAGAGCCTGACGTTTTGAGGATGGTCTTCGTTATGACATCTGAGCATTGGTGAATGTTTTTAGGTTTCCTTCAGTACATGCTATTGTGAACCAGGAACTGATTTCAGAAAAAAAACCTGAGGGAATCTAGTGGTGTGGGCCAGGGTGGTTTATCATAAGTTACTGGTACTATTTATGCTGGTAAGAGGAAGAGACAAATGGAATTCTCTCAAGGTGGAAGTACTAGTCAGAAGAATGCTTCAGGTGTCCAGGTCATGTGCTACTAGTGTGGTAAAGAGGGGCACAAGAGACCGCAGTATCCATGTGATCCAGTGGAGTGCCGAGCTTGTGGCAAGATGGGTCATCTGCAATGCTTTTGCAGGGTGTTTCTACTAGTGGATAGTGAGAGGGGTTCTGTACAGACTCCATGTGAGAGAGAAGGACTAGAAGCTTCTTACCAGTCAGGGAACTGGAACACGTCAGGGCATGCAGGCAGAGATGGTGGTCATAGCCATGGTATCCAGACACCAGGATCTCAGAGGCAGTAGGGCAATACAACTCAGGGTAGCCAGGCTGTGTCGTAGGGCCACAACACTGGGAAGGCATATGCAGTGCAATAGACCCAACATGAGAAGTATCTCAGACCTTCTACATTCAGAGGTACTATTCTAGTCTCTTTTATCTTATCTTCAGTACTTTTCAATACGGGTGCTACACATAGTTTCATATCTGTACCTATTGTGGAGAGCCTTGGGCTCTGTGTTTCTACTTCTTCCGATATCATGACGCTAGACACTCCATTGGGGACTAGAACGACCGGTGTGCGTCAGTGAAATGAGTGCCCCCTTGAGGTTGATGGGTGTCACTTCCTTTGGGACCTCTATGTCTTAGATATGATAGCTTATGACATCATTCTCGGGATGGACTGTTTGGTTCCCTTTTGTGCCTTTGTAGACTTCTATCATTGTAGGGTGAGCTTCACGTCACCAGAGGGTAGAGAGTTTCTATACAAGGGCGAGTGGGATGTTCGGGCGAGTTGAGCTGGACCAGAGCATCGTGGGCGAGGTGGAGTCACAACCCAGATTGCGAGCTTATATCTGGATGACCAGGGGACTTGTCAGAAGGATTTCTGTAACGCCCCGACCCCAGCTACCCAGAGTCGGTGCATTACTTCGTAACATTGGCATGATCTCAAAAGATCAAGTCTCGAAAGACCGATTAGTTTAGTAGCCTTGGAAACACTAGATACATTCGTAAACGTTACATTACATCATAAAGTGAAAAACTACAATAACATAGTCTCCATAGTCCACACTTCTATCCTCTTCGGACTATCCCTGCAGGTCATTCATAAAATACTTCTTCACATCCTGGAAAATATTAAAACATTGAAAGGGGTGAGCTCGGATACTCAGTAAGGTTAACAATATAGCGGAAGCTTTCATAAATACACATTAACATTTAAGGCAATGTATAACTAAAACAAAAGACTTATAAACTTGAACATCAACATAATATGGCAAAATTAAAATGAGATAATGCCATTTACTTACTCACATGGATATTCTACTAGTCGAATAATCACATGCAATATCAATAACCACTTTCATAATGAGGGAATGTATAATGCCGGACATTCTGAAACATTTTGTCAAGGCCTCGGCCAAGACGTCTAAAATGATTAAGGCCTCGGCCAAAACCATAAATCAAATTGGGAAAGGGCCTCGGCCAATTCCACGTCTAGTTGTCTCATGAGACCTACCGATGCATCGAGGAGCTATAGCGGGCTCCACCCGTCACTTATTAAGTCCAATACATTCCTCATATGAATAGGTTTAAACATATCATAAACCATAACATAATCGTATCACATAAAACATGCATAAAGGAAACATAACATTTCCACATTTCAATCACAAGATATCAATACAAGACATTGATATAATAAAAACTCTTTAAAAACCATTTTCAATACCAAAATAAAAGGAAGTTAAAACTTTGTATTTATTTTTCATAAAAGAAATGATGGCTTGTAGAGGAAGCCGAAACTCAAATAACGGTCACGGCGGCAGAGAAGTCATTGTCGCCGCATAAGTACGGAAAGAAAAACATTCCCTTTTTTCATTTAGCAAAACGCTTCGTATAAAAAAGATTCCTTTTGAATAAACATAAAAGTCAAAGGGGTTTATACACCGTATAAAAGAAAGTTGTGTATAAAACCAAATATGCCTCAATGAAAGGGGATTGAGACGAAGTCCTTAAAAAGATAATTTTTTTTTAAACAAAGTACATCTATAATGTGTATTCACTATAAGTACACATAAATAATGTACAAATACAATATAGGACATAATAATATCATGACATAATTTGAAAGTAGGAGATTAACCCAAAGAATAGAAATTGGGTTAAGAAGTTCCCTTACCTCGTGTCTGACTTGACTCAACCGTTATTTAACCTCCTGAATAATAAACTAGAGTTAATATATACCTTATTAAGAACCATTTTCAATTTCATTATCCTTATTATATCACTTATTACAATGTTATGAACATTATGTAATTATTTAATTTAATAACGGTCGTTTTGTCGATCTTTGGTAACTTGAGTCAACAATAAACTTCTTATAATTACAAGTTGTTCATGTGGTAGAATATCCATTATATCCAGAATTATATTCATGATTTAGATGTCATATATATCTTATATATCCAGTATATACATTCATTTATAATATTACGTAACATTTAGAGGTAAGAAATGAAATGCACCGTTCATGGAGACGGTAAGCCGTACGTACGCATGAACGCTACTTTCATTTCAATTTCATATTTAATGGAACTAAATCATAATGATATAAATGTATAATATAATTCTAGTATAATATAGTGTATAATATTATTTCCTTCATCCTTTATACATCCCACATATGGCATTAACGATTCAAATCACTTTGAGGGGGCGGTAGTCCGCACTTCCTAAAATGAAATTATCGCGTTTTACCCATAATGGAAATCATAAAGTATGCCATAAATGAGAAATACAGAAGCATAAGTAAAACATAAACATATTATATATCATATATAAAAATAGTGACATCTTAATGGCCACCTTTGAAGGTGTTATATGAGTGTTGAACAATCATCGTTTCGTGAGGCAGAAATTCTCCATCCACAGAAACCGTATGTTCTTTAACCATTAGATGTAGGTGTGTGTAAGTGTAGCTCGAATACTTCTTATAACAACATCATAGTATATTAAGGATACTGGTTTTGTTACAAAAGAAATGAATAAAAAGAGTTTAGGGGGTTGGAGAAGAAAAATAAAACAAAACAACATTAGAGAAGACATTACCTCAAAATCGGGTAACTTTTTTTGATTTGAGCCAAAGGCTTCCTTTGGAAGATTTCTGCCCAAAGTGAGGCTTCTATGAGTAATAGGGGGAAGTTGGGAGAGTATTTGGTCAGAGGTTGGCCGAGCCAAATGGCTTGAAAGTGTAAATGAGGTGGGAGAGGTGGGGGCCTTTTATAAGTGGAGAGGAGGGGCTCTTTTGGAAAGATTGAAATGTTACATTATTACACAATGCTTTTCGGATTCTAAAGGTCCCACACTTATATAATTCGAGGCTAAGGTGATAAGGTTTCGAAATCTCCTCATCCAATAGGCTTTGGACAAGTGTAAGCCTTGGATATTTCATTATCTTCTCATTTTATTTAAATCGTTAAATAATGAAGTCATCGCTGCATCATAATGATGTCATAAATAATTTAATTTATTTAATGTCTAAAAATTATAAAAAAAATACTATGATGTAGTAAATCTTTTTATCTTTCTAATGAATATTTATAGTCAAAATTTGGACTTGTGTAACCCCACTTAAAAACTATTTTAGTAAAATAACTCATGTTTGTGTCAATTTAATTTTAACATTAAATAAATATATATTAATGTCATTTTCCAACTAAAGTGGCTCCATGGGGTCCCCAAGTTGACCCATGGGTTGTCTTGGTCGGCCATGACCCATCCAATAGGAGTAGGACAAGTGTCATGCTCATCTCATATTATTAAAACATTATTTGTACCTTAAACTACAGTAATTACCTCTAATCGCGATTAAGAACTTAAAAGTTACTATTCACCAAAAAATTATTTTAATCTCATTGAACCACATTTTACTTCTTAATGACAACCATGTATGTCGGATTTTTGAAAATCAAATAAAAAAAGTGGTAATATTTGATTTAAACGAAAAATCAGTTATTTAACTACCACTTAGTGGTTTCACTATTCATCAAAAATTGAAGTTTTTCAGAACAAGGCCAAAATTTCACCCTAAGCTATAATTGATATTCCGAATTCAAAAATTATGTCTATTTTACAAAATTCAAAAAATATAAGTTTCATTAATTAATTTTATAATTAATTCCCGCTGTCACAACAAATAGCGTGTTTTTAAGAAACAATTTATATCAAAAGATTGGCAATTGTTTATGTCCAATTTCAATGTTAAATTAGTTCTAATGACCACCATTGGATAAAATGGTAAAAATATATTCTAATTATACTTTAAAACCACTAAATAGTATAATTTATCACTATAAATTATTTTGATTAAAAAAGTTGTTTTTATGTATTTTTCACTATTCATAAAAAATTAGAAGTTCTCAGAAAAATACCAAAAATTCAACATAGGCTAATTTCGATATTCTGAATCCAAAAATGAAGTCCATTTTGAAATATAAAATTTATATAATTTTAAAAAGTGGTTATTACTATTCATAATGACTACTTTGATTAGTCGCGGTGTTTTAGAACTCGAAGTTGCGTATAATGCAAGTTATTGCATTATTGAATGAGAAGCGTATCGTGGAAGCTCGGGGTGTTACAATTTCCCTCCAATGGTTGATCATTTCAGGGATGTCTTCCCGGATGACTTTTCAGGTCTTCCTCCGAAGCGTGAGGTGGATTTCTCTATTGAGATTGTGCCAGGGGAAACACCAGTGTCCATTACTCCTTATAGGATGGCCACACCTGAGTTGCAGGAGCTCAAGAGATAGTTAGAGGGGTTAAATGCAAAGGGGTTCATATGACCCAGTACTTCTCCTTGGGGTTTTCCTGTCCTTTTTGCGAAGAAGGCAGATGGTACCCTCAGACTCTGTGTGGATTATCGAAGCTGAACTAGTTGACGGTTAAGAACCGATATCCCTTGCCAAGGATTGATGATCTTTTTGACCAACTTCGTGGAGAAAAAGTGTTCTAGAAGATTGAATTGAGATCAGGATATCATCACCTACACATTAGACCATCTGATATACCTCTCCCAGCTTTCAGGAGCAGGTATGGTCTATAAAAGTATACAGTTATGCCATTCGGACTCACGAACACGCTAGAAGTTTTCATGGCTCCGATGAATCATGTGTTCCTTCCTTATCTGAACTCTTTTGTGGTAGTATTTGTGGACGATATCTTGGTGTACTCTCACACTCGACATGACCATGCCACCCATCTTGAGATCATATTGAGTATAGTGAGAGAGCACCAAATATATTCTAATCTCTCAAAGTGCCACTTTTTGATGGACCAGATTCACTTCCTAGGTCATATCATCTCAGAGGAAGGAGTTTCGGTAGACCCAGAGAAGGTGAGAGTAGTAGTTTCCTGGGAGCAGCCTAAGAACATGTTTGAGATATGGAGTTTCCTAAGGCTGGCTCGTTACTATAGACGCTTCATCTAGGACTTCTCCCGCTTACCAGCATCGTTGACGGGTTTGACTAAGAAGGGTGGGAAGTTCATTTGGTCGGAAGCTTGTGAGATAGCCTTTCAGTACCTGAAAGGAAGGTTGACATCAGCACCGATCCTGATACTCCTAGAGAAGGGGAAGATCTATACAGTTTACTGTGATGCATCAGGTATTGGGCTGGGAGTAGTGTTGATACAGGGTGATCGAGTTGTTGCATACGGGTCTCAGCAGTTGAGGCCACATGAGAGGAATTACCCGACGCATGATCTCGAGTTGGCTGCAGTTGTTCATGCGTTGCGCTGTTAGAGAAATTATCTATTGGGAGATAATTTTATGGTTTTAACTGACCACAAAAGCCTCAAGTATATATTTACTCAGCGTGACTTGAATCTGAGGCATCGAAGGTGGGTCGAACACCTTCAGTACTTTGATTTTGAGCTTGCCTATACACCCGGTAAAGGTAATGTAGTAACTGATGCACTGAGCAAGAAGACTCAGACACATGCAGTGCAGGAGGACAGTGGCGAGTGACAACTCATGTCTTTGTTCTCTAAGATGCATCTGGAGGTGCACGACAGTTAGGGGAAAACCTATCTTGCATCTGGAGGTGCACGACAACTCATGGATTTGTATATCTGAGAGATCGTATGTCTTAAAGGGGTCCCTCATTCTATCGTTTCAGATAGGGATGCCCGTTTTACGTCTCGTTTATGGCAGATTTTTCAGAGGGCACTGGGTACACAGGTGCTTCTAAGCACAACTTACCACCCTCAGACCGATGGAAAGTCAGAGCGCACTATACAGGTGCTTGAGGACATACTGCGAGCATGTTTCCTAGACTTTGGGAGCTCTTGGGAAAAGCACATACCCCTAGTAGAGTTTTCCTATAATAATAGTTTTTAGGCAACTATTGAGATGGAACCATACGAGGATTTATATGGTAGGCCATACCGATCACCTTTGTGTTGGTCAGAGGCAGATGAGGCAGTTTTGTTGGGAACACGTGTAGTGTAGGATACTTCTGAGTAGGTCCAGTTGATTCAGAAGCGGATGGCTACCGTGTAGTCTCATTAGAAGTATTATGCTGATCGCCGCAGACAACCTTTGGAGTTCGTGGTCGGGGATCAGGTTTTCTTGCGTGTTTCACCGAGGCTGGGACACAAGAGGATCAGAAGACAAGGTAAACTTTCACCGAGGTATGTGGGGCCATTTGAGATTCTAGAGAGAGTCGGGCTGGTTGCCTATCGGCTGTAGTTACCACAGAGGTACCGGGCCCTGCACGACGTCTTCCATGTATCTCAGTTGCACCTCTATCATTTTGACCTGTCTCACACCTTTCTTCCAGAGGAGGTTGAGCTTTAGATGGATGAATCCTTTGAAAGCATCTGATTCGTATCGTTGATAGGAGTAAGAAGGTTCTCCGAGGCTGGTCAGTTCCTCTCGTACGGGTGCTATGGCAGCATGGATGAGTGCAGGACGAAACCTGGGAGCGGGAGACCAATGTACATGCTCAGTGGCCAGAGCTGTTCTAAGCTATATCTTTTCCACCCTTGGAAGGGCAATTCGGGTATGAATTGTTTTAAGGGAGGAAGTTTGTAAGAACCCAGTTCTTATTTTTAGGGTATGGGTTTCTTCTTTTCTCCTTTCCTTTAGTGTTTTTATCAAAATAAGGAAAATGGGGAAAAATCCCAAATTTTGGAAGTACATGCTGTGTACTTTTCCATATGTCGTGTACTTATGGCCATGTGGGATGAGTACACGGGGAGTGTGGCCATGCCGGGGATGAAGGGTGTAGGAACCAACTACACACCATGTAGTGGTTCTTTACACGCCGTGTAGTCAGTCAGCAGGTGAATTGTAAGGAGGTGGCCAGCTGTGGGGTAGCACACGCCGTGTACTCCTGAAGACATGCCATGTAGTCATGTCGGCAGGTGAACAGTGCTGCGATGGCGGGAAGCCGCCAGTGGAACAGTTTAAAAATGGGAAGTACACGCCGTGTACTCAGAATTAAATGCTTTGTACTTTGTTTTTCACTTAAAATGGGAAGTAGCATCCCTATTTATAGGGAAGGCTTAGAACGGGAAGAGAGATCAGGGGAGGAAGGCCGAACCTTCTAGGATCCGCCGAGTGCACGTTCGTAATTCGTTTCCACCTCGGACGATCTCGTTGGAACCGCACGGGTAAGCCCTCCACTCTACTTTAACCATTCTTGAAAATTGTTCCTCTAATGGGAGTTATTTTTATTTAAGAAAGATTTCTTTTACCTCATATCTATGGTGTTCTGGGACGTTTCAGAAGGCGTCGTTCGCATATATCATTCGTGGATGTTAAAGGTAGGTGGCTTGGTGCTTAGTTTCCAACTATCATGTGTTTTTGTGTGTTTTTAAGCTACGAACCCATATTGGGGTGTCATGTGGATGAGTCCGTGGCTATTTTAAATACCTAGAATTGTATAGGTAATTAAATGTGATATTAAAATGCTGTTTTGGATTGTTTCTTGGATCCAGGACCACCCCGGGGGTGCGTTCCTCTATTTAGCCGTTTGGCCAGGATACCTGAGGGTATCCCTTGTTTAAATTATGCAATACTTTTCCTTGAAAGGATTGTATGTAAATTTCCTGTTTATATGTTGGGCATGACCCGATTACTTTCACCTGAGGGAAGTGTTTTACTTAGCCCATGCACGCTGTTTTACTTAGCCCATGTGCGCTGTTTTACTTAGCCTGAGGGAAGTTGTAATCCTAGCCTGAGGGAAAATTCATTCGAGCCTGTGGGCAATAGACTCTGTGCCTGAGGGTGACACTACGTACACCTGAGGGAAAAATCTATTATGCCCAAGGGCAACTACCTGCGGGTTGGATTATGATTACCTAAGGGTAAGGTCTTTCTTGTCTGAGGACGCTGAATATTTACTTAGAAAGGCACTGTGGTGTTTTCTTATAATAAATGGATTAAATGAGCAATTAAATGGAAATATAACTAGTAAGTTAGTTACTTTGAGTACGGCTTAGTTTATTGAATTTACTTTTGCACACTATTTTTCATGTTTACACATAGTTGGGTATGAGCCTTTGGTGGGTGCCTAATGGGATTTATTTCTCACACCCTATTTGGGCCGTTCCTTTCGGCCCAAACAGATTATGTTTCTGCAAGTTTAGGTAAGGGAAAGGGTCCCTATAAAGGTACTTGATTGCTGCTGGGGTGTAGGAGAACATGGGACCGATCATTATCTCACGATGCCGCTGGCTGTTCTATTTTTCTTTCATGTACTTGTACTTCAGTTGTATTGTATTGTATTGTGGTGTAACATATTCTGGCTGTTTTCATAGAATTGAGGAATGTTACATCATTTTATATACTGGTTGGTTATATCTACTGTAGTTGTTAATTTCATTTGTGTATGGTTTACTGATTTCGCTTTTGCTGTACATTTATCTCATATTCCGCTGTGCTACACTTTGACAAATGAGGGCATAGTTTCCCCACTATCCGACCTGGGTCCTCGCTACTAGTTGGCAGCCTCTGGTGTTTGTGGAAACTCGCTTGAGGTCATGTGGCGACTCGGGTTTAGGGCACCCGTAGAGTGGTACCCGGAATTGGGACGTTACATCCATGAACTATAAGTGGTATCACTTCCAAGGTATACCCTAAGATTATTCTAATTGAAGGTTTATCATTGATAACTATAATTTTGTGAATAATAGAGGTATTCCATTTTTCTATGGAAATAATTTTCATGGGTTGAAGAATCTAATGCTACTATTTATAATATCACATGAACGAGAAGTGAGTGATGTTGTTACCGAGTGATATCCTCCATTTGATAGGGATTTTTCTATAAAATTTACAGAAAAGAGGAATATTGATATTAATTGGAAAGTAATAAATGTTATATTATCATATTTTTTTACAAAGTGTATATTAAGGTGATGGTTCTCTTGATAGCTAAAGATATGTGGGATAATATTGAGAACCCATATGAGGGAAATATCGAGATAAAATAAGTAAAGTTATAAATTTAGTTTGAAAAATTTGGAGATATAATAATGGTTGAAGATGATAATGTTGATGGTTATTTTACAAGGGTGAATTAGATTGTCAGTCATATTATAGGGTTTGAAGAAACGATGACTGATTAAACTATAATAAAAAAATCAATGAAGAATTTTCTAGATAGATTTTACATAAAAATATCAAATTTGGAGGAAATTCATGATATATCCCTTGATGAGATACACAATACAATATAGAATTATGAGATGAGAAAACTATAAATTTTCATGAAGAAATATAATGTGGAGATAACTTTTAAATCCATGAATAAATTAAATACCAAATAATAATGATTCCTCAAGTGAATGAGATGGAGATGACATGAGTGACGAGAAACACAAGATACTCATGAATCTCTTTTCTAATAACCTTTATAAAGTAAAAAAGAAAATATAGGGGAAATATTACACTTAAATATTTTAAGTGTGGATGAATTAGACACTTTTCATCTAATTTTTTAAGGAAAAAAATAACATGGAATATGAGGATAAAAAAGAAGAAGAAGAATTTAAAATAATGACTAAAATAAATTCTGGTAAAGGCTATAATAAATATAATAATAGTAAAAGGTAAATATCAAAAAAAAAAAAAACAATTATGCTCATTAAGGAGGAAGAAGAAAAATCTTTTTCAAGTATTTAATTAGTGGAAGTTTATGTTAGAAGAGACATTGAGAGTAAAGGAAAAAAATCTAGTTATAAGTAAAAATATGAAAAAAATAATATATGATTCACATGTTGAGGATAAAACGTAAATTCTATGTTGAAATGAATAATAGGGTAATAAATGAATTTAAAATTTTCAAAAAGGAAGTTGATAGGTTAAAAAAAGTTAAAGATGTGTTTCATAGGGAGGAAAATGAATACATTTAAGAGATAAAACTTATCAAAGTGAAGAATTATGGGTAGGAATTTTTTTTAAAATAATTAGATAATACATTGGCTCTGTAAGAATAGAAACTTAGTTAGGAAGAATAAATGTATTTTAAATCTAAAAAGACCCATATAAAAATGAATTTTTTCTTTAAAACATCTAATAAATTAGGGGATAAGTAATCATAAAACATTGTGTATCCTTATATATCAGATAAATTAAAATTTTAATCTATAATTTATGAAATCTTTAGATCCATATCAACTAAAAAAGATGTGACTAAATGAAATACCAGGAAGTCCTGGGTTAAGGAAATCCTTTAGAAGGAATCTATTATATCAAATAGAGTTGAGAACTATCAGAAGAAGCAATCCTTCTCAAAGACTATGCAAAGTAAGATGATTCTATAAAAAAAATAAGAAATTGTTTTTTAGAGAAAGACTCAACAATTTCTTAAAAAAACTTATTTCATAGGATATTATTGGTGTTTTGAATCCATTGGACATAAAGGCTATGTTTTCTAGTAAAACATGTCTCTACCTTATAATCAATGAAAGACAATGTTTAGAGTGAGTTATTAAGAGAATATATTCATAAATCCCATGAAAAGAAAAATAGAAAAAGAGAAATCATATGTGGTGGCTATACAAAACATATTTAAAGGGATTGAAAAGATTTATGGAAGGTGTGACTGAAAACATCACTATGATGAGTATTATATGACCCTGAATCTCAGTATAAAATAATATATTTATAAAGATTATGAGATTCATTAGAGAGGAAAGTATGAGAAAGAATTAATTGTGAGGGTTTATTGGAAGTCCAATAAGAGGAGTAGGACCTATATCATTGATAGTGTATCCTCTTAACATATGAATGGATATACTAAGATCTATAAAAATATAAAGGGCCATGATGGAGGAACTTATAACTTTGGGAATGAGAGATCTCTCAAAATAATGGGAATTGGTCTTTTTAAAATTGAACTTTATAGAACAAACTCACAATAGGTTTTATTTGTTTATGGTATCAAACATAACTATTTTAGTGATAGTAAACTATGTCATGAAGGTAATGAGGTAATATTCAAGAATATTTTTTTTCTAATTTAAACAATTGATAAAGGAATTATTAATGGAAGAGGATAAATAACTAGTGGGAATTTATTTCAGATTATAGATCCCCATAACTCTTTTTATCATTGTGTTAGAGAAGAGAACAATCCGTGAACTAGAATAATTGGACACATTAGTCAAAATAATATGAGAAAGATCTATAAAGAAAATTTAGTGAGGTATATTCACAAAATGATATGAGATAGAGATAAGGTTTTTGAAACCTATTAAAAAGTAAAAATGGTTAAAGTGAGGCATAAAATATTTTAGAAACAATCAACAAGACCTATTTAATTAGTTCAAAAAGATTTTTTTGGACCTACGAGACACAAATCCAAAAGAGGTGACTTATATTTAATCAGATTCATTGATGAGTATACAAGGATTAAATGAGTGATATTAATGATTTATATGTCATAGAAAAATGATATACTCAAGATTTATAAGAGAGAGGTTGAAAGATATATTTTCATTTAAGTTAATAAATTGAGAACTGAAATAGGAAGGAGTATAATTAATATGAATCTTAATCTTGTCTTGTAAATTATAGGATTAAATATCAATATAGAACCTCCTATACACCTTAATTAAATTTAATTACTATGAGAATGTTGAACTAGGTAGATAAATTTTTTATGAATCTGAAATATCAATGTTAGTTTTGAGAGAGGTTGTTTTCATAGCTGTACACATTTAAAATTGTAGTTTTTTGAGGCCAACCTCAAATTTTATCTCATATGAGATGTGGTGTAACAAGAAGATGAAAATTATTTACTTTATAATATTTATAATTCCTTTTATTAATAAATATTAAATACTTTAATAAATTATTTTTAAAGGGATAAATAGGGTATCTTTCTTGGGAACCCATTTAACAAAAAAATCTACAGATACAAGAGTAAAAGTATTAAAAAGGTGGCTGATCCTTATGATGTAAAAATTATTTAAAATACAAAAATAAAGAATGATATAGATATAAAAGTTTCTAAAGAATCTGAAATATCCAGTAAGAATATTTCTAGATAAACTGGTGATAGATGGGTTAAGGATAAACTAGGTACAATGGATGATGATTCTGATTGGACCAATGATGTAGAAAAAGCAACAAAGAGTGGAAAAAAGTATCATAGTATGAATAAATATGATTAAGTATGAAACATAATTGGATTCCAAAATTATCATGACCCATCCCAAGGGGGCCCATACCATGACTCTCTAAGCCAACCTCCAATAGACCATGGGCTGATGACTAGCATCGAGTACGCATATCACTTAAATCAAAGGCATTTCAATTGTACCTATATGCACACACACATCTCCAAGCCCACAAAATGCCCTAATTTAGAAAAAAACTAAACTAATGGGTGCATAAATCTATATCCCACAACCATAATATGATAGGAATTAAAGGAAAGTAAACATGTCCTAATACAATCCAACCATAAAGAGGCTATAACACAAGTCCAAACTATAATAAAAGGCATTGAGACAACTATCTAAAAACCGCAGGAACACATCTTTGTCTATCCAGTCTCACTAATCACTGTCTAGTCTAGTTCCACCTAAGACTCCATAAAAAGGTCTATTGTCTGCACAAGACATGACACATGTAGGAAACTCCCATGCATGGATGAGTATAATAATACTCAGTAAAAAGCAACAAAACCCCAAAAAAGTTATCAAAGAAAATACAGTCTTCTCTAAACATGTATATGTATACAATATTTATAAGAAGAATATCTAGATATACTAAATAAAGACACAAAATATAGAGGTAAGACACAATCATACTATAATTATCATATGATTATAACTCTATAATTCCACATAGCACTTATCTGGGAGAACACACTCCTGAGTATGATAGCACTGATGAAGTTTGTATGAGAGGTACTACTTATATTGTCTCACTATGAGAAAGATACACTGATATTACTAAGAGAATATGATACATAAATAAGGATTAAAAATAAGTCCATGGGGTGATACTAAAAACTCAATATGGATTAACCATGCTAATTATAGGATCACCACCCAGACAGTGTTGGTCACATCAATACGAATAACTCCACCTAGGGCACGAAGAGGAAACTGGGATCTCACTCTGGGCCTCTCGGGGGTTTTACAACAACTCTATACAAGAATTCCTATCGAAGTGACTATAGTTATAGGAGTAGGACTTTATTCTCACCTATATTCAGGGAAGAACCAGGGAAATAAACTATAATTAAACTTCTCAAAGGTACAGAGGATAAGTGATTCAATCCATGTATAATAGAGTACACATCGTGTAGTAGGGGTACATGCCATGTCCCTTGACCATGGGAATTTCCCGTCTATAATGGCTCATGTCATCAAACCATGTCTGTGTAGTAGTACATGCCATGTAGGCATCCAATGTACTTAACCCATGTGCCAATACACATCTTATCTTGTGTACTTGGTCCAACCCATGTTCATGCAGGGGAGTACACGCTGTGTAGGATGGATGTGTAGTACACCTTGTGTCAGTGTACTTTCCAAGGTACATTACAAGTATCCGAGGAGGGATCACATGTCGTGTAGACTAGGAAACACAATGTGTGATACCTATCTCCTAACCAAAAACATATCTGACACTCATGGGGGCCCACACACTGTGTAATCCCAGATTAAACATTGTGTGATGGAGGATTTTATAGAATCCATGGTTAATTCTCTGATCAACTTCTCCAATGCTCCATCCACCATTCCGACCACATCTCACTAAGAAATTAAAAGGTGATTGTCTCCCATGACATTCTGTCACTGATCCACCACTTCAGGTCCCTCAATCTACTTGGAAAACATGATAGTCTCCATTCATCGCTGCACACCGAAGAATGTGAAATCGACACCAGCCATTGTTCAATCCACTGCCAAAACCACCATCACACCTATGTCCAGTCATAATGATTCCTGATATATTATTTTGGATCATTTCACCCAGAATTAGATGTGAAAAGATAGATCATTCAAAGAAACTTTAAACCATAAGGAATAATAGAGAACATCATGAAGAATAGTGAATCAGGGGAGGAAAAAAAAACCCAAACAAGAGTAAATAAACTCAATAAATGTTTGTACTGATCTTGGTTTGCTGTCATTATAATGATAAATGACCAAACCAACAATCAAAAAGAAAAATCTCCCTATAAATCCCAACAATAAACCCATCCCACTTAACGATCGATCCGCTGGATAATCAGTTCGTTAACTGGTTCCCGTTCTTCATGAAAGTCAAGAACATGGAAAATAAATAATTGAAACTCATTCCCTACATCAATTCGGTTCAATTTATGATGAATAATTATTTGTTGTCATTGTCATTGACAATATTTGTTGAACCCAAGGTGCATCAATCCTTTATTTTCAACTTTGTCGTCATTTGTTTGAGAGAATTCTATAGAGGTAACAACTCTCCATTTGTTACATGGGTATGTGGATAACCATATATTTCCAATATAATAATCTATTTAAATATGAAATAGTCATTGCATCAAACAAACATAATAAAATAATTTTATTCAATTATTTTATTCATTTCCATGCCTGTGGTGACTTTTCTAAAAACAACCTACACTGACCAATGTTAAGTCGCACTTAGGGTAAAACCACCATTCTAAACTCAACCAATCGCTCAGATTTATAATATAGGCACCTGTTTAGGAGTTATTAAACATTTTCAGGAAAACCAAATATGGGTTATATTTAATATATTTATTATATATCAAACATTTATTATAGGCATATCGATCCTTGAAATATCATGCCGTCATAGTTCCTAGTCTAAAAAATAATCCATATAATATTTAAAAACAATACATGAAAAATATGTGACATTACATTCTCCCCACTTTGGTGCTCTACATCCCTGAAAATCCAAAACAATGGATACCCAAAAATATGGGGGTACTGAGCACGAATATGAGCCTCCTGGTCCCAAGTGATCTCTTAGAGATTTATAGGATGTCACTAGACACACACCAAAGGAATAAATCACCCAAAAAGTATCCTATCTTTCCGATCCTTGATCTCCACTGGGTACTCAGCAAAAGTCTCTCCTTCCTTGATATCCATCTCTCCCCAGTCGATAACGTTTAATGGGTCATGCATGTACCTCCTCAACTGTGACATGTGGATGACATTGTGTACCCAGACTAACTAAAGAAGTATAGGAAAGCGATATTCCATTTTTTCAACCCTATGCAGTATTTTGAAAGGGTCGATGAACCTAAGAGATAGATTTCCACCCCAGCCAAATATTTTCAATCCATGTCATGGTGAAACCCGTAATAACACATGATCTCCTTCCTCAAACTCCAAGTTCCTTCATTTCCAGTAATCATAAGACTTTTGACATATCTATGTAGTATTAATTTTCTCATGGATTATTTTCAACATCTCTATTGTATCTTGAACCAACTCTATAACCATGAGTGATGAATATACTAGGTCATTCCAACAAAGTGGGGACCTTAGGGTCTCCCATATAAATCCTCAAATGGAGCCATATCAATGGTGGAATGGTAGCTATTTTTTTATTCAAACTCCACCAGTGGTAGGTGATCCTCCCAACTATGAACAAATCCCAACATGCAATCTCACAGAATGTCCAAAAGAACCTGAATGGTCCGCTCAATATGGTAGTTATTTTGTGGGTTAAACATTGTTCTCAAGCATAACTGGGTCCCAAATGTGTCCTGTAATCTCTTCCACAACCGAGATGTAAAGCGATCATCATGATCCGGAATAATACTTAATGTAAATCCATGGATCCAGAATATCTCTTGAACATAGAAGCTTCCCAAGCACTCTACTGAACTATGTTCTCTGATATCTAAAGAGTGGGATGACTTGCTGAGTTAGTCTATAATTAACCAAATGGAATTATGTCCTCTAGACATACATGTTAAGACATTCATGAAATCCCACTTTCATTTTGGAACCTCAAGGGGTTGGTTCAAACCTGTTGGAAGTTATTTCTAACCCTTTACTTGCTGATAAGTAAGGTATCAAAAGACAAACCCTTAACACCTTTCATCATCTCTATACAGTAGAATTTATTTTTTAGGTCTCCGTACATATTTTACACACCTATATGTACCACCAAAGTTGACTTATGAAACGCTCTCATAATCTCCTACCATGACGCCACTGGCACCATCATGCGTCCTCTAAAAAGAATGAAAATATACCCACCTTTAGAATTTCCATCAGGAGAATTCCCTATAGATATATGAGCATGTAGGGTCCCACAATCAATATCCCCTAGCCATGGCTCCCTGAATTTCTGTAAGAGTGGAGGGGTGATGACCATTGATTGGTAGTAAGCCACTACATCTCCATTCACAATGGATTACTGTAATGAGGCCAACTTCTCTGACTCACCATTAAAAAACCAAGAACTAGATCTCATACTGAGAGAATCTTCTACCATATTCCCCTTCCCATGAGTGTATATAAGTTTGAAGCTATTATCATGGAGGAACTCTAGCCATCACCTCTGTCTCAAGTTAAGATTTTCTGATAGAAGATATACTTGAGAGTCTTGTGATCAGAGGAGATGATAAACCACTCACCCATTAGGTAGTGTCACCACATCTTCAAAGTTAATACTACTGCTACAAACTCAAGAGTGTGGGTCACTTTGTTTTTCTAATCTGGTCTCAACTGGCATAAAACATTGGCAATAACCATTTTCCTTTGTAATAAGACACAACCAAGCCTGGTTCATGATGAATCGTAGAACAATACATACTTGAAATCTTCCTCTGGAAATCTCATGATTTTAGAGCTCTTCAAACTCTTCCTCAAATACTAAAAATCCTTCTAGAACTTCTCTGTTCACATGAAAGGATGCCCCTTTCGATTCAAAACTGTCATGGGTGCTGATACTCTGGAGAAACTAGGTATTAATCTTCAGTAATAGCTTTCCAACCTAAGGAATATTCTCAACTCCATCATGATATTAGGTTTCTCCCATGCTAACACTGCTTAGACCTTGGATAGGTCCACTCCCACTCCATTCATTGAGATAATTTGTCCCAGAAAGTATACTGCCTGAATCTAGAACTAACATTTCGAGAATTTTTTATAAAGATGGTGATCCTAGAGTATATCCAGAACTATCCTTAAGTGTCTCATGTTCTCATCCTGAGATGCTAAGTACACAAGGATATCATCGTTTAAGACTACCAAGAACCTATCTAAGAAAGGATGGAATATACAGTTCATGATTCCCATGAACACTACTGGGGAATTATTCACACCAAAGGGAATTGAAAAGTACTCATAGTGACCATAGTGACATTCGAATGATATCTTCTATATATCCTCATCCCGTAATCGTAGTTGGTGATAGTCTGACCTGACATCAACCTTTGAGAACCATCAAAATCCTCTCAAATGATTAAAGTGTCCATCGATCCTCAGTAGTGGATACTTATTATTCATAGTCACCTGATTCAAGCACTAATATTCCACAAAAAAAAATCATGCTTCTATCCAATTTATTTTCGAACAAAAATGGGAATGCCCATGGTGAAGCACTGGGTCTCACAAAATTTTTCCTTTGAAATTCCTACAATAACACCATCATCTTGAAAAGATCTACAGGAGCCATACGATATGGTGTTGAAAATATCGATGTAAAACTAGGGTGTGTATCAATGCATAACTCTATGTCTCGTTGGGGGGGGGGGGGGGGTAAACCCAAAACATCTTTAGGAAAGACTTACTCATACTTCACCACCACTATAGAAAATTGGAAAGTCATAACATCCTTTGTACCAAGTATTAAGATATCTAAATAATAATTAATCAGTTGCACCATCCCATGTATGAGTCCATCCTATACTTTCTAGGTTTCCTTTCTACTGAAAAAGGAAAATATAGTTCCATCATTGCAAAAACACCACACCCTTCGCTTAAAACAGTCAATCTGGGCATGAAATTTAAATAACCAAACCATACCATTAATGATTTCAAAAGGACTAGACACTGATACCAAGAGGTTTCAACTGAAACTCTCACCTACAAGGGCCAGGTCCCACTATTGGCATAGGTGCGTGAACACTAAGTCTTCTCCAATATGAGTCTCCAAGAGTAAGGGTCGATTCAACGGTTCAATCAGAACCTCTAGGTCTCATACAAGGTATGTGAAAAGAAAATAATTACTAGAACCTATTTCTATTAGTAATATAGCTAAATTATAAAAGACACATATCATACCTTGAATAATTCATAGATCCCCTTGGTCATAAGACTCGACTTCCTACAGCTCTCCCCACCCCTGTCCTCTGGCTCCCTGGGCCGGGCGTGGACCACCCGAGGGTGGTGGTGTTAACAAGTAGAAACATCGACCATATCATATTTCTCTCCATGATCCTCTCCCTCATATTCCACCATATTAATATTCCTACTCCTTCTATTGTCTCTCCCTTAGTGGTCCATCTATAGTCTCTTTGTCAGTTGTATAGAGGGTCCGATAATCTCGGGCGAGGTGTCTCCTACTGTCACATGAGCAACATCACCTCTCTCTAGGCTGAATAGACCCACCCTGTGAGCCCTAAGATACATATCCAATATCCTGGTAACTCTTCCTAAAACTTGTTTCACGTCAAGGTCCTTGAGGCTAACATTGGATCGCTACTACCAAGGTCTCCGCTCATTCTTTTCCCACTACTCACTATCACCCACTGTATACGCTTATCCAAGAAGATTTCAACCACCAAAGATCTCTCAACCACCCAAAAATAAGTAGGAATGAATAGTGGGATAACACCGAATCATATGTCTCTAAAAAGACCTCACTCAAAGGTCCGATCCTTGAAGAACTGATCTTGAAGCATATCCATGGAGTACTAGGAATTGTTAGTAAACCTCGATGACTAATCAACCACTGACGTGATGCCCTACTAGAGTTGTATAATCTCATGGATACATACATACCTCAGGGTAGCTAGTGATAAATCCTCTATAAAGAGGATCCTGAACTCTTTTAATGAAATAACTACCTCATCATAAGTCTGGGTAACCAAACTCCACCATCACCCAAATAAGCCGTGAAGAAGGCTCGACATCAGGACCACCTTCTGATCTGTTGGTATCCTAACTAGATGGAAATATCAAGTCACCACCTCAATCTATTCCTCATACACATGTGGGACATGATCATATAGAAACATGAGGGTTCTTTGACACTAAAAATCATGAATCACACTAATCCTGCACACCTCATCCACTGGTACTTTGGGTACCACAAGATGATCAACATGTGGTAGTATGGATGGTGCACCACCTGGAAGTAACATCTCAAGAACTAGTCCCTTTATCGAAGACTTGTCATTGAGGGGGTCATCATCATAATCAAGCTTCTTAATCCTAGACGGTATATGTTGTGGAGGCATCCTGAAAGTGAACAATATATACCATGGTTAATGAGTATATCTGGAGAGCTAAATCAAAAAGGACATGGAAATCATAACTCACTCATATATGATGTGTGTACCATTGTTTTCCTAAAACCAATGTTCTCATGTATGAAGTTGAAAATAATTTGATAAGAGTCTTGGTGTATGGATACATCCGTCGCCGCACCAACACTGGATTCCCTAGCCTGAAAGACCAACTTGAGACACTTAACACGATCTCCCCAAACCAATCTCACAAACTCCCAGTCCTAGATTAGAACCAAATACTTTGTTACTACTATTTCATGGAACATACCAGTGGGGAACATATATTGACTCCCCAAGACTACCTCCAATAGGCCAGGGGATGGTGACTAGCACCGAGTTAGAATATCACTAACAAGGGAGACATTTCCTATGCACATGTACTCACACACACATCTCCAATCCCACAAAATGATAAAATGTAAACAAAAATAACTAAAAAAAATTGAATGAAAAAATTTATTTCCCATAACCAGAGTACGAAAGTTAGTAAATACAATTAAATTGGTCTAAATACAAGACCAACACAAAGTGTTTTCTAACAATTCCAACCTATAAGTAAAGGTACTGAGATAACTATAAAAAAATAGTAGGAACACGCTTCAGTATGTCTGGTATAAATGAGAACTATCCAGTCTTAGTCCGCCTAGGACTCCATCAAAAGATCGACCATCTTCACAAGACATGACATCTATGGGAAAATCCCATACATGGGTGAGTATTAAAATCCCTAATAGGACACCCCAAAACCAAAAAGCATAAAACAAAGGAAATAAAATCAGCACTACATAGGTATATGTATATAATACATATAACTTGAATATACTAATATTCTAAATAAATAAACATAGTCTATATTTAATCCACAACCATAGTATACCAAGACTAGGATTACAACTCAAAAATTTCATGAATCACTCATTTGGGAGAACAAAATCCGATTCTAATAGCACTGATGAAGTCTATCTGAGGGGTACTGCTTGTCGGGTCTCTTCTTTATAAGGATACACTAATAGTCCAAAGAGGATACAATACATATATGAGGATCACAACCAATTCCATGGGGTGATACCAACAACTTAATATTGATTAACCTTGCCATGTAGAGGATCGATGATCATGTAGTGTTGGTCATGTTGATAAAAATAACTCCACCTAGGGAATAAAGATGAATATAAGATCTAACTCTGAGCCTCCCTTTGGGATTCCATCAACTCTATCTAGGAATTACTAATGAAGGGATCATATTCATAGGAGTAGGAAGTTATGCACACCTACCTTCAGGGAAGAACAAGGGGAATGAACCGTAAAAAAACCTTTCTAAGATACAGAGTACAAGCAATTCAAGCCATGTATAAAAGAGAACACAACATGTAGTAGGGGTACACACTGTGTCCCTTGACCCTGGGTAATACCCATGTAAAATGGATTATGTCATCAAACCATGTCCATGTAATAGTATACACCGTGTAAGCATCCTGCGTACTCAACCAGTGTGCCAGTACAGAGCTTAGCCCATGTACTTGGTCCATCCTATGTCCAAGGGGTGGAGTACACATCGTGTAGGCTATCCGTGTAGTCCACCCCATGTTCATGTTCTTTCTAAGGTACACGTCAAGTATCCAGGGAGGGACCACACACCATGTATACTAGGCCACACACCATATAATACCTATATCCTACCTAAAACCCTAACCGCTCCTTAGGGGGGCCACACGCTGTGTAATCCCAGATTACATGACCTGTGATATATGATATTATAGAGTCCATGGTTTACACTCCAGTCATATTATCTGTCACTCTGGCCATAATTATAACTGCGTCTCACTAAGAAATTTATCAGGGATCCTCTCCCAAGCCTTGTTGTCACCAATATACCACTTCCAGGCCCTTGATCTTCTTGGTATACAATATTGTCACCATTATTAGTTGCACACTGAAGAACATGAAATCAATACTAACCATCATTCGATTCACTTACATAAACACCATAACACATCCATCGAGTCATACTGGTTCCAGATCTGTAGTTTTGGATTGTTGGTCCAAGAATCAGATGTGCAACGATCGATCGTTCAAAGAACCATCAAACCACAGGTAAAATTGAAGAAATTCACAAAGAACAATGAATCAAAGGAGAAAAGAACAAATATGAACAGGTGGTACAAACCTCAATCGATGTTAATTTTGATCTTGGTTCATTTAAATTATAATGATAAATGAACAAATAAAAAATCATGAAGAAAAATCTCATAACAAATCCTGTAAATAAACCCATCCCGTATAAAAAAATATCCGCGAGCCAATATATATAGTGATAAGTTTGTGTTCATTATAGAAACCAAGAACATTGAAAAGAAAAAAAATAAATGTCACTCCCTGCCTCAATTTTGTTTTATCATTGATGAAGAGAGATCTTTTTTTGTCACCGTTTAAAATTTTCTTCAAATCCAAGGTGCGTCGATCCTTGATTTGCAACCCCGTATTCATTCGTTCGAGTGAATTCTACCAAGGTCCTCTCTAAAGACTCTGGAGATGTTAAAAGATTATATGACTATCCATGGATTTTTTAACTTAAGTATTTACTTCAAGATGAAATAGTCATTGCATAAAAAATGTAATAACATAATTTTATTCAATAATTTTATTCATTTTCATGCCCACGATGAATTTTCCACAAAAAAAACCACATTGGCCAATGTTAAGTGGTACGTGGAGTACGCCTTTCATTATAAACTCAAAGGTTCCCTTATATTTCTAATCTGAGAACCCATTTCATAGTTATTCTACTTTTTTAGGAAAACCATGCACATGTGCTATTTAATATATTTTAAACATTTATTCCGGGCATACCCCGCCATGGAAATGCATGTTGTCTCAGCACCTAGTCTAAAAAATAATCCATATAATATTTAAAAATAATATATAGAAAATCCAATACATTACAAAAATTCATCTATACAGACTTAAAGTAAAATGAGATTTTATAAACCTATAGTAGAATCAACTAAAAGAAGACTAGGGTTTGAAAATTATACCTCCCTTATTTCTTAGGTTAAACCATAATTATTTACTAAATCATTAATATATAAATAATGGATTGAGGTTATAGATGATGATTTAAACAAAATTTAAAATAATTCTATTTGAGATGTTTCCCAAGACCCAATAATAAAAATTTCATTCTAAAAAAATGGGGTTTTATGAAGAAAATAAATGATTAAGAAAAAGTTTTCAAAAATAAGTCTAGACATGTATGTAAAGGATACTCTAAATTTGAAGTTGTAGATTTATAATAAACCTTAATTAATATTATAATATTTTATTTTATAATAATATTTTTTACTATGGAAGTATAAATAAAATATTAAATATACCAAATGGATTTTAAATATTCCCTTTTAAATTGTGTTCTTAAATAAGGGATTTATATCGAGAAGCCTGCTTATTCTATTCATGATGACTATGGAACAAGAGTGTGAAAATATAAAAAAACTATAAATATTAGAAAAATACCCAAGGACATGAAATTAATCTCTAGATAAATTCTTAATGGAAGTAAAATTTATTAATGGAAAATGGGAAAACAACCAATATGTCAATAAAATACATATATGTACACTTATTGTAATTGTATATGTTTCTGATATCATTTTTAGGTGACCATGGGAATCATTGTCCTGATTTTGAAAATCAAATGATTCAAAATTTTGAGATTTCCATGCTTGGTGATACGAGGTACTTCTTGGAATTACAAATGATAAAAAATGAATATTTTATTTTCTTATCCCAGGAGATGTATTCTAGAGAATGTTTGATGATGTTTGAGATAAATGAGTCAAATCCATTGTCTATACCAATTCAATTAGAGCTAAAATTGTTAAAAAATAATAGAGGAGAGAGTAAAAATAAAATATAATTATAAATATTGATTGTAATACTATATTATCTCACAACATATTGACCTGAAATTTTTTTCTATGAGAATTTGTGATAAATATGAAAGTGTCCCAAATGAGTTTCATTTTATGGATTCAAAAATATTCCTTATATATGACATGAAACTATGAGTTCTGGGATGATTTAAATGCAGGTAAATAATTTGAATCTATTTGGGTTTAAAGATGTCTATCTGGTTGGTTATTTTGATGATAAAAGTTTCACTTTGGGAGGAATTTTCCTTTCAGAAGATAACTATGTGAGTTGATACTACATGAAATAGAACTCAGTCACATCAAGTACTATTTATGTATAATTCATTGCTTATACTATTAATTGCACTCAAATTATTTGAAAGAAGATAAAAATGAATTATTTTTGGGTTAATATTGAAATAAATCTTAGAATTTATTATTATATTTGAATTTATATAAGCCTATATAAAAATATTTCACAACCCTCATGGTCTAAGAAGATAGATATCAGATACAACTTCATTAAAATGATGTTGTATAATGGAGATATCAAACTAGAATTTATTCCTACCAAAGATGAGTTGGATGATATTTTGACTAAGGATACCCCTAATTATATATTTTTGTACTTGATGCTATGTATTGGTGTTTGAACCCTTTTATATAATTAAGAATCTTTAGTAGGACCCCTAATAACAGTTGGATTCTTTTTCAAAGGGGTAGAAGTAACTATATGACTCTTTGATTAAAATACATTGTGTGTTCATCTCTATCCTTATATTTTAACGGTTGTGTTTAATTTTTAAAGGGGTAGTTTTATTAAAAAGGTGAGTGCATGGATTAAATAGAATATCATTTAATCACTTCTAAAAAAAATTCTTATCACCGAGAGATAAAGTTCTCTAAAAACACTACTCTTACCTATGAAGTGGTTTCAAGATGTTTTTATTTTTAGCATGGTTAATGATTTTGTGTTTCATTCATGATAATCTATGTTTTGAGATGATTTTATGAAATATTTTAATAGTTTGATAACAAATCCAAATGGGGGGGGGGGGTATTGAAGCGCCATTATGTTTTTTGAGGATGTTTTCATTGTTTTCAACATTACATGATAATTATATTGTGTTTTTTTGAGAAGTTCCCATTATAAGTTTAGAATTTGATTGATTTTTTTTGGATTATTTTGATTCATTTGAAGAAGTAAGATTTATTTTTCAGTTTAAGAAGATCATATAAATTTATAAGTCTTATTATATGAATAATAAATAATAATTTGACATGTGACTTCACTTTATGACTTTAGAAGAATTTAATATGACTTGGTGATCATTTCATATGACTTATAAATATATTATGTTTTTGAGGCTATGAGAATACGAAATTTTCACATGAATTTTTTGAGCTATATAACTTCTATGTAACTATAAGACTTTCATGTCTTACAAAAGGAGAAGCATATGAATTTTCATCATACAACTTTAGTGGATCATAATACTCTAGTGTATAACACAACCCATTTGAATATTCATAATAAATTGTATAAATTTAATGATTATATGAATTATAAATTCATATGATAAACTAAAATATAATGAGTTTCCAAAATTTACAATTCTGAAGAAAAGGGGAATAAAATTCAGAAGATTCTTTTCACTATTCTCCAATGAATAAAACATAAAAATGGAGGTTAAGATTCTATCTGAGATAAAAATAGATCTAAAAATTAAAAAATGTAGTTATGAAGGCATTGAACTGGGAAGATGAATATGGCCACGATATAGTGAAATCTATTTCATTGGGAATGTTGATAATCATGGTTACAAAATGAGTAAACTATGAGGACCACACTATATTAGCGATGGGTTTTTATGAGACAATAATCAATGAGAATCAACAAGTTGTTTATACCATGGTGTATTCCATGGTGAAAATATTAATGTCTCACATGGGAGTGGGTTCTGGAAGTGAAAATGATAAAAGCCATTATGTGGTGCATGTTAAGTTGGTGTTTCAAATAACAATTTTACCAATGAGAAATGGTTATATAGTATATTCAATGGAGAAAGTCAGGGTAACTATTTGGGAATCCATAATGGTAAGGACCATGCCTTGACATGTAATTGTCATCTGTTTAAGTAATGCTGAAGGTAAAAGGGCCACATTATGAATATATAATATATAATGGTCTAAAATGTTGAAACGTTTTTAATTACACATGAATACATAATGGTTGATCTGGATTTATAAAAAATAGAAATGTACCATACATAAGTTTTTTCTTTAACTATGATATATAAGGGTTATAACCTAAATGTAAGGATTCTACCTTTGTCATTTGTGATGAAGGGTTATTCACATTGTGAGAATGATATCACCGGATGATTATAGGAATCAAAATGTGTTGTTCATACTGTGAATATGGATGCTAGTCCATGAAGTTTAAGATTCTTTATGTTTATAAAAATCATACAAGATCACATGATGAAGTTTTATATAATGTTATAATGCAATTTGCAGTTCAGGAAGGAAAAAATATATCATTCCTTAAAGAATGTTTCCATTTTTCGATATGTAAAATAAAACTAATTTTAATATAATTTATGACTCAAAATTATTAAGAAGGATTGATAGTTTTTTAATGATTATTAACTACCTATTTTAATATTTATAGGAAAGATTCCCTTAGAGGTAATTCAATGGATGAATTTGAATTAGTATAAGTTAGAATTTGATTGAAATTTAAATTTTAAATTTAGATTTCAAAATTCTAGGATATATTATAAATCATTGTATAAAAGAACAAAAGAGAAAAGAGGAGTTAATAAAGTATTTATGGAAGTTGGAAAGGAAAGTAAATTACCTCTAAAATTTATTGAATATAAGGCATTAAGTAGTGAAGTGTGATTATATTTAATTCTATTGACGATCAGTCTTGGAAATGAATATTTTTTTTGTACATATCAGTGAAGAATAAAAAGTGAAGATCCAATAATTAAGGAGAAAACCAATTACAGTTTGGTGTTATATCATCAATAGTTATATTTTATTATTTTATCAATGTTTAAATTATAGTTTTTTCAATAATATCACAAATTATTTTGTGGAAGGGATATATAGGCCATATACCTTGGATGATAAGTGAGATTCTTCTCAAGACTATAATAAAATACTTATGAATTTGTGATTATTTCTCATATCAATACATGTTGTATATGTTCTCCTTTGATATATCCTTGTTCGAGAAAATGAAGTAAAATATATATGTATATATTTCATTATTTTTCTGCATTTGGTTGTAATTTTGTGTGATCATAATGATAGATTCAAGGTGCATGTTCAAATGTGAGTATAATATATAGTTAAATTTGAGATATAATAAATTTCAAGACACCATAATTCACCACCCTAATAGGTTGTATAATGGGTCTTTAGTTTACAGAAACTTATGTATTATTTTTTTAATTATTCTTAAAGAGTTCTAGAATATAAAATTTAACTTAGTATATTAAATGAAATATTCACTTTGTCATTATATAATGTAAAATGAATAAATTTATATTTTGATATAAATTTTAATGATAATTGACCTCTAAAAGTATGAATTTTATTTATACCAAATAAATGTTTTATGTGTACTATTATAGGCTGTGGTGAAATCTTAAGTTTTTCATGAGAATGATTCTTTTATCAGGAAACAAAATATTATCACGAGGCAGAAAATGAGTTTTTCTTACTATATGAATGATGAGGTATACCACAAGGAGTGTCATATACTATGTTTTAGAATACTGGTGGTGAATTGTTCATATTTAGAGTCCCCACCACCTGAGGTTGGCGAGATACCTTGCCTGATAACTTTTATAATTTTATACCATTATTACACAAGCCTTGAGGTTTAGCTAATTAGGGTGTGGTTCGATATGTTATTGATCATGTCATTGGTTGGAGCTTAACCAAGATGGTATTTTTCCTTTCAGAAGGAGAGTATAAAATTTGGGACCTTTATTGAGATATAATGAGGAAGTGTTCAATTTCACCTATACAGTATATATATTGTGCTTATCTATTAAAAGGTAGGGGAATATGATGTGCTCATCCATTTAGCTGAATGAAATTGAAAGTATTCATTGACCTTGTCAGTTTAACTCTGGATAATGATAACACATGAGTTGTCTATATGGGATTGTCATAATCTATGCCCCATGGTCACTATATGTATTAATAAAATTGATCATACAAAAATAAATGCTCACATAAGATTCCATGATTGGATATTGGTATATAGATACATGTGTTTAATGAAGATCACACCAGATCCCTTTTTATCTTGAGTAGATTTAATGACTTGATAGAGGTTGATATTTTCTTACATTTGTGGATTCTAGTATTAATTTTTTTAACAATAAAAAGTCTAGTGGGGTTACATTTGTAGTTGATTTAATGGGGTTTGAGTTTGACTTAGATAATTGATCTAAAAATGTTTCATAATTAATCCAAAAGGACTTTTGGAAGCATATTCACAAGGTGTTATATATGATGTGATATATGGTGAAATATTTCCAACTTTTTTTTGAAATATATATTATAAATGAGTTTTGGATATTGTTTCAAAAGTTATTATATATGATATAATATAAGGTAAATTTACACAAAGCCTATGTGGATTTAGTGTAAGTGGGAGATTAATGGATATATACCCTAATTCTATACATGCATGGAATACATTTTGGCTATATCACATAATGCAATTTAGGTAATTAATAAGGTATGATTTACATGATGCAAAAATATTTTTAAAGATTTTTGGTTATATTATAGAAATATGATATATAGATATAAAATTTCACTACATGTATTTTCATGTTATATCAAATTACATTGTATAATTAACCTCATATCCTAGGACTAACATGGAAATGAAATGTTGTGTGACAATTTTTCTTCTTTATGAAAATTGATATTATAATTCAATGTTCCATATGATGAAACATTCCATAGGTTGATGTATTCATGTAATAGTGGAAAGAATAGGTCAAGTGGAATTTACTCATGCTTTGTAAGGAATTGGTATTCCACCCATGTGAACATAAGTCCACACACCTTTTTTGGTTTTAAAATAATCTAATATAATGAAAAAACCATGAAATATAGAAATTGAATTTAAATGAAAATATATATTCATCAAAAATAAAAAATGGAACTGTTTTATTTTCATCAAATTAAGTGGTGGGTATACCCCAATCTCTTAAAATATAATATAGAAGTTCAATTGAGAAAAATATTTCTTGAAAACCTTTATGGTAAAAAATATAGTAAAATATTATATTCACAGTTGAATAATATAAGTCAATGGTCTAATATAAAAAAGAAAAACTGAATTTCATCGGATTCTATTTTATTTTTTCATTATTAAAAATAGATATCATGTGAGTAATTACCATAATAAATTAGAGTTCTGATACATACTAAATTAGAAATAAATGACCATATACGGTAAATAAAATAAATAATTGATAAAATTAAATTGAAAATATGAAAGGGAGTTTCAAAAATATATGGTGAATTTATAATTTATAATTGAATTGAAAAAAAATTAAATGCCACAAATTTTTCCCACTGTAATAACCTGCGGTCAGGTCAAAGTTAAATTAGAAAACTTAATACTTCCCATTTTATATAGAAAAATGTTTAATGATCTTCCATTTGTAAAACTAATTAACGATCATGATTAAAGTAAATAAACCTTCATATAATTTGGAAGAAATTAATCAATAGTATGAATGAAAATAATACTGAAAGGAAATTACATAAAACTTCTACACGAGGCACTGGTATATTTTCTTCCATCATACAAAATTTACAATGTAACACCATATCCTCATGATATAAAAAATGAAAAAAATAAATGATTCCATACTAACCATTATGTTGATATATGCATTTATACTGATATTCCATCCCATAGTTAGAGATATTGTTTGAAAACTGAGATTCACAACCTAGGGTTCCTATTTCAATTTTCAGTATGGTGAGGAACAAAATGGTGCACCTTCACGATCAATGTGAGATGGAGGATGTGTAGCCCGGAGGTGGAAAAAATAGGTGTAGGTGGGAAGCTATAATGTGGAAGAAGGTATCTTGAAGGTGTAGGAGAAGGTGGAGGCAGGTAGCTAGAATGTGGAGTCGGGTAGCTGGAAGGCGAAGGTGGGGATTTATAGTGGGAAACAAAGATTTACACAGGAGGAAAGTCTAAAAAAGGGATTCCAAGAGTAAGGAGTAGGGAATGATGGGTGGGGGAGGAGATGAGGAAGTGTAATGGAACAAGGATTGGCATGAGGGAGCATAGCGAGCTGATATGGGAGACCAGGATGGGGAGATAGAGGATTAATAGGGAAGGGGGAAATGTGAGGGTAGTGGAGGAGAATACACATGGATTTGGATCCACGAATCATAGTAAGAATAATAGATGTGTAAATTGACGACACTCAAGGATTTTCCTCAATTATTATATATGAGAGATTAATTTCATTCAATGGTTGCATGTGAGATTTCCCAACTCTTGGATGATTGACTCTTTCCCCTAGCAATCACTTTATCCTACTTTTTTCCCTTAGAGATGATAGCATGTCATGGAATGTATGAGGATCTATCCCATGAAATGGGTGATTCATCTCACTCTATGGATATACTATAGATAGGGAAACCCATTGGGTTATATTTATTGATCTTCCTCATCCTCATAATATTAAGATAGTTATTGTTTCTATCAATGGTTTACTATATGAAAACTATATTGTTTTTTGTAGTATCCAAGTTTTGGGTTTCATGCATGCTAATTCTGGACTATATGATTATTTAATCAACAATTTTGTATAGATTACCTCTTAATAATTCATATAAATCCCATCAGGCCACACATATTTTTGATATCAATGTATAATATAACATTTTGACATTTTATTTATAAAATAAATAAAATTGAAGGAATAATTCCTTTATTATGTCACAATGAAAGTGAATCTTAATAATTATAGAAAATTTAAATCTCAATATTTTAATAATTATTTTATGTACATTGGGTTTATTTTAGAACATCCAGTCTCCCATATTCATACATAATTTTTTTGCTAAATCATTGATAAAACACCTCTATTTTATTTCCATACTATTGATAACAATAAAAAATATTTTTAGCTCTATATGGGGTCATGGAATATTTTATACATTGACATTAATATGAATAAATTTTTTTTTGAAGTATATGTTCTGATCAATCCCCAAAAATATAAAAAATAGGGCCTAAAATGGGGAAGCATATATATATATATAGGATATTATGAAGACCCTCCTTTTTAATATATTATTTTTAACATAATTCCTTAAGAAAATGTTATATTAAAAATGTCGAAGAACCTTTTGAGGTTTAGTGTCTTGTAAACTAGGTATATAATAAATGGAGTTTATAAGGAAAACATAAACATAAAATTTATTGAATCCACTTAAGATACTCCTTTATTATTCTATCTTAGTCTACCTCAATGCAAGTGATTTTCTGAGGACATACATTAATATTAAAGGGTGAGCATATATCCTAAAAAGGGATATAAAAAAGGAATTGAACATGAATGCTCATAATGAATAATAAATTAGAAATACCACAAGAAAATAATAATAAGTAAATGAATCATAAAATGGAAATGTGGTTATAACCTAAAAATGAAACATTCATAAGCATATCACCATGGTTTAATACCAAGGTATCTTAAACCATATTACTGAGGTTATTCACCAAGGTATCATAAAACATGACATTTGTAGATATTAATAATTTACCTAATGAATTGAAGAAATATCATGGAAAAAACTTTATATGTATTATTTCATGTGTTCTACATAGTTCATAATAAAACATTTCATCAGTAACATATGGAAAAAACGAACTAGTTTTATATAAAATCATCAAGTACATAAATGTTTAAAGAATTGAAATTTACATCTTTTTTAACCCTAAAGAAGGGAATGTATATGTCACATATATAAATACCAAATAATTTAATTATAATTACATATATATTAATACTATTTAATTAAAATAGGGTTGGGTATTCAAAACATAAAAAGAGAAGCATGGAAAATCAAAGAGTTCAATAACATAATAGGTATACAATGTAATTTATAGAAGGTGATAAATGATAGATGAGGAAGTATATCATTGATATAAAATCATTTGGATAGTAATGGAAGGATAATAAGTTCATGATACCATAATAACTTTTGAATTAGAAGGATTACTACAAAGGAAGTACTTGGATAAAAAAGATGTAGATAACCCCTTACCTTCTGGGATAACTTCTTAAATCTTGAGGAGAGTATATTAAAACATTATAAACTCCATGGAATGGATATAGAGAGGGATAATTTGGGAAAATTCATGCTTAATGTCTTGTTAGTGAAATAAATGGGGTGGATAACTAGTTATTTATAGGAAAGTTGGGAGGGTTTTTTATTAATATTTAAATTCAGGACTTGGAAATCTTGGTTATGGAAAATGTGAAAACATTGGAGTACCCATAGTTTTGGATCATGGTTAAAGAAATTAAGAAGGTCATTTTTTAAATATTTGAATTTAAGAAATAAACTTCAATATTTTATGTTACATTTGGAAAGAGAAGTCAATGTTTCCACAAAAAATGTTTTTAAAAACATAATTTTCACTTTAGACTCTGGAAATTTGTTTATAGTTTTGAAAAATAATTGTAATTCATTTAAATACTATATATTAATAAAATAAATTATTTTTGTTCATATATTAAATGGTATTAATTATTACATCATTATTACATATTTATGAAGTCATAAAACATACAGAAAACACAAAACTGTATTTTTACAGTTCGTTGAAAAATAAAACATTTTAGAAAATTATAAATATTTCATTGTAACCTAATTTTTACTAGATAATTTCATATATAACGTTTCCTTTATCAAAATAATTCTCTAAAGATGATAAATTTATCTTTTAAATAAAAATCCTTATTTATTTAAATGTAAAAGTTTTTTCAACATAGTAAAATTTCAAACCCTTATAAAAATTACCTAGGAAATTGTAAAATTATATTATCATTTATACTTAAATAAATAATGTTTTATTAGACCAATTCATTAAAATACCTTTCATTTAGAATTCCTAAATTTATAATAAAATTCTATATATTTTATAAAAATAAAATCATGTTTTATTTTTATTCAAAAGGCTATTTATCATATTTCTTTTTCGTTTATGTGTAATTTGTTAACCAAAATAACAATGAAAATGAAGTTTAAGAATCAATTATTTTATTTATAAAAAAACTACACTTTTTTAATACTATGTTCTAAATACATAAACTCTTACAACACCAACATACACTATAAGGGTAAAGTGTGTCGTGGTGGTACTTTCATGGGGTGGCTCAAATGACATTGACCTAGTGGAGACATAAACTAAATTGAACTTCTCCCACATTTGATTCTTCTTGAGCCTTAATTGTTGAATATCTAATTGAGATTGGTTGAGGGAACTCCTATGACTCTACCTCCCTCCCATGTTTTGATAAATTGGTTTTAAAATTCATGATCCTAATGGTCGAGGCTATCATTTCACCCTTCTACATCAATTAACTCTTCTCATTACCATTTATAAACACTATAATAGGGGGGAAAAGACTCTTGGATGGTTCTAATTTTGATGTCTGTTTCTTCTTTCAATTTTGGATCCAGTTAAGGCCTTGGTACTTGTTTGGTTTTCAATGTGTCATTGTAATGGGTTTCTCCTTTTCCCAGTCTTCAAAAATAGATCTTTATTTTTTCAATCAAAGGGGGTTGTCCCCTCATTTTAAATAAAAATTAGAAATAGTAATTCTAATTGTAATTTTTTTTACCAATGATCATAATTCCCAATGGCTAGGTAACAATCATATCATAATGGAAAATTTTACTTTTTATACCATATATATAATCCACCATTATCATACATCAGAATCCAATGCTTTTCTTAAAAAGGTTTTATACATCCCTTGAAGATGCCTATAATGTTCCCAAATTTTCTATTTTTTTAAATTTTTTTATGGTAGGTTCGATCATCATTTGAGAATTCAATTTTATGGATTTTTTAGGGTGTACATTTATTTTTATCTATCTTTATTGTTTCAAGCTATAATTATCAATATTAATTCATGTTATGTGATGTTATTATGAAATGTGATAGTATTTCCATGTTATCATAATAAAAAAAATTATAAAACAATGGTTTTTAACATCATAAAGGATTATTTTGGTCCATTACATTCTCCCCGATTAAGAAATTTCATCCTCAAAATTTGTATCATACTTAAAAAAATTGGGGGGGGGGGGTATTTATACTTTATCAGTTCTCCAGGATCCCAAGTGGCTTCTTTGAAATTTTTATTTCTCCACAAGAGTTTCACGAGTTGATTTTTATTTTCCTTTAATACATGTTATAGTTTATCAAGAATCTAGATTAGTTCTTCTTCATTTGATAGATCATGTTCCAATTCCATTCCATTTGGGTCTAGTACATGTGTTGGGTCTAACATAATCATTTTTAACATGGACACATGGAAGACGTCATGTACATTGTATAGATTTAGAGGTAGTGATAAACAATAGGCAACTTATCCAACATACTCTAGAATCTAAAATGGTTTAATGTACTATAGAATTATTATTCCCTTCTTTCTGAACATCATAACGCATTTACATAGTGAAATTTTGAGGAATACGTGATCCTATACATGAAATGATAATTCATCCCTTTTTATTAGGTAATATAACTATTTCTTCAATTCTCAACATTCTTGATATGTTTTTGGATCACTTGTATCCTACCTATAATTTCTTTCACAATTTATAGTCCCAATATATATCCTTCAACAACTTCATCCCAGAATGTTTGAGTTCGACACATCTTCACATAGAGTGATTCATAAGGATCTATTTTAATACTTGAGTGAAAATGTTGTTATAGGAGAATTATAAAAGTGGAAGATGTTGATATGAACTCCATTTAAAATTAAGTCAACTAGACCATAACATGTATTCCAATGTTTTAATAGTCCTCTTAGATTGCCCATTTTTTTATGGATGATAGGATGGCTATGGTTTACTTTATTATTCATAGCTTATTGAAGGATCCTCCAAAACATAGAAGAAAATATTAGATCATTATCTAAAACAATTGATAGTGGATCCCCATGAAGTCTCACCAGTTTCTGAATATATGGATGATGAATGCAGTCAAGTAATATATCTTCTCATATGGTGATAAAATGGGAATACTTTTATAATATAACAATTATTTTCTATATATTATTTTTTCCTTTGGATGTACTCATCATTCCAATAAAAAATTATATAGTGGTGCTGTCCCACTTCTATATTGGTATGGGTGGTGTTCGTAGCACTACATTATCTAGTTTACAATCAAAATTCACTTTCTTACATAACAAGAATCTTACAGTATAATCAATAATTTCCATTTCCGTGTTATCCCACCAATAATGATCTCACATGTCTCTATAAATTTTGGTTCTTTAGGGATGTATACAGAATAAAAATCTATAAGCTTAATACATCAATAATTTATTTAACTCTGTATCATATGGGATATATAGCCTGGTACCAAACCTATGTATTCCTTCTTGAACAACAAAGAACTAAAAAAGATATCAAATTTTCACATATTTTATCTTCTTTTATAAGTTAGTATCATCTATTTACGAGTTATTTATATTTTCCAATAATAATGGTTGGGAAACAATGTAGGATACGATTTATGATTTCCCTTCCCTTAAGATTTCCATGTTTATATTACCAAGTCATTGATCAATGGATCTCCATAAATCTTCATCATCTTAAGAAATATATTGTATTTTATGCACAATGTATCAATGACCTTTTTAATTATCTTTGGTGATAATGGATAGAAAAATTAGAGTCCATAATTTAGAGACCTAGTTTTTTTCCTTGTAAGAGTTTGATATATTTCTATATATATTTCCACAGTTAGGAATTGATAAGGTATGCGATTATGAGGCCATGTGTGCCCAGAATTAATTTTATAAAAATATTAAATATATATTTTATTGTGCACATGGTTAATTAATCAATATGGTATAAATTTTAAACGGTTGATCAAATAAAAAAACCAAGACCACGGTTGAGTTCGAAAAATGGTGTTTTTTTCTAGGCATGACATAATGTTAGTTGGAGTTGGATATTCAGACACCTAACTCATTGGTGATGCGTTTAAGAGGATTAATTAATTAATTAAATTCATTTAACCTAAACCAAAATGTATAACCATTCATTGTTATGGAATTTTGACCAGGTTTGGCCTCAAAATATCTGGACTTCTCTGGCGAGAGATTCTTCCACCTCCCTTCGACAAACCCATTGGATAGTGCTGAAAAAATGTTAGATCGAATAAGATCAGGATGAAACAAAGTATCAGCTTCTATCAAATTGTTGGAAGATGTGTTCTTCACCAGTGATTGATCCAAAACATAGTTATGACTCTTATTTTGAGATTTTATGACTTGGATTAAATGTTTGAGAATATCAAATGTGGTTTTTAAATATTCTCCTTTTTGAAACCTTTGTATGTGACCACAAACAATAATTTTAAATTGGTTTCAATTGTTTTCTAATTTTAACTATCCATTATTGATCGACTATCCCATAATTCTTATCCTAGATCAATTAAAACTTGATTTTTTTTCTTTTCTTCTTTATTATTTATTTTCTTCACCGATTGGACCCATTGGTCATAGTTTGACTTTTATTGGGAGGTACCAAGCTCAATCAGATCCCTTTATACTCATAAGATTGAACAAATGACAATGGTTTTGTGTGTGAAGCATAGATCCAAGATCATTATGAACCAATGATGTTTGATTTGTTTGTTAGAGAACATATCATGATTGAATAGAGGTGAGACAGTGATCAGAATGATCGATGAAACCCTCACAATGAGCAGAGGATGTTTCATGGTGAGAAATGAATATATTTTATGAAACATGTATAGATCCACCTATTTGGCCTTATATGGTACCAGATTTGATGTGGCATGACTATATTCGAATCGTGAAGACCAAATTTGGAAATATTGATTTTTTTGAAAAATCGTGACTATAAGCCATGTTAAATGAAGAACACATGGAATGTAGCCTCCCTCCGCAGTAGTGATAGGGTTTTGAAAAAACTAAGGATGACACGACATGCAGTTCTTCTTCACATGCCATGTATCTCTTCCCCAATTGGACAACCCATGTGGTGGATCGCATAGGTGGGGGTCCATGTAAAAGTACACAGACAACAATTGAGTACACGAGAAACATCCCATTTGAAGCCACAACCATGTACCAATGTACATGGACATGGGGTTTGAGAATATAAACATGGACAGAAACACATATCCCAGTCCCTAGATAGGCTGGACATGCCGTGTAGTCCACCTACATGGAATGTTCTCCTACTTTGTTGGGAGATGTGTACTGGCCAGAGACATGGTAAGGCTATGAAGTGGCACCACATGTCGTGTGTTCCCCCTAATACATCATGTTCAACTTGATATCCTTTTAGGAATCTTGGAATTACTATATCACCTTCATTGGACTTATAAGTTTTCATGGGATTAGTCCATCCTCAGTGTTTTTCTGCATAGAACATGACGGTTCCCTCAGTAGCATCTTTTGATATATGATGTAAAATATTCAGAGCTCAACACTTTATTAGGTGACACTTGACAATGATAGTGATTAGGCCGGATCACTAGAGACTTTTATGGGTATTACTATTCAATAGGGATGGGTAGTGGAGTTTCATGATAGCTTCTTCTAGGCTTTACTCTCTAATGAATATTGGAATTCGAGTTCATCAATTTTATTATTCAGGGCATAAACCTCCAGTAGTATTGGGATGTGGAGTTCCCTGATGTTACTCTTCTAGGAATTACCCTATAGTAGGGCTGAACAGTTGAGTTCAACAATGGATTCTTTTGGGTGTTACCCTCTAGAAGGTTTGGTAATTGGAGTTCCATAAAGATTCATTCCAGGTATTACCCACTAGAGGGGTAGGGCAGTGGAGTTCCCTATGACATTCCCAAGCATTACCCTCCAGCAGGGCTGGGTAGTGGAGTTTCATGGTGACTATCAAAGTTGTACCCTTCTATTATACTAGTGAATTAGATCTTTACCTAGAGTGGTGGGCCCTCAACTATGTGACACAGTGATGAGGCATGATTTAACGTATCCTTGGACTCATGAGGAAGAGAAATTCTTTCCCCATTGAGGCACGTTCTTTTGACATGATGAAAACCGTGTGGGTGAGTTAGTGCTGACCAAATAGGATAGTATCAAGGTGTTGGGATTGAATTTCTTATACTTGTGTGTTCATGGTATATGAGTGGGATGCTGGGAATCACTGATAAACTCCTTTTAGAACCATTGGATACTCTTATTCTAGGGCTAGCTTATGAGATGGAGATCCCCTACTCTCTCGTTTGGGTATCTTTGAATGATCATGTGTTTATATATATATATATATAATTTCTTCTAGATTCAAACCTGGGATTAGGTACTCTACTTCCAGGAGATTAAATGATGCGTGGGGTATGAAATGTGATTTAAATGTTTTTATCTTCTCATGTTCAGATGAGTCTACTATCTTACTATAGGCAGCGAAGGCTCGATGTGTAGTTTATCTAACCACTGTGTTTATCCCCTTTGTGTTTGGATGATATTACTTTTACTCTTGGTTGGGTTGAGCTATACTGTTTCACTGTAACTTATTCTATATACTACCTTCCTCTTCAGTTTTATCTCTAACTTCTCCCTCATCACCCTTTTAGGGTGTTCTAATAGGAATGTATATACTCACCGCTTCATGGGATTTTCCCACGCGTGCCATGTATTTTGCAGACGATGGATAGGTCGACTGTGACTATAGAAGAGTTAAGGGATACTGGGTTCTTGGACTGTGTACGATAGTCATAGTCTGGGATTCAAGAGCTGGGCTCTCTCAGATCTTTAGGAATTTCTAGTTTTCTATCATGTTGTGACACATTTATTTTTGGGAGTGTATTTTTACCCTTTAATTTTCAATATGTGTTACCATACCATTGTACCATCTAGAGGTTCATGGATATTTGGTTCACTTTATAGCAGGGTTTCATCATTTCTACTTTCCATATGAACTTTTTCATTGAGTTGGATGTGTGCATGTGAATAGGTTCCTAAGAAAAGGCATAATCGAGTTAGTTATGTATTCGACTCTTCTCAACACCCCTTGGCCTATGGAGGTGAGCATGGGGTAGTTGCGGCTTGATCCCCGACATGGGTTGGGTCATGAAATATTGATATCAGAGCAAGTTTATTCCTTTGGATATTGTTCGGATGCTTCCCCTTAAGATAATTAGTTCGATTTAGGGAAAAATTGTCATAGTGTCTTAAGTACAGCTCTTAGGCTAGTGTGTCTAGTGTGGTATAGGCATTCTACATATCTATTCACCGAGACCTTGACTATATACTTGTCGAATCGGTATACTGAGGCATTTTTTGGAGGGATCAATGGTACATGCATCATATAGGATTGATTCTTTGAATTTACTTCTTGATTAATCTCCTCATTATCATTGATATATATATATATATATTATCATTTGACTATGTTACTTCTTGATAACTTTCAGGATGCCTCCACGATTACAACCAACTAGGATACAAGATATGGTTCTTGCTGACAACCATATGAGTGACGAGGTCTTAGTTTAGGGTCCATCATGTGACGCACTTCCTCTAGGTGGGAAGGTAGCAACACCTCCACCTATTGATCAGTAGATAGTCCTATTATATTAGGCTGAGGACGTGCACAGGCTGAGTGAATTCTATGAGTTCTAGCATCAGAGACCACTAATGTTCCACAGGGAGTCTGATCCTCAGGTAGTAGATGATTGGATAGATTTTGTGGCCCATATATTCAGGTTTATTGGACTATATGGACCAGGTGGTGGCACTAGTAGATGGAATATTCCACAGAGTAGTTGGGAATTGGTGGATCCTTGTTACATAGATTCATGATGAGTTGACAATCTTGTGGGATGACTTCCAACAACTATTCCAGGAGGAGTACTATCCCTACTGATTATGATCAGTATGGATCGAGGAGCTTCTGGTGCTTCATTAGGGAGGGATAATAGTGGATTAGTGTATAGAGAGGTTCACTGACCTTACACATTACTCCCATGAAATGATCTGGGATGGATACTTCCAAGTATGAAAGTTTTATCAGGGACTCTGTAGAGAGATTAAAGTCAGTGTTGTGACATTGTGCGTCCCCACCTATACAGGGGTGCTAGAGCAGGAACTTTTGACAAAGATTTTTCTGTTGGAGGCATGCCAAATAGTGGGAGTTGGCAATGGGTGAAACAGGTTTTAGTCATCGACAATAGCTAGCAGACACCAAGCGCTTGGATATAAAAGTAGGAGAACCGTTCTTGAGAAAGATCATAAACATGGTCAAATAGGGCCAATAAAGCATAGAGAAATAGAGTATCATAGAGAGGGGAAATTATTTTCTTGTGATAGGATATGTTACATGGCATGTGAATGCCTGACCAGATGTACTGAGTAGCCCAAGAATATAGTTGATGAATTTCCAGGGTAGAGGAAACACCGTGATAAGGAATCTCCTAGGTGTAGACATGGTGGTACCTAAGGAGATGTAGTTGGTAGATAAGGAGTAGTTTCAGGTGGTGGATGGAACTATGAGATCATTCCCCCATCATTACCAGGTGACCCACATCAGACTTAGAGAGCTGGCATCTAGGGTTGTGGATAACTGCAGGCTTTAGAGGATCATGACCCCACAATGAACAATATAATCATAGGTATGATCTGTGTTGGTTATACTATTGCATCAGTACTAGTAGACATATTTTATAGTCATTATTTTTTCTCTCTACTTCTGGTTCGAGAGCTGGAGATCCTATTTGAGGCACTAACACAACCACTCTGTCTTGATGTTCTTATAGGGAACACTTCTTCTGTGTCTTTCATCTACTGGCAGTGCGAGGTATCACTTGGTGGATAGAGGTTAACATGATACCTTTTGGTCATCATGATGGAACCTTATGAAATCATCATGGGTATAGATTTGTTATTTTTGGTCCAAGCCTAGAGTGAATGTCACCACAAAATAGTCAAATGCCTATGCACTGATGAGACGAGATTCATCTTCTCTGGTGAGAAACATCTAATGGAAGAGCAATTGGGTTTGATGAGTAGGGGAATGTATCCCATTACCCATAAGTTATAAATTATAGTCCTTGGTTTAAAAGACTCTTCAGAAATTTGGGTTCCTTCACTTGTGTAGGATGGTATGGATGTATTCCTCGTGGATGTTTTGGGACAACCTCTAAGGCGGGAGATGGATTTTTTCAATGAATTGTATCCATGGATATGGCAGATATATTTGACAAAATATCAGATAGAACTTACCAAGCTCCAAGAGTTACAACTACAGTTGGAGGACCTTTGAGAGAAAGGTTTCATCAGACCTAGTGTGTCCCATAGGGCAGCTCTAGTGTTGTCTGTGAAAATGGTGGAAGAGAGGTTGAAAATTTATGTGGATTATCATCACCTAAACTGAGAAATGATAAATTAAAAGTGCCCATTTTTGAGGATTGAAGACCTCTTTCACCATTTTTGAGGCATGATATGGTCCTTGAAGATCAATCTCAGGTCCTAATACGACCTTTTTAGGGTTTAAAAGGATAATATTCTAAAGTTGGTATTCCGATGACAGTACATACACTATGAGTTCCTAGTGATTCCCTTTGTTTTGAAAAATTCCCACACTGTTTTTATGGATTTGGTGAAAAAGATCTTCTTATTATACTTGGACTATTTTTTTTTGTCTTCACCGACAAAATACTCTTCTAATCTATATCAGAGGAGGAGGATGCAAAGCACTCGAGGGAAGTTCTTTATTTTCTTTGAGAGGATGAGATTTATGGAATTATCTAAAAGTGATTGTTCTAGATACAAGAGATTCACATTATATATAATTTCATTCCTAAAAAAGGTTTATCTGTGGATCCAGCAAAGATCAAGTCATTTATGTCTTGGGATCTTACCAAGAGTGTGTCAATAGTGCATATATTTATTGGTTTTTAGGGGTACTATAGGGGGTTTATGAAAACATTCTCCATATTTTCATCCCCTATGACCACCCTGACGTGGAAATGGAATCCTTTTACCTACCTTGAGCAGTTCTAGAGGGCCTTTGAGGAGTTGAGGCTGAGGATGAAGAGCTCTCTAGAGTTGAGACTACCATAGGAAGGTGTTGAGTTCATAGTGTATTGTGATTTCTCAAAAGCTGGTATCGGTTGTGTATTGATGCCATGTCAGGCAGTCAGCACATATGGGTTGATGCATTTGAGACACCATGAGAGGAACTATAAAACTCATGAACTATATCTAGCAGTGGTATTCTCTTACCTAAGGACATGGAAGCACTATCTTTTGGGATATTAATTTTTGGTTTACTTAGACCACCAAAGTCTCAGGTGCGACTTCCCTTAGAGAGACCAGAACTTGAGACAACGATGTTGGGTTGAGTTCCAGCAAGACTATGACTTCAAGATAGTTTGAAATTCTTGGAAGGGAAATATTGTAGAAAATTACCTTATAAATAATTCCCAATATTTCTTAGTGTGGGAAGCTTTAGAGTAGTTAGCTTCCCTACAACTGACCTTGAGGAAGTGGGAGGGTACAACCTTACTTCAGTTGATGGTGCTGACTCCTTTGCTTCTCAAGAATCTGAGAGATTTCCAACTGGGATACATAAACATCGAGGTCATATGTGATCAGTTATCAACATATGACACACAATATGGATATTATGAATTAGGGAATCATGAAATCTTGTTCCAGGGGAGAAAAATGGTTCCAGTCACGTTGTGGGAGGAGGTGATGTAGGAGTTCTACACTTATCCTCTAGTTTTAAATACCGATGTGGGAAATTTGTACAGTGATATTCAGTGAAAGTTTTGGTGGTCCAAAATGAGATGTAGAATAGTTGTGTTTATCTAAGTACCTCACTTATCAATAGGTGAAGGCCGGGCCCCAAGTTCCAGTCAGTTTGTTGCATCCCTTTGAGATCTCGGAGTATAAATGGGATAGAATACCTATAGACTTTGTTACAGGGATTATATGCACATCGACAGGCCATGATGCCATCTGGGTGATAGTTGACCAACTCACAATGTTGGTTCACATCCTTGATATCAGGGAATATTTTTTAGGGAGTTTGGGGTAGTTGTACGTATGGGAGGTCATTCAACTTTCTGGGGTGCCCTCAATGATTGTCGTTGATCGTGATGGGTTGTTTACATCACAGTTGTGGAGATACCTATATGAAGAATTTGGGACCTAGATGTGTATGAGTGAAACATTTCACCCCTAGACCAATGGGAATAATGAGTGCACTATCTAGGTCCTAGAGGTTATGCTATGGGCTTGCATGTTTTACTTTATCCGGAGATGATAAGATCATCTTTCCTTGGTAGAGGTTGTGTACAACAAAAACTACCACTCTACCATTGACATGGGACCTTTTAATCCCTTGTATGAGAGACATTTTAGGTCACCCTTGTGCTATAAAATGATTTTAGATACATATCTGGTGGGACCAGAGTTAAGGTAGGAAATAATGGGGAAAGTATAGGTCATCTGTGAGTAGATGAGGATGGCCTAGAGAAAAAAAAATCTTATGTATACCATCACCATTGGACCATGTATTTCAATAAAGGATACCACACATTTTTGAGAGTCTCCCCATGATGAGGTGCGTGGAGGTTCTTCTAGGGAGTAAATTTACCCCCATGGTTCATCAAGATGTTTGAGATCATGCATAGGGTTGGAGAGGTTTCCTACTGCTTCGACCCACCCCAACAATTGGGAGCGGGAGAGCCAAGTGCAGGCTTAGTATCTTGATGTTTTTCCTAGTTTTTGTTTTTAGAGACAAAAATATTGGAGGAGGGAATAATGTATTAGCCTGATTTTTTCCTTATAAGACTTTGATATATTTCTGTATATATTTCAAGTGTTATCATCTGAGACAAAGTGAGATTTCATAGCCCAGTGTGCCCATAATTAATTTTATAAAAATATTAAAAATATTTTCTATTGTGCACTCACGGCTAATTAATGAAAATTGGATAACTCTTAAATAGTTTATCATATTAGAAATCCAAGACCATGGTTCAGTATGGAACATGGTGTTTACCCTAGGTGTGACATAAAGTGAGTCGACACGAGATGTTCAGACACCTCACTCGTTGGTGATGTGTTTAAGTGGATTAATAAATAAATTAAATTAATTTAACTTAAACTAAAATTTCTTTAAGTTATTATTATGAAATTTTGGCTAGGTTTGGCCTCACTATTTATGGAATTTTCCAGTGAGAGATTCAACCTCCTCCCTTTGATGAAACCCTTAGTGAACTACGAAGAAACATCAGATCAGATCAGACCAGGACGTAACGAATGTAGCAGCTCCTATCAATCCGTTGATAGACATGTTCTTCACCAATGATTGATCCAAAAAAGTGGTAGGACATGTATGTGGTAATTTTATTCATTGGATTAAATTTTTGAGAAGATTTAATGTCATTCTTTGATATGTGCCTTTGTGAAACCTTTGCATGTGACTGTATATAAGAACTTTAAATTTGTTTCAGTTTCCTTCAAATATGAACTGCCCATTCTTGATTCACTGTACAAGAATGATTAGACGAAATTTATTAAACTTTGGTTTTTGTTTCTTTTCTTCCATTTTCTTCACGTTCTTCACCAATTGGTCCTGTTGGTCCTGATTCAAATTTGTTGGGAGGTACTGAGCTCGATCAAATCCCCAGATATGTGGAAGATCGATGAAACGACAACAATTTAGTGAGAGAATCATAGATACAAAATTGTTACAGATCAATGATTATTTATTCCCCAGTTATAAGAGAAATTGGGGATGGATGGAGATGTGATGGTGAGCATAATGATCAACAAAACCCTCACGGTGAGCGGAGGCTAATTCATGGTGAGCAATGACCAGATTCTGAAATACATGGATAGATCCAATTATTTCAGCCATAGATGGTTCTAGATCTAAAACGACATGTCATTATTCAATGAGTAAAGAATAGATCATGAAATTTAGTGTCTCTAGAAAAATTGTGACTACACGTCATGTTCATTAAAGAACACATGGCATGTAGCCTCCCTCAGTGGTGATGCTAGTGCTTTGAAAAAATTAAGGCTGAAACAATGTGTAGTTATTCCTCACACACCATGTATATCTTCCCCTCTTAGACAACCCATATGGTGGACCAAATGGGTGGGGGTATATGTAAAAGTACAAATACAAAACTTGAGTACAAAAGAAATATCCCATGAATCCACATGTCATGTACCAAAGTACACATGCACGAGGTCCGAGTACATGGACACAACCAACAACAAACGACCTGGTATATAGATAGGTTGGAAAATCCAAGTAGTCCACTAACATGGCATGTTCTCCTACATGATTGGGAGCTGTGTTTCAGCCATAGATATGAATAGGCTGTGAAGTGGAGCCACAAACTATGTGGGCCTCCTCACACATCCTGTTCTACTTGATCTCCTTTGAGGAATATTCACACATTTGTATCTTTTTGGTTTGAACTCAGATTTTGGATTATGAGTCGCCTATTCTGAGTATTTTTCATCATAGAATTCGTTGGTTTCATCATTATCAGAATTTGAGATATTATGTAAACAATTATAAGCTTGACACCTTCTTAGGTGATGATCGATGACGACAATGATCGAGTTGGACCACCAGAGAATTTTGCAAGAATTACCATCCTGTAGGGCTGGGCAGTGGAGTTCCACAATGGATTCTTCTAGAAATTATCGTCCAATGGAGCTGGGCAGTGGAGTTCCCCAAAATTCTTCTTTTGGGAGTTACCCTTTAGCAGGGATAAACAATGGAGTTCCCCAATGATCTTCTTCTAGGCATTACCCCTCAGTTGGGCTGGGTAGTGGAGTTCCCCAATGTATTATTCTGGGCATTACCCTATAGTGGGGTAGGTAAATGGAGTTCCTTGATGATTATTTCTAGGAATTACCCTCCACTAGGGCTAGGAAGTGGAGTTTTCCGATGACATTCCTGAGCATAACCCTCCAGTAGGGGTGGGTAGTTGAGTTCCTCGGTAACAATCGAAGCAGGACCCTTCTATCGTACCAAGGCATGGGATCCGTACCTAGAGTTGTGTCCCCTTGACTATGTGGAATAATGACAAGATGTGGTTTGACTTAGCCTTGGACTCATGTGGAAGTGGAACACTTTACCCACTTAGATGTGTCCTTGTGATGTGACCAAAACAATGTGGGTGAGTCAGTGCTTCCCAAGGTGGATAGTATTAAGGTGTGATGATTTATTTCCTTAAATTTTTTTGTTCTGGTAATATGTGTGGGATTATGGGTATCATTGATGGACTCCAACTACCACAGATTTGGGTTTTCAGAGTGCCACCCCTTTAACAATGCTTTTTTAAGTAACGCTGATAAAGGGTATAATTCAAAAAATCATTAAAAGTTATAAAAAATAAAAATATAAAAATATATATATATTTAGATAAATATATTGATATTTAGATAAATATATTGATATTTATATAAATAATATATATATATTTAAGTTTTTTTAGATAAGGATAAATAGAAATTTAAACTTAATATATAAGATATTCAGTAAAAAAAGCTTATGAAATAATTTTAAAAATATTTTTAATTAATAATTTTGTTATTTTTATCGAATAATATTCATTTAATAATAATTTGAATATAAAATAAATATAAATATAAATAAATAAATAAATAAACAAAAGATCTAATATAAGTTGAAAAAATAACTCAAACTTCAAACAACCATAAATTTTGATCCTGGTGTCTGTTTAAGCTCTACCACATATCAAATTGAAACTTCGGATGAACGCTATGTCCTTATAAGTAGGGGGTCCTAGATTAATATTTTTTGAGGAAAAAAATTCCCCAAAGGCCTCCAAAACAAATTTTTTAGTCGGCGTACCCCAAGTTTTTAACATTTGATGGATTTTTAGGCTCATTTATTTGGGGTCTTTTTCCCCTTTTTTGGTGGGGAATAAATTTATTCATTGGTATTACATTAATATGGATATAATGGTTTTAAAATTTTAAAATTTTTATAAGTTTAATCTTATTTATAATCAAATATATAACAATATATACATATTTTTATATATTCACACCAAAAAATTTAATTTTATAAACAATTAATTTAACATGTTTACATATAAAATATATTTATTAATATATAAGCCTTATATAAATAAAAACTAATATTAATTTTATTTAAAGTATAAATTATGAATATTTATATACCTATATAATGTGTGTGTCTGTCTATATATATATATATATATTAGTGTGTCTGTGTTTTAGCAAGCTGATATATATTATCTATATATTCTAATATATAAATAGACATATTAATATATAATAATGTAAACAAATATAAATATGTATAATTATACTTAAATATACATATATATATAATATATATACATGTGATTTTATGTTTTATATATGTATGTATTTATTTATTTATACACACACAAAAAAACATATTTTATAAACATGCTTAAAAATAATCTTACAAATATATATTAATATATGAATAAATATATATTAATATATAAATAAACATACGAATAAAAAATATAACTATATATATATAAATAAATAGATATAAATAGATATTAATATATATATATATATATATTAATATAACTATATATATTAACATAACTATATATATATTAATATAAATAAATTTTAATATACGAATAAATATAACTATATATATATATATAAATAGATATATCACTAAACAGAGAACGAAGTAATATGAATGAGTGGTAAAGTGTCCAGTGTGCATGGAAGAGGTCTTGAGTTTTAATCTAAGGAGAGGCAGGGGCGCGCGCACAGGGGCAGGGGGGCTAGCGCTGTTACAGGGCTGGGGAGGGCACTGTTAAAGGCTGGTTGTCCAGGGTGGTCATGATTGAGGGGCTTTAGAGTCCTGTTTAGGGGGGGAGGGAGGGGTGGAGAGAGCTGTTGAAAGGGGGTGGAAGGTGTTGTTAAAAGGGGTCTCCAATTTTTTTTTAAATTTTTCTACATTTTTTGAATTTTATCAGCACTAAGATAAGGGCTGATAAATGCACTTTTTATCAGTTCTTTTTTTAGCACAGATAAAAGGGGACTTTATCAGCACTTTTCTAAGCACTGACAAAAGGGTCCCTCTTTATCTTCACTCTTATTAATAGTGCTATAAAAGCACTATTAAAAGCTATTTATAGTGCTGATAAAAGCTCTATCTATAGTAGTGTCTTTTTGGAACTGTTGGATTCCCTTCCTCTTAGGATGATCTATGAGATGGAGGTCCCCTACTATCTCATTTGGGTTTCTTTGTCTGAGTGTGTGTGTGTATATATATACATACATATTCTTTCTTCTATATTTACGCCTTGTATTTGTATACTCTCCTTCCAGGGGAGGTGAATATGTGTGGGTTATGCCACATTCTTTCTATGTTTATATTCTCATGGTTGGATGAGTCTACTCTCCTACTATAGGTGGAGAAGGCTCAATGGGTAGTTCATCTACCCATCGTGTTTAACCCCCTGTGTTTGGTTGAACTTAATTTCACTCTTTTTTGGGTTGAGTTGTACCCTTCCACAATACCCTATTCTATCTACTACATTCCTCTTTATTAATATTTTTTACTAATCCCCCTTCACCATTTCAGGGTGTTCTAATGGGTATGAATATACTCACTTATACATGGGATTTTCCCACATGTTTCGTGTCTTCTGTAGATGACAAATAGGTCGATCGTGACTATAGAAGAGCTTAGGGATACTGGGTGCTTGGACTACACAAAGTGGTCATAGATTAGGATTTAAGAGTTGATCTCTTATAGATGTTTACAATTTCCCATTTTTTATTTCATTTTGGGACACATTTCTGGTTGGGTGTGTATTTTACCGCTTAAATTTTCATTATACACTACCATGCCTTTATACTTTCTAGAGATCCATACATGATTGATTTATTTTATAGAAGGGTTTTATCTTTTCTACTTCCCCTATACACTTTTGCATTGAGTGTAATGTGTGGTTGTGCATAGGTTCTTAGAAAATGGCCTTGCCATGTTATTTATGCATTTGAAACTTTTCACCACCCCTTGGCCTATGGAGGCAGGCTTGGGGTAGTTGGGTTTGAGCCCCGACATGGGTCGGGTCATGGAACATAATAATTTTAATCATCTAATTTGTCTCATGCTCAGTTCCTTTTTTTTAAATATATATTTTAGACTCTATTGGCTAGTTTACATATAACACTTCTACCTATAAAGGCAGTGTCTCAATATCTATAATGTAAATACAACTATAGATAAATCCAAATCACGAGTAAGATAATTATATTCTAGGGGATTTTATTATCATGATGCATATTAAATCACCTTATAATTTTATATGAGTACACATCAAAGTCCCTTCAAGGATGGATCATTATAAATTAAAAAACCCTCCCAATTATAGGGGAAAGTTAGAATAGATGCATTAACCAACCAATCATTTTGTTCTTATAAATTTTCTTCACACTCCTCTATCCAGATAATGTTAACTCACTTTGAAGTTAACTTGGTTAGTGGATTACAAATCCATGAAAAGTTTTTCAAAAATATTATATTGTATGTTGCTAGACCTGGGAAACTAAAAATCTCAATTACTATTGTAGGACATGGCCACTATTTTATGACCTTTGAATTTGCTAGATCCATTGAGATTCCTTAAATAGTCACAGTGTGTCCAAATAATTTGATTGGTTGTAAACAGAACTCAAATTTACTGAATTAAAAAAAAGGATTATATTCCACAGGAGTGTGTATGATGATCCTTATATAATCCTCATAATCTTCATGAATTTTAAAAATAAGAAAGTATTTTTAATCAATATGACCAAAAATTTATCAAGGTAGTCCCAAAAGACTCTATTAATTAAATCCATAAATATAGTAGGAGATGTTTTAAATTAAATGGTAATAACAGAAAACTCATAATGTCTATATCTTATTCAAAAGTCCGTATTTGGGATATATTTTTTCATCTCCCTCAGTTGATGATACCTCGATCAGAGTTCAATATTGTAGAAGCATTTTTCACCAAAAGTCTAGTTGAACAAATCATAAATCCTTGAATGAGGGTATTTTTATTCACTATGACCCCATTATGTTCTCTATAATCAATTTATAACTAGAATGATCCATTATTAAACTTTACAAAGAGAACATTTGATCTCCAAAGAGACACAATTGGTTGAATTCGACAAATCTACAAAAGATATTTAAGTTTCTTATATATTATCTCCAACTCCACATATTCCATTCTATTTGGAGTCTCAGATATTATCTTTGATCTAGGTATGATTTCAATTGAAGAACATACCTCTCTTATTAGGAGAGGTATATGTAACTCTTCAAGAAATACATAAATGTATTTCTAAAAAATGGACACATCTCTTATCTTTTTTAATTTATCTTTCTACTACTTCTTCTTCTCCACCAATCATTTACATACATAATTAAATAGGATGTGATTCTTGGAAGGACTCAGGATGAGATATCTATTTTTTGAAGATAACTAGATTTTTAAAATTTAAGAAAATAGAAATTTACTTTATTTTAAAGTTAATATTGTAATTATACTTTTAAAACCAATCCATCATTGGTATTATGTAAAATTTCACCATTAGAATGAAAATTGGGTTTTAAAATAGATTATAATCACCAAAGTTAATAGGGGAATCTCTATAATTATTTTATTTTTGAATATTTCATCCAAGATTTTTTATCAATAACTCTACCACTAGTAGTTTAGGGATTACCTTTATGTTCTTTTCAAACATGAAAAAAATAATATAATACATCAAACCAGAATCAATCAATGTACCTGCTAGCATTGAGTGTATGAAGAGTGTACCTATCACAACATCAGTAGGATACTCAAATTAAACGTTTATGATTGAAAAATAATGGCCTTACTCCCATGTCAACTAGTGGGGTTGATGGTGGTTTACCCCTATTATCTTCTGATTTGGACATTTATTAGAAAAATTTCCATGCTCCCCACACTTGAAGCATTTCACAACAGCGTGTGCTAACACCATATTCACTATGTCATTGAAATTCAGATGACGGTGCTTAATATATATATGGAATCTTTAATATATATTTTCTTCTCTTCAACACTTGTATAACTTTATAATTCCTTGAATAAAATTCACCAAATTCTCCTTACAACATTTGTTGTACATGGGATATTTTAAATTATTCCCTATATAGATTAGTTAAAAAAATTATCCATTCTTCAATTATTATCATTCTTTATATAATCCCATTGGGAATATCTGAACTCTATTTCAAATTTTAGATCACACCATACCATATCTTCATAACTCCCAAAGTCTTAGTACAATGATTCTTTCCATAGATTGGGGTTTAGTCTGCAAAAGAATCAATTGATCTTCCCATTAGAATCAATGGTAAATATTGAAGCATATCACACAATCCTTGTAAATATCATCTCATAAATCCCAATTGACTCATTTTCCCTTTATTTCAACTTAAGGAATTCCCTATCTACCTTGGTTTAGAGAGTACAAGGGAAATACTTTTTTAAAGACTTCCCAGTCCATGGATTCCACCTCATCCCTTGGATTAGTGTTCTTGATCAGTATCCACTATTGATCATATTCTTCCCCTAGGAGATATACTTCCAACATAAATATATCTTTCATATAACAGTATAGTATACAAAATATCTATTCTAAAATTATTATACATTATTAAGCAATTATGTAAAGACCCTTAAATTTCAAGGAATTTTTTTTCTTAAATTCTTTGGGATTTTATGAGTATGTAGTTTCTGATGACACCTGATTATGAGGCCCGGTGTGCCCGAAATCAATTTCCGAAGTTTAGCTCAAGTACGTTCAGTGAACGAATGAGCGGGTTTTTTCTATCTTTTGAACTGATGCTCGGAATTGAAAACCTAGGGCACCGATGGAACCACAACGCTGATAATTGCTTAAGAGGAACTTTACCAATGAAGCGTTTGATTTGGAGGAGTTGTTAAAAAAAGTGGATTAAATAAAAAGTGAATAAAATTGTGTACAATTTTATTTATAATTCTAAGGTAGTTTTATCCTACATGGGGGAGTTAGGGTGGGACCCACTAACATCCTAACTACCCATGTGAGGATAAATGTGAGGTGGGGCCCGCACGAGCCCCAACCCTTCACATTCCTTAAAACCCCTAAAACCCCCCCATTTAAACCCCTTGTATTTAATTAAGTGACTCCTCTCCCCACTCTCCTACACTAATTCATGCCAACACACACTTAATCAATTAATTGAATTAAGTGTTTAAATTTTGTAATTTTAATGCATGGTATGTTTTAATAAAATAAGAGGAGCTTTATTTTTATTTGGGGTTGGATTGTTGTGTGGAGAATTGGAGGAGAGAGCTCTAGTTTCTTTTAAAGAACTTCTTCTTCAATGAAGAACGCCAACTCTCCGACGAAGAACGTCGACTCGGTGGCTCAGTTTCTCCATCCTCTTCTTCCTCCGCAACAAGGGAGGAGACACTGACGACGATGGGATTGACGCCATCATCCGAAACTCTTGACAACCGCAGACTTCCTTCGAGGTAGGGGTTGTCTTCTTTGTTTAAATTCCTGTTTATCTTTGTTCTCCGTCGATGTATGGTGGCCTGTTATCATCGTAACGGGAGGAGATCAGACTGCACAAACACGACCGATTCTCCTCCCCTTTTTTTGTTGATCTTCGTTGATGTTTGAGGTGAAGGCAGAGCGGTGCCGTTGCACCGCGTGGGGACAATGAAAACCACGGTAGGAGCGGGCCGCGACGGTAGTGCACGGCCCCGTCGCACCACGCCAGTGAGGCCGAAGGAGTACCGCGACCGGAGCGGGCCGCGGCGGTGGTGCACGGCGCCGTTGCGCCGCGCCGATGGGGCCGCGGCCAGAAGCGGGCCTTGGCGGAGGGGTGTGGCACCGTCGCGCCGCGCCGGAGAGAAGAGCCGCGACCTAAGGCCGCGGTGGACCAGCAGGGCCTATCGGGCTTGGTCGGCCACCGACACTCTAGGAGGCGGGACACCCGCGGGTCCCACAATAGCTCACAACTGGACGACCATTAAGGTCGGTCGTTACCCAAAATAGGGGGGTGTGTAACCCCCCTGACAGATTGCTAAGGCAAAACCCATGGGTCCACCGTTTCGAAAACAAGGGGGCGACACCCCCCATTTGCGCCCTGCGTGGCCAGCGCCGAGCTACGGCCGGCTTCTGAGCCGGGCCGCAGGCCGCATGGGCTGGGCCGCGCCTCGCCGGGCTGGGCCGCTCCAGCCGTGGGCTGGGCTGCGCCAGCCGAGGCAGGCCATGCCCAATCATGCCAGACCCGGACCCGGGTCGGGTCGACCCGGTTTGGGCCGTTCCAGGGGGTATTGGGCCGGGTCGGACCGGGCCCAGACCCCCTATTTTCGGGCCAGGTACATTCAGACGCCCATATCTTGGGCTACGGACCTCCGATCAACACACTTTCAGTTGAATAGGGATCCTTGGATCAAGGAGGTCGTTTCAGTATATTACACTCGAGGTTTCAATGAAGTTTGTGTATGGCTGGGTTGGTTCAAACACGATACCAACCGGGCCCTTGGAGCGGAAACACTTATAACTTAACAACAGGACATCTGAATGACGTGCCGTAAATTACATTGAATTCATCTTAGTGAGATGGTTCTTTTGACTTACTCTAGTCATGGTTTGGATGCAGTTGGAGTATGGCCGGGTTGGTTTTATCCTAAAAACCAACCGGGCCCCTCGGACGAAAAAGCCAATAACTCTCAGACCGGGCGTCCGATCGAAGCACCGTCTGTCTCATTCAGTTCCCATTGACGAGACGGAACTTTGTGACACATCAACTCTGGACTTCGAGATAGTTGATGTATTGAACCATTGGCTGGTGGATTGGACCCTCCCAAAATTGAGCATGCTATGTGCGGGAACCCTAGAGCTGGCTGCGACTGCGACAACGATGACGACTGTACTTGGATCCTAGGTGGGTTCGACATCGAGGAGGACTGTACTTGGATCCTACGTGGGTTCGATAGCAAGGACGACTGTACTTGGATCCTCTATGGGTTTGGCAGCGATGATGACTGTACTTGGATCCTACGTGGGTTCGACAATGATGGTTACTATACTTGGATCCTATGTGGGTTCGGCAGCGACGACTTCTATACTTGGATCCTACGTGGGTTCGGTAGAGAGGATGATTCAGAGGTTACATATAATCATCTCCACCACTCTTCGTGAGTATTATACCTATGTGAGATGAGTCTTGACTTTCAATCAATATCATCAATATGATTGAATTTCATTTCTGTGTGGATTGGGATGTGCTTTCCTGTGTGGACTGGGTTGTACTTGGGCTCATGAGTTGGAGCTGAACTGGAATTGATGACTTAGGTATAATTATGGGCATATACCTAAGTAGAGTTGGTTGATACTTCGTGTTTGTATCTTTCCTTTGTGGTTTATCCTTTGTGGATTCTGGGAGACCTTGGGGGGACTCAGGGTCCCTACTGAGTATCGTATACTGACCCCTGCACGAGCTATACCCACACTACGTTGTGTTGGTTGCAGACGAAAGACATCGCTGATCGTGGTTGAGGCTTGTGGAGCGGGACAGTATCCGGAGGTGGATTATCAGGCGGGACGTACGCAGAGCGGACGACCGGACCCAGGGAGATGAGGAGACCATCTCTACCCACCCTTCAAGTGGGATAGCCGGAGGACAACTCACTGGTTGTTGATTTACTTTACTACTGTTGTTCTTTCTTTTCAGTTGGGTTTTTATTCTGGCCCATTTACTTTTCATCACTTACTTTTGTACTCAGTTTACTTAGTTTTTACTTCATCTTGTGTACTCTGTTATGTTTGTTTACTTATATAAAGGAAATTCCTTCCCTTTTATTAGGATTTATGCCTTTGGTGCTAGTCGCTAGCCCCTGGCCTATGGAAGGCGGTCTTGGGGTAGTCACGACACGAGCCCTGAGGACGGGTCATGACAAATTGGTATTAGAGGTTTCGGTTCTACTGCAAAACTTAGGACTCAGATAATTTCTTCTGTGTAAAGAAATAGTGTTTAGGGTATTTAGTGCGGTTATCATTCCAGGGAGTCCAGTGTTGGTGTGGCGGCTGACGTATCCATACACCATGACTCTGACTTCTGATTTCCGACTCAGTGCATGAAAACATTGATTTCATGTGTGTTTTAAAAGTTTTCTTTGTGATTACTTTGTGTCAGCTCAAAAGGTATACTGTATTAACTATGGAGCACCTGTTTTTTTTCAGGATGTCTTCACAATGGCAGCCAGCTAGGGTTCTGAACTTTGTGAGAGATGGAAGCCCACCGAGCGACGAGGCCTCGGTGTAGGTCCCCATTATTGCGGAGGCACCGGCGGTACCTCTACCTGCCGAGCCACCGATGCCACCAGCCCCAGTAGTTGAGAGTGCGTGTTGCCTGATTGTACTGCATGAGTTTCAGCTTTAGAGGCCGCCCAGGTTCTATGGAGAGATGGACCCTCAAGAAGCCGAGGATTGGCTGGAGGCTATCGTTTGAGTCTTCATATTAGTAGGGACACCAGCTGAACTCATGGTGATCATTGCGGCGAGTCTCCTGCACGCAGCAGTAGGTAGATGGTGGAGCCTGATGCTCCAGGTGCACGACGAGGAATCCCTACTTTGGATGGAATTCGAGAGACTCTTTCGCTCAGAGTTCATTCCAGCCACCCTCCGTGCAGTGCGCATCCAGGAGTTACTACAGGTGTGGCAGGGTAGCATGACAGTAGCCCAGTACTCGGTGTGATTTACCGATCTCTAATGCTACTCGACGAACATGGTAAGAGACCCATTATTCCAGGCCCGGATCTTCGAGCAGGGACTGAGGCATGAGATCAGGGCTTCGATGATCTCCCTCAGTATTCCGACACAAGCAGGAGTACTGAAGCGAGCCCTTATTGTGGAGAGCTTTCTTGCTGAGCCTACACCAGTAGCGAGGCCTACCGCAGGGAAACACGTAGAGGAGTCTTATGCAGCCAGAAGTAGACAGATGTCATAGAGGTCCAAGAGGACCAGACCATCAGGTGGGCGACCTCAGGATACTGGTTCGGAGGTGCGGGGCACACCCAGCAGAGCCAGTCATACGAGAGGCAGGTAGTGCTATGCATGCGGTGGGTAGGGCCACATGGCTCATGACTGCCCGAACCTCCATGTAGAGGATCAATAGACGATTGATGGACCACCCTGGTAGAGGCATAGGTTCGACCGTGATAGTCCATAGGGAGCCGGTGGATGAGGCAGAGGAGCTGGCTGAGCAGTAGGTGGTGGACGGCGCTTCGGGGCTCTACCACCACCACCACCAGGAGGTCCACCTCGACCACATGGAGCTGGCGGACAGAGGCAGACTCAACTTCAGGTAGTGGAGGCTTACAACCATGGCGCACCTGAGATGATTCGAGGTACTATCTGTGTCTACTACACCATTGTTGTAGTTCTTATTGACACAGGAGCGAGTCACTCTTTCATTGCCACTTCCCTTATTCAGAGCTCAGAGATTCCGACGGAGTCGTTGGCTCGATCTTTACAGCTAGAGACTCCTATGGGAGTAGACTCGATGATTATGCACTGGTTCTGGCAGTGTTAGATTACTCTAGAAGGTGAGAGCTTCGGGTGAGATCTTCTTGTAGTGGCATCGAGTCCTTACAATGTCATCTTGGGTATGGATTGGTTATCTACAGTCCATGCTCAGATCGAATGTATTAGGCGCAAGGTGCGGTGTGTCCGCAACGATGGGAGTAGGTTCACCTTCACCGGTGATAAGGGAGCCTTTGCAGCACATGATGGACTTATGCAGAGGATAGGGCAGCCGATTACACATCAGTTCGCTAGTCTCATCCTTGGGGCTGTTGATGTGCAGAGTCCGAGTTTTCCTGTTTTGGTGGATCAGTACGCGAATGTTTTCCCTGATGATGTTCCAGGACTACCTCCTAGAAGAGAGGTAGACTTCTATATTGAACTTTACCCCGGTACAACCCCGATATCTACTCCAGCATATCGGATGGCTCTCGCTGAGCTTCGTGCGCTACGGGTACAGCTAGTGGACTTGCAGGGCAAGAGATTCATCCGACCTAGTGTTTCACCCTGGGCTTCTTTGATTTTGTTCGCCAAAAAGGCGGACGGGAGCTTGCGACTGTGTGTCGACTACCTTTGGTTGAACCAGGTGACCGTGAAGATCAAGAATCCACTTCTGAGGATTGGAAACCTCTTTGATCAGCTCAAGGGATCAAGGTGGTTCGCGAAGATAGACCTCAGGTCAGGCTATCATCAGCTCAGAGTTCGAGACGAGGATGTGTAGAAGATGACCTTCAGGTGTCGGTATGGCCACTATGAGTTCTTGGTTATGCCTTTCGGTATAACCAATGCTCTAGAAGTGTTCATGAGTCTCATGAATAGGATCTTCCAGCCTTACCTCAATCGATTTGTTGTAGTCTACATCAACGACATACTGATTTACTCGACTACTAAGGAGGAGCACGCCTACCACTTGCAGGTTCTACTGGACACACTCTGAGAGCACCAGCTTTATGGTAAGCTCTCGAAGTGTCAGTTCTGGATTCCGAGAGGTCTACTTCTTGGGGTACGTCATCTCTGAGGCGGGAGTTGTGGTGGATCCTGCGAAGATTGAGGCATTACTAGCTTGGGATCCACCCAAGAGCGTGACGACGGTACAGAGTTTCCTAGGTCTAGCTGGGTACTATCAAGGATTTGTGCCAGACTTTTCCAGAGTTGAAGCAACAATTTCATCTTTGATGAAGAAGGTTAAAACCTTCGTGTGGTCATATAGATGTTAGTAGATCTTCCAGGTGCTGAGACAGAGATTAACCAGTGCACCCATCTTGAGGCTACCGGAGGAGGGCGTAGGGTACGTAGTGTACTGCGATGCATCAGGGACCAGACTCGGGTGTGTCCTGATGCAGGAGTGGGCAGTGATCACCTATGGTTCACGATAGTTGAGGTAGCAAGAGCAGAACTACACTACCCATGACCTGGAGTTAGCAGTAGTGGTCTTCGCCTTGAAGATGTGGCGGAACTATCTGATGGGCGAGCGCTTTACAGTATACTATGATCACCAGAGTCTCGGGTACATATTCTCACAGAAGGACCTGAACATGAGACAGTGGTGATGGCTTGAGTTCCTTCAGGACTATGACTTTGAGATAGTCTATACTGCTGGGAAGGGGAACGTAGTAGCTAAAGCTCTCAGCAGGAGGTCAGGCATTCTGCTACTTGGAGAGGTGACAGAGAAGTTAGCTGCTTTGCAGATATCCTTCGTGGATAAGGATGGGGAAGCCTTTCTACAGTCACTCACAGTCACTCCTACACTACTCCAGCGGGTCAGGGAGGCACAACGTGGGGACATTGACTTTGAGACGCAACGTGCACAGATATCTTCAGGACAGACACCTGATGGATTTTCTATAGGAAGAGAGCACGTCATCATTTTCAGAGGACGTACCATGGTACCAGTTGCATTACAGGAGGAGGTGATGAGGTAGTTTCACACTTTCCCATTGGTGGTACATACAGGTGTAGCGAAGATGTACCAGGATTTCAGACGACATCACTAGTGGCTGGGTATGAAGAAGGCTGTGGCATAGTTCATTTCACGATGCCTCACGTGCCAGCAGGTGAAGGTGGAGCACCAGGTACTAGCAGGCTTGGTATAACCCTTAGAGGTCCCAGAGAGGAAGTAGGATGAGATATCTAGGGATTTCATGACAGGGATTCCACGTACTTCTAGAGGAGATGACTCCATCTGGGTGATCGTAGGCCGACTCACCAAGTCGGCCCACTTCTTACCTATCAGAGAGAAAGGCTCGGTGGAGGGCTTGGGAACCCTCTACATTCAAAAGATCGTACGGATTCATGGTGTTACATCATCTATCATCTCCGATCGAGACACTCTCTTCACTTCTCAGCTTTGGAAGGGGTTGTAGGAGGCATTTGGGACACATATACGCCTGAGAACCGCCTTTCACCCTCAGACGGATGGCCAGACGGAGAGGACCATTCAGACTCCTGAGGACATGCTCCATGCATGTGTCGTCGACTTTGGCCGCATCTGGGAGGATCATCTACCATTGGTGGAGTTTGAGTACAACAACAGTTACCACTCCACCATCAGGATGGCAGCATACGATTTATTGTACAGCCGACCTTGCAGACCCCCCCCCCCTGTGCTGGACAGACCCTGGGGAGTCTGTACACGTAGGACCAGAGATGGTCCAGGCTAAGATAGAGAAGGTGCAGATCATCCAAGAGTGGATGAGGACTTCACAGAGCCGATAGAATTCCTATGATGATAGGAGGCGGAGACCACTAGAGTTCTAGGATGGTGACCACATTTTATTATGGGTCTCACCTCGACGTGGACTACAGAGATTTGGACGGGGTGACAAGTTATCTCCGTGCTTCATCGGACCATTCCAGGTTCTCAGTAGGATAGGTGAGGTGGCTTATCACCTGGCTCTTCCACCTCAGTTGCACCGGGTGCACGACGTCTTCCACGTATCTCATCTGAGGAGATATGTGCATGACATGACTCATACCATTGATCACGGGGAGATGGACATCGATGATGTGGTGACATTTGCAGAGGTCCCGGTGGGGATCGAGGATCGACAAGAGTGCGTCCTATGTGGATGGTCGATTCCTCTAGTGCACATCAAGTGGAAGCACTGGAACCTCCAGGAGAGCACATGAGAGCGGGAGGCTCAGATGCATGCACAATACCCTCATTTGTTTCCCTAGTTTATTATGTAGCATTACGGGGACATATATATTTGAGGTGAGAGTAATGTAAAGACTCGTAAATTTCAAGTAATTTTTTTTAAAATTTTTGGAATTTTACGAGTACACAGTTTCTGACGGAACCTGATTCTGAGGCCCGGTGTGCCCAGAATCAATTTCCGAAGTTTAGCTCTAGTACGTTTAGCGAATGAATGAGTGGGGTTTTCTATCTTTTGAACCGGTGCTCGGAATTGAAATCCGAGGGCATCGATGGAACCGCAACGCCGATAATTTCTTAAGAGGACCTTTACTGATGATGCATTTTCTTTTGAGGAGTTGTTAAAAAAAGTGGATTAAATAAAAAGTGAATAAAATTGTGTACAATTTTATTTTATAATTCTAAGGTGGTTTTATCCTACATGGGGGAGTTAGGGTGGGACCCACTAACATCCTAACTACCCATGTGAGGATAAATGTGAGGTGGGGCCCGCACGAGCCCCAACCCTTCACATTCCCTAAAAACCCTTAAACCCCCCATTTAAACCCCTTGTATTTAATTAAGTGACTCCTCCTCTCCCCACTCTCCCACATTAATTCACGCCAACACACAATTAATCAATTAATTGAATTTTGTGTTTAAATTTTATAACCTGAATGCATGGCATGTTTTAATAATATAAGAGGATCCTTATTTTTATTTGGGGTTGGATTTTTGTGTGGAGAATTGGAGGAGAGATCTCTAGTACCTTTTGAAGAACTTCTTCTTCAATGAAGAACGCCAACTCTCCGACGAATAACATCGACTCGGCGACTCAGTTTCTCCATCCTCTTCTTCCTCCACGACAAGCGAGGAGACACCGACGACGATGGGATCGATTCCATCATCCGCAGCGCTTGACAACCGCAGACCTCGTTCGAGGTAGGGGTTGTATTATTTGTTTAAATTCCTGTTTATCTTTGTTCTCCATCGATGTATGGACACCAGTTATCATCGTAATGGGTGGAGATCGGACCGCACAAACATGAACAATTCTCCTCCCCCATTTTTTGTTGATCTTTGTTGATGTTTGAGGCGAAGGCGGCGTGGTGTCGTTGCACCGCGTGGTGAAGAAGAAAACCATAGCTAGAGCAGGCCACAGCGGTGGTGTGCGGCACCGTCGCACTGTGCCGATGAGGCCGAAGGGGGACCGCGGCCGTAGCGGGCCGTGGGGGTGGTGCGCGGCGCCGTCGCGCCATGCCGGTGAGGCCAAAGGAGGCCGCGGCCAGAAGAGGGCCGTGGAAGAGGGGTGCGGTGGCGGCGCGACACGCCGGAGAGAAGAGCCATTGCTTAAGGCCGCGACAGACCAGTAGGGCCAGCCAGGCTCGGCCGGCCACTGACGCTCCAGGAGGCGGGACCCCGGTGGGTCCCACGACAGCTCACAACCGGCCGACCATTAAGGCCGGCCATTACCCAAAACTAGGGGTGTGTGTAACCCCCCCGACATATTCGTAGGGCGGACGCCACGAGTCCGCCGTTTCAGAAACAAGGGGGCGGCGCCCCCCCTTTGCGCCCCGCTCATCCAGTGCCGAGCCACGGTTGGCTTCCGAGCTGGGCCGCAGGCCACATGGGCCGAGCCGGGATGAGCCCACCCGGGTCGGGCCGTGCCCAGCCGTGGGCCGGGCCGCGCCCATCCAGGCTGGGACGTGCCCAATCGGGCCGGACCCTGACCTGAGTCAGGTCAACCCGGTTTGGGCCAACCCAGGGGTTATTGGGCCGGGTCGGACTAGGCCCAGACCCCCGATTCTCGGGCCAGGTACGTTCAAACACATATATCAAGGGATACGAACCTCCGATCGACGCACCGTCAGTTTATTAGGGATCCTTGGATCAAGACGGTAGTTTCTATATATTACACATGAGGTTTAGACAATGTTTGCGTACGACTGGGTTGGTTCGAACGCGAAACTAACCGGACCCTTGGAGCAGAAACGCTTATAACTTAACGACCGGACGTCTGAATGACGTGCCGTCAATTACGTTGAATTCCTCTTAGTTATATGGTTCTTTTGGCTTACTCTACTTGAGGTTTGGATGTATATAGAGTACATTCGGGTTGGTTTTAGCCTAAAAACCATCCGGGCCCCTAGGAGGGAAAAACCAATAACTCTCAAGCCATGCGTCCGATTGACGTGCCGTCTATCGCGTTGAGTTCCTATTGATGAGATAGAACTTTTTTATACATCAACTCTGGATTTCATGACAATTGATGTATCGACCCCATGGATTGTGGAGTAGACCCTCCCGGAATCAAGCATACGGTGTGCGAGAACCCTAGAGCTGGCTGCGACTGCGACGACGATGATGACTGTACTTTGATCCTACGTGGGTTCGGCAGCGAGGACGACTGTACTTGGATCCTACGTGGGCTCGACAGGGAGGACGACTGTACTTGGATCCTCCATGGGTTCGGCAGTGATGACGGCTGTACTTGGATCCTACGTGGGTTCGGCAGCAATGGTTACTATCCTTGGATCCTATGTGGGTTTGGAAACGATGACTTCTATACTTGGATCCTACATGGGTTCGACAGAGAGGATGATTCAGAGGTTACATCTAATCATCTCCAACACTCTTCGTGAGTAGTATACCTATGTGAGCTGAGTCTTGACATTAAATCAATATCATCAATATGATTGACTTGCCTTCCTGTGTGGATTGAGATGTGCTTTCCTGTGTGGACTGGGTTGTACTTGGGCTCATGAGTTGGAGCCGAACTAGAATTGATGACTTAGGTATAAGTATGGGCATATACCTAAGTAGAGTTGGTTGATACTTTGTGTTTGTATCTTTATTTGTGGTTTATCCTTTGTGGATTATGGGAGACCTTCGGGGGACTCGGGGTCCCTACTGAGTATCGTATACTCACCCCTGTACGATCTATGCTTGCACTACGTTGTGTTGGATGCAGACGACAGACATCGCTGATTGTGATTGAGTCTTGTGGAGCAGGACAGTATCTGGTGGTGGAAAATCAGGCGGGACATACATGGAGTAGACGGCTGGACCCGAGGAGTTGAGGAGACCATCTGTACCCACCCTTCATGTGGGATAGCTGGAGGACAACTCAGTGGTTGCTTATTTACTTTACTGCTGCTGTTCTTTCTTTTCAGTAGTACTGTACTTTCAGTTGGGGTTGTATTATGGCCCATTTACTTTTTAGCACTTACTTTTGTACTCAGTTTACTTACTGTTTACTTCATCTTGTGTACTCTGTTGTGTTTGTTTACTTATATAAAGGCAATGCCTTCCCTTTTATCGGGATTTACGCCTTTGGTTCTAGTCACCAACCCCTGACCTATGGAAGGCGAGCTTAGGATAGTCACGGCACGGGCCCCTAGGACGGGTCGTGACAGATTAGTAGATCGAGGTTCCACTAAAAATAGGTAGTATTTGAAACATGAAGGATTGAATTTGTAGTTATTCCATCCTTGGTGAAGCTGAACACTCCACATGGTTTAGGTTGTTATTTGTGGTCTAAGTAAACTGATTCATCATAGTGATGATGTTTTCACCTCTTCCTTCCATCACATTAGGAGGACCATCATTGCACTATCCATTTCATCTGTTATTTACATGATTACTTCTATTTCATTCCATTTATATAGAATAATAAAACCTAATTGAGAAATTTATTACAATTTTAAATATTATAATATTTATAAAAGAAATATTAATTCTAAAAGTTTATAATATCATGCTTCTAGGATGATGTTATTCAATATTAATTAAAAAAGATTACATTATCTATATATACTTTATAATAGTTTTAAAAATCATTTGAATAACCAAAGAATATACCTTAGGAGTGTCAAACTAGGTGTGAAGAAAGATTGTTTTGTGCACTAGGTAATGATCAAATTAATACACAATCCTCTATTTTTTTGGGGTTATTATCCCTTCGTATAATTGTACTAGGGCCACATCTAATTGTAGTGTCTAGACACAGATTTTATTTCTTGGAAACCACTCAATTCATACTTCAACGGGATTTTAGGATATTTTATTATACATAATCTTATCCCTAGGGTGGTTAATAATGTTTTCTATTCCTAATTTTCCCAAATTACTAACAATTACTTTGATTCCAACTATAGATACCCACTTTTTTAATAGATTATTTTGAACATAATTCCTAAAAAAATATTACATTAAAAAAATTAAAGGATATTTTGAGGTTTAGTGTCTTAGAAATTAGGTGGATAATACATTGAGTATATAAGGAAAGCATAAACATAAACTTTATTTAATAATCATTAAACACTCCTCTAATATTGCATTCTAGTTCGCCTCAGTTTATGTGATTTCCTGGGGAGATACATCAATTGGAAAGGGTGAGCATAAATCCCAACAAGGGATAAAAAAGGAATGGAACATGAGTGAGCACCATAGATAAAGAATGAGTCATAACATGAGAACATAATTTGAAGTCGATGATGCATAAAAAAGAAATGTTACTATAACAAAAAAATGAGACATTCATAAGCATATGACCAAGGATTAATACTGAGGTTTCATAAAAAAGGGTAGTCACCAAGACATCATAAATCATGTCATATATAGAGATTAATTATTTATCTAGTGAGTTAGAAAACTATTAAGACACACCATTTATATGTATTTATTCATGTGTTCTATATAGATCATATGAAAAAATTTACTTAGCAACCTTATGAAAAAAAGATCAAGTTTCATATAAAATCATATAGTACATAAATATTTGATGACTTGAAATTTTTATCAATTTTAACCACAAAATGGGATATAGATTTCATAAAAGTGAATCCATAATAAACTAAGTATAATAATATAGATATGAATTTCCTTAAAATAAAATAGGGTCGAGTTTTAATAATATAAAAAGAGTGGCATGGAAAATCAATGGATGAATTTGACAACATAATGAGTTTACCAAGTGATTATAGAATGAGATTAATGAGATAAAATAGGGGAATTTAATTACTAGAAAAATATTTTGATATTAATGTAATGATCATAAGTTCATCAGAACATAATAACTTTGAAATTAAAAGTAGAACTATAAAGGAATTACTTGGATAAAAAGAAGAGGAAGAGAATCCATTATCTTCTAAGATAGATTCCTAAACCATGAGAAGAGTTCAATATAACCTTAAAAACATTTTAGAAAGAATAAAGTGAGGTAAAATGTTGGGAATGTTTTAATTAATGGCTTGGGAGTGAATGTAATTGGGTGGAGATGTGGGTATTTATAAAAAATGTGGGAGGGTTGTTATTTATTTTTAAATATGGAAAAATCGTTGTTGTGGAAATTGGAAAACCATTGGATAAACCATGGTTTTGGCTTATGATTTATTAAATTAAGAAGGTGGTTTTTGTATTATTAGAATTGTAGAACCTAAATAAAATATTTTATATTACGTTTTTATGGGAAGAAATTTTTTTTTCTAAATAATATTTTCCAAACCTTAATTTCCACATTAGAATTTGGAAATTTGTTCACAGGTTTTAAAAATTAATTTAATTAATTAAAATAAAATAAATTAATAATATAACTTATTTTTGGTCATGAATTTTGTTTTATTAGTTATTAATTCATTATAAAATATTTATGAGGTCATAAAACAAATAAAAAAAACAGTATTTTTTAATATTCACTAAAAATAAAGTATTTTAGGAAATTATAAAAATTTCACCCTTAACTACTTTTAATGTGTTGATTTTAAAAAAATATATTTATTTTATCAAAATAATTCTCTAAATATGAGAAATTTAACTTTAAAAAAATACTTATTTATAGAAAAGGTAATAGTTTTTTTGATAGAATGTTTTCTTACTGTAATAAAAATTTCCTTAGATAATCTAAAATTATATTATCATTCATATTTAAATAAATAATTTTTTATGAGACCATTTCATAAAAATATATTTTATTTAAAATATATGGCTTTATCACAAAAATTTATTTATTTTTAAAAAAATACAATTATGTTTTATTTGTATTAATTAATCAATTTATCATATTCATCGTATATTCATGTGTTTTTTTAAATAAAATAAGAATGAAAATGGAATTGAATAAACCTATATTTTATTTATAAAAATAAAATTATACCTTTATAATACTATGTTCTAGATACATAACCCCTTATTAAAATGGAATAAACTATAAGGATGAGGTGTGAAATGGTGGTACATTCATGGGATAGCTTAGCTAACATTGGACTGGTAGTGATATCCACTTACATGAACTTCTCCCATATTTGATTCTACTCAAGCCTTACTTGTTGAATCATTTCTTAAGCTTGGTTAAGGTTGAATCCCAATGAATCTTCTTCCCACCCAGGTTCTGATAAATGGGATTTAAAAGGAATGATCCTACTAGTTGAGGCCATCATTCTTCCCTTCTATCTCAATTACCTTTTGTAATTACCCTTTATAAATAATAATTATAATGGTAAAATTATTACTAATAGATATAATTAATAATGATCATATTGATCATCTATTATATTGACCAAATGTCATATTGACCAATGGTTAGGTAATGGTTAGATCCTAATGATCACTTTATGTTTTATACCCAATATATACTCCACCATTCTCATACCTCAACAAACATTACTTTTATTTTCCACTGTTCTATACTCCCCTTTATAATTTATATCACGTTCCAAACTCTTCTATTTATTTTCATTATTTTTATAGTAGGATAGGTCTTTGTTGGATAATTCAATCATATGGTGTTTATATTAGCGTATACTTTATTATTTTTTATCTCCCCGTATTGTTTTTAGATATTATTATAAATATTCATTTATGAAATGTAATGTTATTATGAAATGTAATAGAATTTCTATGTGGTGATAATGAAAAAATAATTATAAAATAAGATTTTTTAATAATTCAAATTAATTTTTATTCCATTATGGATATAAAACTCCATACATCTTTAGGTTTCTTGAACCATGAATTGGTGATATATTTAGAGATTGTATTCTCTTTATTTTTTACTTTAATAATGTATTTTTTACCAACATTAGGTGGAGAAATGAAAAAAGTGGGAGTATTTCCTAGAATATATAAACATTATATTTTCATGATTGTCCCACTTTGTAGTGTATATGGAAGTGAATTTTTTTTTAAATTTTCATGAACTGTAAAATAATTTTCATTATACATTTATTAAAATAAAAAGAATAAATAAATCACATGTACCAATTGTAAATGTACTAGATAGAATTGATGTCCTGAAGACACAATTAAATAATGAATTTATAGAAATTCCAAAAACATCCCTGAAGCTTGGAAAACTATTTGGTTATAAGGATAGAAATTCCTAAAATGGAAAATGAGTGAGTATAATTGAAAACCCCATTATGGAGTCATGCGTTTTAGAAGGAACATATAATTAAAATTTTTTAGAACACATGAATAAGATTATAAATAGAATTCTGATGATATTTAAAACCCTAATAGTTTTGGAAACAATGAAATCATATTTAATTATTCCACTACAAGTGATATATGGAATTAAAGTAAAGTGAAAAATATTAATGAATTATTTTGAAATTATGTAGCATATGAAATCCAGAATGAAGATCCCAAACAAAGTTATTTTATGAAATTATAAAAATTAAATGATTGAAATAAATATAAATATGTAATGAATGTTTAATTAAATTCACTTAATAAGAAAAGGTTCATTTTATATATCATTCTCATACTAAAAGTTATCATATTTATTATATTTAAATGGGGTTTATGAAAAACATATTGAGAAAAATGATATTTTAAGATCTAAATATCATCTTTTCATACGTGTTTTTTCTGAAAAGTCATGGAATTGATTATAAGGATGTATATTCTAATGTTATTGGTCCAATCACATTTTAGTATCTAATCAGCCTTATAGTGGATGGAATTTCCAATATGCATCTTATAGATGATGTTACAACTTATTTATGTTGGTCACTTGATTATATATATATATAAGAATCCATGAATGATTAAAAATAACTAAAACATTGATAATAAAATCCAAATCCCTATATTCAGTTAAATTATAGAAAACATTGTATAGATTAAAGAAATTTGGGTGTATATGGTACAATAACTTGATAAAATATTTATTAAATAATGGTTTTTAAATGATCCTAGACCATTTTTTATATTAAGAAAATAACATCTAGCTATAAAATCATTATTGTTTATATTGTTGATTAAATATCATCAGAAACCCTAAATATTTCAATGAAGTAAGTTAAACCTTATAGAATGAATTTGAAATGAAGATCCTAAGAGAAACCACGTTTTTATTAGTTCATACATCCTTCATATTCCATGTAGTATAATTTTGTGTCTATTAAATTACACTTAAAAGGATTTAAAATTATTTGATATGGATAAAGTGAATAATTTAAGTACTTAAATGGTTATTAAATCTTTAAATATTTAGATATAATAATTTTGATTTTTTGAAGAAAATAAAGAGTTAGTGGATCCAAAACTACCATACCTTAGTGAATTTATAGAACTTACATATCTTGCTAATTGTAATCATCATGATATATCTTTTTGTACTAATTTATTATAAATTTCATTTTCATCCCCTACAAAAAGACACAAAAATGGAATTATAAGTATTTTATTTTATCTTTGTAGAACTTTTGATATGGGTTAATACTACTATAAAAAATTATCGAAAATATGGTCGATTTTGTTGATGTAAGTTATTTTTCAAATCCAAAAAATGTGTGATAAAAAATATTTATGTGTTCATAGTTTGAGGTATTCTAATATATTATAGATCACATAAGTAGACGATCATTGCAAGATATTAAATTCATTTTTAAGTGATAACATTGCATGTGGCATGTTGTGAATGTGTCTAGTTGTGGTCTACGTTAGATTTATTTTTCTAGAACCAACTTATGAATACATTATGATAACATGTATTCATTTTTTTGAATATTAATAAACTCCTTATCACATCATGATTTTTCTTATCCCTAACATAGTATGTGATAATGTCCTCAGAGTAGCTGGCACAATGAAAGGTCATAGTAGTTCCCCGCTATGATGAGAACCAAGATGTTGCATAATAATATTCTTAAATTTATGTTATATATCCAAATGAAATAATTTTAGAGGTAAAAATGATAGAGGCTTTTAGTTGTGAAAACTGATAGGAATTTGTGGCACCTTCTCATGGTGTACACCCTTGGTAATATCTAGTGTAGTATATTATGAGAACAAGAACCGCAAGTAGAAAATAAACATTTATATGTGTCATTTCATGTTACAATCTGGGGAAATGTTTATTTATCTTTATAATTTAATATTATTATTAATGAGTATTATAATTTTCACACTTTGATGAATTGATGAAAAATATGATGACATATATTCACAATGAGGTATGATATGTTGGGTGCATCACGTGTAATATTTCATTAATGAATAATAAAAGCAATTATTTATCCCTTATATTTCTCTATATAATTTAATATATCATGAAATTTAATGGAAATGATATATCGTAAATAATTACACATCTATGGTGTTCTATAGGCATGTTCTATTTTAGGAAATTCAGTGAAAGAGACATCGAGTACATAGGTTGATGGCACCTGTATGCAACCTTCTTGACTAGAGATATCATGATAAAGGAATTATACTACTTAGTAAGAATTATTATAAGGTATAATATCATTGTGGCATTAACTTATGTCTCTATGGGTGTGTTCGTGTGTTTCTAGACACAAACCTTGGACTTTAGGCTGATTTGCCTAATTCCAAAGGGAAAGAGGCCTTGAGGTTCACACACTAAGTGTATCCAAAATATAGGTTTAATAATATATTATTATTTATTATTTAACAATTTAAATAAATATTATTACCACATATAGTCTAATAATTATTCATGTTTTCTTGATGACATGTATTCTGTCAACAACTATTTTAGAGAATATTATGTGAGAAGAATATTTAATAAATATTTAGCTTCTATTAGTTGGTATAAGATTAATTTATTTATTGGTGATTAATGTAGTGATATTTATTTATTGAATCATTATTTATTATTCAAGGCTCGATAAATATTATGGTGGAATGGAAAATTGTGTTTAATGGCCTGGTGAGAAATAATATATATTAAATATTATCTGACTAAATAATATTTAATTTAATTCATGAGTTTAGTTCATGTCAAAAAATAATATTAATAATATTATTATTATAGACATAGTGATACGTGGGGATTAGAGAAATAATAAAGGGTCATGTGAAAATATTATTTTCTAATCATAACGATTTATAAACCCATTTATATTATTTAATTAAAATTTCCAATTCATGTTGTGTTGTACAAAATGATATCCGAAGAGAATCGTCTCAAATACCTAGATATATCTCCCACCAATAGTGCACTCAAGAATGGATAGTGATCCTCCACCACCACCACTATCAATTTTTGAGAGATTTAAGATAAACCTTTCTTAAAGTTTTTCTCTGGGTGATCAAAGGTGACTAACACAAGCATTAGGATCTACCATCCTAGAACTCAGAGATTCATATAGTGAAGTTTATAGGTTCATGGAACACATGTGGATCACCAATGGAGGGAATCTATTCTTGATTTATACAATAAAACAATGGTACTACGTAGAGACATTGTCATATCCATCAATGAAGAAATAATTTCTCTCAATGTAATTATTCAATTTCCTAATAAATTATAAATAATATATGATGATCCTTTTCTTTGGTTTTGATTTTTATCTATTATCTACATTCTTTGATTCAATTACATTGATCACAACATATATATTCATGTAGATTTTGGATTAATAATCGATCATGAAAAAAATTTGAGTTGGGCATCCCAATATGGTTCTTCTACTACACTTGAAACCTTTAAGTGGTATGAAAGTAGTCACATAATTATTTAAATATCATTAAGTTATTTATGAATTTTTCATTAGTTTTTATTCGAGTTTCATCATTATTTAATTTGAATTGAGAGATTTGTTTTTTTTTCATTTCTCATAAATATAATGAAATTGATTAATTTTATGGATGAAATAAATAAGAATATATTATCTGGAAGTGACAAGGATTCTAGACGGATAACACAAGAGTACACACTATGTAACCCCTAGGTACACACTATGTAAAATTTATTAATGCACCATAAATTAATTTGGAATTAATCCAAGGTGTGTGAATTTATTACATGTGGTGAATTTAACTATAAACAACATGTTTACTGGGCTATAAATACATACGATCAGCTAGAGTACACTCTATGTAACTTCCATACATGACATATTTCCCTTAGACACAGATGAGAAGTGTATCCTCTTACATGGCCTACATGACTGGTGACAATGTAACTCAGAGTCCACATTCATTATAGCTCATGTACATACTGTTTAATCCAATATTGTTCATGGAACATTTTCACACTAAGTACATATGTGTGTGTTGCATATAGATGATGAGAATAATACATGTCATGTAGCTTCAATTTACACACCATGTAAATTTACCAGATTAAAAGGAATTAAAAATCAATTTATTATACTATGAAAACCATATCAACAGTTTTCCATGTGGTCATTAAGGTGATAACACAATCCATGTGATGGGTTATATATATATATATAAAATTTGGATGAGAATTAAGATAAAATAAATGATTAAATAAAGAAGATAATTTATTGAATCAAGAAAAATTTATCTTAAATAATAATGATTATAATTGAACTCTAATTTTATTAAATGCATAATTGTTTTCAGGATTTTAGATTATCATGACCCTATACCGGACCTTTGTATATGATTTTTTTTCATTTAATTTATTAGTAAATTAATTTTTTTGGCCTTTCTATCATCTATCATCTCATTATCTAAGGGCATGTGTGCCCATAGTTTTTTATGTAAACACCTTAACCAATCCTTTGGTTCCCCTCACATGCATGTGAGTAAAATCATATATAACAGATAGAGATTCCATGTTAGTAGAGACAATTTATGTTTGGATCTGAGGCGATACCAATCCAATAGAAATACATAAGTGGACATGTGGAAAGATAGAACAAAAATGATAAATGGTTCAAGGTGTTTTCTCCATAGGTCAAAGGTTAGTTTATCATATTCAAGATAAAATAACCACTAGTAATATCCCATGATCCTACCACTTTTATTATTTTATTTCTATCAAGTTGAATGATTATTACATTATGGATGGTTTCTCTTGATCAAATGAATTAATGAATTAACAAAAATAGAAGATATAACTAAAATAAACTGTCTTATACATAAATATTTTATACAACATGGTTAATCACATAAGTAAATTCAATTAATATTAACAAGAATGTAATAAATATACTAATTTAATATTAATTCATAAGAGATAAAATCAATAAATTATATATATTAATTCCATATAGCCTTCTAGTACTTCAGGTAAAATCCAACCACAGTTCAAAGTGCTTGACAACCAAATTTTGGGATATTTCAATTATCAAGGAATTATAACTTGATTTATAGGGTTAACTTAACCTAGTTCACATCAAGGTTTAATTCTAAAGTAGGACTTAGTGAAATTAAATGTAAATGTTTGATGAAATATTATTTAAGGATTTAAAGATTGGGGAATCCACTCAATAGATCAAGTAAATATGTGTTAATAAAGATGGAATTTGGAATTCCTACCTAAAATTATTTAAATTTACAAAATAGATAAATTTTTGGGGATTAGGGGAATATAGATCCTTGAAAATAGAATGTACAAGAAATAGGATATTATGAAGCAAATTTTGAGTTCTATTATGTTTAAATAAAAGAGTGGGAGATTGATAAATATAATATTTATTTATTTTCTAAAATTTTACTAGATAAATTACTAAACCGATGCTCATATTATTTTTAGAAACAACAATAAAAATCAATTCAAACATATCACTAAAATTCATACACGACAAGGATAACCTTCTCACCAAAAACAATTCTATGAATAGAAAATGAACTTATGTGTTATCCTAAACCATGAAAGGAAATTGTTTGTGCTTTAAGAACTTATTCCTAATATACCTAGTAATGAGGATAAAGAGGAAGAGTTATCTCTCTAGGAGAAACATTTTATCAATTCTACATGTGTTTAGTGATTCATGATATCATACATGGCCAAAGAGATTTTGAAGAAACATGAAGAGATGGATGTGTATATCACGATGGATCACCTTTAGGATCTTTATCAAGAGAAGGAAAGATGAGAGAGATATGGGATCTCCAATTCTCTATTTACAACTAATGTTGGTGAATTGACACCATCTGAGCCTTATGTATTCAATATTATTGGATACATTGAACACTTATACATATTATGGATCAAATTCCCATATGAGTTACACATAGATCTCATAATTTCCCCACTAACCATGCCCTTCTCCAGTTTTATTGTTAATTATAACATGAGTAATAATGAGAATATTCTTTCAATATTCTTACCCTAATTATCCAAGTGGATAATGACATAGAAATGAAGAACCCACAGTCCTTATGGTTGATAATAAAAATCAGAACAAGTTTAAGGCTCTTAAGTCTCATGAAAAGTGTAAAGCTCTCAAGAATTATCCTTCCAAGAAGAGGAATATATAGAGCTAAGGAAAGAGGAATGAGGTAGCATGTTTTTCATGTGTTAAACAATGACATTTGAAGAGTAAGTACACCCATAAGCAAGGGAAGTTAAAGGCACAATAAATATTTAGTTAATATTTATATATCTACACAATTCGTATTAGATATAGTGTGTGGTTCACAAATGAATATAAAAATGCTAGAACCAAGTAGAATCTAAATGATTAATAAGGAGAGGTGGATTTGCGAGCTGCCAATGGTGCAAGGCTTTCTACTCTATCCATTGGTGACTACCAAATTTCATTACCAATAAAAAATATATTGGTTTAAAGGTATTGTTATTATGTACCAACTATTACCAAGAACATAATTTCTTTATCATGCATATATGTGGATGGTTTTCTTTTCAATTCTAGAAATAATTTTTTTTATAAAGAATACATATGTTATGGTATGTCACATTTAAATAATAGTATTTATATATTAAATTATGAAATCAATGTTTTATAAATATATAAAAAATCATGTTCACATGATATAGATAACACCCAATTATGGCATCACCATATTGGTTATGTAAATAAGAAGTGTTTGAACAAGCTCTTCAAAGATGGTTTTTTAGACTCTATAAATCTAAAACTACTTAAAAGATGTTATTACTATTTACAAATAAAAATGACCAAAACTACATTTTATGGTTAGGATTAAAGTTCCATAGAGTTTTTATGATTGGTACACACAGATGTGTGTGGAAAATTTCTAGTATAAGCTAGATATACATGATTATTCATTTAAATTACCATGTCTAACAAGGTACAATTCCTCCTTTCACTAAACCCATTCCACTGTGGTGTGTAAGGTGGAATGTTTAGAGTTATAACCCAAAACCCTTATAAAAAATCAATATACTATTGGATAAGATATTCTCTACCTTGATCTGATCGTAGCTTATTTACCTTCTTTCTAAGATGATTCCCTAATTCATTCTTGAATTCATTTAATTTCTCAAAGGTATTAGACTAATACCTCATCAAGTAGAAATTTCCATATCTACTCAAGTCATTAGTAAAAATATGAATTATTCTATTATTATTTTGGATAAATGAATTACAAACTACAAAATACACACTAAATTTAGTACCAACTAAATTGGAAAATAGAATTCCCTTTGGGTTATCGAATGGAAAGAAACATATTTTTCTACATACACATGTATGGGGTTGCGAGGAATTTGTTAAGGCTTTCTTAGGAAACATACTAGCACCTAGGGGTACAAAGTGAATATTTATAGGGTATTATAAGAAAAAATAGATACTACATATACAACCTCTCAGACAAGAAAGTGACTATTATTAGAAAAACCATCTTTCTTGAGAGAGAGAACTTCTTCAAAAAAGAAAATGGGAGAAAGAATTACTTCAATGAAGTTGATGATCAAGATAAAAAAGATTTGGAAGAAGAAAAAATTTCATATTCCCATATTTATGAATTATATATTGAAACCCAATTACATCATATGAGAACTAGAGAGGTAAGAGAATTAGAGAGATATTATTTTCTAGTCAAAAAACATGGTGAATCATTATTTATTGAAAATGATGAAACTATATCCTTCAAAGAGGTAGTAGAGTGCTCAGAAGATGCAAGATGGAAAGAAGCCAAAAATTCTAAAATAGGGTCTATGTATTAGAACCAATTTTGGGTTTTTATTGATGCACCTGTTGATATAAATTCTTTAGGGTAAAAATGGGTATTCAAGATAAAATTTCTCATTCAAGGCAAGGTTAATAACTATAATTAATGATTGAGGTAAAAGGGTTTAACAAAATAAATTAATTTACTATGATATTTTTTTTCAAGTTTCTATGTTTATATCCATCAAAATTATACTTGCTATAGCATGTTACAATGATTATAAAATTTGGAAGATGGTTTGAAAAATAGATTTCTTTAATTGTTACCTTCAAGAATATGTCTACATGACACAACCATAATGTTTTGTGACTCCATGTGAGGGAAAAAATATTTTCAAGTTGATGATATCCATTTATGTATTAAATATGAAATCCAGGTCACAGAACATTTTACTTTACAGAGCTATAAAAGAATTTTTTTCATTAACAATGAATGTGAGATATGTATTTACAAGTTATTTAGTGGGAATGAATTCATTATCTTTTTATCATAGGTTGAAGAAATATTACGTATTGGAAACAACAAACTAGTCTTATGGACTATTTAGGATGGGTTAATCAAGTGTTTCTCTACGAATGACTTAGGTGAAGAATCCCGTATTATAGAGATCAATATCAATCGTGTTAGATCCATGTGTATTCTTGGACTAATTCAATGAAAATAAATTAAAAAATATATTAAATAGATTTAGTATTAAATAATCCAAGAGGGGGGTGGTTCTAGTGTCACATAGTATAAATATTTCTAAGAAAATGCATCCTCATACACAATAGGATAAATAGAGGATGAGTAAGATCCCATATGATTTAGTTATAGGATCAGTATTGTATTCCATGTTATCTAATAGACTTGATATTTCCTGTACATTGAGAATGATAGGAAGATATCAAGATGATCCAAGAAAACTGTAATATTATACTATTTAGGCTATAGTTAAGTATTTGAGAAGAATTGAGGTAATCTTCCTGGTGTATGGAGGAGACAAGGAACTGGTCACCAGGGTTTATACTGATGATAATTTTCAAATAGACTAGAACGAACCAAATTCATGGTGATGGTATTTATCTGGTCTCATTAGAGGATTTGTGAGCTAGAATAGTTAAAAGTAGTGAGTTGTTTCTAATTCTATACTAGAGAGGAGTATAAAGTGGTTTTTGATTCATCCAAGGAATCCATTGGAATACAATTTGTTTCCAAGATATTGATGTGTTACCTCATAGTAAAGACCATATCACTCTGTTTTATGATAATACTACAATGGTGGATCTTATAAAAGAACCAAGGTCACAAAAAACTTACTTTGATAGTATCACCTATTGAGGGATTTTTATCAGAGGGGTAAATTTTTAGATAGAAGAATTGTTATAAAAGAAAACATGGTGGACCTCTTGACTAAAGACATATCTTAGTAGAAGAATGTGTATTATGTGAGAGCTAGAGAACTAAAGGTTATTACCAGTTGGCTCTAGTGAATGTGGGAGTCTATTAGAGTTGGTTCCTCGATCCAACTTCTATGTACTTTATGATAACTTGTATTTTTTTTTTTAATATTAATAAACTCTTTATCACATCATGATTGTTCGTTTTCATAAAAAACTATGTGATAATGTCCTATGAGTAGTTGTCGCACTGAAAGGTCATAGTAGTTCCCTACTATAATGAGATCCCAAGAATTTCCAAACAAGTATTCTTAAAAATATATTCTATAGTCGAATGAAATCATTTGAGAGATAAAAATTATATAGGATATAAGGGGTGGAGACTCAAAGGAATCTGATTCAAATTCTCATGGTGTACACCCTTGGTAATATCCAGTGTAGGATATTATGAGAATGAGACCTTCCAGTAGGAAATACACATTTATTCTTGTCATTTTATATTTCTATATAAATAAGATTTAATTTATCCTTATACTTTAAGATTATTATTAATGATTATTATAAGTCATGTAATTTTATGTAATTATGAAAACCATGGATACATATGTTCACATCAAGGCAGGATACGTTGGTTGTGTCATAAGTAATATTTCATTGATGAATAATGTGAGAAAGGATTTATCCCTTATGTTATTTAATTGAAGTTCATGTCTCAGGCTCTTTGATTGAAATGATATAGCATAAATAAATCCATGGAAATGGTGTTCTATAAGAAAGTTTAATATTACAAAATTCAAAGAAAGAGACATTGATCACATAAGTTGATGGAACCAATATGAAACATTCTTGATTAGAGATAACATGATAAAGGGATTACATTACATAGTAAGTGTCTATATGGGCTATTATGTCATTGTAGCATTTTCTTCTTTCTCTATGGGTGTCTTGGTGTGTTACTAGATGTTAGCCTTAGACTTTATGTTGCTTCACCTAATTCCACCGAGAAAGAGGCCTAGAGAGTTACACACTAAGTGTGTCCAAAATATCAGTTAAATAATATATTATTATTCATTATTTAACATGTTGAATAAATATTATTTCCATCATGTGATTTTTCTTTTTTTCTTGGATGCATATTTTTTTTCACCAGTTATTCAAGAGAATATTATGTGAGGAGAATATTTAATAAATATTTATTTTTTATTTAGTGAATATAATATATATTTATTTATTATAAAATAATTTAGAGATATTTATTTATTAAATAAATCTCTATTATTCAAGGCCTGATAAATATTATGTAGGAATGGCGGACCAAGTTTAATGGTATGGTGGGAAATAATACATATTTAATATTATTTTATTAAATAATTTTTTATTTAATTCAAGAGTTTATCACATGAAAAGAAATAATAATATTATCTTAATTTTATATATGGTGTTCTGTAGGGATTATATAAATAATAAAGGGTGCATGTGAAAATATTATTTTATAACCCTAGCAGTATATAAACCCAATTATTTTATTTTCTTAATAGAATCAATTCATTTTGTGTTTTGTACAATGGGAACTAGAGAGAATCATCTCAAATCCCTAGAGAGATTCCTCTCCAAGAATCTCTCAAGAATGGAGAGAGATCCTCTGCCACCACCACTCTAAAGTCTAGATAGATCAAAGAGAACTCTTCCTTGAAGTGGTTCTTAGGGAGATCAAAAGAAAACGATGCATGCATTAGGATCTACCATGCTAGCAACTAGAGATTCACATGGAGACTTTTAGAGGTTTGTGGAACATGTGTGGATCACTGATAGAGGGAATCTATTCTTGATTCATAATACATAATGGCAATGTAATATAGAAACGTTTTCAGATTAATCAATGAAGAAATAATTTATCACAAGTTAATTATTTAATTTCTTAAATTAATTATAAATAATATTTTATGATCCTATGATTTGGTTATGAAATTTATCACCTGTCTATATTATTTGATTCAATTATTTTTATCATGACATATATAATTATTTAAATCTCGGATTAATCATCGATATAAAAAAGTTGTTTTGGGAATGCCCCATCTGACACTTTCACTACACCTGAATCCTACACTCTCTGAGTCAACGCATTCAATTAGAATGTATATTTCATATAGATAGTTTCGTGATGATATCATTCAAAGATAATATTGTGTGTATCATTCAATTAAATGAATTATTTAAATAAAATATTGAACAAGACACATACCATTGTAATTTTTCTCTATCACAAAGAGTTAATGAAGTAGGGAGAAATTCAGAATTAAATATGTTCAATCCAGTTACAATGATATTGATTTATTTAATAAGGCATGACTAATCCTTATCTTTAGAAAACATTCAAAGGATTTTCGGTTTCATATATATTTTTTTTATTTATGTATATAATATAACCATTAGGGGGAGTCTTTAAAGATGCAATATTTTCCTTATTTTAGTTTTTATCACATTGAGATTTTCAAAAAATGTATTTTAATTAGGAAACATCAAAAAACATATGGCATTATAAGATTTGTGAATCCAAAGGGGGAGTGTTAGCTAGCCACATTCATTGGCTACCTGAGATCAATGGGGGTGGGTTTCTAGCCCCCACAAATATCCCCATCCCTCACTAAACATCTTATAAAATGGCTGTGAAATCGTTTTTTTGGGTAATAGATTAACAAATAACCTAAAGAGAAAATATTAACAAAATTTATCTTTATGTTTTAATTTATTCATTCATCTATGCACATTTGAAGTTTATTTTTTCATAACATATATAACATTTTTTAAAATATTTTAGAGTAATAAATAAAATATAAATATTTTATGAATTTTTTAATTTAATTAAAAAATAATAATTATAAAAGATTAACTCTGAAGTTAAGGTTTTTAGATGCTACTCAAGTCAAATTAGGGGATTCAAGTTTAATCACATGGAAAAACTAGTTTAAAAATAGTTAAAATAATTTCATTTAAAAAGTTTTTATTAAAATGAGGGAAATAAAATTTGATAATAATTTTTAAATGTTTTTAATATATATTACGTCAGACATTTTATTATAGTTTTTTAGTAATGATTTAATAATATGTTTTTTAATTAAGATTATATAATAATGATTTCAATTTTTATTTTATATTTTTATGATGAAGGTCTATATTTTGTTATTAAATTTAAAAATAATAGGTCAAGTGAGAGAGAATTAGAGTTTACCAACATGAAGGCAAGAAAAATAAATAATGATATCAGTGATCCAAAAAAACAACTAGAGAAAAAAAAATCCCATAAGAGGCCACATAGCTGCTTGGGGTGTGCATGCTTATTTTTGATCGATTAAAGGTATTGGATTAAAATAACTGATTTAAAAAAAACCTTAAGAGGGAATCAAAATTGACCAATGATTATTCTATAACAGATATAAAGTTAGACGATTGGTTTATATCAATTATAACTTGTTTAAATCAGTTAAGGAAATAAGGGAAAAAAATTACATGATACATCAATGATTAATAAAAAATGGATGCATCCCCATAATTTTATAGCTGTAGGTTATAATATAATGTAAATATTATAGTAATGTAAAAAATACAGAGATTATTTATGAAAAAATGATCAATTAAATATTAAAATAAAAAAATAATTTTATAAATAACTATGTAAAAAATATAGAAATATTTAAAAGGAATTTAATAATATGGGTCCAACCTGCAATGTGATTTGATGTTTTATATTCCATTAAACAACATATATACTCATCAATATTCCTTATAATGAAAAATAAAAAAATATTTATGTTATATCCACATTTGATCAAGGAAAAATAACCATCACTTAAAGTTTCAATAATGATTTATTAATATATTTAATTATTCAGTTTTAGTTAAGAATAGTTAAAAACATTTTGAGATATCAAAACTAAACTAAATAAAAAATTTAATTTTATAACATTCATAAACCTATTTAAAATAATTAATCAATTTAAACTAAATTTTAAAAGTTTATGTTAGTTCAGTTCAGTTTGTTTTAGTTAGTTTGGTTAATCCAGCACACCTCTAATAGACACAATATAATACACTATTCAAAGAATATAAAAACCAATGTGTTGGTATTGGGGTGTGTAGTGGAAGCTAGTAGGGAAGATATTTTAAAAATTACATCATTAGAGTAACGTAACATCATTTTCTTCGACAATATGTACCCCGATAAAGGTATGAGTATTTAATGTAAATTTATGAGGAACAAAATTAAACAAGAATGAGTACCTTGTTTGGATCGATGAAATGTTTAGAAATCAATTCTTACTGGTGATCGTTACTCTATGGATCTTAGTATAAACTTCTCTATATCATCCAAACATGCTTCAAGATTACTTGTGCATGTTGATTAAGGAATTCTAGGTGCTAAAACGAAGCTCCAACAATTCCTTCAGTGTTACAATGATCACCATGATCTCATTCCTTTAATCAATGAAGATGTTATTGGATCAATTTCTCATAAGAAGACTTCCTCCTTCTAGGATGTGGTATTGAGGAGATATGAGCATTAAAATTTATATTAATGAATATTCCCATGGAAAATAGCTCCCATTTTCTTATATAGTGGAAATCTAATACCCATAAAGTGTTCACTATCCCCCATATAAGTAACGCCCACTAAATAAGGCATAAATGACATTTTATGATGAAATAACTATATCATAATGTCATTTATATTTTATCACTTACTATTAATAAATAATAAATAGATTACATGATAAAATTTATCAACTAAGTCGACTCTTCATTCCCGTAAATATTAAATAAACATTGTATACTACAATAATATTCAATCATATAATGTTTTCCACATGTTTATTATTACACATGAAAAAAAATTTAATAAAAAAATTAAGTACCAATTATTTAAACTAGAATAATATGAATTTATTTATTCCTTAGTGATTACATATTCATGGATAGATCTGGGACCCCGTACTGGGGCCCACTATTTCATAAATTCCTGTTCATCAAAATAAGATATAATTTTGAATATGATAAATGTATAACCCTGAAAGAATGTATATCAATAGCATGTAATATAATTTATATTCTAGGAACATATTATATAAACCCATCAAGTCCCCTAAAGATATTAGGAGTAGTAATAATAATGAAAACCTTCCTACGAACACACGCCATGTAATATAATCTCTTTGTCTCATGATATCTTATAAAATAGGATGCACAATTGTGTCATCATTCTTTATTTATTTATTGTTTGTTGACCTAACTAGATGGACATACATTATTCTACAATGGCCATGTATTTAGTTAAAATGCAACTATCTTGATTGACCAAGACCAAGATATCACTTCTTATCACTGGTGATAAATTATTTATTGATTATTCAATTAATGTCATACTACCAATGATAGACACAATTCAAGATACCTCGCTATAAATTTAATACCATAGTTTTTTTCTTTCATAAATGTAAGTGATCAAATAGTATACACTAATAATAATATCAAGTCGAGATACCATTACACACCTTAAATGATAGGAACTAGCAATGACACCTGAAACATGTGGTGTTCCTATTGGTGGGTCATCTATCATGATCTCATATACTTGAGATTACCAAGTATAAACTTCATTATAAGAAGTCTCAATGATTATGATCCTTCAACGCATGATATTTAGACATTATCTATGTGTAGTGAAAGTGATGTATCTAGACTATATAACATTTGTTTAAGATCACTTTAATATTATCTCTAGGTTCTCATTATATCACGTGAACTACTATAAGATTTTTATATGGTATATAATCTAGGTAAATTAACTTATAAATACTAGATTAATAAATAAAAACACTATAATAGTAAGTGTATATACAATAAAATCACTGTATCTGTGATAAAGTAATAAAAAAGTATTGATAAAGTTAGGTCTTAAGAACCAACTTTTACAACCCTCCCACTTACAGTAGAACCAACTTACCAACGAACCTTATTAGCACTAACATTATAATATCATACATTATATGAGTTATGGATTTAGTTATTGGTCCTAACATAACTCTACTGTGTGGCTATTATACTATATGTGACCTCACATCCTTTAGTAAAAATTCTCAAGATTTGGTATCCCTGATTGTATTCCATTTTTTAGTTTCAATGATTAATATCTTTTCTAGTACTGGTATCAGAATTATCATATTTTATATTATAATAATACTTTACATTCTAGGTGTGATTCCATGAACTAGAATAAATCATTTAGTATTTTACACTACTTGTTTATCTTTCATAGAAGCCAAAATACACTTAATATTTATAGATCTGACTAGAATTAGCTTAAATGAGATTATCCAACTAAATAAAACAGTATGAATACAATATTATATCATATTGATCTATAAAAAGTCTAGTTTTTGTCCCCTTATAACTATAATCCCTTACTCTCAACATTCTTGGTACATATCCTTGTACTTTCGCAAGTACAATTGGGTAGTTTCAACTGCTTCCCATGCAGTTCTCCTGGATATAACTAATATTTTCCTACCATTAGGTATATATTGGAAATATCATATATAGAATATAACATGGAATATGTGATGTATCTATCATACAAGCATATGGAATTATACTCACCAAATTAATCTCCTATGTCTTGGACATGTCATCTGGGATAGATTTATTCAATGTGACATTGGTAAGGATTCTCTCTCGAATTATTCCAACTTTTCATTTTTCTAAGAATTTGTTAGATATGACTCAGTAGATCTCATTACATATCATGTTGGTTTCTAATTTAATACAATTTCTTTAGAGTTACTTTCGTTATGGTCTTAACTAGTTATAAGACCACTAACTATTTTACATATGTTACAAAACTTATTTTTTCTTGAAAAAATAGTGTCACTCTCATTAACCTATTATTGACACATGGTAAATATTTATTTCGAATTAATATTCCATGATCTTGTTGTATAATTTAATCCAAAACTATATTTCATTAATTTTCACCCCTTATTAGCATTATATAGTATTACAAACCCTTTTTGGTTGCATCATATATGCACCTTCCGTGATTGGTAGTCTTGAAATCCATTCCCAAATAAAATGATTAGATAAATTTGTTATGATAAGTAAAATTATAATGGATTTAGGCATAATAACTTTGTAATACCATTCAATCCTAATTAGTACCAAGATTTTACCACAAATGTATAGTCTCACTTGAACACCCACCACAATATTCATGATAATAAGACCCTATACTTTGATACAAGGAATCTATTATTGAAATTTAATTAATCATATCAATATTAGATAATTTCCATGTACTTACTACTTATAAGATTCATTATTCTCAATGAATAATGTATCAACGGTCACAATGAATATAAAACCACCATTATGGTTTCATACTTCCTATGCAACAAGTGTCTTTAAAACACTTCCTTTCCCTAAGATCTTGTGTAACTTGTTCCTATACCAACTACTTGTGCATCTGTATCCTTGAATTAACCCAATTTAATATCACTCCCACTATTTCAAATAGATATGTTCACCCTATAATATAAATATATTATTTCATGTGACTATAACTTTTTAACCACATATATTTCTATAAAATCCTTAAAATCTTTATGATACTTACTTTATATGCGTACTATGGTTTTCTTTATGAAATTTTGTTTACATCTTAACAAACTCTTTGCATTAAAAAACATGTACTTATGACATAATGTATTTATATCATACTATAACTCACATTATATCCATTTTTCATTATATTATTCATGTGTTTATGGGATAATGCTTCTATTTACGAAGCATGTCTTGAAAATAATGCAAGTTCTTGCAATGAGTATAAGTCTCAACATTGATTCTCCTTCTAATTTCATTATGATTCTTATTTGCATAAGGAAATGTGAATTTAGTAATTACTCTATGAAACATTTTAATGATCAATGTTTTCAGGTAAGAAACTTTATCGATACACTTTAACATCATAGATTTGATATAGATAAGGTAATATATGATTAGAAATCACTTTTCACTACATTATAATGATTGAATAATTCTTAGTCAAGATATTATTCAGCACACAAGCCTAAAGAAACTCATATATTCTAACCACACATATACCATTCTTCATTTTTCACATTCCATAATAAACACTTACATGAATCTTATAAAGTATATTTACCACTATATTATCATTAGAACAGTTCACACTCAATAGATGACCTAATTCAAAATTATTTTTGAATTTCCTTTATTTTGAAATGTTTCTTTTTCCAAAACTAAGTATATAAGTGTGTTGATAATACATAACGTATTTAACTCTAAAGATTCTAAAACCATACTAGGTATATCATTGATAACTACTTATTTTTACAAAAAAACTAATCTTTACACAATTGTGTATAACCAAGTCTTAGATTTTATATTCATCAGTTACTTCCAATGATTCAATCATTATGGAGATATTAGTTGAGTACTAAACAACACAAAAAAAATTCATTATAAAATAGGAATAATTTTTCCTTATTTACATTGGACACATGAGATTAATATTTTTGTAATACATAACACAATTTCAACTCGAACTATTAATCTTAGAAATCAGAAGTCGTGTACCTCTCTCAACTGACATAGGAATCATCCTTTTACAACCCCTTAGAGAATTCAACTTACTTTATGTGGTATTTGTATACTTGGTTTTTCATATTTTAATACACATATGTGATAGAAATATTGTATTTAATTACCAAGTAGTATAATAGAAAAAGTTACATACAATGACGAATATACCTGAAGAAGATGGGATCACTTTCTTCTTTGATTCATTTCACTGCATTTAAACATTCATAGACCTTTTTCAAGATATACAATGAAAATAAATTCTTATTTGATGACCAACCTATTTTCATTGAGGGAAATTATGAATGTTAATTTTTTATCACACTTTTCATTGGCCTTTTTCCTATTTATTTTAACTTGTTCAACATAAGAACAAAAGATTATTCTTTCCTTATGTTCTTATTTTCTTGACGAACTTTACCAAAAAGGAAATCAATAGTTTTCCCTATTTTATTCATTTTTTAATATTAAAAAAATGGATTAATCAGGTTAATAAGATATAAGAATTGTATTTCATGAAATATTATGATCCACCTTTTAATTTACACAAAACTACTGCAAACAACACCTATTTATATTTCGCTTCACTTTCTTTTCTCAATATTCTCACAGATGAGACAACATGTAGAACCATCTATGACCTTATGTTTTATCCACAAATCACATTGGACATGGATTATATAATTATGATGTAAAAATTAAATTTATTATACACATGTTTCATGTAATAATCTTTCACATCCTCACTTCCTAAGGTGGTAGAATAGACATAGTGGACTTCCGCACCATGAATTTTTAAGATCATGTTTTTACGTGCAAGCACCTGTACTACTCTAGGAAATGGTTTCTGGTGGGGAAATTGAATTTTTCCAATATTAATAATAGTTTATATGTGTTATGACATTCCATTTTATTAAAAAAATCTATAATATTAAGTCTTTTTTCTTGATTACTGATTAGATATTACCAATTATTTAAAGCTTTAAATGTCTCCCACTATTACATATAAATATAGTAGCCACCACTACAAGACTAAGAAAACTCATTCACTAGAGTATCATAGTGGCAAGTATTCTTGAAACCTCTCCTCATAGTCCATGCCTTGGCTACACCACTACTCATAGAGTTTCAAAGGAGACAATAAACTAGACAACTGTATTAACTCATGGCTCATTGATCTATTGAGTGAAGTCACAGATTCTGAAATCAAAAACTTGATTTAATTAATGATTTCCTCTAAATATGAAACAAGATAGATTTGGATATTTTTTTACAATCAATTTTAGTTTTGTCCACCCATCATTTTCATAAGAAAATCCCTAGAGTAGGTCACACCTTCAATTAGTGCTAACAAACACCCCGTACACCCAATTTTGTTCCAATTAAAATGATGGAAGAAATTTATGTCTTCATATTTCTTTGAGGTTTTTTATTATTTTTTGAATAATGAAATAATGTTTTTATTTGATATAAATATTCTATGAGATATCACTCAAAAATGACTACGAAATAAATATAAAAACATTCATCATGTGTTAGATTGATTTAATCTACGTATTTTATGTTTAATATTTAACATAATTGAATAATATTTCAAAAATGCACATATATGAATGTAATAAACAATTCATAAATCAAATAAAGTACCTGAGTGATATTGAGAATTATTTATTGGTTGGTCCATTTAAACTCAATGGATCAACCATGACTTAGTAGTATAATACCTGAATCGATCTTGACTTGTATAATAACTCACACTTCTATCTAATGTGTCCATATCTCTTCTAAGATATATGCTCATATGGTCATGGTATTCTTCTTATGTCATCCTCATCATAGAACATAAATACTAGCACATAGGTGAGGGGGTCTTAGGAGTTCATAATATTGATAAATCACTTTTATCTGGGAACACAAACCCTTATACATATTAAAAAATTAAAATTAATAATGCATGGATTATCTTATTTAAATTATTAGTTACATGCATAACACAAAATTGAAATAATTAATTAAATAAAATTAACACAAACAAATAAAGGGTGATCAAATCTCAATACTAGTGTATAGGTAAATTAAAATGCAAATGAAAAATTAAAATTTGATAAATTTAAGTTTGAGGTAAATTAATTAATTTAAATTTATTATTTAAATTTAAATAATTTTATGTCATTCGGTCCCATAATTACTTTATTTTTCTATTCCAAATTTTATTAATATAATATTTTAATTATATACCTAAATTAAATTAATATTTGAAATATTAAAATTGTTAATATTATTAATTTCAGAAAAATAAATTAGTTTTTAGAATATAATAAATTTTCCTAGGGCCTAAAACCCCACCCAAGCCCATTGTGAGTTGGCCCAACCATGTGCAGTGTGGTTCTATATCGGGTAGACACTGTGCAGGATGTCACGCATTGGGTAGGATCACCCTGATTCATTCTGGTTCAAATAGACCTAGTATAGTCATGGGTTTCCTGATCTGGGATGGGGAGACTAGGGAAGAGAGGTCACTGGTCACATGAGGCCTCACATTGGTTCAAGAAAAACTACCACAAAAGAGGATTTTATCAGCGCAAAAAAAGGCCATTATCAGTGCTAAGATAGAGTTGTTAATCAAGCCTCTATTGGGGGGGGGGGGGGTTCCCTTTATCAGTGCTAAAAAAGTGCTGATAATGGGGGTCCTTTATCAGTGCTCAGAAAAGTGCTGATAAAGTCCCAATTTATCAGTGCTTCAACTAGCACTGATAAAGGATTCCCTGTCTAGGCATACTGTTTGAATATCCCAAGAACCTGGAAAAAATTAAATATCCATCCAAAATAATAAAAAAAAATAAAAAATAACCTACTCAAACAAGAAAAAACCTATTAAAAATAACCACTTATATCATATATATACAAAAGAACCACATACATGATGAAAATGATGAAAAAACAAGCAACACAAACAGAAATTTGGTATATAATTATATATACATTTAATTGAAATCAGGAAAAAAATATTTACTCATGGTATATACAAATAAAAACACTTCTATATACATTTTGAACAATATTTTAAGGAATTACAGTTAAAAATATCCAACTAACAGTTAAAAACATTAATGTTTTCTCTTTTGACGTCTGTGGTCCCCTATAAAATATGTACTTTGATGGGTGGTAATAGTTGCTAAAAAAATAATCCCAACTCAAGAAAAAGGTTCCACCTATATTGGATAAAAAATATTACATTAGTAATACAATAATGAAAAATAATTAAATATTAATTTGAATAATACATTAAAAAATGTCAATTTTTAATAAAAATGACACATTTGGAGTCATACCGGTAACACCGTGTGTCGTATTGAGGTGGGGTAGATTATTACACGTCAAAAAAAACTTATGGATTGTTTTGATAAAGTATCAAAACAATCAAAATGAATTTCCTTGGTTTTTAGTATGTGAGTTTTGTTTTTTTACTAAAATGTCATTTCAAACCGAAAACATCAATTTGAGTCATACCGGTTGCATCATGTATTAGTTTAATGTGAGACTCCTTCATACATGTCACTAAAGACTTAATAATCAATGTTCATAATTTGGAAGACAATAAGAGTGAATTTTCTTGGTTTTTAGTGAGTGAAAAGTTTTGAGTTAAAATGTCAATTTTAAATTGATAGCAAACACTTTTAGTCATACCAATCACACCATTCATCAGATTGAATTGAGATCGATTCCTACATGTCACAACTAAACCATGGATTATTTTACTAAAGTATCAAAACAATCTGAATGCATTTTATCAGTTTTCAGTATGTCAGTTTTTTTACTTGAATTATTGTCAATTTTAAATAATAGGATACATTTGGAGTCATACTGGTGAAACCATGCATCAGATTGAGGTGGGTTTGATTTCTACATGTCAAAAAAAACTGATGGATCATTTTACTAAAGTATCAAAATAATCTGAATTCATTTCCATAGTTTTCATTATGCTAGTTGTTTTTTTACTAAAATGTCATTTCCAACTGAAAACATGCATTCTAAGACATAATAGTCACATAGTACATTGGTTTGATGAGAGAATGATTTATACACATTACAAAGTACTTAAGAATCACTGTCCTTAAATTGGAATACAATGGGAGAATGTTTTCTAGGTTTTCAGTGAGTAACACGTTTTGAGTTGAAATATCAATTTTAATTTGATAGGGGACACGTTTAGTCATACCTGTCACATAGTTTATCTGATTAAGATAGGGTTTATTCCTACATGTCAAAACTGAATCATGGATCATTTTTCAAAAGTATAAAAATAATCTGAATATTCTTTCTCAGTTTTTAGTATGTCAGTTGTCTTTTTTTACATGAATTAATGTCAATTTTAAATAACAAGACACATTTGGAGTCATACTAGTGACACCATGCATCATATTGAGGTGAGGTTTATTCTTACATGTCACAAATGATTAATGTATCATTTTCTTAAAATATCAAAACAATCATAATTAATTTTATTGGTTTTCAGTAGATTAGTTGTGTTTTTTACTAAAATGTAATTTAAACATGAAAACATGAAATTTGAGACATACCGGTCGCATCGTGTGTCAGTTTGACACAAGACTAGTTCATACACTTCAAAAAGTACTTAGTAATCACTATACTTAATTTAGAATACAATCAGAGTGCATTTAATTGGTTTTTAGTGAGTGACATGTTTTGAGTTAAAATGTCAATTTTAAACTAATAGTGGATACTTTTATTCATACCAGTCACACCGTTTGTCGGATTGAGGTGAGGTTGATTCCAACATATCAAAACTAACTCATGGATCATTTTCCTAACGTATCAAAATAATCTCAATTCTTTTTCTCAGTTTTCTGTATGCCAGGTGTGTATTTTTACTAAAATGCCATTTCAAACCAAAAACATGAAATTTGAGTCATACCAGTAACATCGTGTGTCGGTTTGATGTGAGACTACTTCATACACATCACAAAGTACATATGAATAAATTTACTTAATTGGGAAGACAATCATAGTTTGTTTTCTTTGTTTTCAGTGAGTGACATGTTTTGAGTTAAAATGTAAATTTTAAACTAATTGCGGACACTTTTAGTCACACCCGTCTAACCATTCGTCGGATTTAGGTGTGGTCAATTTCTACACAACACAACTGATTCATAGATCATTTTCCTAAAGTATCAAAACAATACGAATCCGTTTTCTCGGTTTTCAGTATGCCAGTTGTGTTTTTTTTGCTTCAATTAATGTCAATTTTTAATAATAAGACACATTTGGAGTCAAACCAGTGAAACTATGCATCATATTGAGGGGATTTTGATTCTTACACATCACAAATGACTGATATATTGTTTTATTAAAGTATCAAAACAATCAGAAGGCATTTAATCCATTTTTGGTATGTCAGTTTTGTTTTTTAACAAAATGAATTACATGTTGATTGGTTTTTAAAAAAGAAATTTGTGGTCCTCATTTATAGGGTATTTGTGTTGTTGATAGACCACAATAGATAATGAGTATACATAAGGGGTTTCACCATACCTTGAATTTGTTGTGACATCTTTGATCTAGGTAAGGTTGACATAAAATAACATACTCCTTCTGCTGCATAGCATTAGTTGTCCAAGTGAAGAACCAACTATCATATATTAAGGACCTCTAAATGAATATATGATAGTTGGTTCATCACCAGGTTGACTAAAGAGTGAAGTAAGCTCTTGTGCCTGTTATTTCTCAAGATGTCACAACAAACTCAAGTGATGGGGGAAACCCTTCTGTATACTCTTTATCTTTTTTTTTTGTATATCAATAACAAAAATAACCTGTAAATGAGGACCACCAATTTCATTTAAAAAACAAATCAACATGCAATTCATTTAGTGAACAAACAAGGACCCCCAATGACCATGATTTTTAGTGGGGAATTTATCCCATACAAATCACAACATTACCATCAAACAAAGATAAATATAAGACAAACACGATTATTAAATTCAAAACTATTTGAGAAGTTTAACCTCTTCATTTTATATTTGTACATTCTTCCATCATGTATGTTTCCCATTCGTTTCTAAGAATATCTATATCATCTTGTGAATATAACTATTTTCAGCAGTCACTGTAGTACTGAAAAAATATAAATACACAATGGATTAATAAGAATTTTAAATTAAATAGAAATTATCTTTGAAAATACCTCTTTAAGGATGCTGGTTTGTTCATGGAATATGACCTATTTCATCAATTTACAAACATAATAACCAAAATCTTTACCTTTTTTTAGTTTTAGGCACTGGAAAAACATTGAAAAATATAAGTAATATTTTTATATGTATTTGGATAGTGAAATCTTATTATATATACCCTGATACTTATCTAGTCATAGTACTTGTCAGGTTTCTTTTCCTTTCCCCCAGCCTTATTCGATGATGTAGACGATATTCACACACCACTCTATCATAATATAATTTTCATTAAATGATTATATAAATTATATAAATAGATATTTAGTTTTAAAATGTTGGATATAGTGAATTAAAAATTGAAAATTTCCATCATTTTTTGTGATTTTGTTGTATATCAATACATTGAATTTAGAAAATAAATCTTTTAAGTATCTAAATTGATAGCAATGAGTATAAAATGCAGCTTAAGAACAAAAAACTGAATAACTAATGAAAGAAATTAATATATATTTGATATTATTAAATTATATAGTTTTACCCATGCATCATTGGTATTAAGAAAATTCTGTCATCCTTAATTTTTCTGTTAAATTATTTGAGAAGTCCTGCCACTATTTCACTATGTTTCTTGGAAGTTATGTCTTTTTGTTCTGTAGATGTGACATGAGGAGTAACATGTAAAAATTTTTGTTCCTGGGGAAATCCATTCAACTGTTTTCCATATATAGGCCTGTGAAAAATATGATATATATTTAGTTATAATTATCACAGTGTATCATCTTTTGGAAAATAAAATCATGAAAACATACCTCATGTAAACATTTAAAACTGAGCCGCCTAACCAATCACAGTCGAGTATTTCAGTTGCACTTTCAAAACCAATGAAGTCTGGATCTTCCCCTCTGTACATATTTTATTCGAAATCAATTATGTGATTACCACCATCATTTAACTTCTTATCCCCATGACCCTTTAATGAAAATAAATTTGGATATAGAACGAGAGGGGTTAAAGTTCTTTGGTTATATCGTTTTGATCGGTTGGTTGATCCTTGAGATGGTTTTGAATCAGTCTTTCATTTCACACCCTTCCCTTTTTCTTCATGTAATAACATTCATTGGTTTATAACTTTTTTCATTAAAAATTTAAGGTTTAGTTTGAAAATAAAATTGGAAATGAATACCTAATTTTCGACATGTTTTTTACAAGATGTGACAACCATGTGATGAATGTTCCTAGAGCTTCCTCGACCATATGAATATCTGCATCATCAATTATAATAGGTAACTTAGCACTCGGCTCCAGGGATATAGTAATTGACACTTTGACATGATCTATTGGAAGTGTTCTATTATGCTGCAAGTCATTCTAGATATTGAACACTGTATCCCTTGCTACTAGGTAATGGGTGGGTGTTGATAAATATAAATCACAATCATTTTCACCCTGTATAATATTAATACATGAAAGGTATCAATGTATTGTGTCTATATCATTCACATTTCATATATTTTTTTTAGAAAGTCGACTGACTCAGTTAATAATTTTTTTTGAGGGGAATGACTCACCTCAAAACTGGTGGGGGTGGGATAGGATCTTCACGCATAGTTTGTTCTTGGTTTGTTTCTTCTTTTTGCTTCCCCCCATCAAACTTGATATCAACTATCTCTAGTATTTTAGTTCTACTTAAATCATAGATAATGTTTCTATCATATTTTCCATTTACTCAGTTTGATCATCTTCTTGTTTTTTTATCAAAATATGTTCGTGGTGTCACCCCAAAACCTGCACCTCTGATGTAGCCATATTTTTTTGGCTGCTTCAAGCCCAATAAAAGTATCTATACATCTGGTGTGGGTTTTATTTATTCTTGTGACTATGACAGATAGAAAATATAAGAAAATAATTAATCATTATTATGTAATAGTGATTTAATGAATTTTTTTATTATTTCATATTTACACATGTTTGCCACACTATTTGTGTATTTTCATCTTTTAGTTTTCCATATTCAGTTACACATGCCTCCTTCCATAACACATTTCATGGGATAGAAGTGGTTGTGGATTTGAACTCTTCAAGCTACATATAAATAGAATAACATAGTTATTGTGTTTTTTAATGTCATATAAAAGTATTTTGGTAGATTTAAAAAACGTAATTTTTTTTTCAAGTGATGCATACCCCATCTTTGCTTTACGGTAGGGGTATGCTAGTTCTGATGCCTGTTGTTTATTTTCAGCACTCAGTTGTTGTTTTATAAATAAAACATTGTCAATCAATGTGATGAAAACCTGTACCATCAAACAACATATTACCAGACAAAATGTACCTAAAAATACTGCTTTGTATGACGACTAGTAAATACATCCCACAATTCTTGGGTTATCAAGTGTTCATAAATAATAGGTGGGGGCATTTTTATTTTTTCCTTCAGTATCTTTAAGATGATATTTGATTAAAAGTGTGCGAAAACCCCTGTGAATCCTTCTATAAACCCTTAAGACACAATTGTTTTTGCAAGTCATATACTATAAATTCCCTATGCAAGAGATGATTATGTTTAAGTCAATGTTTCATTATTTAACTTTTTGTAAATTTAAAAAATGATATCATAATGTTACCATAATTTCTCGCCACATCAATATATTAATCTCAGCCAAAACATGGTTCCATGAAGTTACATCAATGTCCATGCGTCTCTGAGTGATGATTCCAAGGTAACTACTGAACATGTCCTTGTTGCGGTTAACATGTTCGCCCGGCTTATTCCATCCAGTCTTGAATTTGATGCCTTTCTCTTTATCCTTAATTACTTTTTCTAATACTGTCAAACTACGACGATCCAATTTTTTTTTGCATCACCAAGGTTTCATCACCATTCATTTCCTCAGATACACCATCATCAACTTGTTCCTTCGACTCCTAAGGGATAACATCAACATGTGCATATTGTGGTTGTACCTCTACAATGGGAGCATCAACAAGATGAGAAACTTATTGTTCATCTTCACTATGAGCATTATTTGGTTGAAAAATCTATTGTGGCTAGGGATTGGGAGCATCATCATGCAAAAAAGACATTGAATATAAAATTTGTTTAACATTTAATTTAGATAACATAAAAGAATCCACAAATAGTTATTAATATAAGGCAACGGGTTTGGAAACCTATTGTTCATCTTCACTGCGAGAAGTAATAGGTTTAGAAACCTGTTGTGAATGGGGATTGGGAGAATCATCACATGAAGAAGTCATCATCTGAAAACTTATTTAACATTTAATTTAGATATCATAAAATTAGCAATGAAAAACTATAAACATATGGACATGGGTTGAGAAACCTATTGTTGGTATGTACTGTGAGTAACAGAAGGTTGAGAAACATATTGTTCCTGGGGATTGGGAGCATCATCACATCCTAAAGTCATTATCTAGAAAAATGGTTTTACTTTTAATTTAGATAACATAAAATTAGTAGTGAATAGATAATAACATAAAGTAACATGATGTGTATTAAAAAAAATTTAACCTGATTATTGAACTATTTTTTAAAGGTTGAAGGGATTTCCCCCCTATATCAGCTATCCAAATCCCTTCATTGTGGTCTCTTCTAACATAAAAAACACCGTATACATTGGAAAAAATGAGAAATTATTACGATGTACAAAAGGAAAGGGACATCCTCTGTAGAATTTTCATCTGACTCTTTAGTGGTTTTGGTCGATAATAGAACAAATGACCTATTTTGGTTTGCAGGATCTAGAACATAAAATAATTCTACTTCCTGTTATGCCATTATAAATTATTCGCATTTGTAACCTTCCTTACTGAAATAAACTTTTACAAATCCCAACTCATCTATTCTAAAAACACTTTTGTTATCAACCCAATTTCATTGAAAAACCGGCACCCAGAATGTCATATAATCCAACTCCCATATTATTTTGAAGATTCCAAAATATTAAATATTCGTGTAAATTGGATTTTTTCCATAGGACTAGAAACATGAATCATTTCAGCCATAAGTGTAACTCCACTATTCTATATGGCAATGTCTTCATCATGTTCATTAGTATATAATATATAACCATTAATTACATAATCCTTGTAAGATAATACGTACACACATGGTCCTCTAGCTGGCCATCGAAGTCATTTTGAAATTGAGTATATATTTTCATTTGACTATATAAAAATATGGTCTTGAAATCATCATATAAACTTTTTATTATGTTTATTTGATATCCATTTTTCATCCCTTGATGGATTTTAATTCTTTAGAATTTATTTATGGGTTTCAACATATGGTTCAACATCCAAAATGTTATGCAAAACCTAATGGTGAGCCAACTACTGATCTGTAATATTGATTATGACGACCTCCACCCCAGAAATTCCATCACCCGTAAGTCACCCAGTGTGATAATATTTTGTTAGACCAATGCTTGTCACACCAGACATGTATTCGGTATAGAATTCTATAGATTCCCCAATAATATATTGCTCCACAATACAACCCTCTAGCCGACTTCTATTTTTGAAATAACATTTCAAAATATTCATATACTTTTCAATGGTGTACATCCATCTATAGTGAAAATGACCACATAGACGAATCTCTCTCGCCAAGTGAACCATCAAATGAGGCACCATATCAAAGAATGTTGGCGAGAAAAACATTTCTAATTCATATAATATGAAAAAATTTCTCTTTCCAAAGTTGACAATTTATAAGGGTGTATAAAATTGCTATATATAGCTTTGAAGAAGAAACATGGCTTTGTTAATGTATGAAGAACATTCTTGGAAAAAATGAAACATAAACCTATAAAAATTAGATCTTGCATCAAAATATGGAATTCATGTGATTTCAGACCTTTTAACTTTAAATCGTGCATTGAAATGATTTTATATATATTCGATAAATACCCCTTTAAAACCTTTACATCATTCAAGAAGTTGAAAAACCGATATCTCTCATGCTTGGAAAGAATACAAGCAAAAGGATGAATAAATGTTCATTCATTACCTTTCACGGGTGCCAAATCTTCTCGTATTCCCATGTCAACCATGTCCAAGCTAGACTAAATTCCATCCTTTAATTTACCATGTGCATTTAGAAACATGTCGATGACATTATCAAATACATTTTTTTTCAACATGCATAACATCAAGAAAATTTCTGACGTACATACAATTTCGATATGGTAATTAAAAAAACTGATTTCTCTTTCTAGTCGATTTTGTATGGTTTTTCAAAAATAGTTTACCAAAAGCAGTGTCTACATCCTTAACTTTCTCAAACATTTGATCACCTGTTAGTGGAAAGGGGGGTTTATGTTCTTATTAACATCCATTGAATGATGTCATCCAATATGAGTACTTATGTCATCGTGGTAGAAATATGCGATGTCCTAGAAACACAGTTTTCAATGAATGTTTCAACATAATCGATTTTGTACCTTGTTCGTAGATGGGACACCTAAGAGTTCCTTTAATTCTATATCCTAACAAATTTACATAATTAAAAAAAGTCATTTATCGTCCCATACAACATTTCTCTCAATGTGAAATCTTCATTTATGAAATCATCATACATCATAACACCAAAATCCCACAATAATTTCAAATCCTCGATCAATGGAGACAAATAAACATCAATATCATTACTTGGTTATTTTGGTCCTAATATAAGCAAAGAAAACATGATGCATTTTCATTTCATATATAACCACAGTAAAAAGTTTTAATTTACCAACATAACCAGCCATATACTATAAATGATTCCTTGAAAACCAAAAGGATTCACTCCATCTTTAGATAACACAAGATGAAGGTTTCTCATCTCATTTCCAAAGTTAGGATACTCACGATCAATTATCTTCCACTAAGGAGAGTCTGCCAGATACCTTAGTTTTCCATATCTATTTCTTCTGTCTGTGTGCCATGTTAATTTCTATGTAGTATACTCACTTTCATAAAGGAGCCTAAACCTTGGAATGATTGGAAAGTACCATGAGACTTTCATAGGACAATATTCATCTTTCTTGTATCGAGAAGCACCACAATTTGGGCATTATATAAGTGATTGTTTCCCCAAGAGAAACAATATACAGTCATTCAGAAAACTATGTATTCTTTCAGGGATCATACCCATCGAGCGTAGAATTTATTTTGCATCATATTTTCATCTCAAGAGATCATTATCTTTTGGGATCATGTCATTCAATAGAGTAAGTAATTTCGTAAAACTAGAATCACTCCATCTATTTCCTTCTTTAAAATTATATAGCTTCAGTTCCACTAACAATGTTGTATATTTAGTGCAACCACTATACAATGGATTCTTTGCACAACTATTTAACTGCTCATGCAATTTTGGGAAATCAAAAAGTTCATCTTCAACTATACTTTCCATTTTCTAAATATGATCTTCATTATCATGCACATGTGTAATCACGTTCTCGATACAGTATTCTTTATTTTCCATGCTTGTAATCATATCGAATAATCCATAAAATGCAGTGTTATCCCAAGCGTTTCCCCCATGTCTATTCCAATGTTTATAACTTCGATCTATTCCATGATAGATCAAGTGTTATTCTAACTCTTTTGGACAAACTTGTCTTGAATAACAATAATGAAAACATGGAAAAAGGATTTGATAAGTATCATATGAATGATCTTTTGAAAACTTGATGAGCTCTTTCACTCAATCTTCATACTCTTTTTTCAGACGATTGGCATCCATCCATTCCTGATTCGTATCCATCCTATTTGATTCAGTGATATTAATATTTAACAAAATAAATACACAAAATATTGATATAGAAATTAACCAAGGCTAAAAGTTTTATAGACTTTAAATCTCCTTTGAAAACTATTTATAAAATCACAGTTGAAACCCCATTTAAAAACCAACCATTTACAAAAATTCTTCTTTAAAATAATAAACCATTTTTAAAATAAACCAATTAGTTTCAAACATCCATTCTCAAAACCCCAATTATTTTGTAAACAATTTTAAATAATTTTAAATCCAAAAAGGGTATGTTGGACACATATATTTTTAAGAAACATTTCAAAACACTTGAATCATTTTAAAAGTGAACCCATAAAAAATCACTAGATGTCATTGTCACTTACCTCTGTCTAGAAAATGCATATCATTTATTTACTTACACCTTATATGTCTCATGACACCCCTATCTATCTCTGATAACTAGGTTTTAGTGTTCCTCCCATCAGCCTTATGGACTGGCCAACCCCTCACTGGTGGGTGACCTCCTTTTTCGATGTTCCAACTCCCCACTAGCTACTCAAAACCATATTCACATTTAAATTTATGATTAGAGATCAACACCATGACACTCACCCATGAACATAGAAACTTTTTAACTTATTAACATGTATTATTATGAGTAAATATTAACTCAATAACACTCACCCATTTTCAACCTATAGACTTACTAACCTATTCACATAACATTTATATATCATGATATATAATCTTTTACCTAATGTGTTGGTGGGAAATATAGGTACTACCTATCTCATAATACATAAATTTGTTCTCAAATTTAAAATAAAACATTAATTATCTCATAAAGAAACCATATAAAGAACCCATATGTGAGATATATTCTTCTTTATTGAGAAACCACCAATTGGGGAGCCTAAACCTCACTAACCCACCCTTACAAATCAGGGTCATCTAACCTTTCACTTTAATCAAAATAATATCTTCACTCATATCAGTCAAAGTCAAAAAATCTATTTCCAAAAGTTTCATTGCTATATTAACTTCTATTAACAAGTCCCTTATATTTACTTCCTCAAAATATGTCAGTCCATATTTAAATTCTACCATTCCAAGGTTTGAGGAAAGAACTATTTTTAATAAAAGATCCTTTAAAGTTTAATTACAAACTAGATCATGATAAATTAATACTAGGTATTAAAAATAATATGTATACTCCTTCATCCACCGCTCACCCTAATAAAGGATTGTGATCTCAATGGCCTTATCCACTTTTATTTCCTTAGGACAGTGCCATTGAATAAATGTTATTGTGAAACTTTCCCAAAACATGGAATAATGTAGTTAAGAATGAACTACAGACTCCCACCACACTCAGTTGGGTCCTTCAAATAAATAACTAATAACCATTAATCTTTAATCCACATGAGTTTCCATTAAATTTGTGTCTCCCTAAATTCTCTACATCTACTCCATTTCTTCAAGAGAACCTCAATCATTATAGAAAGAAGAGGCTCAATGTTTCAAAAATACTTGGATAGGGTATATGATCATGGACTTTTGTGGCTCTGCCACATTATATTTAGTCTGGGTGGATTAAAAAAGCAGGGAAACCACCTCTAAGAAACGAGATAAATTTTCCAGAATAATTGCTCAATGATCTAACCTTCCACTCTTCTTGGAATACTCTATAATAGGTACACTCTAAATAATATGAAACCTAAACTTGATCAATTAACATTTCCAAAACTAAACCATAAAACCTCACTATAAACAAAATTCAATTCAAAATACAACTCAACCAAGAATAACACATATAGAACCCCTTTTTAAATAGCTTAAAAATTGTTAAAATAATCCAAAACATTAAACCATTTCATCTAGTTTTGAATAGATTAGACTCTTCATGAAAACAAGGACCCAACTTAAATTCGTTAAAATATCCCATTTTTTTTAAAAAATCTCTAATTATCATCTTCAAACCATTTGATTTGGGAATAAAAATTTCAAGTTAATATCATTTTATAAACAACCCACAATACCTGGCTTTTGAATGAGAAATTTTCTGAAAAATCATCTTTGATATATTTTTTTTTGTAAAATTATTTATTTCTTACACAAATTTTTTTTTATAAAACAAATATTTACCATTAAAACATGATAATGTGTATAGAGATATAAAAATTTGTCATTGGTATCAAGATAATAGGTTTCTCATGGATGAATCGTTGACTCGTTAGAGGGGGATAATGGGTGCACAACTATAAAATGATGAATATGAGATGACATGATGATTAGTGTTTGGATATGGAATGAATTATCAATGGTGATTGGACATGTAAAGAGGTACATATCCATGATTAATAAAGTGGTGCACCCCAAGTTGATGGTATGGGTCATGATTTGATGATTATTGAGGTGACGATTTGAGTTAGGGTGAGATGTATGCTATGTTAATGGTAAGAGTTAGAACATTTTCTATTAAAACCAAACCCATAATGGTTTAAAACACATTTCCAAAGGATTAAATTTTCAAGGATTTCATTTAAAAAGCAAATCCTTTCCCTTTATAAAACATTAACTAATACACCCAAACATGGATAAAGAATAAGAGAATTAATAATAAAATTAATATCCATAAAGATTCATAAAAAAGTTTATAACCATATAAATCATGTCTCACCCCAATGATGCTCGCTCATAAAAAATAAATGTAAGAACCCAAAAGAAAGTGAAAACTCAAATTAGAAAATAATAAATAAGCATAACAGAAAGTAAAAATTAACAGGTAACACAAAAGGAACTAAGGGTGTAAGTTTCTTTTTGACATGAAAAGGTGGATCATATTATCGATAGGTTATTGATAACATAACATGTCTCTTAAATCACTCTTGTATATCCTCATCAAAGAAAAATCTCATATCTAGGTGTTACATAAAACTAGGGGTTACTATTTATTTTATTACACTCAACTAAAAAGTCCACATCCTCAAACATTCACTTAGTAGCCCAGTTTCCTCATGTCACAACTAAAAATAGGTGGTTACCATCAAGATAATTCCATCATGTGACAAGAACACCCTCCTAAGGCATGAAACATTACCATAAAATAAACAACCAGCCTCTAATACACCCCTCCAATAATATCCCCTAACCCAAACATATATAAATAAATCGTAATTCATATACACAAGCATGTAATATTAACAATAAACGATGGGTGATAATGTGATAAACACGGTTGTAAAAAATATCCAAATAAAGAGAATCTAATAAGCTGTCAACTGTTCCATCTCTTTTAAAAACAAACATGGAATAACATTCCAATTTACCATTTATAAAAATCATCTCAATCTACCCTTTAGAATAATTTTTATCAAACCACTTTTGAAAACTCAAATGGGAACTCACTCTTCCCTTTAAATAATATTGAAAAATATTAAATGAACCTAATGAGTTTCAAAATAAAATTTAAATAGTATAACACCACTATTAAACCCCAAAACCCATATTTATTATCATAAAATCTTATAACACCCAAAAATTTGGATTTATAAATCAATGGTTGTTGTAAAAAGGTTTCAAATACCCAAAAAAGGATTATTATTCCTCATTAAAAATCATAAAACCCAAGAAAAATATTATAAACACAATCAAAACACCCAAATACCTGTATTGAATGTGACTTAATACAATAATACTTTACAAACCACAAACTAGTGCTCTTGAGAACATTTAAAACCAAAATAATTATTTATAATCTATTTATGAGTTTTAAAAAATACACAAAATAGAATCTCATTCCATGATAATGGATAAAATTACATTAAATAACCTCAACCTCTTAGGGGCTACACATATAATAATAATTTAAATAAAACCCATTTTAAAACTATCAGCCATTTAAATGTAATTAATATAAAGAGAAAATAAAGAAATTCCTACCTTGACGCAAAGACGTTTATGTCTTATGTTTTATCCAATGAATTTGAAAATTCCCACAAGACAATACATTCCCTCTACAACACCTACACAATTAAATCCCCATGATTTAGACTAGACCCAACCCAAAAATCATCCCTCATAGTGATTATGGTTCTTAGGAAAGAGTGAAATCAGGGGAAAGAGAATGAATAATGTAGATAAAGAGCTTTAGAGGGACTTACCATGAAGAAAACCACTTGAATCTAAGGTAGAATACCACAAAAAGTATGAAGATGAATGGAGATACCCCCTTAGAGGGGTCTACTTCATTTGAACAATAGGGGAGATAAATGATTAGTGGATTATTTAATTTTATATTGGAAAAGTGAAATTTATACTTTTTAAAGAATCTAGGTAGGATTCATGGTCAGGGAACATGGTCTTCAAAACCATAATGTTGACACTACCTTGATAGAATCTTCTCATAAAGGTTGTATTGATACCCTGAATGGTTGGAAAACCCAATATTAAATCATTCCAAATGCAAAGAAAATTTTACAGAGGAAATTGACACACTTGTCACATGGTTTACATAACCATGTGGAAGTTATACACTATAGGCTAGACTCACCAAAAGTTATACATGGTTTCTCTGAGTATCCACATAGATTAGAATAAACCATGCATTACCCATACTGAATAGCCATACACAAAACAAAATGAAATATGAAACCAGTTGTGAAGGAGAAGCCTCACAGTTTCTTCTAACTTGTTAATGAAAACCATGTATAGTAATAAAAACCCCATTTTTCTATGTTGTAGGATTAAACTCTATCAAAATTTAAAATGATCCTATAACTAAAAAAACATATGAAATAACTCAAAAAATAGCAACAAAATAGAATTTTAATAGAAATCAATAACCAATACCACATATAAAATAAGAATTAAAAGAGAAATATAGGATGACAAACATCCCAACATAAAATCGAAAAACCAATAAACTGCAACATTAATGTACCTTCTACTGGAGAGGCATGATGGAGGAGAGCCACTAGCGGAGGAGTCGGAAGTGAAGCTAAGTTCATAGTGGAGGATAGGTTCATGGTGAAGCTCGATTCACGATAGTGGAAGAGTCGGCAGTCGAGGAGGAGGAGGAGGTAGGAGAGTAGAGAGGAGATGAGGAGAGGAGGGAGGAGAGGAGGCTGCAACGACAAGGATCAAATTCTGAAGGATCTTGAGCGTGAAAGGAAGGAAGAGAAAGTTAGGGTTAATTTATAAAACCTGGTGACACGTTTATCAGTGATAGATAAAAAGCACTAATAATGGTATGATTTATAAGTGATTTAAATTGCAGTGCTCATAATTTTTTTTATCAGCACTTTTTTAGCACTGATAAAGGCCCATATTTATTAGTGCTAAAAAATAACTGATAAAAGTATGTTTTATGAGTACTATAACTGAAAGTGCTGATAAAACATGCCCCTATCAACGCTTTTTTAGTGCTGATAAAGGTCAATATTTATTAGCACTATAAAAGTACGGATAAATGGATATTTTATCAGCACTTTTTAATTAGAGCTGATAAAACATACCATTGATTCATAATTATAAAATTATAACCGATATATTTATTACATTTATAATTTTATAAAAATATATAATTAATATATTTATTATAATCTAATAATTTAAATTATCATTATATATATATATTTATGGTGTTTGTGTATAAATTATAATTAAATATATATATAATTTTTTAATTTAAATTATAAATATATATATATATATATTGATATATTATTTTTAATTTTAATTTCATAAGTATTTAAATATATATATGTCTATATCTGTGTATATATTCCTTAAAGACATATATTTATAAATAAATATATTCAAAAGGTATTCATAAATATATATTTATCATTTAAAAAAATATTTTTTAATTTTATAATTATTTAAACATCTTTATGTTAACTTAGTTATATATAATTATAACTATATATAATATATTTAAAAATTAAATAATTATATATAACTAAATATTTTTATTTTTAAATATAATAAATACATTTATTGTTTATTTAAATATATTTATCATGATTTTAAGTATTTATGAGAAGATAAAGCTTCATATATATAGAAAATGAATGAATACACCAAGTATATATAGTACAATAGTATACATGGCCAACATTAGGGTAAACAATGAACATATATTCATGAGAAGAATGTACGCATCAATTGACACAATCATTTGGAAACATAAATTTATTTAAGTATATATATATATATATAACAAGTATTTGTTTACATATATATATCTATATTAAAAAGTATTTATATATAATATTGTAAACATGTAGTATAACAAATATATAATAAATATATAACTAAGACTAATAAACATAATAAACATAAATAAAACATAAACATAATAAACATAATAAACATGTGTTTTTTTTTAAAATACACATATAAACATTATTTTTGAATATAATATAAATATTTTTATATAAATTAATAATATTTTCTATTAAAACCTTTTATCAATGCTATTATTAGTGCTGATAATGATTCCTTGTATAAATTCTTTTTGTTAGTGCAGATAAAGTGGGGACTTTATCAACGTTAATATTAGTGTTGATAAAGGGTAGATTTATCAGCGTTTTTTTCTAGCACTGATAAAAGTACTCATTTATTAGCGCATTTTGATTAGCACTGTTAAAACCCGAGTGCTTCCCTTGACCATATTTTTGGTTGACAAAAGTGGCGCCAGTGTGGGTGGCCAAAGGCTGCAATGAGGATCACTATAAAGGTTGTTGTTGTGGTAGGATGTGTCAGATAGAGAAGCTACATATGACAAAAGTGGTTTTTGTTGCCAATGAAGAAGACATTGAGAACAATCTAGGAAGGGTTTTATGATGAGACGATAGTAGAGAGGTGTGATGGGAACCCACAATGGAAATATATAGGGTAATGAACACTGCCTTGATGATCAGAAGCTAGATGAGGTAGTGGCTCATGGTAGTGCTCAGTAGCTAGAAGGGGAGAGCGACCAGATGTGAGGGAGATACAGGTTGTAGAGATAGAGAGTGAAATAGTGGTTGACCTAGGAGGGGAATCCTGATGAGGTCATTGTTGAATCGGTGTAGCCTGATTTAGTTGGGCATATTTCTTATGGCCCGTACTGGATTGTAGTAAAGCTAAATGACTGACAATGATAAGGCACTATAGCAGTACAGAATTCAGAGTCAACAATATTGTAGCTCCTAGGACTTCCAGCCAGCCACCACTATATAACTTTTGACTTGGGTAGCCACCTTTTAATGTAGTGTCGTAGACTTCCTGCTGCCATTCACTGTAGCACAATGGATTTCTTAGGGTTAGTGGAATAATGCTTCATCCTCTACCTTAGCCCATTTCGGGATAGAGTTGTGGGTTTGTGAGAACTCTAAAAAACTCCCTAAAAACCATTATCTTTAATTATAGTGATTTTCTTCCTCTCCATAGATGTAGATATTATTCCTAAAATATGTAAATCCTTATTTTCTCATTTCATTTTCCCCTTTTACTATTATTTGATCTGTGTTTTCATTCATTGCTGATAAAATTTCCACATCAACCGGTATCATAGGTTGAGTTCGAGATTATCAAATGATGGATATGGAAGAAGGTAGGGTGAAGATCGATCACTTCAATGGAATTGACTTTAGTTTTTGGAGGATGTTGATCCGGTATTATCTTTATAAAAAAGATGCACTATCTGAATTGAGGTCTGAAGCCATAATACATGGAGTAGTTAGAGTGGGGGCTATTAGATCGATAGGTTTTGGGCATTGTGCACCTTATGTTGGACAAAAACATGGGATTCCACATCAAAGAAGATAATATGTCTATTGGACTAATGAAATATCTCGCTAATATGTACGAGAAGCCTTCTACGGAAAACAAGGTGCACTTTATGTGACAATTTTTCTACCTAAAAATGGTGTAAGGGATAGTTGTTGCAGATGAAATCCATGAATTCAACACCATCATAAGTTAATTGACATCAGTGGCTATTAATCTTGGTGATGAGTTATGTGTTCTGGTTTTACTATCTTTTTTACCTGATAGTTGGGAAGAAACTATAACAGCCATGATTAGTACCTCGGGGAATACCAATCTGTCTTTGAAAGATGTATAAGACCTGATCCTTAGTGAGGATATGTGAAGAAGAGAATCAAGAAGATTATATGTTTCTACTATGAATGTTGAATGAACATGAAGGTACCCATAATGAGACAATCATATAGGGATATCAAAGTAAAGAGGAAAAATCTGAGATTAGTAAAGGGTGATGTTCTTACCCGCTGAACATGTGGAATGAAAGGAAATGTTAAGAAGGAGTGTAGAGAAAAATAGAGGGGACCTGAAACTAGTGGGGCATACATGATAGCCGAAGGAACTATTGACGTGCTGTTTTTGGGCATAGATAAACCAATGGAGTCTCGTGTTTTAGACTATGGGGCATCTTTAAAATCTATATTAGATAAGTTATTTCTGAAAAATTATGTTTCTAGAAATTTTGTCAAGGTATATCTTACTGATGATGAACCCTTGTAGATTGTGGGGAAAATAGATGCACAAATCAAGACCAACAGTGGTTGTCTACTGGTTTTGGAAAATGTGAGGTATATCCCTGGATTGAGAGGAAATAATATTTATATTGGACAACTTGATGATTCAGGGTTAAGTACCACTTTCACTAGTTGTGAATGGTAGATCACCAAAGTAGCTATGGTCATAGATCAGGGAGAAAAGTAAGGTACCATATACAACATGGTAGAAAATTTCATAAACATGGATGTATCACTAAAAGTTGTCAAAGATTCACAGCTGCGACACTACAGAATAGTCCAGATTAGTGAGAGGGTTATGGAAACAAAATGGTTGGTACTAGAGTTGAATTCAGTGAATGTTGTCCTATGTGAAGATTCTATCTTCATAAAGTAGAAGAAGCTATCTTTTTCAAAAGGAGGCAGAACACCGAAAGCTAATAATCTGGACCTATTGAAAATAGATGTTTGGGAGCCTTCACCCATACAATCCCTTGGATGGTCCCAATATTATGTGACATTCATCAAAGACTCAATAAGAAAGGTATGTGTTTACCTTCAGAAAATTAAATCAAATGTGTTTAAGATGTTTCAGAAGTGGAAGGTCATGGTAGAGAATGATTCTAGAGCTATACTGGAATGATTTAGGTCTGAAAATAGTGGAGAGTATGGTAGTGAAAAGTTCATATAATTCTATTCTAGTAATGGAATTTGTTCGGAAAAAACTATTCCAGGTACACCTCAACAGAATGGTGTGGAAGAGAGGATTAATAGAATGTTGAATGAACACTCCAGGAGTATGAGGTTACACTCGAGGTTACCCAAGACATTCTAGGAAGATCTGGTGAACATGTAAGCATATCTAATCAATAGGAGTCCATTTTTCCAATAAGATAACGTGTACCCGAGGATCTCTAGTCTAGAAAGAAGGTAAAACTCTCACATTTATGAGTCTTTGGAAGTTTTTCTTCTGTACACATTGATGCTAACTCAAGGGACAATCTTGATGCTATGTCCAAGCCATGTTTCTTTATTGGATATGATGTTGAGGAGTTTGGTTACTACTTTTGGGATGATCCTAAGAATATGGTCATCAGGAGCTAGAACGTGGTATTCATTGAAGGTGTCACATACAAGGATCAACATACATTTGAAGATGAAAATGGAAACATTGAATCTAAGTGAAAAGAGAAAGTGGAGGTTCAAGGTGTACCTAGTCATGAGACATCAGAACTGATGGAACCTATTACTCTAGTAGAGTTGAGGAGATCAAAAAGGGTGAGAAGGCCTTGGAAAATGTATTCACCATCCTTTCATTATCCATTATTGACTAATGGTGGAGAACGAAAATTCTTTGAAGAGGCAATGTAGCTGAAGGAGTCGAGTAAGTGAGATCTGTCTATGGATGAGGAATTTACTCATTGCATGATAACAACACTTGAGAGCAAACACATCTTCAAATAGGGAAGAAAGAATTTCAGAATAAGTGGGTCTACAGGGTCAAGGAAGAACATGATGGAATAAAGAGGTAAAAGGAAAGATTGGTAGTGAAAGGCTTTCAATAGATTGAAGGTGTGGACTTCATTGAAATCTTTTTGCCTGTAGTGAATCTTACTACAATCCAGATGGTTTTAGAATTACTGCATCAAAAGATTTATACTTTTAAAATATTTATGTCAAGACTACATTCCTATATGAAGATCTGAAGGAGGAAATATATATTCAACATCTCTAGGGATATGTTGATTCTGGAAAAGAAGACCTAGTGTGGAAACTACATAAGATCTTGTATCGGTTGAAGTAGGAACCCAGGTAGTGGAATAAATATTGATTCATTTATGAAAAAAAATGCATAAAAATGTTGTTTCATGGATCAATGTTTCTACATAAAATCATTTGGTGATGAATATATTATATTGCTTCTATATGTGTATGACATTCTCATTACAAGATCATGTATGTGGAGGATTGATGAGTTGAAAGGGAAGTCATCTAAGGAGTTTGAAATGAAGGATCTTGGAGAAGATAGCAATATTTTGGGGATGAAGAAGAAGAGAGACCGTGCGAATGGAACCTTAATTTTGTCATAGGCTGACTACATTGGGATGTTTCTTAGAAGATTTAGTATTCTGGAAGAAAAGGAAGTCTATATTCCCCTGGCTGGCCATTTTGAACTCTGAAAGGAACAACCATTGAAGATGACAAAAGAGTTTTATTACATGGAAAAGGTTCAATACACATTAGTTGTTGTAAGATTGATGTATGAAATGGTTTTCACTTGAACTAATATTGCTCATGCAATGGGAGTTTTGAGTAGATACATTGATAACCCTAGAAAGCAACATTGGGAAGTTGTGGAGTGGATACTGAGGTATTTGACGTGTAGCAAGAAGTTATCACTGTGATTTGAAAAAGGAAATTAATTTCAAGGGTATATGGATGCTGACCTTAGAGGCAACATCGATAGTCAGAGGAGTTCCACAAGTTATGTTTTTACATGGTGAGGAACTGTAGAAAGATATATATCACAATTGTAGATGGTGGTGGATTTATCCACAACAAAGGTAGAATATATTGTTGCAACAAAATCTAGGAAGGATATGGTTTGGCTGAAGAACTTATTGGATGAGATGGGAAGAAAGAGAGATGAGAATGTATTTCACTTTGATAGTCAGAGTTCTATACGTCTTGAAAATAACCCAATGTTTCATGAACAGACAAAGAACATTCAGTTAAAGTATAATTTCATCAAATTGTTGATACATGATGGGTTGCTGACATTATAGAAGATTTTTGGAACCAATAATCCTGTAAGCATGTTGACAATGATGATGGTAATATAAAAGTTGAGGAACTGCTGTGCCTCTGTTGGCCTACACTGATGAATGGAGGATGAGAGGCAGAACAAGGGAGGACACAATGGGGGAACAAGAGGAAAACAACTTGTATTTTATGAATCCTCAGGTCGAAATTGATGTTGTTAATGGAGAGCACACACATTGGTGAGTTAAGAAGAGAAAAATATTAGATTAAGTAAGTTTTCTTAGTTAGTGGAATCGAAGTAGAGAAGCGTAGTGGATCAAGGTCCAAGTGGGATATTTTTGGTTTGGTGTAGCCCGATACAGTTGGGAGAAATACTTGTGGCCCGTACTGCACACCAGCCTGAAACTTTCACGGTGATGACTTCAGAGTCAAAAAATACTATAGCTCCATGGAATTCCAGCCAGAATCCATTATAGCACTTTTGACTTGGGTTTTCTCCTTTCACTGTAGCGGTATAGACTTCCAGCCACCTTTCACTATAGCACATCAGACTTTCAAACAGTTGGTGGAATATTACTTCTTTCTTGACATTATGCCATTTTGGGCTAGGGTTGTGGGTGTGTGGGAACTCAGAAAAAATCCCTGTAAATTGTGCTCCTGAATTATAGTGATTTCTTCCACTCTGTGGATATAGGTATTATTCCCAAACCACATAAATCCTTGTGTTCTCATTTCTTTTTTTCTCTTTTGTTACTCTAATGTGATCAATGTTTTGTTTATTTGTTCCCAAAATTTCTGCATCAGTCATGTGGTCAAAAAGTGTTATGTGGATGGAAGGAGGGGATGCCACTGGTTAGGTGCAAAAACTATGATTGCGAGAGAGGACAAGTTGAGTGTAGGAACCACATGAGGAGGGTGAAAGTAGCCAACAAAAATACACATTTATAGTCATTTATTCCCAATTTTTGTCAACCTGTTTTTTCTTCCCCCTTCATGTTTACAAATATATATTTATATATAGTTTTTTATGCTTAACCCATGAATCCATCCACCTCCTTACACAAATTGTGGGTTTGGTTTTATTCAATAATTAAAAATCCTATTATTGGTTGGATTTAATTTTGTTTTGTATATAAAGATATCTGGTGGAAGATATGCTCCCTGAAAAGCACTGTTCTAGCCATCGATATTCGATTAGAACATGGCTAGAAAATGTGCAGTTAATGAAAAACCATGAGACACTAAAATTGAGTAAAATAATATATATAAAATAAATTTTTTATTTTTTTAAAAGAAATTAAAAATCATGTTTTATTTAATTTAATTTCATTGGATGACCATAATTTATCCATCTGTGATCAGATTTATGTGTTATCAGAACTATTGGGACTAAAACAAATCCCTATTAAGAATTTAAATTAAATTAAATTAAAGTTTTCTTCTATAAAAAAATTCATGAGATCTTTCTGATACCAATTATCAGTAATAGAGAATTCATGGGAATCTAGTGGGCTAAGGATTATAAAATTTTCATCACTGGAGTGATGTAACTTCATTATCATCAGTAACTAGATCATCGATAAAGGTCCAAGGATTTCATGTGGATATATTAAGCAAAAAATTAAATATGAATGAGTACCTTGTTTGGATTTATGGTGTGTTTGACTGTCACTTCATGCTGATGATCATTGATTGAAGGATCAAAGTAAGAACCCCTCCAGATCATCAACACATGCTTCATGAGTCCGCTTGATCTCCAATTATGGAATTATAGGTGCTAGTATGAATCTCTAAAAATTCCTTTTATGTTAGGAAAATCCCCACAATCTTGTTCCTTCTATCTACGAAGGTGTTATTGGATTATTTAATCATAATAATCCTTCCTCTATTTAGTATGCTATAGTGAGGATAAAGGGCTTCTAAAATTTATAGTAATAAATATTCCAATAAGAAATAGCTCCTATTTTCTTATATAGTGAAAATAAAATATCCTAAAAGAGTTAACCTAATCCCATATGAGTAATGTCCACTAAATAATCCATAAATGAAACATTAGGATGAACTAAATACTTAATAATGTCATTTATATTTTATCACTTAATTATAATATATATTAAATATATGAAATAATAAAATCAATCCATTAACTGGTCTCATCATTCCCAAAAATATTAAACGAACCTTGAATATTAAAATAATCATAACATTAATCCCCCATATAACATAATTAGCTCTTTATTTTCATATACCAAACATTTTAATACCTTCATCATGTATTTTCTTGAAACACGGTAATAACATAAATTACCATAACCCATATTAAAATCCTACATTATTCTTCATTATTTACATTAAACATATATTATTTGATATATTATAGAAATCTAAAAATGTTGTAATATCCTTACATGATATCATAAACCACTTTTTCAACAAATCATTAATATGTTCCAAGGTAATCAGTACTATCCAATATAATTTATTATTTTCCAACATCTTTTTTTTTTAAAATAAAAACCATTTTCTAGAAATATAGAAAATATTAAGGGTTACATTCCATTAATCAGGTGTTTTCCATAAATTATAACATTACCATTAAATCAAATTTCCTAGTCATCATCATCATTCAACATACTCTTTGAAATCCTCAATTAAAACTTATACTGAAAAATAATTATATATTTTCTGATTCATAAAGTATAATCTTTGAATTCCAATTTATAAATACTTTGTTCATCCCACTTCCTTCTCAACCCATTATCTAGGCTTCACCATCTTTTTCATTAATACTACATTTCTTTCACATATAATCTTTAGTCATTTTATCATCAACAATATAACCATTTGTCATACATCTTTTCTGATCTTCTTCCTAAGATTTTCCCTCAGGAAATAAATTTTCATAATTTAATACTTTCCATATTTAAAGTATTAAACATTCGATGATATCATAAGGATACCAATATTAACATCTATTACAATATCTAAACTTTTCATTTTTCCGATGCAGTTACTTGATTTGTGTCATTATTTTCGATATCCAAAACAACTTCCCGTTCCTTTGAGACATTCATTTGGGTGCATCTTTCCACATTCTCTACATATAGGAAACTAAATCATCATTACTCCTTGGTTACCACCACAATAACTCTAAAAAAATCTATTCCATCTCTTATTTGGTGATTCTGATAGATGGGTAAGGCACATATTATTAATCATATGTTTTGATAGCTAATTAGACATAATAAAAACATCCTTCACTCTAGAAATCATCCAAATTTACTTCTCATAAAAATTTTATCAGTCAAATTAAATTTTAATCCAATTCCTTATGGTTCCTACCATTTAATAAAACCATAAAACATATAGTGATCAATTCTAATCATAAAACAAAATAAAAAATTATGAAAATAGTTTAGGGGTCTAAATCAATACACCATCTATTTAATCTATAACACTATAGGATTATCCTAGATCATTCATTGTCATCATCTATTTAAATCCTTCATGATGGTTCATAAAGAGTTTGAGAATTTCCAAAGAATATCCCTTGGGAGTGTCAAACTAGGTGTGAAAGAAGGCCCGTTGTCATGCACCAGCTCCATATTGATTCTATCATAATAAAGTGTTTTTGAGGTTGTTACAACTAGGTACATCTATTCCAGATCCACATACACTTGTAGTATCTATACGGGGATGAAATTTCTTGGAAACCACTCACTCTATCCTTTAACAAAATTTTAAGACATTTTCCTATATTTAACTCATCCTTAGACATATCCTGAGAGACATACCTATATATATCATTATAAATATACCTAGTAATATAAATATGGTATTCTTATCCTTGTTTCCAAAGGTTAAATAAATATTTCCTATGATACCAACAATAACAACCCATGTTTATCATAAATAGATATTACATTTTTTAGATTAATATTCATTACATTACCTAAACACATGCCTGATTACCATAATAGTTTGATGATTTTGGAAACATGAAAAAAAATATTTTTTTGGTGAAAGATCTTCAATGTTTCCCACAAAGATCTTTTCATTTAGTTCTCTTTATAGATATTACCTATATAGAACCATTATTTATAAACTAGTAAAAGAAAACATAAGAAAGGGTGAGATTAATCGCTCAGTAAGGGTAAAAAGTGAACTATATAAGAATAACACGAACATAAGGGTATGATAACATGATCATAACATATGAAAACCACACCTTACATATCAGAGACCATAAAATGAGTCATGGAATAAATATTGGCACTTCATAATACCTAAATCATAAGGTAAATAAAATAATATGATCCATGATAGCATAACATTGGAAGATAACATGTAATTTGTGGTATACACATAAGAATAGAAAATCATTTCTAAATTAGTCAAGGCTCACATCCAAGACCATCATCATGAAAAAATTCCTTTAGTGAACTGGGTTCACTCCCCACTCCAGTCCTGTCTATCTAATGAGATATAAATCTTAACCCAATGCATTGCAGGGGGATATAGGTCCCAACCATCACATAATTAAAACCATATTTATGTGTTTCATAAGATCATAAACGTTCATCATATAATAACCCATGGAATAAAATGGGAATCATATACATTTCCTTATATCATAACCTATTTAAAATATAAATGTTTATAATTCATTTTATCAAAGTTTAATTCATGAAAATAAGTAGGTTTAATAACCATTTTATCATGGTATAACCTATGGAAGAGAAACAGGGGTTATAAAAATAATTCTATCAAAACATAAACCATTCATATAATTAATATGAATGGTATCCTAGGATAATATCCCTATTGAGGAATAGGTAACACAAAATAATGTCATCTTAGAGGTAAAATAATTATGAAAAGTTATTGAAAACATATATTAAGGAAAATAGCCTTTCTGATATGAAAATAAATTCTTAAAACATAAAATAATTCCAAAAAACGTTTTATTTAAAAACAACATTCAAAAACTATAAAGGAATAATTTAAAATCATTCAAAATAGTTTTTTAACATAGAATAAGTTTGAAATCCTTTTATTTTAAAATAACCCTTGAAAAATTATAAAGGAATCATTGAAAATAAATTAAAACAATTTTTAAAACATTAAAATTTTTTAAATTCATTTTCCTTGAAAACATTATTAAAATATACATTTAAAAAAGTACTTTTTATAGAAAACATGGTTTTATAGAAATACACATTTGCGATCGATGATAGAAATAAAGTGTGTTTTTGTTAAAAACATTTTCTTAAAACTTTTAAGTACCAAAGAGTGTAAAAATGGCACCATTACATGAATATATCATGTATAAATAGAGGATAATGAAAATCATGAGAATTATTGAGTGGTAGATCATGATATTTCAACATTAGAGACTTAATCATGAAATGTCTTGATAAATGATGAAATTTTAATACAAAATTTGTACCACTTATGTAATAGTTAATTATATTCACCATAAAGGAATAACATTAAATTAAACTTAAAGTATCATGATTATGAATAAATACATTATATTACACACCAACTAGAGTTTTTATACACCTTATGAAAGAATATAGGTGTATAACATAACTTATATCTCAAAGAAGGAAAATTGAGACAAAACCATCTTACTATTTTGGTATCTTTTGAACCATAAAACCCATGAAAGAGAGATCCTAAAATGTATATAAAAAAACAAAAAAAAGTAAAATAATCATAAAATAAACTTTTGGGTAATATATGCACCACATTGAATAAATAGGTGGTGAATATAGCACATGTCCCACAAAAGTAAAAGGTGATACTGAAATCCCATACCTTAAGTATTGAATCATGTCGTACAAATTAAAACCACCTATATAATAAATTTAATTTTATTATAAAAACATTATATAGTAATATTTTTATATATAATACCATATTTGACCCTCTTATGAACTTTTATTACCAGTTTCATAATAATTCCATGTTAAAGTTATGTTTTGGGTAATAACAACATTGTTTTTCATATATGTTTTTATATCTTATATTTTTTTCTAATTAATTTGATCATGGTACATTTATCTCAAGAATCATAAAAATGATATAAATTTAATATATAATCATTGTATAATAATTTATAGTAACCCATAAAATTTACAGATAGGAAATGAAATACACTATTCTTGGAGACAATAGGTCGTACATACTCATGATTGTTGTTCCCATTTTCTTATCACATAGAAATAATGAGAAGAAAATTATATATATATATATATATAATATAATTATATTATAATTTTTATTCCATATATATCACATATTTTTATTGAAATCATCCTTAATACATTCTATTTAAAGCGTGAACAAATCACATCACTTCGTGATGCGGTATTCCTCTATAAAGATGAACAACGCTATCGTTATCCCAAAAAATGGAAAGTATTAAGGTATGTGTGATATAATAATAAAATAATCATAATAAAATCATAAATATCATATATAAACTATAAATCCATCAATACACTCAAGCATGAAAGGAGGTAATGGAAAAACGAACGACATCGGTTCAGGAGGTGGTAGTCCGCCATACACAAAAATGATGATTTCATAAAGCATTTTATTAAATTGTAATTAGTTTTAGGTTTTAATATTAACATAAAAACATATAATTATATTGAATATAAATATTTTATTATATAATAATTGTATAATAATAATTTAATGGGGTGGAGGGAAAAATAAATTGAAAACACTCGTTGATGAACGATGCCTCTTCTTCAGGTATCCTCCTTGGGTTTGAAATAAAGACTTGATTGGTTGGATTTACATCCAAATTAAGGATTATATTATTAGTGTAGTCAAGTTGGTAAGTGATTTGGGTAGATATTGGTCAGTCCAAATGGATTGATATGTGTGAAGAAGTGGGGAGAGTGAGTTCCCTTTTATAGCTGAAGAGGAGTGACATTCTTATAAATACTCAAACATATTCACTATTTGGATGTAAATATTACCTAAAGTGATTTGGAGGAATGATATGGTCAATTAATACCTCCAAACCATAATTAAAAACATTTTTAAACATTTTATTCTTTAACTTATAAGTATCACTATTTTTACCATTTTGGTTATTCACTATGATATTAAGTATTCTAATGTTGGTAATTTATACTTTAAGACTAAATTAGTGGGATACTTACTAGATAATTTGGACCCAATTATTATAAATATGATATATAATTTATAAAATATAAATCCTATGTGTTTTGGAAATTAATTGTAACATAAGTTTATGTAAAGTTCCAAAACATCGTTTTGAGCTTAACCGTGCTCATTGAGATTTTACTATTTAACTGTCAATATAGTCATTTTAATAGAAATTTCCTTCCATTAATAGTCCATATTTAATATTTATTAATATTTTAAAAAATATCTTTGTATAATGTAGGATATTTAGTAATTTTAATTTATTTAGTAAAATAAAAGTTATTATAAAATAACATTAATGTCAATTTTGACATTATTCATTTCATTTCAATTCTAAAAATCACAATAAAATGATGGAATTAGAATATATTGTATTAACACCTATTTATAATAATATATTTGTAACACCCAAAGCTTCTATGGTACTTTTCCCTTTGAATAATACTATAGCTTGCATTGTATGCAACTTCGAGATTCTAACCCACCTTGACCAATCAAACTAGCAGTTATGAATAGTAATACCCACTTTTTAATTTTTTTTATAAATTTTATCTTTCAAAATGGACTTCATTTATGGATTTGGAATATCTAAATTAACTTAGGGTGAAGTTTTGGTATTTTTCTGAAAACATTCAATTTTTGATGAATAGTGAAAATACTAAATTTTAATTAAAACAACTTTTTTAATCGAAGTAATTTATCATGTTAAATTATAAATTTGAATGGTTTTTAAGTATCATTAGATTATATTTTTATCATTTAAAATAATTTAATTCATTGGATGTAATCTCACGATTAAACTGAACATAAAAAGTGTCAATCTTTTGATAGTTATTATTTCATAAAAACACACTTTTTTATTTTGACAACAGGAATTAATTTTAAATTAATTTATGACACTTCTGTGTTTTGAATTTGGAAAAATGTATTCCATATTTCGAATCAGGGGGTAAAAATTGTGTAAATAGGTTTCTTTTATTTTTAGAAATTAAGAATATTTACTTCAGTAAATATTTTATTTACCGTGGTTAAAGAGGTAAATTCAGTAAATAAGGCTAACAAATAATATTATAATAATATTAAATTACCCTAACACATGTACTAACCCTATTTCAGGATACATTTCCGACCATGGGAATCCTTGGCTCTATTTTGGGACCCCATGGAGCCACTTGGGAGTGATAACGACATTTTATATTAAATAATCTAAAGTAAAGACAAAAATAACAAAAGAAAATATCTTTTAGTAAAACAATTTTTATATGAGAGTATATAATTGATATATTTTACTATAAATATTCATTAGAAATATAAAAATATTTCCTACCTCAGGATATTTTATTTATAATTTTTATACAAAAAATTAATATATTTATATATGACACAATAATGATGAAGTAATTTTATTATTAAAGAAACAATCAAATAAATGATATTATAAATAAAAAAATAAAAATAATTTTAAAGGTTTGATTCCATAAAAAAATTTATAGGTGATTATTACAAGTTAGGGTTTATTAAATGTATTTATTTATAAGTAATAAAGTTGTTAAGAATTAAAAAAAATCAATCATAAAATAATGTCAAAGTTGACATAAATGTGTTTTTTAAACAAATATAATATTATTGGTTGATATAATAATCCTAAAAATATAAGGTTCAGACAGAAGACATATATAATGATATTTGTATTATTAATGAACTACTTGGGTTTCTCTTTTAAGTTTATAGTATGTTTATTAACCATATAATATAAAAATACAAAGAGGCATGATAAATGTCAAACTATTTAACTAAGAGTTAAATCTAAAAGATAAGATAAACATAGTGACCCAAACTAGTCTAAAACCTATTGGTTGAGTAGTTTTAGAACCATCCACACCTTAGCCTTTAAATAATTTATTTTTTCGATATTTGAAATCGAAAATGAATTTATTATAAAATAACATTTCAATCCTTTCCTAAGGAGCCCCTCACCCCTCTTATAAAAGGGAACTTATGCTTCTCTCAAATTCACACGTTCAAATCCATTTGGATCAGCCAAACTATACTCAAATATACTCTAACATTTCCTAACTTCATCCTAGAGGCATTACTTTAGTCAGAAAGCCATCCTATGGATCCCTTTTGATCAAATCAAAAGGAAGAACCCAAAGAAAAGGTAAATATTTCATCACCTCTTTCAAGTTTTCTTCTTCTTCCAATTCTTCTTTTCTTGTTGTTTCCTTTATAAAATAATAAATCCAATATATTATATATACTATGATGTTATTATAATTATGGTACAACTATATCCATTATTTTATCCACCCTTTTAATGACATGAAACCATATGTGTGTACGTACGGCTTACCATCTCCACGTCGTGGTGTAGTTGTTATTGAATACATTATTATGTGGATGAGTATAATAATGATGTATAATTGATGTAAATAATAAATATAAAATGATAATTATTCTATATATATGATATAAAATCCAATTATATACGATTTTCATATCAAAAGAATGATATTGTCGCTTGTGCGTATGTACGGATTACCATCTCCACGAACACGATGAGACTCATTCCCCATCGTATCCATTCAAGAATAATTTTCATTTGATAATTAAAAATTATTTTTAAAGACATAATGTCATTATGAAAATGAATAAGATACATCCTATCCATAATAAACATTACTTATGTAATAAATCATATAAATGAAAACGAATCAGTTAACACCCAAATTGACGATAATACTTAAATATTATTCACAAAGCAATATTAAAAGATTATATAGGATATCATATTAATTTAAATGGTTATTTTATAATTTAATAATAATTATTTCACCATTATACAGGAGTTTAACCTACCCTCTACCAAGGAAAAGTACAAGGAAAAGGTTAATTTCACAATCTCTTTATCATCCGAGGTTGTTTTTACATAAGTATCTACTAGGACATCTTTATCATCCACATAAATGTTTCTTAAAATGTATTTCAAAACATTTTTACTATTTACTAGACAATGGGTTAAAGTCATTTATACCCTTATTTTACCTTATATCTTTTGGAAGGAATCTTTCCATCATTTTCCAGACAAGGTACTTTATGAATTTTTTGACAGAATTAAGTTAAGAATGTTTTTTTAACTTATACGACGGGTACAATTATTCTTCACCATTATAACATCGTCGAAGCATCCCTTAAAATCTTATAATAATATTTTCTAAATAAATTTTTTCTTTTATAATTACATGACATTTAAATTATTTCGAAATAGAATGATATATTCCTATTAAATAATTTTACTTTCATCTATGTCAACATACTTTGATGGGTTTTAAACTAGTTTGAAGTTGATCTATTATGATAAAAATCTTCCATACTGTATTATGTTTGACTATGTATGTGTTATTTTTATACCATTCATGGTTTATGGTTAATTTACTGATATTTCATATGCTAGTTTTAATACGAATGTTTAGGTTATATTTCAACCCTTTAATATGAGGAATGTATTGGACCTAGTAAGTGATTGGTAGAGCCCACTATAGAACCTTGAAGCATTGGTAGGTCTCATGAGACAACTAGATGTGGAATTGGATAAGGACTTTCCCAATTTGATATATGGTTTTGGTCGAGGACTTTCCGAATTGGATGAGGCCTTTCCTAATTGGCTGAGGCCTTTACCAATTGGCCAAGGCCTTTCCTCTAAATAATCTATAGATGTCGTGCACCATTTGAGCTCACCCATTTCTTTTGTTTCATTTTATCAGGATATGAAGAAGTTAGTTATGAGTGACTTGAAGGCATAATCTATGAGGCTTGGATGTTTCTAATGGAATAAATTAGTGTTGTATTTATTTTCAAGTTGTAATGTTGAACTTATGTATGAATATTGTTTCCAATAATACGAAATTGATTAGTCATTCGGGACATGATTTCCTTGTGATCATGCCAATGTTATGTAATAATGCACCGAATTTCGGTAACTAAGGTCAGGGCATTACAATTTTTATCAGTGGAAGTTTAGTAAAAACCTTGGAAACTATATTTAGATAAACTCTTATTAGAGAACATATCCCTAAGATAGACTTTGAGGATTAGTATTGAAGAACTTCCTAGAATTTTGGTATTGTAGAGATTTTGTGAGTTTTCCAAGAAATACATCCATGTCCGGATACGAGTTGGTAGAGGCGGCTCTAGCACAGATGTACCTAGGGGTAAAACCTAAAAACACCGCTATGAGCTGGATTCGAACAAGAACTGGTGCACGACAATGGGCCTCGCTTTACTCTTGGTTACGACACTCCTAGAGGATATGCTTAGGATAATTCTCATTTTCTTTACAAACCATTATGAAGGGTTTATGAGTATATAATTCCTTAAAGAAAACATTTTTATGATTATGGATTATATCCATAAACGGTTTAATTTATGTTAAGTGTTTTACAAGTTTGGATTTATGTATTGCTATTCATAAACAAATATAGTGTATGCCATTGTTTATAAGTGACACCTAGTAAAAGGAATGGAAACCGTATCAACACACGTAATCCATGCAAGGATTTACCTCCTACTCAAGATAATTATAGTGGAGCTGGTGATGCAACTGGTGCTGATCATCTTATCACCATACTGGGACAACTCACATAGGTTATGAATAATAACCTTACCAGTATGAAGCACCCTGATCAACAATGCAGAGGATCAATATTAGACCGCTTCATGAGGAAACAACCACCAACATTAAATGGGAGTACAAATCCATTAGTGGGTGAGCAATGGATAAATTCATTAGAGAAAATATTTCACGCTTTGGGGAGTAGCGAACGTGAAAACATTTTAATGGTAGTTTATCACCTCACTGGAGATACTGATCGATGGTGGTCATTTATTCAAAACACACAGTAAGATGAAGAAGTATCCAGTATGGAATGGAGGGTGTTTAAAGAAATTTTCTTAGAAAAATATATTCCTCGTGACCATCAGGCGAATATGGAAAGCCAATTTCTGAGTCTGAAGCAAAATGAGGATGAGAATGTTGCAAAGTATGAGGCTATCTTTACAAGATTATCAAGGAAAGTTGCAAATTATATACATAACCCAAAAAGTAAGATTGTCCATTTCATTGTTGGGTTAAAACCATTTCTCTGTCGAGCACTAGTATCACAATCCTTCTCATCGTATGAAGATATTGTCTCATGTGCTATCAAGATAGAAAAGGAACTCTCTATGTCTTATGACTTTAAAGAAAAGCAAGAGAATAAGAGATCTTCAGAAAATTTGTGAAAGGAAATAAGGAAACAAAGAAGAAGGGGAGAATTGAGTTTCCACCCTCTGATAATTGTGGAAGGAATCACGCTAGTGCCTGTCTAAAAGGAAAAGGAGTATGCTAGAAATGTGGACAGAAAGTCCTTCTTTCTAGTGATTATACGGGAATGAAATATTCTACCAATGTTTAATGCTACAATTTCAAGGAGATGGGACATTATAAAAATGAATGTTCTAAGAGTCGGAGAAACTTACCTCAAAAAAGGCCAGGGGATCAAGGCCACGATTATGAGATCACTACTACTAAGGTTGAAGCTTTGAAAGACGTGGTTGGAGGAAATTTAATGGTTTCCTCAAGTTTATCCAATGATTTATTTTATTCTGGATCATCACATTGTTTCATATCTTCCCAGTTTTCTAAGAAAATTAGATATTTCCAATTTATTTAATAAGGGAGTTGTCAGTCCAAACTCCTAAGGGAAGTATCATTGTAACAATGTTTTGTGAATCAGTTTCCATTAGGGTATATAAATATTCTTTATCTTCTGATCTCATCATCTTACCCATGACTGAATTTGATATAATCCTCAGAATGGATTGGCTTTTAGACCATGATGCAAAAATTTATTGTATGAAGAAGGAGGTTACAATTTTCAATGATGTTAAAAAGTACCTTATCTTTAGAGTAGAAACGTCACCACCTCATTATTATCTAGGCCCACCCCCAGTTGCTCAAATAAATTCAATTATTAGAGAGGAAGAGAACAAAATAACTATGGGTGAGGAAAGGAATGCTAAAATATAGTATTCACCTATTATGCAAGAATATGTTGATGTGTTTCCAGAATATTTACCTGGACATCCTCTAGAATGAGAAATTGAGTTTTCCAGTGATTTAATTCCTGGTTCAATGCCCATATCGAAGACCCCTTATAGAATGGACACTGTGGAATTAGTGGAACTAAAGAATCAACAATAGGAATTGAGTAATAAGGGATTTATTCACCCTAGTGTTTCTCCATGGGGAGCCCTTATTATTTTTGTTAAGAAGAAAGACGGGTCAATGAGGTTGTGCATTGACTACAGGGAGATCAATGCTATAACAACAAAGAACAAGTATCCTCTACCTCGCATTGATGATTTATTTGACCAACTTCATGGAGAACAATTTTTTTTCAAATATTGACCGTAGATCTGGATATCGTCGGTTGTGTGTGAGAAAGGAAGAAATTCTGAAAACAACATTTTGAACCAGGTATATGCATTACGAGTTTATATTAATGCCATTTGGATTGACTAATGCACCCTCTGTCTTCATGGATCTAATGAACAGAGTTTTCAAGGAATATCTTGATGATTTTTAGTGGTATTTATTGATGATATCATAGTACACCCCAAAAGCAATGAAGATCATGAAAATCACTTGCGCACCATTCTTAAATCCCTCAGAAGAAATGAATTATATGGGAAGTTTAGCAAGTGTGAATCTTGGATTCAGAAGATTTCTTTTCTTGGCCATATTGTCTCCAGGGATGGAATCTCTATTGACCCTTCTATGAAAATGGAAATCCAAGAATGGCCAGCACTGAAAAGTATAACTAAGGTATGAAGTTTTATTGGTTTAACAGGTTATTATTGACGTTTTGTCCAGAATTTTTCCTGATTGGCTAACCCATTAACGAATCTCACACATAAAAGGGTTAAATTTTTTTGGATAAAAGAGTGTGAAGAATGTTTCAACGAACTGAAGATAAGATTAGTCAATGATCCTATCTTGACTCTACCATTAGGGAATGATGGGTTTGTTATTTATATTGGCGCCTCATAGAAAGGACTTTGTTTTGTCTTTATGAAGAATGATAGAGTTATTTCCTATGCATCACGACAACTGAAAATTCATGAGAAAACTATCCTACTCATGATCTTGAGTTAGCAGCTGTAATATTTGCATTGAAGTTATGGATACATTATCTCTATGGTAAAAAATGTGAAATATATACTGATCACAAGAGTTTGAAGTATATTTTCTCAATGAAAGAACTCAACATGAGGCAAAGGAGATGGATTGAAATACTCAAGGATCAGGATTGCACAATACACAACCACCCATGGAAGGAAAATAAGGAGGAAGATGCTTTGAGTAGAAAGGATCATGGATATTTTAACAAGATGAGAGTTTAAAGGGATCTTATTTTCATGGATCTAGTAAAGATGGATATGGGAGTAACCATGGAAGGTGAAACATCAATGACTTTTCAAATGGTTTCCAAACCATCTTTACTAAAAAGGATAAAATGTTCTCAGGATGATGATGAGGAATTTCAAAAGAAGATTAAATATATGAATGATGGGAGATTGATCGACTTCGTATATAAAGATGGGATTTCAAAATTTGGGAAGAGACTTGTGTTCCTGATATACATGATCTGAAAAGGGAATTGTTAGATGATGGTCATAGCTCCAATTTCTCTATACACCCTGGTAGCACTAAGATGTATAAAGATTTGAAAGGAAATCTTTTGTGGGATAACATGAAGAGGGAGATTTCTAATTTTGTGTCAAGATGTATGGTTTGTAAACAAGTGAAAGCTAGAAGGCAATAGCCTGGAAGAGTCATGAAACCTCTTCCCATACCTGAGTGTAAATGGGATAATATTATGATGGACTTTATCATGGGACCACCAAAGAATCCTAGAAGGAATGATGTACTATGAGTCATTTTTGATCGTTTTACCAAGTTAACACTTTTTCTTGGTATAAGAGAAGATTTACCACTTGAACGTTTAATAAGACTATATATTAATGAAGTTGTAAGACTTTATGGAGTACCCATATCGATTGTTTCTGATTGTGATCCACGTTTTACATCAAGATTCGGGAAAATTCTTCAGAAATACCTTGATACTGAACTTCATTTGAGCACTGCCTACCACCATCAAACTGATGGACAATCAGAAAAAACTATTCAAACCTTAGAAGACATGTTGAGATCTTAATCACTTGAATTTCACGTTATGTGGGATCAATATTTACCTTTGGTAGAATTTTCCTATAACAATTACTTTCATTCATGTATTCAGATGGAATCATATGAAGTATTATACAGAAAGAGATGTCGCACACCAACCTGTTGGGATGATTTTGGGGAAAGAAAACTTATAGAACCAGAACTTGTGGAGGAAACGATGGAGAAGGTTAAAGTTATCCAAACCCACATCAAAGAAGCTCAATGTAGGCAGAAGCTCTATGCCGATAAATGAAGGAAAGATTTGGAATTTCAGGTAGGAGATCATATTTTCTTGAAGGTATCTCCATGGAAGGGGGTTGTACAATTTGGTAATAATGGTAAATTAAGTCCTAGGTACATCGTACCTTTTGAAATTCTAGAATGAATTTGGACTCTATCTTACCATTTGGTAATTCTACCAAGTCTCTCCAAAGTTCATGATGTGTTCCATGTATCATTGTTGAGAAAATACATGCTTGACCCAACACATGTGCTCACCTATGATGTATTAGAATAGGAACCAGATTGACCTTATTGCGAAGAGCCTGCTATGATTATTTATACAAGAGAATAGGTGTTGAGAATCCGGATGACTCATTTGGTAAAATTTCTATGGAGAAACCATAAAATCGAAGAGGCAACTGGGGAACCCGAGGAACTTTTGATGAAGAACCACCCGAATATTTATATGTAGTAATATTCTAGAAATTTTTAGGTATAAATTATTTGAAATAGGAGAGAATGTGACACCCCACGATTCTATGATACGTTTCCCTTTGAATAATGCAATTTCTTACATTGTACACAACTTTGAGATTCTAACACATCGCGACAATTCAAACTGACCCTTTTGAATAGTAATACCCACTTTTTAAAATTTTATAAATTTTATCTTTCAAAATGGACTTCATTTTTAGATTCGGAATATTTAAATTCTCTTAGGTTAGATTTTTGGTATTTTTCTAAAAACTTTCCAATTTTGATGAATAGTGAAAATACTAAATTTTAATTAAAAACAAATTTTTTAATAGAAATAATTTATTCTATTAATTAATGAATTTTAATGGTTTTTAAGTATCATTAGATTATATTTTTATCATTTAATATAATTTAAGTCATTATATTTAATCTCACGATTAAACTAGACATAAACAAGTGTCAATCTTTTGATAGTTATTATTTCATAAAAACACGCCTTTTATTTTGACAACATGAATTAATTTTAAATTTATTTCTGCCAATTATGTATTTTGAATTTTGAAAAATTGATTCCATATTTTGAATCAGGAGGTCCAAATTGTGTAAATAGGTATGTTTTATTTTTAGTCAATAGAAATATTTACTTCAGTAAATATTTTATTTACAGTGGTAAAATGGGTAAATCCAGTAAATAAGGTTAAAAAGTAATATTATAATAATATTAAAATACCCTAACACGTGTCCTAACCCTATTGTATGATACATATCAGACAATGGGAATCCTTGGGTTAATTTTGGGACCCCATAGAGCCACTTGGGAGTGATAATGACATGTTATATTAAATAATTTATAGTAAAGACGAAAATAACGAAAGCAAATATATTCTAGTAAAAAAAATTTTTATACGAGGTTATATAATTGATAAATTCGACTATAAATAGTCATTAGAAAGATAAAAATATTTCCTACCTCATGATATTATAATTATAATTTTTATACATAAAATATATATATTATATATGACACAATAATGATGAAGTATTTTAATTATTAATGAAACAATCAAATAAATGATATTATAAATACTAAAATAAATATAATTTGAAAATTTTGATGCCATAAAAAATTTCATAGTTGATTAAGACATGTTGGGGTTTATTAAATGTATTTATTTGGAGGTAAATAAGTTTTTATGACTTAAAAAAATCAATTATAAAATAATGACAAAATTGACATAAGTTAGTTTTTAAAACAAATACAATATTATTGGTTGATATAATAATACTAAAAATATAAGGTCCAGCCAAAAGACTTATATAATGATATTTTCATTAGGAATGAACCACTTGGGGTTTTATTGGAAGTTTATAGTAGGTTTATTAACCATATAATATAAAAATACAAAGATCCATGGTAAATGTCAAACTATTTAACTAAGAGTTAAATCTAAAAGATAAGGTAAATATAGTGACCCAAACCTGTCTAAAACCTATTGTCTGATTTTTTTAGACCCATACCCACCTAAAATTTAAATAATTCATTTTGGAGCCATAATAAACCGAAAATTATTTCATTATAATATAATATTTCAATCTTTTCCTAAGGTGCCCCTCACCCCTCTTATAAAAGGGAACTTCCCCTTCTCTCAAATTCACACCTTCAAAGCCATTTGGCTTAGCCAAACCCTGAGAAAATATCCTATAAAATGTCATTCCTGCATCCTAGAGGCATTTCTTTAGTCATAAATATAACTTATGGAACCCTTTTGATCAAATCAAAAGGAGGAGCCCGAAGAAAAGGTAAATATTTAATCACCTCTTCCAAGTTTTTTCTTCTTAAACTTCTTCTTTCCTTGTTTTTTCCTCTCTAAAATAATAAATACAGTATATTCTATATACTGTTATGTTATTATAATTATGGTACAACCATATTCATTACTCTATCCATCCTTTGAATGACAAGTCACCATAGGTGCGTACGTACGACTTACCGTCTCCACATCGTGGTGTAGTTGTTATTCAATACATTATTATTTGGATGGGTATAATAATGATGTTTAATTTATGTAAATAATAAATATAACATGATAATTATTCTTTATATACAATATAACATCAAATTATATACTCTTTTAATATCAAAATAATGATATTGTCGCTCGTGCGTACGTACAGATTACCATCTCCACGAACACGATGAGATTCATTACCCATCATATCCATTCATGAATAATTTTCATTTTATGATTAAAAATAATTTTTAATGACTTAATATCATTCTGAAAATTAATAAGATATATCCTATCCATAAAAAACATTACTTACGTAACAAAGCATATAAAGAAAAACGAATCAATTAACACCCGAAATGACGATAATACTAAAATATTATTAACAAAGAAATATTAAAAGATCATATATGATATCATATTAATGTATATGGTTCTTTTAAAATTTAATAAAAATTATTTCACCATTATACAGGAGGTTAAACTACCCTCGACTAAGGAAAATTACAAGTTAAGGGTTAATTTCATGATCTCTTTATCATCCGAGGTTGTTTTTACGTCAGTATCTACTGAGACCTCTTTATCATCCACATCCATGTTTCGTAAAATGTATTTCAAAACATTTTTACTATTTACTAGAAAATTGGTTAAAGTAATTTATACACTTATTTGACATTATATGTTTTTGAAGGAATCTTTCCATCATTTTCCAAACAAGGTACTTTACGACCTTTTTGAAAAAATTAAGGTAAGAATGTTTTTTTAACATATATGGTGGGTGCGGTTATTCTCAGCCGTTATAACGTTGTCGAAGCTTCCCTTACAAGCTTATAAGAATATTTTCAAAATAAAGGTATTCTTTTATAATTACATGACTTTTAAAAAATTTTAAAATAGAATGATACATTCCTATTGAATAATTTTCCTTTCATCTATGTCAACATCATTTAATGGGTTTTAAACTAGTTTGAAGTGGATCTATTATGATAAAAATCTTCCATATTGTATTATGTTTGACTGTGGATGTGTTATTTTTATATCATTCATAGTTTATGGTTAATGTAATAACACTTCGTATGATAGTTTTAATATGAAGGTTTATGTTATATTAAAACCATTTCATTTGAGGTACGTATTGGACTTAGTAAGTGACGGGTGGAACCCACTATAGCTCCTCAGTGCATCGGTAGGTCTCATGAGACAACTAGACATGGAATTGGCTAAGGCCTTTCCCAATTTGATATATAGTTTTGGTCAAGGCCTTAATCATTTTTAGACATCTTTTTCAAGGCCTTGAGAAAATGTTTCAGAATGTACGACATTATACATTCCCTCATTATGAAAATAATATTGATGGTTCATGTGGTCATTCAACTAGTAGAATAACCATGATTATGTTTTATTATGGAATTATTTACTCAGATCATATTCCTTCCATAAAAGTGTTCATGTTTATTATTAGTAAATGAAAGTGTTTCAAATTATTCACCATGATTAATATTTATTTTATCTTCTACGGTATTTCTTAACCTTACTGAGCGTTTGAGCTCACACCTTTCTTTTGTTTCATTTTCCCAGGATATAAAGAACTTAGTTATGAGTGACTTGCTGGAAAAATCATGGAGGCTTGGATGTTTCTAATGGAATAATTTAGTGTTGTATTTCTTTTCAAGTTGTAAATTTGAACTTATGTATGAATCTTGTTTCTAATAATACTAAACTGATCAGTCTTTCAGGACATGATTTCCCTGTGATTATGCCAATGTTATGTAATAATGCAATGACTCTGGGTAACTAGGTTCCGAGAATTACAATATTAATCTAAAAAAATAATTTAATATAATAATTCATTCAATATACTCTACTTTTAATATTTTTTGTATCATTTATTTTACGTAATAGTTAAATAAATAATTAATGTTTTATTATTTATTAAGTATTTAATGTAATTATTTCAACTGAAACAAATAAAAATAAATTATCATTATAAAAAAAATATTTTTGTATAAAGAGGATATATATAACCAAATATATTTTTCCCTATCCCAATCATTTATAAATATTAAAACTAAGAAATGTATCTTTTCTGTCTTTTTCATTACTTAACATAATAAATGGGTCATATTCAAAGGAAAGTGGAAATGAATTGAAATATTTTAGATAATTTGGTGACTAAGATCTAAATAAATTCATTAAAGAGAATTGATGAAATATTTTATGTCATCTTTACTCTTATCATTCTAGTTCAACCCCTTATTAAACCTATTTTTTTACTTTTAACATGGTAATTAATTTTTATTTCATTAAATTTTCTTTTTGGTCAAAATTAAGGTTAAACATATTATAAATTATAAATTACCCTGATTCAAAATATTTTGTTTGTAACAAAATCTAAAAATAGTATTACATTTAATAAAATCTAAACATAGTGTTACATGTAACATAAAACATTATAAAAATTTAAAATTTTTTGAATAGAAATCAAAAAATATTGGGGTGTTACAGTGAAGGTACTACCATCCTAATCAACCCGTCCCATGATATATCTTACTATCATAAGTGACAAATTTTTTCTTATTTATCTATTCAATGTCATACTACCAATGATATACTGAACACAAGCTACCTCAATAAAAATTCAACACCATAGTTTTTTTACTTTCACTAAAGTACATGATCAAATTGTATACATTGATAATAATCCCAAGTTTAGAGACCATTACACATGTTCACATATAAGAACAACCAATGACACCTGAAACATATGGTGTTCCTATATGTGTGTCAATTCTCATGATCTCATCTAATTTATATCACCAAGTGCAAAATTCATGATAAAATGCTCAATTATTATGATCCCCAAGCACTTGATTTTCAGAAAATGTTCTTTTCAAATCAAAAAGCTATATCTAGACTATATGAGTTTTTAAGATCAATATCAAGTATTTTGAGGTTATCATTATAGTATTGGAACTGCTAATAACTTTTGATATTCCATGAAATATATGGGATTTACCATATGAATAGTGTATATAGAAATATCAACACTTTTTTGGTAAGTGTACATCATCTATAACTCATTATATCCTTGATATGTTAACCAAAACATATTGATAAACTTTGGTATATGGAACTCACTTTTACAACACAATTAAGATTAACATACTTGTGGATACATTTCAGTGGATAATTTCATCTTTATTAACTCTTTTATAATTATTTAAACCATCATTTTATTATTTATTTTCTTATTATTATTCATGGATTATTATTTTTTACTCTCAGAATTTATGTTAGAGAGATATTATAGGTAAAATATTATATATAACATATTCTATAAAGTATAACCTCTTACACTTAGATACATGTATTATGTATGGAATATTTTTGAGAAATATTCATATGAATTGATTTATTACATTCCAAAAAAATTAATAGAATATAATACGTATTATTTGATTATATAACATGTTGATGATTTTAGGAAATATGCCTAAAATAGATTCATCATGTATCAAAATAATTAATATAATATATTACATATTAGTTTGTTTAAGTAAATTTACTAGGTAAGAAAAACTAACACATCACTTGAACATAGAAAAATATCTAACTCATAATGTTATATAATTTCAGATCTCAAGAAAAATTGAATATATTATCTGTACAAAGTATGTTATGTAAAGAGACATTTTGAAGAAACATTTTATGAATATAAATTAATGTGGATATATATGTATATAGTATGTATAATAGAAATATTAAGCATCCTAATAATTTAGTAAATATTTTTTACTCATATATGGTATAAATTGAAATACTATATTATGCATGGATGAAAACTCGATACACATGCATTGGAAGCGTAGGATTCTAGAAAAGTGTCATATATTATGAATCATCTAGAGCGGAAAAAATATATATTATACATTTTAGATTTATTACACATTCATGGATATGATAATATATGTATGATATCTAGAGATTAAATATATATAGTATGCGACCAACAGTTTGAGTTTCCCGACACCTATAAATCGGTTCAAATCATTGATAAAACATGGCCATGACATGCATACACTGTGAAATTAAACATAAGTTACAAATTTCAAAATTACTTAATTATTATTAAGGAATATTTATATAAGAGATCAAATATGATAATTTTATGTTATATTTTAAGGATATCATAATATAGTAATGTAATGGAAACTAACATTGTATATAAAAGGATAGGGTTTTAAGACCAACTCTATTATCTAATGAATATATGATTTGTCTTCTTATATTTTTAAGATTTATATTAGCTTTACATTTATCAGGTTTATTTTATCGAATTTATCAATTTGATATTCATTATTTTATTTAAATTAAGATAATAAATTGGTTTTTAATATTTTGATAAATAATAAAGAGATAAGAATAATTAGATGGTTTATAATCTTTTTATGATATCAAAATATCATTATTAGGTAACTACATATTAACAAAAGAAGTTAATTTTATGCTCAATTATGAAGCTTCATTTACATATTCATTAATGAGTCTAACATTTCATGGAGGTACTATTATATATGAATAATATTATCCATAATTTTGTTATCTTTAGAACATTTAAATTTATGTTTATGTAGGAAGAATTGTGGCTTATGATATTACTTGATACTCTTTATTTAAGATAAATTTCAAAAGATATTAAAATAGTATAATATTGTTTTTGGAAGGTTTAAATAATATATATATTATAAAAAGAATTAGGAGTTATTCATAATGGGTTGTAGTTTCTTATAACGACCTAGAATTTTAACAATTGAATTTACCATCTAACTATATTTTTTATATATTTGAAAATATAATATTATTTAATACACACGCACTACAAGATAAGAAAAACTAAATTTTATTATATTAATTTAAAATAAAATTTAGAGAATAAAAATGGATGTAATAATAGATATAATTATAATGGGGAAAAATAGAAAATAAGATAACAAGAGAAAGAAAATTTGGATACGTTCGATCTCCCAAAATAATCATACTCAAAGAAAAAAATTAAGAAATGAAGTGGAATAATAAGAATAAATTATGAATTATAAAAATTAATATATATATATATATATAAATTGGATATAAAATATTATTTAATTAATAATTATTGAAATATGTATTATTTATAGGAAGTGAGGAACCCATATGACAATTTCAAATATGGCTATTTGAATAATAAAAAGACTTCTGGAATAATAAACCAATTTTTAGAATGTTATCCTCACCCTGGAAAGTGTAAAATAATTTTTAGGTATCTTATAAAAAAAAATATGATATATCTATACTATGGTAAAAGTAAATAATTTTTTAAATGAAAAAATATGTGTTTATATTTTATTAAATATTTTATAAAAAGTAGAAATATTTAAAATAGTGTTTATTTCCATTAAATGAGATTATAAATAAATATTATGCTTTATTATAATGATAATATAATTTTATAAGACTATAATTAAATTTTCAGAGGGTCTGAAAATTGATCATAATATTAAAATTGGAAATTTTCAAACAAATAAGGATTTTATTTGAAAATTATTTTTATCATATTTAAAAATTATTTTCATAAAATGGATTTTAGTTTTGGAATATATAATTCTAAAAATAGTTAAGGTAAACTCATGGTAATTTTCTATAATAGTTGAATTTTTGTGAATAGTGAAATATAGAAAAATATGACATTTAACATTATAAGCTAACCGTATGACTTTTTGGGTCATGGATGATTTTATAACCCATTAATTCAAAATAATATGAAACATTTACTCTATGTTGACACAAAAATAAACACTTTTTTAGGTCTTGATCCAAAATAATAAACTGATGATTATAATATTAAAAATAATCACCCCCTCCCCTTATAAATACCACCCCTCAGAACCCTTTTCATCCCACATTCCATGCCTTTTATATTTGTAATTTTCTACCCAATTCCCTTAATAACCCTCTCACCCACATCATAGTTCTTCTTCTATCACCAAAATACCATTTCAAGGAGCCTTAGGGGTATCTAAAGAGGAGACAACTAAATGAAGAGGTTAGATCCTTGAGTGATCCCATTCATTTTTATTATCCTTCTACAACAATTATATTATCCCCATACACTTAAAAATAGAGAGAATTGTATCCTAAATATAATGATATATTATTATTATGGTGGAATATCTATCTTATACCATCACTTATTTTATTTCTAAAATGAAAACATTGTTTACAATATGGTTAGTTTAATGCCTCCAATAAACAACATACTTCATTTTTCTTCACCACCTTTAGGGATGGTTATAAAAATATTATTATGGTTAAATTATATTATAATATGTTTACTATTACTTATTTCAAATTTTTAATGAATATATAGTCATAATATTAATTAAAATGAAAGTAAAACCACCAAAATGAACGAACTGTATAATGTTATCATTTTTACTAAATGAATCATCCATTTGTCCGAACAAAAAATTGATACTTTATACCATTTAAATTTCTATGAGGATATGAACACCCTTTCTTTTAACATTTTTTAGTTCTAGTAGTATATCAAAATAACATCAATAATTATCCACAAGTGATCCGACCTTGGAACCTTGAAATGAATGCTATTAAAACAAATAAATAAAACATTATATCTCATTGAAATGGTTATAAATGAATATAATAAAATTATAGTAAGAAGAAAATATATGATTTTTTTATGAATTAAGTAATTAATGAATCTTATATGATTATTAGGGATGTTATGTATACGTGTATAATGATTCTCGAACCTAAAGAATGTGATCTATCCAATCCACCTTTTTATTCTGTTCTAAACATTATATCTATAAATCAATTTATATCTAACTTTTGTGTAATAAAATTATTATAAATTTTATATATATTTATTTTAAAAATATTCTGAACTTTTTTCTACCTTCCTTTAATGTGTTAATACCTGTCAGTATTTTATTTCTCAAATTCCTTCTTCAAAATCAAAGTTGATCAAGTGGAATTTTTATATCCCTTACTCCTTTTACATAACACTCATTTAATGTATTTATTAATATTTATGAATTCATTAAATAATATAATATTTTAGGAATAACAATTCTTGATTTAAATTTGGGGTTTAAAGAAAATTACAAACTTATTCTTTCTCAAAAGTTCTTTAACTGATTCTTTAAAACACTCATTTGATAGTTAATTTCAATACATAATTATCTACACTTTCCCATGGAAATTTTTCTTAATGAAAACCATATTTGGAGACCTATTCTTATATAATTAGTTATTAACATTCAAAATATCTATTTCCTTCATCGCTTTGTAATTTTTATGAAATATCCATTAATTATGATATGATGAATAATTACGTAATCCATTTCTTTCCATGGCTAATTCTTATGTTTATACCTTATTAATGATTTCCTTTTGTGGAACACATAAGAATGTACATGTTATGATGGCTAAAATAAGATAGTGCTCCAATTAATTGGGTAATTTTGTTTTCTCATGATATATTATGTACAGTATTTGGGAGTGATCTTAATCTATGATGGGACTTTGTCCACCATGTGATGTTGTCTTGAAACTTATCCATGACTTAGGTTGATGCCATGTTTTAAGTTGTTTCAATATTCCTATGTTTATATGATCTTATTAATAAAAATCCTTCTCTTTTATGGTATCAGTTTATGTCATTCGACTCACATGTTATGCATTGCTCTCATATCTATTCCCTTACTAATCTTTATAGCTCACCCCTTTCTTTTATGGATTCCCTAAATTATCTTATGCAGTTTTGGGAGATCAAATGGATTTAAGAGATCATTATGAATAATAAAATAAATATGATGGGTTTTATTTTATTTTTTATGTATCATGATCCTAGTCATCCAAATACACTAGGTATTATAATCTCTAGGCCGTGTTGATTGTATTTTTATGTTAAAAATCATGTAACAATATGTGTAAAATGATTGGAATTATATAGTTTGTATTTGAGAAAGGTCTAGTTATTTTTTGGGACTAAAACTAGAACACTTTGGTAATAACCATAGGAATATGTCTAATTATAGGATAATATGTTGAAATCTTGGTGAAGTATATAGTCAATGACTTCTAAGAAATTATAGCATTGTCTTTATATCTTAGTAGATGTGGCTCTGGAATAGTTCTACCAAGAAATAATAAAACCAAAATGGTGGATTGTGTATTAAACCAATCATCACCTAGTGCAGAATAAATATATCTTTCTAGAGACCTGGTTTTACATTCCCCAGGGATATGAATTGAAAAATTCACAAAATATTTACAAAACATTATGAAGGGCTTGAATAGATTATTAGGCTAGAAAATCGAATAGGAAAAATTACCATAGGTAACTATAATTTGCAACTAGAGAATCATAAGTTAGTATTTACATGTCATTTATAATTCTTTCCTTCTAATTTCATAGTTTCTTTTTATTTGATTTTTAGTTCGTGTATTCTCATACATAAGTTTGTTATGGATATAGTAAATGAATAAAACCCAAATCAAACAGTAAAAAGTGAACTTTTTATCCATCCATGGACATTGATTGCCTGATATGATTATAGTTCTATATATTATTTCATATATTTCATATTTAGTATAAAAATTATTACACTACTTAAAAAATGGGAGTTGAGCTATTTGTATGAATAAAAAATAGAGATGTTTTTGTATCCCATGTATATAGGTCCTTTATAGTCAATGTTTGTAGACTGAACCTCTCATTAAATATTTTTCTATGTCATTTAGTAATGTTTGATTCTATATTATTCATGGAGTGGATATCCCTATATAAATAAAACTTTCACTGTCTGGAGAGGGATATAACTCTTAATATCCAGAGTTATCATACAATTATGTACTTGTGTAAATAAGGGAATGAATATCTTTTAGAATATTATTTTCAAGTGTGGATGTTATTTCCTTATGATCAATCATATATAGATTAAATGATTTAAACAAAGGATATAATCATGCTTAAATATATTCACCTTTTGAGGGACTATACTGATATATCCTCTAAGGAGTTTCTTGATCCTCTTCCGGAATGGGAGGTTGAGTTATCAATTGAACTTATACTTGGATATATGCCCATATCAATGAATATTTACATAATAGACAACTTTTACTTGAAATAATTGAAGAAGTTGTTATACTAGATTCTAGGAAAGATTTTTATATGCCTGAGTGCTTCACTATGGGGTGAACTGGTCCTCTTCATCTAGAATAATAACGGGTCAATGTTCATAAACATTGATTATCACAATCTGAAAACAATTGTGATAATGAAAAAGTATCCCATGTCATTGATATAAGAATTATTTGATCAAATATGTGGGTATTAATATTTCTATAAGGTTTAAATTAATTCAAGATATCTGTAACATACCAAGCTTCTATGGTACCTTTCCCTTTGAATAATGCAATAGCTTGCATTGTACGCAACTTCAAGATTCTAACACACTACAACCAATCAAACTAGCCATTATGAATAGTAATACCAAATTTTTGAAATTTTATAAATTTTATATTTCAAAATGAACTTCATTTTAGGATTTGGAATATTGAAATCAGCTTAGGGTGAATTTTTGGTATTTTTCTGAAAACTTTCAATTTTTGATGAATAGTGAAAATTCTAAATTTTAATTAAAAATAATTTTTTAATTGAAATAATTTATAGTGTTAAATTATACATTTTAATGATTTTTAGTATAGTTAGACTATATTATTATAATTTAATATAATTTAAGTCATTGTATGTAATATCACGATTAAACTGGACCTAAACAAGTGTCAATCTTTTGATAGTTATTATTTCATTAAAACACACTTTTTTTTGAAAACCAGAATTAATTTTAAATTAATTTCTTCCACTTTTTTGTTTTGAATTTTTAAAATTGGATTCCATATTTGGAATCAGGAGGTCCAAATTGTGTAAATAGGTAACTTTTATTTTTAGGCATTAGGAATATTAACTTCAGTAAATATTTTATTTACCGTGGTTAAAGGGGTAAATCCAGTAAATAAGGTTAAAAAATAATATTATAACAATATTAAATTACACTAACATGTGTCCTAACCCTATTTCCTAACACATTTCCGACCATGGGATTTCTTGGGTCGTTTTTGGGACCCCATGAATCCACTTGGGAGTGATAATGACATTTTATATTAAATAATCCAAAGTAAAGACAAAAATAACAAAAGAAAATATCTTTTAGTAAACAATTTTTTGTATGAGGTCATATAATTGATCTATTTTACTATAAATATTCATTAGAAATATAAAAATATTTCCTAAATCTGGATATTTTAGTTATAATTTTTATACATAAAATAAATATATTTATATATGACACAATAATGGGGAAATATTTTCTTTATTAATGAAACAATCAAATAAATGATATTATAAATACTAAAATAAATATAATTTCAAAGTTTAGATGCTATAAAAAAATTATATAGGTGATTATGACATGTTAGGGTTTATTAAATGTATTTAGTACAATGTAATGAAGTTGTTAGGACTTTAGCAAATATCAACTATTAAATAATGTCAAAATTGACATAAATGAGTTTTTAAAACAAATACAATATTATTGGTTGATATAATAATCCAAAAAATATAAGGTTCAGCCAAAATAAGTATATAATGATAGGTGTATCATTAATAAACCACTTGGGGTTTTTTAGATGTTTATAGAAAGTTTAGTAACCATATAATATAAAAATACGAAGAGGCATGGTAAATGTCAAACTATTTAACTAAGAGTTAAATATAAAAGATAAGGTTAATATAGTGAATAAACATTGTCTAAAACTTATTGGTTGAGTTTATTTGGAGCCATACTAAAACTATACTTTAAATAATTTATTTTGGAGCCATTATAAACCGAATATAATTTTATTATAAAATAGTATTTCAATCTTTTCCTAAGGTGCCCCTCACCCCTCTTATAAAAGGGCACTTCCCCTTATCTCAAATTAACACCTTAAAATCCATTTGGATAGGACAATACCTACCCAAATATCCTTTAAACTGTCCTCCCTTCATCCTATAGGTCTTCCATTAGTCAGAAATCCAACCTATGGATCCCTTTTAATCAAATAAAAAGGAAGAACCCAAAGAAAAGGTAAATATTTCATAACCTCTTTCAAGTTTTCATCTTCTTCCACTTCTTCTTTCCATGTTGTTTACATTATAAAATAATAACTCCAATATATTATATTTATTTTAATGTTATTATAATTATGGTATAACCATATTCATTATTCTATCCATCCTTTGAATGACATGTCACCATACGTGCGTACGTACGACTTACCGTCTCCACTTCAGGGTGTAGTTGTTTTTCAATACATTATTATTTTTATGAGTATAATAATTATGTATAATTGATGTAAATAATAAATATTACATGATACTTATTCTGTATATAAGATATATCATTCAATTATATACTATTTTAATAAAAAAAAATATTGTCGCTTGTACGTACGTACGGACTACTGTCTCTAGGAATACAATGAGATTTATTCCCCATCGCATCCATTAAAGAATTATTTTCATTTGATGATTAAAAATAATGTTTAAAGACTTAATATCATTCTGAACATGAATAATATACATTCTATCTATAACAAACATTACTTACGTAACAAAGCATATAAAGGAAAACAAATCTGTTAACACACGAAATGACGATAATACTAAAATATTATTAACAAAGTAATATTAAAAGATCATTATTGATATCATATTAATGTATATAGTTTTTTTATAATTTAATAACTATTATTTCACCATTACAAAGGAGGTTAACCTACCATTGAACAAGGAAAAGTACAAGGTAAGGGTTAATTTCACAATCTCTTTATCATCTGAGGTTGTTTTTACGTAATTATCTACTGGGACGTCTTTATCATCCACATCCATGTTTCATAAAATGTATTTCAAAACATTTTTACTATTTACTATACAATGGGTTAAATTCATTTATACCCTTATTTGACCTTATATGTTTTGGAAGGAATATTTCTGTCATTTTCCAAACAAGGTACTTTACGAACTTTTTGACAAAATTAAGGTAAGAATGTTTTTTAACTTATACGGCAGGTACGGTTATTCTACACCGTTATAACATCATCTAAGCTTACCTTACAATATTATAAGAATATTTTCAAAATAAATGTTTTCTTTTATAATTACATGACTTTTAAATAATTTCAAAATAGAATGATATATTCCTATGAAATAATTTACCTTTCATCTATGTCAACATCATTTGATGGATTTTAAACTAGTTTGAAGTTGATCTATTATGATAAAAATCTTCCATACTGTATTATGTTTTCCTATGGATATGTTCTTTTTATACCATTCATGGTTTATGGTTAATGTATTGAAATTTTGTATGCGAGTTTTAATATGAATGTTTATGTTATATTTCATCCCTTTCATATGAAGAATGTATTGGACTTAGTAAGTGATGGGTGGAGCCCACTACATCTCCTCAGTGCATTGGTAGGTCTCACGAGACAACTAGATGTGGAATTGGCTGAGGCCTTTCCCAATTTTAAATATGGTTTTGGCCGATGCCTTAATCATTTTTATACGTCTTGGCCGAGGCCTTGACAAAATGTTTCAGAATGTCCGGCATTATAAATTCCCTTATTATGAAAACTATATTGATGGTTCATGTGGTCATTCGACTAGTAGAATACCCAAAATTATGTTTTATTATGGCATTATTTATTCATCTCATATTCCTTACATAAAAGTGTGCATGTTTATTATTGGTAAAGGCATGTGTTTTCAATTGTTGACCATGATTAATTTTTCTGTTATCTTCCGCTGTATTTCTTACCCTTACTGAGCGTTTGAGCTCACCCCTTTCTTATGTTTTATTTTCCCAGGATATGAAGAAGTTAGTTATGAGTGACTTTCAGGAATAATCTAGGAGTCTTGGATGTTTCTAATGGAATATATTAGTTTTGTATTTCTTTTTAAGTTGTAAAGTTGAACTTATATATGAATCTTGTTTCCAATAATACTAAAATGATCGGTCTTTCAGGACATGATTTCCCTGTGATCATGCCAATGTTATGTAATAATGCACTAACTCTAGGTAACTAGGGTCGGGGCGTTACAGTTGGTATCAGAGGATGTTTAGTATAAACCTTGGAAACTAGATTTATATAAACTCCGATTAAAGCTCATAGCCCTAAGATAGACTTTGAGGATTAGAATAGAAGAACTTCCTAGAATTTTGGAACTGTAGATATTTTGTGAGTATTCCAAGAAATACATCCCTGTTTGGATACGAGTAGGTAGAGGCGGCTCTAGAACATATGTACTTAGGGGTAAAACCCAAAACACTACTTTGAGCTTGACTCAAACGGGAACTGGTGCACAAAAATGGGCCTTGCTGCACTCTTGGTAAGGACACTCCCAGGGGATATGCTTTGGATAATTCTAATTTTCTTTACAAACCATTATCAAGGGTTTTTGAGTATATAATTCCTCATAGAAAACATTTTTATGATTATGGATTATATCCATAAACTGTTCAATTTATGTTAAGTGTTTACAAGTTTGGATTTATTTATTGAGATTCAGAAACTAATCTAGTGTATGCCATTGTTTAGAAATGGAGCCTAGTGGAAGGAATGAGAACCCTATTAATGAGAGTAATCCATATAGGGATTTCCATCCTACTCAAGATAATTATAGTGGAGCTGGTGATGCAACTGGTGCTGATCATCTTATCAACATACTGGGGAAACTCACACAGGTTATGAATAATAACCTTACCCGTATAGAGCACCCTGATCCACAACATGGAGGATCAATGTTAGATCGCCTCATGAGGAAAAAACCACCAACATTCAATGGGATTACTAATCCATTAGTGGCTGAGCAATGGATAAACTCCTTAGAGAAAATAATTCATGCTTTGGGGAGTAGCGAAAGGGAAAAAGTTTTCATTGTAGTTTACTGCCTCACTGGAGATGCTGATCAATGGTGGTCATTGATTCAAAACAAAAAGGAAATTGAATAAGGGTCCAGTATGGAATGGAGGGAGTTTAATGAACTTTTATTAGAAAAATACTTTCCTCGTGACCATCTAGGAGATATGGAAAGACAATTTCTAAGTATGAGTAAAAAGGAGGATGAGAATGTTGCAAAGTTTGAGGCTAACTTTACAAGATTAGAAAGGCATGCAGCAGATTATATACGTAACCCAAGAAGTAAGATTGATTGTTTCTTTGATGGGTTAAAACCATTTATCCGTTGATAAATATTATTGAAATCCATCTCATCATACCAAGATGTTGTCTCGTGAGCTATCAATATAGAAAAGGAATTCACTGAGTCTTATGACTTTAAAGAAAAGTAAGAGAAGAAGAGATCTACTAAACACTTAGGGAAAGGAAATAAGGAAACAGGGAAGATGGAAAGAATAGAATTTCCACCCTGTGATAATTATGGAAGGAAGAACCCTAGTGCCTATCTAAAAGGAAAAGGAGTATGCTAAAAATGTGGATGGAAAGGCCATCTTGCTGGTGATTGTAAGGGAAATAAATATTCTACCAACGTTCAATGCTAAAATTCCAGGGAGATGGGACATTATGCGAATGAATATCCTAAGCGTCCAGGAAACTTACCTTAGAAATGGAAAAGGGATCAAGGCCAAGCTTATGTGATCACTATTGCTGAGGTTGAATCTCCAAAAGACATGGTGGTAGGTAATTTAATGGTTTCCTCAAGTTTAGCCAATGCTTTATTTGATTCTGGATCATCACATTGTTTCATATCTTCCCGGTTTTCCAAGAAAATTCGATATTTACAATTTTATTTAACAAGGGAGTTGTCAATAAAAACTCCCAAGGGAAGTATTATTTCAACAATGTTTTATGAATCAGTTCCCATTAGGGCATATAAATGTTCTTTATCTGCTGATCTCATCATCATACCCATGATTGAATTTGATCTATTCCTCAGAATGGATTGGATTTCGGATCAGGATTCTCTAATTTATTGTAAGAAGAATGAGGTTACGTTTTTCGATGATGATAAGGAGTACCTTATATTTAGAGTAGAAATGTAACCACCTCAATCTTATCTAGATCCACCCCCAATATCTCAACTAAATTCAATTATTAGGGAGGAAGATAAAGAAATAACTATGGGTTAGGAAAGGAATGTTCAAATAGAGGATGTACCTATTGTGCAAGAATATGTTGATGTGTTTCCAGAAGATTTACCTAGACATCCTAAAGAATGAGAAATTGAGTTTTCCATTTATTTAATTACTGGTTCAATGCCCATACCAAATACCCCTAATAAAATGGCCACTGTGGAATTAGTGGAACTAAAGAAACAACTAGAGGAATTGAGTAATAAGGGATTTATTCACCCTAGTGTTTCTTCATGGGGTGCCCCTATTCTTTTTGTTTATAAGAAAGATGGATTAATGATGTTGTGCATTGAATATAGGAAGATCATTGCTATAATAATAAAGAACAAGTATCCCCTACCTCGCATTGATGATTTATTCGAACAACTTCATGGAGATCAATATTTTTCAAAGATTAACCTTCGATCTAAATATCATTAGCTGTGTGTGAAAAAGGAAGACATTCCGAAAACATCATTTCAAACCAGGTACATGCATTACGAGTTTACAGTAATGCCTTTTGGATTGACTAATGCACCCTCTATCATTATGGATCTAATGAACATAGTTTTCAAGGAATATATTGATGAATTTGTAGTGGTATTTATTTATGATATCCTGGTATACTCCAAAATCTATGAAGATCATGAAAATCACTTGCGCACCATTTTAAAAACCCTCAGATGAAATGAATTGTATGGGATGCTTAGCAAGTGTGAGTTTCACCTTAAAGAGATTAATTTTCTTGGCCATATTGTCTCTATGTATGGAATATCTGTTGACCATTATAATACAATGGCAATTGAAGAATGTCCAGCACCAAAAAGTATAACCGAGGTACACAATTTTATTTGTTTGGTAGGTTATTATTGACGTTTCGTCCAGAATTTTTCCCGATTGGCTAACCCATTAACAAAGCTCACATTTAAAGGGGTTAAAATTGTTTTAAAAAAGAGTTTGAATAATGTTTTGAAGAACATAAGAGAAGATTAGTCAATGCTTCTATCTTGACTCTACCATATGGGAATGATGGGTTTGTTATTTATAGTGATTCCTCAAAGAAAGGACTTGGTTTTGTCCTTATGCAGAATGATAGAGTTATTGCCTATGAATCACAGCAGCAGAAGCTTCATGAGAAAATCTATCCTATTTATGATATTTAGTTAGAAGCTGTAATATTATCTTTGAAGATATGGATACATTATCTCTATGGTGAAAAATGTGAGATATATTCTGATCACAAGAGTTTGATATATATTTTCTCACAGAAAGAACTCAACATGATGCAAAGGCGATGGATTGAACTACTCAAGGATTATGATTTTACAATACTCTACCACCTAAGGAAGTCAAATAAGGTGGTATATTATTTGAGAATAAAGGATCATGAGGTTTTGAACAAGATGAGAGTTGAAAGGGATCCTATTTTCATTGATCTAGTAAAGATGGATATGGGAGTAACTATGTAAGGTGAAACATGAATTCTTTTTAAAATGGTTTCCAAAAAATCTTTACTAGAAAGTATAAAATGTTCTCAGGCTGATGATGAGAAATTTTAAAAGAAGATTAAATCTGTGAACGATGGGAGATTGATTGAATTCTTATATGAAGATGTGATTTCGAAATTTGGGAAGTGACTTTGTGTTTCCGATATACCTGATCTAAAAAGGGAATTGTTAGATGATGCTAATAACTCCAATTTCTCTATACACCCTCATAGCACTAAGATGTATAGGGATTTGAAGGAACATTTTTGGTGGGATAGAATAAAGAGGGAGATTGCAGATTTTGTGTCAAGATATATGGTTTGTCAACAAGTGAAAGCTAGAAGGAAACAACATGGACAGTCATGAAATCTCTTCCCATACCTGAGTGGAAATGGGATAATATTATGATGGACTTAATCACGGAGTACCAAAGACTCCTAGTAGGAATGATCCAATATGGGTCATTGTTGATCATCTTACCAAGTCAACACATTTTCTTACTATAAGAGAATGTTTACCACTTGAATGTTTATCAAGACTATATATTAATGAAGTTGTAAGACTTCATGGAGTATCCCTATCGTTTTTTTATGATCGTGATCCATGTTTTACATCAATATTCTAGAAAAGTCTTCAGAAATCCCTAGATACTGAACTTCATTTGAGCACTGCTTACCACCCTCAAACTGATGGAAAATCATAAAGGACTATTCAAACCTTAGATGACATATTGAGATCTTTCTCACTTGACTTTCAAGGTATGTGGGATCAATATTTACCTCTGTTATAATTTCACTATAACAATAGATTCCATTCAAGTATTTAGATGGAACCATATGAAGTTTTATACGGAAAGAGATTTCACACACCAACTTTTTTGGGATGATGTTGGTAAAAGAAATCTCATAGGCCCAGAACTTGTGGAGGAAACGATGGAGAAGGTGAATGTTATCCAAACCCACATCAAAGTAGCTCAATGTAGGCAGAAGATCTATTCCAATAACCAAAGGAAGGATTTGGAATTTCAGGTAGGAGATCATGTCTTCATGAAGGTATATCCATGGAAGAGAGTTATAAAATTTAGTATGAAGGGTAAATTAAGTCCCATGTACATCGAACCTTTCAAAATTCTAGAACGAATTGGGACTGTAACTTATCGTTTGCCAATGATGCCAAATCTCTTCAAAGTTAATGATGTGTTTCACGTATCATTGTTGAGAAAATACATTCCTGACCCAATGAATGTGCTCACCTATGAGGAATTAAAACTGGAACCCGATCTCTCTTATTGTGAAGAGCTTGTAAAGATTCATGATACAAGAGAACAAGTGTTGAGAAACTAGACGACTTGTTTGGTAAAAGTTCTATGGAGAAACCATAAAATAGAAGTGGCAACGTGGGAACTCGAGGAAGTTATGATGAAGAACTACTCAAATATTTTTATGCAGTAATATTCTAGAAATTTCGAGGAAAAAATTATTTGAAGTAGGGGATAATGTAACACCCCATGATTTTACGGTACGTTTCCCTTTGAATAATGCAATTGCTTGCAATGTACGGAACTTAGAGATTCTAACACACTACGACCAATCAAACTAGCCGTTATGAATAGTAATATCAACTTTTTGAAATTTTATAAATTTTATGTTTCAAAATGGGATTCATTTTTGGATTTGGAATATCGAAATTAGCTTAGGGTGAGTTCTTGGTTGTTTTCTGAAAACTTTCAATTTTTGATGAATAGTGAGAATACTAAATTTTAATTAAAAACAACTTTTTTAATCGAAATAATTTGTAGTGTTAAATTATAAATTTTATTGGTTTTAAAGTATAATTATATTATATTTTTATCATTTAATATAATTTAAGTCATTGGATGTAATATCACGATTAAACTGGACATAAACAAGTGTCAATCTTTTGATAGTTATTATTTTATAAAAACACGCTTTTTGTTTTGACAACAGAAATTAATTTCAAATTAATTTCTGAAACTTATGTATTTAGAATTTGGGAAAATGGATTAAATATTTGGAATCAGGAGGTCCAAATTGTGTAAATAGGTAACTTTTATTTTTATACATTAGAAATACTAACTTTAGTAAATATTTTATTTACCATGGTTAAAGGGGTAATCCAGTAAATAAGGTTAACAAATAATATTATAATAATATTAAATTCCCCTAACACATGTAATAACCCTATTGGATGATTGATTTACGACCATGAGAATCCTTGGGTCGATTTTGGGACCCCATAGGGCCACATGGTAGTGATAATGACATTTTATATTAAATAATCTAATGTAAAGGCAAAAATAACAAAAGAAAATATCTTTTAGTAAAAAAAATTTATATGAGGTTATATATTTGTTCTATTTGTCTATAAATATTCATTATAAATCTAAAAATATTTCCTACCTCTGGAAATTTTATTTGTAAATTTTAAACATAATATAAATATATTTATATATGGCACAATAATGATGAAATATTTTCCTTATTTATGAAACAATCAAATAAATAATATTATAAATATTAAAATAAATATAATTTTAATGTTTTTATGGAATCCAAAAATTTTATAGGTGACTATGACATGTTATGGTTTATTAAATTTATTTAGTTAGAAGTAATGAAGTTGTTATTACTTTAACCAAAATCAATTATTAAATAATGTCAAAATTGACGTAAATGTGTTTTTAAAACAAATACAATTTTATTGGTTGATAGAATAATCCTAAAAATATAAGGATCATCCAAAAGACTTATATAATGGTATTTTTATCATTAATGAACCACTTGGGGTTCTTTTTAAAGTTTATAGTATGTTTATTGACCATATAATATAAAAAAAACAAAGAGGCATGGTAAATGTCAAACTATTAAACTAAGAGTTAAATATAAAATATAAGGTTAATATAATGACCCAAACCTATCTAAAACCTATTTTTTGAGTGTTTTTAGACCCATAAACTACTTTATCCTTTAAATAATTCATTTGTAGCCATTATAAACTGAAAATGATTTTATTATAAAATAATATTTCAATCATTTCCTAAGGTGCCCCTCACCCCTCTTATAAAAGGGCACTTCTCCTTATCATAAATTCACACTTTCAAAGCTAATTGGATCGGCCCAAACCTGATCAAATATCCTCTAAACTATCCTAAATTCATCTTAGATGCCTTCCTTTAGTCATAAATTCACCCTAAGTATCCATTTTGATCAAATCAAAAGGAAGAACCCGAAGAAAAGGAAAATATTTCATCACCTCTTTCATGTTTTTTCTTCTTCCCTTCTTCTTTACTTGTTGTTTCCATTCTAAAATAATAAATATAGTATATTATATATACTATAATGTTATTATAATTATTTTACATCCATATTCATTATTCTATCCATCCTTTGAATGACATGTCACCATACGTGTGTATGTACGACTTTCCATCTCCACGTTGTGGTGTAGTTGTTATTCAATACATTATTATTTGGATGTGTATAATAATGATGTATAATTGATGTAAATAATAAATATAACATGATAATTATTCTTTATATATGATATAACATTCAATTATAGACGATTTAAATATCAAAAGAATGATATTCTCGCTCGTGCGTAAGTACTGATTACCATCTCCACGAACACGATGAGATTCATTCCCCATCACATATATTCAAGAATAATTTTAATTTGATGATTAAAAATAATGTTTAAAGAATTAATATAATTCTGAAAATGAATAAGATACATATTATCCATAACAATCATTACTTACGTAACAAATCATATATAGAAAAACGAACCAGTTAACACCCGAAACGACGATAATACGAAAATATTATTAACAAAGAAATATTAAAAGATCCTATATGATATCATATTAATGTATATGGTTATTGTATAATTTAATAACAATTATTTAACCATTATACAGGAGGTTAACCTACCCTCGACCAAGGAAAAGTACACAGTGAGGGTTAATTTCACAATCTGTTTATCATCCGAGGTTTTTTTTACGGAAGTATCTACAAGGACCTCTTTATCATCCAAATCCATGTTTCTTAAAATGTATTGCAATTTTTTTTACTATTTACTAGACAATGGGTTAAAGTCATTTATACCCTTATTTGACCTTATATGTTTTGGAAGGAATCTTTCTGTCGTTTTCCAAACAAGGTACTTTACGACCTTTTTGATAAAATTATGGTAAGAATGTATTTTTAACTTATACGGCGGGTGTAGTTATTCTCCGACATTATAACATCGTCGAAGCTTCTCCTAAAATAATATAAGAATATTTTCAAAATAAATGTTTTCTTTAATAATTACATGACTAATAAATAATTTCAAAATAGAATGATATATTCCTATTAAATAATTTTCATTTCATCTATGTCAACATCCATTGATATATTTTAAACTAGTTTGAAGTTGATCTATTATGATAAAAATCTTCCATACTGTATTATTTTTTACTATAGATGTGTTATTTCTATACCATTCATTGTTTATGGTTAATGTATTGACATTTCGTATGCTAGTTTTAATACAAATGTTCATGTTATATTTCAACCCTTTCATATGAGGAATGTATTGGACTTAGTAAGTGATGGGCGGAGCCTGCTATATATCCTCAGTGCATCAGTTGGTCTCATGAGACAAATAGACATGGAATTGGCTGAGGTCTTTCCCAATTTTATATATGGTTTTGGACAAGGCCTTAATCATTTTTAGACGTCTTGGCCGAGGCCTTGACAAAATGTTTCAGAATGTCCGACAATATACCTTCCCTCATTATGAAAATAATATTGATGGTTCATGTGGTCATTTGACTAGTAGAATACCCATGATTATGTTTTATTATGGCATTATTTACTTAACACATATTCCTTCCATAAAAGTGTTCATGTTTATTATTGTTAAAAACAAGTGTTTTAAATTATTCACCATACCTAATATTTATGTTATCTTCCGCTATATTTCTTACCATGACTGAGCATTTGAGATCACCCCTTTCTTATGTTTCATTTTCCCCAGATATGAAAAGTTATTTATGAGTGACTTGAAGGAATAATCTAGGAGTCTTGGATATTTCTAATGGAAAAAATTAGTGTTTTATTTATTGTCAAGTTGTAAAGTTAAACTTATGTATAAATATTGTTTTCAATAATACTAAACTGATCAGTCTTTCGGGATAGGATTTCACTATTATCAAGCCAATGTTATGTAATAATGTAGTGACTCTGGGTAACTAGGGTCGGGGCATTACAATATCAATAATTAAAGGTGAGAAGAAATATATTCCCAAAACTACATTTTAAACAAGGTATGAACATTACTAGTTAATAGTGAATCCATTTAGACTCACTAATTATCTACTAATATTTATAAAGTTAATGAATTAATTATTTAGAGATAACTCAAAAAATTTATGGTAATATTTATAATTGACATTCGGATATAATCCAAAAATAAATGAGGATCATTTTAATACTGTGATAAAGACTTTGAAGAATGATAAGATATATAAAAAGTAGAATAAACGTGATTTCTGGATATAGTATGAATCATTATTAGGGAACATTATTACAAATAAGGTGATATTTGTCGATCAATCTATGAAAATAGAAATTGAGAAGTGGGACAAACCAACATCTGTAATAGAGATCCATAGTTTTCTTGGAATCTCTGGGTATTAATGATGATATTTTAGAAACTTCTCACAATTATAAAATCCATTAAACAAGCTAACTTGAAAGTGTGTTATGTTTTTATGGATTGATGAATTTAAATATATATTCAAGGAATTGAAAAATAGTCCTATAATTGCTTTTTTCCCTCTCTCAAAAACACATGTTCTAGTTAGGAATCACTACATCCAAGCGGTTTCCATTTGATTTATTTATGGAACTGAAAACATCCAAAGGTTCTTTATCCAAAGGGAACTACTTTTCGAAGGCATGATTTTATTAGGTTTGGACCTACGACACTTAAGAAAGTACATTTGCCGAGAGGTTGGGAGGTCAGACTCATCACACCCTTTTTTGGGGAATTATTACCTACTATGGGACTATTTTATATATTTAAGATATTTTTGTGAATTCTTATTAATTTACCAAGTATAACATAGGTTTCCCTTGAAATTTCCAATCAATTATTATTAGGTCTGAAATTTATAATCATCTGTATGTATTCTAGGTTCTTCATTAATGGATACATTCATATGTATTTGAGGTTCCATATCAATGGTATTCTCTCATATAATATTTAGATATTCCTTTAACTATTTTTGTGATAATACTAGTTTTTAAGCCACTCAGTGGGGCACTCTAGAATTTATTGTCATCCTGGGAGATGAAAGATTGTTTTGATGTTAGAATCATACTCATAAATGGGATAACTACATATCCTTGTGAAAGGTATTAGAATCCTTGTAGTTCAGAGCCACTTAATGGGATACATCATACCTTTTAAGTTCATGTGATAATCACCTGAATATACTATTTAATGTCATTTGGCAAGGACATCTAAGAAGAATGTGCTTAGTCAAATCTTGGTGTGAGACTTATGCGTAAGTAGCCCAAGGAACTTGGAAGATATATGAGTTTCAAATTTATATTAGACCCTATTGGGAATATGGAAAAGTAAGAATATAGTTTTTCTAGAGTGTTGGGTTTGAACCTAAGGATGCTTCCTTCATATTTCATTCGAATGGGAATAAAATCCCATGTAGTTCAGTTAGTCTCATAGGAGAGTGTAGTAATTTGAGTGAAATGTGTTTTGGTATAATTTATAAAAAGGTATGCCTTTGTGATTTGGTGGTTTAATTTAGGACATACACTTAAGGAGGATTCCCATTTATTGATGAAATGATATGGATCTTGGGCCTTAGGAAGGCTTCCTATATATCCTAGTTTTAATGGGAATATGAGTTCTCATAGTTCATTCAATGAGGTGTTTGTGAAAATGTTGTAACCATAAAAAATATCTAATCCAATGTGAGTCATGCTCTGTCTGATAAAAAACAGGATGAAAATGATTTAACAAAGGCACACACAGTTTTCCTCTTCCACTGGTGGAAGAGGATGGGCCTACGATGGCGACAGGGGATGAGGACGTGGAGAAATGAAATTTTTAATGTCAAATGACATTGAAGGTCATTGAATCTGGACCAATAGGATATGGGTTTAATCTAGGAGTTATTACACAGAAATTTTCCTAGTAGGGGAGGGAGACTTATCATTTGTTCAAAATAAAAAAATAGTTGTGTATTATACCTTTCCTACCAGGGACTTGAGGATCATGGTTTTAGAGACAATATAGGATGGGCATGAGCCAAACCATAATCTTCCAAACCAAGGACTCCCCAAAACTATTCCTATGAGATAGGTCCATGATAATATGGATATATAAATCCACATACATTACATTGATCCTAGAACCACCATAAAAAATGTAGTAAACCTCTAACTGAAGATATAAAAACCCAAATAAGCGACACGCTGATGTACCTTTCCCAAGGGTTTGGTAAGTCAGGAGGTTTTTGTAGAGGTTTTGACAAACTCCCTTTCATAAAAGAAATCCAATGAAGATAAATTCTTATCATTAGTAAGTTTGAGGAAGGCTTGATGAAATTCTTGTATATGCTAAAGGGATAAGGTGAATAAAATATGGGCTCCCAAGTAGGTATCTGGCCTGTAGGTATGGGTGCGTAGGTTGGTTTGGGTGACCTAATGTTTATTTATGTGATGAAAAACCTGGATGTTAAAACTTGGGTGATACTTGACTCATAACTTCAAGAGTACTCATAGGTATTCCCAAAAGTGGGGTGCTCATGTTCCTTTGATAGGAATGGGTGGAACCCATGTGTTCTAGATTTGCGGAGGTTGGGTGCTTTAGGCATGCAAGTGTTATGGATTTCAAACACTAAAGGGAATTTATTCCTATGAACCTCCTTAAACTTCTATTCCATAGTTGTTAAAGAACAACCTTGAAGGTTTTAGAAGACTTGGTAAAAATAACTAAGGCGACCATAGAAACAATTGGGCATTATGAAAATGTGTCTATGAAAAGTAAGAACCTAAGGGCATATTTATAGGAAAATAAGTGACCTTGGGTGAATAGTTATTGGGAGAAAAAGTGGATTGCACACCAGATATGTGGTAAAAAATTACCTTACGCTCCGAAGGTGCCTTTTCTTGACTAGGGTGATCCAAATTTCATGCCTTATCAAATCATGAATTTATCCATGTATTTTACCCTCTTTTTTATAGGGCATTTCCCATTTTCACTTTTTCATCGATGTAATGGAATAGACTTTTAACAACTGCACCATTACTCATGCTTCCCTCAAGTAAAGAAAATTTTTGTGGTATACAATAATTCTTCAAAGAAAGGATTGAAATGTGTACTAATGTATAATGATAAAGTGATAACCTGTACTTCAAGTTAGTGGAAAGTGTGTGAGTAGAACTATCCACAACATTATTTGGAGTTAGTTGTAGTGATCTTCTTGTTAATAATAATGTGACATTAACTCTATGGGGATATGTGGGAAATATATAAATATCATAATATACTCATGTATATATTCACATAGTAGAAGTTTAACATAAACCATTGAAGTTGGTTAGAGCTGATCAAGGACTGTGATTGCTCAATCCACTACTATCATGGAAAATCAAATAAAGTGGCATATTCTCTTAGTAGAAAAAATCAAACAACCTTCTCAATGATGATAATGGAGAAGGATCCAATACTCTTAGTCTTGAAAATGATTTACATTGAGATCATAATAGAATAAACATCATCATTACATTCTTAAATAATTTCTCAACCTACCCTTTTAGTGGAGAAAAAATATGGTCAAAGAGATTGTGTAGAAGTACCAAAGAAGGTGGAAGATATAAGATAAGGGAAATCTTCAGTGTTCAAATTTGATAAATAAAGAGTTGAAATATTTTCATCATGACTATGTGTACTATAAAATCTGAGGATAAATAATCTACATAGTTGACATTATCTATCCACCTAGCAAACCTCAATATGTATCAGGATATTTAAGAGCACTTTTTGTGGGATAATATAAAGAAGGAAATCACATAATATATATCCAAATTCCTAATATGTCATTAGGGTAAGGATAAAAGGAAAAATTCCAAGGGGATTATAAAACCATTACCCATACATTCATAGAAATGGGAAAATATCACCATGGAATTTGTCATTGGTATTTTGACGAAATATAGAGGAAATAATTATATATTGGTTGTGTTGGATAATCTTACAAAGACTATTCATTTAATATCAATTCAATCGGACTTTTCAATCAGTAAATATACAAAGATATGCATCAGAGAAGTGGGTATGTAGTATGGAACACCAATATTGATTGTATTTAACTAAAATCCGAGATTTACCTCCATGTTCTAGAAAATTAATTAATATGCTCTAAAAACAAATTTTAAATTATATATAAATTATCACACACAAATTGATGGCTAATCTGAGCATACTATCTATATATTTGAATTTGTTTGAGCTCGTGCTTTATAGACTTTAAATGAAGTAGTGATTAACGTCTTCCTCTAGTCAAGTTCTTATATAAACGTATCTTTCACTCAAGAATTCAAATTTTTCTATATGGATCCCTTTATGGTAAGATATGAAGAACAACAACATGCTGAGATGATGTTTGAGAGTGTGAGATAATGGGTCCAGAAAATGTCAATGAAATAGTAGAAAAGTTCAATGCCAATCAGTAGAACATCAGGGCTTCTCAGAGCCGAAAGAATATCTTGGATGAAAATCACTGATGTGACATAAAGTTTAAGGGCATAGAAAAATTGTACCCCCACAAATACCTATATAATAGAGTCAATATATTTTGTATAAAGGTAAATATGATTCCTAAGTACATCATCCCCTTTGGAAATAATTTATCACAACGGAGCTCTGATCTATCGACTAGCACTCCCACAAACCATTTCGCAAGTAGATGTTGTATTCTATGTACCACTCTTACGAAATTTTAAACTGAATCCCTCCCATGTAATAAATGTTTTGGTGGTATAACTAGAGAATGATATCTTGTTATGAGGAGTATCTGGTGAAGATCTTGTTTCATAGAGATAATGTTCTATGCAATAACACAACTCACCTAATCAATGTACTAGGAAGAAACCATAAATATGAGGGGTGACATGGGAACTAGATGAATCCATGAAATATAAGTTTCCTCACACATTTCTTTACTTTAGTATGTAAAAAAAGTTCAAGGGATAAATTTCCTAAGGGGGGAATAATGTAATGACCTATAATTCTATCAATGGAATTTCCTTTCTGAATATGTATTATTATAATATTTAGCAATATTATATTATATAATTCACACACACCATATGATAAAACCAACCATATTTTATTATATTAATTTATCATTATAATTAAATAAAACAATGTCCATAAGAATTGAAATAATTACAGTGGGACCAAAAATAGCAAGTAAGATAATAATCATAGGAAAATTTGGATCTGGTTGATCTCCTGGAAAACTATCACTCATGAACAACAATATAGAAATGAATTTGAATATTAGTAATGCAATATTCATTTTTAAAATAAGAATATACATATAAATTTTATATAAAATAGAAGTGAATGAATAATTAATGTAAAATTGGGTATTTATAGAAAGTGGATAACCTATATAGCCATTATAAATATGACCATTAGAATATTAATCTTACCATTGGAATAGTAAACAAACAATTATAATAGTATTCTCACCTATGGACGTGTAAAATAATATTATTTATCTTATAAAATGAAAATATGATACATTTATAGTATGGTAGAAGTAAATAAATGCTTTAAATGATAAAAAAAGTTTTTATATTTTTTTTAAAACATAAATCTTTTATTTATTTTTTTAACAAATAGAATAATTGAAAATTAATTTTATTTTTCATTAAATGGTTTTATAAATTAATAATATGTTTTTATAATGATAATATAATTTTATAAGGCCATAAATATTTTTTTAAAATGGTTTGAAAGTTTACCATAATAGTAAAATTGGCATTTCTCTAATAAATAAAGATTTTATATTGATATTACAATTTTAATATTTAGAAAAATATTTTCATAAAATTGATTTTATTCTTTTAGTATGAATATCAAAACATTGCTATGGTAATTTTATACTGTTTTAATAAAATTATTGAATTGTTGGTAAATAGTGAAATATGAAAAAATATAACTTTAACATTATAAGATAAATAATTATTTTTTAGTTAAATATGATGTAAGAAAAAAATATTTCAAACTCAAATTCACCATTTATTGTATATTTTTGCAGTAATAAACATTATTGGTATACTTGAGCCAAAATAAAAAACCAATGATTATAATATTCAAAAACACCAATCTCATCACCTTATATATAACACCCCTCACAAACCCTTCACCTCAAAAATTCTAAGCCTTTCAGATTTACAAATTTCTAATTAATTCCATTAACAATCCTCTCTACAATATCTTAGTGTTTTTGGTATAACCAAAATACTATTTCAATGATCCTTAAGAGGTAGCCTAAGAGGGGACAACCAAAGAAAGAGGTAAGATTATTGACTAATCCATTTCAATTTTATTCTTCTTCTACCACCACCATATAATCCCCATACACCTAAAAATAGTAACTTCAGTATCCTTAATATAATTATATATTATTTTTATGGTTTAATACCTATCTTATACATTCTCTTCTTTCCTTCCTAAAATGAAAATGTTATTTACAATATGGTTGGTTCAACGCCTCCATGAACAACATATCTTTCTCTCTGCCTTCATGGATGGTCATAAAAAATATTATTATGGTTAAATATGATATTAATAAGTATATTAAAACTTATTACATATTTTAAAAATAATTTATAGACATAATATTAATCAAAAATAAATTATTACACAATGGTTAGTAAAATTACCCAAATAAAATAATTGTATAACTTTATCATTTTTATTGAATAGATATTTTATATGTAAGAAAAAAATGGTAATTTAAGAAGATTTAAATTTATATAATGACATGAAAATTTCATTTCACATCTGGATTTTTATTCCTATATGAAAAGAACATTAATAATTTTCCACAAGTGATCTGACCTTGGAACCATGAAATGAATGCTCTTAGAACAATGAAATTAAAAATTAAATATCATTGAAATGGTTATAAATAAACAAAATAAAATTATATTAAATAAAATATAGATGTAATGTTTTTTAATTAAGATATAATGAATCTAATTTGATTATCTTGGGTGTTAAGGGAAACTATAGAATGATTTTGGAACAAAAGGCAATGGAACTCTGCAAACCATCCTTTTTTTCTTTAGGTTATGACCATTCACTCTCTAACACAATTTATCTCTATATTTGATGTTATATAATGATTATAAATTCCATATATTTTTATTTTACATATATAAATTACTTATTTTCACTTTCTTTGATGGGGTAATACATTCATTATGTTCATTTCTCAAATTCCTTCTTTAAAATCAAACTCGATAAAGGGGAAATTTTCTATCCCTTAATACTTCCATGTAATTCTAATTTAATGTATTTATTATTATTCATTATTTAAGTAAAAACAAGAATATTTTAATTTTAACCGTTCTATTTTATGTCCAGTTTTCAATAAATATTCCATACTTATTCCTTCTCCAAAATTCATTAACTAATTCCTTAAAACATTATTATGAATGTTTATTTTTTTACCCAATTATCTCCACTTTATTATGACTTTTTTTTTCAAATTAACACATTATTTTTCAACCTTTGATTATGTTTTAATTTATTAAATTACAAATTATTTAATTAAATATTCTATTTGGAATATTTATGAAATCTATTTTTATTAAGATATGAGGCATGATTATGAAAATTAATTACTTATCTAGCTACTTCCTATATTTATGCCTTATGAATGATTTCCTTTTTTTGGAACAAATAAGAATGAAAATACTATGATGGAAAAACCATGATATAAATTTAATTCATTTGGTAATATTTTTTTCTCATGGGACATTATATATGGGATTAGGGTGTGAACCTAATCTATGACGAGACTTTGTCCACCATATGATGTTGTCTTGGCAGTTTTCCTTAACTTTTTCTTATGTCACGTTTCATGTTATTCCATATTCCTTTGCATCCAAGATCTTATGATTCCATGTTATTTAGGTCATGATCCCATGTAATTATTCACGAGCCTTATCTTTTAAGATATCATGTTATATAATTTGAGTCACATGTCATGCATCATTATCATGTTTATTCCCTTACTGGGATTTATAGCTCACCCCTTTGTTTTTTGTATTACATAAGTTATCCTATGAATATTTATGATGTAGAAAGGTTTTAGTATCTCATTACAGATAATAAAATAAAGATATTGTGTTTTAATATCTTTTTATTATATTATGAACCTATTATTTTAATGAAACTAGGACACATGATCTTTAGGTTGTGTTTATTGGATGTTTATGATAAAAATAAAGTAAAAATAAGTGTAAAAATATTGGGACTATATGTTACTAATTTAAAAGATGATATATTTAAAATTTTCACATATCATTTAAATATATTTACTAATTATTATTTAATGATTTTTTATCAAATAAGGCTAGAATGACACTAAAATTTCTATAGAAAAATTGTTGGATGAATTTTGACTAACAATATTTATTTCCAAAGAAAAAAATAATTCAATGACTATTATCCTTTGAGTTATAAATATATATCCCAAAATATTTGAAAATTTCTGAAAATACTTCTTAAGAATTGTATGCATGTATGGATACTACCGAAAAAATATAATTGAGAATATTCAATAGACTTCCATTATTCTCAAACTAACACTTTTCAATAATTACAATATAACTATAAAAAATAAAATAGAAAATACAAGAAAGGTGAAAAAAGATTTATGTTATAAATTAAATAATATTTTTCAACTAATATTATCCCTATCGAAGATCAATTACAACTTGGATCACTTAAGAATATTTTATACAACTTATAGACTCATTTTATGTAGAATATTAACCAATTATTAGTTTTGAAGGAAAATGTGCACTGAATCTGTTTACAAACTCTATTCTTAATATATTTCTATTATGTAACTAATATTTACAATTAACTATGTATTAGGTGTCATCTACTAATACTTTTTTTATTAATACTCATGGTAAAAGGATTTGGAGGAATGGTAAAATCCTTGCAAGAAGTAAGAACTTCTTACATTCAGCTGTGTGATCCCTAAGAAAAGGATCTGAATAAAATCCTCCAGAACACATAGAATGTTGGTAGAGTGGAATAAGGGATTTTTTTATATCTAAAAATTACTATAAAAATATTTTGTGTCATATTATATTTATTTACTATATTTTTACTACATAACTAAATATAAGATAACAACAAAAATTAAAATGATTTATAAGATTGAACATTAAAATCATCTAATATTTTTAAAGGACCCAGTTCATTCCCTATTGATTCTCTGTATTTGTTCCATTTGGAGTAATAAGTTGTAACACCCCAAGCTTCCACGGTACGTTTCCCTTTGAGTAATGCAATAGCGTGTGTCGTATGCAACTTCGAGTTCTAACACACACCACAACCAATCAAACAAGCCGTTATGAATATTAATACACACTTTTTGAAATTTTCTAAATTTCAACTCTCAAAATTGACTTCATTTTCGGATTCGGAATATCAAAATTAGCCTAGGGTAATATTTTGGAACTTTTCGGATAACATTTATATTTTGATGAATAGTGAAAATTAATAAATTTTAATTCAAAACAACTTTTTTAATAGAAATAATTCATAGTGATAAATTATGAATTTGAGTGTTTTTAAAGTATATTTAGAATATATTTTTACCATTTAATAGAATTTTGGTCATTGGACATAATTTCACAATTAAACTGGACATGAACAAGTGTCAATCTTTTGATATTTATTATCTCTTAAAAACACATTTTTTGTTTTAACAGCGGGAATTAATTTTAAATTAATTTCTGCCACTTCTGTGTTTTGAATTTGGAAAAATGAATTCCATAATTGGAATCAGGATGTACAAATTGTGTAAATAGGTAACTTTTTTTAGACATTTTGAATAATTATTTCGGTAAATATTTTATTTACCATGGTTAAAGGGTAAATCTGGTAAATAAGGATTATTTCAACTCTCACTTGACTTTTAGGTTATGTGGGATCAATATTTACCTCTGGTAGAATTTTCCTATAACAATAGCTTCCATTAAAGTATTCGGATGGCACCATAGGAAGCGTTATAAAGAAAGATATGTCGCACACCAACCTGTTGGGATGACATTGGTGAAAGAAAACTTGTAGGCCCAGAACTGGTGGAGGAAAAGATGGAAAAAGTGAAGGTAATCTAAAACCATATCAAAGATGCTCAAAGTAGGCAGAATAGCTATGCCGATAATCGAAGGAAGGATTTGGAATTTCAAGTCAGTGATCATGTTTTCCTGAAGGTATCTCTATGGAAGGGAGTTATATGTTTTTGTAAGAAGTGTAAATTGAGTCCCAGGTAAATCGGACCTTTCGAAATTCTAGAACGAATTGGGGCTGTAGCTTACCGTTTGGAAATACCACCAAGTCTCTCCAAAGTTCACGATGTGTTCCACATATCACTGTTGAGGAAATACATGCCTGAGCCAACGCATGTACTCATCCATGAGGAATTAGAACTGGAACCCGATCTGTCTTATTGCGAAGATCCCGTCAGTATTCTTGATATGAGAGAACAAGTACTGAGAAACTGGATGACTCATCTGGTAAAAGTTTGGTGGAGAAACCATAATATGGAAGAGGCAACGTGGGAACTCAAGGAACTTATGATGAAGAAACATTCGATTATTTTTATACAGTAATTTTCTAGAAATTTCTAGGAATAAATTATTTTAAGGAGGGGAGAATGTAACACCCCAAGCTTCCACGGTACATTTCCCTTTGAGTAATGCAATAACATGTGTTGTACGCAACTTCGAATTCTAACACACACCACAACCAATCAAACTATCCGTTATGAATAGTAATACCCACTTTTTGAAATTTTATAAACTTAATATCTCAAAATTTACTTCATTTTTGGATTCTGAATATCGAAATTACCAAAGCTTAAAATTTTGGAACTTTTCAGATATCATTTACATTTTGATGAATAGTGAAAATTACTAAATTTTAATTAAAAACAACTTTTTTAATTGAAATTATTATAGTAATAAATTATGAATTTGAGTGGTTTTAAAGTATATTTAGAATATATTTTTACCATTTAATACAATTTTGGTCATTAGACATAATTTCACAATTAAACCAGACATGAACAAGTGTCAATCTTTTGATAGTTATTATCTTTAAAAACACGCTTTTTATTTTAACAGCGGGAATTAATTTTAAATTAATTTCTGCCACTTCTGTGTTTCGAATTTGAAAAAATGGATTCCATATTTGGAATCAGGATGTCCAAATTTTGTAAATAGGTATCTTTTATTTTTATACATTTTGAATAATTACTTCAATAAATATTTTATTTACCATGGATAAAGGGTAAATCTGGTAAATAAGGGTTAAAAAATAATTTTATAATAATAATAAATTACCCTAAAACATGTCCTAACATTATTGATGGATAAATGTCCAACCATGGGCATCTTTGGGTCGATTTTTGGGACCCAATGGATCCACTTGTAGGTGATAGGGACACTTTATTTTAATTAAGATAAAGCAAATACAAAAATGACATAAGCTTATATCTTTTAGAAACACATTTTTTACATAGGGTTATATATGTTATATTTTAGATTATAAATATTTATTATAAATCTAAAAATATTTCCTACATAATGATATTTTATTTATAATTTTTATACATTGAAAATGTAAAAATATATATGACACAATAATGATGCAATATTTTCCTTATTAATGAATGAATCAAATAATTGGTATTATAAATGTTAAAATAAATATAAATTGAAAGTTTTGATGACATACACGAATTTTATTGGTTATTATGACATGTTAGGATTGTTTAAATGAATTTGTTTTGAATTAGTAAAGTTGTTAAGACTTTAACAAAAATCAATTATTGAGTAGTGTCAAAATTGACAAAAATGAGGTTTTAAAAAAAATATTATATTATTTATTTATATTCTATTCCTAAAAACCTAAGGTTCAGAAATATGACTTATATCATTATATATGTATCATTAATGGACCACTTGGGGGTCGCTTGGATGTATATAGTAAGTTTATTAACTATATAATATAAAAATACAAAGTGACATGGTAAATGTAAAACTAATTAACTAAGAGATAAAACTAAAAGATAAAGTTAATATAATGAACCAAACATGTCTAAATTCTATTGGTTGAGTGGTTTTAGACCCATCCCAACCTTAACCTTTAAATAATCCACTTTTGATCCATTAGAAACCGAATATGAATTTATTATAAAATAATATTTCTTGCTCTTCCAAAGGTGGCCCTCACCCCTCTAATAAAAGGGAACTCCCCCTTCTCACTAAATCACACATTCAAAGCCATTTTTCTCATCCAGACCCTGCCCCAATACTCTCTAAACTTCACGCACTTCATCCTAGAGGACTTTTTCTGATCAGAAAGCCAACCTAAGGAGCCCTTTTGATCAAATCAAAAGGAAGAAACCGAAGAAGAGGTAATGTTTTCACCAACCTTTTTCAAATTCCTTTATTCTTCAAGTTCTTATTTCTTTGTTATTCCCATTCTAAAATAATAAATATAGTATATCCTATATACTGTGATATTATTATAAATATGGTACAACCATATTCAGTATTCTATCCATCCTTTTAATGACATGTCACCATACGTGCGTACGTACGACTTACCGTCTCCTTATCGTGGTGTATTTGTTATTCAATATATTATTATATGGATGGGTATAATAATGATGTTTAATTCATATAAATAATAAATATAACATTATAAAGATTTTGTATATATGATATACCATCCAATTATATATTATTTTAATATCAAAAGAATGATATTGTCGCTTGTGCGTACGTACGGACAACCGTCTCCACGAACGCGATGAGATTCATTCCCCATCGTATCCATTCAAGACTAATTCTCATTTAATGATTAAAAATAATGTCTAAGGACTTGATATAATTCTGGATATGAATAATATGCAACCTATCCATGACAAACACGACTTATGTGACAAAAAATATAAAAGAAAATGTGTAAGTTAACACCCGAAACAACGATAATACTAAGATATTATTGAAAAATCAATCTTAAAAGATAATATATCATATCATATTAATGTATATGATTCTTGAATAATTTAATAACAATTATTTTTCCATTATAAAGGAGGTTAACCTACCCTCAACCAAGGAAAAGTAAAAAGTAAGGGTTTATTTTTCAATCTCTTCATTATCCGAGGTTGTTTATACGTAATAATCTACTGGGACTTCTTTATCATCCACCTCCATGTTTCTTAAAAATTTATTTCAATTTTTTTTTACTATTTACTAGAATATGGGTTAAAGTCATTTATACCCTTTTTTAAATTTTTATAAGAGGTTTATAATGGAATCTTTCCGTCGTTTTCCAATCAAGTTCCCTTTTAACGTTTTCAACAGAATCAAGGTAAGAATGTTTTTTAACTTATACGGAGGGTGCAGCTATTTTCTGCTGTTAATTTTTTTTTGAAGATTCCCTTACAAGATTATAAGAATATTTTTAAAATAAATGTTTTATTTAATAATTATGGGACTTTTAAATGATTTCAAAAAATGAGATATTTCTCTCAAATAGTTTTGATTTCATCTATGTCAACATCCTTTGATGGATTTTAAGCTTATTTGAAGTTTATTTATTATGATACAAAACATCCATATTGTATTGATGGTTTTGTGATATGTTTGACTATGGATGTGTTATTTTTATACCATTCATGGTTTATGAAGAAAGTATTTACATTTCGTATGCTAGTCTTAATACGAATGTTTATGTTATGTTTAAACCTGTTCATATGAAGAATGCATTGGACTTAATAAGTGAAGGGTGGAGCCCTCTATAGCTCATCGATGCATCGGCAGGTCTCATGAGAAAAACTAGTGTATTGGAATAAGGCCTTGACAAAAATATTATTTGTAGTCTTGGCACGAAGCCTTGGCTATGTGGTTATGATAGTCTGACATTATGCATTCCATCATTATGAAAGTGGTTATTGATATTGTATGTGATTATTCGGTTAGTAGAATATCCATGTGAATAAGTAAATGTCATTATTTCATTTTATTTCTTCCATGTTATGTTAAAGTTCATGTTTAAAAGGATTTTGTTTTAGTTATACATTTCCTTAAATGTTTGTTCTTATTTATGAAAGTTGCTACTATATTTTTATCCTTAATGGGCATTTGAGCTCACCCCTTTCAATGTTTTATTTTTTTCCCAGGATGTGAAGAAGTAATTTATGAATGATGTACTTGGATAGTATGTGGGGATATGAATGTTGACTATAGAGACTATGTTGATGTAGTTTTCATTTTATGATGTAATGTAAGATTTATTAATGTATCTAGTTATTCCAAGGCTACTAAACTAATCGGTCTTTCGAGACATGATCTTTCTTGTGATCATGAAAATGTTATGTAATAATGCACCGACTCTGGGTATCTAGGGCCAGGGTGTTACAGTTGGTATCAGAGGAAGTTTAGTACAAACCTTGGATGATAGATTTAGATAAACTCTGATTAGAGCACATAGATTTAAGATGGACATTGAGGATTAGTATAGAATAACTTCCTATAATTTTGGTATTATAGATATTTTGTGAGTTTTCCAAGATGTACATCTCTATCTGGATACGATATGGTAGAGGTGGCTCTGGTACAGATTTACCTAGGGGTAAAACTCAAAAACACCGCTTTAATCTAGACTCAAACAGGAACTGATGCACGAAAATAGGCCTTGCTGCACTCTTTGTTACGACACTCCTGGGGGATATGCTTAGGATAACTCTCATTTTATTTACAAATCATTATGAAGGGTTTATGAGTATATACATCCTCAAAGAATTTTTTTTATGATTATGGATTATATCCATAAATAGTTCAATTTATGTTAAGTGTTTTATAAGTATGGAATTATGTATTTTGATTCATAAACTGATCTAGTTTATGCCATAGTTTAGAAATGGAGCCTAGTGGAAGAAATGGAAACCGTATCAATGCACGCACTCCATGTAGAGATTACCCTCACGCTCAAGATAATTATAGTGGAGTAGGTGATGCAACTGGTGCTGATCAACTAATCCCCATACTGGGACAACTCACTCCGGTTATGAATAATAACCTTACCCATATGGAGAACCCTGATCTACAGCATGCATGATCAATGTTAGATCTCTTCATGAGGAATCAACCACCAAATTTCAATGTTATTACAAATCCATTAGTAGCTGAGCAATGGATAAATTCCCTAGAGAAAATATTTCAGGCTTTGGGGAGTAGTGAAAGGGAAAAAGTTATCATGGCAATTTACCGCCTCACCAGAGATGCTGATCAATGGTGGTCATTGATTAAAAACACGAAGGAAGATGATGAAGTATCAAATATGGAATGGAGGGAGTTAAAAGATATTCTTTTAGAAAAATACATTCCTCGTGACCATCGAGCAGATATGGAAAGGCAATTTCTGAGTCTGAGACAAAAGGAGGATGAGAATGTCGCAAAGTATGAGACTAACTTTATGAGGTTAGAAAGGTATGCTGGAGATTATATATGTAACCCAAGAAGTAAGATTGACTATTTATTTGATGGGTTAAAACCATTTCTCCATCATGAATTAGTCTCACAACCCTTCTCGTCGTACGAAGACATTGTCTCATGTGCTATCAAGAAAGAAAAATAATTCTCTAAGTCTTATGACTTTAAAGCAAAGCAAGAGAAGAAGAGATCTGCTGATCAATCTGGGAATGGAAATAAGGGGAATAAGGGAAAGGTTGAATGTCCATCCTGTGGTAAATGTGGGAAGAAAACCCCTGTACTTCCTTAAAAGGAATGAGAGTCTGTTACAAGTGTGGTGAAAAAGGCCACCAAGCTCATGATTGCAAGGGTAAGAAGGAAGCTACCAATGTCCAATGCTACAATTGCAGGGAGATGGGAAATTATGCAAATGAATGTCGTAAGCGTCAGGGGAAATTACCTCAGAAAAGGACAAGGGATCAAGTCCAAGCTTATGCTATCACTACTACTGAGGTAGAAGCTCTGAAAGACGTGGTGGTAGGTAATTTAATGGTTTCCTCATGTTTAGAAAATGCATTATTTGATTCTGGATCATCGTATTGTTTCATATCTTCCCAGTTTGCTAAGAAAAGTAGATATTTCCAATTTGATTTAACAAGGGATTTGTCAGTTAAAACTCTTAAGGGAAGTATCATTGCAACAAGGTTTTGTGAATTAGTCCCCATTAGAGAACATAAATGTTCTTTATCCGCTGATCCCATCATCATACCAATGATTTAGATTGTTATAATCCTCGATATAGATTTGATTTTAGACTATTATGCGAATATTTAATGTAAGAAGAATGAGGTTATGATTTTTGATGACGATGATAAGGAACACCTTATCTTTAGAGAAGAATCGTCACCACCTAATTCTTAGATAGATCCACCCCCAGTAGCTCAACTAAATTCAATTATTGGGGAGGAAGAGAATGAAATGACTATGGGTGAGGAAAGGAATGTTCAAATAGAGGATGTACCTATTGTGAAAGAATATGTAGATGTGTTTCCGGAAGATTTACCTGGACATCCTCCAGAACGAGAAGTGGAGTTTTCCACTGATTTAATTCCTGGATCAAGGCCTATATCAAAGACCCCTTATAGAATGGCCACTGTGGAATTAGTTGAACTAAAGAAACAACTAGAGAAATTTAGTAATAAGGGATTTATTCGCCCTAGTGTTTCTCCATGGGGAGCCCCTGTTCTTTTTATTAAAAAGAAAGATGGATCAATGAGGTTATGTATCGACTACATGGAGATCAATGCTATAAAAATAAAGAAAAAGTATCCCCTACCTCACATTGATGATTTATTTGACCAAATGCATGGAGTTGAATACTTTTCAAAGTTTGAACTCTGGTCTGTATACCATCAGTTTGGTGTGAATAAGGAAGACATTCCGAAGACAGTATTTTGAACCAGGTACATGCATTACGAGTTTACAGAAATGCCTTTTGGGATAACTAATGCGCCCTCTGTATTCATGGATCTAATGAATAGAGGTTTCAAGGAATATCTAGATGAATTTGTGGTGTTATTTGTTGATGATATCTTGGTATACTCCAAAAGATATGAAGATCATGAAAATCACTTGTGCATTATCCTGAAGACTCTGAGAAGACATGAATTATATGGGAAGTTTAGCTAGTGTGAATTCTGGCTTCAAGAGATTTCTTTTCATGGCCATATTGTCTCTAAAGATGGAATCTCTGTTGATCCTTCTAAGACCAAGGAAATCCAAGAATCACATGCTCTGAAGAGTATAATTGAGGTATTCGGTTTTATTGGTTTATCAGGTTATTATTGAGGTTTCATCCATAATTTTGCCCGATTGGATAACCCATTAACAAATCTCACACATAAGGGGGTTAAATTTGTTTGGAAAAAAGAGTGTAAAGAATGTTTTGAATAACTGAAGATAATATTAGTCAATTCTCCTATATTGACTCTACAATCAGGGAATTATGGGTTCGTTATTTATAGTGATGCATCGAAGAAAGGATTTGGTTGTGTCCTTATGCAGAATGATAGGGTTATTGCTTATGCATCACGATAGTTGAAAATTCACGAGCAAAACTATCCTACTCATGATCTCAAGTTAGCAGCTGTGATCTTTGCTTTGAAGATATGGAGGCACTACCTCTATAGTGAAAAATGTGAGATTTATATTGATCAAAAGAGTTTGAAGTATATTTTCTCACAAAAAGAACTCAATATGAGGCAAAGGCGATGGCTTGAACTACTCAAGGATTATGATTGCACGATACACTAACACCCGGGGAAGGAAAATAAGGTGGAAGATGCTTTGAGAAGAAAATATCACGGAGTTTTGAAAATGATGATAATTGAAAGGGATCTTATTTTTATGGATCTAGTAAAGTTGGATATGGGAATCACCATGGAAGGTGAAACATCAATGCTTTTTCAAATGGTTTCCAAACTATAATTACTCGAAAGCATAAAGAGTTCTCAGACCGATGATGAAGAGTTTCAGAAGAATATTAAAGATGTGAATGATGGCAGATTGAGAGACTTTGTGTATGAAGAAGGAACTTTAAAATTTGGGAAGAGACTTTGTGTTACCAATATACCCGATCTAAAAAGGGAATTGTTGGATGATGCACATAGTTCCAATTTCTCTATACACCATGGGAGCACCAATATGTATAAATATTTGAAGGAACATTTTTGGTGGGACAACATGAAGAGGGAGATTGCTGATTTTGTGTCAAGATGTATGGTTTGTCAACATTTAAAGCTGGAAGGCAACAAACTGGTGGAGTATTGCGACCTCTTCCCATACATGAGTGGAAATGGGACAATATTATGATGGACTTTGTTATAGGTCTACCAAAGACTCCTAGAAAGAATGATTCAATATGGGTCATTGTTGATCGTCTTACCAAGTCAGCACATTTTCTTGCTATAAAGGAAGATTTACCACTTGAATGGATAGAAAGACTATATATTAAGGTAGTTGTGAGACTTCATGAAGTACCCCTATCGATTGTTTCTGATCGTGATCCTGTTTTACTTCAAGATTCTGGAAAAGTATTCAGAAAGCCTTGGATACTGAACTTCATTTGAGAACTGCCTACCACCCTCAAATAGATGGACAATTAGAATGGACAATTCGAACCTTAGAAGACATGTTGATATCATGCTCACTTGACTTTTATGTTATGAGGGATCAATATTTACCTCTGGTAGAATTTTCCTATAACAATAGCTTCCATTCAAGTATTCGGATGGCACCATAGGAAGCGTTATACAGAAAGATATATCGCACACCGACCTGTTGGGATGACGTTGGTGAAAGAAAACTTGTAGGCCCAGAACTGGTGGAGGAAAAGATGGAAAAGGTGAAGGTAATCTAAAACCATATCAAAGCTGCTCAAAGTAAGCAGAAGAGCTATGCCGATAATTGAAGGAAGGATTTGGAATTTCAAGTCAGTGATCATGTTTTCCTGAAGGTATCTCCATGGAAGGGTGTTATATGTTTTTGTAAGAAGTGTAAATTGTGTCCCAGGTAAACCAGACCTTTCGAAATTCTAGAACAAATTGGGGCTGTAGCTTACCGTTTGGCAATACCACCAAGTCTCTCCAAAGTTCATGATGTGTTCCACGTATCACTGTTGAGGAAATACATGACTGAGCCAATGCATGTACTCATCTCTGAGGAATTAGAAATGGAACCCGATCTGTCTTATTGAGAAGATCCCATCAGTATTCTTGATACGAGAGAACAAGTACTGAGAAACCAGACGACTCATCTGGTAAAAGTTTGGTGGAGAAACTATAAGATGGAAGAGGCTACGTGGGAACCCGAGGAACTTATGATGAAGAAAAATTCGATTTTTTTTATACAGTAATTTTATAGAAATTTCTAGGAAGAAATTATTTTAAGTTGGGGAGAATGTAACACCCCAAGCTTCCACGGTACGTTTCCCTTTGAGTAATGCAATAGCGTGTGTTGTACGCAACTTCGAGTTCTAACACACACCACAACCAATCAAACTAGCCGTTATGAATAGTAATACCCACTTTTTGAAATTTTATAAACTTAATATCTCAAAATTGACTTCATTTTTGGATTCTGAATATCGAAATTATCCAAGGTTAATATTTTGGAACTTTTCGTATAACATTTACATTTTGATGAATAGTGAAAATTACTAAATTTTAATTAAAAACAACTTTTTTTACATGAAATAATTATAGTGATAAATTATGAATTTGAGTGGTTTTAAAGTATATTTAGAATATATTTTTACCATTTAATACAATGTTGGTCATTAGAAATAATTTCACAATTAAACCGGACATGAACATGTGTCAATCTTTTGATAGTTATTATCTCTTAAAAACACGCTTTTTGTTTTAACAGCAGGAATTAATTTTAAATTAATTTCTGCCACTTCTGTGCTTTGAATTTGAAAAAATGGATTCCATATTTGGAATCAGGATGTCCAAATTTTTTAAATGGGTATCTTTTATTTTTATATATTTTGAATAATTACTTCGATAAATATTTTATTTACCATGGTTAAAGGGTAAATCCGGTAAATAAGGGTTAAAAAATAATTTTATAATAATAATAAATTGCACTAAAACGTGTCCTAACCATATTGGTGGATACATGTCCAACCATGGGAATCTTTGGGTCATTTTTTGGGACCCCATGGAGCCACTTGTAGGTGATAGGGACACTTTATTTTAATTAAGATAAAGTAAATACAAAAATGAAATAAGATTATATCTTTTAGAAAATCAATTTTTACATAGGGTTATATATGTTATATTTTCGATTATAAATATTAATTATAAATATAAAACGATTTCCTACATAATGATATTTTATTTATAATTTTTAGACATTGAAAATATAAAAATATATATGACACAATAATGATTCAATATTTTCCTTATTAATGAATGAATCAAATAATTGGTATTATAAATGGTAAAATAAATATAATTTTAACATTTTGATGACATAAACGCATTTTATTGGTTAATATGACATGTTATGATTTCTTAAATGAATTTTTTTTGAATTAATAAATTTGTTAAGACTTTAACAAAAATAAATTATTGAGTAGTGTCAAAATCGACATAAATGAGTTTTTAAATAAAATATTACATTATTAATTTATATTCAATTCCTAAAAACCTAAGGTTCGGCCAAAGTACTTATATAATTATTTTTTTATCATTAATGTAACACTTTGGGGTCTCTTGGATGTATATAGTATGTTTATTAACTATATAATAGAAAAATACAAAGTGACATGATAAGTGTCAAACTAATTAACTAAGAGTTAAAACTAAACGATAAGGTTCATATAATGAACCAAACCAGTCTAAATTCTATTGGTTGAGTGGTTTTCGACCCATACCCACCTTAAAATTTAAATAATACACTTTTTATCCATTAGAAACTGAATATGAATTTATTATAAAATAATATTTATAGCTTTTGCAAAGGTGCCCCCCACCCCTCTTGTAAAAGGTCACCCCCCTTCTCACTAAATCACACATTAAAAGCCTTTTGTATCAGACAAAAACTTCCCAAATACTCTCTAAAATTCCCTCAATTCATCTTAGAGGCCTTTTTTTGATCAGAAAGCCAACCTATGGAGTCCTTTTGATCAAATCAAAAGGAAGAACCCGAAGAAGAGGTAATGTTTTCACCACCCTTTTTCAAGTTCCTTTCTTCTTCAACTTATTCTTTCTTTGTTATTCCCATTCTAAAATAATAAATCCAGTATCTCCTATATACTGTGATATTATTATAAATATGGTACAACCATATTCAGTATTATATCCATCCTTTGAATGATATGTCACCATACGTGCGTAGGTACGACTTACCGTCTCCACGTCGTGGTGTATTTGTTATTCAATATATTATTATGTGGATGAGTATAATAATGATGTGTAATTCATATAAATAATAAATATAACATGATAATTATTCTATATATATGATATACCATCCAATTATATATTATTTTAATATCAAAATAATGATATTGTCGCTCGTGCGTACGTACGGACTACCGTCTCCACGAACGCGATGAGATTCATTCTCCATCGTATCCATTCAAGAATAATTCTCATTTAATGATTAAAAATAATGTTTAAGGGCTTGATATCATTTTGGATATGAATAATATACAACCTATCCATGAAAAACATGACTTATGTAACAAAACATGTAAAAGAAAACAAGTAAGTTAACACCCGAAACAACGATAATACTAAGATATTATTAACAAATCAATGTTAAAAGATCATATATGTTATAATATTAATGTATAAGATTCTTGTATAATTTAATAAGAATTATTTCACCATTATATAGGAGGTTAACCTACCCTCAACCAAGGAAAAGTATAAGGTTAGTGTTTATTCTGCAATCTCTTCATTATCTGAGGTTGTTTATACTCAATAATCTACTGGGACTTCATTATCATCCACATCCATGTTTCTTAAAAATATATTTCAAAACATTTTTAATATTTACTAGAATATGGGTTAAAGTCATTTATACCCTTGTTTGACTTTTTATTAGAGGTTTATAAAGGAATCTTTCCGTCGTTTTCCAAACAAGGCCCCTTTTAAACTTTTTGAAAGAATTAAGGTAAGAATGTTTTTTTAACTTATACGGCGGGTGCAGCTATTTTACACCATTATAAAATTTTCTATGCTTCCCTTAAAAGCTTATAAGAATATTTTCAAAGTAAATGCTTTATTTAATAATTATGGTACTTTTAAATGATTTCAAAAAAGAGATATTTCTCTCAAATAGTTTTGATTTCATCTATGTCAACATCCTTTGACGAATTTTGAGATTATTTGAAGTTTATATATTATGATACAAAACATACATATTTTATTGATGGTTTTGTGATATTTTTGACTGTGGATGTGTTATTTTTATACCATTCATGGTTTATGAAGAAAGTATTGACATTTCATATGCTAGTTTTAATACAAATGTTTATGTTATGTTTAAACGTGTTCATATGAGGAATGCATTGGACTTAATAAGTGACGGGTGGAGCCCGCTATAGCTCGTCGATGCATCAGTAGGTCTGATGAGACAAACTAGTGTCTTGGCCCAAGGCCTTGACAAAAACTTATTTTTAGTCTTGGAATGAGGCTTTGGCTATGTGGTTATGATAGTCTGGCATTATGCATTCCATCATTATGAAAGTTGTTATTGATATTGCATGTGATTATTCGGTTAGTAGAATATCCATGTGAATAAGTAAATGGAATTATTTCATTTTATTTCTACCATATTATGTTGAATTCCAAGTTTAAAAGTCTTTTGTTTTAGTAATATATTGCCTTAAATGTTTATTCTTATTTATGAAAGTTTCCGCTATATTGTTATCCTTACTGGGCATTTGAGCTCACCCCTTTCAATGTTTTATTTTTTTCCCGCGATGTGTAGAAGTAATTTATGAATGACATGCTGGGATAGTATGTACGGATATGAGTGTGGAATATGGAGACTATGTTGTTGTAGTTTTCATTTTATGATTTAATGTAAAATTTATTAATGTATCTAGTTATTCCAAAGCTACTAAACTAATCGGTCTTTCGAGACTTGCTCTTTCTTGTTATCATGCTAATGTTATGTAATAATGCACCGACTCTGGGTATCTAGGGTTGGGGAGTTACAGAAGTGTTATCATAGCCTTATCTTCAAAATTTTATCTTTTCATCCATGATAATATGGGGAGTAAGATTCATCTGAAAAATATATATTCCAATGGTTGATCCTAGAGAAGTTATGTAGACAATTATAGTTCAATATTTTAATGATTAAAATTATGGTTATAGGAAATATAGAATAATTATCCGCTTGAATAATATTGTTTTAAAAGACTATTTTAATGTTTATAAACCCTATAATATTTTTACTGGTGAACCGAAAACTTGTAATACTAATCAATAAGTTTATTATAATTTAAATTTAAAGAATATTAATACTTTGGATTAGGACATAATGAATTTAATAGAGTTTATCAGTACCATTATGTTTTATACATCAAATCTAAAGAAAAATTGACAAGACCCCACCCACCAGGGTCCTTTCCAAGCTAGAGGTAACACTAGAGTGATTCTCTAACCCCACCCTTAATGGTATAGGTGCTGGTTACTATTACTGAGTAGGTATATGATAGAATATGGGAGTCCTTGGTCTATATCAAACTATAACAGATACATATCTATAATACATACAATAAAAAAACACTAAAAGGGTATATAAATGATAAACTAATATATTTATATATATATAATGAATTCATGAGACAACTAGTACAAAAAACTACTAGTAGGTAAAAAATAGATATATTAAAACTAACAAGTCTCTAAAATATAAATAACCGAGAAGATACTCTACACTAAAAGTACCTGTGGATCACACATCAGTCATAATGTTCATTTCAATGATCATGAATCACCATGATCTATAATTTATCACTATGTATCACTATGTATCAGCTTTGAACAATCAACACCATCTCTGTATCTACCCATATCATCTCAAAACTCATTCATTATCTTCACCGACCCAACACGCGTGGGATCAAGGCCCGTGAAGGGGTGAGTACAAACATACCCAGTAGGACACCCCAAAAAATATAATAGAAAAATAGGAATAAGTTATCTCAAATCATGGTATGAATGGTATTCAAGAATAAATTAAATAAGACAATATGAAACACCAAATATGGTCAATTATATTAGTATTAGAGAGTTACCAAATGAAAAATAAGAAAGAATAATTGAGATATGCATTAAAAATAAGAGTCACAAGAACACAAGGAATTCGTAATCCGCTCTTCTCAAATCCTTGAAAGCTATATCTCCTATGAAAAATATATTCTCGAGATATTTAATATTCTATAATGATAGAATTTGATATCATGATTTCATACCTCATTTTGATAGAAAACCAAAAGGTTCATGATGATTAAAGACTTAATTAATCCCATAGAACTCAGCCTCTCTATAAACCACACAACCATAAAAACCTTGAAAGGGGATCTAACTCATTACTAAATCCCGATCATTAGATGAGGGAGCACTACACCCATTAACTAATCAATATCGTAACATTAATCAGGCCTCCAAACTACCCATGTTAGAAATACACATAACCTCTATAGAATATTGGTGTGGGAAGCACACATCACTGATGGATACACAATAATAGATTGGCTGCCTATCATAATAGAGGACTCATACCCCCTTGAACTCTGAGGTATGAGGACACTATCTCTATAGATAAAGGATCCATGTCTCAAGAGTGTATGGGTGTATATCGACCCTATATGCATAAAGGAAGTAGGGGACCTGTGATTAACTAAAACACACCTTATTCAAGAAGATACTAACCTCAAAATCACTCCAAACACAACACAAAATTCACATCACTGGATCTACATAGCTGATGGGAATAAAGTGCTCACATCATCCCAAGTATCACCTATGATGAAAATGAAATGTACAACATCACATTCCACATGAAAAATAGATTAAAATAGACTACTCAAAAGTCTAAATATACATATCAGAAAAATATATCGAAAGATACACTAAGGCAGAAAAAGTATACAGTATACTCTGAAAGGGGTACACAATATCTATAATCATTAAGAAAATTAACATGTATTTTTAAAAAATGAGTTTATATGCCCTAGGAATACAAGTTGTATCCTTTAAAGGCTCACAATGTGTGATTACCTCCTAAAAAAATGGTGTGTAATGTCTTCCAATTAAGTCATGTAGTCCCCGACTACATGCCATTCCCAATTGATACATGACATGTGGTCTTTGGGAATAAACATGTATGTATACTTGCACCCTTCCCCTTCCACATTCTGAACATAGTGTTCATGCCTACATTGTATTTATTTCTATTACACATGTATTTAAATATTTATAATTTCATGGAACCCTAGTTTCACATAGAATAGAGTCCCCACCATGTGTTCTTAAGAACTATACATTATGTAGTTAGGTTTCCTTTACCCAAAATGTAGATATGATTTTTGAACTTTTCATCATTAGATAGGCTTTCATATATATTAGTCTTCACTCTGACCACCACCATGAAGTACCTCTTGGATTCCTTTCTAAAATATAATCCTCCACCATTCTTTATATCCTATGGAACTGGCTCAATCCTACCGTACTTGAATCCCCACTATACTACTCAAGGTTAATTAATTTCCACTTCCACAATTGAATCAATATTGACACTAAAATTCTTCATCACATCACCCCTTTTAGTCATTCCGTATTTTAACCACCTCCTCAAGTGACAGTCAATGGTGATTTTTCAATATATGATAGGAATGAAACAAAGAACAATGGACATTGAGAATACCAAGAACATGGTAAATACATGTTCATATTGATATCAAAATGTCCAATCAATGACAAATTTCATTGAAAAACAGAAATTATGAATCAAAAGATTGAACACCTCTGAGAATCAACTTAACCTAGAGAAATAGAAATTTAGAATTTAATAACTCCCAATATAAAGAAATATTAGATAAAAACCCAATGTAATCAAAACAGAGATATAATACTATAATAGGGAGATTCCATAGGCATATAATCTTGAATATCTATGGATAAACACAATGAAGAATCCCTACCCTGATTTTAAATCACCATTTATTCAATTACTTTATCATAAATGCATGTTCGGTCTATGGATGTCCTGGTAGTTCTAATCCCAATCCTCCAATTTGTCAAAAAACACCAATATCCAGCTTCACTTCCATCCCCATCCATTTTGTTTAACATTTTCAAAAATAGATAAACCTATTGAGAACCCATAACTAGGATGAAAATGGGTATCAACACTAATCAAAATTTTAATTAATTAATTAATTAAGTAATCAATCCACCCCTGAAAATGAAAACCCAATAACTCTAGTGAAAATGAAATGTACACTTATCATAAGATAAAAAACCTATTATAGACTCATCCAAAATCTTAAATTTCAAATTTGAGATACCATTTATGATATATTGAAATTTTATCAAAAATAAACTCACACACACTAAAAAATAATATAATATATTTATTACATTAAAATCAATCTTTTTAGGCTCATATATTTCCACTCTGACCCAGTGATTCATCATGAAATGAGTCTTATAAATATCCATGAGGTTTAAATATCAAAATACAATTGTGTCTCACTACCATAGAACTTACATGATAATTATTTTATTTTTAATAAATATAAAACATCTTATATAACTCAACATTCTTTAAAATTCACTAAATCTCTACGTGGGGGTAAACTCCACTCCCTATGATCAATGGAATCATCTAATTTTTTTATGATGTCATTTATGTTAGTAAATTAACCATTATACCCCTAGGGAGGTCTAAAACTATGAATACTCAAAATTGAGCTATGTCTTGACAGAGAAAATATCATGTCACTACAATCACCCCACATTAGAGCCATTTCATCCCCAAAAGAAAATATCTGGGGATACAAAAAATAAATCTATCAAATAGAATCATGTAGAAACCAAACACCACTCTATGTGTATCATTTTATTATAGAGGTCTAAGATCTATGTGAACTGGATACATAAATGTATCTGATGGAAACATACCATTTAATTCATAAATATACCATCTCTATCCCATATTTAAGAAAGGAATAATCTAAACATGTATTAATCCTTGGAGAGTCTAACTAAGACTCTAAAACCAAAATCCAATCCCATCTATGATTCATCCCACTACATGAGATGAGATGAATTTTAAAAACCTCTAACTTTCAATAGAAGATGTTTTTATGAAAAGGTTAACTCAAGTGGGGGAACCTTGATCACCTCTATTAAAGAACATTTATGATGTTCATCATTTGAGAATAATGCATCAACACCACACCACCACATGAGTCACTTCACTAAATTTTATGATGACAGTGGAAAATTGTTTGGCTACATACACTTCATCCCCTAACACCACTTACCAACTAAGCATACCCTCTAACATAGCTAACTTATTGCATACGGGGAACATGAACTTTCCCAAATCAGAATGAAAACATCATTGTGAAATTTTAAACTTATTCTCAATCATATATTGATTCAAACACACTTTTTAAGATATACTTGCGGTGTTTTCACTACTTTTTCACAAAAACCACTGACGAGAACCTATGACACAACACAAATATCATGAAATTACTTAACAATAAACCATTTCCCATTGGATGGACCAATCTACCACAATCCAAAGAGGACAATCCTTACTACTCAAATGACCATGCACTATCACCTATAGATCCCAAGGAAACACATGCCTGAGAAACCAACATCCACAAAATCGAAATAAAACATCTTCTACTATCATATAACTTGGGTTCCATGTTATGGGTTTATTTATAAGGATGTAATGGTAATACTATATCAAGGACCATTCTCTACCAAAGATGTATTCTCTCAGAATACCCATCATAATATTCAATATGAGCATCATAATGAAACCACTATACACTTGGATAAGTGTATAATATTCTCCCTACCTTTAAGATAAGTAGTGATATCTAACACCTATAAAAATATGACCATATGGTATCAGTAATTCAATACTACCATCATGGACTATATCATACAAGGGAAGAGTGTGAGGCCACCACTGTTTACTGAAAGTATGAAATTCCTAACTATCCATGAAGAATCAATTATTCTTAAGAAGGATTATTACACACTTTCACCATAACCCAGACATAAATTCACCCACTATGAAGCACTAACCACTATGAAACAGTTTCTCCACTTTGTCCATATCATCCAAAAAAATTAAATTTTTTGAAGACCAATCATTCCTAATCGGATATGGTTCTCATACTACGAGACCCCAAATTCCCGATCGGGTCTACCATGTATTGTCTTAAGGAGGAATTAAGTTCATTACATGAAAAATTAATGAAGGTTCACATTATATCCCTCAAGAACAGTCGAACGTCATCTTTTAAATGAAAGAAGTTTCATAAAAACCTAATCAAGGGGTAACCATGGGTCACACATCAAAATAAGACACACATTATATAACATTAAAATGAAGAGAATGTCTTCTCTATGAACATAGTGCATAAATATTTTCTCACAATACCATTGAAAACTATGTTAAACATCTAGAGGGTTGAATCTACATTTCATTCCTAAATGGTTTTTCTCACTGCAGTGAATAAGTGCCACATCATAGACATAATTTTCAGTACCATATGATACTCACAGTGGGTAACCAATTCATTTTGAGGTGGGTTCTTCTGCACCTTTTCTCCACTATAGTGGAATCTTTTCGAAGACATATTAATCTATCCAAAATAAAATTACTTCACTGGAAGGGGTGATTAAATGATGATGACATTTTTTTAAGATATCTAGATGAATAATGTATTCATTGAGGTTCCACTAGAATATATAACTATTGAATATATGATATAGGATGAATATATCACCCATGTATTGACCAATATGAGTATCCTTGAATAAAAAAACCCATTCATACTTCATTCAAACTTATTGCCTCCTAATCATGGGAATCTTCTATTCACATCATCCCATATATCTAATAGTCATCAATCCATGCTAAACATAGACTCAATGTAGGTGGAAAATCATGGGAGAGGTTCAATGTGTTGTCCTTCTGTAACCACTAACTCCCCTCATTGTCCCTTTACTTAAACATCCACTAGAAATTGATAAGTATTCCATCATAGTTGTTTCGGACCTCATAAACAACAATAATATTGATGTATATCCATGAAAAACCTCTCTCTATCTTCATGTAAAAATATAACATGATCCCACAAATGGGTTAATTATTTTCCACGAATTCCCAATATTCTAACGCTCACTTGGGAGACTCTAACACTATTGGTGTTGTAGGAATACACAAAGATAGATATAAATCCCTTCCTCAAAAATATTTACTCCAACCTCTATGATTGAACATTTACATCACTAAATATTCCCAAAATAACACCTCACAAATCCCATGGGCTTCGACACATAATTGAACACGGTCACACCACACTATGGATAAGAATAAAATACATAATAAGAACTATTATAGGAGGGATTAAACTTCATATATGGTAGATAAGTCACATTAAAATATCATGAAAAGAATCATCATCCTCCCTAATGGCTCATGGTTCCATAAGGGGATCTCAATGCAAGAATCATCATCTGGTCAGGGCATGGCTTAACCAGGTGGAATCATGAGTACCAGAACCTAAATGACCCTCTCTCACTCAAGTATCAAGATATCCTTGATAATAATATATAAAACACTACATCCAACTATATAAAGCATAATCTCACTCAGCAAAAGATATTATCTACTCTATAATAAGCATTCACTATGAATGGAGGGGATAAAAGACACCTCACATTATAGAGGAAGGTAATTTCATAGCCAAATGATGTAAAACTATACCTCGTCACTTATAATTGATGGTGAAAAGGCATTAATATAGGAATATGATCATCACATTACTACCTTAACACAAAATCTAGCTATAAGTGAGTAACATATTTCTTAAGATTGATGAATCCCCAAGGATTATAGTATATCTGGATGAGACATCCTATAGATAATATAAAAAATCATAAATAACTACTATTTGATTCATGCGATAATATTATTTTTACCCCACAATGATGTCCCAGATATAAATATTGATTTATAAGTTATTAGATATTGGGTGAAAATAAATGCCTGCATCCGCACCTATGCTGGTCTCCTTGGTATGATAATGAAACTCAATACCCCTTAACATTGTTTCCCTAATCTTCCCAAATCATTTTTCACATGAATAATAAATAAAAACACCATCCCTAGAACACACCTACTTTAATAACAGTCTTTAATGACCTGAATAACTGAGGCCCTGACTAGGATAATGTAAATTTTAGATTATCACCTCAAACTTGTGTCTAATAGGACATGAGATGATCACTAGATCCACGAAGTCATATCATAAAAATTAGGTTACCTTAGATTATATCAACCAACAAAAGATAAATATATATAAAATATAAGTTAAAAATAGAATTAGGATATATAAATGATCAAATGAACTATATACAATGCATGTATGAGACAAAAAGTAAAAGAACATCCCTCAAGGTTAAAGCATAATAAATTTTACAACTAAAGTGTATCTAAAATACAAATAATAGAGAATATCTCCCAAAATATATGTAATCTGGGATCACACACCTATTTTAGAATTTATCACCACCATAATAAATCACCAAGCTCTATATTTTTCACCAGGAATCGCTATGCATCATCTTTGAATAAGATAAAACAGATACATATCTCAAATACACATGATAAAAAAAGATATATAAATGATCAACTAAACTATATATAATGCATGTATAAGAAAAAAAGTAAGAACACATCCCATAAGGTCAAACAAGGGAAATTGCACAACCTATAAGTCTCTAAAAAACAAAGCAATAATAATATCATCCTCACTGTAAGTACTCTTGGATCACTAAACTATTTTAGTAGTCACCACCACCATAATAAATCTCTAGACTCCATAATACATCACCAAGAATCTCTATGCATCATCTCTAAACAAGCCACACTAGCTCCGTGTCCACTGAGACAATCTCCAAACTTGTCTATAATCTGCAATGACACAACATATGTGGGAACAAGTCCCATGTAGTGGTGAGTATAAACCTAGCCTATCGGATTCCCCAAAAACTATAACATAAAATAAAATAAATAAGTTATCTCAACTCCTAGTATGAATTTTTTTTAGAAGGATAAAAATGAGGATAAGATGAAAAATCTAGTCCACTGAAGTTTTTTTATGTATTAGAGAGTAACTAAAATATTATCTTCAAAGAATAATTTAGATATTCTCTATGCCTAAGAGTCCTATGAACCCAAGGGATCCATGATCATCTCAACTAAAATCCTTGAAAGAAGTATCATCTAAGAAACTTGAGGTGATCAAGATTATAACGAGTCTACAATGAATGAATTCAATATCTCAGCTATATCTTCCATCTTAAGGGAAAACTATAAGGTGCCCTAGGATTCAAAACTTTTGAAGATTCTTGCATAGATCAACCTCTTCATCAACCAAAATATACTAAACAACCATGAAATGGGAGCCAACATACCATTGAATCATGATTATAAGATGATGGAGCGCAACATACTTCATTCCATGAATATTGCAAAATTGATCCAACCTCTAAACTATCTAAGATGAAAATCCATGAAACCTATCTAGAATAGTGGTGGGGGAACCACAAATCAATAATATATATGAAACAATTAAGATGATAAGGACCCCTATGGGGGACCCATACCATGAATGAGATCTTATATGGGAGGGTATTGATCCCACTATTAGAATAACCACATTCTTGGTGTGTATGGGGGATACTAATCCTATCTTTATAAAGTAAGTGAGGGATCCATGACTCAATAGAAGAAATCTTTGTCTAGAGGATACTGATCCAATATCACACTGTTGATAACACATGAATCCTTTCATAGTATCTATAGATTCAAGGAAAATACACTACCCACATCACCCCAAGTCTCACGTCTATAAATTAAGAGGATGCCACCATCAAATTATTTATGGAAATACTCATGGAATAAAATACCTGCATGCCCGCTATTTGGAAGGGTGTGGTGCATCTTGCCTAGTCGCTTACCACCCAATGGATGAATTGTATTGCTCAACATATGGAAATCAACTACATTGCAACCCATTCCTTTCGTGAAGATAACATGGTTGTAGACAATACCTCCAACAAGGGAGTCAACTAGGACATAACTTGGTAGGATGATTTTCATAGTGATTTTCTTCCGTTTTAAGAAAAAAATATAATAAGATTATTTCCTTCAAACTCATGTAATCTATTTTTTCTGTATTCAATAAATAGTTCCTTGGTATTTGACTGAGGCACCACCTTCTTAATAAAATGGCATTCCTAAATCCGAGTCTCGAACAAATAGATTTGAAGATCCACTGAGGTGGAAAAATTATACAATGTTTATTTGTAGGGGGTCACAACACGTCAATTCATTTGGTCATAGAATTTGGTAAGATGGGGGGGATTTCCAATTTAAAAATTAAATCATATGAAGAAATATAATTTAAAATAAAAATAAAATTTGATAATGTGATAAAATCAATAAATATATAATTGATAAATATGATAAATATTAAATATATAGTATCAAATTAGATAAAGAATGGAAATGATCATATTAGATGTACAAAATTAATCATATTGTTGTTGAATGGTGAAATGTAATAAAGTAAAGAGAGTGAAAATAAAATTTATGAGGATCTTAAAAATAGATTGATGTGACACCTTATATTTCAACCCCTACAATCGACAGGAAAGTGATATTAATCCATTAATATTGGTGGTGATGAAGAAACCCATCTCTCATAATTCTGGTTTATGATCACCCACTTCAACATCACTGGTAGTCAAGGAACTGATCCCTCACTTTTGTGAAGTGAAAACCTTATGAATAAGTTTATAATAAATTATATAGGTTTTATTGTGAATAACCCTGAAAATATCAATAAAAAATCTCTTGGATAAATTATTATAATTTTGGAAGATATATTCGATATAATGGGTTATATACTTTGATAGATTGAGAAATGAGAAAGTATCTTTGAGTTGATTTGGAAAATTCAAGAAATTCAACATTGATTCAATATAAGGGAATTAATGGGATTAGTTTCTATCTTTCAAGATGCAAAGTGAATCATTTTATAAGATCCAAGAGGATTAAAAGCCTTATGGAATATTTTGGTGGCAATGAAGGTGAAGTAGACGACCATAATGGAAAATTTTACCGTATTAAAATATTCTTATATCAACAACTTTGAAACCAATAGATAACTAGTGTTATCCACTAGGTAGCTACAAGATTACTTCATGGATTCTAATAATGGACACCTCCCACAAGCTAGTTAGTACATCTCCTTAGATTAGTTGATGGTTTTTTACTAGATCTACTTTCTAATAACTTCACCATTGAATAGATGGTGGGTATTATGCTCACCAGGAATTTTGGACTCTTGGAAATGGAGAGGTAGTTCCCCATTCATAGTTAAAAATTTAAAATTGGCATCTTATACTTCCATTTAAAGTATTTTAATGATATTTTATCTCCATTCCGTGATCTTGAAACACAAAATAAGACATTTCTATTCCTTTAAAAAGAAATATTTTAGAGTTGTCATTCGTTTCCATCACTTGGTATTTTATATAAATGCTAAAACTCACTTAAATAGAATATTTAAAAAACCTAGGATAATGTTTTTTATCTTGAAAACCCTGTGAGGGAGAGAGAGTTACAACAATATCACCCTTATTTATGATCACAAACACTTGACATAGAAAATAAAAAGCAAGACCAAATAAAAAAAGAGAGAGTAAACAAATTCAATATATTAAAAAGATATTCAATGACATTAAGGAATAAATATATAAAAAATATATTTATAAGATAAAATTCATTTAAAACAGATTTTAAATGACACCCCATTTTTAAAATAATTAATTAATAATAAATTTTAAAATGACAATACTTCTCCCTTTGAGAAGAAAAAATACTTTTTAAAAATTTCTCACATAAATTTTAAAAAATGATTCTCCTCTAAATTTTTTAAAAAATCCCCATTATTGATTATATAAAAGAAAAATGAGTAGAGGAAGGATAAAATGAGGAGGGTTTTGATAAAAAATAAAAATGGATTTTGAAAAGAGAGTTGAGGAGAGGAAAATATATTGAAAAGAAGAAAAAAATAGATACTGGTAAAACCTATTAACTTCCATATTTTATTGTTAGATAAGATTATTTGGGAGTTATAGATATAGGAAATAAAAAAATAATAGAGAAAAAATAAAACATTTAAAAAAATAAAAAAATAAAAAAAGAAAAGGAGGAAAAATAGAATTGATACATTCATTTTCCATGAAACACATTTCCTCAAATATCAATTTTCCACCATTGATTTATTTCATAATTTAAATACCATGAATAATTTACTTTGATGTGAAAAATACTTATTAAATTCAATTTTATTTCAATTTCCTCAATGAAAACTCAAGAACATTGTTATATAGACACATATATATAATTTTTTTATTCATCACTAATCTTGTTCTAAGAGAGGTAGAAAAAAATTATTTGAAAAAATGCAGTGAATGTAAAAATTTTCCTATATAAGTTATGAAAAAAAGTTTAAAAACTTTTTTATATAAAATAATCATACTTGTTTTAAATTTTAAAAATATTACTTATTTTTGAAAGTATATCATTAATGTTTGAAAATAAGAGGAAATGATTTTATATTTTAAAAGGTAATTTGAAAATAATAGATCCTTATTAAGGATATTTTTGGATATAAAAATAGATAATTATACTACTCAAATGATATACTAAGTGAGATAATGAGATCCGACCCATGAGAAAAATACCAAGATAAAATAATAGGTTTATATTTTTTAAAATATTTGGAATTAGATTTTAAAATGTTATCTCATGATAGCCATAATTTAAATAGAATGTGTCACAAGAGAACCATTCATAATTCACCTTGAATGAATTTCAAATGATCAAGAGTTTTTGTCTTAGTGAAAATATTAGTGAGTTGATATTTCACCGAAAAACCTCAAATAAGATATCATCTTTTTGGAATTGATCTCTTAAAAAATGGATCCTAAGATCAATGTGATTTGTGTGAGAGTTATTGATAATATTTTTTGAAAAATTAATGGAACTAGTGAAATCACACTTAATATGTACAAGGTTAAATGTAAATGTGAAGTCTATGAGTATTTATTTCATCCACATTTTTTGGGTGCAACAACTCTCTTCATCTATATATTCCACTTTGGTTTTGGAAAGATAAAAAGAGTACTTATTATTACAACTGAAGAGATATTTTCTATATAAGTGGAAAGACTCACTTGTAATTATCTTATATAGTTGGAATCCTCTAAAATTAGCATAAAACATTGGACAATTCCAAAAAAGTTACTTTTTGATAAAACAAACAAATATTTTTCTTTCATTTTAAATAATGACAATTCATTTTGATATATTTCAAATGAGATTACTTTTTATTTGATTAAAAATGAGAAAAAAATAAACACTGAAAATGAATTCAAGCTGGGTAATAGTTAGATAAAGTAAATTACTCATCATACATATATATAGCCTACTGTTTACCATCTTTCTAGCTTCATCCAATATTAATTTACAACTTATACTCATAAGGGTATCAATTTCCTTAAATCGATCCATTTTAAATCATTTTAATAGTTTGTTAGTGTATTTCATTGGTTTAGAAATATAACACCATTTCTTTGATAAATTTAAAAATTGTGAAAGAATTTGAGTTCACCTATAAAGATAATTTAAAATCCATTTTTCATTAAATCCTAAAATTCAAAACAAAGAGTTTAATTGGTAGATAAGAAAATCACATCATTAATATAAATTTGGATGAGTAACAAATCATTTGATATATTTTTATGAAAAATAATTAAATAAACTTTTCAAAATTTAAAACAATTTAATAAAAGATAATTTGAAAGATGTTCATACTAAGAATGAGAGTATTATTTTAAACCATAAAGATATTTAGTGAATTATAAAATAGATTTTTTTAAAATTGTATTTTTAAAACCAAGTGGATATTCCATTAAAAGTATAAATAAAATAATTTTAAAATTTATTTCTGGCATACATTTTAATGAGCTTGAAATTGAGATGCAATGAAAATTCCAACTAGATTATAAAGTATTATAACTGAGTTGTGGGTAAATATGTTTAACCATAGCTGATTTATTATTTTTTGTTATAAAATTTAGAAACTAGATTAGTTTTATTTATAATGATATTACAAAGCATGTCTAAATTATTCAAAAAAACCCATTAAGATCCTATGAATGGATAATCATTAGGTCTTTCCATGAGATTCCATACATCATTTCCAGTAAATTAAATTAGTTCCACTTGCATGTAAAGTACTTAATTTTAAATGTCAAGGGAATCGTTATGGTTTTAGGGTTACATGTGAGAGACAAAGGAAAATCTTTTAATCACATTTATGAACAATCTTCTAGTACGAGTTCCTACATATAGATTTCCAATGATATTTTCAAGGGGATAGTATTTTAGTTTTTTAAAATCTTTAGGTAATTAATTTGAAGGAAATTATTATTATTCTTTAAATTATTTTGTTTGACAAATTTTCTTTAAAAAATATTTTCAATTTTTATTTGAGTAATATAATTTTTTAAATTTTCATAAAAACTACATATATTGATTATTTCATCATTTTAGTCTTATTGTTAAAGTATCAATATTTTTAGGTCAAATAGGGTAATGCCAGATGATCTTGAGGGGGTGAATAAAACATATTAAAAAATTTAATCAAATAATTTTATTATTTAAATTAATTATAAAGGTCAATTAATATAGTTAATTAGTATCAGAAAGAGTCAATTATTCAAGGATTTTTTTTTATATTTGTTTGGTCTAAAGTCGGCCTACTATACTCTTATACCTCTCTACTAAATGAGATATACATGTTAAGTAATCAAATTTTTTTGGGCGAAACCTAATCCAACTACAAGATCCTTTTCTAGTGGAGGGATAACCATGATATACTATCTTTTTTAGGGGGGTGTCACTACCCAATTACAACACATGAATTTAGATACTAGGATTCACAACTCGAACGATCCTAAAATTAGAACCTGGGAGTCACAACCAAAAGAAAGAGGTGAAGAATAATGATTTTTACGTAAAAGAATAAACAAAAAATAGAGTGTGCATGTGAGAGATAAGAGAAACTTGAATATAGTAGAACATGAACATTTAAAGAACATTTACTAGTTATTGAGAAATTCAGATTTCTCATCAAGGAAGTAGTAGTCATAGAATATTTTGTTCAGATTGAGAGACTGTCCTGCAGGTGAAACAAAGTATCACAAAAGCCTTTTATTTTTACAACACATGAGAAGTTCATATGTTTTTCTTGGGAAAAAATAATGTCAAAGATGTTATCTAGTGTAATCGATTCCTTTCGTGATATATTAAAAACCCTTTAAATATATATATAAAAAGACTAATAATTACCTTCCAAGGGTAAAGAAATTTAAAATTATTATAGAGAGAGAAAATCAATAAACATAGAAATCTTAATAATAAAATGTGAGTTAAGAAATTAAATACTAATTCAAAATAATTTGAATAATTAGTTAAATAATTCAAATGGATTCCATAATAATAGTTCAAATACAATTTAAAATGAAAAATTCGAAACAAGTTTGATAATTTCATGAATATTGAAATGAGATTAGATGTCAATAAAAAATTAGAATACAATATATATAAAAACATAAAATATAAAGAAATAATTTTCAATCATTTCAAACATTTTTTAAAAATATTTAATAAAATTAATAAATATTTAGAAACAATTAAAACAATGAAAATAGGTAATAAAAGATATGTTACCCAAATGTTGTAACTTTATACCATCAATGAAGAATAATTTAAAACATATATTATAGATGATTAAAATATTTTAAAATTACTTCACAAGGTATCCATATAATATATATGAGTTTTAGAAATTAATAAAATACTAAAAATATTTATAATATTTATGAAGTTAATAAAAATATTAAAAATGATGAAAAACATAGTACTCCATTATTTTGAACAATATAATTTTTAACATGAAGTAGCAAGCAATTATCATTATTACAGATCTATCATTGAGCCATGGAATCAAATAACTAATGGTATAGATCTACCATCACAAATCTACCATCAAAATGTTATAATGACCTACCATATAAATAAAAAATTGAATCTACCATTGAAATAAAAAAATGACCCACTTTTGAAATAAAAAATTTATCCACCATTGAAATTAAAAATTAACCCACATTTGAAATAAAAAATTGATCAACCATTAGTTATAAAATGTTAATACACTATTAGTTATAAACAAATAATCCACAGCTAGTTATAAAAAATTAATCCATCATTAGTTAAAAAAATAAATTAAAAATTTAAGCACTATCAAATATTTTTAATAAATGCTATATTATTTATAAGAATAATGAAAAAGACATTTAAAATAATATATAAACAAGTTTAAAGTAATTAAATATTATTATCATACACTAAAAATTATTAATATATATTTTTACAACAAAGAAAATAATAAAAAAATTGTTATAAATATATAATATTTAAAATATATAAATATATCAAAAAAAAATATTATGAAAAATATTTTGGAATAATAGGATATTATTATAAATTCTAATTTTATAAAATTTATATGACAGTATTAGAAAATAATAAAAGAGGCTCTATCATTTTATGCATAAGTATGTCAACATAAACATCATCAAAATTTTAGTTCATCTAATAAAACATAATTAACAAAATGTCCACCATTCTTTAATGTAGTTAATTTCAATATATTTATAAAGAACCAAGTATATATTCAATCTAGAAATTATGTTGAAAGATATGATCAAAAATTAGCGAAAACATGAATTTAATACTCTAAAATACATTGCATTACTTCCAAATACTTTTAAGGATACTAAATGACATTTTTTGATTTTAATGTTGTTTAATGAAATAAATAAAAACGTCTTATATTTATTACTAGATAAAAAATAGAGCTTCCATTCTGATTCAATGAGATATCAAATAAAAAAATATTTTTAATTATGGAAGTGCCATAATTCCAAAACAGTTTTAAGGTCACTTGCCATTTGATGCAGAACTTAAAAAATAAAATAATACATCCATTTATTATAATAAAATATAGATAAATGTATTGTATTTCCAATAGACAAATTTTTTTATAATAATATCCGTGTAGATCATGTTATAATTAAATAACTAATTAAAACTATAAATAAATTTAGAATGAAAATATTTCTTAATACCAAAATCTTGTATCATGTTCAGATCAAAATGAGAACATACAGGAGAAAGAATTAGACTTCATAGTAGTTTAATAAAGGTTAGATAAAATGTTCATCTTTCATTGAAAATTTGAATTTTAGACATCCTATAAATACAAATCTAATTATAATAAAAATAAAGAGAGGTTTTAAAAATAATAAAATGATTTGGGTTATTAAAATCATAAAATAACATATAACCAATAAAAATACATGAATACACATGTAAAAAAATATCCCCATTTTTGTTTGATTACAAAACATAAAAATTTAAAATCATTTCAACCCTTTCTAAAAATTATAAAAAGATAAAAAATAAAAAACTCCCCCTATACATATGCATAGATAAAAAAATTATGCTTCCAACATCCCAAATTCAAATATAATATTTCCAAACTAAAGAGGGTCTAAAGTCATAGTAAATATGTATACTAGATAATTTATAGTTGGAATAAATTAAAAAACATCATAACCTTAATTCACATGATCTATAATAAATTTGAATTTAATATAAAAATGTTTTTTTCTCGAATGCTGTAATGGATTTTTTGAAATAGAAATTATAGAAGTATTTTATCAATAAATATTAAATTTGACAATATAAATTCCAAAATAAAATAATGTTTTCTTAATCAATAATTTTTTAGAAAAAATATTGTCAGGAGAGATATACTCATCTTTTACAGTAGATATAGAAACATATAGTTTCTTCTTATAAGACCAGGAATTTAAATAAATTCCCAAAAAATGACACATGTATAATTTTATTTTTTAGTAAATTCCACACCCTCCCAAATCAGATTAATTATAATATATTAAATAGAAAAATTTAAGTTTTTGATCAAAAACTATAGTCAATAGTTTCTTTAACATATCTATTTATTCTTTTTATATATTTTATATGACTCTCTGTAGGATCATCTAGAAACTTTTCACTTAAATAAACACTAAACACGATATCAACTCTACAAACAGTTAAATAAAGAATGATACCTATCTTAACTCTATAAAACATAATATCAAAATATTTATTAGATTCATCAATATATTTTTTACAAATAATACCCAAAATTGTTATCACAGTTTTAGAGGAATCTAGACCAAACATTTTAACCAACTCTTTATCATGCATGGATTGATTAGGAAGAATATCATCTTTCCTTTGAGAAATTTTAATTCCAAGATAGAACGTTAATTATCCCATTAAAGACCTGTCAAACACAAAATACATCAAATTATTAAAATCATTATAAATTATTTTAGTATACAAAAAACATATATCATCAAAATTGTTTTTTACAATTAAAATATCATTATAAATTATTTTAATAAAATGTCTAGGATCAACATTTCCTTTCTTGAAACTAGTATTTAATAAAAATAATGAAATACTTTCATACCAATTATGAAGTTCTTTTATGAAAACATACAAATATTTAGATAATTTTATAACACAATTAGCATATTTTTCATTTTCAAAACTAGAGGATTGAGAAACATAAACTTATTTAGTTATAAAAACATTTATTAAATTAATCTTTACATCCATTTGATATAATTTAAAACCATTGAGAAAAGAAAAATCATACAAGATTCTAATATCCTCTAACATAGATAGAGGTTTAAATAAATATTCAATATCTATACCTTCTTCTTAACAGTATCCTTGAGAAAAAGGTATGGATTTGTTTTTGAAAATATCTCTAGATTCATCTATCTTGTTTCTAAATATCTACTGAGTTCCAATTACTTTATTATCCTTAATAAATTCTAATAAATACCAAATATAATTTATAATAAAAAATCTTATCTTTCATATAAATAATCTAGTTGGAATCATTTAATGAAACATTAATATTATTAGGAATAAAATCAGAAATAAAAGTAGAATTGATAAAAAAAATTAAATAATAATTTCATGTTTTAACAACAGAATCAATATTTATAATAACTTTTTTAATAGTATGATCTTTAAAAATCTTCTATGATCTTATATCATGTATTGAAGGAGTATTCTCCCACTTAATTTATTCATCCTTAGCGTGAGGTTTTTTTCACCAAAATTAAAAGCTCTAAATCCATCATAAAAAACATTAGAATCAGAATCCAATTTAACACTATTTTCAAAAATCATGAAATGAATTGATTATTACATAAAAATATTTTTTAATGATAAAATATATACTGTTTTCAAATATTAGAATTACTAATAAAAATACCTTCATCACTTTTATCATAAAATTCATCTCAATTTTCTATTGAATTAAAAATAAAAACTTTATAACAAAAAATATAAAGTAAACAATTTTAGGATGTATATTTTTAAATAGTTTAGAAGTATTTTTCTTTAACGAATGTTTAATAAAAATTTAATTAGAAATATTACAAGAAAAAAATGGTATCAACCCAAAAATATCTAGGAAAATTATATTCACTAAACATAGTTCAAGCTATTTCAATAAGAGTTAAATTGTTTTCATAATACAACACCATTTTTTTGGGGTTTTCTAGATGTAGATTAATTTTTAAAATAATAATTATTTCCAAAAAATTTATCAAAATATAAATTATTAAATTCACCACTTTTATCACCACGAATATAAAAAATAATACAACATTTTTCATTTTGAACTAAATTACAAAAAGATGTAATTCTAGATAAAGTATAATTATAATTAGTAAGAATGTATACCCATTTAAATATAATAAAATAATCAAACATAAATAAAGAATATATATTTTCACAAAGGCAATAAATTTGTGTAGGACTAAATAAATAAATATTTACTAAATGCAACGGCCTTTTAGTGATTATCTGATTGATAGGTCTAAAAAAAATTTTATGTTGTTTCTCTTTAATGCATGCATAAAAAACAGGATTCTTTTATTTATTCAAGGAAGGTCACTGTAAAACATTATTTTGTTTTGAGAGATTATGTAACAATATAAAATTAAAATGATTAAAATGTTATTACCACAAAATTCTATCACTATTCATAGCATTCAAACACTAAATATGTGAACAGTCAGTTCATCAAAATTGTTGTAAGATAATGTATTTTTATAGGTACATCTCTCCCTGAGCTTTTTGTTAACTTTTTTCCTTCAGTTTATTTTTACCTCATATTTAAACGTTTTTGGTATTTTTCAACATGGAAGACTTAGGTTGTGAGGAAACATTAGAAAACCGGAGAGGATCCACACAAAAATTCTTTATTGGGGAAAATGACTTAATGTCTATAGATTTTTTTTTAATTAATGGATTCTTGGTATAAATGGATCAAGTGTTAACAAGGGCTATTGGTATGATGATAATCCTTAAAGGGGGTTTTTGGGTTTTGAAGAAACTAAGATAAAAACAATCTAAAGAATAGTTACATGTTGAGTAACTCTAATACAGGATTTGTAATTGTTAGAAGACATATTTCAGGAGTCATTACATGGTGTGAAATAATTAATGACATGAAGAAAGTACAAATCATGTAATTATATTAAACATCATGTAATATTTTATTAAAATTAATAATAATCCAAGGATATGGGTTTTTCATTGTATCTCTCTTAAAATAAATACATGACATGAAACAAAATTACACATCAAGTAATTACCTGACCTTCTATTTTAAAAACTATAGTCTAGTTGATTTTACATACAACCCACATGAATCTTACTCTTTTATACCTTAGGGTCACTTTCAGGTGAATTTGGAGTGTCTCTCTTGATTTTGAATATCCTTTTTGAGAAATAAATCAATGGTAAATGATTTTGGTTAGGTTTACCCTTCCCTACCCTGTTCTTCCAACTGTAGTAGTGTAACTCTTTGACCATGGTCATTTTTTGGTCTTTATATTGATCAATTCTGATCTAGTTTCATTCTTGAAATCATCATCACCTTCTTCTTAATAGGAGTTTTCTATTGGAAGCATTTTAAGATGGTCAGTTAAAGGTAGGGGGTCTAAAATTTAACCCTATGGTTTGATAATTTTCATGTATATGAAATATTTTTGATTATGGAAAAATATGGTGTTCTTGAATAAATTAGATGATTAATACAATTATTTATAAGATTCCCTTTGGATCCAACTGGTTATTGACCTAGATTATGAAGACTATTTGGGTGATAAAACACTTGATTTAGATGAACTGTTAATGGATTACTTATCATTTTATATTTTAATTTGATTAAGGTGATTAATTATTATAGATTCACCTAAGAAAAAGGATTATTTGTTTAATTTAAAGAATTGGTAAATTGAAGGATAGATGGTAATTTGCAGAATTAACCATTTGGTCTTATGTGGTAATATTGTGATATTCTTGTTGTTGTGATATACACTTGTAACGCATTTTTTAATGACCTGATCCCTATTACCCAGAGTCAGTGCATTATTACCTAACATTGACATGATCACAAGGGATCAAATCCCGATAGACCCATCATTGTTGTAGCCTTGGAAGTACTAGATACATTCATAAGTTCTATATTACATTATAAAATAAAAAACTACAACAACATAGTCTCCATAGGCCACACTCATATCATTTAGACTATCCCTGCAAGTTAGTCATAATATACTTATTTTTCATCCTGGGAAAAATAAAAAATAGAAAGTGTTGAGCTCATATGATCAGTAAGGATAAAATTATAGCAGAAACCTTCATAAATAATCATAAACATTTAAGGCATTATATAAGATTAAAAAAATTATTTTAAACTTTAAATTAAGTATAATATGGCAAAGATAAAATCAAATAATTCCATTTACTTATTCACATGGATATTCTACTAGTCGAATAATCACATGCCATAAAATAGCCACTTTTATAATGACAGAATGCATAATGCTAGACTTCATAACCACATAGTCAATGCCTTGTGCAAAGAATACATATAAGATTTTATCAAGTCCTTATGTCAAGACGCTAGTTTGTCTCATGAGACCTACCGATGTATCGAGGAAATATATCGGGATCCACCTATCACTTACTAAGTCCAATGCATTCTTCATATGAAAAGGTCTAAGCATAACATAAACATTCATATTAAAAATCACATAAAAATGTCAATACGTTATCCTTAAATTATTAATGGTATAAAAATAACACATCTATAGTCAAACATATCACAAATACTTCAATAAAATATGAAATATTTGTATCATAATAAATCCACCTCGATCAAGAATAATATCATGTAAAGGATGTTGACATAGTTGAAAATGATCAATAAAAATCTTTGAGAGAAATATCCCTTTTTCATGAAATCATTTAAAAGTCACATAATTTATAATGGAAGTTATTTAAAAGATAGTTTTGAATCAAAGTGTCCCATTCCAATTTTAAACTTTATAAAGTAATTAACATTTTAAAACATTCATGCCCATATAAATAAATCCTTAAAACCATTTTGAATAAATGGACATTAATGAGAAAGTAATAGATGAATACATCTTCAAAACATTTAAAATATTGTTTTACTAAAAAAATAACCTTAAAAATAATCCCTTTGAAAACTCTTTTAGGAAACATGGATATGGGTAATAAATATGTCCCAGTAGATACTTACGTGAAAACAACCTTGAATAATAAAGAGATTCTGAAATTAACCCTTACCTTGTAATTTTCCTTGGTTGAGGGTATGTTAACCTCCTGCATAATAGGTAAATCATTGTTATTAAATTATAAAAGAACAATATAAGTAAATATGATGTCATATATGATCTTCTAATATAACTTTGTTAATAATATTTTAGTATTATCATCGTTTCGGGTGTTAACTGATTCGTTTTCCTTTATATGTTTTGTTAAGTAATACATGTTTGTTATAGATAGGTTGTATTTTATTCATATAAAGAATTATATTATGTTCATAAACATTATTTTTCATCATAAAATTAAAATTATTATTGAATGATTACGACGGGGAATGAATCTCATCGCGTTTGTGGAGACGGCAATCCGTACATATGTATGAGCGAAAATATCATTCAATTGAAAGTAAAATTGTATATAATTGAATGTTATATCATGTATACAGAATCATTAACATGTTATAATTACTATTTTAATCTATTATACATTATTATTATGCCCATCCAAATAATGAAGTTTTGAATAACAAACTACACCACGACGTGGAGACGATAAGCCGTACATACACACATATGGTGACTTTGTCATTCATATGATGGATATAATACTAAATATGGTTGTAACATTTTTATAATAACATCACATTATATATAAGATATTGGAGTTATTATTTTATAATGGAAAAAAAGAAATATGAAGTGGAAGAAGAAAAGAACATGAAAGAGGTCATGAAATATTTACATCTTCTTCTGGTTCTTCCTTTTGATTTGATCAGAAAGGCCTCTTAGGTTTGATTTAAAACCAATGGAAGGACTCTAGGATGTGGAGAGAAATTTTGGGAGGATATATGGGTAGGGTTTGGCCAAGAAAAGTTGATTTTGAGGTATGAAATTAAGATAATGGGAAGTTCCCTTTTATAAAAGAGGTGAGGGTTACTTTAGGAAAAATTTGAAATATTATTTTATAATAAAATAATTTTCTGTTTCTAATGGATCCAAAAATGATTTATTTAGAGTGTAAGGTAGTTATGGGTCGAAAAACTCTCAACCAATAAGTTTTATATAGGTTTAGTTCACCATATTAACCTTATCGTTTAGATTTAACTCTTTGTTAAATAGTTTTTCATTTACCATGTCTCTTTGTATTTTTATATTATATGGTTAATAAACCAACTGTAAACTTTTAATTGAACCCCAAGTAGTTTATTATTAATATATATAACCTTATCTATGTGCTTTGTCCGAAACATAGATTCTTAGGAATATTTTATCAATTAATAATATTGTATTTGTTTTAAAAACTCAATTATGTTAATTTTGACACTATTTAGTATTTGATTTTTGTGAAAATCATAACAGCATGATTACTTCGAAAAAAATTATTTAATCAACTATAACATGTCATATTAACCTAGAAAATTAGTGGAATTCATCAAAAGTCTCAAATTACATTTATTTAGATATTTATAATTTCAATTATTTTAATCTTTCTTTAATAAGGTAATTACTACATCATCATAGTGTCATAAATAAATTAAATTATTTAATGTCTAAAATTTATCAATAAAATATCATTATGTAGTTAATATTATTAACATTATAATGAATATTTATAGTCGAATTTATATTGTGTGTAACTCTATATTAAAAATAGTTTAGTTATTAAACGTTGAATTTAACTCTTTTAACTCTTCTTTAAATAAAATAATAATAAATGTCCTAATCTAATCCAAGTGGACCAAAGAGGATCATATTTTATTCTTATGGCTATTTTTTGTCGAATTATACATATCCAATAGAATTAGGACATGTTTTTGGATAATTATAATATCATTTTTACCCTTAATTACCCTATTTAATTTTAACCATGGTAAATAAAAGTAAAAAGTTACTATTCACCAAAAATTATTTTTATCTTATTGAACAAAATTTTACTTACTTATATTAACCATGTCTCTCAGATTTTTGAAATTCAACTCACAGAAGTGGTAAAATTAAGTTTTAGGCAAATTTTCAAATTTTCCAAGGAGGGGGTAAAAGGCGGTAAAAAGTTCAATAAATTTTTATATATCTAAACTTTTTATAAAATTACTCCAATGAATTACATTGAACTTATATAGGTATTATGTAGCTATTTTTATGTAAAATAAATTTAAATAAAATAAATAATTATTTAAAAAAAATCGGTTTTAACCAATAACATAGTGTTTTTCACTATTCATCAAAAAATTGAATGTTTACAGAAAAAATACCAAAAATTCACCCTAAGATAATTTCGATATTCTGAATCGAAAATTGTAGCCCATTTTGAAAGATAAAATTTATTAAATTTCAATAAGATGGTATTAATATTCATAACAGCTATTTTGATAAGTTGTAGTGCACTCAACTTGGTGTTGCGTGTTGCACAAGTTATTGAATTACTTTGAAGAGATAAAATACTATGAAATCTTGGGGTGTTACATTCTACCCTACTTAAATAAATTGTGTCCTCACAATTTGAAATTTTTCTTGAAAAATAAAAGGTAGAAAATATAAAATATATTTGTGGAAAACCCACATCAGAAATACGGTTAATAAAATTTAGTTTTAATAAGACGTAAAGGGAAATGAGAATGTCACCAAAAAATTAGGGTTTCGAATTAGAGAACATTGGTGGAAATTATAGACATGTAATTAGAGGGAAAACTTAAATATTTATATGGAGTGATTGAGGTCATCAATCACAAACCAGTATAAAATTGAGGGCATCAAATCCATCAATCTATGATGATTTAAAATATCATCAGTTCAACAAAACATAAGGTATTGGGATCACACATTTTTTGTTCTAATATCTATTCCCTAGTGTTTAAGATTTAATTTCATCATAGAATAAAAGATATATATATATATATATATACATATATATATGTACTAGAAAAGTAGAGTTTCATCCTTCAACTAATTTCTACCACAAACTCATATTTCACTTCAAAAGATAATAGAACTCAAAAATATTCTATTTATCCTAATAGTATGAGGTTAAAAATATTAAAATATACAATTTAAATGAAGAAAAATATTTATTAATAACCATGGAATTTCTGTAGGCTGGTGGTAGTAATAAATCTTTGTCGCACTTTGGTTGTGGGTTCGATTCCTACATCTTTGTCCGACGCGACGGGTTATCGTCGGACCTGTAGGTTGTCCTTTTCCTAAAACTATAGTATTATAATATTTCAAAAATAATGTTAAGAAATGTTTTATCCTTAAACAATACTATCCAAAGTTCAACGTAATCCATTCCAACCTTTATAGTCATCCAAAATACCTTTATCCAGACTCTCTCTAATAGGTCTTTAAATTCCAAAATAAATTGAAACATTAGATTCCACAAACAAATTAAAGTTTCTATTATTGTAACATACTGAAAATATGATTACCTTCATCATATTAAAAACTTAATGAAAACAAAATGTAATATAGTAAAATACTTATATATATCACATTATTCTTATAAACAAAATATAATTCTTGAGTCCAAAAACACAAATACATTAATTATTCCACTTCAACTGTAGTAATAACATAAGCTTGGCATTTCTCCCTTGGCTTTTTCTAAGGTAAGTTTCCTTGGAGCCTAGGAAATTCATTTTCATGATTCCCCATTTCTCTACAATTTTAGCATTCAATATTGACAATAACTTTCTTTCCCTTGAAATCACGAGCTTGGTGGCCTTTTTCACCATACTTGTAATAGACTCTAATTAATTTTAGGAAAGTACCGGTGTGTTTCTTCCCAAAATTATCACATAATGGAAAATCCTTCATTAATTATTTCCCTTTATCTGTCTCTTGATCAACCATTCTCTTCTTCCCTTGCTTTACTTTATTATCATAAGATTTAGAGAATTCCTTTTCTGTATTGATAGCATATGAAACAATATCTTCACATGGCGAGAAGGATTTTGAGACTAATGCTAGATGGAGAAATGGTTTTAACCCATCAAATAATCGATAAATATTACTCCATGACTTATGTATATAATTTTATTCATGCCTTTCTATCCTTGTAAAGTTAGTCTCATACTTTGCGACATTCTCAACCTCCTTTTTCCTTAGACTTAGAAATTGTCTTTCCATATCTGCTCGATGGTCACAAAGAAATTATTTTTCTATGTCAATACCTTTAAACTCCCTCCATTATATATTTTAAGCTTATTCATTTTCCTTTGTGTTTTTAATCAATGAGCACCATTGATCTGCATCTCCCATGAGGTGATAAACTGCCATGACAACTTTTTCCCTTTCGCTACTCCCAAGAGCATGAAATATTTTATCTAATGAACTTATCCATTGCTCAGGTACAAACGGATTTGTAGTCCCATTGAATGTTTGTGGTTGTTTTCTCATGAAGTGATCTGACATTGATCCTCCATGTTGTGCATCAGGGTGCTCCGTATGGGTGAGGTTATTATTCATAACCTGTGTGAGTTTTCCTAGTATGGTGATAAGCTGATTAACACCAGTTTCTTCACCTGCTCCACTATAATTATCTTGAGTAGGAGGGAAATTCCAACATATATTACATGCGTTGATACTGTTTTCATTCGTTCCACTAGGCACCATTTCTAAATAATAGCATATAGTAGATTAGTTTGTGAATCACAATACATAATTCTGAACTTGTAAAACACTTAACATAAATTGAACAGTTTATGGATATAATCCATAATCATAAATATATTTTATTTGAGGAGGTATATACTCATAAACCCTTCATAATGGTTTGTAAAGAAAACAAGAATTATCCAAAGCATATCCCCCGAGAGTGTCGTAACCAAGAGTTCAGCAAGGCCCATTGTCGTGCACCAGTTCCTGTTCAAGTCTAGCTCAAAGAGGTGTTTTTGGGTTTTACCACTAGGTACATCTGTTCCAGAGATTCCTCTACTTTCTTGTATCCAGACAGGGATTTATTGCTTGGAAAAGTCGCAAAATCTTTATAGTACAAAAATTCTAGGAAGTTCTTCCATACTAATCCTCAAAGTCTATCTTAGGGTAATGTTCTCTGATCAGAGTTTTTCTAAATCTAGTTTCCATGGTTTGTACTAAACTTCCTTTGATACCAACTATAATGCCCCGACCCCAATTACCCTTAGTTGGTGTATTATTACATAACCTTGGAATGATCACAAGGAATTCATGTTCCGAAAGACCGATCAGTTTAGTTTCCTTGGAAGTACTAGACACATTCCTAAGTTTTACATTACACTATAAATTGAAAAACTACAACAACATAGTCTCCATAGGCCACACTCATATCCCTTAGAATATCCCTACAGGTTAGTCATAATATACTTCTTTTCATCCTAGGAAAAATAAAACATAGAATGGGGTGATCTCAGATGCTCAGTAAGGATAACAATATACCAGAATCATTCATAGATAAGAATAATCATTTAAGGAAATGTATAAGACTAAAACAAAAGCCATTAAAACTTAAAATTAAGCATAATATGGAAAAGATACAATAAAATAATTCCATTTACTTATTCAAATGGATATTTTACTAGTCAAATAATCACATGAAATATCAATATCCATGTTAGTAATGATGGAATGAATAATTCTAGACTTCATAACCACATAGTCAAGGCCTTGTGCCAAGACTACAAATAAGATTTTTTCAAGGCCTTTTTCCAAGACACTAGTTTGTCTCATGAGAAATACTGATTCATCGAGGAGATATAGCCTACTCCACCCATCACTTACTAAGTCCAATGCATTCCTCATATGAAAAGGTTTAAACATAACATAAATATTCGTATTAAAACTGGAATACAAAATGTCAATACATTATCCATAAATGATGAATGGTATAAAAATAACACATCTAAAATAAGACATATCACAAAACCTTCAATAAAATATAGAATATTTGTATCATAAAAAATCCAACTCGATCAAGAATAATATCCTATAAAGGATGTCGACATAGTTTAAAATGATCAATGCAAATATTTGAGAGAAATATCATTTTTTCATGAAATCATTTAAAAGTCACAAAATTTATAAATGAAGTCATATAAAATATAGTTTTTACCAAAGTGTCCCATACCACATTGAAACTTTTTAAATTAATTAACATTTTAAAACATTCATGCCCATATAAATAAATCCTTAAAACCAATTTGAAAACATGGACATTAATGATAAAGGATTAGAAGAATAAATCTTTAAAACATTTAAAATAATGTTTTATTAAAAAATACCTTGAAAATAATACCTTTGAAAAAACGTTTATGAAACATGGACATGTATAATAAATATGTCCCAATATATACTTACGTAAAAACAACCTCAGATAATAAAGATATTATGAAATTAACCCTTACCTTGTACTTTTACTTGTCAGATGGTATGTCAAACTCTTGTATAATAGTTAAATCATTTTTATTAAATTATAAAAGAACCATATAAGTAAATATGATATTATATATGATCTTATAATATTACATTATTAATAATATTTTAGTATTATCATCGTTTTAGGTGTTAACTATTTTGTTTTCCTTTATATGTTTTTTATATAAGATGTGTTTGTTATGGATAGGATGTATTCGATTCATATAGAGAATGATATTATATTCATAAATATTATTTTTAATCATAAAATGAAAATTATTATTGAATGATTATTATGGGGAATGAATCTCATCGCGTTCGTGGATATTGTAATCAGTACATATGCACGAGCCACAATATCATTCAATTGAAGGTGAAATCATATATAATTGAATGTTATATCATATATACATAATCATTAACATGTTATATTTATTATTTTCATAAATCATACATCATTATTATACCCATCCAAATAATGATGTGTTTGAATAACAAACTACACCACGACGTGAAGACGGTAAGCCGTACGTACGCACGTATGGTGACTTTGTCATTCATATGATGGATAAAATAATGAATATGTTTGTAACATATTTATTATAATAGAAACTTATATAGAAGATACTGGAGTTATTATTTTAGAATGCAAACAACAATGAAATAGGAAGTGGAACAATAAAATACCATGAAAGAGGTGATGAAATAATTACCTATCCTTCGGGTTATTCCTTTTGATTTGATCAAAAGGGCTCCATAGGATGGATTTCTGACCAAAGGAAGGCCTCTAGGATGAATAGAGAAAATTTGGGATGATATTTGGTCACGGGGTGGCTGAGCCAAAAGGCTTTGGAGGTGTGAAATTAATAGAAGGGGAAGTTCCCTTCTATAAGAGAGGTGAGAGTTACATTATGAAAAGTTCGAAATATGATATTATAATAAAATAATTTTCTGTTTTTAATGGCTCCAAAATTATTTATTTATATTCTAAGGTGGTTATGGGTATAAAAAATCTCAACCAATAGGTTTTAGACATGATTTGGTCACCATATAAACCTTATCTTTTATATTTAACTCTTTAGTTAAATAGTTTTTCATTTACCATGTCTCTTTGTATTTTTATATTATATGGTTAATAAACCTACTATAAAATTCTAAGAAAACCCCAAGTTGTTTATTATTAACATATATTACCTTATATAAGTCCTTTGGTTGAACATTATATTTTTAGGAAGATTATATCAATTAATAATATAGTATTTGTTTTAAAAGCTCAATTATGTTAATTTTGACACTATTTAGTATTTTATTTTTATGAAAATCATAACAACATTATTACATCAAAAAAATTATTTAATCAACCCTAACATGTCATACTAATCTATAAAATTAGTGGAATTCATCAAAACTCTAAAATTAAATTTATTTGGATATTTATAATATCAATTATTTTAATCATTTTTATTAAGGTAATCACTACATCATCATTGTGTCATAAATAAATTAAATTATATAATGTCTAAAAATTATAAATAAAATACCATTATATAGGAAATATTTTTATATTTTTAATGAATATTTATAGTATAATTTATATTTTGTATAACCCTGTATTAAAACTGGTTTAGTTATTAAACATTGTATTTAACTCTTTTAACTCTTCTTTAAATAAAATAATAATAAATGTCCTAATCTAATTCAAGTGGACCAAAGAGGATAAAATTGTCTTCCTAAGGTTTTTTGGTGTAATTATACTTATCAAATAAAATTAGGAAATGTGTTAGGGTAATTATAATATCATTTTTACCATTAATTACCCTATTTAACTTGTAACCATGGTAAAAAAGTAAAAAGTTACTATTCACAAAAAAAATATATTCATCTTATTGAGCCACATTTTCATTATTTATATTAACGTTTTCTCTAGTGTTTTTGAAATTCAACTTACAAAAGGGGTAAAATTAAGTTTTATGCAAATTTGCAAATGCTCATAAGAGGTGGGTAAAAGACAGTAAAAAGTTCAATAAAATTATTATATATCTAAAATTATTATAAAATGACTCTAATAAATTACATTGAACTTATAAAGGTATTATGTATCTATTTTTACCTGAAATAAATTTAAATAAAATAAATAATTATTTAAATAAAAAGTGAGTTTTAACCGATAACGCCGTGTTTTTCACTATTCATAAAAATTGAATGTTTTCAGAAAAATACCAAAAATTCACCCTAAGCTAATTTGGATATTCTAAATCAAAAAATGAAGTCCATTTTAAAAGATAAAATTTATAAAATTTGAAAAAGTGGGTATTACAATTCATAATGGGTAGTTTGATAAGTTGTGGTGCGCTCAACTCAGTGTTGCGTATTTCACATGTTATTGAATTAATTTGAAGAGATAACGTACTATGAAATATTGGGGTGTTACACATTTTATAATACATATATATTGGGTATTGACCCTGGAACATGCTGTAATAATTATATATCAGGTTTTGAACATTGAACATTCTATAATGCTTATATATTGGGTTATGGCCCTAGAAGGTGATGTAAATCTTATATATTGTGTTCTAACCTTGGAACATTTTTTAATTATTATATATCGGGTTCTGACCCTAGAATATGTAGTAATGCTTATATACTGGGCTATTCTCAGACACATACTGAGATGCTTATATAGCAGGCATGGCCCAATGATTAATTATACAATCAGGATATGGTTGTGGTTAGCATGGTTGTGAGACATGCTCAGAGGCATTATAGCATGGAACTGAGGTATGCCTTGTTCTACCATGGTTATATAGTTGTTATTGTCATGGTTGTGAGACATGCTTAGAGATATTCTAGTATGGTTCTTATGTTTGTTGATGTTGTATTAATTTAATTTTTAAATTAATTTATAAAACTTTTTATTTATTTATTCCATACACTTCTTATAAAACTTGTTCATTTAGACATGGTGGTTTTGAGCTACTGAGTTACAGTCACACCTTATTTAATCTTCCATTTAGTACATGAGTAGATTATTTGGATGTAGGGTAAGAAAATGGAAAATGACCTAGATATTGGTTGTTGCTTGCTGGATGTGATGATGTTTTTAGATGGTACCGACATAGGGTTCGAGACCAGAGACTTTTTATTCAATATTTGAGTCTACTGGTATTTTATTTGTATAACTTATATCATGACATGTAATTACATTCCATCATGACACTACATTATTCCGTTTTATTTATTATATTATTCAGTTGACTTTTATATTTGGATTTTCTGTATTGTATTGTTTCCATTATTTCCCACAAATTGATGTTTATAATATTTTTTCTAGTATATTGTAACTAAATACCAGGGGTATAGTCTCCCCATTATATTCACCACAGTCTCGTTTTTATTTGGTATCCTCTTTCATATGGGTAGGCATTCTTGAGGTCTTGTAACAAATACTTTATGGCCATATGAGAGAGTATCAGATTGGGGGACATTTCAAAATGGTATTAGAATGGGTTTCTCTTATATTTATTTAACATCAGGGGAAAGGAGGAATGGAGACCAGGTTTTTTAGGACATGGTAATCAGATTTTTCATGGGAGTGGTTGACCTGGCGCGGGAAAAAATTTGAATTCCTAGGGTGGGGATTGTTTTTATTCTATTTACTTGTTACAATTGATGTTATTTCACCCTGAGTGATTCACATGTTGTGTTATGTTATTGTTTCTTGAGATTTGTATTCGTGGCCCGATATGGTACTAGATGTTTATGCATGCATCATAATAGGAAGATAAGTATATATACTGACATTCGTGGTTCATGATAGGGACATATTTATATACAAGTGATATATTCCTTATATATAATAGGATAAGAGATATCTATTATACCTGATAAATAAAATATAAGAAATATTTTGTCATGCTAAATCATTTATTAAGACACATTTAAAGAGACCAGGAGTCATTAGTTCTATATTGTTTTCACCTATTGAGGTTGACCTTATTATTACCCAGTGATCTAAGGTTTTTGTTTTTATTATAGAGAAAATTCTTATGCGTCGTCTTCAAATTGAGTATTAGGAGAGTGGAAATAAGCACGATCATAACAAAACAGATACAAATCTTCCTATAGTTATTAAGGATTAAATGGATGTTTAGATTCACAAAATCTTCATAGGGGTCATAAGATCCATGTAAAGGGAGACTGTCCATATCATGCCTTTGATGTCTGAGCTAATGAGAGAGTTCCAACTACAACATTAGTCTTTGTTATCTAGGGAGGGGTACCCTAGGTATCCATGTTCTGGATTGAATCCGTCCAGATGATCATTAATAACCTTGAGACACCTGCATCTAGGAGGGTGAAGCTTGCTACATGTATGCTTCATAGACTTTCCAAGCATCGTTGGGACATTCTAGAGGATGTTGAGAAGTATGATGAGATATCATGGAAGGAATTCGTGATGATGTTCCCAATGATTTTCTATCATAATATATTGAGGGGTGAAAAATCTCATAGTTCATGCATCTCACATAGGATACTGTGTTAGTGTTAGACTATGCCAGACATTTCATAGACCTACAGGGTTTGGCTCAATCATTGGATGCTAATGAGATCTTCAGGGTGAGATGTTTTTAGGATTGTATTTTCTATGATATTAGGTTATATTTGAATGTTTTTTATTTGATAAATTTGGAGGGCGTAATGAACCAGAAACTCATCATGGATGGGAATATAATAGAGGCTCCATTCAACAAACATGATATTTTATATTGGAATAATGAGGGGTCTTATTTGGGTATATAGAAGATCCACTATGATATTTTTCACCAAGGAAGTAGTGGGGACATTAGCCAGGGTAGTGGAAATCCATCTGAGGATAGTTTTCTGTTCTAGTGATATCAATGAGTCATGTTTGGAATGAAGAACCTGTAGTGTCCTTACCCAATAGTGGACTATCATATCTATGAAAATGGTTTATCTTAAAAGGTTTTGTGTAAAATTTAGACATCATACTAGTGGAAGGGGATCAGGTTAGTAACCTGAGTTGGGAATGCGATCATCTATCCCTAAACAGGCTGGTAGTTAGAGTTTCATTAGCCATTTTGGCTGAAGAAGGGGATATGTCACCCTAGTGCATGAGCGACAATACCAAGTAGGGGAAATAGTTTAGGGTAGTTTGGCTAGATCTCAGGGTAGAGGGTATATTTACTTTCACATTATATAAATGGCTCTAGATACTATGGATGCAGGACCCTCTACCGTCATTGGTATGATTCTTATATAATATACATTAGATTGTGTTATTTTGACACATACGAATCACATTCTTTTTTATACACTATTTTTTAAAATGTTTTGGGTTTAGTTGTAGAAATATTGTATGATAATTTGACCATTGATACACCCTTGGGAGTGTAGTAAAAAAATATCAAATGTTACAATATGTGTTCTCTAGATATTTGTGGTTACCATTTCTTTTGGGAACCATTTGTGCTAGAAATGACTGGTTTTGATTTGATTCATGGTATGGATTGGATAGTTCTATACTAGGATCATATCTATTGTTACTAGATGATAGTTTACTTTTCATCTATAGAAGGAGGAAACTATTCTCATCAAGGTGAGTGGGATCTCTTGGCTGGTTGTGTTAGACCAATTTAGAGAAGACTAGATTGTCCCATGACTCAAATAGATGGTCTAGATATTAAAGATAGTGGAGCATGGTAGGATTATTTTCCTCTCATGGTAGATCATTTTATGGATTAATTTTATAATGAGTTCTATTTCTTACCATCTAATTGGGAGATCAGGTTCAAGATTGAGTTTGAATTGGGAGAAAAGCTAGTTTCTATCCCATCGTACAAAATATAATGAGAATATATTCATGAGTTGAAAGTATAGTTGGAAGATATGGAAGAAAAAGGTTTCATATGGCCTAGTACATCTCTTTAGAGATATCTAGATCTCTTTTCTGAAAAGGATTATGGTACCTCATGCTTATGTGGATTATTGGAGATTGAAACTGATGAAGATCAAGAACTAGTATCCCCTTCCATGCATCGATAATATATTTGATTATAAGAGAGGTGATATGAGATTCTAAAATATATATTTGAGATCAAGATACCACTAGTTGAGGGTGAGACCATCAGGCATACCTCAAACTACTTTTAGAAGCATGTATGGCTTGTATGAATTCTTAGTAATGCTGTTTGGGTTGACCAATACACTGACATTATTCATGGACATGATGAATCATATCTTTCATAATTTTCTTGATCATTTTTTAGTTTTTTTGTTGATCACATATTAATGTAATCCTAATCAGAATAAAATCATTCCCAATATATTGACATCATCTTGATTACATTGATAGAGCATCAACATTATACAAATCTAACAAAATGTAGTTCCTAGATTGATAAAGTGCACTTATTAGGCCATTTCATCTTAGAGAAATGGGTTTTAGTGGACCGAGAGAATGTTAAATCTATGTTATATTGGGATCTACCCAATAACATCTTCAATATTCTATGATTTCTTGATTTATCTAGTTATTATTGATGGGTTTTCCAGTAATTATCCCATTTAAAAGCACTGATGTCAAGAATGACTAAAAAGGGAGTGAAGTTCGTTTATCTAGATGATTTTGAGAAATACTTTCAGGAGTTGAAATGAAGGTTGAAATCAAAAACTATAATCACTTTACCTATTCCATGTAAATCATATCTCATGTACCATGACACATCTGAAATTTGACTTAGTGTAATTTTGATACAAGAGGATCGAGTGGCAGCATAGGGATCTACGCAGTTGAGACCGCATGACAGGAATTTCCTTACTAACAATCTAGATTTAGTATAATTGGTACATTTGTAGAGATGTTGGAGACATTAGTTTATGGTTGAGAGTTTTGTGGTTTACATGGACCACATGATCCTTAGGTACACCATTTCTTAGTGGAACCTAAACCTTCAGCAGAGGAGGTGGTTCAGGTATCCACAATCTTTTATCATTGAATTTTCTTATACCCCAGGAAAGGGAAATGTCTTTTCTGATTCTTTGAGATGAAAAATGTAGAAATATGATATACAAGAGTCTTGCGATGAGTGGTGGATGATCACCCTCTTTGCAGACATGCATCTGGATGTTCATCAGTCCCATGGTCAGATAATTATGACTTTGAGAATTTTTTAACCGTGCTTTTGGACCGGATAAATAATGAGTAGTTATGTAATCTAGAGGACTTAGTTCTAATAGAATGATTAAATGGTGGGGAGAAACAATCAAGATGGTCTCTTGGTAGTGGAAATTTTCTTTTATTCTATGGTTGAGTATGGGTTTTTGCGGGCTTACGCGATGAGCTGATGACAGAGTTTCATACTGCTATATGGGTGGTGCATCTTGATTAGAAAAATATGTATCATGACCTCTTTAGATAGAAATGGTGGTTAGGAATAAAGTAGGAAGTAGCATGATTTTTGGCGATATGTTTCTCTTGTGAGTAGGTTAAATTCAAGCATTAGAGGCTAGCTGGGATTTCGTAACCTTTATCCATTAATGGGTAGAAATGGGATATAGCCACTATAGATTTTGTAACAATATTACCTAGGAAAACTCGTAATAATTATGTTTTATGGGTGATTTTGGATCAACTAAAGATGGTATACCACTTTCTTCCTATTAAGGATACCTTCACAATTGATGATATGGGTGTTCATTACATGAACAAGGTAGTGTAGTTGTATGATATTCCAAAGAGTATCATTTTTGATAGAGACCATCATTTAACATAATGGTTTGGGAAGGGTCATTGGAAAGTTCGACGATCACATGTTCTTTTGAGAACATCATATCATCCTCATACTAATGTTCATTCTGAGAGGACTTTTTAGGTTCTATAGAATATGTTATGTTTCTGTGTTTTGGATTTGGGTGCTTTATGGGAGAAACATATGTCAATCGTGGAGTTTTCTTATAATAACAACTTCAATGAATCGATCCAAATGGAACCATTTGAGGATTTTTATGTAAGTGTTTTTTATTCAATTCTTTGTTGGATAGATGCAGGTGAGTCAATTATTGTTCAGCCTAGTCTCATGAAGGAGATGTCTAAGAAATTTTAGTTTATTAGATAGTGAATTGTGACCGTGAAGAGTAGTCATAAATCTTGTGTTTCCTATCAAAGATGACCTCTGTAGTTTTAGGTGGGTCATCAAGTTTTCCTTTTGGTGTTTCCATGATTGGGTTAACATCATATCAATAAATTAGAAAAAACATGCCTAGGTTTGTTTTTCCATTTGAGATAGTGGCAATGGTCGGTCTAGTGATGTACCGTTTATCCCTTCCACAGTGCCACAATTCCATTCATGATGTGTTTCACGTGTCATAGATTTAATGATATTATCCATAACCTTATCATGCGATAGACATATCATATGTAGATCTTAGTGTTGATGTATCCTTTGAGGAGAATCTGATTCAGGTTACAGACTGCAGTGATAGAAATCTCTAGGGTCGAACTATACCATTGGTTTGAGTGTAGTGGGAGCATGTGGATTGTAATATCCCAGGTTTTCCTATGATGTATGAATCTTTTTATTTTTGGTTTAAAGTATTTTTTATGGCTTAATATGAATACCCTTTGAGGACATGAGGTTGTCAGATGGTGTTAAGGATTTTTAGAGCTTGAAACCAAACTTTATGTGAAAACATGTTAGACCACAAGGTTAGTAGAAATCATATGGGTATGCCATATGGGTTGTCTAAACATGCAAGGAATGATAAGTTGGATGAAAGAGAAAATATGGTTTGAGGAAACCATGTGGAAGGAGGTTCATTCCCATGCAATGGCCTTTGTAGTTTTGACAGTGGGTGTTTCACAGTTTGGAAATGGTTGGTCAAACTGTGTGCATGAACTATACATGGTCCCACATGAGATAGTGAAGGGTTCATAGTTGCTACATAGATTGGACAATAATGTATATGAACCTTGCGAAATGTTACTTTGGTGTAAAATACCCAAATTCCCCATAAAATTAATATAACATAGAACTTGATTCTATATCTTCCTCTAGTCGATAGTCTTTATGTTGGGAGATCTCCCTTGAGATAATTTCACAGCTTTAGAGGTCATTGTTACTTCCGAACATATAAGTGAACATCATTGGTCTCATTTTATTTGTGCTGATAAGAAATAAAATCTGCTTGTACCATTATTTATTTGATTTATTATTAGCTGCTATATTTAGATGTGAGCTAATATGCCATATTTTTAGGATTTTCACAGATTCCTCATTTTTCTTCTAATATGGATTGAATCAGAAGCTGATATTGGAAAACCATTCTACTATGGACCTATGGTAGGTGGTGTATACTTTTTTTTCATGGTTTGGTTCTTTATAGAGATATTTTCCATTTGTTCACATGTTTTACATTCCAGAGGTTCCCCCAAAATGAATTTAATGATTAAATTAAAAGTATTGGAACTATTTTTGGGATTCCACTAGTTACCTTGAGTTAGTTGGTGGTTATATCCGCAACCTAGGACACCCATGGGGTATTCCTTTTCTTTTTCCTACTATTATACTACCCATGGGTGTGTGTGTGTGTGTGTGTGATTTTCTCATTAGAGTAATCCCTTGATAAATTTAATTGAATTGAGATGATATATTAGGATATGGTTTTCCTCCTTTTCAGTGTTTTATATGATGTGAATTTTTTAACTACTTAAATTTGAATTATTATATAAGCATGTAAAATCATGGAATGTGAAATGTTATGAAATGTGAATTAATGAATTAATGTGATGAATTGAGATTATATTGGATTCCTTTATGGTAATACCTTGGATCCTAACTTCATTGGATTCTATGGAAATTATTTCCATAGATCTTCATAGTGGTAGTGGATACCTTAGATGGGATTTCCCTTTGGGTATTGATTCTATGGGATACCTTGGTCCGTGATACCACTTTGATCTATCTTTTTAGGTATGATAGTGTACTTGGTATGTAGACATGATTCTTGGACCCCATTCTAAGTATAATTGAGTTTGCATTGAGATTCTCCCCGGACTCGACAAAGATTCCTTGGTTCTTTACACCTTGGATCCAAACCCGTGGAGTTTACCATTTCTGATTTTATGAAATGGTCATCGTATATATGAATCTTCTGGTTATACGATGTGGTTATGGTTGGTATGATATAGGTTATACAACAAGTACATAGTGGATATTATATATGGTTTATACAAAATGTTTGGGGTTGTTTGACTTATTGGATTTATGGTTTCTCCATGGTGTTTAATTCTATTTTTTACACCTTCCATGATATAAGTGCTTGGCCCTAATTTTGCAAGGAGCCTTATCTTTCTAGACTATTTCACTTTAATTGTTTTACATATTCCATGGGAACCTATTTAATTTCTACTATACCCATGATATAAATTGCACACTTCTTAGCTTGTATTGAACAACCTGAACTTTTTATAGACAACATTGGTGGTGACCTTCTATAATTTTATCTCACACCCTGCCTTCGGTAGTCATTGTGTACCTAGATATTCTATATGGATATAGGTAAGGATCAAGGAAACTGCCCAAAGTTTTATGCTTTACTTTGTACCATGATCAGGTTCATGACAGCAAAAGACTAAGATAACACTCACCGGGCTATCTGGAGATAGGTTTTTTGGTATTTTTAGTATTTTGATACATGTATTGTATTGAATATTGTATAATTGTTAGATATAATTTACAGAGACATGACATGAAATATCATTTTTTTTTGTGAAATTACTTCTAGTATTGTTGTTTATATATGTATTTTGGATGTTTATCTCCTGTTTAGTTATTATAATGCTTCTACTACAGTTATGTATGATATCTACCACTGTGTTACACTCTAATAATTGCGAATAGTCTCCCCACATACACACCCTTGGACCTCTCTTCTAGTCAGTAGCCTCAGGAGTTTGTAGAGATATGCTTGAGGCCTTGTGGCTAACTAGTCTTGGGGCACCGTTTAGTGGAATCCAAGTCGGAGACTTCACAAAGTGGTTTGAGAGGGTGTTTTATTTTTTAATTTATTATTTTGAGAAAATAGTATGGGATTAGGGTGGACTAGAATTTGGTAATGATTTATTCTCGAGATTAGTTAACCCACATATGGGGAAAAGACAAATTTCCTAAAATGGAAACTGATGTTTTATGGATTTTGACTATTGTAATTGATTTGGTTCCAATATTGGGTGATGTAATTAATTACGATGTGATTATTGATGTGAATTAGGATTTTTAATTCCTTTACCTGATGATATTAGGGTGTGAAACTCTTGTATCATTTTAGGAACTTTATAGGATTAACATACCATGAATTATTACATTCCATATATGATACATCACTTGTTTGCATCATGTGGTGATATGTTCCTTGTGCGATATACCTATTGTTTGATAAATGATTATACAATAAATTGGAAAAAATGGTTTGTACTTCGAGTGTTTGTCATAACCTATGTATTGTTTTCTTGATTAGGCTATGACAGACACCATAAGCAGCCAACAATGGCTTGTTGAGTCATAGACCATTATTTGTCTGGACTATAACATGTTAGGGTGTGGATTAAGTGGATTCCATATTTTGGTTCATAAAGAGTATGAGTCCTTATATATTGGATTTCTTAAACCATTTGGTTTATAAATTTAAAGAGAAATGTGAAAATAATATAAAATTTAATGTAAAATTGAATAGTGAAACAATGTACTTGACCTTGACCCTGGTTGAGAGTGTAATGTAGGTAGTTTCTCTAGTGACTTCCATGACTATTTATTTTTACCATTATTGGATTTAGTACTAGGATATGTGGTATGAACTATTATAGGATGGTTTTGAAATTTCATAAACATTGAGCTATAATCTTTTGATATCAAGTCTTTCTGAGGCATGTGTTTGGAATTGTTGATACATGCCACTAGGATGACCTCATAATTTATACAAAGAGGGTATAGATGACAATGATATGGAGGTGGTAGGCCATGGGATACTAGTGGATCCTTCTATCGTTCCAGCTGAGGTACCAATAGTTGTTCCAAAAATTGGTGATGTGGCATAGTTTTTTGATAGTTTTACACACTTCATGCCAAATTTTTAGGGAACACCACAACATTACTAATCTATAGAAGAGTTCATGTGTGTGTTCTAGTAATAGAATCCTCCCACGTTCTCTAGGGATGGTGGTACAAAGGATTATTGGATGTTTCTTGAGACTACTCTATCAATATTCAAGAATCTAGAGAAACCTATAGAGATAACAGTGATGATCGGGACCTATATGCTTAAGTGAGTAGCAAAGTGCTGGTTGGATGTTTTGAATTAGGCTGATGCGCGGCATGATATGGAATGGCGGGATTTCCAAACCTAGTTTATTACTACTCTTTACCCAAGACTCCGAGAGTAGAGCAGGCCAGTGAGTTCATGCATTTGGAGAAGGGCGCTATGATATTTTTGGAGTATTCAACACACTTTACAAAGATTTAGTGTTTTTCACTAATATAACATGCTGATGAGCTATCAAGTGTGTGATTATTTGAAGAAGGTCTCCAAAATGTAGATTGGTCTTAGTTCATTGTGTCCAGGTAGATGATGATTTCTGAGATAGTGAGTCAGGTGTTCATTAACGAGTGAAACATGAGAGAATCCATGGGAATAAAGTAGAGTGGTGTAGTCTATAAACCTAATGGTTCGACTTCCAAAGGAAGGAAGTGAAATTTTGAGGCTTCTTTCAAGGTGGGTCTTAGCCAATCTATCAGTGAATGTATTTATTTTTTCTGGGATTAGTTTGGAAGATGAGGAAAGGTGAGGAATCAGTGCATTCACATCCCAGTCGAGTATTGATATTATGGAAAGATGTTTCATGTACATCGTTTCTATATGAAATTCCCTCCACCAATCAGTGGAAGGGGGTCATCTATGACTATAAGTTCAAGAGTAGGTCTCATAATTCCACATGAGGCTAGGAGATAGAGAAATACCATTTATTCATATGCTGGTGGTGGTCATGGATGAGGCATCCATGCACCAATTGTACCTAGATAGTAGAGTGAGCTAGAACAATGTAGTGAGGCAATGTCATAGTACTATAGTTTAGGAAAAATATCTTCTATACAACCTAAACCTATGTATAAGAGTGTGGAGATTTCTATGGTTAGAGGAGTGATATTAGCAGCCTCTACTCTTGTATATGATATTTTTGATATAGGTCAATTTCATAGTTTCCTATCTTCACTATGGTGTAAGGACTAGGGAAGTTTGTATAGTTTTCTGAGGGAATTATGACACTCAATACACTGTTAGGAATTAGAAAAGAATGTTTATACTAGTGTAGGGAGTTCCCCTTGAGATTGGTGGATGTCACATCATATGAGATACATTTTTCCTCAAGATGATAGGGTTTTCCATCATACTTGTGATTGAATGGAAATTTTCTTATCAAGCCTATGTCGATTCCTATCACAAGAGGGTGACGTTCAAATCCCAAGAAAGTGGAGTTTTTATTAATATGGGTGAATGGGATGTCTAGAAAACCTAAAATGTGGCAGATGATCATGGTCTTGGAGGGATGAAATATCATATTGCTAGTTTATATCTTGATGATTAGGGATCAAGTCAGGCATATTTACCTCCAGTGGTTGATCAATTCAGGGACATGTTCATTTACATTTTTTTGGATTACCTCCTTAGAGATTGATGAATTGTTCCATCGATATACAATTTGTATCTACTTTGATATATATTCCTCCTTATATGATGACAATTATAGAGTTTTAGGATATCAAGACACAACTATAGGGCTGAGTGGCTAAGGGGTTTATATGACTCAATTCTTCTCCATGGGGTTCAATTGTTCATTTTGTGATAAAGGTGGCTGGTCCCCTCAGTATATGCATGGATTAACATAAGTGGAACCAATTTACAATTAGGAATGGATATCCCTTTCCATGGATAAATGAACTTATTATCTCCAAGGAGCTAGTGTGTTCTTGAAAATAGATTTGATATTGGGATATCATCAGGTGCATGTTCGACTACAAACATACCTGATATAGCTTTTCATAAAAGGTATGTTTTATATGAGTATATGGTTATGCTATTTAGCCTCATGAATTTTCAAACAGTTTTCATGGGGATGATGAACTGAGTTTCCCATTTTTATTTGGATTCATTTTTCGTGATTTTTTTTGATGATGACTTAGTGTATTCTCAAAATAAATATGACCATTCCAAATATCTTGATAACATTTTGGATATAATGATTGAGAATCAGTTATATTATAATATCACAAACTTACACTTATGTATGAATGATATTCACTTCCTAAAACATAATATGATAGTGAAAAGAGTATCAGTTGACTCAGAGAAGGTGAGAGTAGTAGTTTATTGGGAGAATCCTAAGAATGTATTTAACATTCAATTTCTTTTGGGATATATAGTTATTACATGAATTTTATACAGGACATACCACACCTATAAGTTCCATTGGAAAACTTGAATAATAATGGTGTGAAACTTGTAAGGTCATATATGTTCGAGATAACCATTGACGAGTTGAAAGGGAGACTGACTTCAATACTGATCTTAACACTTATAGAGAAGGGAAGATTCTACACAATGTATTATCATGCATCAAGTATTTTTTTAAGAGTAGTTATGATGAAGTGGGACAGAGTCATGGTGTACGAGTATATAAGTTGGGTCCACATGATTAGAATTTACCAATACACTATATCGAGCTGGATGTACTTGTTTGTGATTTGCACTGTTGCAGAAATTATTTACTGGGGGAGAATGTTTTGGTATACACAGACCAAAAAATCCCCAATTATATATTTACACAGCATGATATAAATATGAGGAAGTGAAGGTGGGTTGAGTACCTACAATATTCTGACATAGATATTTTCTTATACACATGAAAAGGGTAATACTATGGACGATGCACTGAGTATGAGGACTAAATATAGGAAGTTTAAAAGTACAATAGTGATTGGAAGCTTATAAATTTGTATTTTGAGATGAACATGGAAGTGAAGGATTCTTGTGACCATAATTTTCTTTCACCCTTTATTGTGACCTACCCTTCTAGATAGAGTGAGGATGAGGTAATTTTGAAATTTTTAGGGCCTAGATATATGGGAGAGTTTGAAAGGTAAGAAACCACCTCTAGGTTGTACTGTAGGAAAGGATAAGATCCTACATATCCATGGTCACATGTGGGTTCTAGTAGACATAGATGATGAGATGATGTGGGAGTTTCATTCCCCAGTTTGGAAAGTGCAACCTAAAGACCCCAAGATGTACTATGATTTTATCCATTAGTAATGGTGGAAGATTATAAAATATGATTTATTTGGTCTTAATATGACGTGTTCTACCTATTGGATGAAGAAAAAAAAACTAGTGACTAACTAAGACATTAAAGAAGTTACGTATTCCTGAGTAAAAGTAAAATGATTTAATGATGGATTTCATGACCATTTTTCTATGTTCATATCAAAATAGAGATGATTCATGAGTTGTTGTTGACAGACTCATGAAGAGTGCTCATTTCCTACCCATCAAAGAGAAACCTTCAAAGTATATGAGCTTGGGAGGTTGTATATATATGACACAGTAAGACTTCATGTGGTTTATTGTACCATTGATTCAAATATGGATTCCTAGTTTATATCTCATTTATGGTAGAGTTTACAAAGGGTGTTAAGTACACAGGTGATTTTGAGCACTAAATACCACCCTCAGACTGACGGATAGTCAGATTATATGATACAGGTTCTTGAGGACATACTGTGAGAATGCGTCTAAGATTTTGGCAGCTCTTGGGAAAAGCATATACCCCGGGTTGAGTTTTCCTACAATAAAAGTTATCAAGTGACTATAAAAATGGTATATTATGAGGATTTGAATAGTAGGCCATATCGATTTCCCCTGTCTTGGCTAGAGGCATGTGAGGTAGATTTACATAGAACATGTTTCATATATAAGACATTATAGTAGGTATGGTTGAACCGAATGTAGATGGATACTTCAAAATCTCGATATAAAGATTCTATCAGTTTCCATCGATGAGCTCTAGATTTTAAGTTCAAGGACAATGTCTTTTAAAATATCTCACTAATGTTGGGACACAAGAGGATCAAGAGAAAGGGTACTCTTTTACCATGATATGTTGGGCCATTAGAGATTTTAAATAGATTCAGAATGATATCCTATCACATATAGTTACCTCCAAGGTACTGAGTCATCCACATCATCATCTATCTATCTCATATGCACCCTTATCATTCAGACCAATCTCAAAATTTTCATCTTGAAGAGGTTTAATTAAAGGTAGATGCTTCTTTTGGGGATAATTCTATTCATATCATTAATAGGAGAACACAGTTTCTTCGAGGCCTATCTATTACTCTAGTATAGGTTCTATGAAAGCATGTCCATTTATAGGAGGAGACTTGGGAGAAGGTGGAAAACATACATTCTGAGTGGCTAGAGTTATTCTCAGGTGATTCATAACCACCATTATGAGGGAAATTCAAGAATGAATTTATTTAACTTGGGAAGATTACAAGGCTTGGTTTTAATTTTAAATGTATCATTATAACCTAATATGAATAATCTTGGAAGTAATAGGGGTATCAAGGGTGTCTTGGGATTGTTCTAAGGCCAAACCCCAAATTTTTTGGAAAGTTACGGCATTCCATATGGTTAGTAAAAATAGTGCAGGGCAGGCTGCACAAGTTGTCTAACTACATGAGGCCATGGTAGTGGGATGAACAAGCATGCACAGTTTATGGAAACTCTATAGAAAGTGGAACACAATCATGTGATGGCCTCTACAGTTTTCAACAGTGGGTGTCGCATGGTCAGTCCAACTATGTGAGTGAACCATACAGGGTTCCCCATAAGATAGTGAAGGGCACATGGTTGGCACCAGGTTTGGTCAACCATGTGGAAAAACCATACAGCTGAGTGTTTTTGGGTAAATGGACAATTTTACATTATTGTTTTTATAAATTTTAAACTAATTCTATTTCTTCCTCTGATGGAAAACCCTCACATCAAGAGATCTCCCTTAATCCAATTTCATAACATTTGATACTGTTATTTCGTCTAAACTAGAAATAAAATGAAATATTTGTCATTGGATTCACACTGATAATTAATACAATCCCCTAGGGCCCTTTTTCCATGGAAATGGATGTGATATTTAGATGAGAGCTAATATTCCAAAAATGTCAGGGTTTTCAACCATTATTTATGTTTCTTCTAATCTGGATTGAATTAGAAGCGGATACTAGATGAGGAATATACTAAAAACCTATGGTAGATGGTTTATACATCTCCCACATGGTTTAGTGATTTATAAATATAGTTTCCATTTTTCAACATGAAGTAATTTCTAAAGGTTCCTAAAACAATAATTGAAGGATTAAATTGAACATATTGGATGCTGTTAGGGATTACACTAGTTTTTGGGAGTTCATTGGTGGTGGTTTCCCCAATATAGGACACCCATGGGGTGTTCCTTTTTTTCCTATTGTTATAACACCCATGGGTTGTGTGTGTACTTTCCTAGTTAGAGGAAACCCATGATTAATTGAATTGAATTGAGATGAGATATTACGATATGGTTTTCCTATTTTTCTAAGTTATATATTATGTGAATTGTTTAACAGTTTAAAAGTGAATTTTTATATGAGTAGGAAAAATAATGGATTGTGAAATGTTATGAAATGTGAATTGATGAATATATGTGATGAATTGATAAGAAAATGGTTGACTCATGGGGTATAACTTGGATCCTAACTCAATAAAATCCCATATAAATTACTTCCATGTTTCTTGAGAGCGGTAGTGGCCACCTTGGATGAGATTTCTCCATGGGGATTGATTCTGTGGGATTACATATACTTTTATACCCCTTGGATATTTCTTGTTTGGGATCACATTGGATATGGTCTATTGATGTGCTCTTTGGACCCCATTCCAATTCTAACTGAGAATCCCTTCAGATTCTCATAGGACTTGATGAGGTTTCATTGGTTCTCTACACCTTGGATCTGTTCTAGTGAGGCCTAAAATTTCTAAATATTTGGCTTAGTCATGGTATATATAGAACTATTGGATATACAACGTGGCCATGGTTGATATGATATAGTTTATACAACAAGGTTATGGTGTATACAATATACGGGTTATACAGAATGGACATGGCTGTTTGACATACTGGATTTACCGCATGGACATGGTGTTTACTTATGTTTTATTTATAGATTCCATGTTATGGAAACTTTACCCCTGTTTTCCAAGGATCCTTATTTGGATAGGCAATTTCAGTTTAATTTTCTTACATATTATATAGGAATTTATTTCATTTCTTCTATACATATGATATACATCGCAGAATTATTAGCTTGTATTTCACAACCTGGACTTATTGTAGACACTGTTGGTTGTGGAATACTATGATTTTATCTCAAATCCTACCTCTTTTCAACTTTGGGTATCCGAGAAGACTATATGAATGCATGTAGGGATCATGGAGAACTCCCACAATTCAATGCTTGACTTTGTGCCATGCTTAGGAGCAAGGGAGAACATGACATAACTGAGGCTCGTGATGCTAGATAAAGATAGTTTTTATTCATATTTTTGGTATTTTGTTACTTGTATTGTACTAATTCATATATAACTATTTGGGATTCATTGTAAAGGAATGAAATGACATATCATTTTGTATATTCGATTACATATGGAATTATTTTATATATATGTGTGTGTCTTTTAGATGTTTATATCATGTTCATTTATTATAATACTTATGATATTGATCGGTATGATTACAACCACTATGTGACACTCTGATAAGGGGGCATAGTCCCCCCACAGACACACTCTAGGCCCTCACTTATATTAGACAACCTCTAGTGTTTCATGAGATTCAATTGAGGCCATGTGTCTAACATGGCTTAGGAAACTATTCAGTGGCATCCGAGTCTGGGATGTTACCAAGGATTTCAGGGGGATACATGGGAGAGGGAGTCTGATATGTGAGCATAGTGGACATAATTATTCACTGATACTCTAAAATGATGCTTAGATCCGCTCAATGATGAGCTGAAATATGGTGGATAGGTTGTAAGATTATTTATTTTTTAGGTATTTAATGATCTCAGTTATTCATTAAATGTTTCCTTTAATTGATTTTTCTTCATATTTAAATCTTTCTAGTCATTTTTCTTTTTGGAAGTCTAGTTATTTGAATAAACCCAAACATTGGTTTCTTGGAAACTTGAGAAGACTGGAGAGGATATACACAAATAAGCTTTTTTTTGGAAAAAATGACTTAATGTTTGGATACATATGCTTATTTATAGTAATGGAGTTTATTTATAAATGGGTAAAGTATTACCAAGGGTTCTTGGTAATTTGAGAAGCCTTAATGGGGTTTCGGGTTCTCATAAGGAAAATGGGATGAAAAACTGTCTATAGAATAGTTAAAATCCATGTAAGTATAATACATACCATATAATATTTTCCAAACACTTGTCATGAGAGGTTAGAGGTTTTGATATTATTCACAACACAATTAAAGTAAACTTAATTTAACTATATTACATATCATGTCTTATTTGATCAGAATAAATAATAATCCAAGGAGATGTATTTTTTTGGGGTATCCCTCTAAAAATGAATACATAAACTGAAATGGAATTGCAAGATTTTTAATTCCATAAAATTTAGTTTTAAATAGTTTTGTATGGTTGATTTTTTTTTCTAACCCATGTGAAGATTCCTCCTTTTTACCCATGGGACAATTTTTAGGTGATTATGGTGAACCTCTCTTGATTCCTGAAATCACGTTTGAGCAATCAATCAATGATAAGTGGGTTTGGTTATATTTTACATTCTATCCCTTATTATTTTGACCATTATGGATTAACTCTTTGACCATGGTAATTTTTGTATTTGATCCTTAAGGGTTTTAATCTTGGATTCTTCTTTGATCATCCACAACTTCTTCCTCAAGGGAATTTTCCATTGAACTCATTGTTGGATCATCAGTTAATGGTAGGGTGTTTAAACTGCAACCCTATGGTCTATTAATTTTCATGTATATGAAATAGTTATGATTATTACAATATAAAGTGTTCATAAATAAATCAGATTATAAATGACATAATTTCTTGTATACCGTTTTTATCTAATTGGTTGTTGATATGGATTATGGAAATCATTTAGGTGAGTGAAATCTTGATTTAAAAGAACTGTTAATTGATTACTTATGATTTCAATATGAAATATGATTTTGGTGTTGGATTATTGTAAATTAACCTTGGAAAATGGATTATTTGATTAATTGAAATAATGGATAAATTGGACGATAAATGGTCATTAGAAGAATTAACAATTAGGACTTATGTGGTAAAATTGTGTTGTGATTAATGTTGTGTTATGAACTTGTGATACATTATGTATTGATTATATATTAGATTTTGACCCTAGAACCTATTTTAATTCCTATATATCAGGTTTTGACCATGGAACATGCTATAATGATTATATATCAGGTTTTGACCCTAGAACATGCTTTAATGATTATATATTCAGTTCTGACCCTAAAACATACATTAATTCTTATATATTGGGTTCTAACCCTAGAGCCTGCTCTAATTCTTATATACAAGGATTTCCCTAACACATGCTTATATTTTCTAATAGTGGGCTTGGACCAATGATTTGTTATAACATTGATATATGGGTGTAGTTGGTATGGTTGAGATACATGCTCAGATACATTCTATCATGGCTCTGAGATAGGATATGTTCTACCATGGTTATATGGTTATGGTTGGCATAGTTGTGGGAAAATATAATAGATATTTAAAAATGGTACCGATGAAGGTTGATGTTGTATTAATTAAAATTTTTAATTAATTAACAGATTTTTTTATTTCTTTAGTTCATACACTTCTCATCACACTAGTTTGTTTAGACACGGTGGGGTAGACCTTCTTTGTTATACTCACACCCTATTCAATATTTTGTCTGGTACCTAAGATGATTTTGTATATATAGGGTTAGACCAGTGTAAATGACCTTTTTGTTGACTGTGTCTTGATTTATGGGATATATTTTTCAGATGGTAACAACATGGGGTTTGAGATCGTGGATTTTGAGTCATTATTTGAGTATAATAATTTTAAAATATTATTACTTCTAGAATGAAATGTAGTTATATTCTAGTATTACATTACATTATTCTTGTATTATTTATGGTATTATTCAATTTAATTTTATAGTTGGTTTCTACTGTATTGTATTGTTTCCATTATTTTCTATACTATTATGTCTATATTATCTTTTCTATTATATTGTAACTCTACACTAAGGGGTATAGTCACCCACTATTTTCAGAACACCATTATTACTATTCTCCAGCCTCTAGTGTATAGGGAGGAGTGGTTGAGGTCTCATAACCAACCGTTTCTGGCCATGTGAGAGAGTACTGAATTGGGGGATGTTACAAATATTATAAATATTTTATTTTCTATTATTCTAAAATAATAAAGTACAATATTTAAAAACTAAACATATATCATTTTTAAATTTTACTTCTATTCCATAATTACATAATGAAGATATTATAATTAAATTATATTATAAAACTTCAACATATAAAAAATTAAATATATAGGCAGAATTTTAAATACTAGCTTTAACAAAACCTTTTACATTTTATTTGGAATTATCTCCAAATGTAATAGTGCCTCCATCACATGTGTTTTTGTGGTAAAATATAATGGCTCTATGATCATTTTTCTAGAGCATCCACTATACATATACCATATTTCATTCTTGAGACATCTAAGGAATTTTTCTTAAAAAATGAATTACTTGAAAATTTTGGTACCCATGATACATAAGGTCTGATGGGATTAGTAATACAATTTTTAGGTACCAATTCCGAATTTAAAAAAGTATAGTATTGAACTATAGATAACAAGGATTCAGAAATATGAGTTTTTATAAATACCAAGGTCTGTTTAAATCTAAGAGAACAATCATTTACATAGTAAACATTCATGAAACATTTAAAATAATTAAGAGTATAATTACCCCAATTTTTACTTTTAAGAAAATGGGTTTTAAACATTTAATGTAATATTTTATCATATCCAAAACCAAATTTATTTTTATTTAGTTTATTTAAATATATAATCTTATGATATTTTTCACAAACATGAATAAAAGAAGATAATTTTTTTAAGACTCAAATTATATATTCAAATTTTCATTCAAATATTCCGTAGATTTCAAATTTTCATAAACTATAGAATAAAGAGTAGAAGTAGTATTCCTTAATTTTTCATTTCTTATAAAATAAATTTATTTCTAGAAAAAAAAATTTCATTATTTTCCATAATATTATTATATAAATCAGTATCATTGAAAATAAATTTTCATAATAATTAATTTTTTTAATTTAATTTAGAAACATTTGTGTTTTTAGAATCCCATTAAAAATCAAAACTACTAGAATAAAATCCATAATCACTAACCTTATCCAGAGAATTTAAGAAGCACAAGTTAGAAGATTACTTATCATTTTTAAAATATTCACTAGAATTTGATTCTTCTGTACAAATCCAACTAGTGGCCAATGTAGTTTTATCCTTTTTTTATTTTTCCTTATTCTTTACTTTAGGATTGTCATGATTGATATGAAATTTTTTTCTACACACATAAAAAAGTTATATCGGATGAATTGTAAGGCTTGACACCTTTTTTAATCCCCTATATTTTTATTTTTGAGGGTTTCTTCTAAAAAGGATATTGAATCCCTTATTATTAATTTTTTTATAAACACACATCACAATCTAATACCTATCTTATTTTTCACTATCTTGTAGATAATAATCAGATTAGTCTATATAAAAAACATTCACATATTTAAAATCCACACCTTTTTTTGTTTTCTCTTCATAATCTATGTTATTCTATTCCAGTTCACACTGAAGAAGTGATCCAATCAATTCATCCATGGTCTACTATTTACAGTTTTTAATTTAATAAATGGTGATCTTATTTGCATCAAATTTATTTATTAATTATCATTTGACTTGTTCAACAAGTAGTGGGATTTCCAAATCTTTTCTATGTGAATTTATTCCATTCAAAATGCTTGTGAATATGTGGAACATTTTATTTAGAGTATCGTATTCACCCATCTTGATGTCTTGGTACTCTACTCAAAGAATTCCAAACTTGGTTGAAATTAATATTTCATATCCATAGTGGTTGAATTATAGAATCCTCCAAATCTAGTGAGTTGTGTTACAAGAAGATACATGACTAAAAAAACTTTTATTCATAGAAAAATATAAGTTATTAAAATTATTTTCTTTAAAATATATAGATTTTCATAATATACCTTATGTGTATCTGGGTCAGCTTTTGGAAGAGTGTAATATTATGAAATGATATACCAGTGTTATACATTGAATTTCTTGAGGTATTATTTGATTCAAGATCACTAGTATCCATAATTATTTCTATCATAGTGTGGTGTACGACAACCCTACTCTTTATTAAACATCAATTCATGATTGATTATATAAATTACACATCAAAGAACATAGATAATCAAGAATTATAGTGTATTAGAGAATTTTTTACATTACATAACAATTTAAAATATTAAATACCTGATATTTATTGAAAACATCCTTAACATGCTCATATTACTACTTCATACTTAAAATTTCATGGGATAACCTGGGGACATACATAAGAAAGGGGTGAGCTATAAATCCCAGTATGAGAATAAACATGGAATAACATAAAGATTGAAATACATTTTAGACAATATAAAATTAAATTTCACTATAAAAGGGTGAGAAAATTGATTAGGATCTATGAGGAATGATAATGTGTGATAACATAAATACCACAAAGAAATATTGCAACAACTTTAAACATGTCATCATAAACATAGTTAAAGGATTACTGCAAAGATATCATGGTGGAAAATTCCCATTATGGATTAGGTTTAATACCTAATCCATTTAATGGTGTATCCCGAGACTAAAACATTACCCAATGTAATGTGGCACTATATAATTCCGGGCGCACACACTACTTTCATTTAATTCACATACATAAGTGTGCCACATAGATTATACAATATGGAATCATTTATCATAATATTTTATTAACTAAATTAAAAGTATTGAATAAATTGATGTAGTTAACTAAAAAAATAATTATAATTTTGTAAAGTCAAACCCTATCGATAGGAAATTGGTATAGGTATTCACTACGCAATTTTTAGGTATGGAAAATAGTGGTGAAATTTTGGCAGTATAAAAACATTACATAAAGATTCAAAAAATGGCTTGATGAGAGAAAAGGGGGTATCACATCTCTTTTACATAATATTTATAGTAACATGGACATGGAAATACATATACCCACATTAGTAATTGGAAATATAATACATAAGATAATGAAGAATCATGGATAAATATGAGAAACATAAGATAACTTACTAAATTTCGATATGGTAATAGATGTACAAAAAGGTTTATGGGAGGGATTAATGAGAGTGAATGATGTATTTAATATCATTGAAATAAAGAGGGTTGTAGGAGGGATTTTGAATAGTATAACCCAAACATAAACAAATGGAATTTATGGTGAATAAGATGAAATAGATTATTGAATAAAAATGTAGAGTGGGAGATCCCTTACATTGAGAGTGAGATTCCAAAAAGTGTGGGATGAGATTGTAGAAACATTGGGGGCACCTTGGGAGGATTATAGATTGGTTAGGGAAGATTATGTACATTATATAATGTTTTTGAGTGAAGATAATGGGGATATTTGATGGGTTTATATAGGAAAATAGAGGAGATATCTTTATTAATTTCCAAACATAGGTTTCAGAAATTGTATAAAAAATAACCAAAACCAAAACCCTTACCATGTTTTCCCACGGTTTCCACCAATGTGGGGTGGTAATAATTATTTTATAAGGAAAAGGTCTGAATTTATTAAATAATAGCCTTTTTTATTTGGAATATAGTCATATTCTTAAATATATTCTTTCATAACCTCAAAATATATTTTATGTTTTGGAGGATTCATAAATTATTTATAAAATTAATCAGAAAAAATAAAATTGAATTATTTTAAGGGGAAACATAAATTTAGTCATGTATACCATTTATATTTTTTATTACATCATTTTCATGTCAATATGATGTCATAATATGAACTATATATTTATTCCATATAAAAAATTTACCTGGAAATTTGACTGTTTGAGAAAATTATGAAAAATTCACCATTGGATAATTTTGATATTTTGATTCCAAAAATAATACATATTTTATCCAAATAATTTCCTAATTTTTTTAATTTTTACTATTAAAAATAATAATTCATATTTATTGATAAATGTCGTGTTTTTTATAATAATAGTTTTCGAACTCTTATAAAATTTATATTTGATTTCATAATTATTAGATGATAATTTATATTTAATAAAAGTTATTTAATAATAATATTTTATTAAAATATTATTTATTTTAAAAATACATTAATTCATCAAAATAAATCTCTTAATTGAAGTAAAATATTATACATGTAACACCCCAAGCTTCCACGGTATGTTTCCCATTGAGTAATGCAATAGCGTGTGTTGTACGCAACTTCGAGTTCTAACACACACCACAACCAATCAAACCAGCCGTTATGAATAGTAATACCCAATTTTTGAAATTTTATAAATTTCATCTCTCAAAATTGACTTCATTTTTGGATTCGGAATATCAAAATTAGCCTAGGGTAAAATTTTGAAACTTTTCGGATAACATTTATATTTTGATGAATAGTGAAAATTACTAAATTTTAATTAAAAACAACCTTTTTAATCAAAATAATTAATAGTGATAAATTATGAATTTGAGTGGTTTTAAAGTATATTTAGAATATATTTTTACCATTTAATACAATGTTGGTCATTGGACATAATTTCACAATTAAACCGAACATGAACAAGTGTCAATCTTTTGATAGTTATTATCTCTTAAAAACACTCTTTTTATTTTAACAACATGAAATAATTTTAAATTAATTTATGCCACTTCTGTGTTTTTAATTAGAAAAATGGATTCCATATTTGGTATTAGGATGTAAAAATTGTGTAAATAGGTAAATTTTATTTTTAGACATTTTCAATAATTACTTCGGTAAATATTTTATTTACCATGGTTAAACGGTAAATCCGGTAAATAAGGGTTAAAAATAATTTTATTATAATAATAAATTACCCTAAAACGTGCCCTAACATTATTGGTGGATACATTTCTGACCATGTGCATCTTTGGGTCAATATTTATCACCCCATGGAGCCACTTGTAGGTGATAGGGACACTTTATTTTAATTAAGATAAAGTAAATACAAAAATGACAAAAGCTTAAATCTTTTAGAAAAACTATTTTCACATAGGGTTATATATGTTATATTTTCGATTATAAAAATTAATTACAATTCTAAAAATATTTCATACAAAATGATATTTTATTTATAATTTTTAGACAGTGAAAAAGTAAAAATATATACGACACAGTAATGATGGAGTATTTTCCTTATTAATGAATGAATCAAACAATTGGTATTATAAATGTTAAAATAAATATATTTTGAAAGTTTTGATGATATAAATGAATTTTATTGGTTAATATGACATTTTAGGATTTCTGAAATGAATTTGGTTTTAATTAATAAAGTTGTTAAGACTTTAACAAAAATCAATTATTGAGTAGTGTCAAAATTGACATAAATGAGTTTTTAAAACAAATATTATATTACTAATTGATATTCTATTCCTAAAAACCTAAGGTTCGGAAAAAGGACATATATAATTATTTTTTTATCATTAATGGACCACTTGGTGGTCTCTTGGATGTATATAGTAAGTTTATTAACTATATAATATAAAAATACAAAGTGACATGGTAAGTGTCAAACAAATTAACAAAGAGTCAAAACTAAAATATAAGGTCAATATAATGAACAAAACCTGTCTAAATTCTATTTGTTGAGTGGTTTTCGACCCATCCCCACCTTAACCTTCAAATAATCTACTTTGGAGCCATTAGAAACCGAATATGAATTTATTATAAAATAATATTTATAGCTTTTCCAAAGGTGCCCCTCACCCCTCTTATAAAAGGGAACTCCCCATTCTCACTAAATCACACATTCAAAGACTTTTGTCTCGGCCAACCCCTACCCAAAAACACTCTCAAAATCCCTCACTTAATACCAAAGGCCTTAGTTTGATCAGAATTCCAACCTATAGAGCCCTTTTGATCAAATCAAAAGGAAGTACCCGAAGAAGAGGTAATGTTTTCACCACCCTTTTTCAAGTTCCTTTCTTCTTCAAATTCTTCTTTCTTTGTTATTCCCATTATAAAATAATAAATCCAGTATCTCATATATACTGTGATATTATTATAAATATGGTATAACCATATTCATTATTCTATCCATCCTTTGAATGACATTTCACCATACGTGCGTAAGTACGACTTACCGTCTCCATGCCGTGGTGTATTTGTTATTCAATATATTATTATTTGTATGGGTATAATAATGATGTGTAATTCATATAAATAATAAATATAACATGATAATTATTTCTTATATTTGATATACCATCCAATTATATATTATTTTAATATCAAAAGAATGATATTGTCGCTCGTGCGTACGTACGGACTACCGTCTCCACGAACGCGATGAGATTCATTCCCCATCATATCCATTCAAGACTAATTATGATTTAATGATTAAAGATAAATTTTAAGGAATTGATATCATTCTGGATATGAATAATATACAACCTATCCATTAAAAACATGACTTATGTAACAAAATATATAAAAGAAAATGAGTAAGTTAACACCCGAAACAACGATAATACTAATATATTTTTAACAAATCAATGTTAAAAGATCATATATGATATCATATTAATGTATATGATTATTTTATAATTTAATAACAATTATTTCACCATTATACAAGAGTTTCACCAACCCTTAACCAAGGAAATGTACAAGGTAAGGGTTTATTTCACAATCTCTTCATTATCCGAGCTTGTTTATACGTAATAATCTACTGGGACTTATTTATCATCCACATCCATGTTTCTTAAAAATGTATTTCAAATTTTTTTGATATTTAATAGAATATGTGTTAAAGTCATTTATACCCTTTTTTGACTTTTTATAAGTGTTTTATAAAGGAATCTTTCCCTTGTTTTCCAAACAAGGTCCCATTTAACCTTTTCGACAGAATTAATGTAAGAATGTTTTTTAACTTATACAGCGGGTGCGGCTATTTTACGCTGTTATAAAATTTTCGAAGATTCCCTTACAGGCTTATAAGAATATTTTCAAAGTAAATGTTTTATTTAATAATTATGGTACTTTTAAATGATTTCAAAAAAAGAGATATTTCTCTCAAATAGTTTTTATTTCATCTATGTCAGCATCCTTTGATGGATTTCAAGCTTATTTGAAGTTTATTTACTATGATACAAAACTTCCATATTGTATTGATGGTTTGGTGATATGTTCGACCATGGATGTGTTATTTTTATACCATTAATCTTTTATGAAGAAAGTATTGACATTTCATATGCTAGTTTTAATACGAATGTTTATGTTATGTTTAAACCTATTCATATGAGGAATGCATTGGACTTAATAAGTGACGGGCGGATTCCGCTATAGCTCCTCGATGCATCGGTAGGTCTCATGAGACAAACTAGTGTCCTGAAACAAGGCCTTGACAAAATCTTATTTGAAGTCTTGGCACGAGGCCTTGGCTATGTGGTTACGATAGTATGGAATTATGCATTCCGTCATTATGAAAGTGGTTATTGATATTGCATGTAATTATTTGGTTAGTAGAATATCCATGTGAATAAGTAAATGGAATTATTTCATTTTATTTCTACCATATTATGTTGAATTTTATATTTAAAAGGCCTTTGTTTTAGTATACAATGCCTTAAATGTTTATTCTTATTTATGAATGTTTATGCTATATTGTTATCCTTACTGGAAATTTGAGCTCACCCCTTTGAATGTTTTATTTTTTCCCAAGATGTGAAGAAGTAATTTATTAATGACCTACTGGGATAGTATGTGGGGATATGAGTGTGGACTATGGAGACTATGTTGGTGTAGTTTCCATTTTATGATGTAATGTAAACTTTATTAATGTATCTAGTTATTTCAAGGCCACTAAACTAATCAGTCATTCATGACTTGATCTTTCTTGTGATCATGCCAATGTTATGTAATAATGCACCGAATCTGGGTATCTAGGGTCGGGGCGTTACAGTTGGTATCAGAGGAAGTTTAGTACAAACATTTGAAGCTAGATTTAGATAAACTCTGATTAGAGCACATAGATTTAAGATGGACTTTGAGGATTAGTAAAGAAGAACATCCTAAAATTTTGGTATTGTAGAGATTTTGTGATTTTTTCGAGCAATACATCCCTGTCTGGATACAAGCAAGTAGAGGCGGATCTGGCACAAATGTACCTAGGGGTAAAACTTGAAAACACAGCTTTGAGATAGACTCGAATGGGAACTGGTGAACGACAATGGGCCTTGCTACACTCTTGGTTACAACACTCCCGGGGGATATGCCTAGGATAACTCTCATTTTCGTTACAAATCATTATGAATGGTTTATGAGTATATACGTCCTAAAATAAAACATTTTTATGATTATGGATTATATCCATAAATAGTTCAATTTATGTTAAGTGTTTTATAAATATGGAATTATGTATTTTGATTCATAAACTAATCTACTTTATGCCATTGTTTAGAAATGGCACCTAGTGGAAGAAATGGAAACCATATCAATACACACACTCCATGTAGGGATTACCCTCCAGCTCAAGATAATTATATTGGAGCTGGTGATGCAACTGGTGCTGATCAACTAATCACTATAGTGGTACAACTCACTCAGGTTATGAATAATAACCTTACCCATATGGAGCACCCTGATCCACATCATGGATGATCAATGTTAGATCTCTTAATGAGGCAGAAACCACCAACATTCAATGGGATTACAAATCCATTAGAAGCTGAGCAATGGATAAATTCCCTAGAGAAAATATTTCAGGCTTTGGGGAGTAGTGAAAGGGAAAAAGTTATCATGGAAGTTTACCGCCTCACCGGAGAAGCTGATCAATGGTGGTCATTGATTAAAAACATGAAGGAAGATTATGAAGTATCAAATATGGAATGGAGGGAGTTCAAAGATCTGTTTTTAGAAAATTACTTTCGTCGTGACCATTGAGCAGATATGGAAAGACATTTTTTGAGTCTGAGACAAAAGGAGGATGAGAATGTCGCAAAGTATGAGGCTAACTTTACGAGGTTAGAAAGGTATGATGGAGATTATATACGTAACCCAAGAAGTAAGATTGATCGTTTCTTTGATGGGTTAAAACCATCTCTCCATCGATCATTTGTCTCAAAATCCTTCTCGTCGTATGAAGACATTGTCTCATGTGCTATCAAGACAGAAAAAGAATTCTCTAAGTTTTATGACTTTAAAGAAAAGAAAGAGAAGAAGAGATCTGCTGATCAATCTGGGAATGGAAATAAGGGGAAGCAGGGAAAGGTTGAATATCCATCCTGTGGTAAATGTGGGAAGAAAAACCCTGGTACTTGCTTAAAAAAACGGGAATCTGTTACAAGTGTGGTGAAAAAGCCCACCAAGCTCATGATTGCAAGGGGAAGAAGGAAGCTACTGATATGCAATGCTACAATTGCAAGGAGATGGGACATTATGCAAATGAATGTCCTAAGCGTCAGGAGAACTTACCTCAGAAAAGGCCAAGGGATCAAGGCCAAGCTTATGCTATCACTACTGCTGAGGTAGAAGCTCCAAAAGACGCGGTGGCAGGTAATTTATTGGTTTCCTCAAGTTTAGAAAATGCATTATTTGATTCTAGATCATCACATTGTTTCATATCTTCCAAGTTTTCTAATAAAATTAGAAAATAGAAATTTTGTTTAATAAGGGAGTGATCAGTTAAAACACCTAAGAGAAGTATCATTGCAAGAATGTTTTGTGAATCAGTCCCCATTTGAGCACATAAATATTCTTTGTCAGCTGATATCATCGTTATACCTATGATTGAGTTTGATATAATACTCAGTATGGATTGGCTTTCAGACTGTGATGTGAAGATTGATTGTAAGAAGAAGGAGGTTACGATTTTTTATGATGATGATAAGGAACACCTTATCTTTAGAGAAGAATCGTCACCACCTAATTCTTATCTAGATCCACCACCAGTAGCTCAACTAAATTCAATTATTGGTGAGGAAGAGAATGAAATGATTGTGGGTGAGGAAAGGAATGTTCATATAGAGGATGTACATGTTATGAAAGAATATGTAGATGTGTTTCCGGAAGATTTACCTGGACATCCTCCAGAACGAGAAGTTGAGTTTTCCATTGATTTAATTCATGGAACAAGGCCTATATCGAAGACCCCTTATAGAATGGACACTATGGAATTAGTTTAACTAGAGAAAAAAACCAGAGTAATTGACAAATGAGGGATTTATTTTCCCTAGTGTTTCTCCATGGGGATCCCCTGTTCTTTTTGTTAAAAAGAAAGATGGATCTATGAGTTTATGTATCGACTACAAGGAGATCAATGCTATAACAATAAAGAAAAAGTATCCCCTACCTTGCATTGATGATTAATTTGACCAACTACATGGAGCTCAATACTTTTCAAAGTTTGACCTTTGGTCTGGATACCATTAGTTGCGTGTGAAGAAGGAAGACATTCCGAAGTCAGCATTTCGAACCAGGTATGGGAATTATGAGTTTTGCAGTAATACCTTTTGGGCTGACTAATGCACCCTCTGTATTCATGGATCTAATGAATAATGTTTTCAAGGAATATCTAGATGAATTTGTGGTGGTATTTATTGATGATATCTTGGTATACTCCAAAAGATATGAAGATCATGAAAATCACTTGCGCATTATCCTGAAGACTCTGAGAAGACATGAATTATATGGGATGTTTAGCAAGTGTGAATTCTGGATTCAGGAGATTTCTTTTCTTGGCCATATTATCTCTAAAGATGGAATCTATGTTGATCCTTCTAAGACCAAGGCAATCCAATAATGGCCTGCACCGAATAGTATAATTGAGGTACGTAGTTTTATTGGTTTAGAAGGTTATTATTGACGTTTCATCCAGAATTTCTCCCGATTGGATAACCCATTAACCAAGCTCACACGTAAGGGGGTTAAATTTGTTTGGAAAAAAGAGTGTGAAGAATTTTTTTGAAGAACTGAAGAGAAGATTATTCAATGCTCCTATATTGACTCTACCATCGGGGAATGATGGGTTCGTTACTTATAGTGATGCGTCGAAGAAAGGACTTGGTTGTGTCCTTATACAGAATGACATGGTTATTTCCTATGCATCACGACAGTTGAAAATTCATTAGAAAAACTATCTTACTCATGATCTTGAGTTAGTAGCTGTGATATTTTCTTTTAAGATATGGAGGCACTACCTCTATGGTGAAAAATGTGAGATTTATACTGATCACAAGAGTTTGAAATATATTTTCTCACAAAAATAACTCAACATGAGGCAAAGGCGATGGCTTGAACTACTCAAGGATTATGATTTCATGATACACTACCACCCGGGGAAGAAAAATAAGGTGGAAAATGCTTTGAGTAGAAAAGATCATGGAGTTTTGAACATGATGAGAATTGAAAGGGATCCTATTTTTATGGATCTAGTAAAGTTGGATATGGGAATCACCATGGAAGGTGAAACATCAATGCTTTTTCAAATGGTTTCCAAACCATCTTTACTAGAGAGTATAAAGAGTTCTCAGACCGATGATGAAGAGTTTCAGAATAATATTAATGTTGTGAATGATGGGAGATTGAGAGACTTTGTGTATGAATAAGGAACTTTAAAATTTGGGAAGAGACTTTGTGTTCCCAATATACCTGATCTAAAAACGGAATTTTTGGATGATGCTCATAGTTACAATTTCTCTATACAGTCTGGGAGCACCAAAATGTATAGAGATTTGAAGGAACATTTTTGGTGGGACAACATGACGAGGGTGATTGCTAATTTTGTGCCAAGATGTATGGTTTGTCAATAAGTGAAAGATGGAAGGAAACAACCTTCTAGTGTATTGGGACCTCTTCCTATACCTGAGTGGACATGGGACAATATTACGATGGACTTTGTTATGGGGCTACCAAAGACTCTTAGAAAGAACGATGCAATATGGGACATTGTTGATCGTCTTACCAAGTCAGCACATTTTCTTGCTATAAGGGAAGATTAACCACTTGAACTGCTAGCAATACTATATATTAATGAAGTTGTGAGACTTCATGGATTACCCCTATCGATTGTTTCTAATCGTGATCCCCATTTTACTTCACGATTCTGGAAAAGTATTCAGAAATCCTTGGATACTGAACATCATTTGAGCACTGCCAACCACCCTCAAATAGATGGACAATCAGAACAGACTATTCAAACCTTAGAAGACATGTTGAGATCATGATCACTTGACTTTCAGGGTATGTAGGATCAATATTTACCTCTGGTAGAATTTTAATATAACAATACCTTCCATTCAAGTATTCAGATGGCACCATATGAAGCGTTATACAGAAAGAGATGTTGTAAACCAACCTATTGGGATGACGTTGGTGAAAGAAAACTTGTAGGCCCAGAACTGGTGGAGGAAACGATGGAAAAGGTGAAGGTAATCCAAAACCATATCAAATATGTTCAAAGTAGGCAGAAGAGCTATGCCGATAATCAAAGGAAGGATTTGGAATTTCAAGTCAGTGATCATGTTTTCCTGAAGGTATCTCCATGGAAGGGAGTTATACATTTTGGTAAGAAGTGTAAATTGATTCCCAGGTACATCAGACCTTTCGAAATTCTAGAACGAATTGGGGCTGTAGCTTACCGTTTGGCAATGCCGCCAAGTCTCTCCAATGTTCATGATTTGTTCCACATATCACTGTTGAGGGAATACATTCCTGACCCAACGCATGTACTCACCTATGAGGAATTAGAACTGGAACATGATATGTTATCTTGCAAAGAGCCCATCAGGATTCTTGATACGAGAGAACAAGTACTGAGAAACCGAATGACTTGTCTGGTAAAAGATTTGTGGAGAAACCATAAGATGGAAGAGGCAATGTGGGAACCCGAGGAACTTATGTTGAAGAACCACCCGAGTCTTTTTATACAATAATATTCTAGAAATTTTGAGGTTGAAATTATTTTAAGGAGGGTATAATGTAACACCCCAAGCTTCCACAATACGTTTCCCTTTGAGTAATGCAATAGCGTGTGTTGTATGCAACTTTGAGTTCTAACACATACCACAACCAATCAAACTAGCCGTTATGAATAGTAATACCCTATTTTTAAAATTTTATAAATTTCATATCTCAAAATTGACTTTATTTTTGGATTCGAAATATCGAAATTAGCCTAGGGTAAAATTTTAAAACTTTTCAGATAACATTTATATTTTGATAAATAGTGAAAATTACTAAATTTTAATAAAAAACAACTTTTTTAATAAAAATAATTAATAGTGATAAATTATGAATTTGATTGGTTTAAAAGTATATTTATAATATATTTTTACCATTTAATACAATTTTTGTCATTGGAAATAATTTCACAATTAAATCGGACATGAACAAGTGTCAATCTTTTGATAGTTATTATCTCTTAAAAACAAGCTTTTTGTTTTAACAGCAGGAATTAATTTTAAATTAATTTCTGCCACTTATATGTTTTTAATTTGTAAAAATGGATTCCATATTTGGAATCAGTATGTCCAAATTGTGTAAATATGTAACTTTTATTTTTCGACATTTTGAATAATTACTTCGGTAAATATTTTATTTACCATGGTTAAAGGGTAAATCCGGTAAATAAGGGTTAAAAAATAATATTATAATAATCATAAATTACCCTAAAACATGTCCTAACATTATTGGTAGATAATTTCCGACCATGGGCATCTTTGGGATGATTTTTGGGACCCCATGGAGCAAGTTTTAGGTGATAGGGACACTTTATTTTAATTAAGATAAAGTAAATACAAAAATGAAATAAGCTTATATATTTTAGAAAAACAATTTTTACATAGGGTTATATATGTTATATTTTCGATTATAAATATTAATTATAAAGATAAAAATATTTCCTACATAATGATATTTTATTTATAATTTTTAGACATTTAAAAAGTCAAAATATATATGACACAATAATGATGCAGTATTTTCCTTATTAATGAATGAATCAAATAATTGGTATTATAAATGTTAAAATAAATATAAATATAAATTTTTGATGACATAAAATAAATTTATTGGTTAATATGACATGTTAGGATTGCTTAAATTAATTGTTTTCGAATTAATAAAGTTTTTATGACCTTAACAAAAATCAATTATTGAGTAGTGTCAAAATTGACATAAATGAGTTTTTAAAACAAATATTATATTATTAATTTATATTATATTCCTAAAAACCTAAGGGTAGACAAAATGACTTATATCATTATTGGTTCATCATTAATGGACCACTTGGGGGTCTCTTGGATGTATATAGTAAGTTTATTAACTATATAATATAAAAATACAAAGTGACATGGTAAGTGTCAAACTAATTAACCAAGAGTTAAGACTAAAAGATAAGGTTAATATAATGAACCAAACCTGTCTAAATTATATTTGATGATTTTTTTTCAACCCATAACCACCTTAACCTTTAAATAATCCACTTTTGAGCCATTAGAAACCGAATATGAATTTATTATAAAATAATATTTCTATCTTTTCCAAAGGTGCCCCTCACCCCTCTTATAAAAGGGCACTTCCCCTTCTCACTAAATCACACATTCAAAGCCTTTTGGCTTGGCCAAAACCAGCTCAAATACTCTCTTAACTTCCCTCAATTAATCCTAGAGGCCTTAGTTTGATCAGAAAGCCAACCTAAGGATCCATTTTATCAAATCAAATGCAAGAACCCGAAGAAGAGGTAATGTTTTCACCACCCTTTTTCAAGTTCCTTTTTTCTTCAACTTCTTATTTATTTGTTATTCCAATTATAAAATAATAAATTCAGTATATCCTATACAATTTGATATTATTATAAATATGGTACAAATATATTCAGTATTCTATCCATCCTTTGAATGACATGTCACCATACGTGCGTACGTACGGCTTACCGTCTCCACGTCGTGGTGTATTTGTTATTCAATATATTATTATTTGGATGGGTATAATAATGATGTGTAATTAATATAAATAATAAATATAACATGATAATTATTCTGTATATATTATATAACATCCAATTATATATTAATTTAATATCAAAATAATGATATTGTCGCTCGTGCGTACGTACAAACTACTGTCTCCATGAACGCGATGAGATTCATTCCACATCGTATCCATTCAAGACTAATTCTCATTTAATGATTAAAAATAATGTTTAAGGACTTGATATAATTATTGATATGAATAATATACAACCTATCCATGACAAACACAACTTATGGAAAAAAACATATAAAATAAAATGAGTAAGTTAACAACCGAAACAACGATAATACTAAGATATTATTAACAAATCAATGTTAAAAGATCATATATGATATAATATTAATATATATGATTCTTGTATAATTTAATAAAAATTATTTCACCATTATACAGGAGTTTAACCTACCCTAAACCAAGGAAAAGTACAAGGTAAGGGTTTATTTCGCAATCTATTCATTATCCGAGGTTGTTTATACGTAATAATCTACTAAGACTTCTTTATCATCCACATCCATGTTTCTTAAAAATGTATTTCAAAACATTTTTAATATTTACTAGAATATGGTTTAACATCATTTATAACATTTTATGACTTTTTATAAGATGTTTATAATGGAATATTTCTGTCATTTTCCAAACAAGGTCCCTTTTAACCCTTTTGACAAAATTAAGGTAAGAATGGTTTTTTAACATATACGGTGGGTGCGGCTATTTTCCACCATTATAAAATTTTTAAAGATTCCCTTAAAAGATTATAAGAATATTTTAAAAGTAAATGTGTTATTTAATAATTATAGTACTTTTAAATAATTTCAAAAAAAGCGATATTTCTATCAAATAGTTTTTATTTCATCTATGTCAAAATCCTTTGATAGATTTTAAGCTTATTTGAAGTTTATTTATTATAATACAAAACATCCATATTGTATTGATGGTTTTGTGATATGTTTTACTGTGGATGTGCTATTTTTATACCATTCATGGTTTATAAAGAAATTATTGACATTTCATATGCTAGTTTTAATATGAAGGTTTATATTATGTTTAAACCTGCTCATATGAGGAATGCATTGGACTTAATAAGTGACGGGTGGAGCCCTCTATAGATCCTCGATGCATCGGTAGGTCTTGTGAGAAAAACTGGTGTCCTGTCACAAGGCTTTGACAAAATCTTATTTGTAGTCTTGGCACGAGGCCTTGGCTATGTGGTTTTTATAGTCTGGCATTATTCATTCCATCATTATGAAAGTGGTTATTGATATTGCATGTGATTATTAGGTTAGTAGAATATCCATGTGAATAAGTAAATGGAATTATTTCATTTTATTTCTGCCATATTATGTTGAAGTTAAAGTTTAAAAGGCTTTTTTTAGTTATACATTGCCTTAAATATTTATTCTTATTTATGAAAGTTTCCGCTATATTGTTATCCTCACTGGGCATTTGAGTTCACCCCTTTCAATGTTTTATTTTTTTCCCAAGATGTGAAGAAGTAATTTATGAATGACCTGCTGGGATAGTATGTGGGGATACGAGTGTGGACTATGGAGACTATGTTGTTGTAGTTTTCCTTTTATGATATAATGTAAATTTTATTAATGTATCTAGTTATTACAAGGCTACTAAACTAATCGGTATTTCAAGACTTGATATTTCTTTTGATCATGCCAATGTTATGTAATAATTCACCAACTCTGGGTATCTAGGGTCGGGGCGTTACAATACAAAAATACAATTTGTGTTTAAACATATCAGAATGAGAATTATTTATAAATTAGAAACAATAAGAAGTACATGTAAGAATTATTATATTGAAAATATAATATAAATAATCTTATTATTTATTTCTTGATAACTATCCCTTTATTACACTATAAAATGACCCAATTGTATGTTGTGTGATGACGATACTTTCATGGGTTGGTTCAACATACATGGTTTGGTCCGTGATCTTGATGAGATAGAAATTCTCCCATAAATGGTTTATCTCATACTTAAGTTGTTGGATATCAGATTGGGATTGGTCAATGGTAAATAACAGTTATATTGTCTCCCTTGTATGCTCTAATAAATAGACTTTATAGGGTATGATCCTACTAGTTGAGGACATCACTTCCTTTGTTTGTGTCAATCGGATTTTTCAGAACCCTATATTTATACTAATCATATGATCACTATTAAATGAATATTTTATCATTGGTTAAAAGGATTAACCATATTTTAAATTTGATATTATATAATAAAACCAAGGAAGTGTATACATTTTTTATAACCATAATACATAAGGATGGAATTCTTATTTTAATGATAAAAAATTCATGATTCTTATGTTATTAATGTGTTTTAATTTTTTGGGTAGAATATTATAATATAAGAAATATTGGAAATTTTTTGGTTATGCGTGAAAAAAAACACCATTAACAAAGATTCCCCACTAAACATGAGTCACTGCTAGATATGACGCACCATTGAAGTGGAAAATTGGCTATGTATTGGAATCACCAACTGTCAACAATGTATCACCACTAGAATAGATTTTTGGAAAAGTACGGGAATTATGTAATTCCATAAACTAAATCCCTATAGAATAAAATATTTGACAAAGTGTTTAAAATACCTACCACCAGAGAATATTCATTGCTAAATATGACCAAACTCCAGAATAGAAATATGAAAATGTGATAGAATGGCCAACTGCCAAGGTATATCACCATTGGACTGACTCCCTAACATCCTAAGTCCCTATCAAAATGACCCAACACCAAATATTGACACACCATTAAGAGGAGTAAATGTCTCTATTTTTCATAATTTTGAACTAATAGATTATAAAATATTTTTTTGTATAATTTAATGTGATTTATTATTTTAATTATTGTTATTAAATTAATGAATGAATGTATTAAAGTGTGTGTTAGTCGATTGGTATGATTACTAGAGGATCATGATGATTCTTCCTATATGTTTCTCTTAAATTAAGTATCATACTCCCTCATGAGAACACAAATATATATATATATATATATAGATCTTACACACAGAGAAATTCATGTACATGAAAAGAGAGCCATGTTCTGAGAGATTACACACTGTATCTTGCTTACACCAAACAGGGGAAGAGTAGAGCTTATAAAACATTATATTCCTTTTCACAGTTAGAAAAAAAGATTTTATGCCACTCTGTTATACAACGAATTTTAGAAACTCGACTCATGCTTCATTTCAGACTACATTGAAGGAGTCACGAGGTTCATATATTATCAGAAAGAGAAACCCAATATTTCTACAAGTCTTTATTATATTTATCTTTCTATTTTCATTACATTATGTACAGTGTGTGTATAATTTGTTTTTAACATGCAGAATATCTAAAATTCTTTATCTAGAGGATACTTTATATATTATGAAATTCTATTTACTTCTTTTTTCCCACATTGTTGTGGAAGAGGTCTCAACGAGTCCTACTATTAATTTATTCACATAGGTTTTGAGTAGGAGGTACATGTATGGCCTAGATTTCTTTGTATTTGTATACTTGATCCAGGTTTTGAATTATAGATTATTTTATATAATTTAAATGGAAGTGGTCGATTTCTATGTGGAGAGGATTAAGTCTTATTTTGTGAAAAATCCAATTGTATTTATTTTATTATGTGTTTATTTTTATTTTATTTATTTTTTTAAACTAAATATATTTTTAAACAAAACTACTACTTTGATAGATAATATTAATTAGTGTTTATATTTTTTTTATTAAGTAAATTTAGTTCAAAATATAAAATAGTTTTCATAATTATTTAAACCGAGGACTAATCAATCATTTAGAAATATTTTAAAATATTAGATCTTATATCAATCTACTATTTTGATTATCTAGAATGGTTTAATTAAACTGTGTGATTTTATTTTATCCTTTTTTAGAGATAATTTTTTATTGGGTACTCATTTCACCCATATTTAGACACTCACTCTATCCAACATTTTCTACCAAATGATTTTAAAATATCTTGAAACATGATTTTGGTTATTCTTAAAAGTTTTTTTAATTTCAATCAAATGCAAATTCAGTTTTTTACATGGATAGTAGGAAAGAAGGTTATGCTACAAAAAATTCTCATTTATTTAATATAAATAACTTTGATCAATGTATAATAAATATGAAAATTCATATAGAGAGTGTGGGTTTTGAGATAGGTATTGTTATAGAAGATAAGATTGAGGCACCTAAGACTACAAGAAAATGATGGGATGATGCTACCAAAACTACATACAATAAAAATTATAAATCAATGAATTCTATTTTATGTTACTTAAAAGATGAATAATTAAATAGAATATCTACCAGTAAAACTACATATGTAATTTGGGATACATTATGTATTTATCATGGAGGAATAACTAATGCGAAAGAGATGAGATTGAATACATAAATAATTAAATATAAAAATTTTATGGTGAAAACTAATGAGTTAATTTAGTATATGTATCTCAGGTTCAATGAAATTTTCAAAAAAATGAGCTTCTTTGGAAATCAGGTTCCAGATAAATAAAACATCTTGATAGTACTAAGACTCCTTACAAAGAGATGGATAAGGGCATTTGTGTTAATAATGGGATACAGTGACATTAATAATGTACATGTTAAGTAATTGATTGGGAAGTTGAGAATTTATGGGGAAGATCATAATGTAATCTTTTAAGAGGATGATGAACCGAAGGGAAAATATTCTTCTTTCAAGTCTATGGCATACAAACAAAAATAAAAGGATAAGATAAAAGGTAAAAGTTTTGGTGCAGAAGATTCAGCAGTAGAAATCGATATAGAATTGGCCCATCAAGCCATAAAATTTAAGAAGTTCTACAAGAAGAAGAAATTATTTAGGAATCCATGATATATAGGAAATTATGATATTAGAGGAACTTGGAATAAGTACTATTAATGATATGAAAATCAAAATGAAATTACCTATTATGAATGTAAGATGAAAGGAAATGTTAAGGATGACTATCGCAAATTTAAATACCAGAAGAAGTATGAAAGAAAGATATGAAATATAATAAAGCCATGAAGGCCACATGGAGTTCCTCTAAGGATAACTACAGTGACTCAGAAACATCTCATTAATAAAATACTGACAAAGATAATATTTAATTCATGAAAATATATCCGAGGCATCTATTGTATCTCCAATACTTAATTTTGATCACTCTGAAAATGAACATGATGATGATATGTCTAAAAAATAATTTTTTTATTACTATAACATGCTTCTGGAAACATTTAATGATATTGAATAATAATATGAAATTCAAAATAATAAACATTTTTTATCTATTAATGTTAAATTAGATCATACAGTAGAAAAAGATAATATTACTCAACTATTAATGGAAAATACATAATTTAAACTATCAAATGAGCTACTAAAAAATAGAAATATTTAAAAATAGAAGAGAAAATATAACTCAAAATCTAGGTTAATATTTTAATACTAAGTAAATTAATGGTATAAGATATCAACCTAGATAGAGAAGAGTTTTTATAAGTATATTTATTCCTATGTCAAAATCATAAAATTATTCTACTAATTGTTTTTTTAAAGGGAACAAATAATGTTTTTATTTCTAATAATTTAGAATATTTTTATAGGAATAATATGAAGAAAATATTGTTTCATAAGGCCCTGATTACTATAATTTCTGGTATAAACTTTATTTTGTAGGAAAGATATTTGAAGATATCTTGTCGAAACCTATAGTACTTGGACAACAAATATCATATACCTTTGATATGAGACAACTAGAGTTTCAAGAACCTTGAAAAGGTTGATGGTGGTCATGTCACCTTTGGTAATAATTCTAAAGGAATGATCATCAGCCTTGGACAGATTGGTAACACCAACTCAGTTATAATTTATATAGTACTTTTTCTTGATGGTATAAAATATAATTTTCATAGAATCTCATAATAGTTTGATAGTTATTTTCATGTGAAGTCGAGAACAATCTTTTAAACATTTTAAATTCAAAAAATTATTTAGTATTTACTACTTTAAGAAATGATAATCCATAAGCCGTTAATCTTTATTTCTCCATTCTTCAAAATGTTTTCTACTTATGTCCCTTTCTTAGAGAATCTTGGTTTTGTCATAGGAGACTAGGCCACTATAACATTCATTGCCAAATAAATCATACTAGGAAAGGGTCAGTAAGGATCTACCCAAATTTGAGTTCCCAAATGAGAAAGTCTATAACCCCTGTCAAAAAGGGAAACCACAAAATATTTCTTTTTTAATTTAAAAAAATGAATTTCAACTTCTCAACTTCTTGAGTTGGTTCACATGGATTCTTTTGGACCATCCATAGTTTCTATTCTAAATGGAAAGAAAATGTTTTATTCCCTGGTAGTTATTTTTTCTAGATATACATGGGTATTCTTTTTATCCCATAAGAGTGAATATTATTATTATTTTTCAAAGTATACTAAATATGTATAAAAATTAAGTGGACTTAGAATTATGTCCCTAAGAATAGACCATGGCCATGAATTTTAAAATCAAGACCTTGAATCATTTTTCTCAAAAAAATATCTATATTCATAAATTCTATGCTCCTAGGAAGTCTCACTATAACATAGTCGTAAAAAAATAAATAGATCACTTCAAGAGATATCCTAAACTACGCTTAATGTATGTGACTTACGTGTCTAATTTTTGTAAGAGGCAATGGATACAACTATCCATATAATCAACAGATTTTTAATTAGACCTATATTGAAGAAAAAATCTTATGAGAATTATAATATCAGGAACCATAAAGTTAATTACATTATAGTTTTTGGTTTCAAAGTCTTTTTTATAAATACTAAGGATAATCCTAACAGGTTTCCTCCAAAATTAATGAAGGAATTTCCTTGGTTATTCAACCTCTCATAAATCCTATAGAGTGTTTAATAAAATACCCATGACTATAGAGGAGTATATTAATATCATATTTTAGGATATAGATCCACATTATCCTAATACATATTTGGAAGACCTTGAGAATGATTTACATTATTTAAACATAAATACCTAACCGTCTAATTCTTATTTAACTTATCCATAAAAATCATATAGTTCTCTGAAACATCAAGAACCTAAACCTTAACCCATAGAAGACCCTGAGATGACCATACCTTCTTATTTTGAGTTTTTTGGACTCTTAAAAACCATCATATATATGATTTTGTTGGGGACTTAGATAGAGGTACACAAACTAGAGATTCCTTAAGAAACCATGATGAACATCAAGATTTTATGTCACTACTTGAACCTAAGAACATCAATGATACAATTAATAATAAATTATGGGTAATAGATATTCAATAAGAACTTAATCATTTTGAAAAAAATAGTGTCTGGGAACATGTTGATAAACCCAAATAAATATTGACTATAATAAATAAATGGGTGTTTAGAAACAAGTTAGATGAATATAGAACAATAATAAAGAATATGGATATACTAGTTGCACAAGGGTATAGTCAATAAGTGGGTATAGATTACAAAGACACCATTACACCTGTATCCATACTTGAAGCCATTAGAACAATTATTTCTTATAAAACAAATCTATATTTAAAACAATAAAAAATGGAAGTAAAAATACAATTCTTTTATGGGTATATATTGGAGGATGTTTTTGTTGAACAACCCTATAGATTTAAAAATCATTATTTTCCAAATAATGTATTCAAGATACCAAAAAAATTATATAGTTTAAAACATTATCCTAGAACATGATATGATATTCTCAATTATTTTATTATATAAAAAGTATTTTCCAGATGATCATACTTTTTTAATAAAAATAATTTCAAAATATGTTTTCGTTGTTGAAATTTATGTAGACAATATTATTTTTGGATTTTAAAAAAATTCTTAATATACATACTTTTAAAAAAAGGATGAAAAATGAATTTTGAATGTGTTAAATGTGTGAACTAAAATTCATTCTTGGTTTTTAGATTTTTCTAAATAAGGAAGGAATTATTTTAAATCAATGTAAATATAATAAAGATATTTTAAAATATTTTAATTTGTATTGAAATGAGAGTAATAATAATCATATGAGTACTACCAATAAATTGGATCTTGATGAAGCTAATAAATCCGTGGATGAAAATAGTTACAAAGGTATTATTGTAAGTCTTCCATTCAAGACTCCTAGACGACCTAGTATTATGTATAGTGTGTGTATATGTGATAATTTTAAAGAAAAACCAAAAGAGTCAAACTTTTTTTTTTGTAAAAAGGATATTAAAATACCTCATATATACTATGAATTTTGGTAAAGTATCTAGTTATTTAGTATAGTGTGAATCAAAATTCTATTGTATTTTCTACTAGTGAAGCTAAATACATATCTACATGTATTTGTTTTGGTAAAATTTTGAGTATGAAACACACATTACTGGACTGGGGATATCAATTCCAAAATGTCCCTATAATTTTTGAAAATACAATTTCTATAAAAATTTATAAAAAAACCCATGTCTCACTCTAGAAAAAACACATTTATGTAATATTAACAATTTTTAGAGAGATATTTCTAGTCTTCTCTTGAATACATTGGTATTGAAAATCAACTTGATAATATTTTCACCAAACCATTAAATTAAGAGAGAATACACTATGCCAAACACAAATTAGAAATGATTAACTATATTTAAGTTAATATTTTTGGGACTCACCATTGAGTTTTACCCAGTTTTACTCACTATTGGAATTACTCGACATTGTTTTTTACCTGACGTAGGAAACTTCAGGCCTTAGTCAATTTCTTAATGTTGATTTTAAGACACCATTTACATTTCAATATTATGTTGTATTTATTTATTTATTTAACTATTTAATCGATTCAAATTTTATTACAATTTTTAATTTTTATTTTATAAATCCCTAAACTTACCAAATGACACAAATTAGACATTTTTATAATTCCAATTCTCTTTCTCTCATGCCTTTCTCTCAAGACATGTTGTTACCCTTTCTCTCTAGACCGTCAACCTTATTACACCATCATCCAAAAATTTCCATATAATATCCATGGGTAGAGTAGAGAGAGATTTATAGTCTTCTCTAGACGAGTCACATCCTACAAAAAAGTAAAAAAAGAGAGTCAAGTCATTCTACTGCTATATCAGTAAACTTAGATCTTTCTAAGAGAGATGCGGTGCCCGAAACAGAAGTCCAAGATGAGTGGTTTATTTCAAGAAAATATTTTTTTCATAGAGTTCTATATGACCAGGGATGGAAATAATGGTATTATTATAAATAAATACCTTTTTATCCTAGGTTATTGTATTAGTTTTACCAATTTTTTGAGTTCTTTTATTAATAGAAAAAAGATTGGTTAAGAACCAAAATAGTTTTGAAGAAAGTTTTTTTCTCCTAAACACTATGGTCTGGTTGTTTAAAAGTTCCTCTTAATGGAGTTGAAAAAGTCTATCAAGGAACTATTCTAGATGAAATTGATAACTTTTTTTATGAGGTTTATTTGGATAAACTAGCTGGATATGGAATAGTGAGAAGGCCAATTTCTTTTGATCTCGATAGAGAATGATGGTTTCTTTTAAATTTTATACAACATATGCTTCTCCACAAGAAGTGTGATGTTTCAATAATGAGGTATCATGATTTTCATCTATTATTCCCAATGAAGATGGGTGAACAGATTAACCTGTGTGGACATATGATGCTTTATATGATGGAAATGTGTAATCCCACTTCAATATAAAATTCATTAATCTATAAAACAATTAGTTTATCAATGTTTGTGGACAAAGGGTTAGTTAATTAAGGTGAAGAAATATTAGTGAGATTTGGAGGCTTTTTTCATTACTAGGGTCATATGAAAAAGGATGAACATTAGTTTGATACAATAGAAAAAATATAGGGTTGATGATGGTGTAAGATTATATGGTGATTTCAACCTAGTTGGTCATCCATCTAAACCATAAATTTTTTGGACCTTATCTTGGAGCCATACAAGACTGTGCATTATTCTAATGAATAGGAAGGGGAGGCTTCTACCTTTAGGGATAAAGAAAAGGAATTATCAGTACGAGAAGGAGTGTCTGAGATTTACCTCAAATCTTCCCTTATATAACTTTTCGTGATCATAGTCCTCCTTTGACACTCCCTGTTAGAGAATATATTCTGAAAGATGGTAGTGGTGAGGAAAAATAGATCTTCCAGGAGAGGAGCATATCAAAATCACATCAATGTCTTCAAAAAATGGAAATAGTGAGGAAGAGGAATATGGGAATGAAGAAGTAGAAGAAGAAGAAGGTGGTGGTGATAAAGAAGGAGGAGGAGAAGATAGGGAAGGTGTAGAGACCCGAAGATTAACGTACATGGACATTACATTACTTTTTCAGAATACTTAGTACATAAAAAAAACACACACACAAGGACAGTAATAGTTTAGTGTCTTTGGAAACTCAGAATATAATCTTCTAATCGTGGTGAAAGATATTCAACATCTCCCATAAAGATATTCCTTTTTTTTAACCTAAAACCTTTCTTTATATCCTGGGGAAAAGAAAACATAAAAGGGTGAGCTCAAATGCTCAGTAAGGGTAAACAAAAGAAATATCAATCACATCATATTCATAAGAACATAACATTTTGGAAATTTTAACCTACAAAAGAGATCTTAATATCACAACATGGGATAAATCATAGTAGTGAAATGTAATCCCAATAATCATAACTTAAAAAATGAAACTTTTTGGGATACACACATAATCATAGATAATCATTTCTTATTAGTCAAGACTCATTTCCAAGACTATCTTAGTGCACAAAGTCCATTTCTGAACCGAGTTCATTCCTCGTTTCAGTCCTGTTTCACTGAATCGGTTTAACCTACCGTTCCAGCCATGTCTATCTCATGAGATATAAAATCTTTTCCCAATTCATTGGAGGTAGATATAGGTCTCACCCATCTCATAATGATACCATTCATATGTGTGCCACAAAATCATAAATCATACATCATTGCATAACCCATGTAATAAAAAATGGGATTCTTAAACAAAATGACATCATAAAACAATTCATATAAGATAAAGGAATTCATAAAAATAATTCCGTCACACATAATCAAATCAATGTAATAATAGGTATAGAAATAGAACACTACATTATCTTAGATGGAAAATAATTTTGATAAAACACTTGAACTCCATTCTTGAGGAAAATATCCTTTCTACTCCAAAAACATTTTCCTTTCTTAACATGTCATACAATTTTAAACTAAAACAAGTTGATTAAAAGTAAACTTGAAAACTTTTAAATGAATCTTCTTGGAAATAAATTTTTAAAAATCCATTCATGCCGTATAAATTAAAAAAACATTCTTCTCATACTTTTGTCGGAAAAGTAAAAAAAGTACCTCGTAACGTAAAACGACAAAAGATTCCTTTCATTTCATTTACTATAAACTCACCAAAGGGTAAAAATGGATTTAAAAAATTGTAGGTGGATAGAAATAATATTACATATTGAGGAAACATGGATGTGGATGATAAAATACACCCCATTAAATAACAAAGTATAAACAATCTTGGATAAAAATGAGATTGTGATATTTCCCTTACCTTAGGTCCGATTTTCTTCATAAGTGTCCGAACCTCCTGTATAATGATTTAAATAATGTCATTTAATTATTCCAGAATCATACTCATTGTTATGATATTATATATGGTTCACTTATGACTTTATATTACCCGTTCTTTTGTAAATTCCATGTTAAAGAGTGTTTTGGGTAAAATCGTTTCATTTGTCGTTCGTGCTTTGACTTGTAATTATTCATATGATTACTTAGATCATGATTACTTAATTCCAGAATATAAAACATGATTTATATATAATATATATTCATAATATACATATATATAATAAATCAGTAAATGGAATGAAATACACCGTTCATGGAGACGGTAGGCCGTACGTACGCATGAACGCTGTTTTCGTTTCCTTATTGAGTTGAATGGAATTAAGTAGATGACATACATATATATACACATAAATACAGTATCATTATTATGTCATATATTTCATTATTTCTTATTATATATACTTTATAATCATTCATGAATGGTTAACGTGGAGAATGAATCTCATCGCGTCGTGGAGACGGTAGTCCGTACATAAGCATGAGCGATGATATCGTTCTCATGATCGTGGAATTGTATTGGAGTGTATGTATATTATTTCAGAATCAACATCACTTTACAATAATCATATATAGTTATTATTTACACCATTATAACCATCCATGTAAGGTGGTGGTGGAAAATAGATTACACCACGACGTGGAGACTGTATTCCGTACATACGCACACGCGGTGATTTAGTTTTCTGTAGGATGGATAGATGGGGAAATAGGGTTGTTTAATACTTATAATAACATATAATTATATGAGTGATACTGATGTTATTACTTCATAATGAAACAACCTATGAAGAATAAGTGGAAGAAGAAATAATGTTGAAAGAATCGGTAACAGACATTACCTCTTCTTTGAAGCGCCTCTTTGAGACCGCCTTTTATGGCACTAAAATTGGTCTTTGAAGAAGACCAAGACCTCTAGGATGTTTCTAGGGAAGTGGAGAAGATAATTTTTAAGGGGTTGGCCGAGCTTGAAGGCTCAAAGTGGTGTGAGGAAGAGAGGGAGGAGGTTCCCTTTTATAAGGGAGGAGAGGGGAACCTTTGGAAAACTAAAAATATTATTTTATTATAAAGTCATATTCGGTTTTAAATAGCTCCAAATTGATTTATATCGAAGCCTGGTGTGGATGGGTCTAAATCCACTCATCCAATAGAATTTAGACAAGTTTATGTTCCTATTTTAACCTTATCATTTATATTTAACTTTAAGTTAGATAATTTTACTTTTATCGTGTCTTTTTTTGTTCTTACACTATAAGGTTAATAGACTTACTATAACAAGCCAAACGAACCACAAGTTGTTTATTATTAATATATAACGTTATCTAAGTCATTTGTGAGAACCTTTGATTTTTAGGAATAAAATAAAAATTAATAATATAATACTTTTTTTTAAAAACTATTTTATGTCAATTTTGACACTATTTAGTAATTGATTTTTGTGAAAATCATAACAGAATGATTAGTTCGAAAAAAGTTACTTAAATAAATACTAACATGTAATATTAACCTATAAAATTATTTGAATTCATATAAAGTCTCAAATTACAATTATTCGGGTATTTATAACATCAATTATGTCAATATTTCATTAATAAGATAATTACTGCATCATCGTTGTATCATAAATAAATTAAATTATTTAATGTCTAAAAATTACAAATAAAATACCATTATGTATTAAATAATTTGTCTTTCTAATGAATACTTATAGTATAATTTATTGTATGCATAACCCTATATTAAAAATTATATACTTATTAAACTTTGATTTTAACTATTTTAACCCTTCTTTAAATAAATTAATAATAAATGTCCTAATCTAATCCAAGTGGGCCTAAATGGTCATATTTTATTCCTAAGGTTGTTTTTGGTCGAATTACACTTATCCAATTGAATTAGGACATGTGTTAGGGTAATAATAATATCATTTTTACCCTTAATTACCCTATTTACTTTTAACCGTGGTAAAAAAATAAAAAGTTACTATTCAACAAAAATTATTTTCATCACATTGATCCAAATTTTAGTCCTTGATATTAATCGTGATTCTCGGATTTTCGAAATTACACTCACAGAAGCGGTAAAATTATGTTTTATGAAAAATTCAGTTTTTTTAACTACCACTTAGTGGTTTCACTATTCATCAAAAAATGAATGTTTCCAGAAAAATACCAAAAATTAGGCCTAAGATATATTTGATATTATGAATTCAAAAATGATATCTATTTTACCAAATTCAAAACATATCAGTTACATTAACTAATTTAAAAATTAATTCCCGTCGTCAAAACAAATAGCGTGTTTTTAAGAGATAATAACTATCAAAAGATTGACACTTGTTTATGTCTGGTTTAAATGTGAAATTACATCAAATGAGAAACATTGTATTAAATTGTAAAAATATATTCTAAATATACTTTAAAACTAATCAAATTAATAATTTATCACTATTAATTATTTCTATTAAAAAAGTTGTTTTTAATTAAAATTTAATAATTTTCAATATTCATCAGAATATGAAAGTTATCCGAAAAGTACCAAAATTTCACCCTAAGATAATTTCGATATTCCGAATCCAAAAATGAAGTCCATTTTGAAAGATAGAATTTATAAAATTTCAAAATGTGGTTATTACTATTCATAATGGCTAGTTTTATTAATATTTTAATAGCATATCATTGTTTAGTGAAACTCGGTATTGCGTACTACACACGCTATCGAGGAAGGTCATGATTGCGTGTAATGCAAGGAAATTCAAGGATACGTGTTGTGCAAGATCATTTTGGTGTAGCATACAACAAAAGACATTAATGAAATTAAAAAGAATATTTTTCATAAAATCTCGGGGTGTTACATTCTACCCCCCTTAAAATGAATTTCGCCCTCGAAATTCGTCAGGGTTATAAATGGTTTACTACTCCAAAGTTTCTTTAATAGAAACCCACATCGTAAAAAGGAATACCATAACCAATCTTTAAAAACAAAATTATGAAACGTAACGGTTACCCAAATAAACTAATCACTGGGTTTCCACATAGGTGAAAATATGGATATGGAAGAGAATAATCTAACCACCATGTTCTGATGGAGAGTGGTAGAGAACATGGCTATGGAAAAGCCAGCAATCACAAAGCCATAAATTTTTGATGATCTAAGGTACCATCTGATTCATCAGATATAAGAGCACTAGGATAACATTTTTTGGTTTTCAAGATCATTTCCCTAAAGTTGATGAAATTGTAATTAGAAGAAATACTTTTGTGATTTTGGTATAGTCTCACAGTTGGACATTATTTGGACAATTTCCACTTCATATCTTAAAGAAATGAAGTTGAATTTTCCATTCGTGATGCGTTAGAAGATCATGTGATAGAATGATGGGTCATTCCATATGTCTCAAACAAAAGGTTAGAAAATTTATCAAAAAATACATACGTCCATCTATAGTGAGATTAATCATATATGGTTCCTAAAATGGACTTATAATTCATATATCATACTACTTTATATAATAAAACGAGTTTCTACTAAACAGGGACTTCCTGTAGGCCAGTGGTAGGCGATTAAGGCCAGTCACACTTCAGTTGTGGGTTCGATTCCCACAGCCTTGTCCGACGCGATGGGCTGTCACCCGTCCTGCAGGCTGTCCTTTTTCTAAAGCTATATTACTATAACATCCGATCAATAATATCGAAAAAAATTTCTATCCTTAAACAATACTATCTTATGTCCAACACAATACATTCCAATCTTTAGGCTTATCTAAAATACCTCGGTCCAAACTCATAGTATAAAGAAAACGATTACTTGAAATGTCATCAACCAAGCATGTGAATACCATCATTTATCCCCCATATATCTTGTTGGTCACATTCCAATCCTGTGAATACCTTAATCATGTATTCTCTTGAAAAATGAATACCCATTAAACCTTAGTAAAAACATGAATGCTTTCAAAAGTTAACTCTTTTCACATACCAAAACCTCAAACCATGATACAACTATTTCCTTATATCAGTCCTGAGCTCATGAATACTGTCAAACATTTCATTTTCTCCTTATCACTTCATTATGCGCATATCATCTTTTTTCCAAAAATATATCAATCACCTTCCATGGTTACCGGTACCATAAAATTATTAAAAACCACAATAGACCAATCCATAAATATTCTAATATTCCATGATACTACATACAACATTATTTTGGAATCCCATTACATAAACACTTAATCATTCCACCACATCGTTTTCATATTCAACATCTCCAATAGTGATCGCATGTGACTTCCTTTTTTCTTTTTCCTTAAGTGGTTGCTCATGTCGATCATCACTAACCCTTGGATTAGGGCATTTATTAGCATAATGCCCCATTTCCTTTCACTTGAATCATTGAAGTGTTGGTTGTGTGTTCTCTAGAGTCTTTTCTTTATTCACATCATTAGCAACCCTTTTTCCATTACTTCGACACTCATCTACTCGATGACCTTCTTTTCCACACTTAAAACATTTTCTAGTCCCTTTAAGAAAATCTCCACCATGATTCTTTCCACACTTTGATCATAAGGAAACATTCATCTTCTTTTCACCATTATTCTAAGATTTCTCGTTGAACTCCATCTTTCGTTTCTTGTCAAAACTATGAGATGGATAAGTAACACCAACTTCCATTTCTACCTTGATAGCACAACACACAATTTCTTTATAGCTACTGAAGTCTCTTATAGCTAATTCCCTTCGAAGATTTGGTTTTAAGACACTGAAGAATCGATCAACGTTACTTTCAGGTTGGATGATAAATCCAGATGAATACCTTGAAAGCCTTGTAAAATTCGCTTCGTATATACCAACAGATTCATCATCCTTTTGCTTTAGTTCAAGAAACTCCTTCTCCATATTTGTTCGAAGAATACGAGGGAAGTACTTATTGAAAAATAAGTTCTTGAACTCGTCCCATTCCATGGACTCAATTTCATCTCTTGGCCTCGTATTCTTGATAAGATTCCACCATTGATCAGCTTCACCTTCCAAACGGTATACTGCTAAGATGACTTTATCATGTTCAAAACATTGAAGAACTGAAAATATCTTTTCAGTGGTACTGATCCATTGTTCAGCAGCAAGTGGATCAGAAGACCCACTGAAAGAAGGTGGACGTTGCCTCATGAAGGACTCAATAGAATATTGTTCCCTTATCTGCTCATTTGGAAGTCCAGAACAATTCATAGATTGTGTAAGTATAGCAATAAGATTTTTCACCCCATCTCCCATAACATTTGTTTTTTCAGGAGGACAATCATTGCATTGTCCATTGCATTGATCAACATGGTTCCTTCGGGTTCCATCCATCATCTAAAACTCAAAAAGAATAGTGTGAGAGGAAAAAATCATGCTAGGGAAAACAACATAATAAAGGGGGAGGACCTTCAATATCTAACATCTTAGGTTTAATTCTAAGTTCATTAGCGCAATTCCAGAACTATAAGCTATACATATAATTAACCTTATGTACATCCCTAGAAATACCTTAGAAATATCTCTAGGGATCTCACTAAAGTTCTCACATCCTAGTTTCCAAAGGTTGACTAATCCTTTCCCCTAATACCAACTGTAGAGACCCAAAGCTTAACGTACATGGACATTACATTCCTTTTGCGGAATACTTAGTACATAACAAAAACACACACATAAGGACCGTCATAGTTTAATGTTTTGGAAACTCAGAATATAATCTTCTAATCATGGTGAAAGATATTCAACATCTCCCATAAAGATCTTCCTTTTTTTACATAAAAACTTTCTTTATATCCTAGGGAAAAGAAAACATAAATGGGTGAGATCAAATGCATAGTAAGGGTAAACAAAAGAAATATCAATCACATCATATTCATAAGAACAAAATATTTTCGAAATTTTAACCTGCAAAAGTGATCATAATATCATAACATGGGATAAATCATAGTAGTGAAATCTAATCCCAATAATCATAAAGTAAAACATGAAACTTTTTGTCATACACACATAATAATAGATAATCATTTCTTATTAGTGAAGACTCATTTCCAAGACTATTTTAGTGGACAAAGTCCATTTCTGAACCGAGTTCATTCCTCGTTTCAGTCCTTTTTCACTGAACCGGTTTAACCTTCCGTTCCAGCCATGTCTATCTCATGAGATATAAAATCATTACCCAATGCATTGGAGGGAGATATAGGTCCCACCCATCTCATAATTACACCATTCATATGTGTGCCACAAAATCATAAATCATACATCATTGCATAACCCATGTAATAAAAATTGGATTATTAAACAACATGACAACATAAAACAATTCATATAAGATAAAGGAATTCATAAAAATAATTCCATCACAACATAATCAAATAAATTTAATAATAGGGATAGAAACAGAACCCTATATTATCTTAGATGAAAAATAATTTTGATAAAACACTTGAACTCCATTCTTGAGGAAAATATCCTTTCTACTTCAAAAACATTTTAATTTTTTAACATGTCATACAATTTTAAACTAAAACAAGTTCATTAAAAAATAAACTTGAAAACTTTTAAAGGATGATTCTTGGAAATAATGTTTTAAAAATCCATTTATGCCGTATAAATTAAAGAAACATTCTTCTCGTACTTTTGTCGGAAAATTCAAAAAAGTACCTCGTAACGTAAAACGACAAAAGATTACTTTCATATCTTTTACTATAAACTCACAAAAGGGTAAAAATGTATTTAAAAAATTATAGGTGGATGGAAATAATATTACATATTGAGGAAACATGGTTGTGGATGATAAAATACACCCCAGTAAATACCAATGTATAAACAATCTCAGATAAAAATGAGATTGTGATATTTCCCTTACCTTAGGTATGATTTGCTTCGTAAGTGTCCAAACCTCCTGTATAATGATTTAAATAATGTCATTGACTTATTATAGAATCATTCGCATTGTTATGATAATATATATTGTTCACTTATGACTTTATATTACCTGTTCTTTTGTAAATTCCATGTTAAAGAGCGTTTTGGGTAAAATCGTTTCATTTATCGTTCGTGCTTTGACTTGTAATTATTCATATGATTACTTAGATAATGATTACTTAATTCCAGAATATAAAACATTATTTATATATAATATATATTCATAATATAAATATATATAATAAATCAGTAAATGGAAAGAAATACATCGTTCATGGAGACAGTAGGCCGTACGTACGCATGAACGCTGTTTTCGTTTCCTTATTGAGTTGAATGGAATTAAGTAGATGACATACATATATATACACATAAATAAAGTATCATTATTATGTAATATATTTCATTATTACTTATTATATATACTTTATAATCATTCCTGAATGGTTAACGTGGAGAATGAATCTCATCGCGTCATGGAGACGGTAGTCCGTACGTAAGCATGAGCGATGATATCATTCTCATGATCGTGGAATTGTATTGGAGTGTAAGTATACTATTTTAGAATCAATATCACTTTAAAATAATCATATATATTTATTATGAACACCATTATAACTATCCAAGTAATGTGGTGGTGGAAAATAGATTACACCACGGTGTGGAGACGGTATTCCGTACGTACGCACACGCGATGATTTCGTTTTCCGTAGGATGGATAGATGGTGAAATTGGGTTGTTTCATACTTATAATAACATATCAGTATATGAGTGATACTGATGTTATTAATTCACAATTAAACAACCTAAGAAGAATAAGTGGAAGAAGAAATAATGTTGAAATAATCGGTAACGGACATTACCTCTTCTTTGAAGCACCTCTTTGAGACCTCCTTTTAGGGCACTAAAATTGGTCTTTGAAGAAGACCAGGACCTCTAGGATGTTTCTAGGGAAGTGGAGAAGAGAATTTGGCCGGGTTTGGCCGAGATTGAAGGCTCAAAGTGGTGTGAGGAAGAGAGGGAGGAGGTGCCTTTTTATAAGGGAGGAGAGGGGCACCTTTGGAAAACTAAAAATATTATTTTATTATAAAGTCATATTCGGTTTTAAATAGCTCCAAATTGATTTATTTCGAATATAAAGGGGTTTGGGTAGAAATCCACTCATTCAATATAATTTATACATGTTTAGGTTCCTATTTTAACCTTATCATTTATATTTAACTTTAAGATAGATAATTTTACTTTTACCGTGTCTTTTTGTGTTCTTACACTATAAGGTTAATAAACTTACTATAACAAGCCAAACGAACCCAAAGTTGTTTATTATTAATATATATAACCATATCTAAGTCATTTTTCCGAACCTTAGATTTTTAGGAAGAAAATAACAATTAATAATATAATACTTGTTTTAAAAACAATTTTATGTCAATTTTGACAATATTTAGAAATTGATTTTTTTTAAAACTCATATGAGAATGATTAGTTCGAAAAAAGTTACTTAAATCAATACCAACATGTCATATTAACCTATTAAATTAGTGTAATTCATAAAAAGTCTCAAATAACATTTATTTGGGTATTTATAACATCAATTATGTCAATATTTCATTAATAAGATAATTACTACATCATCGTTGTGTCATAAATAAATTAAATTATTTAATGTCTAAAAATTACAAATAAAATACCATTATGTATGAAATATTTTTATCTTTCTAATGAATATGTATAGTCTAATTTATCTTATGTATAACCCTATATTAAAAATTATCTACTTATTAAACTTTGATTTTAACTATTTTAACCCTTCTTTAAATAAATTAATAATAAATGTCCTAATCTAATCCAAGTGGGCCTAAATGGTCATATTTTAATCCTAAGGTTGTTTTTGGTCGAATTACACTTATCAAATTGAATTAGGACATGTTTTAGGGTAATAATAATAACATTTTTACCCTTAATTACCCTATTTACTTTTAACCGTGGTAAAAAAATAAAAAGTTATTATTCACCAAAAATTATTTTCATCTCATTGAACCACATTTTAGTCCTTGATATTAACCATGTCTCTTTTATTTTTGAAATTCCACTCACAGAAGCGGTAATATAAAGTTTTATGAAAAATTCAGTTTTTTTAACTACCACTTAGTGGTTTCACTATTCATCAAAAAATGAAAGTTTCCAGAAAAATACCAAAAATTAGGCCTAAGATATATTTGATATTATTAATTCAAAAAATGATGTCTATTTTACCAAATTAAAAACATATAAGTTACATTAAATAATTTAAAAATTAATTCCCGTTGTCAAAACAAATAGCGTGTTTTTAAGAGATAATAACTATCAGAAGATTGACACTTATTTATGTCTGGTTTAAATGTGAAATTAAATTGAATGACCAAAATTGTATTAAATTGTAAAAATATATTCTAAATATACTTTAAAACCACTCAAATTAATAATTTATCACTATTAATTATTTCGATTAAAAAAGTTGTTTTTAATTAAAATTTAGTAATTTTCACTATTCATCAGAATATGAAAGTTATTCGAAAAGTACCAAAATTTCACCCTAAGATAATTTCAATATTCCGAATCCAAAAATGAACTCCATTTTGAATGATAAAATTTATAAAATTTCAAAATGTGGTTATTACTATTCATAACGGCTAGTTTTAATAATATTTTAATAGCATATCATTGTTTAGTGAAACTCGGTATTGCGTACTACACACGCTATTGAGGAAGGTCACGATTGTGTGTAATGCAAAGTAAGTCAAGGTTGCGTGTTGTGCAAGCTCCTTTTGGTGTAGCGTACAAAACAAGAAATTAATGAAATTAAAAAAGAATATTTTTTATAAAATGTCGGGGTGTTACAGAAGGGGATGATAATGATGATGGATTATCTAACCATGGTGGTCCCTATGTCCATGTTAGAGCTAAGGATGTTGAGATACCTCATGCTATTATTTCTTCTATAGGATTATCTGATGCTTCTAGATCTGAAGAAATTCCCATCTTAGTTCAATGTATGGAAAGAGATACTACTGAGGATAAGGAGGCATTATTCGAGGTTGAAAAAATCCGTGTTTTGAGATTCATTCTATTATTTACACTATTTATGGTGTTCAAAGTGAGGATACAAATTATTTACATGAGGTTGCTGAATATATTTTTGTTGAATAGTCAACAGATGAGTAGTTACCTACCGCTGTTGAGCAGATAGTGGTTGTGTAGATATCTGTTGGGGCCTTTATTAGTGTACCTGTTATGGATATTTCTACAGTTCTAGTTCTCAAGTAAATAAGTTCATGGTATGAATATAGTCAGTTTAATCAACCCAATGGTGAGGAATGAGATATGTTTTTGGGAGTTACACATTATCATGGTGGACCTTCTCTTCAAGTAGAAAGGGATCCCATAAGATAATTGGTTGATCAGATTGATGTTTTAGGGGAATTTCATGGGTTTTATTTTCATTTATCTAAACCTTCCATTAAGAGAGAAACTACACCTACCCTTGTATCTATACTAGTTGATGTTTTCACCGGAGGTGACTTGGGATCATTTAGAGAAGGAATTATTTCTAATTTTATTATGTTGTTAAGAAATCATACCTCTTAGGTCACTATGTTAAGTGAAAGAGATGCAAGGTATTTGTTTGAGATGGTTAGAAATCATATTCAGCCAAAAACTATGCATCATATCCATGAATTTGATATAGAGAATAAAATGTTTGATAATGAGTTGGAATCCTTACAATCCAAAGTGGGTTAGATAAGGTCTTTATTTATAGATTCCATCACAACTTTTTTAGAAAGAATGAAAAATATATCTTCCAAGGATTCATCATCTTGTACATCTCCTTCAAATCATATTGATGTTTAGATAATAATATTTTTTGTGAGATATGATCTTAGAGCTACTTAAAGTGATTTTGTTGACCTACCTCAAGATATTTTGAGTAAAATTAGGCATAATAGTGACCATGTTTATATGATGGCCAATGAGTACATGAATGATATGAAGTTTTATAGGGTGAAAATAAAAAAGTATATGATGTATTATATTTCAAAGATATACACTAAGAATGATCTGAATGGTCATTTCATGTTTTGGGTAGATAACCTAAGGATGCTTCCAGCCAATAAATCTTTTAAAGGTCAAGTGAATCAGTTAAAGGTAATTACTTCTGTGTTGAAGCTTTTTATAGATGATAAGAAAGATTTATTAAGTGGTATGGATAGAGGTGGAAATGTAATTATTGAATTTATAAATCTCATTAATCCTTTTCATAATGTTTTTGGGATAGAAGTGGTGAATTTGGATTCCATACTAGTTACTTCCCATTTGGCTGCTAGAGTTTCTAAACAATAGTTCTTCTGTACTGGTGTCACTAGAGATCCTAACAAACCTTTACCAACCCACTTTCATCCTTTCACTCTTTCTCATAGAGAATTAGTGCAACATTTCAGACCAATTATTATCATAGAGATTCCTTCTATGACTATTATTCCTACATCCATTCCTTAGGTTACCTCTTGTTCATATGCTAAGCCTTATGCTTCAGAAAAAGGGAAGGGGAAAACTCTAGTGGTACCTTCAACCTATCCTGAAAATCATTGATGATTATAAATTTGGATTTTCTATGGGGATAATTTTTTATATCACCTTATGTTTTAACTTTTTTTCAAAACATAATTTGATTTTATTAAAGGGAATTATCTTTTTATTCATTTTATCTTCTATTTCATTTTTTATTTTATATTAAATTTTTGATAATACTAAAAGAGGGAGAATACTTTATGGATTTTTCAAAATAGTTATTTCCTTTCTACCATATGGTATTCATTCCCATAAAAGTCTTAAAATATTTATTTGATTCTATCTTTTTTTTGATACTGCTTCTTCTCTAATTTCCTTGGAAACTATATGCATCTTATTTTCCTCTAATTCCATGGTTTATAACATTACATGGTTTTTTATCATAAAATGGGAGAGTTTGTTATAAATTTTTTTTTGATGATAATAAAATCATGATTATTATGTTATTAATGAGTTTTATGTTTTATGGAATCAATTTATCATATAAGAAAGATTAGAAAAAATGGATAGGATAGGTAAATAATCACCATTGAAGAAGAGTAACCATTGATTGTGAGTCAACACTAGAGATGACTCACCATTAGAGTGGAATTTTTTATAAGTATTGGAATCATCGACCATTAGCTATGTATCACTGCCAGAATAGATTGTTTAGAAATGTACGAGAATTGCCTAATTCTATAGGTTGACTCACCATTGCATCAAATATTTGAAAACGTGTTGAAAAACATACCTCTAGAGAATATTATCGATTGAAGATGATCTAAATAGAAAATGGAAATTTGAAAAAGTGTTTGAATGAACAACCACCAAGATGTCTCATAGTTGGCCTGACTCACCACCAGCCCAAGTCTCCATTAAGATAACATCCCACCAGAGATTGACACATAATTCATAGGAGTCACTATAAATGTTTTATTTTTTTTGAAATAATTGATTCTAATGGATATTTTATCAAATATAATGTGATTGATTATTTTAATGACTATTGTTAAATTTTTAAAAGAATTCATTAAATTGTGTGTCAACAGACTAGTATAAAGAGAAGAGGATTCAGATGATTCTTCTCATATGTTAATGTTATATGATGTATCACACTCCCTTGTGTAGACACCCCCAAAAAATATATATAGAGCTTAAAAATAGAGAGATACACATACATGAAAAGAGATCCACTTTCTAAGAGAATATACACTTCAGGATTTATACCCCTAAAAGTGGAAGAGTAGAGCTTACAGAACATTATGTTCCTTCCCATAGTTAGAAGAAAAGAGTTCAAGACACTCTATTCTACAGTTACATTAAGTAACACATATCTAGATTCAGTTAAAACTACATTCAAGTAGTCGTAAACTATATATTTTATCATATAGAGAAACTTGGTCATTCAATATATCTTTATTTCCTCTATCTATCTATTTTTTATACATTATGATCAGTGTGTGTATACTCTATTTTTAACACACACTATCACCTAAACATTATCTGGATGACACTGGATATCTTCTTAAACTCTCATTTTATTTTTCCCATAGTTTTTGGGAAGAGGTTTGTGCATGGACTGTGCTTATTTTATTCCCATGGGTTTTTTGGAACAGGTCCCTATTTAGTCTGCATAGATTTATTGTTGTATATTCAATCCAGTTTGTGGATCATAGATTATTTTATATAATCTCTTGAAAAGAAGGTGATTTCCATGTGGAGATGATTAATTTAAATTTTGATTCTAAACCTTTTATATTTATTCCACTATGTGTTTTGTTTTATTTTATTTCTATGAACTAAATATGTTTTCAAACAAAATTACTACTTTGATAGTTAATCTTAATTAATGTTTATATAGGTTTTTTATAAAGTAAATTTATTTCAAAATCTAAAATAGGTTTTATAACTATTTTAATTGATACATAATAAATATTTTAGAAATATTTTAAAATACCAGATCTTATATCAATATGTTATTTTGAATAACTAGGATATTTTAACTAAAATGGGGAATTTTATTTTAACCTATTTTAGATAGAATTTTTTATCAGGTACTCAATTAAACCCCCTCTTGAGATACGCACTCTGACCAACACATAAAAAAACATTTAATTAAACCACAAAGGGGATTTTATTTATAAAATATCAGGTCATCACAATTTTCACCCATTCATAAATTTTACCCTTGAAAGTTTAATTTAACATAATAAAAATGATGAGGGTAAATTTGTTTCATCCAATCCTCTAGTTCCCACAATACTTATTCAAACTTTTCATTTCTCCATTTCACTATGACCTGATTCATTAACTAATTTTGTAGAACTTTATCTCTACAATCTAAGATCTTCACTGACTGCTCTTTATTGGAATGATCATTCCCTAATGGAACCGCTTCAAGATTTAGTGCATGTGAGTGGTCTAGTATGTACTTCCTTAAGAGTGATACATGAAATACATAATGTACTTGAGGTAGTTAGGTGGGAGTACTAGTCGATAGGACACCACTCTGATGTGATCAAGGATCTCGAATGGACTGGTATATCTTGCACTAAGCCTTCCCTTATTCCCAAATCATATGACTTTATTCCATGTGGATATGAGGAGGAATATCGTATCTCTAACCTCAAACACTAGGTATAATCAACGATTGTCAGCATAGATCTTTTTTTTGATATTGAGAATCCTTGATGTTCTGGGGAATGATCTTTACCTTTTCCACCTTTTACATGTCCATTTTTATACATAGCTATTTCCATTTCCCAACTTCATCCTAGTATGTAGGTATTGTGCACCTCTTCCCATAATGGGCTTCATATGGGGCCACATGAATGATTCAATGAAAAATATTTTTTTTGAGACTTGACTAGAAGAAGATGTTGATCCCATCCTCCTTTGAAGTAAATTGAACATGCTCTCAATATTTCCATGATTGTTTGGATAGTCTAAAAAGACTATCCATTAGTTTTAGGGTGATAATCTGTGCTGAAGTTCAACATAATATTTTGAACTTTTTGGAAAATACTACAGAACATAGAGGTAAATATTAGGTCTCGATCAGATATAATCAATAGTGATATTCCATGAAATATCCCCACTTCTCTAATGTATTTCCTTACATGTTGATCAAGTGATAATTCCTCTTGAATTATAATGAATTGAGTAGTATTTGTAAGATGATCCACCAAAAACCATATAGAATTATTTCCTCTTGATGTATTGAGAAGATAGGTGACACAATCCTTGGTGATGTTTTCCATTTCCATATAATTATGGGTAATGGTTTCATAAACCCATTCTATTTTTTCTTTTCATCCTTTACTTTTTGACATAAAATACATATTGATGTATATTCCATTATCTCCTTTTTCATATTGTCCCACCAATAGTACTCTTAGAGATCATGATACATATTTGTGCTCTAAAGATGGTTGGATAAGGTCATGATATGTGCATCATACAACATATCCTTCATTAAATTATGATTTGATGGTACACAACGTCTTATCCCAAATCTTAAAACTCCTTCTTCATTGACATTAAAATAAGACGATTTTATTTTTCTTATAGATTCCACTTTCTTCTGAATTCCCACATCATCTCGTTGAGAATCCTTCATCCTCTTCATAAGGTACGGTTCAACAATAATATGTGAAAGGATTTTTGATCTTCATTCCTTTATGACTCCCATGTCCATCCTTTTTAAGTCTAAGAGTATTAGATCCTTCTTAGTTCTGATCAATGAAACAAATATTGGATTCTTTATACTTAGAGAATATACAACTTTATTCACATTCATAGGATGGTAGTGGATTGAGAATCTATAGTCTTTGATCATCTCTAACCATCTTCATTAGTTCATATTCATAACTTTCTATGTGAATATAAATTTGAGGCTCTTTGAACGGTATATATTTCAAACTACCCTCCAAATAGATAATTCCACAATATTTTCAAAGAGAATATCACAACAGGAAACTATAAATCACGATTTAGATATTTATTGTCATAAAACTTCAATTTCCTTGAGTAATAGACTAACACTTTTTCATTCTTCATTAACACATAACACAATACCTTCTTTGAGGCGCCACTGTATACCATGAAAATTTCTCCACTTGTGGGTAGTTTGAGTACAACTGTTGTGATAAGACTATTTTTCAACTCCTTGAAACTCTCTTTACATTCATCATTAAAAAAATTGAATCCCTTTGGAGTTTTCTTGGTTTGAGGCTTTTAAAATCATGATAAATTTCACAAAATCTATGATTGTAACCAAAAATTCCAAGGACAATATAGATATCTATCACATATGTTGGACTCTACCATCCTTCAATTGTTTATGTATTTGAAGGGTAAAAATATATCCCATTACACATTATAATATTCCTCAATAATGAGACTTGATTCAACTATAAATCATATATTTTTTTTACTTTTCATAATTCTATTCCTTTCATATGGTCTTTAGCACAATGTTTAGATGATACTCATGCTCCTCTTTTATTTTCAAGTATATTAGAATATCATCTATAAAGACTACAAAAACATTTTTTAGTTAATATACTATGACTCAATTCATCAATTCCATGAATATTTATAGATCATTAGAGAGTGTGAATGGAATTAATATGAACTCATCCTTCCCATACCTTGTTCAGAAAGCAGTTTTGGGGACATCTTGCTTCTTCACCATCACATCATAATACTCTAACGAGAGATCCAACATAGAGAATTATTGTGCTCAACGTAGCTGATCATAAAATTCATCAATCTATGGTATATGATACTTATTATTTATCATAATCTTGTCGATCCATGATAATCAATTAAAAGACACATTGACCCATCATTATTCTTGATGAAGAGGATTGGTGAACACCATTGTGACACACTTGGATGTATGAACCACTTTACATATTCTCCTATAATTGTTTATTCATATCCTCAATATTCATAACAAACATTTTATAAAGTGTATTAGATAATCAAAATTCTCCAAGAATAAATTTTGAAAAAAATTCAACCTCTCGGTAGGGAGGAAGACCATGGAATTCTTTGGAAAACACATTAGTGTATTCCCTCACAACTGGAATGTCTTCGAGGTTCATCAATTCAACCTCTAGGTGCTCTCCTCATCGCCGCCTCCTTCACTTGGGTTCTCTCCACCTGCTTTCCTCAAATTCGGTTGCTTCGGGGTTTCATCCGGCTCTCCCGAACTCATTGCTTTCTAGCTTGCCTGATTCCTTTCGCTAGATAGGATTTTCGTTTGTGGTGTGGTGTCGATCAGAGCTCGAAGCTCTAAGTTCCGGTGTGGGTGGTTGGTGTTTCGTGGTGGCTCTTGAGGTCGATAAGGATGGAGGTGACGAGATCTGGGTTGCGGGTTTCATATGCTTGCAACAGTTTCCTGTTTTCTCAGGTTTAGGGTTTGATGGTTTTTTGTTTTGTTTCTTTGAATGCGTGATTTACTTTTTCTGGATCTTTCTCTCGTGTTTTCTGGCCAGGGGTGGAAATGTTTCCCGATTGTCATTGGATATCTGCTACGGTGGCTATGCTTGATGGTGCTCCTGGTTGGATGTACGGGTGTAAGACCGGTTCTTCCAACGACATACTCTTCAGAGTGCTCTGGGCCCTTCTTGGTGCGCGTCAGCGTCTTCTGCGGCGTTTGGTTCTTGGCCACGGTTGAAGGTGATGTTGTCAGACGTTGGTGAAGCTCCCCTTCATTCTGGTTGATGCGGTTTCCCTGCTATTTCTCTGGCGGGCGTGATGAAGGTGGTGGCATGGTCGGTGGTTCATCGGTCACCGATGGTGATGTTCAATGGTCCGTTCGGCATGTCTTGCCAGCGACTTGATTGGTGGCGCGTTTCGAGGCGAATGCGCGGCTCGAGGATTGACGCGTGATGGGCTAGTGGCTTGAGGTGGGGCACGTGGGTGGACCTTGTTTTGTTTGAATTTTGAATTTGAATTCTGCTGAATTTTGTTTGAATTTTTGTGAGGTTTCCGGTTTTCCTTAAACTGGTTCCCACTAACCAGCATCTGGAAATGGAAAAAAATATTGGCCTATAATTTGATCTATATATTATTTCTTGTTGGGAAATAATATCCATGCTTGATATTTTGGTTCTAAAAAAGATTCATCCTCCTCCTTGAACGTGTACAGAATTAGGAAATTATTCATTATATGAAGACTGATTTCCATATCATGGAAATTTATTTTGGCCTTACATAAGGAAAGCCAATCCATACCAATAATTGCATCAAATTACACTAAAGGGAATACAATAAGTTTCTCTCAAAATTTCAACCTAATTATTTTGATGGGGGGGGGATTTATAAAATTGGAATTCAATAATTTTCCCATTCTCTATTTTCATCGATAGCTCTACATCCATGATTTGTTTTTGTGTTTCAATATTTTTAAAAATATTGAGTGATATTAAGGAATTAGTAGAACTATGTACAATAAACATACCTTTAACTTTTCTATTCTAGTTATAACCCATAAATTAATATATAAATAAAATTATGGATGATAATTTTTAAACTATTAATCACATAAATTGGAAACCAATAACATTAAAAGAATAACTTATAAATTTAATTTATTTATTAACTTTTAAATTTCTAGGATTTAATCTGTGTTATCCATGATCTATTTTCTAACATAGATACCTATGGCCATTTTGTTCCCTCAATAATGTATTATAATGAGATTTTGAATTTACCAAAGTTTATCCCTTAGGAGTGTCAAAAAAGGTGTACATCAAGGCCTATTGCTATGCACTAGTTCCCGATCGAGTCTAGTTCAACGTTGTGTTTTAGGATTTTACCCCTATGTACATTTATAACATATCAACATCCACTAACATATCTATAGATGAATTTTTTTTGGAAACCTCTTACATTATACTTCACAAAAGTTTAGGGATTTATTTTTATGGTTAGTCTTATCCCTACAAATTTTACAAGAGTTTTCTAATCCTAATCCCAAAAATAACAAAAAATTCCTTTGATACCAACTACAAAATCCCTACTCTTTATTACACATTAATTAATGATTTATTTCATAATATTAAATATAAAATAATCTAGAATATTAATAGGTCTATTGTATTTGTGAATTAGGTACATTACATTATAACATAATATACTAAATATGTCATTTTTATGGAAAACTTCCTTAACATGCTCATATTATTCCTTAGTAATTGAAAATGCATGGGATAACCTAGGAACATACATAAGAAAGGGGAGAGCTATAAAGAATACTAAGAGAATAAACATGGTACAACATAAAGAAAGAATTAAATTCTAGATAATAAGTAATTATATGGGACAATAAAAGGGTGAGAAACATGAACATGAATAGTGAACCATAGTATAGAAAGATAACATAAAGGCAAAATAGACATGTGGTAACACTTTTAATCATGACATTATAAACCTAGGTCAAGGATATCTACGAATAAATCATTGTGTAAAATGTCCTATGATGAAATAAGTTAACTTCCTATTCCCTTGAATGATGTCTCATGAGACTAAAACATTACCCAATGTATTGGAGCACTAAATAATTTTGAGCACACCCACCACTTTTATTTCATTCACCTACATAAGTGTTCCACATAGATTATAAAACATGGAATCATTTATCATCAAATTGTATTCCAATATAAAGGAGTGTGGAATAAATACATGAAATTTAATGTGAAAATAAGTATATGTGAATAAATTTGAACAACTATGATAATAAATAGTTACGGTTATTCACTACACAATTGTTTAGAATGGAAAATCCAGATGATATTTTGGCAACCTAACGATGTTACTTCAAGATTCATAAAATGTTTTAATGAGAGAGAAAGGAGTATATAATAATTGGACATAAAATGTATAGTAATAGGGTCATAGAAAAACATATTCCATCATTAGGAATATAAATAGAAGTAATAAGATAATGAAGAATCTTGAATAAATAGGAGAAGGAGAGGATCCCTTACTATATTTCAGCATATTAACGGGTGTACATAAAGGTTCATGGGATGGATTAATGAGTTTGAATTAAGTATATAATATCATGGAAATAAAATGGGTAGTAGGAGAGATGTATAATAGTATACCCAAAACATGAATTAATGGAATTTAAGGGGAATAAAATAAAAGAGGTGCTTGAATAAAAAAGAAAAGTGGGAGATCCCTTACTTTGAGAGTGTGATTCGAAAAGCTTTGAAGATGCTTCTTGAGAGCTTGGTGTACCTTTTGGAGATTATATATAGGGTATGGTAAATTAAAGAAGTTATATAATGTTTTTTGATGAAGATAATGGGGGTAATGTTTGGATTTATATTGAAAAAGAGAGGGGAGTTTTTAATTAATTAATAAACATAGGTTTTCAACTCTATTTAAAAAAAATGATGAAAACAAACCTTCCAATGGGTTTTCCCATGGGGTCAACAAAATAGGAGGGGTTTTAATTATTTATGAAATAAAAAGTCTTATCTTATTAAAATAATACACTTGCTAATGCGTAAGTGAGGTGTATGTTTAATGAATTTATTTTATATCCATAAAGTATATTATAGGTTTTGGAGGATTTTAAAAGGATTTGTAATATAAATCAAATAAAAATAAAATTTCATTATTTTAAAGGGGAAAAAATATTTGGTCTTAGAAACCATTTATATTATTTATTAAATAATGTTTTTATCATTATGATATCATAATACACACCATATATCTATATCGTATTTAAAAGTTACCTGAAAATTTGACTATTTCATAAAAATATGAAAAACTCCCCATTTGATATTTTCCATTTTCTGATTCCGAAAATAATATTTATTTGATCCAAATAGTTTTCTAAATAATTTAATTTTAAATTTCAAAAATATTAATTGACATTTATTTATAAATGCTGGGGTTTTGAGAAAAGAATTTTTAAACTCTTATAAAAGTAAAATTTGAATTCCTAAAGATTATATGATCATTTTTATTTAATAAAAAATATTTAATACAAATATTTTGCTAAAATATTATCTATTTCAGAAATCCATTAATTCATCAAAATAAATTTCTTAATTGAAATTTCATATTATCTAAAAATAAAATGTTTTTTTAAACATATCAAAATAAAAATCATTTACAATGACGCCAAAAAAGAATAAGTAAATATAACCATTATTCTATTAAAACTATCATATAAATATTATTATTGTTATATTGTTGATGAATATCCATTTATTACACCAATAAATACACCAAAGTTATGGTATGCGATGGTGATACTTTCATGGGGTGGTACACCATACATGGTTTGTGACGTGATCTTCATGAGCTTGAAATTATCACATAAATGGTTTTTCTCATGCTAAAGTTTTTGGATATCAGATTGGGATTAGTGAAGGTAAAATATCAATGATTTTATGTCCTGTTGAAGCTCTGATAAATGGGACTCATATGGTACGATCCTACTGGTTGAGGCCATCACATCCTTTATCCATGTCAATTGGATTTTTCAAAACCATATATACATATAAATCATATGATCACTATTCAATAGCTATATTATCAATAGTTAAGATGATTAATGGTATATAAAATATGATATTATATAATAAAACAAATGAATTTCATGCATTTTCTATAACCATGATAGTTCATAAAACATTTAATTAAACGTCAAGTTGAATTTTATTTATAAATGTACATGTCCTTATATGGTGGATTTTGAGGAATCCCTGTATGATTTGGGTTTAATATTACCATATTAAATATGTTTTCCTTAGACTGTGAGGTATTGGAATAGGTTATCACAATTAAATATAAACAACAGGTTCTATAGAAGGATTGAATAATTCTAAAAGTAAAAACAGTTGATACTGATTTTTTAGTACTAGGAAAAAGAATGATAGAGAGAAACTATTATTAAGAAGGATATCCTCTGATACTAATGGTTAAGTCAAATAAGGTAATGAAATATTCTCTTGAGGGGGGGGGGGGGTGAATATACAAGATTTAAAAAGTAATCAAATAAATGTATTATTTAAATTAATTATCAATGTCAATTATTATAGTTAATTAACATCAACAAGGGTAAATAACATATAGACCTATTTTATAGTAGTTCGGTCTAACATGTTCCTACTATAATCTTTTTTTTATTTACTCGGTGAGAGATATGTGTGAATTAATTAGATTTTTGAGGGGGTAATCATAACCCAATTAAAAGATACCTTTTCTGTAGAGGGATAACCATAAACACTGACTTTTATAAGGGGTGTCGCAACCCAATTACAAAACATGACAGTATATACCAGGTGTCACAACCAAAAAGGCAATGACTTTAAAATATTGGATCCATAAACTGAAGAAGGAAAAGAAGAATGATTCTTTGTATGTAAAATCTTAAACAAAAAATAGATAGTGTAGGTGAAAGATTAGAAATAGTGTTACAAAATCAGAAACTAAAACAAATTAGAAGATGAACAATGAAAGAAAAATCACTGGTACTTAACCATTACATATGTTTCATCAAGGAATTAATATTCATATAATGTTTTATTCAGATTGAGTGAATGTCTAGCAGGTCAAAATTTACCTCACATGGCATTGATTTGTACAACATTTGAGAAGTCCAGAGTTTTTTCTTACAAAAAATAGATAGTTGAAGATATTATTCAGTGTATTTGATTCATTTAAAGAATTCTCGAAAAGTCTTTTAATATTGATTTTCAAATATTAACAAACACCTTCCATGGGTAAAATAATTAAATAGTATTCACGAGAGAGAAAATCAGTCTCCCAAAAAATCATAACAATATTTATTTGAATCAATAAAAAAATACGACTTCAAAATAATTTCAATAAACCATTAAATTATTCAATTATATATCCTTATAACATGATAAATGTAATTTCAAATAATAAATTAAAACTCTGTTTGATAATTCCATGCATATTGAAATCTGATTAACTATTAATAAATACTTCTGAATACAATCTGTATAAATAGATAAAATATAACGACATAATTTTCATAGATTTGATAAATTAAGTTTTTTGGAAAATATTTAATAAAATTAATAAATATTTAGAAACAAATCAAGTAATGAATATATGAAATAAGACATATGTTACACAAATGTTGTAACTTTTGATAATCATTGAAGAATAATTTAATACATTTATTATACCGGATTAAAATATTTTAAAATTATTTTGTGTGGCATAAATGTAATATATATCTGTTATAGAAATTAATAAAGAAATTAAAAAAATTAAAAAATATATAATAATTCAAAATATTAAAAATGATGAAAAATAGTTTATTGAAATTTTATCATAACAATAAATTTTTTAACTAGAGGAAGTACGAATATGTTATCATTGGAAATTTACCATTGAGGTGTGCCATCATGAAACTACTAGTCCAGATCTAAGATCAAATATCTACCATCATAGATCTACTTTTGAAACATTAAAATGATATAAAATTGAAATAAGAAAAGATCCAACGTAGAAATAAAAAATTAATCCACTATGGAAGTAAAAAATTGGTCCACCGTTGAAATAGAAAATTGATCCATCGTAAGTTATAAAACATTAATGCATAATTAGTTATAAAAAATTAATCCATCATTTGTTATAAAAAATTAATCCACTATTAGTTATATAAAAATAATCAACTGTTAGTTGAAAAATTAAAGAATTTAATCCCTAAGAAATATTTTATATAAATGTTTTATTTTTTTCTATTAAAAAATGAAAACTACATCGAATTATTATTTGATGAAGTTCAAAGATATACTTTATATCTTAATTCCCTCTGATTTTATAACTTTTGTATAATCTGATGGATGGTATTAATACTTTATATTCTTCCCTTTAATAAAAAGCATCCCGTTTAAGAAATAATGGTAAAATTATTCAAATAATTCTCCCCTTATATATTTAAAATAAATATCTACCTTTTATGAATTCTATCCATTCGAAAAATATTCTCCACCAAACTTCTTTCCAAAAACATAAAACCTATTCCCATTTGTGATTTACAAAAAGGATTGGGAGAGTATATAACATGAAATGTTAGAAAGGGACAACATAAGAAACAATTTTATGTGAAATAACTATTCATAAAATGAATAAATGATGAAAAATACATCCAAATTTAATTTAAATACATTCATAAACATAATATTTGTACGAAAAGGTCATTCAAATTTAACAACTCTTTAAATTTTGGAAAAATGACATCAAATTTAAGAATGGAAATGTTTAATATTTCTTAATCAAAAATTTCACACTATAATTCATTTTCAAGGACTCATCATGATCATTATGAGATTCTTCTACTGATTACTAGAGCTTCACAAATTGTTCTTCCATCAAAAATTTCTTAAAAAGTTCTGATTAATTACTTTCAACTACCTTAATGACATTTTTATTTTATTAATTGACAAGAAAAATATCACCTTGAATAGTTCTGAGTTGACTATTCTATACTTCTAAGTTATGAATCATTCTTTCAGAACCATTAATTATTATTTATTATTGTCAGTTGTATACTTGATCTCTACCCCAAAATTGAAACAATCTGATACATATATAGATAAATTCTCAAAGGAATCATCCATTTCTAATGAATGTTTCTTCAATACTATGAGCTGATCATCATGACCCATGAGATACTTTTCTACTTGTTTTGACCACTTACCAATTTGATTATAGGATCTCTTCTGATTATTTGAATTTTCTTAGATGGTTTTAAAGTATGAATCAATCCTAACAATTTATTCAGTAAAAACATTAAAAGACTCTTATTTCTAACTAAGTCTATTCTAAATCAATTTACACTTTACCTCAATGATTATAATATATGGAATTAATTCATGTAGCCTTCTTAGAGTTTATAAAATACAATCAAAACCATTCTGTGAAATTGTAGCTTTTGAGTTTGATGAACCTTATATTGTCGGAGGAACTTTTGGTTTAGAGGAACCATCATCAGGTTTTTATTGCTCTTAAACAATGTACATTCCTTTCTTCAAAAAATTTCATTATTCTCATATTTCTACTTTTTCTACTTCCTTATCTTGTTGAACTTTGTCAGATATTTTGGTGTGTGATTGTTGGTACTTTTATTCTTACATTAAAGATGAACTTATTTCCTCTTTTGTGATAACTTTTCATCCTTTTTTGATGATGATTTTTTTTATTTTGATCCTTCTAAGATAGAACCCTTGTCTGACTGAGAAGGTAATGTATTTGAGGATTATGATGAGTTTTATGTTTTCCTTTCCATTTTATGATCATTAGTATGTGTTTCCTGATCATCATTTTATTCCTATTCCTTCTAATGATCATCTTTATATACTTATACTTATTAATATTCTTCTTCTTGAAATCTCTTAAGTTCTTTTCTTATCTGTTGGGTAGTTCTGAGTATTCCATTTCATAATTTTTAGAAACCAATTATTTTTTCTTCTCTACATCTTCTAGAAATTCTAATGGGGCTGATATTAAAAAAATATTCAGAAAATACTTTCCATTTTCTATTATCTACCTCTGAAGGATCTACTAGTGTAATAAATGATGTTTTAACAAACTCCAGACTAACATCTATAATTATTTTATTGGTTTTAGAAACTGAAATAGTGGGATTTTTTTAATACCCTTTATACACCCTTTATAATTCTTTCACAATTTTTTTATCTTCCAACCTTTATTTTTATTCCTTGTATTCTCTACCGTCCTCAAATATTCTTTAGTTTGTATCTTCTAGGATAAGGCCTCATAATTATCAAGCCAAAACACAGGTTTTCTAGGTTTCTTTTGATATTTTCTTTGAAATAATTATTTAAAATCCTTATCAGTCATTATTTTTTCGTTACCTTTTTTCTTATTAAGAGATGACTTAGCCTTTATTTTCCCTTTATCAAATTATTTTTCATTCACTATTTCCTTATCTTTTGTAGGACCTTAATTAGGCATAGTCCTATCGATCTTATCAAAAAAAAAAATTCAACTTATTGTCAAAAACTAACTTTATTATTGATATTGTTTCTTCAATGATAAAAGAAGTTTTTTTTCTAATAGTATAAGTCTTAATTTAAAATTAAAAAAGATCCTTACATTTGAAAAAATCCTTATTAATTAAATAAGGAAAAATTATGATCTTTAAATTTATCGAGGAAATCTTGATTTCTTCCAATTTAATGAAGACATACATAACTAGGTTACCATTCCCCATGTTTTAAAGTAATCCAACATAAATATGTCAGAAAATTTCAGGGTGTCCCTATCACTATTTTGTGGTACATGGTACCCCTGAATCTATAACGTGACTAACCTTAAATACGGTGAATGGTGTGATACTTTCTTAACTTTCATAAAACATAGAAATAAAGAAGCCTCAGCTCTATATTACTCAAAACTACGAAGTCTATATATTAACTTGTGATATTGTAAATAAGAATCACCTTTAGAAGGAACATGAATAAAATCCAATACTCATTTTTAAAAATATTATATTCAATAGAAAATAGAGTAAAATAAACTTCATCTTTACCGTGTTTTGATAAAAAATAAAACAATGTATAATATTTTCAAACTAATTTAGAGTAATGAAAGTCAAAATCCTTTTCGGATTTTTCTACCCAAACATTATTCGATCATTGAAAAAAATAATCTTTTTAAGAAGATAATCATAATTTCATACCATGATATCTCAAAAATCTATTCTCTAAAAAAATTCTCATTTCTCAAAATTGTCATTAGTTTCCATCAGACTAATACATTTTCTAGTGTATGAATGATTTGAAAAAATCAAAATGGGAAATTTAAGGAGCTGAGAGAGTCACTGTAGAATCTTCTGGGAGCTAATGTGGGAATGGAGTGTCCCACTGTTATATAAGAATGACAAATGAATATTCATATTCCAACAGATTCAAATGATCCGATTTATATTTCCTTATCTGATATGATGGTCATGATTTAATTCAATAATAAATTAAAATATAATTTCTCACTCTTAATTTTTTATTAGGAAAACTTTTTATTAGAGTGAATCATAGCTAGATTTGGAAAAAAATATATTTGAAAAAAAATATTAATACTTAATAGAATTTTCACCACAAAATTATAAATTAAATTAAATGATACAAAAAAAACTAAATAATAACACCATTAGGAGTAGAACATCATTGGTATGAGTAACCTATTATTTTTTTCTTTATTGATTAATATTTATTATTATTTTTTGTAATAATTTTTTTTATGAATGGGTTCATACCTATTTTTGAATTGGTAAATTTTTATTTGTTTGGAAATAATTTTTATTATAAAAGAATTATCAGGAAAAGTTTCTTAAAAATTTTGAGTCTAGAATTTTTTTTAAAACACTTTGAATTTGATAGATTTATTAATATTAATACTTTTTAGAAAAATATTTTTATAATAAAATTTAAAAATATTTTTTAAAAAATGATTTTTAATGGAAAGAAGGTTTTAGAAAAACTAACAACACATGTACTCCCCCTTGAGAAGAAGTTCATTAATATAAGAGATGATTATATAATAAGTAGAAATAAATAATCAATTGACATTGATCATTCCCAAATTCTATTTAATATATTCATATCTATTATAACTGTGGTGTTTGGTAAAAATATGAGAAAGTTATCATTGTGTTTCAATGAATTATAAACTTACATCTTCTTTAATGTGTGACCCTGAAGGAAATTGTGTCTTACATCTAGGTGTTTTACTTGTGGTTGATTAGATGAGTTTTTACTGAAATAATTGGAACTTGTGTTGTCACAATGTATTTGAGTTTTAGTAAACTCATGCTATAGACTGTGAGTGTGTGTTGCATCTAAAACACTTGAACACAACAACTTTCAGCTACTACATATTTGTCATAAGCAGTGTAAAGTGCTACTATGTTTTATTATACAAGCATGAAACTAAAAAATTATCCTAATAAATAAAATGTTATGAATTTTACTTTTCTTATCCATTCTACATCCACCAAAGTTAGTATAAAAAATACTTGTTAGTTCAAAATCATTTATAGAAGAATATAATATGCCTAAATTCATAGATCCCTTAAGTTAATGAAATATTATTTTAACATCTTTAATGTGGGATTATTTTGGATTGGCTTGATATCTAGAATATAATAATAATAAAAAAATTAAATTTCAATGACTAAATGTTATGTAACGTATGTTTCCAATCATACCACTAAATGTTTTTTGATTAATTAGTTTCCTATATTTTTCATGATTGAAAATATTAAAGGTGATGATGAGATTAATAATATTTTGTGTTGATATAAACTAATTTTTTAAGAATATATTTTACATACTTATATTGGCATATAAAAGTTCCTTTTGGGTTTTGTGATATTGGAAATCCTATAAACTGTGATAACTCACCCATCAAACTGATTTCAAACTCAAATAGCAAAATATCCAAAGAGTAATATTTTAGTGTTATTTGAGTTAGACCAAATACAATTTCATGAAAATATATTTTTAAAATTATAATTTTTTATTTATTTATTTTTTAAAAAAAGTTGGAGCATAGATCCCTTATCAAAAAAAATTTGTAACAGAAATCTAGTTAACTTATCATACCATGTTTTAGTGGATTTTTAAGTCCATAAAGATACTTGTTTTATTTATTAACATGTTTGGGTGTTTTTTATTTTCAAAACCAGGAGATTTTTCTACAAAAACATCCTCCCAAACTTATCCATTTTGGAAAGAACACTTCACATCCATTTGAAAGAGTTTGAAATTTATGGATATGGTATAAGATAGATATAAACGTATAGATTCAAGTCTATCTATCCTTTCATAGGTTCCTTCATAATTTATTCCATCTTATTAGTTATAACCCTTAGTAACAAATCTAGATTTATTTATAACTATTATCCCATTTTTTCACATTTATTACAAAATATCAATTTTAATCTAATTATAGAAGTATCATTTGGACATTCAACTAATGTCCATACTTTATTCCTATATTAAACATTGAGTTAATATTGCATGGATTTTATCTAATTCTCATCACCTAAATTCTCAAAAAGATTATTAGTTTGGAATTGTGACAAAAATTCTAGATGTTCAATTTCATTTGAAATGTAATTTCTAGTCCTAAATGTTAGACCTACACCACCAATGATATTATCTCTTGGATGATTCCTAAAAAACAACTAACTTTTTGGGTTTTCAAAGTCTATTCTTCAAAAATATGTTATAAATATTCTTGAGGATAAAATTTAAAAACATATTATATAGTGTATTTATCATATTAAGAATGTTATAACATTGTTTGAAATCAGTTTTAGAAACAAAATCTAATGATGTAGGCTGGGGTGGTTTAAAAGAAGGGGCCAGTCTCATAAAACATACCATTTACTATTTCTTAAACAGAACATATGTTTTTATTAAAAATTAATAATCCTTAATAGTTTTGAATAACTTAAAAAACACCATCATATTTTGTAGAAAATTTATTGAAATTAAATTTTGTATTCAATATTAATAATTTTCATCCAAATAATTTGTAGTAAGAATTTTTTGGTTTTCTTCCAATACATTACTCATAAGTATTATTATTAATAAAAGGTATAATTAAGACTTGATTTATAGTATAACAAGAAATACTAAACAATTGTAACAAAAACATGATTAACAGATAATTATTCACCAAGCATGGTTTTAGTAATATCTTGATAAATTATCTTTCTTTTTTTAACTACACCATTTTTCTATGTAGTTCTAGCTGCTAAAAATTGATGTATAATACATTTTTTACAAGAAAAGTTTCAAAATTAGAATTTAAAAATTATTCACAACGATCACTATGAATATTTATCATGGAGAGGTTTTTATCATTTTTAACTATAGAGAAAAAAGTTTTAAAATATCCAAATGCTTTAGATTTTCTTTCTTGAAAATAGACACATGTGCATCTAGTGTAGTAATTAACTAAAAAATGTGAAAATTAATTTCCACAAATACTTATAGTTTGTGTAAGACCAAAAAATTCCACATGAACTCACTCTAAAGCATCATATGTCGATAATTCACAAATATATTTAAAACATGACTTGTGTTTTTTACAAAATTGACAAGGTTCACAAGACTTTTGAAGTGCCAAACCTATATTCTGGTATATCCTTAACATGTCCTTTCTTATTCATCTTATCTATGTTTATTAGGTTAAAATGTCTTAACCTTCTATTAAATTACTAATATTGATCATCTATTGCACTGAGGCATGGTATGTTTTGTCTTCTAAGATATTCTAAATTTAGTGTGTAAACATTCTCTTCTCGATTTGCAAAAAAATAAATTCATCTTTAGAACTTATTATCATACATTTTTTATTCCTAAAGTTCACAAGATAACCATTATCAAAAAAATGAATTATTCTTATATGGCCATTCTTAAATCCTATACTATATAAAACATTTAATGTTAAATATTTTCTGAGAAAAACAAAGTTACATATACCAAGGATTTCTCCTTGAGAATTATCCCTAAGGGTTACTTTTTCACCTTTTATCCTGATAATTTTCATAAATTAATCTTTGTTTGTAGTTTTATATCTAGAGAAACTACTATCCATGTACCATATGTTTCTAATTTTGTTCTATCTCCATTTTCCTAAAAATAATGAAACTTGTTTTTCAGAACCCAAACCTTCTTGGGTCTGGTATTTTCAAAAAAAACATTAGGTGGCCACATTGGTCCAACATTATGACATTGATAAAATTTCATTTCTTTAAAAATTAATCCTTATAAATATTGAATTGTTGAATTATATCTAGAGAAAATTTAATTTTCCCATATCCCCAAAATTGATCCTCTAAACTCATTTTTTGGTATTTTCAGAAAAATACTCTTTTATGGGTTATGTGGTAACCAACACAAACTGACAGGATCAAACACAACATAAAAAAATTGAAGCAAATTCAAACCATATTCGAACCCAAATTTCAATATTCAAACATAAACTTGAAAATTGGAATACATGTGCCACCTCAAGCCTAATGCTAAAACATTTCCAGATGACATCACCACGACTACAAAAACCAACTTTTATCCAGACCATCCATCATCACTACTGAAACCCTCCAGAAACAAATCCAACAAGACCAACCCCACCAGGACATTGATCGACAATCCTTTATCATCATCATAAAATACATAAATACAATACATAAAAATAACTCAAAAACTAACTAGACATTGAATGATCATCACTAGAGGAAATTCAAAACATCAGAGGAATAGAGAATGCCAAAACCACCCCCTGGAAAATAGTAAGATGATATTGAGACATGTGAGAGAAACATATAGTATTCATTACAATAGCCCTTTAACCAAATCCCAGTCATCAACCTTGAGCAGCTTCAACACCTCTAGACGCCATGAACACCAAAACAGGCTGCACACTTGTATATACAAACACTACCCCATCATAATCCCAAACCAGCACTAAGGGTTATCACACAAAACCAAATGGATTCAAGTGTGGTGAAGCTGGTGGAAAGAGTAGAGGAAGAATGAAATAAATCCATGACATGCGAAGAATAAGAACTAAGCTACAATATCCACATAAGAAAATGGAACAACCAAAAACGAAAATAACTCTAACTTGTAATCCCAATCTGCAAAGCACACCATTATACCAGACTAAAAATGGGGTCTAGCATGATGTAGATGATGAGAAGAGAAGTTATGAGGTGTAATTTGGATTGGGGCTGTAGAAACATATCACTATAAATACGAACCCTAACACTGAAGAAATGTAGAAATCCAGAAAAAACAAAAATCCCCATAGGGAATAAGAGAAAAATGGGAAACAGAGTAGAGAGATTGTTGTCACCTAGGGAAAATGATAAAAGAATCCTTGTAACACCAAGGGAGGAAGAATAGGGCCCCCAACTAAGAAAGAAGATAAATAATCCCTAAATATCAGAGGGGGAAGAAGGAAGCCCTGGACCACCCTAGGAGACAGTGACACCAAGAGAGACCCCATGATGAGAACCGATGAAGGAGGGAGTGGGAGGCATGGAGATCACCTCACCATCAAAAAAGAGTAATGGAAACCCAAGGAGAGAAAGATATTGAGATATCAGGGGAGTGGGGAGACATTTCATTTATCCCCCACATTGTTACTTAGTAAAAAATAAAGAACTTTTAAGAACAAAATATTTGTTATTAAGAAATTTTTTTTGGTTAGAAAAACTTATTCTAGATATATTAGTATGAGGTCTAATTTGTTTGTTACACTTATAAATGTTTTCCATAATAAAAGTATACATAGATGTAAGTTTGTTCATACTAAATATTTCATTTTTTTTTCTTGAAAACTATATTTTTACCCTCAATAGTTTTATTATTATAACTAAGCTTTACAAAATCATTTTACAAATTATTTTTTTCTCAAGAATAGTTTTCCCAAGATATTTTGAAATATTTTAAATATTAATATTTTATGTATAAATTTGTTTAAAAGATGTAATTTTTTTTAAAATACCAACTCTTGAATATATCTTTGAATGTTTTATTTGGAATTATCATTTTTTTAAATCGTAAAATTTTCATTTTCGATGAGTTTTTCAAATATTGAAACTTCTTCATAACTTGGTATGGTATTATCCCCTTAATGTAGTGAATAGTATTCATTAGAATTTTATGAATTTTTTTCAACATCACTATCTGGATAATTTTCATTAAGATTAATATTGTTAAGGGATTTAGTAGTGTGTACCTTTTTTATTAGACATTTATTTACCATATGTATTTCATAAAAAAAAGATCAATGATCCCATATACATAAAAATTATTGTCTGAAGAGTTTTCAGAATATATATCTAATCCACTTGCACTCAATGTTCCAAAAGCATTCTAAATATTCTTTCCCTTTGATTGATAATACTTCATTGAACTTCTATATGATTTATTTCCTTTTCTTTATTTTCATCTAGGGATAATCAGGTCGATTATGTCATAAATCCTTACAATTATAAAAATGTATTCAGTAGATTCTATCTTATCATTATTATATTTATAAATATCTGATACCTATACTGATTTTTTCATTCCCATGATTATTTTCATCCTTATATAAATAGTTTTATAATCCATTTCTAGTCATTTCAAAATAACTAGAATTTGATTCAATGATCACTTTCTTCTTCTTGTAAGACTTCAAAAATTTCTCATATTTACTGAAATTTTGTAGGAATAGTAGATGTTTTTGTAAAAGAATCACCTCCATTTTTTTTATTTTCACCAATATCTACATTAATCATACCACTAAATTTCATGGGGGTTCCAATATGATCATCTAAAGTGAGATTAGTAATATTTATTGCATCATAAATGGATATTATCTTGGATTCCCACCCATTTGGAACGATTTCAATAATCTTTTCAACTAGGATTCCATCTGTAAAATATTTTACATCAAGATAATGTATTCTATTGACAATATACATAATTATTTTGTGTATTTTCAAAACTAATTCTCCAAATAGAAAATTAATTTCTTGATAGTCTCCTCTCATCATGAATCTTCTAGTTTCAACAACTTTAGAAGTACCAAAGTGAGTGACTTATATATTTTTCAAAATGTTAGCATTATCTTCATAGGAAGAAATATGATTGTATATAGTTCTTCTCATGGTATATAGAAGAGTATTACTTACTATATAATTAAATTGATACATTATCATTTCCTGATGATTAAATTTATTAACTTGTTTTTCATGTAGCTTTTAATCAACAATAACCAATGAAAAATTATCACGTTCTGTATTGATAACAAACATTTTCATCCTATATCACTAGTAATCATAATAATTAGAAACCAAAATTGATGGTCTGATGGGATTGATATTTTAAATTGTTTCAGCATTAAGACCTTCCATCATAAAAAATATAGAAAATATATTTCAATAAAAACATTAGTGTATAAAAATTTATAGATGAGTAGAATATAAAAAACACAATAAAACATATCACTACTGGAATTTAGTCTTTTCCCAACGGCAGTATACCAACGGTTTTCTTAAACCGTTGGTATAGTGAGCCTTTGCCAACGGTTTAAGAAAACTGTTGGCAAAGAGAATTTCGGTGGACCCTTTCCCAACGGTTCACTGGAACCGTTGGGAAAGGGTGCTGAAATCACACATTTCCCAACGGTTCCAGTGAACCGTTGGGAAATGTGTGCCTTTGCCAACGGTTTTTATAAACCGTTGGCAAAGGTTTCCCCCAAATTGCAGATCGAGATCTCCTCTCCCCATTCTGACAGATCCCTAATCTATTCGCTCAGGTGCTCTCGCGAATCCGAACACCAGCACCCCCCATCCCAAGAGGTACACCCCATACGAATAAGTAAAATTTGATCTCAACCATATTGTTGTAGTTGTTTTAATGAATAGATTTTTCTAGGTGTTGGTGGTTTAATTGATTATTGAAATTAATATCTAAATAGGATATTGTTTGTGTTTGTGAAGACTTCTTTAATGTTTTTGTATTCTATGTTTGGAAGGAGAGTGTTCAAAACATGTAAATCAGAGTTGGGACGTTTACATGTTTTGGATAATGGATTGTGGGAATTATGCATTGTGTTCAAACAAATTTGATATGTTTTGGATAATGGATTGTGGGGGTAGGGGGTGTCCACGGGGGTGGGTGGGTTGTCCACGGGGGTGGGCGGGGGTGTCCACGGGGGTGGGAAAGGCTGTCCACGGGGTGGGCGGTGCTGTCTAGGGGGTGTGGGCTGTCCTGGGGGTCTGGGTGGGGTGTCCTGGTGGGGGAGGGGTGTGTGTGGTGTCCAGGGGGGGTGGTATGTCTAGGTGGTGGTGGTGGGGTTGCAGGGGAGGGGGTGTGGGCTGTTTGGGAGGGTGGGCGGGGCTATCCAGGGGGTACGGGGTGTCCAGGGGGGTACGGGGGTGGGTGGGTTGTCCACAAGAGTGGACGGGCTGTCCACGGGGGTGGCCGGGCTGTCAAGGAGAGGTGGGCGGGCTGTCCAGGGGGGGCGGGTGGGTGGGCTGGCCACGGGGGGTAGGGGTGTCTAGGGGGGTGGGCGGGCTATCCAAGGTGGTGGGGGGCTGTCCATAGGTTGTAGCAAGAAACCCAAAATGAAAGTGAGGAAGAAAAGGATGGTTTGTTTTAATACAAACCCAATGAAGAACTAAACAATTGAAATAAATAAATTATAACAAACTAGAGGAAGCCTTGAGCGCCAAGAGTGTGAGAGTAGTTGATGTAGAGGCAGCCCAAGCTTCAAGGATGTAAATGGATCACAAGTAGCCTTAGAGATTTGTCGTTAGAGATTCAAGGGATCAAAATATCATTCCAATGTATCAGGGGTTTGTTCCCGGCATCCATCCTCGTCTATTTATAGGAGAAATATCCCCAAATACTTCAATATGGCTGTTGGAGGGCTTTCGGAGCCGTTGGGGGTCAAGTGGGCAAGTCTGGTCAAAGCCCAAGGGCTACTTTGACTGGGCTTACCGGCTGACCGGTGCTTGGCCACCGGCCGGCCGGTGCTCCAGACAGAAGGCAGAGCTTTCTGTCTGGGTTCCACCGGCCGGCCGGTGCTGGGACACCGGCTGGCCGGTGGTCCAGACAGAGAGAAAGCTATCTGTCTGGTTCCACCGGCAGGCCGGTGATTCAGACACCGGTTGGCCGGTGGCACCTGGCAGTGGGCAAGGCCTATTGTCTGGTTCCACCGGCTGGACGGTGGTCAGGTACCGACTGACCGGTGGAACCTGGCAGAGAGCATTGCTTCTGCCAGAGACCACCGGCTGGCCGGTGGAAATCCACCGGTTGGCCGGTGGACTCAGAGAGTCCTTTTCCAGTCTTCTTGGGACAACTCTTTGGAAACCTTTTTCCTATCATCAAAAAAACTTGAAAACAAGTTAGAACACGATGATAGTGATTGTGATCATTAAAATCCAAGAGAGAGGGGTACAACACTGACCACAGGGGGTAGGGGTGTCCAGGGTTGTGGGCGTGCTATCCAAGGGGGTGGGGGGCTGTCCATAGAGAGAAGGGGTGTCGAGGGGGGTGGGTGGGCTGTCCACGGGGGTGGTTGGGCTGTCTAGGGGGTAGGGGGTGTCCACGGGGGTGGGTGGGTTGTCCACGGGGGTGGGCGGGGCTATCCACGAGGGTACCCTACTAATATGGATATGGGACGAGGCATGCTCTGATGTGATAACACATTAAGTTCTTGTTGGTTTTACATTTTTTAAATAACACATTAGTATGTTTTTTTCACATGTCTAGTTGATACCATGATTATTTTCTTCCTTTATCATTTACTTAAATGTATTTTCTATTAAAGTTCAATCCTATTGAATTGTTTATGACAAAATGACTTATATGAATTTTTTTACAGAATGGACAGAATTTGGATGTATGAAACCGATCGTATCTCAAGCGATTTTCAAAACAATTTGGAGAGCTTTATAGATTTTTCATTTTGCAATGTTTCAGATAGTGGTCGCATACACTGCCCATGTTCCAATTGTGTTGGTAGACCTTGGTTGAGTCGTGAAGAAGTCAGCTACCACATAACCAAAAATGGTTTTCAAGCAAACTACTTTGTGTGGTATCACAATGGGGAGAAAATGAAATCTCAAATTGGTGATGATCGAAATGAAAGGACTGGAATGGAGAATTTGTTAGACGATCAGTTTCCGTTTATTCGTCATCATGAAAAAGAAAGGATTTCGACTCAAGAAGACGTCGATATGAGGACAACTGATGCATCTAGTGAAAATGATGATATTGATAGGGTGAAAAAATTGAATGATGCTGCCACGACTCCAGTATATCGACAATGCGATAAAATGAAAAAGATGGAATTTTTAATCCGATTGTTTCATGGAAAAACTATTTATGGGATTTCTAATACAGCAATAGAATACATTCTTACCCTCTTGAAGGATTTAATTCCAGATGATGCAGATATTCCCTCAAACCACTATATGGCATGGAAGTTAGTTGAAGAACTTGGATTTTCCAGAAACAAAATTCATGCTTTCCTGAAAGATTGCAGTTTATTCTGGGAAGAAACAGCTGAACGAAATGAATGTATAAAATGTGGCACATCCCGTTGGAAGTCAAAATCTGATGGAACACCATCCCGCGTTCCACAGAAAGTAATGTGGCACTTTCCATTGATCCCCAGACTCCAGAATCTTTTTATGTCGGATGACATATCAAAAAAAATGACATGGCATGATACCGAGAGAAAGAAGACTAATGATGAGTTGGTTCATCCTGCAGATGGATTTTCATGGCAGAGATTTGATGCTCGACATCCTGATTTTGCAGCTGACGTGCGTAATGTGAGGCTGGGTCTTTCATGAGACAGTTTTAATCCATTTGGGCAGATGCTTACTTCGCACAGCATGTGGCCAGTTTTTATACACATTTATAATCTTCCCCCATGGTTGTGTATGAAAAAGTCTTTCACTTTCATGAGTATACTCATATCTGGTCCTTCTGATCCCGGAATTGATATTGATGTATATATGCAATCTTTAATAAAAGAGTTGAAACTTCTTTGGGATGTGGGTGTGCGCACATACGATGCATGTTCGAAAGACATATTTCAGATGCATGCTGTGCTTATGTGGAAGATCAATGATTTTCCGGCTTATGCAATGATGTCTGGATGGAGCACGAAGGGAAAACTGTCATGTCCAGTTTGTATGAAGAATACACGATCTAGAAGACTGAAACATCGTTGTAGTTTCAGTTTTATGGGACATCGACGATTTTTGCCAAAGGATCATCCATATAGAATGAATCGTCGAAGATTTGATAATACTATAGAGACCGATGATCCACCTCAGCGTATGTCTGGAACTAATGTGCTTAATGAATTGAAAGATTTCAGTTTTTCGTTCGGGAAGGGTCAAATGAAATCTGGAAAGAGAAAGAATGTTTCCACAGAAACCTGTTACAATTGGAGGAAGAGGAGTATCTTTTTTGATTTTCCTTATTGGTCAACCAATTTGCTACGTCATTGCTTAGACGTAATGCATATTGAAAAGAATATATGTGAAATGTTGCTTTCAGTTCTTCTAAATGTCAAGGGGAAGACAAAAGATGATTTACGATCTCGACGTGACTTAATGGATTGGGGAATCAGACCAGAATTGCATCCTGTGCGTATCAGTGAAAATAAATGGCAACTTCCATGTGCTTCTTATGTGATGACACCTACTGAAAAAAAATTGGAAGTATTAGAGACTATTAGAGTTCCTGATGGCTATTCAAGAAACATATCTAAACGGGTCAACAGAAGAGAGTTGAAGCTAAAATATTTGAAGAATCATGATTATCACGTTCTACTGCATGAGTTGCTTCCAATAGCAATCCATCATCTTTTGTCCAATAATGTAAGGGTGGGTGTTATTCGGTTGTGCCATTTGTTTAGAGATCTTTGTGCTAAGAAGTTGTCCAAGTCTTTCTTGTAAAAAATGTTGACAGATGCCCCATTAATTTTGTGTGAGTTGGAGAAAATATTTCCCCCATCATTTTTCACATGCATGCTGCATCTGACTGTCCATATTCCAACTGAAATACTTCTCGGAGGACCTGTTTCTTTTCGTTGGATGTATCCAACTGAAAGAAATATGTTCACATTAAAGTCTTATGTTCGAAACAAGAATCATCCCGAAGGTTCTATCGTGAAAGGTTACTTAGCTAAAGAATGTATGGATTTCTGTTCAATGTATTTGTCTGATCTTACTACAAGAATGAACAGACCAATGAGAAATGAAGAAGAACAATATGAGCAAATTGAACCCAGTTTTCCATCACTTCCTCAAACAGGAGGAATTCCTGGATCATATACATTGAAGACATTAAGCCATGAAGAGCGGGAGATGGCACATCACACAGTTTTGTTCAACTGTGATTTGTTCGATGACTATATCAGGTAACAAAATTGAATATGTATATCTTACATATATATCTGTTAAACTATTCATATTTTTTTATCTACAGGGAACATAAAACAATGATAAATATGAAGCATCATTCTTTATCTTTGAGAAGGAGAGAGACTTTGCATAGCAAAGAGTTTTCTTCTTGGTTAAAATTGAAGGTAAAAATATTACTGTTTAAATTAATTATTTCAATATTTACTTAAGTTTAACTGTCATTTATATTGCAGGTATTGAGTTTGTCCGCTGACTCTGTCTCTGAGGAGATAAGAGCTTTGGCTTTTGGTCCTAATACCGTGGTTCGTGACTGTAAATCAATTGTTATCAATGGGTACAGATTTATTGTCACTGAACGAGCCAAAAACATGAGAACACGACATGATGGTATTATGGTTACTTCCACAACAGATTGTTATGCCAGTGCATCAGATAGTAGACCGCGACTTGAAAATGTGGGTTATTATGGAGTCATTGAGAAAATAATAATATTGGATTATTACTCTCATGGACGAGTCACAATGATGAAATGCCATTGGTTTGATTTGATGACGAGACATGGCACATTTATTGATGATTGTGGATTTCGAGTAATTAATATGACCCGCACTCTTGCAACCGAAGAACCATATGTGTTGGAATCAATGGCTAAACAAGTTTGTTATGTCAAAGATCAACTTCAACCTGAATTTGGTGTCATAGTTGAAGTAATTCCAAGACATATTTTTGATGATGCTGATGATGGAATTGACACTGTCCCTATTGCCATTGGAACCAATCCATTTATTTCTTTTGATGACTCCAATAGCTCAATTGTCAGAGTTGATTGTGAACCTGATGTTGTGGTTGGAAATATATAGAATCATTCATCCATGTTCTCAATTCTTTTGGTTTACCTCGAGTTGGGTTGTTAAGGTTGGTAATATTCATATTTATTTAGTATTGATCACAAATATGTTTTAGCTGACTTGACCGTTATGTGAATTTTCAATGTTTATTGGTTGCTGTTTTATTTGAATTGCATTTTCTAATTTGGAATTGAACTGTATTCAAACCAAATCAAACAATATTTCTAACTCGGTGAACATTACAACTTGTATGTTTTATTAAATTTATTCAAGCTCTTCTAAAACAATTGATAGCTAAATTACCAATGAATCCCCTCATTCCCTCATATATTTAGTTTTTTGGTTTACACATTAATTTTCTTTTTCTAATTAATTACATATTTGTTTTCCAATGCAGGAAATGAAGCCAATTGAAGAGAGACGAAGAAAAAAAATGGCAAAGAACAATCGTCGGATGGAGGATATGGGCAATCCACCATTAGTGCCTACAGTGAGTACTTTATTTCAAATATATATATATATATTTACAGAATATATAATGTCATGTGATTAATTTTTTTTGTAAATTTTTTTGTAGGATCCACCATTACGTCGACAGTTATTCGACGAGGAGCCTAGTACTGGTCCCAGTACTCAGGCCGGTGGTACGAGGAGGGTTCATACCAGAGGTGGACGTAGAGTTGCGCGTGCCCGACTAGACCCTGCCCCTCCCACTGAAATTTCAGCCTTCCCACATTCTGATCTCGGTGTGTTGTTAGGGACACACGGGATATTTAGACCTCCCATGTTTTCCCTACCTTCTGCATCTTCTGCCCCATCATTTTCACATCCCATGATGATTCCCACTCCCCAGTCAGCAACAGGTCATACAGCTGTTCCATCTTCTTTTCCTTCTACTTCTTTCTCTCCGAGCTTTTATATTCCATCGTCTTCGACTCCTGTTCCACCAGAGGGTGTTCCATCAGGTTCTGTGGATCCGGCGCCACTCATTGATCAGACTAGTGCAGGTATATTTATAAAACCCTAACAAATTTTTATAGCAATATTTATTTTCATTATAACATGTTTTGATAAAATATTTGTTTTTCTTTCATGACAGATACATCTACTGACAGGAGGCGGGGGCGAGGCCGTACACGCATGCATTCGGTGTGGAACCGTCGCACACAGGTTATGGTGGAATATAATGAAGACAATCAGATGGTTGATAAAACAGGGCAGCAATGTCGGAGTTTTATGGCGACGCTTGCCAAATACTCCGACATCATTCCCGTCAGCCCGCTGTCGTGGAGACATTTGCCACAGGAGGTCAAAGATAGAGCTTGGGCAGAGATATGGGTAAAAAAATCGGTTGTATTTAATGCCATGATTTTTTTTGTATTTATATAAATTAATATTTTCATTTCAGCTTCGATTTAATTTTCCTGATGGTGAGGGTGCACGACTGGAATGTCTAAAGGATTTAGGCGAGCTTTAGAGAGCCTACAAGCATGAGCTGTATATTGGCTGGCGTGCTAGAGTTGGCACTGAGTTAGAGGCGGTACCAATCGTGGATGATTGTCATATAGAGCAGTATCGTCAGATGATTACTCATTGGACGAGTACCCAGTTTAAGGTATGAATTACATTTGAGGTATTTAAAAAATAACTTTCAAGTTTTTCATTAATATTATCCTTTGCATTATCGAATTTTATTTAGGAATCATCTGGAAAAAATAAAAAAACATTGATGCAAAAAAATACCTCCATACACTAGGACGCACGACGATGCCGGATCATGAGAGGCAGCAGGTATGACAATTGTTTATAAGTTTCCTTTACGACTTACATTTTCTTTTGTTTCCTCAATTATTTAATTATTTTCTGAAGTCTTTATATAACTTTTGTTTTTAATTTCATTGTAGAGGCAAGTACAAAATATTGAAGGACGTGTGCCTCGAGCAAAACTGTTTTGCTCGAGTAGACGAAAAAAGGATGGAAGTGCTGTCAACGAAGCGACTCAGCAGCAGATTGTAAGTTTTAATCTGTTGGTTTATATTTTAATATCTATTTCGTAACTTAATAATATATTTATATTTTTAACAGGATGCTTTAGAGGCCCTCGATGCCCAAGAAGCAGACAATTTTGGGCCATCTGATCACTTACATCAGGTGTTGGGAGAGGATCATTCTGGCAGAGTACGCTGCCGACCTAGGATAGCCTCGACGAGGTATTGGCCTGCCTCAGGTACGAGTTGTAGTGCCACCGAGCTGTAGCAAGTTAGGGCACAGGCAGAACAGGCTGAGAAAAGGGCCACAGAGACGGCAGAACAGTCTGCTAGGGCAAACAGTGCATTTATGAAATTTATTGAAGTTCTACGTCCAACACTTCCAGCAGAGGCCAGACCAGCGATTGATGAATACATGTCGTCGATACATTCTATATATGGTGCACCAGGTGGCAGTTCCAGTGGTGGTCAGGCCGATGTCCAGCTTGAAGATGATGATGGCGAGCAGTCTGATGCGGAAGAGGAGGGAGATGAGGAGGGCGAGGAGGAGGGCGAAGGCGAGGAGGAAGGCGCTGTGGAGGGTGAGGACGATGAGGAGGACGATGACGAGGGCGATGATGATGATGATGGTGATGGTGATGCTGATGTGGGACATATTGATCCGTTACATTTTTGACTTGAGATTTGATGTTTAATCTATTCTAGTTGTTGGTTTTATCTAGACTCGTAGTATAGTATTGGAGTTGAGTTATTTTTATATATTGTCTGTTTTTATGGATGTTGTTGTCTTTTAGTGGTTGTGTGTTTGTGAACTCCCTGAACAACCCCCCTCATTCTTGCACCCTGGACAACCCCCTCCCCCTTGGACCCCCCTCACGTGCGTTTACGAAGCGCGTGCATCACTTAAAATACGAATACTGAGCCGTACCGCGCAAACCTCACGTCCGATTGACGTGCCGTCTACACGTACACGTCACGAATAATAATTAGAATGTTGCACGGTGGTTTCAGCTCAATCTGAGGTCGTCCGCTATGAATTTGACAGTTGGACGCCCGTTTTGGCCGTTTATGACACCACGACTGCGTTGTCGGTCACCGCGGGCACACGGCACGTCCGATTGATGTGACGTCTACTCGACCACTTCCGAAATCACTCACCCGTATTTTTCGTCTGATTTCAGGCCATTCCGACTTCGTTCGGCCCATTTGGACCCCCCTCACGCGCGTTTACGAAGCGCGTGCATCACTTAAAATACGAATATTGAGTCGTACCGCGCAAACCGCACGTCCGATTGACGTGTCGTCTGCGCGTACATGTCACGAATAATAATTAGAATGTTGCACGGTGGTTTCAACTCAATCTGAGGTCGTCCGCTATGAATTTGACCGTTGGATGCCCGTTTTGGCCGTTTCTGACACCAGAACTCTGTTGTCGGTCACCGCGGGCACACGGCACGTCCGATTGACGTGCCGTCTGCACGACCACTTCATAAATCACTCTCCCGTATTTTTCGTCTGATTTCAGGACATTCAGACTTCGTTCCACCCGTTTGGACCCCCCTCACGCGCGTTTACGAAGCACGCACATCACTTAAAACACGAATATTGAGTCGTACCGCGCAAACCGCACGTCCGATTGACGTACCGTCTGCGCGTACATGTCACGAATAATAATTAGAATGTTGCACGGTGGTTTCAGCTCAACCCGGAGATGTGGTGTGGCCGGCACCACTCAAAGTTTCCGTCTTTTGATTCAAAAGGACGTCATTTTAGGTGAAAAGCATCAACTGACATACGGAAAACTGACCAAACGCATTCCGAATCTGTTGATAATTTATCCCAACAATCCATGGGTAATATGTGACATGTACGAGCCAACCCGGGATGAATCTAAGTCGCGGTGTGGCCAGGATAAGTCTAAGTGACTCTCTTTTGTTTAAAATGGACACCATTTTAAGTACATACAGAAAAACGACCAAACGGATTCGGTTTCCATTGAAAATTTAGGAGAACGATCAATGGGTCATATGTGACGTGTACAAATCATCCTCGATTCAATCCGACATGCAGTGTGGCTGACACCACTCAAAGTGTCCGTCTTTTGTTTCAAAAGGACATCATTTTAAGTGAAAGGCATCAACTGACATACGGAAGAACGACCAAACGCATTCGGATTCTATCGATAATTTAGCACAACGATCCATGAGTCATATGTGACGTGTACAAGTCAACCCAGTCTTAATCCGAGACGTGGTGTGGCCGACACCGCTCTAACTCTGTCTCTTTTGTTTAAAATGGACATGATTATAAATGAAAATAACAACTGACATACGCAAAACCAACCAAACGCATTCGTAATCTTTTGATAATTTATCACAATGATCCATGGGTCATATGTGACATGTACGAGCCAACCTGGGATGAATCTGAGTCGCGGTGTGGTCAGGTTTAGTCTAAGTGTCACTCTTTTGTTTAAAATGGACCACATTTTAAGTACATACGGAAAACCGACCAAACACATTCAGTTTCCATTTAAACATTAGGAGAACGATCCATGGGTCATATGTGACATGTACGAATCAACCCCGCCTCAATTGGAGATGCGGTGTGGTCGGCACCACTCATAGTGTCCGTCTTTTGTTTCAAAAGGACGTCATTTTAAGTGAAAAACATCAACTGGCATACGGAAAACCGACCAAACGTATTCGGATTGTGTCGATACGTTAGGAAAATGATCCATGGGTCATTTGAGACGTGTGAGAGTCAACCCCGTCTAAATCCGAGACGTGGTGTGGCCGGTACCAGTCTGACTGTGTCTCTTTTGTTTAAAATGGACAAGATTATAAGTGAAATAAACAACTGACATATGAAAAACTGACCAAACGCATTCGGAATCTGTTGAAAATTTAGGACAACGATTCATGGGTCATATGTTACGTGTACGAGTCAACCACGCCTCAATCTGAGTCGCGGTTTGGCCGAGACCACTCTAAGTGTATCTCTTTTCTTTAAAATGGACTACATTTTAAATTCATACGCAAAACCAACCAAACGCATTCTGATTGTGTTTATATTTTAGCACAACAATCCATGGGTCATTTGTTATGTGCACGAGTTAACCCCGCCTCAATACGAGACTCGGTGTGGCCGACACCATTCAAAGTGTCTCTCTTTTATTTAAAAAACACTTCATTTTAAGTGAAAACAACAACTGACATACGCAAAACCGACCAAACGATTTCGGAATATGTTGATACTTTAGGACAACGATCAATGATTCATTTGTGACGTGTACGAGTTAACCTCGCCTCAATCCGAGGCACGGTGTGACCGGTATCATTCCAGATGTATGTATTTTGTTTAAAATGGATATCATTTCTATTAAAAATATATGGTATATGAAAAACCAATCAAATTATGAATTGAATTCTGGATTCCACATATGATTGTCATCTAAATTTTAAAATGAATTCTAAATGAATTATGTATGTTTATAATTATTTTATGAATTCTAATTTAATTATGGATGAGTATATTTTCAGGATGCATTATATGTGTTGGTTGGTTGGTTTTCATTATTTGTATGTGTGGGTTTGTTATGTATGCATTATATGTGTTACATGTACAATAATTGGATTGAAAAATGAATTGAAAACGATGGCATAATTGGATTGAAAATTGAATTGAAACCGAGGGTGAATGGCCAAAAACGAGACCTGCTGTGCAAATTGCAGGCTGCTGTGCAATTTGCACAGCAAATCCTATGCCAACAGTTTCAAAACCGTTGGTATAGGCTCTATTGAGCTGTTTTTACCAACGGTTCAAGGAACTGTTGGTAAAAACAGCCTATCCCAACGGTTTAAAACTGTTGGGAATACCCATATAATAGTTGTTTTTACCAACGGTTCTATGAACCGTTGGTAAAAACCTTTCTTAACGGTTTGTAAACCGTTGGGAAAGAAAATTTAAGCTGATTTCCCAACGGTTTGGCAGAACCGTTGGGAAAGGCTGATTTTTTCTCAGATATCCCAACGGTTCTGTGTAAACCGTTGGGAAAAGCCTTTCCCAACGGCTTACTTCCCCACGGTTTTCTGAACCGTTGGAATAACTTATACCAACGGTTCTGCAGCCTTTCCCAACGGTTTGGAACCGTTGGGAAAGGCTGGATTTCCAGTAGTGTATAGTTGATAGTGAATGTAAACACCAGGAATTTAAAAGTAGTATAACCTTTGTATGATCCCAATCTTATATGGAATTATCTTCTTCATGTTTTTATGTATGTTTTGAGGTTTTTAAGTAACTTTGTTTTGGTGTAGTGACTTGGGGTGATTTTGGGAGAATTTTTAAGAAAAACTATCAGACAGTGGGTTGTGCATGATTTTCGCAAAGTTTGATAAATTGTGCAACTGAACTATTCCAACTGTGCAAACCTGGACTGAGAAGTCTGCATGATTTTCCCAAATTGTGTGACCCTACCCAAGAAACCATGCACAAAGGATTAATTCTCCCAAAATCTATTGATAAAAAACAAGAACCCCTGATACCCAGAAGTTTTGACCTTGGCCTAGGCATGACAAATTCTAGGGTACCTCAGAGCCTTCCAGAGGGATTCCAAGGTGATTCAAACATCGTTCTTCGAAATTGAAATCCCAGATTGAAGATCCGCTTTCTTTCCAGTAAGTGGATTTTACCCTGCTTCTTCTCCCGTTAATTCCTATATCATTTCTTGATCTTTTCATGGAAGATCTCCCCCATTTCCATGAATCAAAGCTTTTGAGTTGAGATCTAGATCTAGTATTTTGGATCTAGATCTAGATTTACAAGAGCTTTTTGAATTTGATCATTATTTTGGTTGGTGGATTTTAATTTGGAGGCTGATCGATGACGTTGTGTCGCTCGAATTTTGGGGATTTTTGTTAGGCTAACATCAATCAATAAACTGAGGTAAGTGGTCTAAATCGAACTATCATAGTCATGTATTTGATATATGAATGTTAGTTTATGGATTTTCTAGCTTCCTTTGATAATTAATTTCCTAAATTGAAGTAATCAGGAATATGGAATTGACTTTTGTTTTCCTTGATGATTAATTGATAATTAAATCATGGAATAAAAAAAGGGGGGTTTCTTAAATTGATATTTGTTTTGGAGATTGGTTATGGGTTGAGATATTTGAATTAAGATATTGAATTGATTGTGTTAAGATAATTAATTGGGGGAAATTGATTATGAAATGATGTTTGTATATGTAAAATAATTAATTGTGAGAATTAATTATGTGCGATGATGTTCATCAATGATAATTAATTGTGATAATTAATTATGAAAAGTTGATATTTTATATGGATAATTAATTGTGAATAATTAATTATAGAATAATAATTTTTTCGATTGATTAATTAATTTATTAATTAATTAATGGAGTATATTCTTAGTTAATTGTTGAGTTAATTAATGTCCTTTGAAATGTTTAACTAATTTTTGGATTAGAAATGGAATGATGTGAATAATTCAGGTGAATTAAATAATGACTAAATGGATAATATTTTTGTTGTTCTAGGAGTGGCGTTCTAGAAATATTAGAAGTTGGGGCTTGGACATGGCATTCCTCCCCAATAGTTATCCATGTTTGAGATTTTGGGGTTCTAGTAATGACGACCTACACTGAATGAGATATGAAGTGTTAGACTTGGAGACCTACACTAAATGAGATTTGGGGTGCATGACATGACTTTCAACACCAAATGAATGATAATAATGAATGATCATTCAAATGGAAAATATGAATTGAAAATGGGCCTAATGTGGAGATTAAAGAGTAAATTACAATGTGATAAGTGTTTAATTATGCATTTTATTTATTTCTTCATATAACTGCATACACTATCTTTTTACTGGACATGTTTTAGACACTGTTGGTGGTGGCCTATTGAGTTGTGCTCACACCCAATTTGGGTTGCCTGATCGGCACCTGAGAAGACTTTTTTCTTGCAGGATCAGATAAGGACAAGGCCCTATGATAGGTTAATGTTTGGGATTGGAGGATGGGAGAGGGAACCCGATGTGGTTCGGGACCCACATGGGAGTTGATGTGTCTTTACTTTTAGTTTTATTTTAGATACTTGAAATTTTCATTTTCATAGCATGCTTTACCTTTTAGTTGAGTATTGTATTTTCTTGTTTTGAATATCATATGACTCGTTTTTTTTCTTTTTATACGCTTCTTCACTTGGTTATTCTTGTTTTATTCCATTGGTGTTTTATTCTAATAAAAGAGGGTATAATCTACCTAAGACTAAATTAACTGACCCTTTCTGCTAGTTGGAACCCTCTGGCATATGGGGAGGCATGTTTGAGGGTATGTGGCTGACTAGCTCAGGGATCCGTTTAGTGGCACCCGGGTCAGGACGTTAAAAAGTTGTATCAAAAGTTTTTTTTTCTATCTTCTTATTTTGTCTTACTATTTTTGGAAAGGTAAATAGGATACTAGGAAGAGTAAATTATTGGTAATTAATTCATGCATGGGAGGTGAAAACCCATGTACGAGGGGAAATTCGAGTACTCAAGGTGGGAGTTTTGTGATTTTTGAATGTCGTTACAATTGGATATAATTTCACCTTGGGTGACTCACTTGTGGTGTGGTGTGATATTTTTTTGGAAGGTTATTGAATATTGATTTTTGGCCTAAATAGGCATGATACTTTAGTCCGTGCATCATTCTATGCACTCAGGGTTGTGGTGACATTCATCATCCTAGAAACTCAAGGGAAAATGGGTTATGGGTAAGTAGTTGAACTAGAACTATTTTACATTGGCATGAGATTGAAATACTGATGCAAAATGAGAATAAACAGGTGTCTAATGAGAACCATTATTGATTAAATGAGTATAATTATTTAATTAATTGTTCAATTAATTAATTTGAGATAATGAGATTAATTAATGGTTGAATTAATTAATGAGAATGCATGTACCCTTGTTAGGAATGACCTAAGAGTAGGATGATAAAGGGTAGTGATAAGACCTCAGTGTTGACCGTGTGGTGAAAAAAGGGGAAAGGACATGTTAAAACTTCTTTTTTTTTAGTTTCTACTCTTACATAAATCTTATAAGGTTGCATTATGAAACCTAAGACGTGTTTTTGGATTTGAAAAGATATTTCTCCATGACGCTTGTTGAGGGAGAGACCGAGGGGTATGGCCTGGAACAAACTTCCAGATAAGGAAATTAAGGCACCATTGGTGAAAACCGAGGAGGAAGGGGAAAATTTCTGAGAGAACTTCTCTCGTTTCATGAAATTAATGGAGAGAGACCTGGGACGGGTTCTGAAAATAATGTTTGAGTTGACAAGGGAACTTCATCTGGAGAATACACCGAATTTTACTTGAGGGGATTGACATGAAAGAGATGAATTCTAGATTGAATTCATAGAGATGATACATGACCATTTGGAGACTCTGGTTGGGAGGAGGGTCATATAGGCTGCTTATATTCTATTGGGGTTAGTGAATCTCTAGTGGGACATTTAGGAATGATCTAGAAAAACTGATGATATGTTATGGAAAGACTTTCTGCGGAATTTCTTGGAGCACTTCTATCCAAAGGAACTAAGAAAAGATAAGGCTTCAGAGTTTATGCATCTGACCCAAGTTATCATGTCCATAATAGATTATGCTGAACATTTCGGAGAATTAAATCATTTTATCCATCTTTGGTTATAGATGAGGCTTCTTCAGAAAAAAATCAGGACGAACTTAGGTGGGAAATGAAGTCCCAGGTAAATAAATTTAGGCTGAATAAATTCTCAAAAGTGGTTAATCAGGCTCTCATTTCATAGGGGAACCTAAAAGAGTCTTCCTGTACTGGATAAGTAGCTATCACTAGACAATCAAGGAGTTTGAATTCTGAGACTAGGAAGTGCCATTACGAGAACCTTAGTAAGGACAGTGGAAAGCAAGGTGAATAGTAAGGAGGAATAGTTTCACCATATTTTATTCATTTTCTTTTCTAGAAGTGTGATCTACAGGGACACTATTGTACACAATGTACTTGGCCACCGGTGTAGTTCCAGTTCTCTGGAATGATGGGGCACTTATAGAAATTCTGCAGGAAGCAGTGGCAATCTGGTGCTAAGGGAGTTGTTTATTAGAGTTAGAGTGTGGGAAGGGGGTCTTCTACACCATATAAGTTAGGGAACTAGAACTCTATGGGAAAAGGCATAAGAGGATACAGATGTGGTGCTTCAGGGTATGATTTCCCGTATCATCAGAGTAGTTCTTCTCAATAGAGTCATGTGACATCATAGGGAAGAGGGGTAGCATAGTTAAATGCATTTCAAGCTACACTTGTTGAGAGCGAGGTTGGTCCATCAATAGTGAGAGGTACTATTCTGGTTTTTTATACTTTAGATACTCACGTTTTTGATATTAGTGCCTATTATTCCTTTATAGCTACAAATATAGTTAATGGTTTGAGCCTGGAGGTGGAGTCTACATGCGGGGTGATGAATATCGATACACCATTTGGAACATAGTCTAGGGATATATTTTTATGCAAGGAATATTCTCTAGAGATCGGAGAGTATCATTTTCTTTGGGATATCTATGTCCTTGATATAATGGGATTCGAACTAATTATGGGTATGGACTGGCTAGTGGCATACTGAGCCCACATAGATTGTTACCATAAGAGAGTAACCTTTGTATCTCATAAGGGTGACTAGTATGTTTATTATAGAGAATGGGATATCCTTGTAGGCTGAGCTGGGCCATTTACACAGCAAGTAGGAGATATCACAACCGAAGTTTCTAGTCATTTTCTGGATGATGGTAGTGGTAGGAAATACATCCTTCCACAAGTACTATAACTGTTTCAATATTCCTTTCCTAAATACTTTTCAGGGTTTCCACATGAGAAAGATGTGTAATTCACTATTGATATCATGTCGGGGGCTAAGCTGGTATCTATTCCACCTTACATAATGGCACTGAATGAGCATCAAGATCTCAAAAATTAGATGGAAGGGTTGGAGGATAGATGGTTTATCCATCCAAGTACATCACCTTGGGGATCACCTCTTTTTTTTTTCAAATAAGTCTGAAGAGAGTTTACTCTTGTGTGTTGATTACTGGAAGTTGAATAAAATGAAATTTAAGAACCAATATCCTCTTCCACGTATCGATGATCTGTTTGACTTTCTAAAGGGGGATGTGAGTTCTCAAAGATCGATATGAGATCAAGATACCATCAGGTAAGATTTTAGACCTCTAATATACTATGAACTACTTTCAAAAGTAGGTATAGTATTTATGATTTTTTATGTAATTCCATTTTTGTTGAAAAATGATCCAGCCGTATTTATAGCCTTGATGAATAGGATCTTTCATCCACACATAGATCAATTTGTTATGGTGTTTTTGGATGACATCTTGGTGTACTCTAAGACTCATGAAAATCATTACCAACATCATGACATCATCCTAGTTACACTAAAATATCATCAACTATATGCCAAGATATCTAAATGCTAGTTTTTGATTGACATGGTACAATTTTTGGGGTATATCATCTTAGAAAAATGTGTGGTAGTAAATCCAAAAAAAGATATGTTTGCGGTCTCTTGGGAGAATCCCATTTATGTTTTTGATAACTGGATATTTTTGGGATTATCTAGGAATTATTGGAGGTTTATCCAAGGCTTTTTCCAATTAGAAGCACCACTTTCAGGTTTAAAAATTAAATGGATAATGTTTTATTGGATATAAGAATATGATAATTATTTCTAGAAGGTGAATAATCACTTGACATCAGCACCAATTTTGATCTTACTTGAGTCAGGTGAGGAGTACATGATTAATGTTGATATTTTTGGGACTGGACTCAGAGCCGTGTTAATGCAGGGGGTTTGATTTGTTGCTTATGGGTCTCGGCAGTTGAGGCCACATAAATAAAATTAACCTTTTCATTACCTCGAGTTGGAAGTAGTGGTTTATGCTATTAAGTGTTGGCGACACTATCTTTTGGGTGAAAGGTTTACCATATTTTTGGATCATAATATCATGAAGTATATATTTTCATAGCGCGACTTGAATCTTCCAATGAAAATATGGGCTTAGTATATGTGGTCTATTGATTTGGAACTGATCTAAACACCTAGATAGGGGAATAGCATGGCTGGTGCCTTAAGAAGGAAAAATTAGACTCAGTTGGTATATGAGTTGAGTGTAGAGTGGAAGATGAAGACTTTTCTAGTAGAAATGCATGTGGTAGTTCTGGAGAGTCAGGATATGATGACTTTGGTTTCAATAGAAGTGGAGTCTACACTCTTGAGATAGATCAAGGACATGAAATATGAGGATTCAAAGTGTTTATCCTTAAGGGAAATCCTTGAAGGTGGGGATACACTTTCAGACTAGATAATATATGAGAATGAGATCATCTATGTGAAAAATTTGGTTGTTGTGCCTATGAGTATGCGAGAGGAAATCCGGTGAGAATTTAATGCCTCAATGTGGGTGGTAGATCCCGGGGGGGGGATGTACCATGACATACAAAAATTATTTTGGTGTACATGCATGAAAAAATACATAGCATGGTTCGTAAAAATACGTTTCACCTATTAGTAGGTGACGGAATACCATCACTGACCTGGAGGCCTATTATAGTTGTTGCCTATTCTAGATTACAAGTGAGATGACGTTACTATGGATTTTGTGGTTGGAAATCCAATGAAACTTAGGAAGAATGATTCTATTTGTGTCATTTTGGATCAACTAATGAATTTAACACATTTATTTCCTATCAGGGAAACCATTACTGTAGAATAGTTTGTAGAAATATATGTACAAGAGATAGTTCATTTACGGGGGGTGCCACAGACTATAGTTTTAGATCACGATTCACTCGTTACTTAATACTTCTCGTAGGGATTACATAAGGTGCTTTTCACATAGGTTTTGTTATGTTCGACCTTCCACCCATATATAGATGGGAATTTTAATCATACCATATAGGTGTTAGAGGAAATGCTGAGAGAATGTGTGCTTGACTTTGGTGTTTCTTGGGAGTAGCACTTGGCTTTAGTGGAGTTTTCCAATAACCATATTTATCAAGAAATTATATAGATGTCACCATTTTAGGAACATTATGGTATACCATATATATCAATGTTATGTTGGTTAAAGGCGGGAGAGTCAGAACTATCGGGATCAAGTCTCGTTTAGAAGACATAAGAGAAATTGCAGTTTATTCAGAAATGTATGGCTATAGCTCAGAGTATGCAGATGTTGAATGCTAATAGAAGTAGATGGCCCCTAGAGTTTACAAAAGCGGATCAAATATTCCTTAGGGTGTCTCCAATATTGGGTCACCAAAGGATATAGAGGTTGGGAATTTTGGCGCCCAGGTTTGTAGGACCGTTTGAGGTGCTAGAGGGAATCAAGCCAATGGCATACTGATTAGCCCTTCCACAAAAATTCAGCACTATGCATAATTTTTTCCATGTGACACAACTACAGAGGTATCTCCCTGAAACTTCTCATGTGATTTATATAGAAGATTCTGACCTTGAGATAGATGCATACTTTGAGGAGCATATGATACGTGTGTTGGGTCATAGTGTGAAAGGGTTATGGGGAAAATCGTGCCGTTTGTTCATGAGTTATGGCAACATGGAAGTGTTCAATAGGGAACATGGGAATGAGAAAAAGACATGAGGTCTAAACGGCCCAATGTTTTTGACATGGAATCTTATAGATGTTCTCACGTGTAGCTCGAGGATGAGTTGTTATTAAGTGGGTAGATTGTAATATCCTGACCTTTTATGGAGTCATCTCGACCATTTTTTCAGGCACTTTTTAAGGGTTTTTAGTACCGTTGTATTGGAGTAGTGGATTAGGGTGCGTTTGGGTGAATTTTTAAGAAAAACTAGTGGATAGTGGGCTGTACACATTTTTCACATCGTTATACAAACCTTGTTTCTAAACCATGGAAACTGTGTAAACTTGGACAGAGAGGTCTGCACTGTTGGAGCATGGTTTTCTCGAACCATGAACCCCTGCACAGGAAACCATGTGCATTAGATTATTTATTTAAAAATCTATTTTTAAAACCAACCAAACCCCTGAGACCCCGATGTTTCAACCTTGGCTCGATATTAACGAATTCTAGGTGATCCCAGATCCTTTCAAATATATTTCATGGTGATTCAAATGACGTTATTTGAGATCGAAAAAACCAATTGACAATCCACTTTCTTCTTAGTAAGTGGATTTAATCCCATTACTTATCATGTTAATTCCTATATCTTTCCTTGATCTTTTAATGGAATATATATACCATTTACATGGATCAAAGATTATGAGTTGAGATCTAGATCTAGTATTGTGTGTTTAGATCTTGATTTTTAATATCTTGAAGCACTTGATCTTAATTTTGGTTTAGGGATTTATATCCTGAGCTTGGTCGATGACATTAAGCTGCTCAAATTTTTGAGATTTTCATTCGGTTAAAATCCATAAATAAAATGAGGTAGGTGGTCAAAATAGAACACCCGTAGTCATAGATTTGACATGTGAGTGTGAGTTTATGTATTTTATAGATTCCCTTGACAATTGATTTCTTAACTTGGAGTAATTAGGAATGAGGAATTGACTTGTGTTTTCCTTGGTTATTAATTGATAAATGAATCAGGAAACAAATTAAGGGTGGTTTCTAAATTAGATATTTTTTTAGATATTTGTGATGGGTTGAGATATTGTAATTGAGATATTGAATTGATTGTGTTAATATAATTAATTGTGGGAAATTATTTATGAAATGATGTCTCGATATGTAAGATAATTAATTTTTAGAATTAATTAATTTCCATGGTGATGAACAAAGATAATTAATTGTTATAATTAGTCATGAAATGTTGAGATTTGATATGGATAATTATTTGGGATGAATTAATTAGGGAATGAGAATTGTGTTGATTGATTAATTAATTGATGAATTAATTAATGGTTTAAGTGTTTAGTTAATTGTTGAGTTAACTAGTGGCATTTTAAATGTTTAACTAATCATTGGATTAATAATGGAATGATTTGGATTATTATTGTGATATAATAATGATTTAATGGATGAGATTTTTGTGGTTCTATACATGCCATTCTAGACCGATTAAAAGTTGGGACTTGTACATGGCATTTCTCCGCAATAGTTATCCAAGCTTGAGATTTCAAGGTACTAGGACTGATTACCTACACTGAATGAGATATGGGGTTTTAGGCATTTAAACATACATTGAACGCTATTTGGGGTTCTTGACATGATGTTCAACACCAAATGAATGATAATAATGAATTCTGATTCAAATGGAAAACATGAATTGAAACTGGGGCTTATGTGATGATTAAAAATCAAATGAAAATGTGATAACTATTTAATTTTTCATTGTATTTATTTCTTTATAAAACATAATACACCGTCTTTTGACTGAACTTGTTTTAGACACCATTGGTGGTGGCCTACTCAATTGTGCTCACAACCTATTCAGGCCACCTAATCGGCACCTGGGTAGACTTTGTTGTTGGAGGACATGATAAGGGAAATGCCCTAGGATAGGTTCATGTTTGAGATAGGATAATTGGAGAGTAAATTGACCGTGGTTCGGGAGAAACTTTGGAGTCCTTGTGTTTTTACGTTATGTTGCATTATAGAAACGTGAAATTATCATTTCCATAGAATATTTTACCTTTTAGTTGGGTATTTCATTTCCATGTTTTGAATATCATATAACATGGTATTGTTTTGGTTATTTATTCGCTTCCACACTTGGTTATTGTTGTTTTCACTCATTGGTGTTTTATTTTGATAAAATATGGTATAGTCTCCCCAAGAATGACTTACCAGACCCTCACTGCTATTTGGAACCCTCTGGAATACGGGGAGGCATGTTTGAGGGCATGTGACCAACCAGATTGGAGCATTGTTTAGTGTCACCTGGGTCGGGACATCACGACCTCCCCTAATACCAATGGTTGGATCCAAAGAGTATTAGATGGACGCAAGAGGGGGTGAATATTAGTTCCAAAACATTAAACTAAATCAAATCAAAACTTCTCTTCTAGTAAAAATATCAGACACAAAATTATCCAACAATCAGAGTAACAAAATCAGAGTCATATATCATCTTATTATATTAGTACTGTTTATTGTTATCATAGTTACACTGAAAAATTTGTTTTTCATAAAGATAAGTATTAAGACTGAATTTCTAAATAATTCAAAATGGAAAATAGTTATTATAAAAAATTAAATAAATACAGATGCTAATAAAATTAAGAATGGCTTATAGCATATAAATTACTATACCCATTAACCTTAAGTGTTCATGTAGTCAAAAAATTCTTACTAAAGATATCCAAATTGTTATACCTATTGTTAGTTTCGCCTTTTATTATCAGGAAATACCTTAATCAGATGGTTTATTATAAGCTATGTCTTCTGATACTCCAAAATCCCTCAATATGATGATTGACATATATCATTCTCAACCTAGAAATCCCCCGATATAATGAACAACCTCTATCTTCCTATAACTGAAATCCCTTGATATGATGATTCAAATTCAGCCTAATCCTATCCATGGAGTCCCTAAATTAATACCTCAATTAGACAAACGATTGAAAATGGAACAGTTATAACGAAATTACCTACCACAAATATATTCCTTATAATATCAACTCTCTAATGTATTATAAATACTACGAATAATGTTTTTACATAGAACAGTCTTTAAAAAATTTTAGTTATGAATTTCATCTCCTCCCAACTATTTAAATGACCATTAATTTATAGGAAAATATCAAATGATCACATTTAAGAGTCTTTTTCAATGACCCCAGACTACTTTCTCTTGACTTCTTATAGTGATATGGATTAACAGAATGTATGATGTTTTTTTATTTTAGATAATTACAATGCTATTTTGTATTCTTTATCATAGAAAAAAATTCATTTATTTTGATTATAAACATTAAATAATATTATTTACTTTTTTATTATCTACCAATCTGATAAACCATATATGTGCAAGTCCTATGTATTGGTATATTTTTCAATATGATGGTCAGGAATTTTTTTAGAAAGAAAAAAGTCTAACCACTAGTCATAATATAGAGTAGTCTGAATAATCAGACACACCTTCTGTCTGATGGACCAAATTGAATAATTAATGTTTACATTCTTTATCCATCCATCCAACATTAACAATTTTTTTTGACAAAAGAGGGGGGAAATCCTAAATAAACATTCTTTATATATAATAACTCTTTCTATGTATGATATAAAGAAATATTTTCTAAAAAACATAGTAAAAAACATTGGATATAAAAAGTTATAAAATAATTTTTTAAGTAGGTTTTTGTGATTTCCAAAACAAAAGTAATGGAATAGTGTAAAGTTTGAATTTTTATTGAGCAGAGTAAGTATGTGAATAATACTAAATTGGAAGATATTTATGTGAGAAATTAAATATCTTTCATGAAATAAGAATATTTTAAAGATATTCTCTAAAGAAACTAAACATTTATAGTCCTCAGCCATGTATTTGAGAAATTTATTATTATTCATCTATCAAGTTGTAATATCTATGCATAAAAATCCAAGTTCATTATAATTATCCAATTTATATATTTATTTATTCATGTATTATCAATATTATACATGTGACTTTTTACATTATCACAGAGAATATTAAATAGGAATGTATAGCTAAAATGAACATTCATGGTGAGTGTTTTTTATTTAAATCATGGGTTAGTTGTGTGTGTGCTCAAATAGAACAATCATGTTAAATATAAAAATGATTTCATTCACTACAAAAACTATAAAAATATCATAGAAATTATTTGGCCATTAATTCCTTCCATAACATGAATTTTTACCAAACTGTACATTTGAGGTACCCGTCATCCATTGTTAGGGGTGGATCTTACCACTGAGTCATTTTTATTAAAGTGGTGAGTTGAATTAATAAAAATTGGAATAAAAGAAATAGTTATTTCTAGCTTGGTGAAATTTTAGTGGGAAACCATTGAATATGTAAAATTTATGATTTATAATAGACAATACTCCACCCAATAGATCAATGAACTGTAAGTTAATTTGATTAGATTGCAAAAATCCTACATTGAAACACTATATGTAGTGGCATAGATATATGTTGAACAATGAGGAAAGGTTTTAAAGAACTTTTCTACTAGAATAATCAAGTTGATAATTATTTAAAATATAGTGGTTGTGGGATACTTTGATTTTATAGAGCAGTTGTTGAAATTTAAGGATTAATAAATATATAATGTCTAATAGTTAATTTTCATGATAAATATACCATCGTATTGTGATTTGTTTATAAAAAATGGATATTAATACCACTCTAAAACTATGATCAATACTATACAATGAACACAACCAAACCAATAGTAATTTCCATGTGTGGTATAGGTTCTTTCACATAACACTATGATATATAAGAAAATTATGTATCCTAGTTCCCTATTAACTATTATGCTTCATCAGGACGAAATTTTGGGATAAAAGGAAACTTACAAGATACTCATGGAGGAAAAATTATATGTTGACATCATAATGATTTCATCAGTGTATGATAAAATTAAAACTAAATACCCAGACACAGATGGTTTTACCATGAAATATAATCTTTGAGATGTTTTCACAGAGAAAGTAAAGAAAGAAATGAATGTAGATATAATTGAACTGAACATGTGTATATTAAAAAATGAATTATGATCTTTTAGTCCATTCCATTATATTATCCTCATTAATTTGTTACTGTTGTTTCATTAAGAATTATAAAATGATCAACTTGGAGAATTTATTTTAGGTAAGTTTTTCCAAGTAGATAAGAACTTAAATTAATATCAACATTTAGTTATTATACTGAATGATATTAAATACAATGTTTCAAAGACCATGATTGATTTAAACTCCTTGATAACTTTATAAAGTACTAATATTAAGACAAAGATAAATAGGGAGATAAAAAAATGAATCTATTTTCTTAACATACGGCAAGATATGTCATTAGAAGAGATATTACAATGATTAGAAAAAGAAGAAAGTAAAAACTTATACTTCATGTATATTAATATTTAAATGTAATATTTATATTTTAATTTTTTTTAATTATATACTATATGTGTATTACATATATTTATCAAAATACAAGAACCAAGAAGTTTATAAAAATTATAAGAAGTAAGGTTAATTCCATATATGGATGAGGAATGGTGATTCTTACTTATGTGGAGAGAATAACCCAACTTCTATTTTATCATTCTTATTGATTCTAGTTGAAATATTATTTTGTATTGAGTATTACCCAAAAAAAGTATATCATGTGTTCATTGGAAATAGTGATACATTATTTAATTTTTGAATTAATGTTATTTTTTGTGTCATACTCAACTAGTAGTTTAATTATACTTGAATCTTGATAAATAAATGATGAATATAGAATATAAGACACAGTAATACCCAGTTATGGTAAGATATTTCAAATTTAAGTTGGACTAAAAGTTGTTGTCAAGAATATACCCAGTATGATGTTTAGAATACATGGAGAGAAAAAAATTATGTATTATAAATATACTTACATAACTAGTTTTAGAAAAAGAAAAAAATTGAAAAAAGTTGGTCTATAATGTTTTTAGGGATAGTTTGAATTGATCAGGAAAACTATACTAAGTAGAAGCTAGAGTAACATTAATACAAATCATGGTATTCCATCCAAAATTTATGAAATTTAAAATTAAATTATGGAATATTCATGGTTAGAATATATGCATTTTATAGGATCCTAGGATGAAGAATATCTTAACAAAGCATTCACTAATCATGAAAATATAGTGTGGATTTATTCCTAAATTCACATTTCCTTATAATCATAAGAGTTTTGATGTTAGTAAAAGGTAGATCAATGATGAGTTTTACCTAAATTCCTTGACCAATATAATATAGAGTGGATTTATTCCTAAACTCACATTTAATCATACACATCATCACAATGTTGTAAGTACTAGAGGGATCGATGACAACACTATTAAGAAATGAAATTTATTTCATCATTTTTTCAAGAAATAATTTGAAAATAATGGTGGTAACCTTTAAAAATATGCCAAATATAATAATGAATTGATATCCTAAGATTTATAGTTTGAGATAAATATATTATGTCATAAAAACATTTTTTAATATTCTAATAGTTTTTAAGGCTATGTCAATAAAAAAAATCAGCAAGTAAATAAACAATGTGCTTGTCAAGTAATTATACTAAAGTTCATGTAGGACATTAACTAAATTCTTATGATAGAAAATTTTTAGTTATGTGATATACTATATTTAAATAATGGGATCTACATATCTATTAGAGATAGTGGGATCAAGATTTACATGGATAAATTCAAGAATTGAGATGCACATGAAAATGAATATTTCCCCAGAGGAAATTGATTTATAATAACCATGTCAAGGTGATATAATATTCAATGAAAATAATAAATGTTTATCCTAAAAGTAATATGTAAATAGAAATAAGTTAAAATTACAATTGAATATGAATTTAGGAAAATGGATTCTATGTACCAAATTTATGTTCTGTATATTGGTTGTTTGTCCAATTGATGTAAAAAATTTGGTGAGGTATTCAAGGGAATATTTATATGTTGGTATAACAATAGTACAAATAAATTTCTATTGGTCATACAAATCATCATGGTTAAATCTATTTTAATAATAGTTAACATAGAAACATTAAATAATTATAGTATTTTATCATTACATTTAAATTCCACATATCTTGGAAGGTGTCTACATGATAAAACCAGAAAGGATTAGATACTATTTAGAAATACAATAAGTTACGTATGTTATAGATATATCATTTTGGATTAATGTAACCCACATGATTTTAAAATATTTATTTATAATATAATTTTTCCTTGTGTCTCCGATTGGTGTGTGGGATTGCCATAGATTTATATATAAAATATGATGATTACTTTTGGGAAATGATTAATAATATTATAGTTTGTTAATAATTAATTGAATGTAACTCTCTAATGGTTTAATTAAAGTAGTAACCTAATTTATTGGGAACAAGATATATTGAGGTATACATAAGGGATGATTAGACCAAGTTAGAGTACATATAATAAAAGAGTATTGAAATATACAAGTTGGAATATTTCAAGATAGGTATTTTTCTAATGTCACATGTAATGAATATATCATAGATGATATGTATCAGACATTATAAGAGATTCCAATGTTAATTAAAACTTTATATTCTTTGATGATGGATCTATCACATATGTCATGCTATGTACTAGTTATGATTTTTTTAATAAATATATTATGGTAGGACAATATCAAACAATTATAGGAGAACTACATAAGAAGTATTCCAGTCTATCCAATTTTACATGGGAAATTATATGAGATATGTACCTAATACATGTGGAGGAAGGAACAATATTTATAAGGGGACACAAAAAAGACTTCATTTTGATCAATTGGATCTAATACCACATTTAGTAATTGGAAATGATCAAGAGTAGCTCATTAAATAGAATGGTATACATATATACAAAAACTAAGTATGTTATGAATTTTGATAAAGATAAAAATGATATATAAAATATTTAATGATTTTTTCTAGTTCTTGGAATCATACTGAAGGTACTAGAAACTATTTATAGATTATTAAAGAGGATAAAAGGGGATATACTCAGGGATCCAATTTCATTGGGAACTCTTTATCAAGGATGTGAAATCACATATATCAGAGTGGCCATGTGGAAATACGTGGAAGGCCCAACGAATAAATTTAATACTCAGAATAAGAATGGTATTATAATGTGAGAACTAACATGTTGATAGTTGTCAAGTTGGATCTAGTGAAAGTGAGAGTGTTGTGATGTTTTCTTCCCTATACCCTACATGAGAAATACTATTTTATTACCATATAGTATACACAGATAGTAATTCATGATGCATACTTAACATAATAGTATTGATACTTTTCATCCACTATTTAACATGATAATACCCTTCTATTATTTTTTGTATCAAAATATTATTGTATTTATTGACTATAATTGGAGCCTCGTGATACTATGATAGTAATATTTAATATATGTCATATAGTCAAGATAAATCATATTAATAAGACACATATGATATCTGAGTATCATGTTTTGGGGGATATAATCATTGAGACATATACTCATGAAGTTCTCACTGGGTGATCTCAAGTAGTAGATATCATAAGGACCTACCCTCTAATAGGACACCACATGTTTCAGTTGTCATAGGTTATTACTATTTATGATCATGTGTATTGGTCTCTTTACTTGAGATAATTATCATTGTTTATCAATTAATCACATATATTGATTCAAGATGACAACTATGTCATTTCAGTAAAGGATATGTATATTTAATTGGATGTGTCATTATGGCTGTAACATTGATGTAATGATTAAGACATGATTTAAATTTTTTGAATGATTGGGATATTTCATGGCCTGAAAAATAGGGTGGAAGTATTTTTATTAAATACATGGATATTATTGAAGAAGTTATGTTCAACTATATAGGTTAGAAAATGTTACATCAAAAAGAGATTATGTCACATAGTGTGTGTCCTACTGTATGAGATATCAAGATACAAAAATACAATATTACACAGTGTGTGTTCATAAGAGTTTTTTTCCTTTATATAAATAAAAATAATCATCTTAGGGGTTATGATGTGTTAATAGATGTATCTCTTACCCAGTGAGCATGACTATCTACTATTGAGATAAGGGCATACATGATCACACACAAAACATATTCAAATTCTTGAACAATTCTAGTTAATTGTATTTTAAACTAATGTGGGCCCTATATTGGTGGTTGGGATATGTTTGAGCTTGAATGATTGAAGGAAATAAATATATTCACTATTAATCATCTTTGAAATAATAGAAACTAATTAATTTCTCACTATATTCATAAAATTTAAGTGAATATAAGACATAATATTTTACAAATGAATATTTTTATTCAAGGATCATATGGGTGTGATAAGTTGGGTTAATGGATTTTTTTGTCTTGTAACACATATTAATTATTTTAGGGAAGTTATAAATTATTTATTAAATTTTTGATACATTCGCAATGTCATACAAAGTGAATAAATATTAATTTAAATGGATTCATTTATATATGGGTAAAAGGGGAGTTTTCATTAATTAAATATATATATTTAAAGAAATCAAAGACAATATTCACAATGACTATTTATCCGATGATTCTGAGACCCAAAATATCTACAATGCTAATTCCTAGAGATAGAAACTATAATGGAACACACCGATCCATGATTTATTCTTGTATCTAAGTGAAAAAATATCCTATGAAAATTATACCATCAAAGGCATATTTGATTCTCTGTGGCTGAACCAAAAATAAATTATTGATACATTAAAAATAATCTAGACGGTGTGCGGATGATCAAGAGGGAAAAAACATGGCTTAATCAATAAGTGATTACCAAAAAAGAGTGGAAGACATATTCATCTTCATATTGAATGATGTAATGGTTTAATTATTTTTTTGGGTTAATTATTTATCACATGGGATTCTTGGGTGGTCACCGGGTTTCAGTTTTATTGGTGATGAAATTGATACATTAATAAACATTGTAATTTTTCTTGAAGTCACTATGATTTCATGCTTCCAATATAGAGAACCAAATCATAACATAAATGGATGTTACAAAACTTTTTGATAATACCTAATACATTACAAAAACAGACAGCGAAGGACCGTAATATTTTAGTGTCTTTGGAAACTCAGAAAAAAAATCTTCTAATCATGGTGAAAGATCTTCAACATCTCCCATAATGTTCTTCCCCTTTTTTCTTACCTAAAATATTTATTTAAATCCTATGGAAAAGAAAACATAAAAAGTGTGAGCTTAAATTCTTATTAAGGGTAAACATGGAGAACATCAAACAATCCATAAACATTTGAACGTAAAAACATGAACATAAAAGATGAGTAATGAAATAAATCTTGGCAGCACATAAGGTATAGATAAAAAAGGAACATTAATCATGATAAAGTATCATGGGAATAAAACATGTAATTTTGGAAAACAATTATGCACATGATATGATTTCCATAGTAGCTAAGTAATTGTTTCCAAGACTATCATAGTGGACAAAGTCCATTACTGAACCGTGTTTACATGTCGTTCCATCCCTGTATTACTGAACCAGATTTTCATTTTGTTCCATCCATGTCTATCTCATGAGATATAAATCATTACCCAATTAATTGGAGGGATATATAGGTCCCTCCCATCTCATAATGAAATCATTCTTACATATGCCACAAAATAAACATAAATCATTCATCATAACTCAACGAATAAAATGGGTTTCATAAACATCATCCCATCATAACTTAATCCATATAAAACAATGGATATCATTTCATCATAAACAAAAATAAAAAAATGTAATTAATAGGAACATTATACTTGAAACATAACCATATTAAATAATGTAATCTTAGATGGAAAATAGTTTTGAAAAAACACTTGAAATGAATTCTTGAGGAAAGTATACTTTCTTCTTCAAAATCATTTTCTTTTCTCCAAATTCCGTGCAATTTTAAAAGACATGAATTTTGTGGAAAATAATCATGAAATCTTGTAGAATAAGATTATTAGAAATAAGGTGTTATTAAACAGTAAAAATCCGTTCAAGACGTATAAGTTAAAAAACATTCTCCTCGTACCTTTTCCAGAAAAGTCAAAAAGTACCTTGTATGGTAAACAAAAGAAATATTCCATCCATACAATGTGGTAAAAGTAAAAAAAGGGTGAAAATGACTTTAAACATACATGGACGAATAGTAAACATTTTATGAAAACATTTTGAGAAAACATGGACACAGATGATAAACATAACCCCAATAAATATTTACGAATAAACAATCTTGGATAAGAACGATATTGGAATAATTATCCCTTACCATATGTCCAATATCTTCTGTATGTGTCCAAGACTACTTTATAGTAGGTTTAAACATATTATTAACTTATAAAAGAACTATAATAATATTTATTATATCATATATGATTCACTTACGACTTTATATTACCCTTTAATTTGTCAATTCCTTGTTAAAGCAGCATTTTGGGTAAAATTGTTTCATTTATCGTATGTGTTTTGACTTGAAATTATTCATATGATTACTTAGATCATGATTTCATACTTCAACAATGTAAAACCTGATTTATATATAATATATATTTAGAATATATAAATTTAGTAGATTGATAAATGGAATTAAATACACCGTTCATTGAGACAGTTGTCCGTATGTACACATGAACACTGTTTTAATTTCCTTATTAAATTGAATGGAAGTAAATGAAATATATATATACATAAATACAGAATAATTTTTATGTAATATATTTAATGATTACTTATTATATATACTTTATAATCTTTCTTGAATGGTTAACAAGGAGAATGAATCTCATCGCATTGTGGAGACGGTAATATGTACGTACGCATGAGGGATGATATCATTCCCATAATTATTGAATGGAATTTTAGTGGATGATATAATATCTAATAATTAGTATTATTTTATAAAATTAATATAGAATTATTATTTCCACCATTATACCCATCCAATTAAGGTGGTGGTGGAAAAATAGATTACACCACAGCGTGGAGACGGTAAGCCGTACGTACGCATGCGTGGTGATTTCATTTTTCGTAGGATCGATAGAATGTGAAATAGATTTGTCTAATATTTATAATAACATATAATTATATCATTTATACTTATGTTATTAATTTATAATGAAACAACTAAAGAATATTATGTATAAGAAGAAATAAATTTGAATGAATCGGTAAAGGATATTACCTCTTCTTCGGCGCACCTCTTCTAAACCTCCTCTTAGGGCACTACAGTTCATCTTTGAAGTAAACCTAGACCTCTAGTATGTTTCTAGGGAAGTGGATAAGAGAAATGGATAGGTTTTTTCCGATATTGAAGGCTCAAAATGTATTTAATTGGAGAGGGAGGAGGTGCCCTTTTATAAGAGAGGAGAGGGGATGTTTTGGAAACCTCCAAAAAATTAATTTACAATAAACTAAAACCCCACCTAAAAACCTCCAAAATGACTCAAAATAGAAAATGAGATGATATAGGGTTGTAATATAATCAACCAATAAAATTTATACCTGTTGGGAATTTATTTTAAACCATATCATTTTTTTATCCTTATTTAATCTATTTAATTTTATTTGTTGTAATAAGAGTTTAAATTCTAAATTGTTATAAATACATACTTATGTGTTTTTAATTTTCCATAATTGGATAATTTATTAGATTTTGGACCATATAAATTTTAATTTTTAATTTTTAATTATTTTTGTTATTTTTAAACAATATAATAATATGTTATTTTTATAAAATATCAATAGTGTCAATTTTGACACTATTCAAATATTTGAATTTAAATAAAATTCACACAAAATATATATTCTAAACAAAGTATTTAATAGATCTCTAACATGTAATATTCATCTTGAAAATTTGTGAAGCACATTAAATAGTAATATAATATTTATTTTAATATTTTTAAAACAATTTATTTGATATTTCAATTAATAAAATAATTTCTACATCACTATTGTATCACCATTAATGATAATTATTTAGTCCTTAAAAATTCTAAATAAATTTAAAAAATTTAGATACTTTTATGATATTTTTGTTGAATATTTCTGTTTGATTTTTTATAAATTTTATCACTAAATTAAAATTATTACACTTATAAGATATAAGAGAGTGACATGTTGTCACTTTCTTTGGTTTTAATAATAATTACATAATTTTCATGGTCAAAAGTTCATGAAATGAATCTATTCCGACACTTAGGTGATATGGGTCAACTTTTAATCATCCAATAGAATTTTGGAAGGTGTTAGTGTAATTTTATAATCTTATTTTTACACATAATTACACGATTTACCTTTAACTAGTAAATAAAATTTACCATAGTTACTCTTCATAATGTATAAAAATAAAAAGTAGCCTATTAACATAATTTCGACCTACTGATTCAATATATGGAATCCATTTTTCAAAATTCAAAACACAGAATTTGCAGTATTTAATTTCAAATTAATCATGATGTTGAGAAAACAGGTTTTAAAAGATAAAACATTGCAAAAGATTGAAATGTTTTTACCAATGAATTCGGTGTAAAATTAATTATATTGAATTAAATTATGATAAATGGTAAAAATATATTCTATTTATACTTTAAAACCATTCAATATTATATTTTAACCATAAAAGTTATCTTGATGAAAAAAGTTGTTTTTAATTAAAATTTAGCATATTTTTACTATTAATCAAAATATGAAAGTTAACAGAAAAATATTAAAAAATTATCCAAAGTAAATTTTTATATACTTATTTCAATTTGTAAGAACCCGGATTTTTGTTTCAGGAAAGTTTTTCCTTTTCGGGTTATTTTTGAGAAAAAGAGGAAAATCTGGAAATTTTCAAAGTATACGCCGTGTACTTTATGAATACACGCCATGTACATCGATGTCGCGCGAGGCCGTGTGCTGGCCGTCTCCTAGCCACACACACGGTGTGTAGGGATGATGTGGAGGCTGCATAAAGCAGAGTACAGAAAGGCCAAGTACACGCCGTGTACCCCAGAAGTACACATTGCGTACTTTCTATTTTCCATTAAACAAACTGGGGTCGCTCCTCATCGATAGAAACGTCTTCTTCTTCAGGTTGTTTGACCGAGAGCTCCTCGTATAGCTGCGAACATCCTCTGAGCCCCCAAGCCTCCGTCTGTTTTCTGAATCGACCACCATCGATTACGTTGGAACCACAATGGTAAGCTCTTCCTTCATCTTGAGTTTTATTCCTTGATTTTCCCCCATTCTCAAGATATAGTGGGTTAAACGTTATGGGAATTTTCATAGATCTACACCGTTATAAGGAGAATCAAGCCTCATGGTTCAAGTATATTGATCTCCTAGAATCAAGGTAGGTGGTTTGTGACGTAACTTTATGAGTCTTTGAGTTTTATGTGCAAATTTCCACTAGTAACCGTGAACGGGGTATTGCATATTTACCGTTTTTCCCTATTGTTTTCCTACCTTTCCTGTATGCTTTTGTAGAGGTAATTTGATCATGTTTGAAGATAATTTCTATTCTTGGATTTTCCCATGCCTTATTCCACTTACGACCTTTGGATCATGTTAGCCTTTGGTCGTTATGCTCGTTTCCATGCCTTATGACCGTAGGACGGAGTGATATTCTTGACATGTTTGTTATACTATAGACTGATTAGCCAAGTATCTCTATAGGTGCACATTAGTTATCCAAGTAGCTCTATAGGTGAAATTTGGTGTTATAGCATTATTATCCACTGACTGGCACAAGACTGTGAGAACCTGGTGCTATAGACTATAAGGGATAGACTGAGTGAGCTTCCCAGAGAGTCTTGGATATTACAGACTACAGGAGGGTAGACCAAGTGAGCTACCTCAGAGATTCTTGGACATTATAGACTATAGAGGATAGACCAAGTGAGTGTAGAGACCTGAAGATCGACGTAAATGGACAATACATTACTTTTGTGGAATAATTAATACATAACAAAAACAGACACACATGGATCGTAATAGTTTAGTGTCTTTGGAAACTCGGAATATAATCTTCTAATCCTATTGAAAGATCTTCAACAACTCCCATAACGATCTTCCCATTTTTGTTTCCTTCCCTAAAACCTTTCTTTATTTATTGGGGAAAATAAAACATAAAAAGGGTGAGCTAAAATGCTCAGTAAGGGGAAACATAGAGAACATGAAACAATCCATAAACATTTGAATGAAAAAACTTGAACATGAAATTTAAACATCAAAATCTTGAGCAAAGAAATAAATCATGGAAGTAAGTAAGGAATATATCATAATGGAACAACAACCATGATAACATATAATGGGAATAAAACATGTAATTGTGGGAACCATTAATCACATTATATGATTTCCATAGTATCCAAGGCATTGATGCCAAGACCATCTTAGTGGAAAAAGTCCCTTTCTGAATCGAGTTCACTCCTCGTTCTAGTCCTATATTAATGAACCGGTTTAACTTTCCGTTCCAGCCATGTCTATATCATGATATATAAATATTTATCCAATGTTTTGGAGGGAGATATAGGTCCCACCCATCTCATAATGAAATCATTCTTACTTGTGCCACAAAATAAACATACATCATTCATAATAACCCAATAAATAAAATGGGATTCATAAACATCATCCCATCATCACATAATCCATATAAAAGAAATGGATATCATTTCATAATAAGAAAGGTGAAACCATGTAAATCATAAAGACATGATACTTGAAACATACACATATGAAATAATGTCATCTTAGATGAAAAATGGTTTTGATAAAACTCTTGAAATGAATTTTTCAGGAAAATATCCTTTCTTCTTCAAAATCATTTTCTTTTCACAAAATGCCATGCACTTTTAAAATTAAAGTATTTTGTTGAAAATAGTCATAAAATCGTGTAGAGTAAGCTTCATGAAAATGAGGCATTATGAAACCGTAAAAATCTGTTCACGACGTATAAGTTAAAAATAACATTCTTTTCGTACTTTTGTCGGAAAAGTCAAAAAGTACCTCGTAAAAGAAAGATTCCATAGATACCATGTAGTAAATGAAAAAAATTGGTACAATGGACTTTAAAAATACATGAAAACTTTTTTATAAAACTTGGACATGGAATATAAATATAACCCTAGTAAATACTTACGTATAAGCAATCTTGGATAGAAAACAATTGAGATTGCAACATTATCCGTTACCTTAGGTCCGATATGCTTCGTATGGATCTGATCCTCCTGTATAATGATTTAAATAATGTCATCGAATTATGACATAATCATATTCATTGTTATGATATCATATATGTTTCACTTATGATTTATATTACACGTTCTTTTGTAAATTCCATGTAAAAGCAGCGTTTTGGGTAAAATCATTTCATTTATCGTATGTGTTTCGAATTGTTGTTCTTGATATTATTACTTATATCACGATTTACATAATTCCATAATGTAAAAAATGATTTATATATAAAATATATTCATCATATACATATATATTATAGATCTATAAAAGGAATGAAATACACCATTCATAGAGACGGTGGGCCATACGTACGCATGAACACTGTTTTGATTTCCTTATTGAATTGAATGAAATTAAATATATGAAATAAATATATATACATAAATCTCGTAGAATTATTATGTCATATATTTCATTATTATTCATTATATATACTTTATAATCATTCTTGAATGGTTAATCATGGAAAATGAATCTCATCGCGTTCGTGGAGACGGTAGTCCGTACGTACGCACGAGCGATGATATCATTCCCATGATCGTAGAATTGTATTGGAGTGTATGTATACTATTTAAGAATAAACATCACTTTATAATAATCATATATAGTCATTATTTTCACCATTATACCCATAAATGAAAGGTGGTGGTGGAAAATAGATTACACCACGACGTGGAGACGGTATTCCGTACGTACGCACGCGCAGTGATTTCATTTTCCGTAGGATGGATAGATGGTGAAATAGGGTTTTTTAATACATATAATAAAATATCAGTATATTAGTGATAGTGATGTTATTACTTCATAATGAAACAACTAAAGAAGAATAAGTTGAAAAAGAAATAAAGTTGAAAGAATCGGTAACAGACATTACCTCTTCTTTGAAGCGCCTCTTTGAGACCTCCTCTTTGGGCAATAAAATTGGTCTTTGAAGATGACCAGGACCACTAGGATGTTTATATAGAAGTGGGGAAGTATAATGGGCAGAGGTTGGCCGAGCATGAAGGCTCAAATTGGTGTGAGGACGAGAGGGAGGAGGTTCCCTTTTATAAGGGTGGAGAGGGTCACCTTTGGAATTATAAGAAATATTAATTTATAATAAATTCCAACCCAACATAAAAACCTCCAACAATGACTCATATTCGATGATTAGATGATAAAGGGTTGTAATCTAATCAACCAATAAAATTTATACTTGTAGGGAATTTATTTTCAACCTTATCAATTTGATTTATCCTTATTTAATCTATTAAATTTTATTTTGTGGTAAAAAAATTCTAAAGTTTAAATTGTTATAAATAATTACTTATGTGATGTGAATTATACATAATTAGATAATTTATTACATTTTAGACTATATAAATTTCAATTTATAATTTTTAAATATTTTTGTGATTTTTAAACAATTGAATAATATGTTATTTTTATAAAATAATAATAGTGTCAATTTTGGAACTATTCATTTATTTGAATTTAAATAAAATCCACACAAAGGATATATTCGAACTAAAATATTTAATAGGTTCCTAAAATTTCATATTAAACTATAAAATTAGTGTAGAACATTAGATAGTTCATATAATATTTATTTTACTATTTGTAAAACCATTTATTTTATATTTCTCTTAATAAAATAATTACTACAACATTTTTGTATAATTATTAAATATAAATATTTGTTGCATAAAAATTACAAATTATATACTAGGATGAATATAAATATTATATCTTTCATAAGAATACATTTAGTCAGATTTATCTTCTAAAACACCCAAATTTTAAAATGTTATATGTATTAAATTATGAAGGTGACAACTTTGAAATCATATAAAATAAAATAATATAAGTGTCATAATCACTTTTACAAGACTCCAAACAGGCATATATTCGGTAATTGGATGCTTATGGTGTGTATATACACCACTAATAAGTTATTTTCAGGTTTGTGAGCCCTTTAATATATATTAATATTTCAATAAAAACAATATTATTGATTTTTTTACTAAATAAATAATTTCTGCATCATTAATGTATAAACTAATAAAATAATTAAATAACTATTAAAAATTAAAAATAAATTCCCACGATAAAGAAAAACATTTTAGCTTCCAAATGAATATTTATAACCGAATTTATATTATGTATAAACTTATATTAAAAATACTTTAATTATTAATGTTTGAGTGAGACATATTTCACGTTCCATTAAATAAAATAAACTAAAGGTCTTAATGATCTCCAAGTGGGTTCTAATGGATTCCATTTATACCCAAATATGAATTAGGACGAAATATAATCATCAAATTGTATTAAGACAAGTGTTAGGGTAATTTTATAATATTATATTTACCCTTAATTACCCAATTTACCTTTTAATATGGTAAATAAAATTTACCAAAGTTACTATTCATAATGCTAAAAAATAAAAAGTAGTATATTAATATAATTTGGAACCACTGATTCCAAATATGGAATCCACTTTTCCAAATTCAATACACAGAAGTTGCAGAAATTAATTTAAAATTAATCCCGTTGTTGAAAGAAAACGTGTTTTTGTTTAAAACATTGCAAAAGATTGAAATGATTTTAAATATGAATTCAATGTAAAATCAATGATAATGACATAAATTATATTAAATGGTAAAAATATATTCTATTTATACTTTAAAACCATTTAATATTATAATTCATCCATATAAATTATTACGATGAATTTTTTTAATAAAAATATTTTGTGTTTTTACTATTCATTAAAATATGAAAGTTATCAGAAAAATATCAAAACTTTATCCAATGTAAATTTTTATATCATTATTCAAAATAAGAAGTTTATTTTGTAAAATTTAAATTATAAACTTCTCAAAAATTATATTTAAAATGGGTGCGCCATCAAAAGGCGGCAAAACTGCTTTTTTTGAAAAATACTTATTTTACCTGAAAAATATATTTTGTTCTCATACCATGTTCTAGAAAATGTGTAAGATGAATAATAATGTTATAAAATTAAAAATTTAGTTAATAGTATTCATAACGGCTAGTTTATAATAATATTATAACCATATATCGTTGTTTAGTGAAACCCAATATTGCGTACAACACACGCTATCGAAGAAGGTCGCGATTGCGTGTAATGCAAGGCAAGTCAGGGTTACGTATAGTGAAAGACTCCTTTGTTTTTGAATATAACAAAATACAACCATATTTCATTTATAAATTTAATATATATATATATATATATACGTACTCAATGTTGCGTAGAATAACTAATATCTAAAAAACTTGAAATTGTGTGTAACACGATCCAAGATTAGTGTTGTGTATACTGCAAGCTAATACGGTGTTGCGTAAAGCGCAAGATAATCTTGGTGTATCGTACAACAGAAGATATGAATGAAATTAAAAAGAATATATCTTATAAAATCTCGGGTTGTTACATTCTACCCCCCTTAAAATGAATTTTTCCCTCGAAATTTGTCGGGGTTATAAATCATTTACTATTTATTGAAACTCACATCGTAAAAAGGAATACTAAAACTTAATTTTAAAAACTAAAGTATGAAACGTAATGATTACCCAAAGTGACTTATCACTGGGTTTCCATATAAGAGAACATAGGTGAAAATATGGATAGGGAAGAAAAATCTAACTATCAAGTTCTGATGGAGAGTGGTAGAGAACATGGCTATGAAAAATCCATCAATCACAAAGCCATAAATTTGTGATGATCTAAGGTACCATCTGATTTATCGGATACAAGAGAACTAGGACAACATTTTTTGTTTTCAATATCATTTCACTAAAGTTGTAAAATTTTAATTAAAAGAAATACTTGATTGATTTTGGTAAAATATCACTGTTGTTCGTGCTTTGAACAATTTCCACTTGATCTCTTAAAGAAATGAAGTTGAATTTGTTATTCGTGAAGTGCGAACATATCATGTGATAGAATGATAGGTCATTCCATCTATTTCAAAAAAAGGTTAGCAAAAGTTATCAAATATACATAAGTCTATCTATGGTGAGGTTAATCGTATATGATTCCAAAAATGAACTTATACGTCATATATCATATCGCTTAATAAAATAAAACTAGTTTCTACTAACCAGGGACTTCCTGTAGGCCAGTGGTATGCAATAAAGGCCAGTCGTACATCGGTTGTGGGTTTGATTCCCATAGCCTTTTCCAACGCGATGGGCGGTCGCCCGTCCTGCAGGTTGTCCTTTTTCTAAAACTACATTACTATAATATCCCATGAATAATATCGAAAAAAGTTCTATCATTAAACAATACTAACTTATGTCTAACATAATCCATTCCAATATTTAGGCTTATCTAAAATACTTCAGTCCAAGCTCATAGTATAAAGAAAATTATTACATGAAATTTCACATAACAATCACGTGAATGCCATCATCTATCCCCCATATATCATAAGATATATCTTGTTGGTTAAATTACAAACATGTGAATACCTTAATCATGTATTCTCTTGAAGAATGAATACCCATTCATCCTTAGTGAAAACATGAATGCAGTTAAAAGTTACCACTTTCCACATACCAAAATCCTCAAAATTCTATATACTCAAACCATGATATCACTTAGTCCTTATATAAATCACGAGCTTATGAATACAATCAAACATCTCATTATCTTCTTATCCCTTCATTATGTGCATATCATCTTCTTTCCAAAATATTTGAATCGCTTTTCATGGTTACCAGTACCATAAAATTATTGAAAACCGAAATAGACTAATACAAAAATATTCTAATACACCATAAAAGTACCTCAACAACATTATTCCTGAATACCAATACATAAACACTTCAATCCATCATCTTCAATGATTGTCCTGTAACAAGCCCTTCCTTGATTTAGAAGAAACTTTTTAGGTTAGGGAATTGAGTTGGGTAATTCCCATGTTCTCCACAAATAAGACATTGAACTCTATAACAGTCTGTCACTCTATACCCCTTTTCTCCACACAGATAACATATGTCCCTCTATTTGAGGTATTCCTCAAGGTTTTTCTTCCCTTCTTTAGAAATCTCAATCTTCCTATCTTTATGCTCCTCAACATGCGAACATGCATAAAAGTCTATCTTCATCATATTTTATGAATTAGGCATACCACTAAATTTCACCTTGTTAATCATATATCGCGATGAATGATTCGGAATAATCACAATATCTTTCTCTCTAGGCATTACACAATTTTTTTTCTCATAGTCACCAATTTGTCCATTAGATTCAATGTTAACCGAATTCCTTCTTGTTCCCTCCATTGACTAAAACAAAAAAAGAATTCTGTGAGAGGCAAAAATCATGCTAGAGAAAACAACATAGTAAAGGGGGAGTGCCCTCAATATCTAACAACTTAGGTTAAATTCTATGATCATTACCTTAGTTCTAGGACTATATTATATATGTATACTTATCTTTAGGGACATCCCTAGACATTCCTTAGAAATATATATAGGGATTTCACTAATGTTTTCGCATCCTAGTTTCCAAAGGTTAACTAAACCTTTCCTCTAATACCAACTATAGAGACTCGAATCTTGACGTACATTAACAATACATTAATTTTTCGGAATAGTTAATACATAACAAAAACAGACACACAAGGACCATAATAGTTTAGTGTCTTTGTAATCTCGGAATATAATCTTCTAATCCTATTGAAAGATCTTCAACAACTCCCATAACGATCTTCCCCTTTTTGTTTCCTTACCTAAAATCTTTCTTTATTTCCTGGGGAAAATAAAACATAAAAATGGTGAGCTCAAAAGCTTATTAAGGGAAAACATAGAGAACATAAAACAATCCACAAACATTTGAAATAAAAAACATGAACATGAAATTTAAACATCAAATTCTTGAGAAAAGACATAAATCGTGGAAGTACGTAAGGCATATATCATAATGGAACATCAACCATGATAAAATATAATGGGAATAAAACATGTAATTGTGGCAACCATTAAGCACATGATATGATTTCCATAGTAGCCAAGGAATTGCTGCCAAGACCATCTTAGTGGACAAAGTCCCTTTCTGAATCGAGTTCACTCCTCATTCCAGTCCTGTATTACTAAACTAGTTTAACTTGCCTTTCCAGCCATGTCTATCTCATGAGATATAAATCTTTACCCAATGCATTGGATTGAGATATAGGTCCCACACATCTCATAATAAAATCATTCTTACTTGTGCCACAATATAAACATACATCATTCATAATAACCCAACAAATAAAATGGGTTTCATAAACATCATCCCATCATCACATAATCCATATAAAAGAAATGGATATCATTTCATAATAAGAAAAGTGAAACCATGTAAATCATAGAGACATGATACTTGAAACATAAACATATGGAATAATGTCATGTTAGATGAAAAATGGTTTTGACAAAACATTTGAAATAAATTCTTGAGGAAAATATCCTTTCTTCTTAAAAATCATTTTCTTTTCAAAAAATAACATGCACTTTTAAAATAAATGTATTTTTTTTGAAAATAGTCATAAAATCTTGTAGAGTAAGCTTCATTAAAATGAGGCATTATGAAACCGTAAAAATCCATTCATGACATATAAGTTAAAAATAACATTCTTCTCGTACTTTTGTTGGAAAAGCCAAAAAGTACCTCGTAAAAGAAAGATATCATACATACCATGTAGTATAAGTAAAAAATGGGTAAAAAGGACTTTAAAAATACATGAAAACATTTTTATAAAACTTGGACATATATGATAAATATAACCCCAGTAAATACTTACGTATAAGTAATGTCGGATAGAAAACAATTGAGATTGCAACATTATCCCTTACCTTAGGTCCGATATGCTTCGTATGGATCCGAACCTCCTGTATGATGATTTAAATAATTTCGTTGACTTATTACATAATCATATTCATTGTTATGATATCATTTATGTTTCACTTATGACTTTATATTACCCATTCTTTTGTAAATTCCATGTAAAAGCAGCATTTTGGGTAAAATCATTTCATTTATCGTATGTGTTTCGAATTGTCATTCTTGATATTATTACTTATATCCTGATTTAAATAATTCCAGAATGTAAAACAAGATTTATATATAATATATATTCATCATATACATATATATTATAGATCGATAAAAGGAATGAAATACACCGTTCATGGAGACGGTAGACCGTACGTACGCATGAACGCTGTTTTCGTTTCCTTATTGAATTGAATGAAATTAAATAGATGACATAAATATATATATACATAAATAAAGAAGAATTATTATGTCATATATTTCATTATTATTCATTATATATACTTTATAGTCATTCTTGAATGGTTAATCATGGAAAACGAATCTCATCGCATTCGTGGAGACGGTAGTCCGTACGTACGCACGAGCAATGATATCATTCCCATGATCGTAGAATTTTATTGGAGTGTATGTATACTATTTCAGAATAAATATCACTTTACAATAATAAAATATAGTAATTATTTACACCATTATACCCAACCAGGTAAGGTGGTGGTGGAAAATAGACTACACCATGGCGTGGAGACGGTATTCCGTATGTAGGCACGCGCGGTGATTTCATTTTCCGTAGGATGGATAGATGGTGAAATAGGGTTGTTTCATACTTATAATAACATATCAGTATACATGTGATACTGATGTTATTACTTCATAATGAAATAACTAAAGAAGAAGAAGTAGAAGAAGAAATAAAGTTGAAAGAATCGGTAACAGACATTATCTTTTCTTTGAAGCGCCTCTTTGAGACCTCCTCTTAGGGCACTAAAATAGGTCTTTGGAGAAGACCAGGACTTCTAGGATGTTTATAGTGAAGTGGGGAAGTGAAATGGGCAGAGGATGGACTAGCTTGAAGGCTCAAATTGGTGTGAGGATGAGAGGGAGGAGGGGCACCTTTGGAATTATAAGAAATATTAATTTATAATAAATTCCAAACGCACTAAAAACCTAAACAAATGACTCCTACTCGAAACTTAGATGAGATAGTGTCGTAATATCATCAAACATTAAAATTTATACATGTAGGGAATTTATTTTAAACATTACAAACTTGATTTATCTTTATTTAATCTATTAAATTTTATTTGTGGTAATAAGATTCTAAATTTTAATTTTTTTAAATAATTACTTATGTGCTATGAATTATACATAATTAGATAGTTTATTAAATTTTAGACTATATAAATTTCAATTTATAATTTTTAAATATTTTTTGGATTTTAAAACAATTTAATAATATGTTATTTTTATAAAATAACAATAGTGTCAATTTTGGCACTATTCATTTATTTGAATATAAATAAAATCCACACAGAGGATATATTCGATCTAAAATATTTAATAGATTCTTAACATGTCATAGTAATCTATAAAATTAGTGGAGAACATTAAATAGTTCATATAATATTTATTTTACTATTTGTAAAACCATTTATTTGATATTTCTCTTAATAAAATAATTACTACAACATTTTTGTATAATTATTAAATATACTTATTTGTTGCATAAAAATTAAAAATAAAATACTAGGATGAATATAAATCTTATATATTTCATAATAATACATTTAGTAAGATTTATCTTCTAAAACACCCAAATTTTAAAATGTTATATGTATTAAATTATGAAGGTGACAACTTTGACATCATATAAAATAAAATAATATAAGTCTCATAATCACTTTTACAAGACTCAAAACAGGCATATATTCCGTCATTGGATGCTTATGGTGTGTATATACACCGCCAATAAGTTTTGGTCAGGTTTTTGAGCCCTTTAATATGTATTACTATTTCAATAAAAACAATAGTTTTGATTTTTTTACTAAATAAATAATTTCTATATCATTAATGTATAAACTAATAAGGTAATTAAATAACTCTTAAAAATTAAAAATAAATTACCATGATAAATAAAAAAAATTTATCTTCCAAATTAGTATTTATAACCGAATTTATATTCTGTATAAACTTATATTAAAAATACTTTAATTATTAATGTTTGAGTGAGACATATTTCACTTTCCTTGAAATAAAATAAACTAAAGGTCTTAATCACCTCCAAGTGGGTTCTAATGGATTCAATTTCGACCCAAATATGAATTAGGATGAAATAAAATAATCCAATTATATTAAGAAAAGTGTTAGGGTAATTTTATAATATTATATTTACCCTTAATTACCCGATTTACCTTTTACTATGGTAAATAAAATTTACCGTAGTTACTATTCATAATGCTCAAAAATAAAAAGTAGTGTATTAATATAATTTGGACCCACTGATTCCAATTATGGGATCCATTTTTCTAAATTCAATACATAGAAGTTGCAGAAATTAAATTAAAAATAATCCCGTTGTCGAAAGAAAACGGGTTTTAAACATTGCAAAAGATTGAAATGATTTTACCTATGAATTCAATGTAAAATCAATGATAATGACATACATTATATTAAATGGTAAAAATATATTTTATTTATAATTTAAAACCATTTAATATTATAATTTAACCATATAAATTATTACGATGAAAAAAGTTGTTTTTAATTAAAATATAGCGTGTTTTTACTATTCATTAAAATATGAAAGTTATCAGAAAAATATCAAAACTTTATCCAATGTAAATTTTTATATCATGATTAAAAATAAGAAGTTTATTTTGTAAAATTTAACTTATAAACTTCTCAAAAATTATATTTAAAATGGGTGTGCCATCAAAAGGCGGCAAAAATGCATTTTTTGAAAAATACTTATTTTACCTAAAAAATATATTTTGTTCTCATACCATGTTCTAGAAAATGTGTAAGATGAATAATAATGTTATAAAATTCAAAATGTATTTAATAGTATTCATAACGGATAGTTTATAATAATATTATAACCATATATCGTTGTTTAGTGAAACCCAGTATTGCGTACAACACACGCTATCGAAGAAGGTCGCGATTGCGTGTAATGCAAGGCAAGTCAGGGTTGCGTATAGTGAAAGACTCCTTTGTTGTTGAATATAACAAAATACAACCATATTTCATTTATAAATTTAATATATATATATATACACACTTAATGTTGCGTAGAATAACTGATATCTAACAAACTTGAAATTGTGTGTAACACGATCCAAGATTAGTGTTGTATATACTGCAAGCTAATACAGTGTTGCGTATAGTGAAAGATAATCTTGGTGTATTGTACAACAGAAGATATGAATGAAATTAGAAAGAATGTATCTTATAAAATCTCGGGTTCTTATAGTGAGCTTCCCAGAGAGTCTGGGAAATTATAGACTACCAGAGGATAGAACGAGTGAGCTTCCTTAGAGAGTCTTTACTTTTTTGAATTTCTTTAAAACCATTCCAGGCTAGGGAAGGAATTGACTGAGTAAAATTCCTTAGAGAGTCTATGATATACCTGAGACTATAAGAGTAATTGACCGAGTGAGCTTCCTCATAGAGTTTCTAGACCTTGGGGATATAAGAGGGTTAGACCGCGTGATCTTCCTCAGAGAGTCCCTGACTACCCTAGACTATAAGGGGAATTGACCGAGTGAGATTCCCCAGAGAGTCTTATAATTTCGTATGACCAAAACATAGGGGTTAGGTTGAGTTTAATACCCAAATGGTTGTGGGTACATCTTGTATAGGACCACCGGGGATGGCTCCAAGTACTTCCCAGAGGGGTCCCTATTTTGGTTAGCTGTTTTCTTTATTGCTGCTTGTTGTTCTGTGGATTAATTACTATTGTATATCATCCTGTTACTGCTTACTGATTATTGCCTGCTGTTTACTGTACTATTTACTAATTACTGTACTATTGTCTTCCGTATGCTCACTGACTGTGAAGCACATATCTTCGGGTGGTTACCTACTAGGATTTAGTCTCACAACCGGTTTGTTCCATGTTTTTGGGCCCAAACAAACTATTTTGTTGCAAGTATAGACAAGGGAAATCTCCCTTCGACTTTTGGTACTTGATTAATTTTGGAGCGGGAAAGCATGGGACCAAGCCTAGGCCTGCGATGCTGAGGAGCTGTTTATCTTTTCTTTTGTACTTGTTTTGGTACTATTTGTATTTTTAGCACTGTGACCTATTTGGATGTCTTCCAAGACATGTATCATGCATAATTTCATACATACATATGAGAATCAGTGGTTTATTGATTTAGTCTTCCGCTGTTTACTTGTGCATTGTTGTTGGATATTTACTGCTTCCGCTATTGCATGTTTTTTATTTCCACTGTGTACTCCTCCAATGAGGGCATAATTTCTCCACTATCACACCCAAGGCCCTCACTTCTCGTCGGAAGCCTCTGGAGTTTGGGGAAATGCACTTGAGGCCATGTGACCAACCAGGTATGGGGTGGCTCTGGGTGGCTTCTAGAACCAGGACGTTATAAAGTTGTATCAGAGGAATTCTTTTCTCTTGATTTACTGTTTGGAGCCTTTGGCCAGGGATAGGACGGATTCAGTACATGGTAACAAGCAATGCCTGGGAGTAGAAAACCCGTGTACAGGGAAAAGCCAATCTACCTAAGTTATTTTACTTTTCTGGTTTTGAGATTTTACAATTGATATGATTTCACCTAGGGTGATTCACATGCCTTGTGCTATTATTGTTTTTTCTATTGCGGTTATATTTCTGTCGCAACCCGATGAAATTAGGGTATTCCATTTCATGCATCATATATGCACTTGTTAGAAATCACATTCCATGCATTCTTTCCATGCCACCTAGGCTACATTAGCAATTGCATGTTGTTGTGATAGAGGTTGTATAGATTATGCATGTTGTTGTGATAGATGTTTTGATAGAATCCATGAAGTTTGATAGAAGAAATGTTAGTATTGTTCCTTGCTTAAATGAATGCCAAATTTTGGTTCTTGAGGTGTTGTGGGCCCTCATGAATCAGAACGTGGTGCATCATTAACTTGTTTCCCTTGTATATGATATGTAGAAGATGCCAATATTTGGTTTGCGAGGAGTATGGGCCCTCACAGATCAGAATTTGTCACCTTCATGTTTGTTTTTTAGTGTTTTCTGGGCTTCAGTGTAGTTTCTAAGCTACTTCCTGGAAAAACCCAGAATACACGGCGTGTACTTGACTACACATCGTGTAGTTTTAAACCGTGTCACTGACTATGCGATCAAAAAAATGGGGTGGTGAAAAAGTTTTCAGAAACACGCCGTGTACAGTAGTTACACATCCTGTAGTAGTGATCCATGTACCCGGTCGTGTCACTAACAACACAGGTCAGGGAAGCTCGAGTTTTAAACGCCGTATTAGGTATTAACACGCCATGTAGTCTTGTTCTAGGTACCCAACCAGGTCACGAACAACACGGGACAATGTTACCTCTCTATACACACCGTGTTTATTCAGAACACTCCATGTAAGAGTCAGCCGTGTAGCCGGTTGTGTAACTAACAACACGGGTCGCTGAAACCTTGTCTAGTACACATCATGTCCTTAGTGAACACGTCATGTAGTCTATGGTTAAGAGGACTGTGTGAGTTAGCCATGTAAAGAGACTCGGGAAGAGGAATGGAGATGAAGTACATGCCGTGTGTGGGAACAACACACCGTGTAGTCTGGGGTGTTACACGACCAAGGGTGGCAGAAGTACACACCCATGTGAATGGCCTTAAGGAACATGCCATGTAGATTTTATACACAACATGTAGTCATTTTTAGTGAAACTTGAGTGTTTATTTCTCCTATTCCTGTTTTGTACTATTGTGTTCTATATCCTTGAGAATCATGATCTTAGGTGGGCTTTTGATCTTTCAGAGTTATGCCTCCTAGATGTCCTCCGGTTGTACGTCAGCTGCCAGACGGTGATCAGACACTGGATATGGCCGATCAGGGAACTCCTACAGATCCTCCTGCTGTGCCAGTCTTCAAACCTGTAGTTATTCCTGTTGCAGGAGTCGATGCACAGTTCAGGGAGGACTTCATGAGGATGATGCAGACCTTTCAGGGAGCGCCGCCTCCTGCCCCGTCGATGGATGAGTTGACGCGGGTTTTCCAGCAGCAGCATCCTCTTACTTTCTTATGGGATGAAGGACCCCAGGTTGTAGCATCATGGCTTGAGGCCACACTAATGATCTTCTAGCATCTGGAAATACCTCCAGAGAAGAGGGTGAAGCTTGCTACTTACATGCTCCGAGACACCGCCAAGAGGTGGTGGGAGGTGATCTCACAGTCCCGGCACCAGAAGTGTATGACTTGGGATGAGTTTTGGCACATCTTTTATGATTACTTTTATCCAGAGACCTTGAGGGATGACTGAGCCTAGGAGTTTATGAGTCTCGAACAAGGTATTCTTTCTTTTATGGAGTATTCGTCTCGATTTACCGAGCTGCAGCGCTTCACACCGATTCTAGCAGGTGATGAGTTGTTCCTTTCCAAGAAGTTTGAGGATGGTCTCAGGCATGAGATCTGTTCCCAGGTGAATATATTCCGGTTCACTTTGATATCATCAATATTCAACAAGGCGCTAATCTCTGAGCAAAAACTGAGGGATTCTGGAGCGGTGAGCCAGGGTGGTTTGACATCCAGAGTCAATGTTCCACCTACCAATAGTAGGAATCACTGTAGGGAGTTTTCTCGAGGAGATTAGGGTAGGTGAAATGTATCTTCAGGCATCCATGTTGTATGCAACCAGTGTGGTAGGAGCGGGCATAATAGGCCTCAGTGCCAGAGTGACCTGGTGGAGTGCCGATCTTGTGGCAAGATGGGCCATCTACAACATTTTTGTTAGATCCTCTCACCTACAGCGGGTGGTAGGGGTTCTTCTATGACCCCGCATACAAGAGATGTATCACCAGTGACTCACCAGTCTGGGAACTGGAGTTCTTCCACCCGTTCGAGCCGAGGTGAAGGTCGCGACTATGGTGTTTAGTCACCAGGTTACCAGCGACAACAGATTGGATCAGCTCAAAGTGGTCAGCTAGGGGTGTAGGGCCACGGTTCAGGACATACTTTCACTGTGAAGTAGACCCATCAGGAGCAGGATCCGGACCCTTCCACAGTTCGATGTACAATCTTAGTAGCCTCAGTTTTATCTTCATCCCTTTTCGATACTGGTGCTTCACATAACATTATTTATGTTGATATTGTGGAGAGCCTTGGTCTCTGTATCTTTTCGTCTGCTAACATGTTGACTCTTGATACACCATTGGGAACAAGGACATCTAGTGTATGTCAGTGCAGATAGTGCCCTCTTGAGGTTGCAGGGTGTCACTTCTTATGGTACCTCTATGTCATATAGATGACAGGCTATGATGTCATTCTAGGTATGGACTGGTTAGTTCCCTTCCAGGCATCCGTCGATTTCTATCGCCACAGGGTGAGTTTCGTATCCCCAGAGGGCAGATCTTTTCTTCATAGAGGTGAGTTGGATGTCCAGGAGGGTAGAGATGGACCAGAGGATCATGGGCTAGGAGGAGTTACAACCCAAATTGTCAGTCTTTATCTGGATGACCAGGGGACTTCACAGTTATACTTTCCTCTAGTGGTTGATCATTTCAGGGATGCGTTTCCAGAGGACTTTTTAGTTTTTCCTCTGGAGCATGAGGTAGAATTTTTTATCGAGCTCATGCCAGGAGTGGCACCGGTATCCATTCCTCCTTATAGGATGACTACACTTGAGTTGCAGAAGCTCATGAGGCAGTTGGAGGAGTTGTAGGCATAGGGTTTCATCTGACCCAATACTTCTACTTGGGGTTGGCCTGTCCTATTTTTGAAGAAGTCAGATGACACCCTTAGGCTTTGCATGGATTATTGGAAGCTTAGCCAGTTGACATTCTAGAACCGATAGCCCTTACCGAGGATCGAGGACCTCTTTGATCATTTTCGAGGAGCCCGGGTGTTCTCAAAGATTGACTTGAGGTTTGGTTATCATCAGTTCTATGTTAGACAACCAGATATACTTCTTATAGTCTTTAGAAGCAGGTATGGTCTATACGAGTATACAATCATTCCATTCGGTCTCACAAACATGCCAGTAGTTTTTATGGAACTGATGAATCGAGTGTTCCATCCGTACTTGGATTCCTTCGTGGTGGTTTTCATGGATGACATCTTGGGGTAATCTCACACTAGACACGACCATGCTACCCATATTGAGATCATTATATGTACACTAAGACATAATCAGTTATTTGATAAGCTCTCAAAATGCCACTTTTGGATGGATCAGATTCACTTCTTGGGTCACATCATCTCAGAGGAAGGAGTATTAGTAGACCCAGGGAAAGTGAGAGCTGTAGTTTCCTGGGAGCAGCTGAAGAATGTCTTTGAGGTGTGGAGTTTTCTTGGTCTGGATGGATACTAAAAGTGTTTCATACAGAACTTTTCATGCCTTGCAGCACTGCTGACAGGTCTGACCAAGAAAGGGGCGAAGTTCTTATGGTCAGATTCTTGTGATATAGCCTTTCAGAAGATCAAAGGGAGGTTGACGTCTGCACCGATACTAGTTTTTCCAGAGCCAGACAAGATCTATAGAGTCTAATGTGATTCTTCAGGTATCAGGCTCGGAACTTTGCTTATGCAGGGAGATGGGGTCATTGCTTATGGGTCTCGGCAGTTTAGACCGCACGAGAGGAACTACCCGACGCATGATCTAGAGTTGGCAGCTATTGTTCATGCCTTATGATATTGGAGACATTACCTTCTAGGAGAGCACTTTGTGGTGTTTGCCGACCAGAAAAGTGTCAAGTACATCTTCACTCAGTGTGATCTAAATCTGAGACAGTGTAGGTGGTTCTAGTACCTTCAGTCCTTCGACATTGAGCTTGCCTATATGCTGGGAAAAGGGCAACGCAGTGGATGCTGCGTTGAGAAAAAGAACTCTTATTCAGGCAGTTTAGGAGACCAACAGTGAGTGGCAACTTATGGCTCTATTCGCTGAGATGCACTTGGAGGTGCACGACAGACAGGGACAAAAATTTCTATCTTTTGTAGTTGTTACCTCTACCCTTCATGATCGGGTACAGATGAGGCAACTATCAGACTCAAAAGGCCTAGTCCTGCAGGAGAGTGTGTCAGGAGAGGAACCTCTTCCGGGATGGATAGTGGGCGAGGATGATATCTTGCGTTTCTAGGGACACGTATGAGTTCCAATATACATACACAAGGAACAGATGTTGGATTTTCATTCTTCATTTTGGACATTTCATCCTGGCGTCACCAAGATGTATCGTGATCTACATATATAGTATTTGTCGCAAGGTATGAAGAGAGATGTCGATGGGTTCGTCATAAGGTGTTCCACTTATTAGCAGGTGAAAGTGGAGCATCGGCGACCAGCAGGGCTTTTACAGTAGTTACCCATTCCTGAGTGGAAATGGAATGATGTCGCGATGGACCTCGTGACCGGGTTATGAAGGTCACCTCGAGGGAGTGATGTTGTTTGGGTTGTCTTTGATAGGATTACAAAGGTTTCTCACTTCATGCCAATCATGGGTACCTTTAGTGTTGATGAGCTGGGACGATTGTACATCCGAGATATTGTACGTCTACATGGAGTTCCACACTCATTTACTTCATATAGGGATGCATGTTTTACTTCTCGGTTCTGGCAGGGGCCTCAGAAGGATTTGGGTACATAGGTACTTTCGAGTACAACATACCATCCCTAGACAGATGGACAGTCTGAGCGTATGATCTCGGTGCTTGAGGATATGCTTCGATCATGCATTCTAGACTTTGGTGGTTTTTGGGAGAAGCATATTCCTCTTGTGGAGTTTTCCTATAACAACAGTTTTTAGGCGACCATTCAGATGGAACGTTATGAGGCTTTATAAGGTAGGCCATGCCAATCTCCTTTGTGCTGGATGGAGGCAGGAGAGACAGCTTTGCTGGGACCACATCTTGTTCAGGAGACCTCAAAAAAGATAGAGTTGATTCGAAAGACGATGGCTACAGCACAATCTCTACAGAAATCTTATAGTGGATACGACCTCTGGAGTTTGAGGTCGGGGATCAAGTTTTTCTACATGCCACAGCGAGGTTGGAACACAAGAGGATTCAGAGATAGGGTAATATTTCACCATGGTACGTTGGGCCGTTTGAGGTATTGGAGATAGTTGGTCCGGTTTCCTATCAGTTGCAGCTACCTCAGATGTACCGGGCTATGCACGACATCTTCCACGTTTCTCATCTCTAACGTTACTTTTCAGACCCGTCTCATGTCTTTCAACTCGAGGAGGTTGAGCTTGAAGCAGATGTGTCATTTGATGATCATCCTATCCGAAATGTCGATCGCAGTACGAAGGTTCTATGTGGCTGGTCTGTTCCTCTGGTACGAGTGCTATGGCAGTACGGGCGAGTACAGGACGATACCTGGGAGAGGGAGGCCGATGTACGATCGCAGTGGCTGGAGCTATTCAGGGTTTCTTCTTCTACGCCTCGCTAGTGAAATTTGTGGATGAATTTCTCTAAGGGTGAAGTTTGTCAGATCCCAGATCTTGGTTTTAGGTATGTTTTTCCTTTTCTGGTCATTTTTGAGAAAAAGAGGAAAATCTTGAAATTTTCAAAGTACACACCATGTACTTCGATGCCATGTGAAGCCATGTCCCAGCCACACACATAGTGTGTAGTGGTGATGTGGAGGATGCTTAAAGTAGAGTACAGAAAGGCCAAGTATACGCCATGCACCCCAGAAGTACACGATGTGTACTCTATTATTTTCATTAAACGGTCTGGGGTCGTGCCTCATCGACGGAAACATCTTCTGCTTCATGTTCATCGATCGAGAGCGCCTCGTACGACCGCGAACATCCTATGAGCCCCTGACCCTCCATCTGTTTGCCGAATCATCCGCCTTCGATTGCATTGTAACCACAGTGGTCAGATCTTCCTTCTTCTTAAGTTTCATTCCATGAATTTCCCTATTTATCAAGATATTGTGGGTTGAATGTTTTGTGCATTTTCGTAGATCTATGTCATTCTAAGGAGACTCAAGCCTCGTTGTTCAAGTATATTGATCTCCTAACATCAAGGTAGGTGGTTTATGCCTTACCTTTAAGAGTCTTTGAGTTTTATGTGAAAATTTCCACTGATACCCATGATTAGGGTATTGCGTGTTTACCATTTTTCCCCTGTGGTTTTCCTACCATGCTTGTATGCTTGTGTAGAGGTAATTTGATCATATTTGAGGATAATTTCTATTCTTGGATGTTTTTCCCATGCCTTGTTTTGCTTATGACCTTTGGGTCATGTTATCCTTTGGTAGTTATGCTCGTTTCCATTCCTTGTGACCGTAGGATGGAGTGATATTCATGACATGTTTGTTATTCTGTAGATTGATTAGCCAAGTTTCTCTATAGGTGTACTTTGGTTAGCCATGTAACTCTATAGGTGTACTTTCGTCTTATAGCATTATTATGCACTGACAGGCATGAGACTGTGATAACCTGGTGATATAGACTATAAGGGATAGACCGAGTGAGCTTCCCAGAGAGTCTTGGATATTACAGACTACAGGAGGGTCGACTGAGTGAGCTTCCTCAGAGAGTCTTGGACATTATAGACTGCAGAGGATAGACCGACTGAGCTTCCGAGAGAGTCCTGTAAATTATAGACTACAGGAGGGTAGTCCGAGTGAGCTTCCTTAGAGAGTATTTACTTGTTTGAATTTATTTAAAACCCTTCCAGACAAGAGAAGGAATTGACTAAGTGAGATTCCTTAGATAGTCTATGATAGAACTTAGACTATAATAGGAATTGATCGAGTGAGCTTCCTCAAAGAGTATTTTGACCTTGGGGCTATAAGAGGGTTAGACTTCGTGATATTCCTCAAAGAGTCCCTAACTACCCTAGAATATAAGGGGAATTGACCGAGAAATCTTCCCCAGAGAGTCTTATAATTTCGTATGACCAAACCATAGGGGTTAGGTTGAGTGCACTACCCAGAGGGTTGTGGGTACTTCTTGGATAAGCCCAAAGGGGTTGGCTGTGATTACTTCCCATAGAGGTTCCTATTTTGGTTAGTTGTTTTATTTATTACTTATTGTTGTTCTGTGGATTGATTACTATTGTATATCATCCTGTTACTGCTTACTGATTGCTGCCTGCTGTTTACTGTACTGTTTACTGCTTACTATACTATTTCCTGCCATATTCTCACTGACTGTGAGGCACTGATCTTCAAGTGGTTGCCTACTGGTATTTAGTCTCACACCTTATTTGGGCCATGTTTTTGGGCCCAAACAGACTATATTGTTGTAGGAATAGTCATGGGAAAGTTCCCTTAGACTTCTAGTACTTGATTACTTTGGAGCGGGAGAGCATGAGACAAAGCTTAAGCTTGCGATGCTGAGGATATTTTTATCTTTTCTTTTGTAAATGTTTTGGTACTGTTTGTATTTCCAGCATTATGACCCATTTGGCTGTTTTCCTAGACATGTATTATGCATAATTTCATACATACATATGTTCTCCAGTGCTTTATTTCTTTAGTCTTCTGATGTTTACTTGTGCATTGTTGTTGGATATTTACTACTTCCGTTATTTCGTGTTTTGTTTATTTCCGCTGTGTACTCTGCCAATGAGGGCATAGTTTCCCCACTATCACACCCAAGGCCCTCGCTGCTAGTCAGCAGCCTCTGGGGTTTGGTGAAATGCGCTTGAGGCCATGTGACCAACCTGGTATGGGGTGACTCTAGGTGGCTTCTGGAACCGGGATGTTACACAATTAATAACTTTATTTTGTCAAATTGAACTCATAAACATGCCAAAAACTAGATTTAAAGTGGGTTCAACATCAAAAGGCAGAAAAACTGTATTTTTGGGAAAAATATTTCCTTCATATGAATAATTGATTTTGTTCTCATAACTTGTTCGAGAAAATGTTTAAGATGAATTATAATGTTATAAAATTCAAAATGCGGTTAATACTGTTCATAACAGCTACTTCATAAGAACAATATATCATTGTTTAGTGAAACTCGGTATTTCACACAACACACGCTATTGAGGAAGGTCTCTCTTGCATGCAACACAAACCAAGAATAGTGTTTGCATATACTACAAGATAATAAGGTGATGCGTATAGTGCAAGATAATCTTAGTGTATCGTACAAAACAAGACATCAAAGAAATTAAAAATAATATTTCCCATAAAATTTCGGGGTCTTACATTCTACCCCCCATAAAATGAATTTCATCCTCGAAATTCATAGTGGTTATAAATGGTTTAGTACTTGAAAGTTTCTTTCAAAGAAACCCATATCATAAAAAGGAATAATAAAACTTATTATTAAAAACTAAAGTATGAAACTTAACAGTTACCCAAATTAACTCACCAATGGGTTTCCACATATGAGAACATAAGTGAAAATATGGATATGGAAGAGAAATATAACCATCAAGTTTTGATGGATAGTGGTAGAGAACATGGCTATGAAAAATCCAACAATCACAAAGCCATAAATTTATGATGATCAAAAGTACCATCAGATTCATCGGATATGAGGGTACTAGGACAACATTTTTGGTTTTCAAGATCATTTCCCTAAAGATGATGAATTTTTCCATAAGGATAAATACTCACTTGATTTCAGTGTAACATCATCATTGGTCATTCCATGAACAATTTCCACTTCATCTCTTATTTAATGAAATGAAGTTGAATTTTTCCTTATTGAAGTGTTAGCAGATCATGCGATTGAATGATAGGTTATTCCATCTGTATCAAACAAAAAGTTAGAAAAAGTTATTAAATATACATAAGGCTATCTATGGAGAGATTAACCATATATGATTCCAAAAATGGACTTATACTTTAACTATCATACTGCTTAATAAAATAAAACTAATTTATACTAACCAGGGACTTCCTGTAGGCCAGTGGTAGGCACTAAAGGCCCGTCGCACTTCAGTTGTGGGTTTGATTCCTGCATCCTTGTCTGACGTGACGAGTTGTTGCTCATCCTACGGGTTTTCCTTTTTATAAAACTATTCTATTATAACATTTCAGAAATAATATCAAAAGTTATAGGCTTAAACAATATTATCTGATTTATAACTTAATACAATCCAATTTTTAGGATTATCCAAAATACTTCAGTACAATCTCATCGTATAAAGAAAAATATTACTAGATAGGTCATATACAAAGCATGTGATTACCATAATTTATCCCCCATATATCATAAGATATATCTTGTTGTTCATATTCCAAACATGTGAATACCTTAATCATATATTCTCGAGAAACATGAATTTCCATTGAACCTTAGTGAAAACCTGAATTCTACCAGTAGTTAATTATTTACACATTCCAAAATCCCATAATATCAATATACTCAAACCATGATGACTCTTTGTCCTTATATCAGTCATGAGCACATTAATACTATCAAACATATTATTTTCTCTGTATCCCTTCTTTATACCCATATCATCTTCTTTCCAAAAATATTCCAATCACATTTCATGGTTAATGTCACCAAGAAATTATTGAAAACCAATACATAGATATTCCAATATTCCATAATACTATAAATGAGATTGCACAACAATATTTTGGAATATCGTTACCTATACACTTAATCATTCCACCACTTAGTTGTCATATTCAAAATCACCAATAGTGATCTCATGTGACTTCCCTTTGTCCTTTTACTTAAGAGGTTGTTGATGTAGATCATCATTAACCATTGGATTAGGGTATTGGTTAGCATAATTCCCCATTTCCTTCAACTTGTAACATTGAAGTGTTGGTGGGGCGTTCTCTGTAGTCTTTTCTCTATTTACATCATTAGCTACCTTTTTCCCATTACTTCGACACTCAACAGCTCAATGACCTTCTTTTCCACACATAAAAATCTTTTTCTATTCTCTTTAAGACAATCTACACCATGCTTCTTTCCACACTTTTAGCATAATGAAACATTCATTTTCGTTTCAACATTGTTTTTGAGATATTTCCTTGAACTCCATCTTTTGTTTCTTGTCAAAACCATGAGATGGATATGTAACACCAACTTCCAGTTCTACCTTGATAGCACAACGAAAACATTCTTCATAACTACTGAAGTCTCTTCTAGCTAATTCCCTTCAAATACTTGGTTTTAAGCCACTTAAGAATCAATCAACTTTACTTTCAGGTTGGATGATAAAGCCAGATTCATACCTTGCAAGCCTTGTAAAATTTGCCTCATATATACCAACAGATTCATCATCCTTTTACTTAAGCTCAAGGAACTGATTTTCCATATTTGTTTAAATAATATGAGGGAAGTACTTATTGAAAAACATGTTCTCGAACTCATCCCATTCCATGGATTCAATTTCCTCTTAGGGCCTTGTATTATTAATTAGAGTCCACCTCTGGTCTGCTTCACATTCTAAATGAAAAACAGCCAAAATGACATTTTCATGTTCTGAATAGGGAAGTATGAAAAATATCTTTTCAATTTGACTAATCCATTAGTCACCAACATGTTTATCAAAAGACCCACTAAAAGAAGCTGGACGTTTCCTCATGAAAGACTTAACAGAATATTGTTCATTTCTCTGCTCATTTGGTAGTCCAGAATGATTCATAGCTTGTGTAAGTATAACAATAATATTTTTCACTCCATTTAACATATCATTTGGTTGTTCAAAAGGAAAAAAATTGCATTTCCTAGTGCATTGGTCATTAACATGGTTCCTATAACATCCCAAGATTTCAATAACTTACACTACCCGCAACTTCATGTTCAAGCTCACCACGACTTACCAAACTAGCTCTTATGAATAGTAATACACACTTTTTGAAATTTTATAAAATATATCTTTCAAAATGGACTACATTTTTGGATTCGTAATATTGAAATTATCTTAGGGTGAATTTTTGGTACTTTTCTGATAACTTTCATATTTTGATGAATAGTGAAAATTAATAAATTTTAATTAAAAATAACTTTTTTAATCGAAATAATTAATAGTGATAAATTATGCATTTGAGTGGTTTTAAAGTATAATTAGATTATATTTATTCCATTTAATCCAATTTTGGTCATTGGACATAATTGCACATTTAAACTGGACATAAGAAAGTGTCAATCTTTTGATAGTTATTATTTCTTAAAAACACGCTTTTTATTTTGACAACGGGAATTAATTTTAAATTAATTTCTGCCACTTCTGTGTTTTGAATTTTGAAAAATGGATTCCATATTTAGAATCAGGAGGTCCAAATTTTGTAAATATGTATCTTTTATTTTTAGACATTTTGAATAATTACTTTGGTAAATATTTTATTTACCATGGTTAAAGGGTAAATCCGGTAAGTAAGGGTACAAAATAATATTATAATAATATTAAATTACCCTAAAACGTGTCCTAACCCTATTGGATGATACATATCAGACCATGCGCATCTTTGGGTTGATTTGGGGACCCCATGGAGCCACTTTTAAGTGATAATGACGCTTTATATCAATTAAGTTAAATTAAATACAAAAATGGCATAAGCATATATCTTTTAGTAAAAAAAATTTAAATAGGGTTATACATGTTATTTCTTAAACTATAAATATTAATTAGAACGATAAAAATATTTACTAGATAATTATACTTTATTTATAATTTTTATACATTGAATAATTAAATATATTTATGACAGAATGATGATGAAATATTTTCCTTATTAATGGAAGAATCAGATAAATGGTATTATAATTGTTAAAATAAATATAATTTGAGAGTTTTTATGACATACAAGAATTTTATAGGTTAATATGACATGTTAGTATTGATTAAATATTTTTTTTCGAATTAATAAAGTTTTTATGATTTTAACCGAAAATCAATTATTAAATAGAGTCACAATTTACATAAAAGAGTTCTTAAAACAAATTTTATATTATTAATTGATATAATATTCATGAAAATATAAGGTTTGGAGAAAGGACTTATATGATGATAGTTATAACATTAATTAACCACTTGGGGATCTATTGGTAGTTTATAGTATGTTTATTAACCATATAATATAAAAATAGAAAGAGACAAGGTAAATGTCAAACTAATTAACTAAGAGTTAAATCTAAAAGAGAAGGTTAATATAGTGACCCAAACCAGTCTAAAACCTATTGGTTGAGTGGTTTTTGACCCATCCCCACCACATACTTGAAATAAATTAATTTTGTACCATTATAAACAGAACATGAATTTATTATAAAATAATTCTTTAAGTTTTCCTACGGTGCCCCTCACCCCTCTTATAAAAGGGAACTCACCCTTCCCAAAAATTCCCTCCTTCAAATCCATTTGGATCAGCCAAAATCTACTCAAATACCCTCTCAACTATCCTCCCTTCATCCCAGAGGCCTTAATTTAGTCATAAATCCAACCTAAGGATCCCTTTTGATCAAATGAAAAGGAACAACCCAAAGAAGAGGTAAATATTTCATAACCTCTTTCAAGTTCCTTTCTTCTTACACTTCCTCTTTCTTTGTTGTTTCCATTATAAAATAATAACTCTAGTATATTCTATATACTATGATGATATTATGAATATGGTACAACCATATTCATTATTCTATCTATCCTTTGAATGACATGTCACCATATGTGCGTACGTACGACTTACCGTCTCCACGTCATGGTGTAATTGTTATTCAATACATTATTTTTGGATGGGTATAATAATGATGTATAATTATTGTAAATAATAAATATAACATGATAATGATTCTGTATATATTATATACCATCCAATTATATATTATTTTAATATCTAAATAATGATATTGTCGCTCGTGCGTACGTACGGATTACTGTCTCCACAAACGTGATGAGAATCATTCCCCATCATATCCATTCATGACTAATTTCATTTCATGATTAAAAATTATTTTTAGAGACTTGATATAATTATAGATATTAATATGATACATCCCATCCATAAAAAATATGACTCACATAATAAACAATATAAAGGAAAATGAATCCGTTAACACCCAAAACGACGATAATACTAAGATATTATTAACATAGATATGTTAAAAGATCATATATGATATCATATTAATGTATATAATTCTTTTATAATTTAATAAAAATTATTTCACAACAATACAGGAGGTTAACCTACCATATACCAAGTAAAATTATAAGGTAATGGGTTTCTTATCTCACTTTTAATTCCATGAGATTTCCATTGTTCACCACTTATTTATTTCATGTGGTGTGTGTACTTCCAATGATTGTATTCATTGTGTAATATAATTTAATTAATGGATATTTACATAATCATTTTATGATCCATCTTTAATGGGGTCTTTTTTATGTTACCAAATTGGTATGGGAATTAGAAATTTCAATTTCCACTCATTCGACTTTACGCATACTTCGTTGATTATTTTACTCCAAGATTATGTGTGGAATCACTACTAATTTTCTAATGTCATACTTTCCACTCCCCTTTATGTGAATATACTTTTGATACACATAATAACTCCATTGATAAATTCTCAAGTCATCGATATGAACTTTATAAGAGTAATTTTAACTAAATCACCATTTGTTGAGTTAAATATCCAATTCATTGGTGTTGTTTTTAGAAGAATATGTGTGAATGTACTCTGATTGATTTACACTGAATATCCAATCATATTGTGTGTATTTATACTTTTCACACATAATTATGTCGTTGATTTATCCTTAACCTAAGGATACAGTCTTTATAAAAGTTTCATCTCAATTTACCTTCCATTGAGACTTCATTGTTGTTATACACCAAATCACTTTTATATAGTGTATATAATTTACTTTGACATAGAATATCATGAATCCCTTTATTATCATGATATTAAAAACTTTTTATTAACTCAATTATTTGAATTCATGTGTCTCTATTTTGGTGAGAAACTCTAACCAAAATATCATTTTTAAATGTTTTAAAGATTTATTCTTCTAAATGTTTCTCATTAATGTCCATGTTTTAAAAATGGTTCTAAGTATTTATTTATATGGTCATTAATGTTTTAAAATTAAAATTCCTTTTAAAAGTTTCAAAGTGGTATGGGACACTTTGATTCAAAAATATATTTTTAAAATGGCTTCTTGACAAGTAGTGTGGCTTTTAAACCTTTTCAAGAAAAGGGGGTATTTCTCCCAAATAGTTTTGATGATTATTTTAATCTATGTTAATATCATTAATTATTCTAGATTGTGGTTAATATGTGGCTATAAAATCTCCCATATTGTATTGAATGAGTTATGTTTGACTATGGATGTGCTATTTTTATACCATTCATGGTTTGTGGATAAAGTATTGACATTTCCCATGCTAGTTTTAATAGGAATGTTTATGTTATGTTTCAAACTTTTATATGAGGAATTAATTCGACATATTATGTGACGGGTAAAGCCCTCTATAGCTCCTCGATGCATCGGTAGGTATCAGGAGACAAACTTGTGTCTTAGCACAAGGGCTTGACAAAATCTTATTTGTAGTCTTGGCACAAGGCCTTGACTATGTGGTTATGATAGTCTGGAATTATGCATTCCATCATTATGAGAGTGGTTATTGATATTTCATGATATTATTCAACTAGTAGAATATCCATGTGAATAATTAAATGGCATTATTTGATTTTATCTTTTCCATTTTATGATGACGTTCAAGTCTAAAAGGCTTTTTTTTAGTCTTATAAACTACCTTAAATTTTTATACTTATTTATAAAAGTTTCCGCTATAATGTCATACTAACTGAGTATCTGAGCTCACCCATTTCGATGTTTTATTTTTCCCAGGATGCAAAGAATTATATTTTGACTGACCTGCAGGGATAGTCTATGGGGTCCCAGTGTTTTCTATGGAAACAATGTTGTTGTAGTTTTCCATTTTATGATGTAATGTAAACCTTATGAATGTATATAGTACTTCCAAGGCTACTAAACTAATCGGTCTTTCAAGACATGATCTTTTATGATCATGCTAATGATATGTAATAATGCACCGACTCTGGGCTTCTGGGGTTGGGGTGTTACAGTTGGTATCCGATGAAGTTTAGTACAAACCTTGGAAACAAGATTTAGAAAAACTCTTATTTGAGCACATAACCCTAAGATAGACTTTGAGAATTAGTATAGAAGAACTTCCTAAAATATATGTATTGTAGAGATTTTGTGAGTTTTCCATGAAATGAATCCCTATATGGATAAGAGCAGGTAGAGGCAGCTCTGGCACAGATATACCTAGGGGTAAAACTAGAAAACTCCGCTTTAAGCTAGACTCAAATGGGAACGGGTGCATGACAACGGGCCTTGCTGAAATCTTGGTTTCGACATTCCTGGGGGATATAATTAAGATAATTTAAATTTTCATTACAAACCTATTTGAGGTATTTTAATATAAGAGGAGAATGAATGACCTTGGTTAATCCTAAGGTGTTTAAAATATAAAATATGGTGCCATGATATTCCATAAATGATTTTATAACTACTGTTACTCACACAATGATTTCTAGTTTTAGTCAATGGATGGATTACAAGGAAGTCATAACAACTTTGAGAATGATGTACAAGGTGGGAACTATGGTGAAAATGTGAAAAAAATGGAATTTTGATATGCATAAAAGATTTTGTGTTCATGCCAAATCAGTTTTCCAGAAATATGATCAAAAACATATATATTAACCAAATCCCAGACTCAACAAAGAAGAGAAAAGTGATAAATGATAAGATCTCTAGCAGTGGAGAACATGGAAAAAAGAATCCTCAATTTCCATCATTCAGGAAATGTGGAAGGAGACACCCAGTAAAGTGTCTCAATGGAACAAATAAATGCATTACATGTGGGAAATAAGGACATAAAGTGAAGAATTTGAGTGGAAAATTGAAGAGTACTATGGAGGAAAATAAAAATGGTCCCAAGAATCCATTTACAGTCATTTTCTGTAAATGTATGGGACCTGGAAATTATCCTAGTTAATTACCTATTCTATAGGATATTTTCTTGGTCAAAGAAGAATCTATGTGGAAATAAATGGTTGGAGAAATATTTTAATGTATTAGTGCTCCTTGTTGATGGGATTAATTTGGAATAATTTTCTCTTCTATTTTTGACACTGTACTTTGTCATGTGAAAGTGATATTTGAGGAAGAATTATATTTTCTCTTGTGGATATAGTTATAAATAACCATTAGGTTTTATATTATCATTTGGTTTGAGGCAGTTACATGTTATTATATTTTGGGATGAAAATGTAAGGTATGAGATAACATTTGTGGTTAAATTATGTTACAGTTATTTTGAGGAATTTATCTCTTTTTGGTAATGTTATAAAATGTAGTTTTTGGAAAAGCACAACACACAGACCGTGTGAAAACCCATCGCATCAGGAAATGCTGTGGGAATCAAACCCACAACCAGAGTGTGATTGAGAATTATCGCCTACCGCTAGACTACGTGAAGTCCCTGGTTAGTGTGACTAATTATTTTTAGTTAAATGATTTAATGATCAATAACAAGTTGATTTGAGATCTTATGTATTATCAAATGAATACCCTTAGAATAGGAAAATTATTTGGAGATTAATTGATAAATGTTATTTTGGATGACTTTCACTTTGTTGGGAACACTATATGCCCAAGGAAAATAGAATACTATGGGATTTCATTTAAGTAGTAACAGTGGTTTTTTATCTATGTTTTTGTTGTGGATTTCTAGTGATTTGGGTTATTTATGTAAATGATTAAACTATAATAGAGAATATGGGATTATATTAATTACTCTTAAGTATGTGACTTTAGGAGTAGTTACTGTCATTTGGAGATACAATTTATTGTGGAAGAATACATATCCAATTTCTTTTACGTTTTGGGTTTCAATATTAGTATTGATTATGTTGAAGGATTTTAAAGGCAATTGTTTATTGAATAGTATTTATTTGACTTTGGGGTATTGTTGGTTAAATTTTAGAAATTAAGATTAGTGTTTCTTTATCTAATGAAATATACTTTTGGGGGGTAATCGGACCTTGTACTAACCATTTGGGTTTTGATTAATCTCTAGAGACAAGGTAAATGTATAGTTTATCATTTGTGGATCATGTGATTCTCTAGAAGTTTATTCTAGCTCTTCTGATGTGACCAAGTCTTCTTGAATACTCATCGTTTAAAACAAATATTTAGTGTAAGAAATTTATTAATGAATTAAACTCTACTTAAAAAGTAAGTATATCTCTTTATGTTATTAGTCAATCTCATAAATAAATTCCTCATCTTTATGAAATGTAATTTAAAACAAAAAAATGTAGTCTATTTAATCTTCGGACTGGGAAACTAATTACCATTTGTCCCATCAACTTTTTATGGTTTTCTTGTTGTTAACTTTCTTCTGATCATTTTTCCATCCCTCTCCATCAGAACTTGACACTTAGTTTATCATCCATATCCATGTTTTTCTACATGGAATCATAGTATGGGTTATCTTGGGCGACCATTGTACTTCTCTTTCATTCTTTTGAAGTGATAGTTATATTGAATCTTTTCTGATGTGGGAATTTCCATTTTATTCCCAAGCACAATTTTAAAAATGGTTAGGACGCAATTTATTGAAGGATGGAAGAATGTAACACCCCAAGATTTCAATAACCTACACTACCTGCAACTTCGAGTTCAAGTGCACCACGACTTACCAAACTATCCGTTATGAAGAGTAATACCCACTTTTCAAAATTTTATACATTTTATATTTCAAAATGGACTTCATTTTTGGATTAGGAATATCAAAATTAGCTTCGGGTGATTTTTTGGTACTTTTCTGATAACTTTCATATTTTGATAAATAGTGAAAATTACTAAATTTTAATTAAAAACATATTTTTTAATTGACATAATTAATAGTGATAAATATTGAATTTGAGTGGTTTTAATGTATAATTAGATTATATTTTTACCATTTAATCCAATTTTGGTCATTGGACATAATTTCAAAATTAAACTGTACATAAGCAAGTGTCAATCTTTTGATAGTTATTATTTCTTAAAAACACGGTTTTCATTTTGACAAAGAGAATTAATTTTAAATTAATTTCTACCACTTATGTATTTTGAATTTTGAAAAATTGATTCCATATTTATAATCATGAGGTCCAAATTTTGTAAATAGGTATCTTTTATTTTTAGACATTATGAATAATTACTTCGGTAAATATCTTATTTAAAATGGTTAAAGGGTAAATCCGGTAAGTAAGTGTAAAAAATAATATTATAATAATATTACATTACCCTAAAACATATCCTAACCCTTTTTTATGATACATTTAAGACCATGGACATATTGTGGTCGATTTTGGGACCCCATCGAGCCACTTTTAAGTGATAATGACACTTTATATTAATTAAGTTAAAATAAATACAAAAATGACATAAGCATATACCTTTTAGTAAAACAATTTTTACATAGTGTAATACATGTTATCTCCTCAACTATAAATAGTCATTAGAAATATAAAAATATTTACCACATAATTGTACTTTATTTATAATTTTTATACATTGAATAATTAAATTTGTTTATGACACAATGATGTTGCAGTATTTTCCTTATTAATGAAAGAATCAGATAAATGTTATTATAAATGTTAAAATAAATATAATTTGAAAGTTTTGATTCCATAAAAGAATTTTATTGGTTAATATGACATGTTAGGATTGATTAAATAAATTTTTTCGAATTAATTATGTTTTATGACTTCCCGAAAAATCAATTATTAAATATTGTCACAATTGACATAAAAGAGTTTTTAAAATAAATATCATATTATTAATTGAAATAATAATCTTATAAATATAATTTTTGGAAAAAGTAATTATAGGATGATATTTACAACATTAATAAACCACATGGGGTTCTATTGGCTGTTTATAGTATGTTTATTAACTATATAATATATAAATACAAAGAGACATGGTAAATGTCAAACTAATTAACTAAGAGTTAAATCTAAAAGATAAGGTTAATAAAGTGACCAAAATTGTATATAACCTATTGGTTGAGTGGTTTTTGACCCATCCCCACCACATCCTTGAAATAAATTAATTTGGAACCATTATATATCGTACAATAATTTATTACAAAATAATACTTTGAGTTTTCCTAAGGTGACCCTCACCCCTCTTATAAAAGGGAACTCCCCCTTCCCAAAAATTCACACCTTAAAATCCATTTAGATTGGCCAACCTCTACCCAAATACCCTCTAAAATATCCTCCCTTTCGTCCCATAGGCCTTCATTTAGTCATAAAACCTACCTAAGGATCCATTTTGATCAAATCAAAAGGAAGAACCCGAAGAAGAGGTAAATATTTCATCACCTCTTTCATGTTCCTTTCTTATTCAACTTCCTCTTTCTTTTTTGTTTCCATTATAAAATAATAACTCCAGTATATTCTATATACTGGGATGTTATTATGAATATTGTACAACCATATTCATTATTATATCTATCCTTTTAATGACATGTCACCATACGTGCGTATGTATGACTTACCGTCTCCACGTCGTGGTGTAATTGTTATTCAGTACATTATTATTTTGATGGGTATAATAATGTTGTATAATTAATGTAAATAATAAATATAACATGATAATTATTATTTATATATTATATACCATCCAATTATATATTATTTTAATATCAAAAGAATGATATTGTCACTCGTGCGTTCGTACATATTATTGTCACCACAAACATGATGGGATTCATTCCCCATCACATCCATTCAAGAATAATTTTCATTTGATGATGAAAAATAATGTTTAGAGACTTGATATAATTCTATATATTAATAAGATACATCCCATCCATAACAAATATGACTCACATAACAAATAATATAAAGTAAAACGAATCCATTAACACCCAAAACGATGATAATTATAAGATATTATTAACATAGCAATGTTAAAAGATCATATATGATATCATATTAATGTATATAATTCATGTATAATTTAATAAAATTTATTTCACCATTATACATAAGGTTAACCTACCATAGACCAAGGAAAAGTACAAGGTAAGAGGTTTCTTATCTCACTTTTAATTCTGTGAGATTTCTATTGTTCACCACTTATTTATTGCATGTGGTGTGTGTAAATCCCATGATTGTATTAATTGTGTAATATTATTTAATTAATGGATATTTAAAGAATCCGTTTATGATCCATCTTTAATGGGATGTATTTTTTTAATTTACCAAATTTCTATGGGAATTACAAATTTCAATTTCCACTCATTCAGCTTTATGCATACTTCGTTGATTATTTTACTCCAATATTATGTGTGGAATCACTATTAATTTTCTTATGTCATAATTTCCACTCCCCTTTATGTGAGTATACTTTTGATACACATAATCACTCCAGTGATAAATTCTCAAGTCATCGATATGAACTTGATAAGAGTAATTTTAACTCAATCTCCATTTGTTGAGTTAAATATCCAATTCATTGGTGTTGTTTTTACAAGAATATGTGTGAATTCACTATGATTGATTTACAATGAATATCTAATCATATTGTGTGTATTTATATTTTTCACACATAATAATGTCGTTGATTTATCCTTAACCTAAGGATATGGTCTTTATAAGAAGTTTCATCTCAATTTACATTCCATTGAGACTTCACTGTTGTCATACACCAACTCACTTTTATATGGTGTATATAATTTACTTTGACATAGTATATCATAAACTCAATTATTATCATGATATTACAAAGTTTTTATTACCTCAATTATATGTATTCAAGTGTCTCTATTTTGGTTAGAAACTCTAACTAAAATATCATTTTCAAATGTTTTAAATATTTATTCTTCTAAATCTTTCTCATTAATGTCCATGTTTTAAAAATGGTTTTAAGGATTTATTTATATGAACATTAATGCTTTAAAATTAAAATTCTTATTAAATGTTTCAAAGTGGTATGGGAAACTTTGATTCAAAAATCTATTTTTAAAATGGGTTCTTGACAAGTAGTGTGATTTTAAATGTTTTCAAGAAAGAGGGGTTATTTCTCCCAAATAGTTTTGATGATTATTTTAATCTTTGTAAATTTCATTCATTATTCTTGATTGAGGTTATTCTTTGACAATAAAATATTCCATATTGTATTGAATGAGTTGTGTTGGACTATGGATGTGCTATTTTTATACCATTCATGGTTTGTGGATAAAGTATTGACATTTCGTATGCATGTTTTAATAGGAATGTTTATGTTATGTTTCAAACTATTATATGAGGAATGCATTGGACTTAGTAAGTGATGGGTGGATCCCTCTATAGCTCCTTGATGCATCGGTAGGTCTCATGAGACAAACTACTATCTTTGCACAAGGCCTTGACAAAATCTTATTTTTAGTCTTGGCACAAGGCCTTGACTATGTGGTTATGATAGTCTGGAATTATGCATTCCATCATTATGAAAGTGGTTATTGATATTGCATGTAATTATTGATTAGTAGAATATCCATGTGAATAAGTAAGGGGTTTCTTATCTCACTTTTAATTCTGTAAGATTTCCATTGTTCACCACTTATTTATTGCATGTGGTGTGTGTATTTCCCATGATTGTATTCATTTTGTAATATAATTTAATTTATGGATATTGAAATCATAATTGTATGATCCATCTTTCATGGGATGTATTTTTTGTAAGTTACCAAATTTGTAAGGGAATTACAAATTTCAATTTCCACTCATTCAGCTTTACGCATACTTAGTTGATTATTTTACTCCAAGATTATTTGTGGAATCACTATTAATTTGCTTATGTAATAATTTCCACTCCCCATTCTGTGAATATACTTTTTATGCACATGATCACCCCATTGATAAATTCTCAAGTCATCGATATGAACTTGATAAGAGTAATTTTAACTCAATCTCCATTTGTTGAATTAAATATCCAATTCATTGGTTTTGTTTTTACAAGAATATGTGTTAATGTCCTCTGATTGATTTAAACTGAATATCCAATCATATTGAATTTATTTATATTTTTCACACATAATTATGTCGTTGATTTATCCTTAACCTTAGGATATTCTCTTTATAAGAACTTTTATCTCAATTTACATTCCATTGAGACTTCGTTGTTGTTATACCCCAAATCACTTTTATATGGTGTATGTAATTTACTTTGACATAGTATATCATGAATCCCTTTATTATAGAGATATTACAAAGTTTTTATTACCTCAATTATTTGTATTCAAGTGTCTCTCTTTTGGTTAGAAACTCTAAATAAAATATCATTTTAAAATGTTTCAAAGAGTTATTCTTCTAAATAATTCTCATTAATGTCCATGTTTTAAAAATAGTTTTAAGGATTTATTTATATGGAAATTAATGTTTTGAAATTAAAATTCCTTTTAAAAGTTTCAATGTGGTATGGGACACTTCGATTCAAAAATCTTTTTTTAAAACGGATTCTTGACAAGTAGTGTGACTTTTAAATGTTTTCAATATAAAGGGGGGTATTTCTGCCAAATAGTTTTGATGATTATTTTCATCTATGTCAATATCATTCATTATTCTCGATTGAGGTTAATATTTTACAGTAAAATCCACCATATTTTATTGAATGAGTTATGTTTGACTATGTTTGTGCTATTTTTATACCATTCATGGTTTTTGGATAAAGTATTGACATTTCATATGCTAGTTTTAATACAAATGTCTATGTTATGTTTCAAAATTTTATATGAGGAATGAATTGGACATAGTAAGTGATGGTTGGATCCCTCTATAACTCCTCGATGCATCGGTAGGTCTCTTGAGACAAACTAGTGTCTTGGCACAAGTCCTTGACAAAATCTTTTTTGTAGTCTTGGAAAAAAGCCTTGACTACGTGGTTATGATAGTTTGGCATTATGCATTCCATTATTATAAAAGTGGTTATTGATATTTCATGTGATTATTCAACTAGTAGAATATCCATGTGAATAAGTAAATAGAATTATTTGATTATATATTTTCCATTTTATACTGAAGTTCAAGTCTAAAAGCCTTTTGTTTTAGTCTTATAAACTACCTTAAATGTTTATGATTATTTATGAAAGTTTCCGCTATAATTGTATCCTTATTGAGCATCTGAGCTCACCCCTTTCTATTTTTTATTTTTCCCAGGATGCAAAGAAGTATATTATGACTAACTTTTTCGGATAGTCTATGGGGTCTCAATATTTTCTATGGAAACAATGTTGTTGTAGTTTTCCATTTTATGATGTAATTTAAACCTTATGAATGTATCTAGTACTTATAAGGATACTAAACTTATCGGCCTTTCAAGACATGATCTTTTATGATCATGCCAATGATACGTAATAATACACCAACTCTGGGCTTCTGGGGTCGGGGTGTTACAGTTCCTTCAAGTTACATCCATTACCTAAATGTAAAGCCCATACCCTAGTTACCGAGAGTCAGTTCATTATTACTAAACATTGGCATGATCACAAAAGATCAAGTCTCGAAAGACCGATTAGTTTAGTAGTCTTGGAAGTACTAGATACATTCATAATTTTTTCATTACATCATAAAATGGAAAACTACAACAAAATTGTTTCCATGGAAAACACATAGATCTCATAGACTATCCCTTCAGGTCAGTCATAGTATACTTCTTTGCATCCTAGGAAAAATAAAACATAGAAAGAAGTGAGCTCAGATGCTCAGTAAGGATAACAATATAGCGAAAACATTCATAAATAAGCATAAACATTTAAGGAAATGTATAGAACTAAAACAAAAGCCTTTTCAACATAAACTCCATCATAATATAGAAAATATAAATCAAAATAATGCTATTTAATTACTCATATGGATATTATACTAGTCTAATAATCACATGAAATATCAATAGCCACTTTCATAATGATGGAATGTATAATTCCAGACTTTCATAACTTAAAAGTCAAGGCCTTATGCCAAGACTACAAATAATATTTTGTTAAGGCCTTGTTCGAAGACACTAGTTTTTCTCATGAGACCTACTAATGCATCGAGGATCTATAGAGGGCTCCACCCATCACTTACGAAGTCCAATTCATTCCTCATATTAAATGGTTTAAAAATAACATAAACATTCGTATTATAACTGACATATGAAATGTCAATACATTATCCATAAACCATGAATGGTATGAAATAACACATCCAAAGTCAAACATATGAAAAAAATTTCAATAAAATACGGAATTATCATAATAAATAAACTTCAAATAAGCTTACAATCCATCAAAGGATTTTGACATAGATGAAATGAAAACATTTTTTGAGAAATATATCTTTCTATTTTGAGATCATTTAAAAGTCATATAATTATAAAAGAAAAATTTATTTTGAAAATATTCATATAATCATGTAAGGGAATATTTGAATATTTTATAATGACATAAAATAGCTGCACCCTCTATATAAGTTAAAAAAACATTCTTACCTTAAATTTGTCGAACATGTCGAAAAGTACCTTATTTTGAGAATGACGGGAAGATTGTTTTATAAACATCATATAAAAGTCAAAAAAGGGTATAAATGACTTTAACCCATAGTCTATAAAATAGTAAGAATGTTTTGAAATACATTTTTATGAAACATGGATGTGGATGATAAAGAGGTCTCAGTAGATAATTACGTATAAACAACCTCGGATAATGAAGAGATTGTAGAATTAACCCTTACCTTGTACTTTTACTTAGGCCGGGGTAGGTTAACCACATGTATAATGGTGAAATAATTGTTATTAAATTATACAAGAATAATATATATTAATATGATATCATTTATGATATTTTAACATTGCATTGTTAATAATATCTTAATATTATCGTCATTTCGGGTGTTAACAAATTCGTTTTCCATTATATGATTTGTTATGTAAGTAATGTTTGTTATGGATAGGATGTATCTTATTCATATTCATAATTATATTATGTCTTAATACATTATATTTAATTATCTAATTAAAATTAGTCTTGAATGGATAAGATGAGGAATAAATCTCATCGCCTTCTTGGATACGGTAATCTGTACGTACACACGAGCGACAATATAATTTTTTTGATATTAAAATAATATATAATTGGATGGTATATCATATATATATAGAATAATTATCATGAATATTTATTATTTACATAAATTAAACATCATTATTATAACCATCAAAATAATAATGTATTGAATAACAATTACACCGTGACATGGAGACGGTAAGCCATACGTACGCACGTATGGTGACATGTCATTCGAAGGATGGATAGAATAATGAATATGGTTGTAACATATTTATAATAAAATCACAGTATATATAATTTACTAGAGTTGTTATTTTATAATGGAAACCACAAAGAAATATGAAGTGGAAGAAGAAAGGAACTTGAAAGTGGTGATGAAATATTTATCTCCTCTTCAGGTTCTTCCTTTTGATTTGATCAAAAGGACTTATTAAGTTGGATTTATGATGAAATAAAGGCCTCTAGGATGAATGGAGGACAGTTTTTTGGGTATTTGGGAAGGGTTTTGCCTATAAAAATGGCTTTGATGGTTTAAATTAGAGAGAAGGGAGAGTGCCCTATTATAAGAGGAGTGAGGGGTACCTTAGGAAAAGCTAGAAATATTATTTTTTAATAAAATCATTTTCGGTTTCTAATGGATAAAAAGTAAATTATTTAATATCTATGGTGAAGATGGGTCGAAAACCACTCAACAAATAGTATTTAGATAGGTTTGGGTCACTATATTTACTTTTCTTTTAGATTTAACTCTTAGTTAAATAGTTTGACATTTAGCATGTCTGTTTGTATTTTTATATTATATGGTTAATATACATACTATAAAAATTCAAGAGAACCCCATGTGGTTCATTAATGATACACCTATCAATATATAATACATTTGGATGATCCTTAGATTTTTAGTAATAAAATATCAATTAATAATATAATATTTGTTTTAACAACTCTTTTATGTCAATTTTGACACAATTTGGTATTTTGTTTTTTCTAAATGCATAAAAGCATTATTAATTCAAAAAAAAATTCATCTAACCAACTCTAACATGTAATATTAACCAAGATAATTAGTGTAATTCATAAAAAGTCTCAAATAACATTTATTTGGATATTTATAATATCAATTATTTTAATATCTCAATAATTAGGTAACTACTGCATCATCATTGTGTCATAAATAAATTAAATAATTTAATGTATAAAAAATATAAATAAAATACCATTATGTAGGAAATATCTTTATATTTATAATTAATATTTATAGTTAATTTTTTCATGTGTAACCCTTTATTTAAAATGGTTTAGTTATTAAACATTGAATTTAACACCTTTAACTCTTCTTTGAATTAAATAATAATAAATGTCCTAATCTAATAAAAGTGGACTAGGGAGGTTCATATTTTATTCCTAAGGTTGTTTTTGGTCGAATTATACTTATCCAATAGAATTAGGACATGTGTTAGGGTAAGAATAACAACATTTTTATCCTTAATTACCCAATTTACTTTTAATCGTGGTAAATAAAAGTAAAAAGTTACTATTCACCAAAAATACTTTAATCTTATTGAACTAAATTTTACTCCTTGATATTATCTGGGTCTCTCTCATTTTCAAAATTCAACTCACAAAAGCAATAAAATTAATTTTTATGTAAATTTTGAAATACTCCTAGGAGGTAGGTAAAAGACGGTAGAAAGAACAATAAATTTTTTATCTGTATTAAATTATTATAAACCGACTCCAATGAATTAAATTGAACATATATAGGTATTATTTATCTATTTTGACATAAAATAAATTTAAATAAAATTAATAATTATTTAAATAAAAAGTTGGTTTCAAGTAATGACTCAGTGTTTTTCAATATTAATCAAAAATTGAACGTTTTAAGAAAAATACCAAAAATTCACCCTAAGCTAATTTCAATATTCTGAATCCAAAAATGAAGTCCATTTTGAAGGATACAATTTATAAAATCTCAAAAATTGGGTATTGATATTCATAGCAGCTAGTTTGATTGGTTGTGGTGTGTTAGAACTCGAAGTTGCGTACAACACACACTATTTTATTAATCAAAGAGAAGCGTACCATGGAAGCTTGGGGTGTGACATTCTCCCATACTTCAAATAATTTTATCCTAGAAATTCCTAGAGTATTACTGAGTAAAAAGACCAGGGTTGTTCTTCATGTTAAGTTCCTCGGGTTTCAACATTGCCACTTCCATCTTATGGTTTCTCCATAGAACTTTTAACAGACGAGTCGTCCGATTTCTCAACACTGGTTCTCTTCTATCAAGAACGTTGACATGATCTTCACAGTAAAATAGATCAAGTTCTAGTTATAATTCCTCATAGGTGAGTAAATGCGTTGGGTAAAGCATGTATTTTTTCAACAGTGATGCATGGAATACATTGTGAACTTTGGATAGACTTGGCATCATTTCCAAAGGGTATGCTACAGCCCCAATTCATTCTAGAATTTTGAAAGGTCCGATGTACCTGGGACACAATTTTTCCTTCTTACCAAAATGTACAACACCCTTCCATGGAGATTACTTCAAGAAAACATGATCTACTACCTCAAATTACAAATCCTTCCTTCGGTTATCAGCATAGCTCTTCTGCCTACTTTGTGCTGCTTTGATGTGGTTTTGGATTACCCTAACCTTTTCCATCATTTCCTCCACAAGTTCTAGGCCTAAAAGTTTTCTTTCACCAACATCATCCCAATAGGTTTTAGTGCGACATATCTTTCCGTAAAAATATTCATATAGTTCCATATAAATACTTTAATGGAAGCTATTGTTACAGTAAAATTCTACCAGAGGTAAATACTGATCCCACATACCTTGAAAGTCAAGTGAGCATGATCTCAACATGTCTTCTAATGTTTGAATAGTCCGTTCTGATTTTCCATCAGTTTGGGGGTGGTAGGAAGTGCTCAAACGAAGTTCAGTATCCAGGGATTTCTGAAGACTTTTCTAGAATCTTGATGTAAAATGTGGATCACGATAAGAAACAATCGGTAATGGTACTCTATGAAGTCTTACAACTTCATTAATATATAGTATTGCTAAATGTTTAAGTGGTAAATCATCCCTTATATGAAGAAAATATGATGAATTGGTAAGAAGATCAACAATGATCCATATTGCTTCATTCATTCTGGGAGTCTTTGGTAGTCCCAGGACAAAGTCCACTATAATATTATTCCATTTCCACTTAGGTATGGGAAGAGGCTTCATGACTCCTCTAGGATGTTTCCTTCCAGCTTTCACTGGTTGGAAAACCATACATCTTGACACAAAATCAGTAATATCCCACTTCATGTTGTCCCACCAAAAATGTTACTTCAAATATCTATACATTTTCGTGCTCCCAGAGTGTATAGAGAAATTGGATCTATGATAATCATCCAACAATTATCTTTTTAGATCTGGTATACCGGGGACACAAAGTCTTATCCCAAATTTCAAAATTCCATCTTCATATACGAAGTCAGTCAATCTCCCATTATTCAAAGCATTAATCTTCTTTTGAAACTCCTCATCATCTTCCTGAGAGATTTTTATCCTTTCTAGTAATGATGGTTTGGCAAACATTTGAAAAAGAATTGTTGTTTCACCTTCCATGGTTATTACCATATCCTTATTTACTAGATCCATGTATATAGGATCATTTTCAACTCTCATCTTGTTCAAAACTCCATGATCTTTTATTCTCAAAGCATCTTCCACCGTATTTTCTTTCCCCAGGTGGTAGTGTATCATGAAATCATAATCCTTGAGTAGTTCAAGCCATATCTTTTTCCACAAGTTGAGTTCTTTCTATGTGAAAATATAATTCAGACTCTTTTGATTAGTATAAAACTCACAATTTTCACCATAGATATAATGTCTCCATATCGTCAAAGAAAATATTACAGTCGCTAACTCAAGATCATGAGTAGAATAGTTTTGCTAATGAATTTTAAGCTGTCGTGATGCGTAGGAAATAACCCTATCATTTTACATAAGGACACAACCAAGTCCTTTCATTGATGCATCACTATAAATAACAGACCCATCATTACCCAATGGTAGAGTCAATATAAGATCATTGAAAAACCTTCTCTTCAGTTCTTAAAAACATTCTTCACAGTCTTTTTTTCAAAAAAATATAAACCCTTTACTTGTGAGCTTGGTTAATGGGTTAGCCAAATAGGAAAAATTCTAGATGAAACACCGATAATAACCTTTTAAACCAATAAAACTACATCCCTCAGTTATACTCGTCGGTGCTGTCTATTCATGGATTGATCTTGTCTTAGAAGGATAAATAGATATTCTATCCTTAGAGATGATATGGACAAGAAAAGAAATATCATGAATCTAGAAATCACAGTTGCTAAAAATACCATATAATTCGTGTCTTCTAAGAGTCTTCAGAATAATTTTCAAGTGATTTTCATGATCTTCGTAGCTTTTGTAGTATTCCAAGATATCATCAATAAATACCACTATATATTCCTAACTATATTCTTTGAAAACTCTATTCATTAGATCAATGAAGATATAGGGTTCATTAGTCAATCCAAAAGGCATGACTGTAAACTCGTAAGACCCGTACCTGGTTCGAAATGATAGTTTTGGAATTTCTTCCTTCTTCACACACAACTAATGATATCCAAATAGAAGGTAAATCTTTGAAAAGTATCAAGCTCTATGAAGTTGGTCGAATAAGTCATCAATGTGAGGTAGGGGATACTTGTTCTTTATTATTATAGCATTGATCTCCTTGTAGTCAATGCACAAACTCATAGATCCCTCTTTCATCTTAACAAAATGGATAGGGGCACCCCATGGAGAAATACTAGGAAGAATAAATACCTTATTACTCAATTCCTCTAGTTTTTTATTTAGTTCCACTAATTCCAAAATGGACATTCTATAAGGGGTCTTCGGTATGGGCTTCGATCCAGGAATTAAATCAATGGAAAACTCAATTTCTTGTTCTGGAGGATGTCTAGGTAAATAATATAAAAACACATAAACATATTCATTCACATTAGGTACATCCTCTATTTGATCATTATATTCCTCACCCATAGTAATTTCATTCTCTTCCTCCGCAAAAATTGAATTTAGTTAAGCTACTGGGGGTGGATCTAGATAAGAATTAGGTGGTGATGATTCTACTCTAATGATAAGGTATTCTTTATCATCATCATAAAAAATAGTAACCTCCTTCTTCTTATAAATTTTTTTTGACTGATAACACCCTTGTTAAATAAAATTGGAAATATCTAATTTTCTTAGCAAACTGGGAAGATATGAAAGAATGTGATGATCAAGAATCAAATAATGCATTGGCTAAAATTGAGGAAACCATTAAATTAACTGCCACTACATCTTCAGAGCTTCAATATTAGCCGTAGTGATAGCATAAGATTGGCCTTGATCCCTTGGCCTCTTCTAACATAAGTTCGCTTAACGCTTAGAAAATTCATTTTCATAATGCCCCTTTCTCTAAAATTGTAGCATTCAACATTGATAGTCTCTTTCTTCCCCTTGTAATCACGAGCTTGGTGTAATTTTTCACCACACTTGATACAATCTCCCATTCCCTTCATGAAAGTACTAGGGTGTTTCTTCCCACATTTACTATAGGATGGATAGTCAACTTTTCCCTTCTTAGCCTTATTTACATTTCCAGAGTGTTCAACAGATATCTTCTTCTCTTTCTTTTCTTTAAAGTCATAAGATTTAAAGAATTATTTTTTTATCTTGATAGCACATGAGACAATATCTTCATACGATGGGAAGGATTTTGAGAGTAATTCTCAACGTAGAAATGGTTTTAAACCATCAAAAAAAAAACAATCAATCTTAATTCTTGGGTTACGTATATAATCTACAGCATGCCTTGCTAAAATTTTAAAGTTAGATTCATAATTAGAGAAAATCACATCCTCCATTTTCCTCAGACTCAGAAATTGTCTTTCCATTTCTGCTCGATGGTCATGGGGAAAGTATTTTTCTAAGAAAATTTCTTCAAACTCCCTCTATTCAATATTTTATACTTCATCATCTTCCTTTGTGTTTTGAATCAATGACCACCATTGATCAGCATCTCCAGTGAGGCGGTAAACTGCCATGACAACTTTTTCCCTTTCGCTACTCCCCAAGGCGTGGAATATTTTCTCAAAGGAATTTATACATTGCTCAGATACTAGTGGATTTTTAACCCCATTGAATGTTTGTGGTTGTTGCCTCATGAAGAGATCTAACATTCATCTTCCACGCTGTGGATCAAGGTGCTCTATACGGGTAAGGTTTTCATTAATAACCTGAGTGATTTTTCCCAGTATGGTGATTAGATAATCAGAACCATTTGCATCACCAGCTCCACTATAATTATCTTGAGTAGGAGGGAAATCCCTACATACAGCGTGTGCATTGATACGGTTTCCATTCCTTCCACTAGGCACCATTTATAAACAGTGACATAAACTAGATTAGTTTATGAATCAAAATACATAATTGAAAACATGTAAACCACTTAACATAAATTGAAAAATTTATAGATACAATTTATAATCATAAAAAATGTTTTATTTGATGAATTATATACTCATAAACCCTTCATAATGGGTTTTAAATAAAATAAGAATTAGCCTAAGCATGTCCCATGAGAGTGTCATAACCAAGAGTGTAGCAAGGCCTGTTTTTGTGCACAGTTCCCATTCGATTCTAGCTCAAAGTGGTGTTTTTGGGTTTAACCCCTAGGTATATCTGTGCCAGAGTTTCCTCTACCAGCTCGTATCTAGATAGGGATGTATTTCTTGGAAAACTCACAAAATCTCTATAATACCAAAATTCTAGGAAGGTTTTCTATTCTAATCCTCAAAGTCTATCTTAGGGTAATGTTCTCTAATCAATGTTTATCGAAATCTAGATTCCAACGTTCATACAAAACTTCCTCTAATACAAACTGTAATTCCCAGAACCTAGTTACCCTGAGTCAGTGAATTATTATACAACATTTTCATGATCACAAAAGATCAAGTCTTGAAAGACTGATTAGTTTAGTAGCATTGGAAGTACTAGATACATTCATAAGGTTTACATTACATTATAAAATGGAAAACTAAAACAACATTGTTTCCATGGAAAACACTGAGATACAATAGACTATACTTGCAGGTCAGTCATAATATACTTATTCGCATCCTGAGAAAAATAAAACATAGAAATGGGTGAGCTCAGATGCTCAGCAATGATAACAATATAGCAGAAACTTTCATAAATATGAATAAACATTTAAGGAAATGTAAAGAACTAAAATAGAAGCCCTTTAAACATAAAATTCATCATAATATGGAAAATATAAATAAAAATAACTTCATTTACTTACTCACATATATATTCTACTAGTTTAATAATCACATGCAATATCAATACCCACTTTCATAATGATGGAATGCATAATGCCCGAATTTCATAACCACATAGTCAAGGCCTCATGCCAAGAATAAAAGTAATTTTTTTAAGGCCTTGTTCCAAGACAGTAGTTTGTCTAATGAGACATAATGATTCATTGAGGAGCTATAGTGGCCTCCACCCGTCACTTACTAAGTCCAATGCATTCCTCATATGAAATTGGTTAAATATAACATAAACATTTGTACTAGAGATGACATACAAAATGTCCATAATTTATCTATAAAACATGACAGATATGAAATAACACATCCACAGTCAAACATATAACAAAACCTTCAATAAAATATTGATCTTTAGTATCATAATAAATCAACTTCAACTAATCTTACAATCCATCAAAGGATGTTGACATAGATGAAATCAAAATATTTTTTAAGAAATTATCTTTCTATTTAGAAATAATTTAAAAGTCATATCATTACAAAAGAAAACATTTATTTTGAAAATATTCTTTTAATCTTGCAAGGGAAGCTTCGAAGATGTTATAACGACATAAAATAGCCGCACCCACCGTATATGTTAAAAAAATCTTACCTTAAATTTGTCGATAAGGTCAAAAAGTACCTTGTTTGGAAAATGATGAAAAGATTCCTTTATAAACATCTTATAAAAGTAAAACAAGGGTATAAATGACTTTAACCCATAGTCTATAAAATATTAAGAATTTTTTGAAATATATTTTTAAGAAACATGGATGTGGATGATAAAGAGGTCCTAGTAGATAATTACGTATAAACAACCTTAGATAATGAAGAGATTGTAGAATTAAACCTTACCCTGTACTTTTCCTTGGTAGAGGGTAGGTTAACCTCCTGTATAATGTTGAAATAATTGTTATTATATTATACAAGAATCATATATATTAATATGATATCATTTATGATCTTTTAATATTTCTTTGTTAATAATATCTTAATATTATTGTCGTTTTAGGTGTTAACTAATTCATTTTACTTTATATGATTTGTTATGTAAGTAATGTTTGTTATGGATTTGATTTATCTTGTTCATATTCAGAATTATATTAATTCTTTAAACATTATCTTTAATCATATAATAGAAATTAATCTTGAATGGATACGATGGGGAATGAATCTCATCGCATTCGTGGAGACGGTAATCCGTACGTACACACGAGTGAAAATATCATTCTTTTGATATTTAAATAATATATAATTGGATTCTATATCATATATAAAGAATCATTATAATGTTATATTTATTATTGACATCAATTACACATCATTATTATATCCATCCAAATAATAATGTATTGAAAACAAATTACACCATGACGTGGAGACGGTAAGCCGTACGTACGCACGTATGGTGACATGTCATTCAAAGGATGGATAGAATAATGAATATAGTTGTACCATATTTATAATAACATTAAAGTATATAAAATATACTGGAGTTATTATTTTATAATGGAAACAAAAAAGAATGAGGAAGTGGAAGATGAAATGAACTTGTAAGAGGTGATGAAATATTTACCTCTTCTTCGGGTTCTTCTGTATGATTTGATAAAAAGGGCTCCTTAAGTTGGCTTTATGACTAAATTAAGGCCTATATGATTAAGGTATGATAGTTTAGAGGGTTTGGACAGGACAAAGGGCTTTTAAGGTGTTAATTAGAGAGAAGGGGGAGTGCCCTTTTATAAGAGGAGTGAGGGGCACCTTAGGAAAAGCTAGAAATATTATTTTATAATAAAATAAATTTCGGTTTCTAATGTCTCAAAAGTGTATTATTTAAAGGATAATGTGGGGAATGGGTCTCAAACCACTCAAACAATTGGTTTTAGATAGGTTTTGTTCACTATGTTAACTTTATCTATTATATTTAACTCTGAGTTAAATAGTTTGGCATTTACCATGTCTCTTTGTATTTTTATATTATATGGTTAATATACTTAATATAAACTTCCAAGAGAACCCCATGTGGTTCATTGATGATAAAAATATAATTATATAAGTCTTTTGACCGAACCTCATATTTTTAAAAATAGAAAATCAATTAATAATATAATATTTGTTTTAACAACTCTTTTACGTCAATTTTGACACTATTTGGTATTTTGTTTTTTCTAAATTCATAAAATCATTATTACTTCAAATAGAAATTCATCTAAAAAACCCTAAAATGTCATATTAACCTATAAAATTAGTTGAATTCATAAAAAGTCACAAATTACATTTATTTGGATATTTATAATATCAATTATTTTAATATTTCATTAAGTAGGTAATTACTGCATCAACATTGTGTCATAAATAAATTAAATTATTTTATGTCTAAAAAATATAAATAAAATACCATTATGTTGTAAATAGTTTTATCTTTCTAATAAATATTTATAGTCTAGTTTATCTTATGTGTAAAACTATATTAAAAATGGTTTAGTTATTAAACATTGAATTTAACACATTTAACTCTTCTTTGAATTAAATAATTATGAATGTCCTAATATAATCCATGTGGACCAAATAGGTTCATATTTTATTAATAAGGTTGTTTTTGGTAGAATTATACTAATCAAATATAATTATGACATGTTTTAGGGTAATAATAATATCATTTTTACCCTTAATTACCCTATTTACTTTTAACCGTGGTAAATACAAGTAAAAAGTTACTATTCACCCAAAATTATTTTTATCTTATTGAACCAAATTTTACTCCTTGATATTAATTGTGTCTCTTGGATTTTACAAATCTAACTCACAGAAGTGGTAAACTTAAGTTTTATGTAAATTTGAAAATACTCCTAGGAGGTAAGTAAAAGATGGTAAAAAGTTCAATAAAATTCTTATATATCTAAAATTATTATAAACTAACTTCAATGAATTACATTGAACATATATAGGTATTATGTATATATTTTGACCTAAAATAAATTTAAATAAAATAAATAATTATTTAAATAAAAATACTATTTTAAACATTGACTGAGTGTTATTCACTATTCATCAAAAAGTAAAAGCTTTCGAAAAAATACCAAGAATTCACCCTAAGATAATTTTGATATTATGAATCCAAAAATGAAGTCAATTTAGAAAGATAAAATTTATAAAATTTCAAAAATTGGGTATTACTATTCATAATGGCTAGTTTGATTGGTTGTGGTGTGTTAGAACTCGAAGTTGCATACAACACACGCTACTGTATTATTCAAAGAGAAGCGTACCATGGAATCTTGTAGTGTTACACTAAAACCAAAACAGAATAGTGTGAGAGGAGAAAATAATACTAGGAATACAATATAATCAAGGGGATTATTTTCAATATATAACATCTTAGGTTTAATCCTAGGTTATTCAGGATCGTTTTCATAATTCTAGGACTATAACCTATACTTATACTTAACCTTACAAACATCCCTAGACATAGCTTAGAAATATCTCTAGGGACCTCACTAAAGATTTCACATCCTAGTTTTCAAAGGTTGTTAAACCTTTCCTCTGATACCAACTATGGAGACCCAAATCTTGAAATACATGGATGTTACATTACTATTGAAGAATACTTAATACATAACAAAAAAAGACACCCAAGGATAATAATTGTTTAGTGTCTTTGGAAACATGGAACAAAATCTCCTAATCGTGGTTAAAGATATTCAAAATCTCCAATAAAGTTCTTCCATTTTTTTCTTACATAAAAAATTTATTTAAATCTTGGGGAAAAGAAAACATAAAAAGGGTGTGATCAAATTCTCAATATGGGTAAACATGGAAAACATCAAACAATCCATAAACATTTGAATGTAAAAACACAAATATAAAACGTGAGTAATGACATAAATCATGGAGGTACAAAAGGCGTAGATCAGAAAGGAACATTAATCATGATAAAGTATCATGGTAATAAAACATGTAATTGTGGAAAACCATTAAGTACATGATATGATTTCCATAGTAGCGAAGGCATTACTGCCAAGACTATCATAGTGGACAAAGTCCATTGCTGAACCAGATTTACATGCCGTTCTAGCCCTGTATTACTGAATTAGATTTATTTGCTCTTCCAGCCATGTCTATCTCATGAGATATAAATAATTACCCAATTCCATGTATGGAGATATAGATCCCACCCATCTCATAATGTAATAATTCTTACATGTGCCACAAAAATAAACATAAATCATTCAACATAACCCAACAAATAAAATGGGTTTCATAAACATCATCCCATCATAACGATATCCAAATAAAATAATGGTTATTATTTCATCATAAAAAATCAAACCATGTAAATAATAGAAACATTATACATGAAACGTAACCATATTAAATAATGTAATCTTATATGGAAAACAGTATTGAGGAAACACTTGAAATTAATTCTTTAGAAAAATATTCTTTCTTCTTCAAAATCATTTTCTTTTTCCCAAATGTAGTGCAATTTTAAAATAAAAAAATTTTGTTGAAAATAATCATGAAATATTTTATAATAAGCTTCATGTAAATAAGGTATTATGAAACTATTGAAATACGTTCAAACTGTATAATTTAAAAAAAACATTCTCCTCGTAATTTTTTCGAAAAAGTCAAAAGGTACCTTGTATGATAAGAAAAGAAAGATTCCGTCCATACGATGTGGTAAAAGTAAAAAAAGGGTAAAAATTAATTTAAACATATATGGAATAATAGTAAACATTTTTTGAATTTTTTTTGAGAAAACATGGACATGGATGATAAACATAACCCCAGTAAATACTTAAGAATAAACAATCTCGGATAAGAACGAGAATGGAATAATTGTCCCTTACCTTATGTCGAATTTATTCTATATGTGTCTGAGACACCTATATAGTGGGTTCAAAAATATTATCAACTTATAACATAACCATAATAATATTTATGATATCATATATGATTCACTTACAACTTTATATTACCCTTTTATTTGTCAATTACATGTTAAAGCATTGTTTTGGGTAAAATCATTTCATTTATCGTACGTGTTTTGACTTTTAATTATTCATATGATTATTTAGATCATGATTACTTACTACCAGAATGTAAACCATGATTTATTTATAATATATATTCTGAATATATATATAATAGATCGATAAATGGAATGAAATACACCGTTCTTGGAGACGGTAGGCCGTACGTACACATGAACATTCTTTTCGTTTCCTTATTAAATTGAATGGAAGTAAATGAAATATATATATACTTAAATATAGTTACATTATTATGTCATATATTTCATTATTACTTATTATATATACATTATAATCAATATTGAGTGGTTAAAATGGAGAATGAATCTCATCACATCGTGGAGACGATAATCCGTACGTACGCACGAGCGATGATATCATTCCCATAATTATTGAATCGAATTGGAGTCAATGATATAATATCTCAGAATTATTATTATGTTATAACAATAATATATAGTTATTATTTCCACCATTATACCCATCTGTGTAAGGTGGTGGTGGAAAAATAGATTACACCACGATGTGGAGACGGTAAGCCGTACGTATGCACGTGCAGTTATTTTGTTTTCCGTAGGATGGATAAAAGGTGAAATAGGGTTGTTTCATATTTACAATAAAATATCAGTATATTATTTATACTGATGTTATTACTTTATAAAGAAACAACTAAATAAGAGGAAGTAGATGAAAAAATAAATTTGAAATAATCGGTAAAGGATATTACCTCTTCTTCGACACGCCTATTCTAAACCACCTCTTAGGGAACTAAAGATGGACTTTGAAGAAAACCAGGACCTATAATATGTTTCTAGGAAAGTTTAGAAGAGAAATGGATAGGGTTTGGTTGATCTTGAAGGCTGAAAATGTTGTAAGGATGTGAGGTAGGAGGTGCCCTTTTATAAGAGAGGAAAGGGGCACTTTTGGAAACCTCAAAAATATTAATTTACAATAAACTCAAACACCACATAAAAACATCCAAAAGGACTCAAATTCGTATATGGGATGAGATAGGTTTGTAATCTCATCAACCAATAAAATTTACACATGTTGGGAATTTCTTTTAAACCTTATCATTTTGATTTATCCTTATTTAATCTATTCAATTTTATTTGTGGTAATAAGATTCTAAATTCTAAATTATTTTAAATAATTAATTATGTATAGTGAATTTTCCATAATTGGATACTTTATTAAAATTTTTGACCATATAATCTTAAATTTTCAATTTTTAAATATATTTGTGATTTTTAAGCAATTTAATAATATGTTATTTTTATAAAATATCAATAGTGTCAATTTTGACACTAATGAATTATTTGAATTTAAATAAAATCCAAATAAAAGATATATTTGAAAAAAAAAATTTAATAAATCTCTAACATGTAATATTAATCTTGAAAATTCGTGGGGCACATTAAATAGTTCATATAATATTTAATTTAATATTTCTAAATCCATTTATTTGATATTTCAATCAATAAAATAATTTCTACATCACTATTGTGTCACCATTATTGATAAATATTTAATCCCTAAAAATTATAAATAAATTAAAATGATATATATGATTTTATTAGATTTCTGGTTACTATTTATTTTTGAAGTTTCCTGAAGTTTATCACTAAATTAAAATTATTGAACTTATAAGATATAAGAGAGTGACATGTTGTCACTTTCTTTGGTTTTAATAATAATTACATCCTTTTCAGGGTCTAAAGTCCACGAAATGAATCTATTACAACCCTTAGGTGATATGGTTCTACTATTATTCATAAAATATAATTCTTTCAGGTGTTAGGGAAATTTTATAATTTTATTTTTACCCTTAATTACTAGATTTACCATTAACTGTAGTAAATAAAATTTACCGTAGTTACTATTCATAATGTCTAAAACTAAAACATATCCTATTAACATAATTTGGACATAATTATTACAAATATATAATCCATTTTCAATAATTCAAAAAACAGAAGTCTTATTATTTAATTTAAATTTAATCACGATGTTGAGAAAACAGGTTTTAAAAGTTAAAACATTGGAAAAGATGAAAATGTTTTTATCTATGAATTCAATGTAAAATTTAAGATAATGACTAAAATTATATTAAATGGTAAAAATATATTCTATTTATACTTTAAAACCATTCTATATTATAATTTAACTATATAAATTATCTTTATGAAAAAAATTTGTTTTTAATTAAAATTTAACGTATTTTAACTATTCATCAAAATATAAAAAGTTAACAGAAAAATTTTAAAAAATTATACAAAGTAAATTTTTATATACTTATTGAAATTATGACTATATTTTGTCAAATATAACTCATAAAAATGTCAAAAAGTATATTTAAAGTTGGTGCACCATCAAAAGGTGACAAAACTATATTTTTGGAAAAAATATTTCCTTTTTAAGAAAAAATGATTTTGTTATCATAACTTGTTCTAAAAAAAATTAAGATGAATTATAATGTTATAAAATTAAATATTTTGTTAATTCTATTCATAAAGTATATTCCATAAGAATAATATATCATCGTTTAGTGAAACTTGGTGTTGCTTACAAAACACGCTATTGAAGAAGGTCCCTCTTGCATACCTCACAAGACAAGAATAGTGTTTGTGTATACTAAAGCTAATACAGTGTTGCATATAGCACAAGATAATCTTGGTGTAGCGTACAACACAAGACATCAATGAAATTAAACATAATATTTCTCATAAAATCTCGGGGTGTTACATCCTTTGCATACTTAATAAAAACATCAACACCCTGAAGATTATTCTCACACTAGAAAAACTAAAATTTAAAAGAGAATCAATTTCAAAATCAATAACTGTTATATAAAACCCACTATAATAAATGTCATGATAACATATAATCAATGTTTAATTCCATAAATAGAAAATAAAAAATATTGAGGAATAAATACAGTGAATAATCCCTAACTTGACTGTGAGTCATCATTGCTTCAATTCAGTTTTAAAGCACCATTAACCGTCCATCGAAATTAGTGTAGATACAATCTTGATACTCTAATATGTTATCCCCACCAAGATCTCATTCACCTCCTTCTTCATTTCTCTAGGTTTCATGTTGTATCAAATGGAAAACCCTAGACTATTTTCATAAGATGGTTTATTTAGAGAGAAAATCTATTTTTAGCATTGAATAACCATTTAATTAATTGGTTGATTGATTTATATATGAAAATGAACACCCAATAGATCTAATGAAAATGTAACTATCACTTCTCATTGGATAATCTCCCTATTCTAGACTCAAATGTGGTCTTAGATTTCCAATCCAAGATTACATTTCTGAATTATATTTATTTCATAAAAAATAAACGTATACAAAAAAATATAAGTTATTATTTTTATGTTATTATTAATACTTTATAGTTCCCATACATACACAAAAACTTAGTGATTGATCATGAAATTCATATCCAAATTTTCACCAAGGTTAAGACAAAAAATACTAGGATTTGGGCACCACCTTTGAGCTCACAAGTTAATTATTTAATTTTATAATAAATATAAAATATCCCATATAACTCAAAATGATGGAAAAATCTATAAATCCCTACAAGGTGGTATATGTTTGTCCCAAATATCAAAAAAACCATTCATTTTTTTATATCATCTACTATGGTAAATTCACCATTCTACCCACAATGAGATAAAAACATTACTAACTAAAAATTAAGATATGCTTGAGTTGATAAAATACCTAGCCACTATAAATATGTTTTTAATTGTTTGATAAATATTCTAATATTTCTGATTCCAATAATGAAATTACTAATTTTTTTTTAAATTATTAACATGTTGCACAAGAAGTGATAGTAAACAAGTGGAAAAAAATTATAAATAAAATGGAGTTTAAATGTTATGAATGTAATAAATGTGGAAATTTTAGACCTGAATATACCTACTTAAATTAGAAAGAAAATCTGGTCAGTTATATTACCAAAGGAAATGAAATAAAATGATGAAGTATACAAAAAGTTATTTTAAGGAATAAAGTAACAAATCTTGTTCAAACTTTGAAGATGACCATTCAAATAAAATGTTAAATCTATTCTTTACTGCTCAAGCTTAAGGTAATCATTATATATGGGAGGATTTCACTTTGATGAATATTCACTACCATATCATTTCAATAAAGTAACTTTTCATTGTTCAATATTTTCAAGTGGAATAATCTTATATTAAGGGAATATTTAAATGATTTTTCCTAGGTTTTTTCCAATCAATACATATTTTAATATTATTGAGTATTTGGGGATTTATCCTTTTAAATTAATTGAGAATTTTGTTTAAAATATTTATATTTCACTAGATCATGATTGTAAGATACTATAAAGCAAGCTTGATTTTGTTAATTTATACTATTTTAGTGAGTTTATTTAGTCTCATAATTTATTTGTCACCCAATATTTAATGTTGGATAATGGAGAATGTTAATTATGTTGAAATTTTTTATTGTATTCATTCTTATTTTATTGAAATTATGTTCTTATTGTTTGTTATTATTTATAATTGAGGGAGAAATGTTTTTCTTGATCATGTTAACTTTAATGAAAGGAATAGAAAGTGTTTTCATGATTTTTGGGAAGAAACACCTTAAGGCACCCTATTTTTTGTTTTTTATATGTTTTTGTTTTTTGAAAAAGACAAATGATCACGAATGATCTTGGTTAGTTTTTTCCGAAGACAATGTTTACGGTGGCATAATTTTTTAGTGTTTTCCAAATTTTTGAGCCTCAAAATGGGGGGTTATATTTTTGGAAAATGTATTTTTTTTCATAGAAAATAGTTCAATGAATGCAAAGAATAGTGCATGGACCATAAAGAGAGTATGCGAAATGAAGAATGAAATTGGAAAAGGAAGGTATTTTGGTATAGAAAATTATTTAGGACTATGAAGCGAGGTACGTAGATGGCGTAGGAAAAACAATCCATGAGAGGTTCATAGCTTTTTGGAGGCTTGCAGTTTTTGGGATAGATATTCCTTTGCAAAAAGGTGGATGTGATTTGAGGATCCGAAAATGGGTTTCATTTGTGGAAGAGATTGGCTACTACAAAGGATAAATATTTGAGGGACCATATAGCATAGTCTGTGGTGAAGGTTGTAACGCATAATTTTTTTTCATAATTCTGATTAGTGGGTTTTATAGATCCATTTTCTTATATATGGATCTCTAATCAGATCATTAAGTTGAGTGACTTTCATAAGAAAACATATTCACTCTGGGAAGAATATAGGGAAGTCTGAAAGCAGTTCATGAGGGATAATTCCATGAAAGAGAAGAGTTCATGATGAATGATTCTATGAAAGGAGAAGTGTTCCACTGACAAAATTCATGGAAGGGGTTTTTCAGCACACTCTAAGCCTTAATGAAAAGGGTCCTGCAAAGAGTGGAGGTTCATAGGGAATCAACTGTCTATGGAAGAGATGGTCATTCGCGGAGTGGGGGTTGTCCGTAGAGAAGGTAGTCCGTAGAGAATCAAAATTACATAGAGCATCATCAGTCTACAGAAGAAGTGATGGTGCATAGAAGAATTAGTCAATGAAGCACTCACGTCACACGGTACAAGTCTGTTTATGGAGGAAGTAGGGCAATTCACGAAGGATTCAAGAATCTGTGAAATAAATTTCTTGAAAACTATGAAGAAAAGGGGATTTCATCTATGAGTGAAAATGGAACTTCAATAGACCATTGACCTAGATTTGAAGATGTGTGCATTCATGAAAATGGAAGGACCTACATTTCCATAAATAGTATATCAATCCCTTATAAGAGCAGTGAGAAAAAAAGTAGAAGAAGGCGATCCTTTCCACTAGTAGTGAGGGAGAGAAAGAGACATAGGGAGTGACAATTGGGAAAGCATTAAGGTGACCCTAAGAATTATATAGGTAGTGATGATGGTCATAGAAGTGATCTATCCCAAAAATTTTAATTTGGAAGTGAGACTAAGTAGATTTGGTACTTCAACACATGGTCCCTGTATGTTCGTTGGACGTAGCCTAGTGAGGGTGAACCAAATAAAAATCCACGTGTTTGTGTTCTTTCATTCTAGGTTTACTTTCCATGCATCATCATTAGACAAAGTTGGAAAGGATAAGATAAATATAAGTATGATAGAGAAAACTATGTAACCCTTATAATAAATAGGTCTATATATTGTGGGGTAGGAAGAATTATGAAAAGAATATCCATACCATGATTCACCCCCTCTTAGTGTATCTTGGCTCTTTTGGGACCTAACATTGATTCTTGTTCATATATTATATTTTTTTATAATATAAATGGGGAGCATAAGTACTACTTAAATTATTTTATAATCTACTTTTACGCGACCTTACATTTATTCACTACTACAAATATGGCTTATAATAGTGCTAAAAACAGCCTTTAACAGCACTAAAAAGCGCTGTTAATCTCGGCGAAGATAAAGGGGGGTCCCCTTTATCAGTGCTAAGTGAGCGCTGATAAAGGTAGTATTTATCAGTGCTATTTTCAGTGCTGATAAATATATAATATATCAGCGCTATTTTGAGCGCTGATAAAAACTACCTTTATCAGCGCTCAAAATAGCGCTGATATATTATCCATTTATCAGCGCTTAACTAGCACTGATAAAGGCCAAAGATCGTATCCAAATCCCAAACCTGCACATAACCTGCCCAACACCTACACACATTACAACACCTGCACAGTCCAAACAAAACCTGCACACAACACACACAACACCCACACACAATGCACAGAGGAAAAAAATGATACATATATTTACTTGAAATCATGAATACAAAACAACACACCTATATATACATTTCAAACAATGTTTAATTTGGTTACAATTACATTATCCAACAAATAGTTAAAAAACAATGATGTTCCATCCTTTTTGCATCCATCTTATCTAAAAAATTGTTGTCCATGGTGGCGGTTTCTGAACAAGCATTCAAACTGAGGAAAAAGATTTCACCTACATAATAAAACAAATATTATGTTAGTAATACAATAATGAAATAAAGAACGGGGTTGCTAAATTGAATTATACTAGTGAGGCACAAAACATAAAATAACCAATTATACTAGTGAGGCACAAAACATAAAAAAAATATTATGTCGCCCTATTCTATAAAAACGAAGCACCCCTGCCCCCTTCCCCATCACACCCCCTACACACTACCCACCCCCGAGCACACCCCCTACCCCTGCACACTCCCTGCCCCCTGAACACCCCATGCCCCCTTCCCCTTCACACCCCTGCCCACTGCACTTCCCCCCTGCCCATTGCACACCCCCATCCCACCCCATATATTTTTCAAAAGAACCAAGCACACCCCCTACCCCTTCCCCCTACCACTTTACCCCCTCCCCCCTCCCCCAGAAAACCACCCCTGCCCTCTCACCCTGTCCCCTGCACATCATAATGAAAATAGCTTGTATGGAAATTGTGCTCAATTTACATTATACACATCATATATATCAACACATTCTCATGTACTTTCTATTATGTCAAAAAGTGAGAGAGGGAGGAAAAGAAAAGTGAACTGTATATAATGAAGCAGCAGCAGAATTACTGTAGCAGGAAGACAGCAGAAAAATAGAAATGGAGGGAGAGAGAGAGAAGACCCGTAGAAGACCACTCATCCGAGCCCACCCCTTGCCGGTCGTCCCAACGAACCAGCCTCACACATCGACTTTATATGTAATAATCCCAGTAAAATGAGTTCTGTTTATCCAAGCCTCCTGCTGCCCATTTTAATACCCCACCATCTCACTGCTACAGCTAGAAATTCAATACAAAATACAATACTGCCCCTAACCAACTAGAAAGTCCTAACAAACTAACAAAAAATAATACTCTAACAAACTAACAAACATCCCAGCCAGCTGGCAACTGCCCACACTTTTTCATCCCCCTTTATTCCTAACACTTTCATTCAATGTAAATACACATATATAGAATCTCTACATCTCATACGAAAACAGTCTTTAAAATTCACAAACACATTAAATCCATTTGAAAACACCCATCACACAACTTTATCATTTCTTTAAACACATTTAAAGGACTTAAGCATGAAAATCCACAAGAAATATAACTGCATTTATTTTAAAAATAACTTTCATGTCTATACACACCCCAAATTCCATTGATAACACATTTTTAACCACACAAACATTTCATATAGTACACTTAGCAAGAAAATACTGGATAATAAAATCATCATATAATGTAAAAGCATGGAATCACATACATAAACCGTGGAATCTTCCGAAATCTATAGGAAAACCTAAAACCACACCTCCACAATACCTTAATAAGGACTGATTAAAAATTAATATTGAATATATTAAAGGAAACCCATGTTTTACTTGTGGTATTCCATGAGTTTAGCATCCCACAAGGATAGAGGGTCATGATTTAATGTCTTATAGAGATGTAAGACCTGGGTGGATCAAAACACTTATAAAGGTGGATTAGGTAGGTACATCTCTAGGAGGGAGAACCTGGAATGTTTACCTGATAGATGGATCAAAACGCCCAATGAGGTCTGACCCAAGTGTGGTGCATCCCATAAAGGTATGGTTTCTCATTTTGAAGAATTATTCGGACGCCACTAAGGGAAATACAATAGGGAAAATAGGCGAAGGTTTACCCTAGTGAGGGGGTCACCATGGTTTACCATTGGTTGGGATTTAACCTCATGGAGGCATCCTACGTACCCTATTTAGAATACAAGGATCAAAACCCATATATATTTAAAAGAGGTATGTTGGGGGTATTACCCATGGTTAGCTTCCCTTCACACTAAGAATACTCTTGGTTGGATGAGTATGGGTCTTGTGGGGCTTATGCATTGTCAGATTCCCAGGTTCTTCCAAGAGTAGCAATGGGCTGAATGGGACATACGTGCTAAGATGAACCATGTGAATGGCGTGATCCTTGTAAAGAGGCATGAGGCACAAAAAACATGTGGAGATGTCTGTAAACATTATTTATGGTGGCCATGGGGCTTATTAGACTCCCCATACCTTCCATAAACACCTCAAAATATCACGAGGACCAGATTCTACATGATGGTGCATCACAGGGTTGATTCTTTTGATGATGTACTAGTCGTTTGAGCTTGGATTTCATCTCAACCAGCCTTTCCCTTACTTGAATTATCTTGGGACACATATTTTGGTTCCAAAAAATCCCTCAACGATACTGATTATCTCATGCATCTACCTATAAATAATTGTGCAAGTCAAACAAAAACACATGTGCTCAAATACAAGTTCAAAAAAACGAGATACAGAAAATTGATTTTGTTGATCTTTTGTGGTTTCGTCGTTAACCCCATACGCAATGCACACCATCATGCCTTACTTCAATATTGATTTGCTCAAAGATAAATAATATGAATCCGTGGATAGAAAACATTGAGTAATAAATTAATATTTAAATACATCAGAGCATTCTCAACTCACCAAAGAAGGTTGGAGGATAATCAATGATCATATATAGATAACATAAGTGGTAGGAATTCACCTTCATCCTATTTGTGTACAATCTTCCATCAGGTATGTTTCCCATTCGTTTCTAAACACATGTATATCATCTTCAGAATATGAGTTTTTGCGATAGTCATGGTAGTACTGAAAAAATATAAATACACAAAGTATTAATAAATATTTTATATGAACTCGTAATTATTTTCAAAAATAGCTCATCAGGGATGCTAGTTTGTTGATGAAATATGATCTCTTTCATAAATTTACAAACATAATAACCACAGTCCTTTCTGTTTGTTTGTTTTGGACACTACAGAAACATCGACAACAATAAGTAATTTGTTTTGATATGTGTTTGGATAGTGAAATGTTATTATATATACCCGGATACTTTTCCAGTTGTAGATCATGTAGGCGTGCTTATCCTTATTCCCTGGATTCATTCCATGCATTAGACGATATTGATGCACCGCCCTATCATAATAGAATCCTCATTAAAAGATAAAATAAATTATATAATTATATGTTTAGTTTAAAAATGTTGGATCTAGTGTATTACAAATTAACAAATGCCATCATGTGTGGTTGGTTTGTTGGATATCCATGCGTTGAATCCAGAAAATAAATCTTTGGAGTATCCAAATTGACTACAATCAGCATCAAATGCTCCCTAAAAATAAAAAAAGGAATAAGTAAAGAATGAAATGAAAATATAGTTGATATGCTTTAATTGTAGAGTTTTACCCCTGCATCGTTGGTATTAAAAAGAGTCTATCATCCGTAATTTTGTTTTCAAACGATTTGAGTAGGGATTACATTATTGCAGCCTCTTTAACATAATCTATTTCTTCTTTTGAAGATGTGGTGTGAGGACTAACGAGCCCAAATTTTTTTTCATGGGGAAATCCCTTCAATTGTTTTTCATATATATGTCTGTGACAAATATAAAATGTATTTAGTCAAAATTATCAGAGTATATCAGCTTTTGTAATATCAAATCATGAAAACATACCTCATGTATACATTTAAAACTGAGGTGCCTAGCCATTCATACTTGAGGAGTTAATTTACATTTTCAGCACTAATGAAATCTGATATCTCCTCTCCATACATATCTTTTTCAAAAGCAACTATGTGAGTACTTCCATCTTTCAACTTTGTATCCACATGAGCCTCAAATGATGTTAAATGTGGATATAGAACGGGCAGGGTGAAGGTGCTCTAAGTAGACCGTTTCAATCTGTTGGATGATCCTTGAGATAGTTTTGAGCTGATATTTCGTTTCACCCCACAGTCTTTTTCATTCTGTAATAACAGTCATTGGTTCAGACCTTTTTTCATTAAATGTTAAAGGTCCACCTTGAAAAATAAATAAGAAATGAATACCTTTTTGTCGACATGTTTTTTACAAGAACTGTCGGCCATGCGATGAACGTTCCAATAGCTTGTTCAACCGTATGAATGTCGTCATCATCATTTGGAATAAGTAGCTCGACACTCGGGTCATTAGATACTTTAATTGACACTCTAAGATGATCTTTTGGAAGCTGTCTGTTGTGTAGCATGTCATTTTGCATATTGAACACCGTAGCCCTCGCTACAAGCTGATAGGTGGGAGTTGATAAATATAAATCACAGTCATTTTTACCCTATGGAATATTAGTACAGGAAAGGTATTAGTGTCTATGTAAATCACATTTCGCAGAAACAATTATTAAAACATTGATTACCTCATCTAAGTCAGGTTTTTTAGGGGAATGGCTCGCCTCAAAGCTGGTGGGGGGGGGGGAGATCGTCACGCACGAGTTGTTGTTGAGTTGTTTCTTCTCTCTGCCTCTCCCCCATCAATTTTTCTATCATCTCTCTCTGGTATTGTAATTCTTCTTGAAAAATAGATAATTGTTCTTGCAGCTTTTCCATTTTTTCATTTTGATCCTTCACTTGTTTTTGTTTTTGAAAATATGTTCGGGGTGTCACCCCAAAACCCGCACCTCTGATGCGGCCATACTTTTCTGGCTACTTCAAGGCTGCTGAAAGTATGTCTGCATCTGGTGCGGTTGATGTTGATTATTGTGAATATTTCAGATAGAAAATATAGAAAAATAAGTAGTTATTGTAATGTAATAGCAATTTAAAGCAACTCAAATTTATATTATGTCATACTTACACATGTTTCCCACATTTTTTGTGTATTTTTATCTATCAATGTCCCCTAATTAGTTACATGAGACTTCTTCCATAGCACATGGCGTGGGATGGATATGGTTTTCGATTTCGATTCATCAATCTGCATATAAATAGAGAAAAATGGTTATGGTGTTGTTTTATGTCACATACTAGTAGTAGGGTCGATTTAAAAGACGTACCAATTTTTTCTCAAGTTCAGCATTACCCCATCTTTGCATTACGGTAAGGGTACGCTGGTTCTGTTGCGTGTTTTTTATTTTCAGCAATCAGTAGTTGTTTCATAAATAAAAAACTGTCAATCAGAGTGATGAATACAAGCAAATGTCAAACAACTTATTACCCCACACAATGTACTTGAAAAGTATTCTCCTCACGACGGTTACAAAACGCATCCCATGCTCCTTGGGATATCAAGGGTGCGTAAAGAGGATGTGGGTGCGGCTTGATTTTCCCTACTGTATCTTTAAGATGATATTTCGTTAAAATTGTGCGGAAACCTCTATGAATCCTTCCTGCAACTCTTAATACATATTCCTTGTGCGAGACATCTACTATAAATTCACACTGCAATGGATGATGAAGAGTAAGTCAATGTTTTGGTATTTTATTTTATTTTAATAAATTAAAAAAATTATATCATAATGTTAACGTAATCTCTTCCCACATTAGTGTCTTCATCCCGGTGACAACATGGTGCCACGACTGTACATCAATCGGCACGCATTGCCGAGTGACGATTCCAATGTAGCTACAAAAGAAGGCTTTGTTGGGGTTAACATGTTAGCCTCGCTTATTCCATCCCACCTCAAATTTGATGCCTTTTGCTTTTGCCTTAAAGATTTTGGCCAACACTCTCAAACTACGACGCTCTTGTTTTTTTGTGATTTTAGGGTTTCATTTCCTACCATTTCCTCAGAAGTAGCATCAATATATTCCCTCGGAGCGCTATCATCGATAATGGGACCTACAACAACATGTTGAGAAACCTATTGTACCTTAGCATTGGGACCAACAACAACAGGTTGAGAAACTTATTGTTGCTCTACACTGGGACCACCCACATTTGGTTGAGAAACCAATTGTTGCTCTGCAGTGGGACCACCAGCTGCTGGTTGAGATACCTTTTGTGCCTCGGGATTGGGTGCATCAGCAGGTGCAGAAGTCATTATCTGCAGAAGTGGTTTAATATTTAATTTACATTACATAAAAATTGAAGCGAACAGATAATAACATAACGTAACACAATGTATGTTACAATAAACAAATAACCTGATTATTGTATTCTCTTTTTTTTCTTTAAAGGCTGAAGTGATTTGACTCCTCTATCGACTATGTAAATTCCTTCATTGTGGTCTTCTCTAACATACAAAACGTCGTCTACATTTGGACCACTGAGAAATAATTGTGAAGTCCCTATAAAATGGTAAACCTCTGTTGAAATTTCATCTGACCCTTCAGTTGTTTTGGTCGATAACAGAACAATTAACCAAATTCGGTTTGCGGGGTTTGGAACATAATATTCTTGTACTGCCTGTGATGCCATTATAAATGGTTCATCTTTCTCCCCTTCCTTACTAAAATCAACTTTCACGAATCCTAATTCATCTATTTTAACTGCAGTCCTGTTATCAACCCACCTGCATTGAAATATAGGCACATTGAATTTCTTATAATTCAACTCCCATATTCGTTTGATGATGCCAAAGTATGACATATTCGCATAAATTGGATTTTTTTCCTTAGCACCGAAAACAGGCATCGCCTCAGCCACAAGTGTAACCCCACTATTCTTCATGGTACTGTCTTCATCATGTTCATTAGTATAGAATGTATAACCGTTAACAACATAAGCATTGTAAGATAATACATACACACTTGATCCTCCGTCCAGCCATCGAAGTCGTTCTGAAATTGCCTCTGTATTTTCATCTAACTGCTTAAAAATATGGTCTCGAAACCATCCTATAATCTATCGATTATGTGTATCTGATATCCATTATTCAGCCCTAGAAGGATTCAAATGACTAATAATTTCTTTGTGGGTTTGAACATATGGGTCAACGTCGAAACTGTTATGCAAAACGTACAGGTGGGCCTGCTCCCGATCTATAATATTGATTGTGACAACCTCTCTTCCAGAAATTCCTTCACCCTCAAGCCACTCAGTGTGACAATATTTCAGTAGGCCAACGATTTCCACACCAGACAGGTATTCGGTACAAAATTCAACAGCTTCCTCAACAATATATTTCTCTGCAATACAACCCTCTGGCCGACTTCGGTTTTTGACATACCCTTTCAAAATATTCATATATCGTTCAATGGGGTACATCCATATATAATGTACATGACCACATAGTTGAATCTCTCTCACCAAATGAACCATCAAATGAACCATCATATCGAAAAATGTCAGTGGGAAGAACATTTCCAATTCACATAATATGACATCAATTTCTCTTTCAATAGTTGGCAATTTTGTCGGGTCTATAACTTTGCTGCATATAGCTTTGAAGAAGAAACATAGCTTCGTTGATGTATGATGGACATTCTTGGGCAAAATGCACCGTAAAGCTATAGGAATTAGATCTTTCATCAAAACATGGCAGTCATGTGATTTCATACCCTTTAACTTTAAATCTCCCATTGACACGATGTTCTTGATATTTGATGAATACCCCTCTGGGACCTTTACGTCATTCAAGAAGTTGAAAAACTGATATCTCTCCTTCCTGGAAAGAGTGTAAGCATCAGGAGGAAGAAATGTTTGTTTTTCACCCTTCACTAGTGCCAACTCTTCTCATATTCCCATCTCAACCATGTCCAATCTAGCTTTAATTCCCTCCTTTGTTTTGCCGAGTGCATTTAGCAACGTGTCGATGACACTATCACATAAATGTTTTTCAACATGCATAACATCAAGAAAATTTCTGACATACAGACAATTCCAGGATGGTAATTCAAAAAAAAACTGATCTCTTTTTCCAACCAGTTTTCGTAAGGTTTTTTGAAAATGGTTTAACAAAAGTAGTGTCCAAATCTTTCACTTTCACAAACAATTGATCACCTGTTAGTGGAGACGGTGTTGTACGTTCCTATGAACTTTCGTCGAATGATGTCATCCAAGATCGGTACTTATGTCGTTGGGGTAGAAATCTGCGATGTCCTAGAAACACCATTTTCGATGAATGTTTCAACCTAATTGACTGTGTACCTTGTTCGCAAACAGGACACCCTTGAGTTCCTTTAATGCTATATCCTGACAAATTTCTATAAGCAGGAAAGTCATTTATCGTCCCATACAACATGGTTTTCAAAGTGAACTGTTCATTTTTGTAAGCAGCATACATCGTAACACCTAAATCCCATAATATTTTCAAATCCTCGATCAATGGGGCCAAATAAACATCAATATCATTACCCAGTTGTTTTGGTCCTGATATAAGCATAGGTAACATGATGTATTTTTGTTTCATGCATAACCACGGTGGTAAATTATAATTTACCAACATTACCAGCCATGTACTATGACTGCTGCTTTGAAAACCAAAAGGATTCACCCCATCTGTAGATAATGCCAGACGAAGGTTTCTCGGCTCGTTCCCAAATTCAGGATACTCGTGATCAATTCTCTTCCACTGAGGAGAATCTGCAGGGTGACATAGTTTCTCATATTTAATTCTTGTATCTGCATGCCATGTCAATTGTCTTGCACTCTCCTCACTTCCATATATGCATCTAAACCTAAGAATGAATGGAAAGTACCATACAACTTTCATAGGACTAGAATCATCTTTCTTGTACTGGGAAGCACCACACTTTGGGCATTCTTTAAGTTATTTTTGGTCCTTGCGAAACAATATACAGTCATTCATGCAAGCATGTATTCTTTCAGAGATCATACCCATCGATCGTAGCATTCGTTTGGCATTATATGTTCGGCTTGGGAGTTCATTATCTTCTGGGAGCATGTCATTCAGGAGAGCAGGTAGTTCCGTAAAACTGGCGTCACTCCACCCGTTGCCTGCTTTCAAATTATACATCTTCAATATGGCTGGCAATGCTGTATATTTAGTGAAACCAACATACAATGACGTTTTTGCACAACTCTTTAACATTTCAAACAATTTTGGGAAATCACGAAGTTCATCTTCAACTGTCCTTGTCATTTCCTCAATACGATCTTCATCATCGTTCACATCTGTAATCACACCCTCCATATGATCGTCTTCACTGTTCACGCTTCTAATCATATCAGATGATCTATAAAATGTTGTGTTCCTTAAGTCACTACCTACATTGGTTTTTTCCCCGTGTTTATTCCAACATGTATAACTTCGATCTATTCCATGAGAGATCAGGTGTTATTCCAACTCCTCTGGACTAATTTGTCTTGAATAACAACATTGTAAACACAGACAAAGGATTTGAGAATGGTCACATGCATGATCTTCTGCAAACTTGATAAACTCTTTCACGCCATCTTCATACTCTTTTGTCAACCGATTGGCATTCATCCATTCTTTATTCATATTCATCATCTTTATGGGTTCGATATCGAGAACTTGCCTAATATTATGTTTTAATTAATCAGGTAGCATTGTTTGGGTTTTGTAAAAACAATTCATGGTACAAATACCTTTAAACACATGTGAAATCCATATACATGGTGTGTCCAGTAGGGTGAACATGGTGTATGTATAAGATACCTGATTTAATCTGACATATATCAAATTTATCCCAAGTTAGTCTTACAAAGACTGAATGATGCCTTAGAAAATACATGACATGCGAACAAGAGGAAACCAATGAGTAACAAGAAAAACAGTAATAAATATGATGCTATCTCAATGTAATCAAGGTGATGATAAGATGTTGGTCAAGATCAACTATGGGTTGGGAGTACACAAATATTTAATTGAAAAAAACTACTAAAAACTGATCTAGAAAAGGATGAAATATCCTATTCATCAAGTCCCTTAATACAACCAATGCATTAGTTAAACCAAAAATCATCGCTAAAAAATCATACAGGCCAGAACTATTCCTAAAAGCAGTCCATGGTAGGTCCATCGATGTCCAACTCATCTAATGGTATCCTAATGTCAAATCTATCTTGGAGAAGATCATAGATCCTCATAGATGATCAATGTGACTATAAATTCATGGATGAGGATACATATCCATGACTCTTATCAGGTTCAATATCCAATAGTCCAACAAAATAATAAATACCAGTCAACCATCTATTTTAGAGAACTATAAAACCCCATGGTAAAGTACCATGGCATATGAAACCATTATATTCTATATCATCAAATTTTAATTCAAACAACTGATGCTCATTTGGTGTTATTTTAGAAATTGTGATAGAAACTGAATTTTCTCCAGAAACTAATTAGATTATAAAGTTTATCTCTTTATTAAGAAGTAAATTTTATACCTCATCAGTGAAAACATCCTAAAAATGTACTAAAATTAGGGAAAAAGAATCCTACAACATTCTAGCAACATCTACAATATGCCTGACTATTTGAACCATTAGGGTACAGTAAATATATAATTATAACATGCTATTTAAAATGAAATGTGGAAACAGGAAATCATACAGACTCCTGATAAACCCATAATACAAAACATATCACCTAGTATGTCTGTCACATATACAAATAAATAAATTAGAAAAAAACATGCTACAAAGCATAAAGGTACCATTAAATACTTACATAGGTCAACTTGTTTTAGAAATTGTTTATCTTCATTTGTGCCTTGTACTTGCACCCATGAATTTGAAGGTGAGTATGCGTACACGATAGTTGACCTTCTTAGAGAAGAGTTTCTAGAAGAGTATAAGAGACATGGAGAAATAAAGATCTTGCTATTCATTATGGAAATCGTCTTGTACAACGTGGCCTAAGTTACAATATGTGCAAGTTGTAACTTTGTCTGCATTGCACAAGCCGATTGACACATTGTTTGTAGCAACCACATTTTCTCCAACACTCTAATGATCTTCATTGCATCATGTATCTTATACTCTTCCAGAAACACTTCTCTAAGAAGTTCAACTGTCGTGTACACATACTCACCTTCAAATTCATGGGTGCAAGTACAAGGCACGAATGAAGATAAAAAATTTCTAAAACAAGTTAACCAATGTAAGTATTTAATGGTAATTTTATGCTTTGTAGCATGTTTTTTTCTAATTTATTTATTCGTATATGTGACAGACATACTAGGTGATATGTTTTGTATTATGGGTTCATCTTTTTCTAATCATATAACTATGTGATTATGCTATGTGTTGAAAATTAATATGGATCCATCATCATTTACATTGGGATAATCTTTGGGAATCCATATAACCATAAGATTAAAAACTATTTCCTTTGTATCTCATACAAAAATATTCAACTCGAAGGGGTAGAACTTACCACCCATGGTAACTGAAAATAAATAAAATGAAAACAAGGGTTGGTTATCCACAGAAGTCATCACACATAACCTTGGTAGACCTCTCACACATGTGAACCATCATAACAAAACAATTACCATATACTTCATCTTAGAGTCAAGATATCACTATAGAACCTATAGGGTATCCAATTCCACATCATTCACAAACAACCCACTTGTGTTGCTAAATATCAATAACATCTTTTATTTCAACACTCATCAATAATTATGAATCACATCCCTAGAAATAATCATAATCACATTAAGTCCACACTATCTATTATGGAAATCCTTACTGGAATTAGGCTCAAGATATGGTATTATTCCTATCTCACAATTATATTCACTATTTAGTACTCACAAACACAATATATAAATAATATACCATGGGAATACCATCCATGGAACTCACCTCCCACCTTGAGAGCAGGAGGAGGAGGAGGAAGAGGCGACGACAGTCAGGACAATGAGGGTGGAGGCGGCGACGGCGGTAGAGGCGGAGGCGGCAGTGGCGGCAGAGGCGGTCGCGGTAGCAGGAGTGGGGGTGGAGGCGGCGGCTGCGGCAGAGAAGGAGGAGGACGAGGGGGACGAGAAGGAGGAAGGAGGAGGTGGGAGGAGGAAGCAGGAGGACGAGGTCGCGCGACGAGGGGCCTGGTTCAGCTTCCGCGAGAGCTTGACCGCGTGCATGCGAGGATGGACTGTTAGGGTTATTAAATAAAAACCGATAGAACCATTATTAGCGTTCATTAAAAGCGCTGATAAAGGTATGTTTTATCAGCGCTAAAATAAAAGCACCGATAAAACATTCATTTATCAGCGCTAAAAACGCGCTGATAAATTTTACCTTTTATCAGCGCTTATTTTAGCACTGAAAAATGTAATATTTATCAGTGCTTTTATAAAGTGCTGATAAAGGCCTACCCCGTTATCAGCGCTTTCTGTTTAGCGCTGATAAAGGGCAGCGCTGCCCTTGCCCTGTTTTGTGGTAGTGATTATCTAATCCTTTTTATCATTAAAAAAATAAGGGAGATTTTTTTAGACATGAGTGGGCTTTGAAATTATTAAAAAGTTGGACAATATTGAGTGGAACCATGGCACTTTATTTATTGTTTGATAATTATTAAATCCCTCATTTAATTTATTAATTATATATTATTATTCTTTAATTATTATTTTATTACTTAAACATTTTATATTTGGGAGATATTCTATGTACAAATAATATATTATGTGTTATATAAAGTATAATGTTTTACATATGGAGACACTTATTAGATATTGAATATTTTTAAAAATATTCCATTGTGTAAATTTATCAGTTATCTTAAGAATTGATAAAATATATTATTTTTTACTTGATTATATTACATATAAAAGTTTTTTTAGAAGTCTCCCTATGTCATGATTTATTTTTTATAAGAAGAATTATCTGAATATATTAAATATTGAATAGTTTCACAAAATAACATATGAGAGAAAAATTACTCATTACTTATAAACTACAAAATAACTTATGGACGATGTCTGAAATTTTGGACATTTGGAAAAGTTGAATATATTAGATATATTGAATATATTACATAAATAAAGATTTTAAAAGAATAATTCATATATTTTATGTACATTGGATATATATATATATTATGCATTGTAGATATATTATGAATCTTTTGAATTCCAGAAATCTACCTAACTCACACTACGCCAAAATAGTTGTTTAGCGTTTGTTTAAATCCTTGTTAAATTCTTCTATGCCGGTTTTGAAAAACCACCACTAAATTATGTGTCAACATTTATTTATTTGTGGTTTTTCAATACCATCGGATAATGATTCAGATGTGGTTAAAATCGTAGGTAAATTATTATTTATTATTTTAATTTTTTTAAATTTTTTAAATTTTTTAAAAAAATTTCAAATTATTTTTTGATATATTAATATTTTATAATTCTCATAATTAATTAATTTATTTAATATATATATTTATTATTATTATTTATTAATTATTATAATTTATTTCTTATTATTTTCTTATTTAATTCTTCTTAGAATTAATTAATTATTTTATTATTATTATTATTATTATCATTATTATATCATTATTGTTATTATATTATAAACATTATTATTTTTAGTATTTCTATGATCGTAATTATTATTATTTATTTTATTATATTTTTTATAATTTTTGAATTCGCGTTATTTTTTTTTATTTCATTATTTTATATTATAATGCACATGTACATGCACATGCATACATATGCCATATATAGATATTCAGTGTTGCGTGAGATTTGAACCCCTTACATCTTGTTTATTTTCCAATGTCCTTACCACTCCAGCAGGCTCTTCATGTGGTTAATAAATAAAATTTAATATACTTATATATATATATATTGATGTATAAACAAAATACAAGTAATAAATAAATAAATAAAATATAAATAAATAATAAAATAATAATCAAAATAAATAAATAAGTAATTAATAAATAAAAAAATACATTAAGAAAAAATTAATAATAAAATAATAAGAAAATAACGATAAATTAAAAATAAATTAATAATTAATGTGTAACAAACAAGTAAATAATAAATAAACAACAAAAACTATATAAATATATAAATAATAAAATAATAGTAAAAAATAAATAATAGATAAATAATAAACCATAAATCATAAATAAATAGTAAATATTAAATAATAAATATTAAATAATAAATAATAAATAATAAATAATAAATAATAAATAATAAATAATAAATAATAAATAATAAATAATAAATAATAAATAATAAACAACAAACAAGAAATAATAAATAATAAATTATAAACTATAAATTACAAATAGTAAATAATAAATAATAAATAATAAATAATATATAATAAAAAATAAAGAATAATGAATAAAGAATAAATCAATAATTAATAAATCAATAATACATAACTATTAAAATAATAAATAATAAGTAATAAATAATAAATAAATATGAAATAAATAATAAATAATAAATAATAAATAATAAATTTGAAAAATGAAATAATAAATAATAAATAATATATAATACATAATTGATAATAAATAATAAATAATTAATAATAAGTAAATAATAATAAATAATAACAACTAAATAATAAATATTAAATAATAAATAGTAAATAAAAAATATTATGTAATAATTAATACATAATAAATAAAAAACAAATAAATAATTAATAAAAAATTAATAAGTTTCTTATAAATAAATAAATAATAAATAATAAATAATAAATAATTAATAATTAATAACTTAAATAAAAAATAAAAAAGAAAAAATAAAAAATAATAAATAAATAAAATAGTAATAAATAAATAATAAATAATTCATAAAAAATCAATAAATCATTAATAAATTAATAATTAATAAATAAATAATAACAAAATAAAAAATAAAAAATAAAAAATAATTAATGAATAATTATTTAACTAAAAATTAATTAATTAATTAAAAATTAAGTAATAATTAATAAATAAGTAATAAAAAAATATTAAATGAATAAAAAATAATGAACAAATAAATAAATGATAAATAACAAATAAATAATAAATTTATAATAACTGAATAATAAAAGGATAATAAATAAATAATAAATGATAACTAATAAATAAATAAATAATAAATATAATTAACAACTATTCTTAAATTCATATACATATATATATATATATATATATAATTGACAACATGTTTCCAAAAGTGGAGAAAACACAATAATTGCAACACCATCAAATCAATAGGAATGTAAAACAAATGAATAAAATCATAAATGACATAAAAAGAATATGGAGACACTCCAAAACGAAGAGAAATCTCATTGAATGTGTATGATATAAATCTATATACATAAATTTATTTATATATTTTATATATTAATCGTTATTTACAAATATTAGAATATAAGTATAAATATAAATATATGTTTATCAACACCCTCACATATTTTGTTTTGAAAAGGTTGTGGCTCCAAGGCCCCTTTATTGAATGTAAAAGTTCGAAATCAGAAGAGATGAAGAATCATAGAAAAACAATCAACAAAAAGGACATCAACGCACTCGATAACGAGTTGTCATACTATGATGCGAGTGTTGACCACCCTTGCAATGAGGCTATCGTCCTCTTATCCAAGACATGGCCTGCATCCAAGGTCCACCGCCATCATCCAAGATCCCATCAGTCTCTACAACTTGCTCAATTTAAGATGCAGCCCAATCAACCTTTGATTTTCCATCATCGTCACTGCTATGAGACGCAAGTAATTCAAAGTGTTATGAGTACTCACCTTCCTAGTACATTTATTATTCGGACTCAAAGTTGAAGAACATCTTAGATCAGGAGATACCCCTGCCCCTGTAAGATTTAAAAAGCCACCATGATCATCATCCAAGGAGTCTTGAACTGTTATCATTTGATTGGGGGTACTTCTACCCTTTTAAGAAACCACTTTTGGAGGGGAGGGGGTGGGCGTAACCAATGCCAGATGGGTACCAGCTTGATCAGATGGTCCACACCCCTTAGTAGGTGCTTTAGAATTGTAACCAACAGATAGAAAAGATGCAATGGTAGGGGAAATCCATCCTGAGCAGTATTCCCATGCATCTTAACATGCGATTCAAAATACCAGAGGGGGCCATTGTAACCAATGTAGGGGAACATGACTGAACCATTGGTCCATGCACCTTAGGAGGAACTTCAGAAGTGCAACTAGCAGTTGTATATGATGTAGTGGCTAGGTGGAATCTTGCTTGAGAGGTCCACCCATGATCCTTAGTAGGTGCTTCTAAACTGCATCTAGAAGTTGGATACAGTGCAGGGATAGGCTGTATATCCAGATTTTCCTCACAACAATTATTTGACATTGGTGTTTCCCTACTGGGTTCATTCTTAGGGTTATTGAGTCCACTCCCATAATTTTATTTAAAAAGGCCATCCTTCCCAGAGGTACCAGAAAATCCTTCATCTTTATTAATAGGAGTAGATCTTCACTGCTCAAGTAAGTGAGACCTCCTTGTTCTATAAATTTCAAAAGTAGTAGCATCTTTGATAGCCTATCCATTTCACTTTTTAAAAGAAATCATGAGCTTATGTTGCCAAAAAAAATTGATCAAAAAAATATTGAGCTTCTAAATCAATAGAATATTGACTCTCTATAGAATTATCATAAACTATATACTCAACAATGCCTCTAGATAGAGCATCTTTGAAAGATACTCCAACCATATCCAGGTGTTTCTCTACCCAGTTTGCCCATGATTTCGTCATAGCATGAATATCCATGCTATGTGTCAAAGGACCATTAGGGTGAAATACTTTGACATCCTTAGCTGGTTCAACTGTTTCATTCACAACATCCAGTATATCTAGTCCATTGGGATCATTTACATTTACATTAGTCTCAGTAGATAGAACAATGGGTGGAGCATTACTATCAACCTTGACCTTCTTTCTATAGAACTAATCCTCGTGGCCTTTGAGATTTCAATTTGAACAAATTCAATTTCTTTTGCAAGTAGAAATTTCGTGACCAATTTTTTTACAAGAAGCACGAAACGTAGTGACTTTCTCAAAGACAATTCTAAGGTTGATCTCATTATGCAGCCTAGAGAGAACCACTATATCAACTAGGGTACAACTTAAATCAATTTAAACTAAAACTCTTCCATAGTGACCAAAAGAGTCTGATTTAGTAGCACTATCAAGTCTATTCGGTATACCTATCACTGAAGTTATGTCAAACAATATCTCTGTGTGCTACAATACCCAATTAAGGCTATGAATTTTGATTCAGACACATGCACAAGTATCTACAAAATCATTAAGATTAAGATTCATAATCCATTCATAGAGCTCCAAAATTACAGGATTGAGGTTGATAGACTCATCACTCGAGTATTTCTCTTTTGTTTTCATAGAAGGAAATAATAGATGGAAAAAACCATGGCCTAAATAACTGCATTTGAAATTCGAAAACCCCAAATTCAACTTAGGCAAGTTACCCGATTAATAATTTCCAAGGTTTCATACCTTCTGAAAAAAATATTTGAGCAATAACTTAGTGTTTTAATATCTCCAATCTTTTGAAACAACATCATCCAATTCAGAAACATGAGCTAATGATTCTTTGAGAAGTTCGATTATGGACATCGCCGAAAGGAGCACCCGAGAATCCACTGAAGAATGAAAATCTATTTAAATCACCATTTACAGACCCTTTGATCTTTTTTAAGATGAAAGAACTTGCTGAGTCCCAAATAGATTCGAGGAAAAAGAATATAAATTCTGGATTCGTGGGTAGTTTAGGGCATCATAGACGCTGGAGTGTGGGAGATTCTCCCGTTCCTCCATCAAATCTTCTCTGATCTCTAGCCTCGCATATTAATATATTAACATTATTTATATAAGTCTGTGTATGTATATGCATACAATTTTACTATAAATTCATTTATATACTGTATTTAATGATAATGATTTATTTATATAAAAATATATTTATATATGATATATATAGAAAATAATATTAACATACAAATACATATTTATATTTCTAAAATACACACACAAATAGTAAAATATATATGTTTTTTACATATATTAGAGCATGCACCTAAATATCGATTTTTTTATTGATACACACATGTTTATATATATAAAATACTTATATAGATATATATATGTACAAATTAAGGAATTTTTATATGGTGCATGAAATCAATAGTTATTTATTTTAAATTAAATGAATAATTTTTTTATTTACATATGATTTATATGTTTAAAAATACATTTCTATGTAAATAGGTATTTATATAGGTGATTTATTATTATTAAATATAAGAAAATATGCATATATTTAATTGTAAATAAAACTAAATTGTGTAAAACAAAAAAAAATATCAATAGGAATGTAATCCTTGAAAACAAATTCACCCCCACCAGAAAAAGATAATAAGACTCCTTTAAATGAGGCCTAAATTTCATCCAATGTTAACAAATTGGGATACCCAGACTAAAAAATCATTTTTGGAGGCATATTTGATTCTCTTTTGACCACAAAAAATAGTGATCGGGGTCCCCCAGGTCATTATGGTATATAACTCATCCCAGGGTTTGATTTTATTTGTTGTAGAGCCTAAATGAGCTCTCGAATCAAATGTTTTGGTCGTTTGAAGTTTAATTTCGAATTCCTAATATTCATTAAGCTATAAAAAATTTTCTTATTTTAATTATTAAAATATTAAATATAATGGGGTATTATTTTATTTATTAATCTTTGATTTGAGAGGCTCTGGAGCTTAAATGGATTCCCAGATTAATAATTAAAGTCAATTAATGATGAAGATTTATTTTAAAAATGTTAAAGATTTATTTTAAGTTTCAAAATTTTAATTTAGTGGTGGTTTTAAAAAACTCTGCAAAAAAGTAATTTTTTTTGAAAAAATTTAAAAATTATAAAATAAAAAATATTTAGAGAAAATTTAGCGATAGTTTTTAAAACTGTTTCTAAAAAACCATAGCTAAATTTCTTTAGGAAAACATTTATCAGAGGTTTTCAAAACCGCCGTGAAATAAAAAACCGCTACTAAATTTCTATTTGGCATAGTGTCACATAGGTTATGCACTAAATGATAATATTATTACTGGATAAATTTTTTTATGCATGCATTAACATAATTGGATTCTTGAGAAGTTTAATATGTTAGGAACCATATAATGAATGAAAAATATATATTATCCAATATATATTTATTATAGAAGTATAGTGTAATGCCATGGGATCTTACTATATAACATTCCTTTAAATAAATTTAATGTGTTCAATCGCTTTCTCTACATGCAATAAAACACCAAAATGATCCATGAAATATTATACATACATTTTTAATAAAAGTATATGAATAATAAAGAGATATAGTAAATAAAAATATATTACTCAACTAAATGGGTTTATATTTAGAGGATAAACTAATAATTTGATTTAATATTATACAGGATTATTCAGTCTCAAATAATGGTTTTTTAAAGGTGTTGTATATTTAATACTTATAAATTAAATTTAACACTTTTAAAATATTATTATATATGAACAAATATATTAACAGTATTAAATAATAATTTGATAGGAAATAATATTAAGAACACTTAAAAAAATTATTTTTAAATAAAAATGATTTGTACTTCATATTTTTTATTTTAAATAAAATTATATATTTATAACTTTTACAATTTTAATTTCATAAAATGAATTTATTTTTTTTAATTTATCATATTAATATTATCATATTATTAATTTTTGATAATTTTCTGAAAAGACTCATTTTTCAGTGAATAGTGAAGAATAACTATTTCATAAATATCAAAAATTTAATGAAATCATTAAGTTATTGGAATGAATTTAAGTTTTATAATTTTTTTACTAAATAAAATTTATTTAATAATTATATTTATATATTTTAAATATTTATTTTTGTTTATAAAACACATCTTTATCATTTTGAAACTCGAGTAATATTTTATTTTAATAAAAAATATTTTTGGAATTTTTTTCAATAAATATTCAAACCGTGAAATTCAAATTTATATTTATTTAAAAGGATTTTTTTTAAATTTTTTATAATAAAACAATTAATTTCATATAAATCAACCGCAATGATAATTTTATCTTAATCATAAATTTTACGAAAAAATTCACCCTTTTAAGATAATTTGTTTTAACCATTATGTGTTATAATATTAAAGTTAAAGTTTATCACCCTTATAAATTTTTACTAACATATAGGATTTCATATTTAGAGACATTAGGTCCAAATTATTTTATATGTCTCATTTTATTTTTAGATAACAATTAGTTCCCACAGTAAAAGGAAAAAAGGGTGAAAGTGAAAAATATAAGAGGGAAATACTTAAAAACATGATAAAAATGTGTAGAAAATTACTTTTAAGGAATTATTTACCTTACCTCCCCCCAATAAATTATTATCCATTATTAGATCAAATTGACCACTGAAGGGTGTCTTTAACTTGTATGTTATTACAAAAAATCAACTGCTTAACCTTATAAAAGGTGTCACCACCACCCCACTTCTCCTTAAACCAAGCCTCTTTGATTCCACCAAAATATAATAAAATTACTCCCTGGAACTCCTAGACACATCCAATATGTTCTATACTTCTCAAAATATCATATTTTAAATCCATAATCAAAATTTAAAAGTATATTTTCCAAGGAGTAAGGTAAAATTATCAATTACACATTTTTATTCATTTCCCTTTCATTATTATTCTACCTCATTCAAATATAATTTAATCAGGTTCATATAATTATTTAAATATCATAATTATACTGAAATTTTATTATGTTTATGGGAAACTATTTTCTACCTTCCTCCCAAAAATTTAAAAAAATTAAACTGTTTCTTCTGTTTTGTGCAGACTACTGCCTTAATAAGTGACATGATCCATTTTTCATGTCCACCATAAATATGTAGATAAAAGGGTGTATTTGATGAATATATATTATATTTAAAAAATTATTAATATTTAAACTGTCTAAAAAAATCTTATCTTGATTAAATTATATGAAAAATTATAATGATGCTCATGTGTACGTACAGACTACCTCCTCCACAAAGAAACGTATTTCATCTATCATTTAATACTTCCTTTATTTATCAAAATATAGTATAATTTCATTAGAAACAATAAATACACACACACACACACATATTTATAATATCATTATAATTATTGAATAATAACATTATTCCAAAGGAATCACTTTCTTAACCATACTCACCCATTGATTATGGAATGTTCATATTTATGTATGTTCAACCACCTAAATGAGAAATACTGTAAATTTATATGTTTTATAAATATTTAAAATTAAATATTTTTATTAATGTGAATAAATTAAAATATATTATTTTGTTAATGGAAATATAATGGTTATATTAATATTTAACGCATTCCTAATACACCAATATTTGTTCATAATAAATACAGTTACTAAATCATTGTAGATTCCATCTTCATTAATGTTTTATAGAATTATAATGGAATTAAATTAAATATATATAAATAATTATAAATAATATATTCTATTATGTTGGATAGTATATTACTACTTAAATTGTTATTAATTAATGAGAATCTACATTGATATTTTAAAGCATGTGTGAAACCATTAAAATTGCAACATATGAAAATTAAAATAAGTGAAAAATAACTAATAAGTGTATAAAAAATGAATATAAAAAAGGAAAGGGGGTTATATATATGAATAAGGTTCTAAAATTTGTTATTTATCTGGATATTTTTATTAAATATGTTTTTAAGCACTTTGGTGGAAGCAAAAAATTAAGTTAAGGTATTTTTATAACTCAAGTTACCTTCATTGAGTTATAAATATTATTATCGAGGCCAATTATTTTTAGTTGATTTATTTTATCCTAAAATTATATTAAATTTTAATTAAACAATATTTTATAGGCATTTATAATTCTTTCTCATGAACTCCATTTCAAAGGATTATTATGATGTTCATATGGATTTTTTTTGACTCAAAATAATTTCTTAAGGTATAATGATTATTTGACTATGGTCCTATAAGATTAATTTGTTCTATCCATTGATGACACTATAATCACTTCCCACCTTATTTTATGGGAAATTTCATCGATTTATTTCTTAATTACTAAAAATATATAATGTTAAGAACCATTCCCATATTCTTTCAATGACCACATTGTCTTCCATATCCATATTCACACCTCCTACTAATGTTATCCTTTAATATACTGAAATTGAAATATTCTATTTGATAATAATTAAATTCACACTTTCCACCCTTAAAAGAAAATAATTTTTTACTATATTTAAGATGTGGGATTGAATAAAATTAATTTTAAAAAATATTAAAAATGTTTTACCACTGAATTTTTCATTTTTATCTCCCCCTCTACATTTACTATAGAAAACCATTAAATATATTCAGGGCTCCATTACTTGGATTTATTTTAAAGGGTTTTTTAAATGATTTCACATTATAATCTTGAAAATTATTTTTGAAAGTGATCATAATTTCATATCTTTATGTCAATGTTAAGAATCGTTTTATAAAAGAAATTTTTCTGGGGTTCATTTCTATTTTTCTATTTAAAATATCCAACTCCTATGGTGTTTTTTATTAATCACCTTATAAATTCATTTTTGAAATAATCCTTTTGGGTGATTGATTTTCTACATCAATATATAAAATATTGAATTTTATTTTGTGTGATACTGTTTCAAAATGATATAAAACTCATTTATTTTTCATGGGTTCTTTATGATATGATGAGTTATTGATCTCAAATAATACTCATATGTATGGATGTTGATGGGTGGTGTCTTATATCTCACTTCAATGAATTTTTTACGGTTTTATATCTTATGTGATAATGTATCGTTGACTGTAACATCTCATTACATTTACCGGGTACATTTCCCCCCTCTCTATGTTCCCTATTTTTGTTTGGAAATTTAAGAAGTTGATTTTTGGATTTCATATAGGATGAAAGGGAATTTCATGCCATGTAACTAGGATACACACCGTGTAATGGCTGTAGGGTGTGTGTCATGAGAAGGTTTTATACCATGAAAGTTTACATGATGGGTTGATATATTAAAAATTATGAGATATTTTAAGGTTTTATTTTAATCCAAGGTGACTGATTTTTATAGTGTACTTAAAAATAATGGATTTATTGATATATAAAAGAGTTACACGTAGTGTAATTCTTTGATTAGAGATGTTTTAGGGAATTGTTCCTGTTTTTGGTGTCTATTTATCTACCTCTGTTCCTTTTTCTTGACCCTAAGTTCCACTCTCATGATTTTTGGTCAAACGATTCCTTCTAGATTGATCTATTCGATGTTATATGTTCATTATGGTTACAGTACATATCTTCGAGTGATGGAAATTTATTCTTATTCATTTTAGTTGATTGTAGTAGCACCCTAGTATTGGTTTTCAGTTTTTTTTCGATTTGGTGTTTCTTCGTGTCTTCTATTAGATCTATTGTGTGATCTCATTCTATTATTGGTTGATCTGCGATGGGTGCTCATTATTGAGGTATGTGGTGCTTCCCATCCTCTAACAACCCTATTTTTCAATTGAATTGATATTAAGATATGGATTTGATTCTAGTGCTTTCATTGACATCATTGAGTTTTTGTTTTTGGTGAATCCCATTTCCAGCATGTGCGACATGAGTTTTGAGGTATGTGGCTTCATCAATAACCTATGTTAATGAATCATATTGCTCATATTTTTTAAACCGATTTATAAAAGGAATTGTAAAATCTATTTTGTGTAGGTTGAAAAGCGTTTTTAATGAAAAATGTGGTTTACCCTAATTGTTGATAAATATAATGAAAAGTGGGGTTTTGAAATCATTGAAATGGATTTGTGAAATGTTTTTTAAAATGGGATTTCAATGCATTATAATGGATTATGAAAATGATCACATGAGTTACCTTGGGTAATTGGGTGGAAGGTTTATCTTGCGGACACCATCAATGCTTTTGTGATAATGAGAATGTTTTCCCTTGGGGATTTCCTCTATTTCCAAGGTCAGTTGTTCTTGGGGACGAATAATGACATTGTGGGTGGGTTTACTCATGGGGTATTCCTATGATTCATAGGTCTAGGTTCTAGGAGCCAGATTGGGAACTTGATTGATTGTGGTATGATTAGTCTACTAGTTTGACCTATAGTGATCCTTAGTGGTGATACTTGTTATTATTTTTTTATTTCTTGGACTAACTTTTTTTGTATTGGTATGAATGTTTATTATTGTTAAATATGATATATAAAATGTTATTTTAAATTGATATACCTGATTTTGTCTTAGAACATTGGAAATCGGGCCTATTTACCATGTTTTCTGTAAAACTGCTTTAATTATTATCATTCCATTATTTATTTGAAATGATCATACAAAAATTTTTATATAGAAAATTGTTATATAAAAACTGGGTAAGATCCTATTGAGCATGTTATCTCACACCCTGTGCACATCTTTAGTGGTGTGTAGTGTTTTTTAGGTCTTCTAATGCAAGGAATAGAAAGGCACCACAATGAGGTGGTGAGGATTCATGACAATTGAGTTTGGTAGATGGTGGGATCTCATCCACACTATCACATGGAGTAGTAGTTGGGTTTTGTCCCTTTTTAGTTGGACTTTTCTCTTAGATATTTTGGATACTTTTACATTTTTTAACACTATTTTTCATACATTTATAGTATATATTCTCTATCATTTCATTATCCCTTCTCAATTTATCTATACATATTCCACATGTTTTTTAGGTTGGAAAAAATTATTCCATTGGGTGTGTTTTTCTATTCATGGGAACGTGTCACAAGCTAGTGGGGATCAAGAACGCCCTTTAGGTTTGTGACATAATAGGTCGGGTTCCGGGATTGTGGGTAACTTAATTCAAGTTATTACAAAGTGGAATCTGAGGAGGTATTTCTTTTAGAGTTCTTGTCTTGTGACATCTATTAATCAAGAGATAATATTTTTGGGACTTGAGAGGTATGTTGAGATAAGTTCCTTGCCGTCTCTTGTTGTGAGGAGAATCAAGTATCCATGGGATATAGGGATATGTGTCTCTATTATGGGATTTTTTTTCTAAATCGCTGTTTCTACTTATGAGTTTTCTGGTTTTAACTGATATTTATTTTGTTGTCTTATTGTTCTTTTGTTTTTGTGCGTAGTAGTGTTCCTCCATGACATCTTCCATGAGTTCCTTAGGAGGGTTCCACAAATGTTCCCCATGGGAATCTGCATATAGACCAGAATCTAATAGAAGTAACAGTAAGGGATGTTCATGTTGTTGATCAGAACATACCATGAGTTTAGAGCGTAGTTGTTAAGGTACATTGAGGATATAAAGGATATGGAGATCAATATTTGGAATTCTTGTGGGAGAAGCCACCATTCTTTAATTGAACAAATGAGGTTCAAGAGGAAGAGGACATTATCGATAGGATCAAAAAAATCTTCAACATCCTAGAGACACATGAGAATATCATGGTGAAGTGTGATACATTCAAGATCGAGGGTTTTGGTAAGTGATAGTGAGATTACATAGTCCATGAAGACAAACACATAGACATGGATTGGAAGGGTTTCAAAACCCTATTCTTCCAACAATTTTTTCTAGAGTCATTGATGTTGGAAAATTCTTAGAGTTTCTATATTTGTAGAAGGGGGAGATCATTTGGCGTCAGTGTACTCTAAAAAGTTTTTGGATCTTGTCTGTTCAACTTCAGACGTGGTAAAGAGTAACTATATGAAGGCTCAGAAGTACCAACAGGGTTTAAAAAATCAATATCATATCACATGTATTTATGATAAATATTTCTACCTATGTGAAGACATTTGAAAAATATATGATATAATAGATGAATCTAGCAGTCAAGGTTGGATTTTCCACCTATTCTATAATATCAAGTGGCATCATCAGTGGAACACATGGGAAGAAGAGGAAGTTGAAGGATCATCACATGAGTGGTGGAGGCGAGTCTCAGCAAATTGGCTTCTCCGCACTATCTGGTATAGATAGTAGCATGCCTATGAAATTATATCTGCGTGGTAAGTTTGGAAACACAAAACGTTCTTATCCTATGCTCATGAAGATGTGAAAAAACTATGGATGTGTTTGTCACTTACAATTCTTTATTCAAGCTATGAATATGCCACATAATGATTAGGGTTTTTTGGCTCCAAAGGATACTATAGGGAATTCAGATTCTTCAAGGACTAAAGGGATCCAATCAAAGGAACCAAGATTGAAGTAATTTCACATAGGAGATGTGTTCCCATCAATGGATCATGAAGGTCCAACAATAGTGAGAGGTACAATCTTTATTACATCTTCTACATCAATTGATTTATATGACACAAGTGCCTCCCACTAATTTATATCTTCATATTTTTTAGATATTGTTAAATTTCTAAAAGAAATTATGCCTTTGTAATAAATTTAGTGACCCCTCTTGGTAAGTGGGAAAAGAAGGGGTTTTAGTGTCCTTCTTGTCCGTTAATAATAGATGATATGGAGTCGGTCTGGGATTTTCTCGTTCTTGATCTGGATTTATTTCACGTCATCATCGATATTAATTGGTTTCCCACCCATCAAGATAAGATTAATTATTATCATCAGTGTATTTCGTTTATTACTTCCAATTGGATCTCTCTTATGTTTTAGGGGGAGTGGGACCTGAGCTATGATCATGTATGACCTTCCTACGCATAGATCATGTGTTTTCTGTCTACTGTTACATTTTTTCCCGATGATTTTTCTTCTTATTTTAATCTTCCCATTGTTTTTTGGGACTTTTCTGATGTTTTCCCAAATCACTTCTCTTGTATTACTCTAGAGATAGGTAGTGTTTTATATTGTCCTAATGTCATGTATTCAAGTGATATTAATACCTTCTTATTATATGGAACCAATGAAGTTGAAAGATATCATGATTCAGTTGGATGACCTAATGGAAAAGGATTCGTTCTCTCTAATGTTTATCCACAAGCATACCCTGTGTTCTTTTTCAAGATGGTTGATAGTTAACTTCATTTGTGTGTGGATTATTAGAATTTTAACTTGGTAACAGTTAACAACATGTATAATTCGCCACTTGTGGATTATTTGTTTTATCAGTAAAAGGGGAAAAATGATTCTTGAAGATTGATCTTTAGTTGGGCTATCATCAGCTCAGAGTTCGAGAGTCTGATATACTGAATAAAAACATCATGAAATGGTATGTCCATTATCAATATATTGTGATGCCTTTAGGTATGAATAATTCTCATGCAGTTTTTATGGATTTGATGAATCATATATTCCAAAAAACATCATGAAACTTTTTTAGTGTTCATGGATTATATTCATAGTTACTTGAAATTTGAGTGTGATCATGAGAACCATTTGAGTTTGGTTCTGAAAATTCTGAAAATTCATAATTTATATGGAATGATTTTAAAATGTAGTTTCTAGATTCATGAAGGGAATTTTTAAAGGCGTGAAATTTTTAAAAATTCTTTATTAGTTGATCCTAAGAAGGTAAAGGCTGTTTTTCATGGAAATAACTATAAAATTTCTTTGAGATATGGAGCTTCCATGTCCTTATTAGATACTATAGATACTTTTTTAAGGATTTATCTAAGCTAGTGTTTCCTTTGACTACACATAATGGAAAAGAAGCGAAGTTAACATGATATGCAACATGTCGGTCTTAATTTAATTAATTAAAACAAATTCTGAGATCAGATCCTATTCTGATCTTACCTAAGCACGATAAGGGGCACATTATGTTTTTTGTTGCACTAGTTGTTGGTTTGGTATGAATGATCATGTAAGATGAACATGTGGTAGAATATGAATCTCACATTCTTCTTCTTCACTTGAAATAATACACCACTCATGATTTAGATATTTCTGTAGCTATGCATGTGGTTAAATGATGGTGGTTCTACCATTTGTGGAAATGTTGATAGTCTTTTCTGATCAAAATAGTTTGAGTAATATCGTTTCATAGAAATACTTGAATATTAAATAGATATTATGGGTATAATACCTTAAGACATTTGAATTTGATATAGCCTACACCCCAAGGTAGGATAATGTCATTGTAGATTCTCTTAGTAGGAAAGTACCATTGCAGGATATTCCAGAATCGAAGTAGGAGTGAAACCTTGTTGGGATTTTCACTCAGTTTCACCTGTATTCTAAGATTAATGTTTTAGGTATAGTTTATACTAGTGTTTAGTTATCATCATCTCTCATGGAGTAGTTTTCCAAAGTAATCAGTATGATGATGAGTTTAGTAAAATTCATGAAAGCCTTTATGGGGAGACCATTTCAGGTTGGTCTCTTTCTTCAAATGGTATGATACACTTTGGGAAGTAAGTGAACATACCTATATCTATATATAGTTTAGTATTTTTTAATTTTCATTTATCTTCACAAAATGTTCATCTATTCTCTACAATGATTTATTATGACATGATATGATGATTTTTATGGCTGTGTATGAATAGTGACATTGTGTATTATGTGTCAAACTATTACAACTTCCAATGGATAATTGAAGGGCACTTGAAAATATTATGTATTCTTCAACCTCTTCTGATGTTGGTCTAGAAATGGGAAGAGGATTCCATGGATTTTGTTGTTGGATTACCATGGGCTCCCTGAGGTAGGAATACTATATGGGTAGTTGTTTTTTGGTTAATGAAGTCTATTCATTTCATTACAATCATGTAAACTACTATGGTTGTAGATATGTGTAAGATGTATTTGCAATAGATTATGAGGTTACAATGGAGTCCATCTACTCTTGTTACAAATTGGGATTCTAGTTTTACTTTGAGGTTCCAGATGAGTCTCCAAGTGGCGATAGGAACTCAGTACATGTTGAGAACCAATTCCCATCCAAAGAAAAATGACCATATGAAGCATGTGATTCAAATCCTAGAGGATATTCTTCATGCATGTGTCTTAGATTTCAGTGGATCATGGGAAATCCATCTGGGACTAGTTGAGTTTGTTTATGAAAATAGTTATCAGTCTATGATTTTAATGTATTCCTTTGAGGCCTTGGATGTCACCCATGAAGATGACCTCTTTTTTTGGGTTGAAGTGGATGAAGTATCTTAGGATGGACTAGGTTTAGTCCCGGAAATTTCAGAAAAGATTTAGAATGTAAATAGACGTCCGGTTATAACCCAATGTTGACATAATTCTTATGAAGATCGTTGATATCATACTCTGTAGTTTTCTGTTGGTGATTGGTTCTTCTTAAAATTTTGTCCTTAGTTGGGTCACTGTTAACCTAGGAAATTGGGAATGTTGCATCCAAGATATGTTAGACCATTTTAGATCACCATGTTTCTCGAGAATGTTTCTAATCAGTTGGCATTTCTGGTTTAGTTGATGTGTATTCATGATGTTTTCCACATATCTCAGCTTAGTAAATATCATTCTAATCCTGTACACATTTTGAATTTGGAAGAAACTGAGTTTGTTCTAGATGCTTCTATTTAGAGAAACTAGTAGATATTTTTAACTCTCAAGTAAAATTATTACATGGGAATTTGATTCTGTTAGACATAATTTTATGGAAATATAGATTATATTATCATGTTACTTGGGAATGTGAGTCGTTGATGAGGGAGCTATGGCCCCATCTTTTTCCATGAGTTTTATCTTCAACATATCTTCCCGGGGATGGAATTTTTTTTGTTGTGGAGTTTTTAAGATCCCATTACCTTCCTCGAGCACGTATTTCCCACTCTCTAAGTTTCATTTTTTGGTTTGGAGTACTAAGATATTTCTTTCTATATATTCATGTAGGTTTTAGGTGAATTTCATGCTGTGTAACTAGTTTACATGAAGTGAAATGAATTTTTGGTGCAATTTGTGTGAAGTTATTAATCCATGAAAAGTTACATGATGTGATGAGGTATTACAATTTATGGGTTATTTTAGGGTCAGATTTTAATCTAAGGAGACTAATTTTTTATATTTTTTATGCACTGTGGATTTGAATATGTGTAAAATTGTTACACATCATGTAATTATCGGATAAGGTAAGTTTTATTATTCATTTTGGGTTTTTGGTGTCCATTCAACTTCCACTCTTCCTTTTCTTCCAACCAAAAGTTCCTTTCAAGAGATTTTTGAAGACACTATTCTTATGGATCAATCCTTTATTTGTTCACTCTTCATTGTGGTTTTGGTGAATCTCATCGAGTGAGTAACATTTGTGATTTTTCATTTGAATTGATTCCAGTAGCCCCATTTGGATGCGTTATCAGATTTGTTGTTTAGATTTGGGTTTTCTTCATTTATTATCCTATATAATTTGTGATATCTAATTCTGTAGGTCATTCATTTCTTATTTGTGGTTCTACAGGTGTTCATTCTTAATGTATGTGTTGTTTCCTATCCTCCGGCGAACCTATTTTTAAATTTAATTGATCGTGGGATATGATTGGATTCTAGTGAATTCGTTGATTTCATTGGGTTTTCATTGTTGGTTGATCCCAGTGTGAGCATGAGTGACCTGATCTTTGAGGTATCTGGTTTTATCTATAGCCTATGTCGAGGAACACTAATGTTACTATTTTGTAAACTGATTTATAAAAGGAATGGGAAGATTGTTTTTTTTGTCTTTAATTTTTTTAAAAGAAATAATAGGTTTTTCTTGATTGTTGATAAATAGAAAGAAAAGGGGGGTTTTCAACGCTCTGAAATAAATTTGTAAAATTGTTTTCCAAAGAATTGGAATAGATTTTGAAAACCAGAACATGGGTTACCTTGAGTACTTTGGTGTAAAATTATCTTGAGGCCATTATCCATGTGTTTTAGGTTATCATGAGGTTTGGTGATGGGTATTTCCTCTATTTTCTATCCCCATTGTTCTAGGGGATTGATATTGAAATTTGGGTGGGTGGGTGGGGGGGGGGGGGTTAATCATGGTGTATTCTTCTACTTTTTAGGCCTATGTTATAGGATCCAGATTAGGCCCTTGACTGATTTTAAAATGAGTAGTCTGCTAGTCTGACCATTAGTGATCCTTGGTGTTGACACTTGTGCTTCTATTTTTTATAGAATGTCTTAGTTTTTTAGCTTTGTTATTCTTGTTAATTCCTGTGAATGATGATATGGAAAATGTTCTTTGAAATGGACATGCCTTCATTAATTTTGAAATATTGAAATAGGAAATATTTACTATTTTTTTTAAAATATCTTTTCTTATTATCATGCCATGATTTATTTGAAATGAGAACACATGATTAGTTATAAAAAGGCTTGTTATGGAACACCTTGGGGAAATCCTATTGATCATATTCTATCACACCCTATGTACCACTTCAGTGGTGCATAGAACTTTTTTTGTCTTCAAATGCAAGGAAAAGAATGGGTTCGTAGTGAGGTGGAGAGGTTTTTAGTAAAGTTAGTTAGATGGTGGGGAGATGGTGGGAGTTCATCTATACCATCAAATAGAGTATATTTTTGGTTTTGATCCTTTGCAGTTAGACTTTTTGATTATATATTTTGGAAATTTTTACAATTATTATATTTTTTATATTTTTATAATAGATATGGATTATATTCTTAATGTTTACACTACCCCTTATTTATTCTTGTATATATATGCCATGTGTTTGTTCATATTGGATGAAATAATTCCCTTATGTTTGTTGTTTGATGACTGGGCACTTGTTGCTAGCCCTTGGGGATTATGAACTCCATTAGGGCATGTGACAAAACGAGTTGTGTTCCATTTTGTATGGTAACATGGGACGGGTTATTACATGGGCCTTCTTGGATTTTCTCACAAATTAAAGGGTGATCCTTCTTGGATATGCACAAAAATTAAAGGTAGATTCTTCTTGGATATGATCACAAATTAAATCAGTGATTATTTTTTAGGAATATGAATGGATTGTGTTATATTTTCTAATAATAAAGAAGATGGTAATGATGAAAAGAAAGATGATGACCCTGAATAAGTTTGGAGGTCTATTAATGATGAACATGAATGCTTTATGTTGGTTTTATTGATAAAGAATATTTAATGTTTTTGTGTTGGATTTATTTCCCACTCAAAGATAATATAGTTTTGAGACAATAAAAATATGTGAAGGAATTATACATGGTACCTACATTGTGATGATCATGGTTGGAGATATGTTTTTGGTATCTTAGAGAAGGTTGTGATGAATTTTTTTATGTTGGAATTATTTTACACAAATATAAAATAGAATTCTGAGATAATTATGATGTGTGAAGTAATTCTAAATGTCACCAACATGTTCAATTTAATGGAAATATATTTATTGAAGGAATCATAAATAATGTTGTGTTGAAGTTTTCCAACATGGGAAAGACCATTCTATAGTTTTTGGACATATGGATAATGGAGAAGAAGGCATGATAAACCATTATATGGTTTTGAACGTGGTATATAAGAAGATTCCCACCATGGTAAAACTAGAAATACCACATAGTGGTGGTACTAATGGTGAAGTTGCACTCCACCTATTCAACACGATGAAGAACCATATTTTTTTTGAAAGGTGTTTCAGGGGATGGGGAATTCATAGAAGATCTAGTGGAGCGATATATTCAATGAAGGTTGAATATGATGTAGAAAGAACTATGGTGAGTGTAAAATGGGTTAGTTTTTTATGCAATTCCATAATGGAATCTTCATGGTCAATATTTATACTACATTGAATACCTAATTCTCAATGTTTTCAACATGGATGATAGAGATAGATCACACCATGGTAATGGGTGTGTTGTTATTTGAGTTTAACTATGACTTATGGGAAGGACCGTTATGGTCATGGTAGTGGCTATAGTGATGTGTTTTTATCAGATAGGGTAGGTGGTAGTTCACAATCAACATGATTTGGAACTATTTATAGTAGGGAATTGATCTATGCATGTTATATCAGAAATATAAAAAAATATCATGGTGTCTAGAAGAAATCTATGTTAGTGGGTGTCTTAATAGGAAACACACTAATTTTGGAGTTTTTGATTTTCCAAATTCTTGAATGGTTATTTAATGATTAAATAATCACAAGCCTCAATTTTAGAACATGATAATAGAAAAGATAAAATTGGTTTGTATTATTTCTTCATGTTGGTTAAATGGGAAATATTTTATGATGAAAAAGAGGAAGTTTACCATAAAGTAGTAATGGAAGATAAATGTTATGGGAATCATGAAGGAAGTTCACGAATGAGTTATATTTGATTTTAATGGTCCATAATGATTCAGAAAAGTGTTTAATTTTTTTGTGCATGACCTCTATATTTAAATTAGCGAGATAAAAAAAAAAGAAAAAGGATGAATAGAGAGCACCGATCTATATTTGAATTTCATTGGTGAAGAAAGAATTTCCCTGTGAGGGTCTAGAAATGAAAAAAAACATGCATTATCCATAATGAGTGAAAAAGAAGAAGAAGTAGAATATATTTTCCTTAAGTCCATACATTGTGTGAATTTACTTAACCAAAAAAGAGAGAAAATGAGGTTGAAGGAGACTTGAGATCATGGTTTCCTACCCTAGAGAAGCGTGTTAAGGTGGAGGATAAGTGGTGGACCTTAAGAGATGAGTTTCCTCATCAATAAAACATGTTACAGATGTTAATCCAGTTTGAATTTAACTAGATCTAAAAGTTCAAGGACCCCAGAACACCCTGAGAGGGGATGGGTGAATCGGGGTGTCAAATGTTTTCTTTTAAATGTATAGATCTTGTTCCCACGTTGGTAGGAACATGTTAAACTTTTCTGAAGAGGATGTGAAGAATATAAACAATGAAATTCAGTTCAATGACACAACAATTTTACTTGGTTCACCACTAAAGGATACATCCAAGTAGTATACGACAAATGTGTGTCAGTCATACCAAAAAACACTAATCATCACAAGTTGTGGATTACAAGAGTTTAGCACAGTCCCTCTATGCCATGTAAACTTCCTTCACAAGGATTTAGGTATAACAAACTGTGTCCCTCAGATCACTTCCACAGACATCCCCTTTTTCACTGAGTTGGAATAATTTTTACTCAGTTTAATGACATTAAGGCTGCATTAATGGTTTACCATCAAATCATGCATCCTCAACTATAAATGGATACTCTATTGAAGTCCCGTTGTCACCCATAGATGTATTTTATTTTTACGTACACTGATAGGTTATGGAAATTAATTTCTCAAACTGATTTGGTCAATTTTTAAAATCCTTTCAGTGTTTCACATTGTGTTGTTGTTTCTGCATACCACTGCTATTTTTGAGTACCATCCAGCTCCTCCACGTACCATCCATCTCCTCTGCAAACTGACCTTCTCGACATACTTCTCCACTTCATGTATAACTCCACTCCTCCGCGTACCGTGCTGCTTCGCGTCCTGCCTTACTCCGCTGCATACTATGAGAGCTACATGTGCAAACCATACTCTCTTCTGCATAATGTTTTACTTACATGGATTATTCTCTCCTCAAATAGTTTCTCCACTGTGTACCACTTCAAACATCACCAAATTTCTTCCCAAAATTTTAATTTCCAATCTCATCAGTTAACAAAGGGGATTAATGTTCCTTAAATAGGCACATAACTCTGCAAATTTTGGCAATTTGATTTAACCAAATTTTCAATGTGGGATAATATTTAATGTAAATTGAACTCCATCTGCATACTATTAGGCTCTACTGCGTACTACTTCTGTTTTGAGAACCGTAACAATCCTTCCAAACATCAATATCCCGCATACCAGATGTCTTCACCGTGTACCGTCACTATGAACTATTTTCGGCAGCATTCCGCGTACCACATTCCTTCACCATGTACTATTGTTGTGAACTGGTTTCGGTTCTGGGCACCATTCCTCATACCACACACCTTCACCATGTACCGCACACATTCACCACATACTGGATGACTTCACCTCATACCACGTTCCTTCAAAGTGTATCGTGTGCCTTCATCTCATACTGTCATCCTTTACGACGTACTATTTCTATAAATCATTACAAACTCATGTTTTTTGAGGCCTAAGAATTTGGAAAACACTAGGAAACTTTTCCACCTTCAATAATTCTTTTAGCCTCAAACGTATAACCTCATTCCATGTAGCCTCTCGAGTCATCCATGTGAAAATTGATTATAAACACAAACTAAACACCATTATTAGCAAAGAACAAAATTGGTTCCATTAACAATACCATTTATTAGTCCTATTAGTGGATTTTGGTACATGATACATCACTGATGTATAGTCCCTATATATAGCCTAGTGAGGGTGTAACAATTGAAATCAATGTTTCCTATTTATTTTATACATGCACCCCAAAAGAGAGGAAAATTTATAAAACATGATATCTGGTAAATTTCAATTCGTTTGAAATATAAATTGAATCAAGATATATAAAATAAATAAAATTATGAACCTTCTCTTTTGAGTTCATGTTCTAGAAAAGGGTAGTGAGGATATTAAGGAAAGGTAATTGTTTGGAATAAATCCACTCTTAGCATATATCTTACTATAACCATTAGTAAAAATAGAAAGTCATGTATGAATATCTTAAATATTATGAATCTCATGGAAAACATGAATGGATGATTCAACAAGAACAACCAAGGATCTGTGTTTCTTGTCTTAATAATTAATTTTATTTTAACCATGTCAAACATTTAAATTTCATTGGAAATTCAACTAGAATAAAATAGAGAAATTAGTTATCATTCAATGATAAGTATTTTTCCTAGATGAATAAATTTTATGGGATTGTTGAGGAAACTTTATATGATGTATTAAACTCAATAAATTGTTCTAAATTCCTTAAATAACAAGGAGTCTTCATGAAATATTAATGGTAGACGAGGATGAAAAAAATTTGAAACATTCAATCTAAAAAATTGGAAAAAGTATACCCTAGGTGTGGAAATCAAGAATATTGATACTAGGAATAAGTATGATATGGAACTAATGGACATAAAGGTGGTGATACAAAAGGTTAACTAATTCTTACTACAAAATCCAATATATGTAAATAAAATAATCTTGGTTGAAGTGTTCTACAAGAGAGAAATAAAATTGATGAAATATGGAATGGCATTAAAATAAATGAAGAAAATTTCACAAGTGGGTCCTCTAACGTGATAGAGAAACAAATTAATCCATGAAAGTATAGGAATAATATATAGAGTGATTAGGATGGGAAGGAAGTTAATTTAGTGATTTTATCCCTCTTTCTAAGACTGAAAATTGGAGAATAAAATGTTGAATGAAAAGGCATGACCTAATTTGGAAAGAACCATTCTTATACTCAAGTAAATTTGAGGTACTCTCCTCCCCATATTGTTAATTATTTCTAAATATTGGTAAATATGTGAAAATTTAAAGGGAATAGATGATCCATGGGGTGTGTGTGATGGAATATAACATATTATTGAGGAAAAATAATATTTTATAAAACTGTAGAAAGTGGTATCCCCAATTTGAACATCAATAATTGGTTTCAAGAATTAAAATTATAAGGGGAGTTATTAAATATTATTCAAAGGATGAATAGACTTATTTAGATTTTGAATATTTCATTGAACAAATAAAAGAAAATAAATTTTAATGAGTATCAATATGTATTTCATAATTAGAATCAATTTAAATAAATGTTATAATCCTCAAAATAGTAATTTTATATTATTACACTAAATGTTTTGCGTAAAAGTTTAATGGGGATCACAATATGTAATAATAAGTAAAAAATCCAAATTTCCTATGGGTTTTTTCAATTGTATCCATGTGTTACATAGATGAACATTTTTTTATACCAAAACTATTGTTTCCAACACCGAGATCAATATCAGTAGGCTTAGATGATTTATTTTCACCCTAAGTTTCATGTGTAAAATTTACTTAATTAAACTATTATTAAAGAATAAATATCTTGTAAAGTGTGATTTTTGAGGAAGGAATTATAACTAAAAATTATTTCTATTTAGTTTTATAATATTTGGATAATCAATCACTGGTTAATTCAAAGAATGAATACAAATGGGGAGTTGAATCCCGTAATGAATACATCTTGAAAGTTGATGATTAACAGAGTTGTTCTTGGTTGGAGTTTTTTCCCACACATCATGGGGTTAAATGTATAAATATTAAAATATATGACCTTATTTAAAGGGGGAGATTTATCCGCAAAGAAAAATACCCACATTTTATATAAGAGTATGTTTGATCGTTATTTCATTTCCAATAAGAGGGAGTAAGAAATATTTTAATTATAAGTGTTATATATTTTCAAAAAAATCCAAAGGGAGAGAATTTTAGGAATCATAATAGATTATTTTTGTTTTTGTTAATAATAATGATGAAAACCTTGATGAAAAGAAAGAATATTATTATGAGGATTCATTGAGGATTGTTTAAAATGATATTAAATTATTGATGTTAGTTTTTTCTGACAATAAATATTAAAGGTTATTCTGTTATATTGTTAACAGAATCCAAAATGATTTATTTTTAGGAATCCTTTAAAAAATATGTTATATTTATTGAAAATAATGAACATGAAATTGATGATAATAAATAAAATGATCAATGTTATTCTTCAAGGATTAATAATATTGAAAATTATTGATAGATGTTGGATTTTTTGAAAAATTACCTTGAAGGAAGTTATGTTGGATTCATTTTATCCTTAAATATAATATATTCTGGAGAAAATATAGAAGTGAAAAAGAATTATACAAGGCACATGGATAGTGAAGAGAAGGGTCAAATACATGTTTAAGGCCTATTAGATAAGGTTATATTGATGTTTATTGTGCTGGATTCTCTGTACACACAATGAGAATAGAGTCTAGATACAATCTGACAGTGTTAAATAATTCTACAAGGTTCTTACATGATCTACAGAATGGATAGAGATAGTTTAAGGGCATCTATAAAAGGGTTTATTTGATTTTCCCAATATTGGAAAGATCACACCATAGTCTATGGGAGTGGTGACAATAAATAATATTTTAGGTGAAACCATGACACGATGATGGCTATGGTAGAGAAGGAGATTATCAACACAATAAAATTAGAAAGGAAGAAAATGTGGTGGTACTCATGGGGCTGTTCTAGTGAAATTTTGTAATATGGTGAAGCCCCAAATATATCAACAATGTGTTTTAGTGTTCATAGTGTTCGTTGAATACCCAGTGTAGAAACATGATTGTTGGATGTTAAATACATAATAAAAAAATCCATAGTGATTTAAACATGGGTATAATTTTTATTCCACACCATAGAGGAGTCATCATGATCAATATATTTACTACGTTGAAAAACTGATGGTCGAATTGGTAAACATGTCCATGGGAGAAAGACCATATCACTATTATGGTAATTTTTTCCTAAGGGTAATGTAGTGATACATGAGAAGGACGATAATGTTCATGGTGGTGACCATGTTGATGCATTTTTCTTGGATTATTTAAGTGGCATCTCACATTCTAAATGATAAGGAAACATGAACCACAAGCTATGATGATTTGGGTGTTGAAGGGAGTGTTATCCTAGAAATACAAAGACTATGCTACTGTGTTTGGAATCAAGAAATGTTGGTGGCTATGTTGACAAGAAACAAACCAAATGATGTGGAATTTATTCTGACGGTGCTTGAACATATATCAAACAATTCAATATTCATAGGCCTCAATTTGAGGTCATGATTATAGTAAATATTATAGTGGTTTGTTATGGGTTGTCAATTTAATATAAAGTGGATTACTCAGTGATGTAAAAGTGGATGTTTAATAGTGATGATATAAAAGATGATTTAATTAGTAGATATTTTAAAGGATTTATGGGTGATTCAAATAGACCATATTGATACTGACAGGTTTCCATTTATTTGGTGAAAACATTCAATATTTTACGATGGGATATCATCTAGAAGAAATGGTTTAAACAAAGAACACATAAATATATCATAATTTCCAAGGCAAATAAATAATTTATATATGATGGGTTGGATGATAAAAAGGAACTTGTTCTATCCATGAATACATTAACTGAAAGAAGAAGAGGAATATAATTACCCTGTCTTAACATATAATGAAATTACATCATTTTTTGGAAAACATAATAAACTATAGAAACAAACTCCCAAAGACTTTATTAGTTTTTTAAATTTATAAACATCAAACAAAAATATACAAAATTAGTGAAAGATATACAATGTTTCCCAAAAATATCTCCCACCTTAGTAATCTGACTTCAAAATAGTTCTTCATAACTTGGGGAGAAGAAAAATAAGAAAGAAGTGATTCGAATTCTCAGTATGGATAAATAAAATAAATATGTAACCATAACATGAATACAAGCCTAAAAAACATGATCTTCTTATTAGAAGATCATACCCTCCATATCAAAGACCATAAACAGGAATCATCGCATTACGATTAGTATTTCGAAAGACAATATTCACAAGATAAATGGGAACATAAGACATGAAAGCATAACATAAGAATAAGACATGGAATTGTGGCATACACATAAACATGTAACATCATGAAATGTATAAGTAGAGATAGGTTCCCTCATTATGTTAAGGACATGAAATCAGGCCCTCAGATAGGATTATGGACATAAAAACAGGTCCACACATAATGTTTCGAGCATGAAATTATGTTCACTCATAAAATTGTGAACATATAATGTGGTTCACAAATAAACTTATATACATGATACAATTTCCATTCAAAATATGTTAAATATGCAACCAGGTTTACTCATAACATTATGAACATATAATAAGGTTCAATCATAAAATTGTGAACATGTAATCAGGTTCATGCACAAAATTATGTATATGAAACGAGGTATATTCATTACACTGTGAGAATGTAATTATGATCACACATAAAATTTACACCCATGAATCATCCAAAATTACCCAGTAAATTAGAGGGAGACATAGGTCCCATCCATCATATAATGAAATCACACATACATGTGCCATAGGATAAAAAAACATTAATAATATCATGACCCATGTTAATAGATGGGTTTTATAAACATAAAATTATAAACCATTAAATGAAATGGTTATCATTAAAATATCATCACATCCAAATATATGGAAAATTGATATGTTTCATAATCATTTCATTAAAGCATAACCCATAAGAAAAAGTGGGTTTCAAAATCCTATAACCCATATAATAGAAACACTTTCATAAAAATCCTCCCATCAAAACACGAACCCTTATTGAAATAATATGAATGGTATTCTTGGATCTTATACCGAGTAAGTCATAATCTATAACATATTTTGTAATCATAGATGGAAAATAACATGGAATGATATTTTAAAAAAATTTATTGAGGAAGGTTCCTTTCTTCTTTGAAAATTTATGTTTAAATCACTAAACCTTTTGAAAACCATTTTCATTGAAAATAACCTTCAAGGCATATATAGAAATAATTAAAACATTTTGAAAACCATTTTCAACCAAAAATTATAAATAAATCTTGAAAAAATTTTAAATTGTTTTTTATTTGAATCTAATCTTAAAACTTATAAAATGAGATTTGAAATCATTTAAATAATTTTATTTGAAAAAATTTGTTTAAAATCATATAAACTAACCTTTTAAATTCATTTAATACACTTTGAAAATAGAAAAAACTTTTTGAAAACTATTTTTGAAAAGATGTTTTCAAAGAACACATATTTTCGACCAAAGAAAGAGGTAAAGTCATAATTTATTAAAAAAATTTATTCATAACATTATGTATCAAATAGTAAAATATTGGTATAAATATATAAATATATCATGAATAAATATATTATAAGAAAATTCATGAGAATTTATGAGAGGTGTATAATAATATTTCATCAATTGAAGCAAAATCTTAAATAATATTGAGAAATGATTAGATTATTTCAATAAACTCTTACCACTTGGAAACATTGAATTATACTCCCAATAAAATAAAATAAAATTACATAAAACTTAAAATATCATATAAATAAGTATTTTTAGTTTATAAAATGTAAAATGATAGTATATACACCTCATAAAAGGATAGAGGTTCCAAACATGGCATGTTTATCAAAGAAAGAAAATTGACACAAAATAACTTTACCAATTTGGTAAATTTTGAAACATAAACCCCATTAAAGAAATATAATCAAGTGGATATGTAAATACCCATAAATACATGGGTATTAAACACACCACATATAATAAATAGTTGGTGAACATAACTTTTGTATCATAGAAAATAAAAGTGAGACACGAAAACCCTCACTACTTGAGAAACCTTTGAATTGTGACCCCCGTGAGAAAATAAAATCATTTAAAGATTATAATATAATTAAATAAAAGAAATTAAAGATATAGAATTTCATAAGTCAGGGTATAAACTTCACAAATGAAGCGAGTGATGAATAAGGAAGATATCTCAGGGAATTAAAAAGTGAGATGAAATCCCCTAACCATAAGGCTTGAGTTTATTTATACACTTTAAAACATCATTTATAATAATTATAAATTTATTATAAATCTACTAAAGATACACATTGTTACATATAACACCATATATGATTTAGTTATGACTATATTATCCTTTTATTAACAACTCCATGTTAATGTTACATTTCAGGTAATATCCGCTTTATTTTTTGTATATTTTTTGAATTATTATTTTTAACCATCTTATATATATCGTGATTTAACAATTTAAAGAATATAAAAAATGTATAAATATAATATATATTCAGTATATATATTTACATTTATAATAATCTATATATCATAAAATATGAAATGGAATACATCATCTATGGAGAGTATAGACCGTTTTTACGCATGAACATTATTTTCATTTTATTTTCATATTAAAAGAATGAAAGGAATATATATATATATATATATTATAAATAAATTAGTATTATTATTTTATATATTTCATATACGTTCACAAAAATAAACCTTAATACATTTCATGTAAGGTGTGAAAGAATCAAATCGCTTTGAGGAGGTGGTAGTCTACACTTCCTCTAATGAAATTATTGTAATTACACAAAATTGAAATTATGAAGCTAAGTGTAATATAAAAATAAAACAAGTATAAATACATAATATATATAATATAAAATTAGTTTTTCCATCAAAATTCCCAATAATGACCAGTGATAATGGAAAAATGAACAACATTATTTTGGGAGACGGTAGTTCTGCATACACAAAAATAATAAGTTCATTACCCATTAGACGGATGTGTGTGTTATTGTAGATTTAAACCTTATCTTAAAAACATATTAGTATATTTATGATACTTAGGACATTTTCAATGCATTAAGAAAAATAATTTAGGTAGTGTTGAATAAAACTAAAGGAAAGGAGCTTCATGAAGCATGTTTCTTTTTTTTGGGTAACTCCTATTTATTTTCACTAGAGGGATTCCTTGGATTGATTTATACCAAAATGGAGGCTATAAGGAGTAAATGATAGATGTTGGGAAGTTAATTTATTATATCTTGGGTTAACCTAATTGGCTTGAGAAGTGTGAAGAATGGGGAGAGGTGGTGGCCTTTTATTAAAGGGGGAGGGGACACACATGGCATTTTTGAAAACATATTAGGTGTACCCACATTTTTACCTAAAATGACCATAAAAACTAACTAAACTAAATAATGGAAGGTTTATGCACTAAATATGTCTATAAAATGTGTTTTATGAAAGTGGATAGGTTATTTTAGCTTTTAATTTTAACGTTTAGTCCCCTTTTTAATATTAAATTTACATTAAATTTATTTGAAAAAAAAAATATTTCACAAAATCGTGGGGTGTTACGTTCTACCCCCCATAAAATAATATTTTCTATCGAAAATTTTCTTGGTTAAAAGTGGTTTGATACTTGAAATATCCTTTAATAAAAACCCAAAATGTAAAAATGATTACTAAAACATCCTTTAAAAAGAAATTTTGGAACTGTAATTGTAACATAATGCAACAAAAAACTAGGTTTCCGTGTAAGAGAACATATATTGGGAGTGAAGATTTTACATAGTGAAAAGGAGTAAATATTTATGGGGAGTGACTAAGGTCATCCATAAAAAAAAAGTGAATTATTAATGAAATGTTTAGGGCCTCAAATTCATAAATCTATAATGATTTTAAATTCCACCAGTTCATCAAAAATTAGGGAATTAGTAAAAAAAGTTATTTTTAGATCATTTTACTAATGTAGATAAATTTTCATGAAAATTTATATATTCATGATTTTAGGAAAACATCCTTCATTATTTCTCCTTGATAAATTTCCACTTAATCTCTCTACTCTGGGTAATGAAGGTGAATCTGGTATTCCTAAGGAACTAATAGATCATGAGATCCATTAATAAAATGGTTTGTCATTCCATCTATCGTTATCACAAAAATGTTATCAGAACTTATCCAATATGAATAAATCATTATATGGTGTGATATTAATTTAATATCACAAACATCATATTATGTTTAATGTAAGACCTTCCTTAAATGATTAACCATGTAACTATTTCAGAATAAAAAAATCCCAAACATTAGAAATAATGTACTGAAATCATCTTAACATTGATCATCCATATATCACAAAGTAAATCTTGGTTGTTACATTCCAAAAATGTGTATACACTCATCATATATTATTCTAAAACATTGAAGTAACCTAAATTAACAAAAAGCATATTAAAAAACGTTCACACTTACTTATTCCAAAGATTTCTGTTTATATTTTTTTAATCCATGAAGTTGTAAACATACTACATTATAACATAGACAACCCTTTCAATAAATCCCCATTTGGTTATATGTTCATTGATACTTAAAATTTTCTTCATCCAAATAAATCATCACATTATCCAAGCTAAACAAAATTTTATCTACATCTTGAACATATTAAGGGTTACCTTACCTTAATCAAATTATAACTTCTATAAGTCTTCATAACAATTCAGCATATCCTTTTCAGTCTTTAATAGATAACTTATACTAAAAATACTTATATATTTCAGGACTCGTATAACATAATCTTTAAATTCCAAAACATAAATAGTTCAATATTCTAACATTATTCATAAAAAATTAATTAGACTTCATCATCTCATTTCTTAATAACTCTTTCCTAGAATATAAAATATAAATCATTTCTTAAGGTTCCTCAAACTGAATCTAATCATGCTTCTTAGGTTTAATATAACATATACTGGAAAAACATAACATACCTTTGACATGTCATTTGTGGTCCCTTTATATTTAGCAGTGTAACCAATACCTGTAAAAACTTCTTGTTTCTCTTTATGATATTTCCACCTAGAAAATTGATTTATATAATTACCATACATTACAAATCTGAAACATTCAATGTTACCCATGTTCGTTCATGCTCTCTCCATTTACTAAAACATGAAATAACATGGTGAGAAACACATATAATATAAGAAAACCACATAATCATGAAAAATTACTTATAGGATGTCTAAATCATGACATATACAGTTCAATAGATTCACCTTAGGTTTATCATAGGTTATTCATAGAAAAATTATTTTTAAATCCTTCATTATGGTTTGAGAAGAGTTTTTGAATTCAGAATGCATATCCCCCAGAACTGTCAAATAAGGTGTGTAGTAAGTCCCATTTTCATGTACTAGTTTATACTTGAGTTCAGCCTGGCGCACCTTTTCAGAGTTGTTAATTCTAGGTACATCCATGCTAGAACCACACCCACTTGTAGTATCCGGACATGGATGCATTTCTAGGAAACTGATCACCCTATCCATTAATAAAATTCTAGGACATTTTCCTATACTTTTCTTCATTCTTAAACTCAGCCTCCGCGATATCACTTGACATATAATTATAAATTCACCAAGAAAAATCACTAAAATTCTATCATCATAGTTTCCAAATATTGAATAAACCTTATCTAGGATACCAACTACTATGACCTAGTCATAATGTATATATACATTACATCGTTTTTACGGAATACTTAATACAATATATATATAGCCACCAAATTACTGTATTAGTTTTGTCCCTTTTGAAACTAGGAATCAATATCCATTAACTCGATGAAATATTTTCAATATTCCCCACAAATATCTCCACCCTTAGTAATTATACTTAAAAAAATTATTCAAAACTTCAGGAAATGAAACCTAAGAAAGGGGTGTGATCTAATTCTTAGTAAGGGTAAATAAAATAATTATTTTAGAATAACCTGAATAAATGGGTATGATAACATGATCATATAATTATAAAATCATACCCATCATATCAAATATCATAAACATGAATCATGGCATAAGGATTGGAATTTCATAAGAAATGAATAATAAGATAATTAGTTACATAATACTTGAAATCATAACATATTCATAAGATATGGAATTGTGGAATACACATCAACGTACAACATCATGAACATGTATTATTAGAAACATGATCACTCATTATGTTAAGTATATGAAATTAGGACCTCACATTAACTTATGGACATGAAGCTAGTTCCATGAAAAATGTCATGAACATGAAATAAGGTTCATTTATAACATTGTTAACATTTAATTAGGTGCATTCATAAACTTTTGGACATTCAACCAGGTCCATGTATAACATTGTGAACATTTAATTAGGTTCATTCATAATATTATGAACATATAATAAGGACCACTCATAACATTGTGATCATGTATTCATGTTCATGCATAGACTTATGGACATATAACCAGGTTCATGCGTAATATTGTGAACATGTAATCTGGTTCGCACATATAATTTATACTATTGAGTATTCCATAATTACTCAATGCATTGGAGGGAAATATAGGTCCCACCCATCACATAATGAAATAATAAATTCATATTTTGCAAGATAAGAAAACATTGACCATATCAAGACCCATAATAAGAGATGGGTTTTAAAAAAACAAAATCATAAATGATTAAACTAAATGGGCATAATTAAAATTTCTTCTCATCAAAACCTATGGAAATGAGATAGGTTTCATAATCAATTCATCAAATCTTAACCTATGAAATTACATAGGTTTCAAAAGCATATAACCCATGAAAGATAAATGAGTGTCAGTAACATCATTCCATCAAAACATAGACCATTAAAGAAATAAGATGAATGATATTCTTAGATCTTATCCCCATTAAGTTATAAACTATAACAAATTTTTTCATCTTAGATGGAAAATAACATGTAAAGATATTTTGAAAACATTTTTTGAGTAAAATAACATTTTGTTATTTGAAAAATGAATTTTAAAGAATTAAATCTTTTTAAAACCATTTTCTTTAAAAACAACCTTACAAACATTTAAAGTAATCCTAAAAAAATTTGAAATCTATTTTATATGAGATCTTATAAAATATTGATTAAAGAATTTTAAAAACATTATTCATTGAATATAATTTTACAACTTATAAAATAATATTTGAAATAATAAAAAAATTATTTGAAAAAACTTTAGAAATAATATAAGATAACATTTTAAAATAATTTAAAATAAATATTAAACATAAAACAGTTTTGAAAACATTTTTTGAAAACATGGTTTTGAATGAACACAGATTTCCGACTAAAGAGAGGGGTAAAATTATAATTTCCTAAAAAATTATTAATCATAATATATACCAAAGAGTAGAAAATTCATACCAATACAAGAATATATTCTGAATAAGTATAGTTTATGAAAATTCATGAGAGTTCTTGAGAGATGGGTGATAGTATTTCGTCAATGGAAGTATAATCATAGTCATTCTCGATAATCGGTGAGATCGTTTTAATAAACTCATACCACTTGGTAATATTGAATTATACTACCCATTATAATGAAATGAAATTAAATTATGCTTGAAATATCATTAAAATAGTTATGTTCATGGTATAACATTTCAAATGGTATTATTCACACCTCATAAAAGGATATAAGTGCATAACATGGCATGTGTCTCAAAGAAGAAAAATTGAGACAAAATTACGTTACCAATTTGGTAACTTTTAAAAAATAAAACAAATTAAATAAATATCATAAAATATATATAATTTCAATAAATTTAATTATAGGAATCATAGACTACATACATGATCATTAAACACACAACATGTGAGAAATAGGTTGTAAACATAGCCTGTGTCTCATAGAAAATTAAAGTGAGATGAGAAAACCCTTAGAACTTTAGTAACAATAGAATCATGATCCCCATGAGAGAATAAAATAATATAAATATTATTATATCATTAAATAAATAATATTAATGATATACCATGTCATAAGGGATTATATACACCATAAAAAAGAAGCAAGCGGTGAATATGACATGTATCTCACAAAATTAAAATGTGAGATGAAATACCCTTACCTTAAGTTTTGAATTTATTTCTACATGTTAAAAACTATTGTATAATAAATATACGTTTATTATACATCCAATAAAGAACCATAATATAATATATAATACCATATATTATTTTTTATGAATTTATATTAGCTGTTTATTAACAACTTCATGTTAATGTCACGTTTCAGGTAACATATGTTTAATTTTTCATATAGGTTTTGACTTTTTATTCATATTTTATTACATAGAACATGATTTAATTATTTATATATTTTGAAACAAGTTATAAATATCATATATATTAAGTATATAATTTTATATAATAATTTATGTATTATAGAAGTATGAAATAGACTACACCAATTATGGAGATGGTAGGCCGTAAATACGCATGAACGCTGTTTCCATATTATTTTCATATTAAAATAATGAAATAAAATGAAATATATATATTGTAATTATTTTATAATTATTATTTTATATATATCATATAATTTTACTAAAATCATCCTTTATACATTTCATGAATGGCGTGAACGAATTAGATAGTTTTGAGGAGGCGATAGTCCACACTTTCTCAAACAAAATTATCATAATTCCAAAATTGAAAGAATGAGTTATGCGTTATATAATAAATAAAAAATAATAAATACATCATATATATCACAGAAAAATAGTATTTATAATATAATTTACAATGATGGGAGGTGGTAAGGAAAAATGAACAACATCAGTTTTCTATGTGATAATTTGTCATACACAAGAACTGTAACTTCATTTCCCATTAGATTTAAGTGAGTCTAAGTGTAGGTTGAAACCTTATCATAAACAAATATCAGTATATATCGTATACTTAGGATATTTTTTATTCATGAAATATGAATATTTTTGGTAGTGGAGAAAGAAAATAATGGAAATGATCTTGAGGAAGGATGTTATCTCTTCTTTGGGTAAATTCATTTGGTCTGAACCAAAGTGATTCCATGGATTTATTTCAACCAAAAGGGAGGATTCAAGGATAAATCTAGGAATTTTGGGAAGTGAGTTGATCGGATATTGGCCTATCCTAGATGGTTTGAGAGGTGTGACGATGAGGGAGGGGTGGTGGTCCATTATAGGGGGGGACATACTTCCCATTATTGTTAACAAATTAGGTGCACCCATGTTGTTATATAAAAAATTCATAAAAAACTAAAATAAATAATGTAAGTTGTGTGGCCGAAATATGTAGATAAAATTTGTGTTGGAAAAGATGATTGATCATTTGGGACCTTAATTTTAAGGATTAGTACCTTATTAAGTATAAGTTTACCTCAATCACTATAATTAATGTCAATCATATTCACTAATATTTTATGGTGAAAAATTATGTTGATCTTATTAAAATTTAAATATTATAATTATTAAAATCTTTTATCTTTGTTTTTATAAATTCATGTCATAGAATCGAAAAAATTACATGTAATTATAATCTTGTATATAGAGTAAGAAAATGGGTTTTTAAAATGAGAAAGTTCAAAATTTTATTAAGCTTTTATAACAAAAAATAAATTTTAAAAATTACTGCAAGAAAATAAATTGTATTTTCGTATTTATAACTAATCGAGTTGGACTTTAAAACCAATATAAAATATAAATATACTAAATAAATAAATTAGATAGAAAAGCTATTTTAATTAAAATTATGAATTTTACACTATTCTTCCTAAAATAACGTTTCTTAGGAAAATCCCAAAAATCACTATAAGATACTATTTTAATTATGTGTTCAAAAATTAATTTTATTTAATAAATATAAACTATTAAAATTTTCTAAAATAAATTTTATCATTATTCATAGAAGGGCATAAAATATGAGTTCTTTTAAGAAACTAATATTTTCAAACATATGAAGACTTTAGTAAAACAAATGTATGTATTATTATCAATATTATCTATTATAAAATAGTTTAAAAATTAGTTATTAATACTCATATTACTATGTTTAACAACTGTGTTATAACTATCCCGATTTAAATAAATATGATAATAAATCAATGTTTTGTATAAACTCAGTTTTGGGTGTAATGTAAGACAAGTCAGTCTGGCATTTAGCACAAGCTAATCTAAGTCTTGCACGTAGTTTATGAAAGCTGAAATTAGTTATTTAATGTAAAAATATATATTAAATTTTGTATAAAATTAAAACAAAAAATAAATTAATTTTAAAATTTATATTTCACAAAATATCAGGGTGTTATAAGGAAGGAGTTTTATGTGTAGTAGAAAAATGAGGAGAAGTTTCAAGATCTTATTTAGAAGGAGGAATTGTAGATTTATTCTATAATGAAGAATATCTATGATGAGTTGATATTCAAGGATTATAAAGTAGTAGAAAATGGTCTTCAACTGGGATTTTATTCATAAAAAAGGATGTATTTAGAATCAACGTTTTCAAATAAGGGGCCACTATGTTTATAAACTATAAATATTTTCTATGAAAGAGTTTTTAAAATAAAAGGTGGAAGGAGAAGAGATCTCCTGGTGTCTTACCCTAGAGTAGTGAGTGAAGGATGAGGAGAAGTATTTCACCTAAGGAGATGAGTAATATCATCCCAAACCCTTATAAGGGTAGTGATCATTGAAAGGAGTGATCTAGATTGAATCATGTCATTAATTAACAGTGTTAGTGGATTTTTGTTGTATGAAAAATTACTGATTCATGCACATTGTACATATCCTAGTGAATGTGAACTTGGTATAATCACTATGTCCTATTTATTTTATTCATGCACAACAAAAGAGGGTAAAAATAATAAGACATGACATATTGTAAAAGGAATAGTCATGTGAAAAGTAAATTGAATCAAGATCACTATAAAAGAAAGTAGTTTTGAACCTTATGTAAAGTGAAAGGATGTGGAAATAGGAATTTTTGATATTAAGAAAACGTAATTATGTGGAATAAATATTCATACCCAAATTAACCCCCTATCTAAGGGTATATCTCACCCTAATAGACTTTATGACACAATAGACTTCTTGGATACACTCAAAAATTAATGGGCGATCCATCCTGGATGTCCTCACAAATTAAATTGTGAACCTTAATAGGTTTTAATGAAAACTTAATGAGTGGCAATTCATGTATATGATTACAATGTAATGATACAATGTGCTTATTTTTATTCCAAAGTTCATTGTTATAATATGTTTTAAGGGCATGTTATATTTCAATTCCATATGACAATGATTATTTTCAATGATTCATGTTTATTATCTCAAGATTATACAATATTTTTATATGGTATATTTTTATTAATTTGATATTAAATTTCATTCTATAATGACTTGTGTACTGATTTTATTGTTTCATGTTCTTTTTAATAACATATATTTTCCCAACTCATTTTTTATCAAAAACTTATGATATAATCCTTGATGAAATTTATATTAGTTTACCCTTACATGACATTTGAGATCACTATGTTCTCACGTTTCACTTAACCATGTTATGAAGATAAATATAACTCATGAGAACTATATAATGGAGTCTAGTGTGTGTCCATTGTATAGAAATGTTTACAACTATTATAAAACGAGTTACTTATGGAGGTAGTTCTCAAAGACATTAAACCTTTGGTTCATGTGATCATGTGTTTATTATTAAATATAGTGGTTAACTTATGTAAATGATGTAAAATTGAGATATTTATATCTCGGTAAAACTCACTTATTATTGAAATCTATGTGTAAATTATATTTTATAGCATGTTATATAAAAGTGAGGGTCGTGGGAACCTCAGTTGGTATCCTAGAATGGTATAGTTTCTTGACGATTAGCTTAGTTATTTAGGACTATTAAGATTAGGGATCTTTAGAGAAAACCATAGGGACTAGTCTAACTATAGGATAACATCCCTAAATTTTGGTAATGTTTTGATTATATTTTTTTCATAGAAATTACATACCTATCTAGATACAGACAAGTTGATGTGGATGTAACATAAATTCACTTAGGGGAAATCACTCCAAAAATGTCTGGTTGAGTATCAACTCAATCTTCACTCAGTGTATAATAAGCAGTCCAATGTAAATAACCTAACTCTAACAGACCATAGTCGGTGGATACATTATTAAATTATCACTATATTTAAGAAAACACTTACAAAAGGACAAAATAGTTTATTAGTCTTGGAAAACTAAATACATACTTAAAATTCTCATTACATTTGAACACATAAAATACAACATTCGAATTCTCTTTGAGTATACCATTATTACAATTATAATAACACTACATATTAATCATAAAACACTTTCTGACATCATGGGGATAGGAAAACATTAGAATGGGTGAGTTCTAATGCTCTGTAAGGGCATGCATACAATATATTCTATTATTAATATATACAATACAATCAATATGGGAATTTAAATAACTAAAACACATTAATATTAACTAATAAGCTTAAAATGAAGAATAATATGGAAGGAATAAATAATGATCAAATAATTACATAAAAATAATAATTTTTTCTTGAAAATTATCAACAAATATTCTATCTAAAAAATAAGCACATGGAAATAAATAATTAATCTCATAATCAGTGAATCCATAATTAAGACATCATAACCATACTGTCAGAGTCATATACGAAGACATCATATATAAAAGGGCAATGTATTGGGTAAAAATCCTTAGCTAGTTTGTCTCATGAGACCAAAAAATGTATGAAGGGTCTATAGAGGGTCCCTCCCATCACATAAAAAGTATGATGAATTCCTCATATGAATGGAGATAACCAAAATAAACAAAATCAATTATATTGAAAAAATAGCATGCGTAATTTTAATAATTTCCCCCAATCAATAAACAAAATCATAAACTATCAAGAGTATTATGGAGAATGGTATCAAAATAGTACATCCTTGTCAAATTAGTCATACAAATCTAGATAAATAATTATTATGATATCATTATAACATAATATCAATGTATTATAATTTAAAATGATTGGATTTTCCATTAAATAATATAAATAGAATGAAAATTCAATTAAAACATTCTTGAGGAAAAATCATTTTCACTTTGAAAATAAGTTTAGAAAACTATAAATTTTAGAATATTTGAAATAATTGTTTTTTATAAAAAAATCCTTATAAACTAGTAAAGTAATCTTTAATAAAATTTCGATCAGGATGGCATGAAATTAATTTCATGCTGAGTACGTTCAAAAATATTTCTTTTACATTTTTAAAAGAAAGAAAAAAAATATCCTTCATAAAATAATAGAAAGACTTATTTTACACCATTTATTATAAATAAAAAAATGGGTAAAAAATTTTCATAATACAAATTTTTTTGAGTTTTTTTAAAAAAATTTGTTATATTTTTAGAAATAATTGATATGGAATAAAATATTTTTTGTATGAAGACAAAAATAAAGTCTAATTTTCTTAAAAACATTTTATAAATCCTCTTATGTTCTAGAGAGGGAAAAATTGTACTATAAAATGCATTGTACATTAATGAAAATTTAAAAAGAAAATATATTAGGATTAAGATAATGATAAAAAATAATTGTTCCAATGGATACATAAATATAAAAATTCAGGAATAATAAAGGAACTGTGAAATATACCCTTGTCGCTTTGGTAAATTCTGAATTATAATCCCCATTAAAGGAATAACTTCTAATGAATATTTCAATAAAATTAAGATAAATTGATTCCCAATATAACATATCAAAGGGTTGTTATATACACCATTCAAAGGATATAAGTGGTGAATATGGCATATATCTCACAGGAGTAAAAGTGACGTGATAAACACCTAACTCATGTCTAATTTCCTTCATTAATGTACACACCTACTGTCTAATAAATATATATAAATTCTAAATATATTAAAAACCCTTAATCATATATTTAGTAATATATATGATTTACTTATAGTCTTTTATGACTGTTTTATTAACCTCGATTTAAAATTTTATTTCTAAATTAACTTTTGAGGGAATGTAAGAAACCCAAAATGATTACATGTAATACCATGTTCAAACCTCATATGAAATAGAGAACTATTCTAGAAAATCATTAATTTTTTTAATTAATAACCATATGTAATATCAATTAGGTTGATGTTATATTTGTGCTTGGATCATCTATGATGAGTTCCTCAATGTGGTTGGCCAATCTATCATAGGACAGAATGTGTTATTGCAGATTTATTTTCAACTTGTTGATCCCACAAGACAAAATATAGTATATGTTATTGATATAATTGAATTTATCATCATTAATATCAATAAGAATTTATCTCTCATACATTATATCAACTTCAACCTTTGATACATTATTGTAAAAACATTCTTCCACTATCTCTTCCTCCAAATATAGAAGAAGCTTTAGGCCAGCATCATTATCCCTTTCCTTCTTCTGGGCACCATCATATGCCACCAGATCAACCAATATTTTAGAATCTTCAATATTTTCACCTTTAGTATCCAAAAAATTTTCACTGGAATCCTCTACCTCATCTACAGGTGGTGGTTTTGGAAGATCATTATCTTTAAAACAAGTTCGATCATACTCACTAAATTTAATACACTGGTTTACAGATTAAGTATTCAATCATCTTGGAAGGTAATAATAATTATTACAATACTATTAATTTCTCCGAATATTGACCAGATATTATACAACATCAATAATATTTATAATCCCTTTTTATAGTCCATTTTGGGAGAATAAATTGAGTTCCTTGTCCACCACATACTTTAATAGTTACTGGGGGTCATAGCTAACAATGCGTCATTTTATGAAGATTGCTCCATAGGGGATGAAACCATCTTCATGGACATCCCATGTATCACTATTTTTTACCCACTTTCTACATTGTCTCATCCAATCCATTTTCCTAACTATGAAACTTGTTCTGTAGGAGGACCAGTCAGATATCTACTGGTGTTGGAAGAAAATTCCTTGTCTTAGACCCAGAATAGCCATGTCTATATATCATTGAGTAATCAATCACGAGGAACATATCCAATATTCTATTAACATGAAGTTTTCAATGGATTTACCATCACCACTTCAGTATATGAAATAATGTTTCCACCTCCATCAATAGTATAAGAACCCCTCTGGACTCTTTATAGTAGAGAATCCACAACATGATAAGACCACACCTTGTCACTACCCACAAGCTCACCATCATGAACATGATTAGTGTATCAGATCCTTTTTCAACTAAAACGCACCTACATACCAATTATAGTTGAAAAATATGATAGTTATAAAAGAATAAATCCATCCAATAAAAAAAATATTTCATCTTTTAAATAGTATTCACGTTCGATATCAATCCTTATAAAGTCAATCAGTGTTTTGGAGACATCTATTTCCACAAAGATGCTAGAAAAAATAAGACAGATAAGGCATAAAGATCTATGGTCAATAAATAGAAATATTCATATTAATTTTCCATTAATTTATATAATTTAATTTTTTTGAAAAGGTAGAAGAAATCTTGAAAAATTGACATAGATTAGTGATGTCGGAGGATCACGTCTCAGGTGGCAGTGAAAAGACCAAATGAAATGGAAGAAATGAATGTCATTGAAGTATCTTCGACCAATGTTATAAGTAGAAATAAGGTCATCTACAATGTAGAAGTGAATGAGAATATGGTGGGGGTCTAGTATCCATACTAAAACGTGGTGATGTAGGTCCCACCGATCTAAGATGAATCGATATGTAGAGGCGGTAGTCCACATGTATGCACGAGGGATGTTATTTTTTTCCAAAAGATTAGAATGTATGGAGTTATATGAAATATTATAATTATATAAGTATATTAATGTTATATATACCATATTCATATGATAAAACCATCATTATATCCTTCAATGAGAGGTGTTGATGGAAAACAAATTACAGTAGTTCACGAGGTGATAGTTCGATGTACACACGATTGACATTTTTGTTTCACATTTGATGGAAGATGAGATATATATAGGATATTAAATTAAAAGAAACAACATGGTATATAAGATATAATGATATTAGTTTTTAGTCATAGTTAGATAATATTTGAGGTAGTTATAAGAATAAGTAAATTTAAAATTCATGGTTAAGAATATCACATATTCTTTGAAAAAACTCTTTATATTTATAAATAAAGGATTTTTAGATTGGATTTATGATACAAAAGGACTATATGATTTTGTGATATATGAATTAAAAAAAATTCTTGGTATTTTTTGAACCAAAAGGATTTTTGAGTGTGAAGAGAATACAAGGGGGGTGGCCTTTTATAATTGGGGGAGAGGAAACACTTGAAATTTTTAAAAATAAAAAGCGATACACATGATTTTGACATGTAAGAAGGATGTAAAAATGAGTTATTATAGAAAAATGAAAGATATATGTTCATAATATATCCATAAAATGGGAATTGAATAAGTTTCTAGGTCATTTTAACCCATATTAGTTTAGTTTATCCCACTATTTACCAGTGTTAACCTTAACCATGGTAATTTTTTTACTATGATTAATATACATTATGAATATAAATTAATTTGATAATATTATTAAATATTAATTATTATTAATCCATATATATAATCCATTTTTCCAAATTAAACTCGTAAAATTGTTATAATTTAAGTTAATATTAATCCTGAGATGTAATGAAAAAGCAGTTCTCCAAATAAATTTTTCCATCAATATATAATGTTATAATATCAAAATTGATAATGAAATTGATTAAAATGACCTAAATTGAATTTATTATAAAATATTTAAATTAATTATAATTTAAAAAAATTAAAATCAAAATGAAAATTTTAAAATAGTTTAGAAAATATGTAAAATAACATTATTTTTTACTATTCATAATATATTAATATTTTCAAAAAATTCTCAAAAATTCCCTATAAGATAATTTTGAAATGATTTAAAAAAATTAATTTCATTTTTAATAATAAATTTTCTAATATATTAAAAAATATTTCTTAAAAAAATCATATAAAACATGTGAAAAAAGATTTTTGAAAAAGGTAATGTTTTTCAGAAAATCATTTCACTTTCTTTAAAATGATGATGATGATTGATATTTATAATCAATTGTTAAATAGAGAATATACATATAATTTTATAAATTTTATGATTTTAATAATATATTTATTATTATTCATACATACTAATTTAATGTCTAGGTTATAATAATATACTATTCCTTCGGGCCAGGGTTTGTGTGTATCACAAGCTATCAAAGGTATTAAATTTAATGAAATATATTTCGAATATCTATTAATCTTAGTTTTATGAATCATATATTATATAAAATATAATGTTCTTATTTTAAAATATTAAGGTGTTATATTCTCTTTACCATAAATAAACTGTATTCTCTCAATTTAAACACGATCTTAGTTATCAAACGTTCATTATGTGGAAACAAATCTCTGGAAATACCAAATTTTAAGAAGGCTTGGTCAATCTTCATCTTGATAATAGATAATGAAAATAAATAATTTCATCTAGAATAACACATAACTAGTTTTCCAAGAAGGAAAATATTATTTTGAAGTGATGATTTTGACATGGAAAATAAATAAATAATTATATTTTGTGAAGGCGATTATGGATCACAATAAGGTGAATGGTGAAGAGAAAGTTAACAAGAAAAACCATAAAAATATAATGAGTTAAAATTACATTTATTTATCATATATAAAGGTAATAGTATAAAATATTAATTTCAAGATCCTTTTCCTATAATTTATGGATTATTGTACTCTATTGATAGAGAACACTAGAAAGTAAACATACATTTTCATCCTTCAATTGTGCTTCGATTGATTGACAATTCACTTATAACATTATTAATGATAATAGAAAATGAATTTTTAATTCTATAAGAAATAAAATTTACTTTTAACAGAACATTAGATCCACAAAATAGTGACATTTGCTTCTGCATGTCACCACATATTCACAAAACTCAAAAAGGTAAACATGAGCTATCCAATAAAATAAATTATTATCTAAACCTCAAAAGTAACACCAGATGTTACAATTAATAGATACCGTAAGTATTTATCCATAAAATTATTTTGGTAAAAACAATTTCATATAAACTATGATAACACATAATCCAGTGGAAGGTAATGCACCATTTTTTATCCTTATATTGTGGGTTCAAGCCCCACGACCATGTATGATTCAATAGGTTTTCACTCGATATGCATGTTTTAATTTTTCAAAGAAAATATTAATATAATCCCTATAAAATCCTTAAAAAATATGATGAATATCCTCAAAAATAGAATTTCTCTGGATGTCATGTTTTATTCACAAGTGTTTTCTATAAAACTTATTATTTTTTCCAAGAAGTCAAATAATATTTATTGAATATTAACACCAAAACAATAATAATAATATTGGCCCATTAAGGTTATCAATTCCTTTAATATAATTTGCACAAAATATAAATTCATTATTTCTTAAATAACTTTTTCACTAGAACACATTCTAAACCAATGGGTTTTATTTCCATAAATGTGTCCAAAAATATCATTATTATTTATAAACATCCATCACAATATGAATTAGAGTTGGTGTTTTAGACAGTTAACATATGACTGACCTTAAACTCATAAAACTATGATGGTATCTATAACTATTAAGTCAATGAAGTCATATAGGATTCCAAAATTAACCAAATACTTGGAATTTTAATGATTCTTATAACTAAAATTCCATTGGAAAAAATATTTTATAATGTAATTATTGAATCAAAATAAAAAATCAGATTAATCATTCCACTTTATCAGTGTTAATTTTTGAATATTGACCTTGATTCCTAAGACTTTTCTTGACAAAATTCCCTTGATGTCTAGGACAATAATTTTCAAAGTGTTCCATATCCCTGAAGTTAAAGCATTGAACATTAAGGGATTATTTATTACCCTTGTATTCACACACTTTATGGCCATTCTCTCTATAATTTAAGAAAACTCTCATTCCCACTATGAATGTACTATAGTGTTTCTTTGAATAATGGTCACATGTGGGGAAATCCATCTTTCCCTTCTTCCCCTTATCCATTTTTACTATATTTTCCTCTTTTTCTCTTTCCTCTAATCAAATAAATATGTCCTAGAGAATTATTTCTATATCTTGATAGAACATGATGTTATTTCCTAATGTGATGATAATATTTGGTATACTACTGAAGTGTTGGCTTAACAAAAATCAAATAAATGGTCAATATTTCCCTTTGGATTATATATGTAGTCTGCAACATGCCTTGATAACCCTATAATGTTATATTTATACATAGAAACATTATCTTCTAAAAATCTCTTCAGAATCAAGAATTTTCTCTCTACACATTCTCATTGCTCATGGGTATTATATTTTTCCAAGAAGAGTGGCTTAAAATACACCCACTCCTTGTTGGATATTTCTTCTCTATCCTTAGTGTCTTTTTATAATTACTATAATTAATTCACATCATTGGACGGAAAATAAAATACTATGACAATATTCCCCCTTTAATTATTTTAAAGGGAAAGAAATATATTCTCTATGGAAAATATCCATTTCTCAGTTAAAAATGTATTTGTAGTCCCATTAAATTATAGTGGTCTTTGATGCATGAAATTTTCTATTATTTTTACCCAACATGGTGGATCAATAGACTATTCCATACAAGAAATATTATTGTTAATAACCTAAGTATTTTTCCAAATATGTTTATAATTTTATCAATTCTATCTATATCTCCAACACCAGTTTCATTTTATTTCCCAAGAGGGAATTCCATATGGATTATGTGAGATGATACGATTATCATTCTTTCCAATATGTATTATTTTAATTAATTTAATACAATAGATCAGATCATAAAATTTTTAAACATAATGTATAATACCCAAACTAGTGAAATAACTAACATAAATTAAATAATTTTCGCACAGATAATCTCATAAAAATAAATATGTTTTGTTTAGGAATGTATTCAAATCCTAATTTTGTTTTGAAATTATTCATAATAATTTGAATATAAAATTGGAATTATCCTACGCATATTACCTAGGAGTGTAACACCAGGTGTTCAGTAAGGTCTCTTTTTGGGCACCATGTAGCGATTCAGTCAAATTTCAATATTCCTTTTTTGAATGTATTGCCCATAGTTACATATGTTCTAGAGAGTGATTTCTTGATCATTTCCATATATGGATGTATTACTAGGAAATCTATATAATATCATCCTTTCAAAAAAAATTAGGATTTTATTCTATAATTATACTTATCTTCAAATCCAATCATACATATTTGTTTATCTAATATCTATTTTCCAAAATATAGTTCGCAATATATCTACTAATCTTCCTATGATATAAAATTTAAATACCCCAAATCTAGTAGACCAGAGTTAGTCGATACATTATTAAATTTTAACTATATACAATAAAATACATTCAAAATGACTGAATATTTTATAATTCTTCAAAAATAGGATATTGGCTTGAAATTCATATTATATTTGAAAACATAAAATGAAAAATAGAAATTTTGATGAGTAAACAATTATTTCATTTTACAGATCACTTTATATAAATTATAAAACACTTCTGGGAAATGTGTAGAAATGAAACATAATAAGGGGTGATCTCTAAGTCTCTGTGAGGGTATTTATACTATTAAATATATCATGAATAAATAAGTTACAATCAATATAAAAAGTTAAATAACTAAAAATGTGTCATTTAATCAATAACTAATACATGAAGAATAATATGTAAGAAATAAATAGAGATCAAATAATACCATATTAATAATCACATGTGTTTAAAAAATTTCAATGGATATTATAAAAAATCAAAAAATCGCATGGACATAAATAAATAAACTCAAAATGATGGATTGCATAATATGGGACACTATAACCATACATTAAAGTCCCCGTTCCTAGATATCTTACATAAATAATTAAGGGCTTTACAAAAACCCCAAGTTAGTTTATCTTATGATACCTAATAATACATTGAGGGGATATAGAGAGCCTAACCATCACTTAATAAGTCCAATGAATTCCACATATAAAAGGGGATAAACAAAATCATCATGCACATTCCTATTGAAAAAATAGAATACTGAATATTAATAATTTCCCTAAACAATAAACATAATCACAAACCATCCCAATTACTATAGCGAGTGGTATTGAAATAATACATCCTACTTAAATTAATCATAAATAATCCATATAAAAAAATTAAGGTATAATTACAACCTATTCCTAATATATCAGAAGGTAAAATTAAGGTTGGTGTCATTTATTAATATAAATAATATAAAATTTCAATTTAATCATTCTTGGAAAAAATATCCATTTGAAATTGAAATTAAATTACAAAAAATATAAATTTATAAAATATTAGGGAAAAACTTTTCTTTAAAATAACCTTATAAAGTTGAAAATAAGGCATCAAAATAATTAGTAGTCATGATGGTGGAAAATTATGTTCATTCCAAGTATATTAAAATGGATTCCTTTAATTTTTTTTGATAAAAAGTGAAAATATACCTCACCTAGAAAAAATTAAGAGGATTCCATTACAATTTTTTTTTAAAATTCAGAACATGTGTAATTATTTTTAATAGATTATTTTTAGAGTTTATTTTTTTTAAAATATTATTCTGAAAACAAGGATATGGAAGAGAAACGATTTTTGACCGAATTGGGAAATAAAGTCAGTTTTCTTTAAAAACAATCAAAATAACATTAATTAAAAAATAGTGTAAATGGTAATATTACTTGTAAATATAATGAATAACTAAAGGAGAATAATTTCTATTATGTTTATGATATATATATATATATATATATCATGTAATTATTATAATGGATACATAAACATAAACAATCCCGAATAATAATCAAATTGTGATATAAACCCTAACTAGTTTGGTAAATTTTGATTGATAATTATCATGAAAGAAATAAATTAAAATTAAACATCAAATAAAATTATTATAAAGGTATTCATGATATAATATTTTACAGGGTATGTATATATACCACATAAATGAACTATGTGGTGAATATGACATATATCTCACTCAAGTAAATGCGAGATTTGAAACCCCTATCTCAGGTCCAATTTACATATTACATGTAAGTAAATCCTAAATAATAAATTTATATTTACTATAAATCTATTAAAATTTATAATAATATATATATTACCATATATTATTTACTTATAGTCTTTTATGACCCATTTATGAACAATTCATTGTTAAAATCATTATTTCGGGTGATAATTATTCTGTTTTCATGTATGTTTTGGATTTCTAGATTTAGTACCTTTTCTCTGATCAAGGTTATAAAATATCTATAATTTTAACAATGATATAAATATAATGTATAGTAATTATATAATTATTTATACTTTTCCAAAAAATAGATTTAGGAAAATGAGTTACATCATTCATGGAGATGGTTGGTCGTACAAACACATGAACATTGTTTCTATTTTTTAAATAGATGAAATTTAAAAAATTTAATTATTATTTCATCTTTAAAAAGAAATTATTATATCAAAAATTTCATTTATATTTATTAAATATACCCTTATTACCATCTATGTAAAAATAAAAATAAAAACATTTCACAACACAATGTGGAGGTGGAAGTCCACACATACGAATGAGCGACGCTATTGTTTTCCAAATTAGAAGGTAAGTAGTTATATGTGATATTATAATTAAAAAATAATATTAAAGAAAACAATATAATATAAATATGTTAAATCTATCCTTATATTCACCTCTGAGTGGTGGTGGTGAAAAATGAATTTCATGTGTTTGCAAGGCGGTAGTCCGCCGCACACATGATCAACTGTTTTATTTACCATTTGATGGAATAAGAGAGGATATATGTTATTCCATTAACAAAATAACATATAAGTATATACTAGATACTATTTAAATTATTTTAGTATAGTATTATAATATTTGGGTGAGTTTGAAGAAGAAGTAAAATGATAATTCATGGCTATGAGCTTTACATTTTCTTGAGACAACCATTTTAGGTATATACGTGAGGCCTTCCTAGTTTTCTATTATGAATAAAAAAGATTATATGATGAAGGGAGGTATATAAGGAATATATTTGGTCATTATTTTTTCAATCCAAAATTCTTTGGGAGTTTGAATAGTAGAGGAGATTGGATAGCCTTTTATAAGAGGGGGAGATGACATACATGAAATTTTTGAAAAGAAAAAGAGATAATCATGTTATTAACATTTAAAAAGGATAAAAAGTGGGTTAGTCATGAATCATGTAAGATATAAGGTATAAAAATTTCCATAAAATATGAATTGGATTAGTTTTTATGCCATTTAAACCCATATATTTTTTAGTTTAACACCCCGATAAATCTTTTTTATCTTTATCCACTTTAATTAATTTTAATTATTTTAACTATTTATTATGACTAAAAATTTTGTGTAAATTATAATATAATATTAATTATTTTAATTCCAAATATGGAATCTATTTCCCCATATTCAATTCATTGAAGTGGAGGAATTTAACTTAAAATTAATTTGACAAGTGTCAAAAAAAGCAGTTTTCAAAAAAAAAATAGATAGTTTAAATATCAAAATTTAATATGAAATTGATTATAATGGCCTAAAATTTATTTATTATAATATAATTATACTATTTTAAATTTAAAAAATTAATTTTTTTTTCTAATAAGTCACTTTTTAATAAAAAACATATTTTTTAAATATTTATTAAAAAATTGACCTTTTTCAGAATATTCTAAAAAAAATTACTCTAAGATAATTTTGACTAGCTAATTTAAAAAAATACTTTAATTTTATAAAATAATTTTTTCTAAAATTATAAGAAATTATTTTTAAATTATGTTTGGAAAAAGTGACAAAACATCTTTTAGAAAAAAAACGTTTCCAAAAAAATATATTTTTCTATCAAAATGGTTATTATTTTTTTTACCTTAATAAACTAATAAATAATGAATTTATTTATATATTTATAGACCATATAATTTTCATAATCTATTTTGTCATATTCATACATGCCCATTTAATGGCAAGGTTATAATGATATAATGTTCATTTAGACATGGGTTTGTGTGTATAACAAGGTATCGCAATGTTTTTATGTAAACAAATATATTTTAGGAGTCATTTAAGATAAGTGTTGTTCATTACATAATCTTTCAAATAAAATATTCTTCTTATAAAATATTGTGATGTTATAACCAAAAGAATCGTATGTTGAAATTAAGGTGTCATTGGAAAATTGATATAAGAATTTATTTTTTAGAAAAAAATATATTTTGATTTATTTAAATAATATCATAAAAATTTTGGATTTCTAATTTTGTTGTAAATTGGATGACGAAAATGAATATATGAAAGGTATGTCTCTAGAAACTCTTAAAAAAGTATATTTTTGACAAAATTCTTCCTAATATTACATATGAAAGTAAGGAAGAAAACTCATTAGAAATAAATTGTCAAGTCATGTATATCTTATGGAAACCAATAACTATTTAATTAGTAGTTAGTTATTATAATTTTGAGGAACAAATTTATTTAAGTGGATGAATGTAACTCTAAATTATTTTACTATATATATTTTCTTTAAATAATTCTAACGTGTTTGATTGCTCAATCCACATGAAACATCGAACTAAAATTAGCCACATTATATAAGATGAATATTATTAATAAAATTATAATAATACTAAAAACCTATATCAAATAAAAATATATCACTAAACATCACGTTCTTATATTTAGAGAATAAATGAATAATATGTTTTAATATTAAAAAGACTATACTTTTTTAAATAACTATTTTTAAACTATTGTATAATTTATTTTAAGAAATTAAACTAAAAACATTTAAATTATTAATATATATGAACTAATTTGTTAACATTTATGAAATTATATATTAACATGAAATAATATTAATAACAATTATAAACCTAAATTTTCAATATAAAATAACATTTACTATATATTTTTTATTTTTATTAATAAAACTAAAGTTATGATATTTTGAATTGTAATTTTATAATTGTAAATTTATTTTTTAATTTATCATTTCAATATTAGCTTAAGATGAATTGTTAAGATATTTGTGAAAGAATTTTTTTAAGTGAATAATATAAAATATCATTTTGACAAATGAGACCCATTTCATTTTTAGGTATTAAACTTACCTATATTTGTTAAAAACTAGTTACCATTGTACAAACAAAAACTAGTAAAAGTGAAAAAAAATATGAGAAAATAACTTAAAAAAATGTTAAAAAATTGTGTTAAATGTAAGGTTGGGGCTGTTTAAGAATAATACTAATAATGTAATTAGGAATTAAATTAAAGTATCATTAAAAATTATTAGTTACCACTGTAAAAACAATTGTAAAATTGTAGAATATATGATTAAAATGCATAAAAACCTGTTAAAAACATGTGTAAAAATTTATGGTTGTGTCATTATCAACCATACCAATTCCCCTACTCCATTATTGTTCATTTTTGGATTTACATGACCGTTTAATAATGACTTTACATTTTATATTATAATGAATATTTCGCTCCCCTCCCTTAAAAAATTTGTCATCACCACCCCAATTTTCTTCAACCCCCAAGCCTCTTGGATTATACTAAACTCTACTGAAATAAATCTCCAGAACATTTAGACACTTATTAGGGGATATGATAATCTCAAAAGTCACCAATTCAAATCCTAAAAACAATTTTCAATGGAACTATTATAATGAGAAAGGTTAAATTTTCAATTACTTCTTTTTTTATTAATTTCCATTTTGTTTTCATCTACCTCAAATAGATATTATATATCCATAGTGAAATAATTTAATAAGTATAATAAGAATCCTAATATTCTATTATGATTATGTTATAACCACTTTCTACCTTCCTCCCAACCTTTAAATGATAATGTTGGTTTTGTTATATGGAGACTACCACCTCCATAAGTGACACGATAAATTTTTCATAATGGACGTAGAAAAATGGTTCAAAGGGGATATTTAATGAATAAATATTATATTTAAAAAATTATTAATTTTCTAAATATATAAAAAAATTCTTACCTTTATTATATTCTATTAAAATTGAGAATGACATATGTGTGTATGTGCAACTACTACCTACACGAAGCAATATATTTCATTTTTCATCTTGTATTTTCCTTGTTTATCAAAATAAATTAAATTACGGTTCATGAAGTTAATAAAATCTAAATAACATCATTATAATAACTTAATAATAATATTATGCTAAAGGAAATACATTCTGAAATTTAATCACCCATCGATTATAACATGTTCTTGTTTGGGTCAGTTTAACCACCTATGTGAACAATGATATAAATTTCTATCATGTATGACTGTGGAATATTTAATATAGGTATTATTATAAAAAATGATAAAGTAATATTATGTTTTTGGTTTGTTAAATATTAAATTGATATTTAATACATTATTTACATACCAACATTTGTTCAAAAAAAAAAGTACAAAAACAAACTCGTCATAGATTCTATATTCAGGAATTGTGACCAAAATTATCATGTAATATAATCAGATATTTGTAAATATTTATAACAAATCTATTCAACTAACTTATATAATCTTGTAATTATTAACCTTGTATCAATGAATGAGAATCAATATATACAATTTAAATCATATGAAAAACAATTAAAACTATAACATATGATAATGAAAATAAGTGATAACCAACTAATGAATGTAAAAAAATTATTATAAATAAAGAGTAAAAATATGTTGTTTATATTAATTTTTTTTGAAATTGGTTACTAATAATATTATTAATATTATACATTATGTTAATGAACATTCTTGGAATCAAATAATTAAGGTAAGGGTTTTTTCATATCTCAATTTCATGTATATGATATATGATGATTACTATTAATACCTATTATTCTAAGTTCAATTATTTTATCTTATGATTATATAAAATTTTAATTCCACATTATTCTCGTGGGATTTAGAATTGTTTCTAATGGATTTATTTTTAAATAATTATTCTAATATTTCTTTGGAGTTTTCTTGAATCAACTTTTTATTTGGAGTAATAATGAGAACTCTCTAAATTTGGTTATAAAATATTGATTTATTTTATTTATTGATGATACTATAATTTATTCACTCTTTTTTTGGGTAATTAATTGGATTAACTTTTTTCTTTATAAAACTTGTTAATGTTAAAAATAATTCTCATCCTATCCAAATGAGGTATTTTTTTTAATATTCAAATTTAATCTTCTATTTAATGTTCTATTATATTATATTGGAAAACAAATATATTTCATTTCTATGAGTATTTATATTAATCTTTTCCTCTTTTGAAATTGAATATTTATCATTCCCATTATAATGTCGGTTTCAATAAAAGTAATTTTCAGAATATTAAAAGTGATTTCCCTTTCATGTTCATATTTTTATCTTTCACTCCATATTTCCTATGGAAAATAAGTAAATATTTTCCAGGGATCCATTATTTGGATTTATTTCAAATTTATGTATTAATTTTTTTACATGTTAACTTCTTGAAATTGATTTTTAAAATTGATTCATATATGTTTCTCTTTACGACAATGTTACGAAGTATTTTCTAAAATATATTTTTCATGGATTTATTTCCATTTATAGTTTAATAAAACTAAATACGATAGATTTAGGTTATATGAATAACCATATAAATGAATCCAAAATATAATCAAATTGGGTGACTAAATTTTGATATCAATCGTTATAATTCTATATTTCAGTTTATGTCATACCAGTTAAAATTTATATGAAACCCATTTTATTTCTATGTTTTTTTTCATATGATGAATGATTGATTTAAAATAGAACCCAAATATATTGATATTAATCAGGGAATTCCTACATGAATCTATAATCTATTTTATAAGTTTATATATATTATGACATAATATAACATGGGCCTTCTTGTGTATTCTGAATAATTAAAATGAAATCCTTTTTGATATGATCACAAATTAATGGTCTATGCTTCTTAGACAAGATTAAAATTTAAAGGGAAAATACTTGTTAGATATTCTCACAAATTAAATGGTGATCCTTCTAGGATATTTTCAAAAATTCAAGGTCGATAATTCATTGATATTTTTACAAACATAAGGGTTGTTACTTCTTGGATATGATCATAATATGATGATACTACAAACTTATGTTTGTACCCATGTTATTTATTATGATTTTATTTAATGGTGTGTTATTTTTAGATCAATATTAATACGATTATGCTCAATGTTTCATGTTTTTTATCTCATGAATATGTACTCCTTTTCCATAGTATATGTCTTTTCTTTTGGGATTACAAGTTCTTTGATTATGGATTATGGAAAATATTTATTGTTCCATGTTATTTTTAATAAAATATTTCCCCCATGATCATGTCTTATCATATGTGTATGACATATTACATGATGAAATTTTGATAATTTTTATCCCTTACTAAGTATTTGATCTCCCCCATTTATTATGTTTACATCCCATAGGTTAAAAAGATGAGTACAACTCATGAGAAGTCTAGAAGGGAGTCAAGTGAGGCACAATTATAGAGAAATATTCATAACAATTGTAACAAAAAGTTTTTTATGTATCTAGTTCCCAAAGACATTAAACCTTTGATTCATGGGATCATGTGGTTATTATGATATTTAATATTTAACTTACAGAAATAATGTAAAATAAAGATCTATTTTACTTTTTCCATCTCAGTTGTTATTTATGAATATGTGTAAAATATGGGGGTTTATCACAATATCTAGGAGTATAGGTTTTGGGTGCATCAAATGGGGATGATAATATATTTACATTATCTGGTGATCGACGAAATAGAGGTGATGACCTATAGTCAATACTTCAAATTTGGGTTTATCCAGTGCAAAAAAAAACACTGATTAAGGGGTTCTTTATTAGCACTACAAAAATCGCTGATAAATGTGTCCCTTTATTAGTGTTAATAAAAAAATGGTGATAAAGGGGGGCCTTTATTAGTACTAATAAAGAGGGGGAATTTATTAGTTATTAAAAAAATGAAGATAAAGGGGCCCTTTATCGCTGATAGTATAAAAATCTCTAATAAAGGTGTTCCATTTATCAATGCTTTTTACTAGAATTGATAAATAATATATGTCATAAAAAAAATTTAGTACATTAAAAATAATATATAAATATATAAATATATTTCTATTGTTATAAATATAAAATATTTTTTAAAATATGGTTTATATAAAGCTAAATATGGATTAACACATAACATCTAAGGTAGTTAGTGAAAAATGATTTATAAAATAATTTAAAATTAATATTAATTAATACATTGCTAATTATTATCAAGTAATATTTATTTAATAATAGTTCAATGACATCAAAATTAAATGAATAAATGAACATTCTAGGATTTGTTGAAGACATGACATGATCTTTAAACAACTTTAACATGTGATATGGGTGTCCATTTGGGCTCTAACACATATCAAACTGAATCCTGTGTAGTGATCTATTGCATGTTGACCTTTGGGGACCATGATCACTATTTTTTAGGTAAAAAGGGCCAGAATTCCTCTAAAATGGATTTTTTAGTTGGAATACCATATTTTTTAACATTCAATACTATTTATCCTTTGTTTAAGAGATATTTATTGATCTTTTTTAGTGGAGACTAAATTTATTTCTAGGGATTACATTCATATTGAAATTATGGTTTTTAATTTTTATAATTGTTTAATAATGTAGTTTAATTTATAAATATATATATGCCTATTTCCTTATGTTTACTTATAATAGATTAATTTCATAAATAATTATTTCAATATGTTTAAATAAAAATTTATTTTAAAATATATAAAACAAATGGAAATAAAATTTGATTGTTAATTTTTTTTAAGATAAAAAAATATTTATTTTATTCACCTTATAAAAATTCATTTATATGCATAAATATACATATATAAGTAATGCTTATATATAAACAATTATGTGTTAAAAAATATTTATATGCATATTATAACATATTTAAATAAATACAAATATATGTAAATATTTTCAAATGCATGTGATAAATATAAATGTACGTGTTTCTGTCAATATATGTGTATTTGTATGTTTTTCAATATTATTTACATAAAACATATATAAATTTACTTTTTTAGATATAACATTGTCATTAAATCTAGTATATAAAGTTCTTTAGAGTAAATAATTATAAATAACCTAAAAAATAATAATATCAAACTAAAATATTACATGTAAATATGAATAAATATATATTTATATATACATACATAGAAATAAATATACCATGTATAAAATTTATATCTTGTTATATAGACATGTTATACAAATTAATTTCAAAAAATTATATAAATCATATGAAATAAATTATTATTCATTTTTTTTAAAAAATATCTAACTATTAACTATAAATTTTAAAAATATTAAAATACTTAAATTTATAAAAATATATTTATAATGTTTATATATTCATATGTGTGTATTAATAATCTTATATATATATTATAATATATATAAATAAATATTAATATATAAAATATTTAAATTAATATAACTGTATATATATATATCACCCACCTCTAAATATATACTAATAAATAGACATATTGTAAAATATATAATAAATAAGATTGTAGGAGTGGTAAAGGGCATTGAAACCCTGAAGGGAGGTCGCATGATTAAGTCCGGGCATAACAAGTCATTTGCAGGAACCCTTCTTGCAATGAGGAATGGTGGTGGTGGGGGGGGGGGGTGGTTTTTGAGAGTGGGAAAAGGGGTTGGGGTGTGTGATGCTTTAGAGACCCTAAACATGACATACAAGGACATTACATTACTTCTTCTGAATACTTAGTACATTACAAAAACACACACACAAGGACCGTAATAGTTTAGTGTCTTTGGAAACTCGGAATATAATCTTCTAGTAGTGGTGAAAGATCTTCAACATCTCCCATAAATATCTTCCATTTTTTTCTTACCTAAAACCTTTCTCTATATATCCTGGGGAAAAGAAATCATAAAACGGTGAGCTCAAATGATCAGTAAGGGTAAACAAAAGAAATACCAATCACATCATATTCATAAGAACATAACATTTTGGAAATCTTATCCTGCAAAAGAGATCATAATATCATAACATGGGATAAATCATAGTAGTGAAATGTAATCCCAATAATCATACCTTAAAACATGACACTTTGTGGCATACACACATAATCATAGAGAATCATTTCTTATTATTCAAGACCCATTGCCAAGACTATCTTAGTGGACAAAGTCCATATCTGAACCGAGTTCACTCCTCGTTTCAGTCCTATTTCACTGAACCGGTTTAACCTGCCGTTCCAGCCATGTCTATCTCATGAGATATAAAATCTTTACCCAATGCATTGGAGGGAGATATAGGTCCCACCCATGTCATAATGATACCATTCTTATGTGTTCTACAAAATCATAAATCATACATAATTTCATAACCCATGTAATAAAAATGGGATTCTTAAACTTCATGACATCATAAAACAATTCATATAAGATAAAGGAATTCATAAAAATAATTCCATCACAATATAATAAAATCAATGTAATAATAGGGATAGAAACAGAACCCTATATTATCTTATATGGAAAATAATTTTGATAAAAAACATGAACTCCATTCATGAGGAAAATATCCTTTCTACTTTAAATTTTTTTTCCTTTATTAACATGTCATACAATTTTAATCTAAAAGAAGTTGATTAAAAATAAACTTGAAAACTTGTAAAGGAATCTTCTTGGAAATTATGTTTTAAAAATCCATTCATACCGCATAAGTAAAAAAACATTCTTCTCGTACATTTGTCGGAAAAGTCAAAAAGTACCTCGTATAAAAAACAACAAAATATTCCTTTCATATCTTCTACTAAAAACTCACCAAAGGGTAAAATTGGATTTAAACAATTGTAGGTGGATGGAAACAATATTACATATCTAGGAAACATTGATGTGGATGATAAAATACACCCCAGTAAATACCAAAGTATAAACAATCTCGGATAAAATGAGATTGTGATATTTTCCCTTACCTTAGGTCCGATTTGCTTCGTAAGTGTCCGATCCTCCTGTATAATGATTTAAATAATGTCATTGACTTATTCAAGAATCATACTCATTGTTATGATATTATATACGGTTCACTTATGACTTTATATTACCCATTCTTTTGTAAATTACAGGTTAAAGAGCGTTTTGGGTAAAATTGTTTCATTTTTCTTCCGTGTTTTGACTTGTAATTATTAATATAATTACATAGATCATGATTACTTAATTACAGAATATAAAACATGATTTATATATAATATATATTCAGAATATACATATATATAATATATTAGTAAATGTAAATAAATACACCGTTCATGGAGACGGTAGGCTGTACGTACGCATGAACGCTGTTTTCGTTTCCTTATTAAGTTGAATGGAATGAAGTAGATGACATACATATATATACACATAAATCCAGTATCATTATAATATCATATATTTCATTATTACTTATTATATATAATTTATAACCATTCATGAATGGTTAATGTGGAGAATGAATCTCATCGCGTCATGGAGACGGTAGTCCGTACGTACGCACGAGCAATGATATCATTCTCATGATCGTGGAAATGTATTGGAGTGTATGTATACTATTTCAGAATCAATATAAATTTAAAATAATCATATATATTCATTCTTTACACCATTATACCCATCCAAGTAAGGTGGTGGTGGAAAATAGATTACACCACGGCGTGGAGACGGTATTCCATACGTACGCACGCACGGTGATTTTGATTTCTGTAGGATGGATATATGGTGAAATATGGTTGTTTAATACTAATAATAACATATCCGTATATGAGTGATACTGATTTTATTACTTCATAATGAAACAACTAAATAAGAAGAAGTGGAACAAGAAATAAAGTTGAAAGAATCGGTAATGGACATTACCTCTTCTTTGAAGCGCCTCATTGAGACCTCCTCTTAGGGAACTAAAACTGGTCTTTGAAGAAGACCAGGACCTCTAGGATGTTTCTAGGGAAGTGGAGAAGATAATTTGGCAGGGGTTGGACGAGTTTGAAGGCTCAAAGTGGTGTGAGGAGGAGAGGGAGGAGGTTCCCTTTTATAAGGGAGGAGAGGGGCACCTTTGGAATAACAAAAAATATTATTTTATTATAATGTCAAATTCGGTTTTTAATAGCTCCAAATTGATATATTTAGAATCTAAGGTGGGTATGGGTCGAAATAATCTCATCCAATAGAATTTAGACAAGTTTAGGTCATTATATTAACCTTATCATTTAGTTTTAACTCTTAGTTAATTAGATTGACATTTACCATGTCACTTTGTATTTTTATATTATATAGTTAATAAACGTACAATATACATCCAAGCGACCCCCAAGTGGTCCATTAATGATACACCAATCATTATATAAGTATCTTGGCCGAACCTTAGATTTTTAGGAATATAATAACAATTAATAATATAATATTTGTTTTAAAAAACTATTTTATTTCAATTTTGACACTATTTGGTAATTGATTTTTGTGAAAATCATAACAGAATGATTAGTTCGAAAACAGTTATCTAAATAAATACTAACATGTCATATTAACCTAGAAAATTATTGTAATTCAGAAAAAGTCTCAAATTACATTTATTTGGGTATTTATAACATCAATTATGTCAATATTTCATTAATAAGATAATTACTGCATCATCGTTGAGTCATACATAAATTAAATTATTTAATGTCTAAAAATTACAAATAAAATACCATTATTTAGGAAATTTTTTTATATTTTTAATGAATATTTATATTCGAATTTATCTTATGTATAACCCCTTATTAAAAATGATTTACTTATTAAACATTGATTTTAACTATTTTAACTCTTCTTTAAATAAAATAATAATAAATGTCCTAATCTAATCCAAGTGGGCCTAAATGGTCATATTTTATTCCTAAGGATTATTTTGGTCGAATTATACTTATCCAATAGAATTAGGACATGTGTTAGGGTAATAATAATATCATTTTTACGCTTAATTACCCTATTTACTTTTAACCGTGGTAAATAAAAGTAAAAATTTACTATTTACCAAAAATTATTTTCATCTCATTGAACCACATTTTAGTCCTTGATATGACCCATGTCTCTCGGATTTTCGAAATTCTACTCACAGAAGCGGTAAAATTAAGTTTTGAGAAAAAATCAGTTTTTTAACTATCACTTAGTGGTTTCACTATTCATCAAAAAATGAAAGTTTCCAGAAAAATACCAAAAATTAGGCCTAAGATATATTTGATATTATGAATTCAAAAATGATGTTTATTTTAAAAAATTAAATACATATCAGTTACATTAACTAATTTAAAAAATAATTCCCGTCGTCCAAACAAATAGCGTGTTTTTAAGAGATAATAACTATCAAAAGATTGACACTTGTTTATGGCTGGTTTAAATGTGAAATTACATTCAATGAACAACATTGTATTAAATTGTAAAAATATATTCTAAACATACTTTAAAACTACTCAAATTAATAATTTATCACTATTAATTATTTTGATTAAAAAAGTTGTTTGTAATTAAAATTTAGTAATTTTCACTATTCATCAGGATATGAAAGTTTTTAAAAAGTACCAAAATTTCATCCTAGGATAATTTCGATATTCCGAATCCAAAAATGAAGTCCATTTTGAAAAATAAAATTTTCAAAAAGTGTTTATTACAATTCATAACGGCTAGTTTTAATAATAGCATATCGTTGTTTAGTGAAACTCGGTATTGCGTACTACACACGCTATCGAGGAAGGTCGCGATTGCGTGTAAGGCAAGGCAAGTCAAGGATGTGTGTTGTGCAAGCTCATTTTGGTGTAGCGTACAACACAATACATTAATGAAATTAAAAAGAATTTTTTTTTATAAAATCTCGGGGTGGTACATTCTACCCCCCTAAAAATGAATTTTTCCCTTGAAATTCGTCGGGGTTATAAATGGTTTACTACTAGAATGTTTCTTTAATAGAAACCCACATCGTAAAAATGAATAAAAAAACCAATCTTTAAAAACAAAATTATGAAACATAACGGTTAGCCAAATAAACTAATCACTAGGTTTCCACATAGGTAAAAATTTGGATATGGAAGAGAAATCTAACCACCATGTTCTGATGGAGAGTGGTAGAGAACATGGCTATGGAAAATCTAGCAATCATAAAGCCATAAATTTGTGACGATCTAAGGTACCATCTGATTCATCATATATATGAGCATTAGGACAACATTTTTGGTTTTCAAGATCATTTCCCTAAAGTTGATGAAATTGGAATTAGAAGAAAAACTTTCGTGATTTTGGTATAGTCTCACCGTTGGTCATTATTTGGAAAATTTCCAATTCAACTCTTAAATAAATGAAGTTGAATTTGTCATTCGTGATGTGTTAACAGATCATGTGATAGAATGATGGGTCATTCCATCTATCTCAAATAAAAGGTTAGAAATGTTATCAAAAAATACATAAGTCCATCTATAGTGAGATTAAGGATATATGGTTCCTAAAATAGACTTATACTTCATATATCATACTGCTTAATATAATAAAACTAGTTTCTACTAAATAGGGACTTCCTGTAGGCCAGTGGTAGGCGATAAAGGCCAGTCGCACTTCGGTTGTGGGTTCGATTCCCACAGCCTTGTCTGATGCGATGGGCTGTCGCCCATCCTGCAGGTTGTCCTTTTTCTAAAGCTATATTACTATAACATCCCATCAATAATATCGAAAAAAAGTTCTATCCTTAAACAATACAAACTTATGTCCAACATAATCTATTCCAATCTTTAGGCTTATCTAAAATAATTCGGTCCAAGATCATAGTATAAAGAAAATGATTACTTGAAATGTCATCAACCAAGCATGTGAATGCCATCATTTATCCCCCATATATCTTGTTGGTCACATTCCAATCATGTGAATACCTTAATCATGTATTCTCTGGAAAAATGAATACCCATTAAACCTTAGTGAAAACATGAATGTTGTCAAAAGTTAACTCTTTCCTCATACCAAAACCAAAAATTCTATATTCTCAAACCATGATATAACCTTCTCCTTATATCAGTCATGAGCGCATGAATACTATCAAACATTAAATTTTCTCCTTATCCCTTCATTATGCGCATATCATCTACATTCGAAAAATATCTGAATAACCTTTCATGGATACTAGTACCATTAGTCATACACTTTCAAAACTCAAGGAAATAAAATAGTGTAACAATCCTTAGATGTCTATTTATTCCATAGTACCATGCGATTACTTATACAACATTACACTTGATAAACATGTAATCATTCCACTACCTTCTTAAACCATTGACCGAGCTTCAACAATTCTTTCATCTCACATATCATTTGTAGTCTTTTCATTATCATCAACATAAATACTACCCATACGACCATACTGATTCTCTTCATGAGACTTTCCCTTAGGGCATTTGTTTTCAAAATGCTCATACATTCCACATTTAAAACATTTAATCATTGTTGATGTCGTAGCAATAACATTATCCTTATCCATGGTGTTAAATGAACCTTTTCCTTTGCACTTACGGGCTTTGTGTCCTTCTTTTCCACACCCAAAGCATCTTCCAGTTCCTTTGAAACAATCTCCCCGATGCCCCTTCCCACATGATTTACATGAGGGAAATTGAACTTTCTTTCCTCTATGATCATCATGAAACTCCATATTTCTATTATTATTTGAGTCAGGAAAATTACCGAAGTTGAGATTATTGATCATATTATGAGATTGCTGATTAGGCATAATAATGATGTTTGGACTTCCAAATCCCGTTTCATTTGGTTTCCCATGAAGAATATCATTCCATTGTCCGTCATATCCTCCATTATCATGAATCTTTCGGTTTCCAGCCATTTTCTAAAACCCAAAAAGAATAGTGTGAGAGGTAAAAATCGTGATAGGGAAAAAAACAAAGTAAAGGGGTAGTACCATCAATATCTAACATCTTAGGTTTAATTCTAAGATCTTTAGCGTAATTCTAGGACTATAACCTATACGTATACTTAACCTTAGGGACATCCCTAGACATACCTTAGAAATATCTCTAGGGATGTCACTAAAGTTCTCGCATCCTAGTTTCCAAAGGATGACTAAACATTTCCTCTGATACCAACTTTAGAGACCCTAAGCTTGACGTACATGGACATTACATTACTTTTGCGGAATACTTAGTACATTAAAAAAACACACCCACAAAGACCGTAATAGTTTAGTGTCTTTGGAAACTCGGAATATAATCTTCTAGTCGTGGTGAAAGACCTTCAACATCTCCCATAAAGATTTTCCCTTTTTTTCTTACCTAAAAGCTTTCTTTATATCATGGGGAAAAGAAAAAATAAAACGGTGAGCTCAAATGCTCAGTAAGGGTAAACAAAAGAAATATCAATCACATCATATTCATAAGAACATAACATTTTGGAAATCTTATCCTGCAAAAGATATCATAATAACATAACATGGGATAAATCTTAGTAGTGAAATGTAATCCCAATAATCATAACTTAAAACATGAAACTTTGTGGCATACACACATAATCATATAGAATCATTTTGTATTAGTCAAGACTCATTGACAAGACTATCTTAGTGGACAAAGTCCATATCTAAACCGAGTTCACTCTTCGTTTCAGTCCTGTTTCACTGAACCGGTTTAACCTGCCGTTCCAGCCATGTATGTCTCATGAGATATAAAATATTTACCCAATGCATTGGAGGGAGATATAGGTCCCACCCATCTCATAATGATACCATTATTATGTGTGCCACAAAATCATAAATCATACATCATTGCATAACCCATGTAATAAAAATGGGATTCTTAAACATCATGACATCATAAAACAATTCATATAAGATAAAGGAATTCATAAAAATAATTCCATCACAACATAATCAAATCAATGTAATAATAGGTATAGAAACAGATACCTATATTATCGTAGATGGAAAATAATTTTGATAAAACACTTGAACTCCATTCTTGAGGAAAACATCCTTTCTACTTCAATTTTTTTTCCTTTATTAACATGTCATACAATTTTAAACTAAAATAATTTGATTAAAAATAAACCTGAAAACTTGTAAAGGAAGCTTCTTGGAAATAATGTTTTAAAAATCCATTCATGCTGTATAAGTTAAAAAACTTTCTTCTCGTACTTTTGTCGGAAAAGTCAAAAAGTAACTCGTACGAAAAATGTCAAAAGATTTCTTTCATATCTTTTACTAAAAACTCACCGAAGGGTAAAATTTGATTTAAACAATTGTAGGTGGATGGAAACAATATTACATATCGAGGAAACATGGATGTGGATGATAAAATACACCCCAGTAAATACCAAAGTATAAACAATCTCGGATAAAATGAGATTGTGATATTTTCCCTTACCTTAGGTCCGATTTGCTTCGTAAGTGTCCAAACCTCATGTATAATGATTTAAATAATTTCATTGACTTATTCTAGAATCATACTCATTGTTATGTTATTATATATGGTTCACTTATGACTTTATATTACCCGTTCTTTTGTAAATTCCATGTTAAAGAGCGTTTTGGGGAAAATCGTTTCATTTGTCGTCTGTGTTTTGACTTGTAATTATTCATATGATTACTTAGATCATTATTACTTAATTACAGAATATAAAACATTATTTATTTATAATATATATTCATAATATATATATATATAATATATCAGTAAATGGAAATAAATACATCGTTCATGGAGATGGTAGGCCGTACGTACGCATGAACGCTGTTTTCGTTTCCTTATTGAGTTGAATGGAATGAAGTAGATGACATACATATATATACACATAAATCCAGTATCATTATTATGTAATATATTTCATTATTACTTATTATATATACTTTATAATCATTCATGAATGGTTAACGTGGAGAATGAATCTCATCGTGTCGTGGAGACGGTAGTCCGTACGTACGCACGAGCGATGATATCGTTCTCATGATCATGGAATTGTATTGGAGTGTATGTATACTATTTACTAATCACTATCAATTTAAAATAATAATATATATTCATTATTTACACCATTATACCCATCCAGGTAATGTGGTGGTGGAAAATAGATTACACCACGGCATGGAGACGGTATTCCGTACGTACGCACGCGCGGTGATTTCGTTTTCCGTAGGATGGATAGATGGTGAAATATGGTTGTTTCATACTTATAATAACATATCCATATATGAGTGATACTGATGTTATTACTTAATAATGAAACAATTAAAGAAGAATAAGTGGAAGAAGAAATAAATTTGAAAGAATCGGTAACAGACATTACCTCTTCTTGGAAGCGCCTCTTTGAGACATACTCTTAGGGCACTAAAATTGGTCTTTGAAGAAGACCAGGACCTCTAGGATGTTTCTAGGGAGGTGGAGAAGAGAATTAGGCAGGGGTTTGAAGAGCTTGAAGGCTCAATTTGGTGTGAGGAAGAGAGAGGAGGTGCCCTTTTATAAGGGAGGAGAGGGGCACCTTTGGAATAACTAAAAATATTATTTTATTATAAAGTCAAATTCGGTTTTTAATAGCTCCAAATTGATATATTTCAAAGATAAGGTTGGTACGGGTCAAAATACTCTCATCCAATAGAATTTATACAAGTTTAGGTCATTATATTTACCTTATCTTTTAGTTTTAACTCTTAGTTAATTAGATTGACATTTACCATGCCACTTTGTATTTTTATATTATATAGTTAATAGACATACCATATACATCCAAGAGACCCCAAAGTGGTCCTTTAATGATACACCTATAATGATATAAGTATCTTTGCCAAGCCTTAGATTTTTAGGAACATAATAACAATTAATAATCTAACATTTGTTTTAAAAATCTATTTTATGTCAATTTTGACACTATTTGGTAATTGATTTTTGTGAAAATCATAACAGAATGATTAGTTCGCAAAAAGTTAACTAAATCAATACTAACATGTTATACTAACCTGTAAAATTAGTTTAATTCATAAAAAGTCTCAAATTACATTTATTTGGGTATTTATAACATCAATTATGTCAATATTTCATTAATAAGATAATTACTGCATTATCGTTGTGTCATAAATAAATAAAATTATTTAGTGTCTAAAAATTACAAATAAAATACCATTATGTAGGAAATTGTTTTATATTTCTAATGAATATTTATAGTCGAATTTATCTTACGTATAACCCTATATTAAAAATGACTTACTTATTAAACATTGATTTTAACTATTTTAACCCTTCATTAAATAAATTAATAATGAATGTCCTAATCTAATCCATGTGGCCCTAAATGGTCATATTTTATTCCTAAGGTTGTTTTAGGTCGAATGAAACTTATCCAATATAATTAGGACATGTGTTAGGGTAATAATAATATCATTTTTACCCTTAATTACCCTATTTACTTTTAATCGTGGTAAATAAAAGTAAAACGTTACTATTCACCAAAAATTATTTTCATCTCATTGAACCACAATTTAGTCGTTGATATTAACCGTGTCTCTCAGATTTTCGAAATTCTACTCACAGAAGCGGTAAAATTATGTTTTATGAAAAAATCAGTTTTTTAACTACCACTTAGTGGTTTCACTATTCATCAAAAAAATGAAAGTTTCCAGAAAAATACCAAAAATTAGGCCTAAGCTATATTTAATATTATGAATTCAAAAATGATTTTTATTTTACCAAATTAAATACATATCAGTTACATTAAATAATTTAAAAATTAATTCTCGTCGTCCAAACAAATAGCATTTTTTTAAGAGATAATAACTATCAAAAGATTGACACTTGTTTATGTCTGGTTTAAATGTTAAATTACATCAAATGAACAAAATTTTATTAAATTGTAAAAATATATTCTAAATATACTTTAAAACTACTCAAATTAATAATTTATCACTATTAATTATTTAAATTAAAAAAGTTGTTTTTAATTAAAATTTAGTAATTTTCACTATTCATCAGAATATGAAAGTTATCAAAAAGTACCAAAATTTCATCCTAGGATAATTTTGATATTCCGAATCCAAAAATGAAGTTCATTTTGAAAAAATTAAATTTTCAAAAAGTGGTTATTACTATTCATAACGGCTAGTTTTAATAATAGCATATCGTTGTTTAGGGAAACTCGGTATTGCGTACAACACACGCAATCGAGGAAGGTCGCGATTGCGTGTAATGCAAGGCAAGTCAAGGATGCTTGTTGTGCAAGATCGTTTTGGTGTAGCGTACAACACAAGACATTAATGAAATTAAAAAGAATATTTTTCATAAAATATCGGGGTGTTACAGATGCCATGTTGGGGAGTGAAAAGCTCTAAGAAATGGGGGGTCGTGAGTGAAAAGAATGGCTATGTTTTGGTTTATGGAGAATTTTTTTTAGTTTTTTATATGTGATGTTAAATCTATAATTTATCTGTGCCAAAAAAGTAATAATAACGACACCCTTTATTTATACTAAAAAAGAGATCATAAAGACTCTTTTTAGGAGCACTTAAAAAAGAACTGATAAAGGATTCCTTTATTTGTACTGATAAAGCCACACTTTATTAGTCTTTTTTCATAGAACAGATCAAGGTATGTTTTCAACATCTCCCACAATATTATATCTTTTTAATCATTGATAAAAACCTTTTTATTTATTTTAAAGGTTTGATCTGCAGTATTGATTATCAGTTTCACTACACAGTCAAAGTAATTTGAGGCTTAGATAGAGTAAGATTACAGTACACATACAAATTGATATCAAATAGATGTTATGTATTATTGAAGTGTAAAACCAGTGTAACATATAATCAATTTAAGAGATCATATGTAGTGGTTTGATCATATTTCAAGATACGAATGTAATGAAAAATAGTGTTTCATAGAGAATGATGGGGTTTTACAACATCTATATCATCTTAAAAATATATTCATTGTTTTATTATAGCTTTCAGATTTTATTTAATGACATTGACTTTTATATATGGAAATATTATTTTGAATAAATTATGTGTGTCACATTTACTAAAAAAACATTATTATTGATTCAAAACTTCTAAAAATAAATCAATCCATATTATTACCATCATGAATTATGACTAATTCTAATATATCTATTATAATATTATTGTAAGATTCAGTATATATTAAGGGTAATGATAAAATATACAGGATGTATAATGGATAAATGATGGTATAGAATTGTAGGATCATTCCTTTTGAAACTCATTTATATGTGCTAGAGAGGGAGTTAGCATTCATGGGACTTTCCCTCGACCAAGCCCAAACAGAGCTTCGGATGGTGTGACTTGGTAGAAATACCAAATGAAAGCACCAAAATCAAAAACCATACCCCCATGCATTATCATGTAATAACAATGGGATAATATCTTATAAATTAAAAGTACTGAATTATAAATTTTGGAAAATGAAATAGTGTTTAACCTGATAAAATTTTTCAATATTTATAGAAGAAGTCTGATAAGGGTAAAATTTAGTATTTTTGGTATCTTAATAAAAAAAAGATAAGGAAATTATATCAAAAAAATAGTTAAATAAAAGTGATAACATTATAAAGTAAATGTTTGACAAAAATAATGCATAATTGTTAATTTTAGAAAAATATATATGTTTTATATTTATTAAACTACATATTTATAATATATTTAAAAATTTTAAATAAATTTTATTTTCATTAAATGGTCTTATAAAACAATATTTACTTATATTTAAATTATATTATCATTTTATGTATTAACAGGTAATTTTTTGAAAGGTTAATGTTTTGGTTGTGTCATAAAAGTGGTATTTTTTTTAAAAAAAGGTTAACCAAAAATATGATATCCCATATAAATTTTTTTTCATAAAGTGGATGTATGTTTTTGAATTAAAAATTCAAAAAATATTAGGATTATGTTTTTTTTTGTTTTTCATAAAAATAAAATATGACGATGAATTATAAAATATTGTATATGATCCAAATAAGTAATATATTTTATAATAGTTTGTATGAATGAAAATTTGAGGTTTATAGAGTTTATTTTATTATTTTATTTTCTCATTTACTATATAATAACAAACCATTTACTATTGGTTCAAATTTTGTGTTATTATGTGGAGAAATAATATTTTATTATAATATTTTAACGTAAAACACCCTAATCCCCACCAATAACTACCACCCATCACCCTCCCATTTATCCACTCATTCTAAAACTTATCTACCCTATGAACTACCCTAATATCTCCCTAAATCTCTCATCATATCTTATAATCCATGGTCTCTCTAAAATATCAAACTAAGGATCCTTTTTAGGTAGCCTATATGTGAATATCCAAAAGGATATGTAATATTATAAATAAGCTTTTGTTAAATTCTTTGATCTGTTACCTCCTAAATATATTAAATCAATTTAATTATAATAAAACCTATATTATTAATATACTGAAATGTTATTATATTAATGTAATACTCATTATCTATTTTCTTCTCTTCTAATATAAAAAATTAAAACGTTACTGATATTATTGTAGGTTAACCACCTTTAGGGATGACATGCTTCATTTTCTTCGCCGCCCAGCATTTATTGGTTTTAAATGAATTCAATGAATACCTATAAAATTCATTACATTATTTAGTTTATATAAATATAATGAGAGAACTATTTTAATGATGTTAATTACAAATTTCTATGGAAATTATAACTATCAAAAAAAGTTAACCAAAAAAACCTCAACATTTTGAAATATATTAAGAAAAACTTTTAAACTATATAGTATTAGTGATAATGGAATGATAATAAATAAAAAAATATAAAAATTCCTAGATTATGAAACCATTTTATAAAATCTTTTACCACTGTAAATATAACAAAATAGTTTTTGAGAAATTGATCTTAAAAACTCAAGTGGCCAACATAAGAAAAAATTATATTAAATAAATTTCATATGATGATAATTAAATTTTAATGAATGGAATATAAACGAAAAGTATTCTTAATAAATTATTTTACAAATTTAATATTTTTCTATTTTTGGTGATCATACCAAGTGAATCTAGACATGATATAAGGATCTTCTAAACCACCCTCATTACTTCTGGGTTATGCATTATCTTTAATTATATCTCCCTCTATATCTCTCTATTATACTCATGAAATTGTTCAATATTTTTCATAAATTTTACATATATGTACCTATTTAAATTTAGGATTATTTTTTCTGGGATAATATATGTTCTTCAAGTTCTCTTTTTAGATCCTTATTTCAAGAAAACACAATAATGTAACTAGTCTAAATCTCATATCGTATCTTGTACCACATTATCAAGTGATTGTAACATTATATTGTCCTTAAAAACTCATTATTTTATGGAAAAAAATTTGGGATTATTTCTAGATTTTTAGAAATAAAATTCTTTTATCTTCTTTGATGATTATATACAATTTTATATTAAAATTCTTCTTAAGTGGTTTATTTCGAAACTCACTTCTCTACTCTATTTTATGCCTTTACATCAAATGAAAATGATTTTCATGACCTGTTATTTTTTATTAATTTATTAAAAAAATAATGATTTATTCTCTTGTTTAAGGATATTTTTTATGTTATTCCATTTTTTATACTCTATGAAAAGGTTATGTAAGCCATTTCATTTTCATGGTTTTATTATTTTTCTTATACATTATGTTTGATTTCTTTATATAAAACACATATTAATGTACATGTTACGATGTGTTAAATGGTAATAGAATTACTAATCCCTCTAATTATTTGGGAAATTCTTTGATCTCATAAGATACCATTTATGGTGCACAAGCAGTTGGACCAACAAACTATGTTACGCTGTATTGGAAGTGAGCCTTGACTTATGATCACAATTTCAGGTTCTATATTTCTTCCACATTCATATGATTTTTTATCCTATGATATAATCTTATTCATTAAATTATTATATTTAAACATACATGATACTTCTCTTTTATTTAATCATTATATGCATCTTGTGTCATATTTATTAATTGTCATCGTGCATTACTCTGATTATTCTTATATTTTTATTTATAAGTCACCCATTTCATTTATGGATTCCCCCTAGTTATTATATGTAGTAATAGATGAAAAATAGTATTTATGATAACATTTTTAAGAATAAAGAAAATATTTTTTATTTTTATGTTGACGTATTGTGGTTCTAATCTCCCAAATACACATGGCCTTAAGATTTCTTGGTTGTATTTTATGTAACTTTATTTTAAAAATTAGGAAATAAAATTCATAAGAGGATCACATTTCTATACTCATTATCATAGATAGTTATATTTTTTTGGGATTTGGACTTGATAACATTAATGAAAACCTTAAGAATTTAATTAAGGGAAATATCATTAAATTATGATAAATTATAGTGCGCACGATTTCTAAAAAATTCAATCTCTGTTAGGATACAAAAAAGTGGATTCATTATCAAGAATAAAAAAAACCAAGGGGTAATAACCCAAAAAGGGTTGGTTGGGTATTAAATAAATCATTACTCAGTGCACAATTAGGGGAAATAACAACACACCTGGTTTGATACTCTCCGGGGATATACTATGCACAATTACATACTATTGCTGAACCATTATAAAGGATAAACTATTTTATTTTGAAATTTGATGATATTATAAATAACATGTCCGGATAGATAACATAATAGGAAAAAAACAATGAATAACATATATCGAAACTAAAAATTCTTTAGTTAGGGTATACATTTAATGACATGGGAATTTGGAACCTTTAAATTAATATAATCTTTGATAAATCATGCCACACACAACACCAAACACTAGAAACACTCAGAAAAAATTATATATTAAATATTACAAGGTTATTATTTTGAAAAATTTAATAATAATAAAGTCACTAGTAAATAAGAGTATTTTAATCAATATAAATTCTTTTATTTCAAAGATAAAGAATTAATATAAAAATATATTGTTTTTAACTATTTTTTAAAATATAGTTTAATATACCCTTATAAATTAAATTCAATACTTTTAATGGATTATTATAATAATATATGATATTTAAATATAATAACTAATATTTTAAAAATTATTATAACATATATTGGTATGAAAAAATATTAAAAAATACTTTCCGTTCAATTATTTTTTCAAAAAAAATAAGTTTAACTTTATTTTATTATTTCATTTTAAAAAATTAAATATTTAAAATTTACTGATTCATTTTGAAAACAAAAATGTATTTTTTATTATATAATTTCAATATTACATTATAGTTAATTTTTAATATTTTTTTAAAATAATTCATTTTTATGTGAATCGTGAAAAATAATGGCTTTTCTAAAACCATTACTGTTATGACTTAATGATGTTTGGAACTATTTTTATATAGAAAATATATATTTTATAATATAAAATAAATATTTTAAAAATATTATGTATAATTTATAAAACCCATGTTTAACATTTTGAAAACATAAGTAATATTTTACTATAAATAATTATTTTTATTATCTTAGTTTAAAAATAAAATTTCATCACTTGTAGAAATTAAATATAGAAAAAAGTATTTAATACTTTATATATACATAATAATATTATTTAATAATTTAAATATTATTTTTGGAATTAATGTATGATTACCGAGATTAAAGTTGATGATCCTGATAACGGTGAAAGGGATATTTTGAAATAATTGTTTTATTAATGTTTTAAAATTTCTAACTAATAAATTTAATTGATAAATTTTATATAATCAAATTGATATTATTTTTACACATATATAAAAATATATTATAACTGATTAAATTTATAATCACTACCAAATGATATTAAGAACACTTAATGGTAAAAACAACATTTTTCTACAATACTTTTATCTATATATTAAATTTTTCAATTAAAAAAATAAATTTATTTTATTAATAAATTTAATTATAATATATGGATCTTAATTTATTCTTTATAACAGAAAACTTTGGTTTTAATTACTACCTTGTATTTTTTATATAACATAATGTACTATGGAAAAACTTGTTCCAAGGTAAAAATTAAATTGGTAAAATGTAAAAAGCAATTGTTAAAATGATTGAAACATGTAAAAAAGGTGAAAATGGGTTTTGGAGGATTTATATGCCCTATATGACCCAAAAATCCTTTATTCCTCACCTTTTAAACCATTTATCATTGATTAGTGTTGTTCTACTATTGAAAAATAATGGGTGGTCAAAAAAATTCCCTTTTCTTTACTTATAGAAGGGGATCACATCTACCCTCTCAAGGGTACACATTTCCTAAAAATTTTAATTAAAAACAAACCCAATTTTAATATAATATAATATAATTACATTTAATAATTACCCTAGTCCCCATAATTCCTCACAATCCCTTCATTTTTAAGGATACATTCAAGAGAAAGTTTAATGTACCAAACTAAGAATTACTTACTCCATACCTTTTCTTCTTAATATTTCTCTTCCAAAAATACCCAAACCATAGTAATATAATGACTGAATTATCATTATTATTCTTAATTGTTATTATATCAAATAAATTATATTAATTGTTTCCCTTTATATCCACTTATAAAAACAACATAAAGTTGTTTGTGTATTGTGCGGACTACCACCTCCAAGAAGTAACATTCCTCATTTTTCATATTGATTTTTTTAATTTATCAAACCCACTTTAAATATAATTAAATAACTTCAAAAAATATAAACCATATATTTATTATTATCTAATAAAGATATTATACAATTGAGTAACCATAATCACCCATCAAGATAAAACATGTTCATATTTGGGTTCAGTTTGACCACCTACTTGGAATTACACTCTAAAACAATATCATAGTTGTCAGTGGGAAATTTAATAAAAATGTAATTATAATTTAAAATTAAAATAATGACTAGAGTATCATTATATTAGGTTTATATCATCATTTTAACTTATTATTAAAATATCATCGTTGATTGCTAAAACTACCAAACTAAGCCAAAAGCAATTTAATTTTCATGAAAAGATAAGAAAACAATTATAATAAATAAATAGAAAAAGATAATAAGTTTTTATATTAAATAAAATATAGAATAATGAGATTCATAATAAGGTATCTAATAAACAGAGTTTTATTATTTAGGATGGTAGGCATATGTGAATAATGAATCAAGAAAAAGGAAGGGATTATTGTCTTAAATTTTCTTCATTGAGACATATCTCTTAGTACAAACCATGTATTATTTAAATTGGAATATATATGATCCTTTAAATATTTTTTATTAGGATAAAATAATTATTAATGTTATATAATGTTTAATTTCAAATCATTTACTTCAATGGTGTTTAACATGAATGTTTATAAGGTTTCATGAAGTTCTTGTCTCAAATTTAATTTCACGAGACATGTATGATATTGAACACAATTATTAATTTCATATAATATATTCTCTAACCTATTGATTTAATGTATGTAAAATATTCAATATCATTTTATTTTAATGACCATTTCATGTTATTCCTTTCAAACACCTTTGATTCTTATGATACCCATACCGAAAGGGTTTCGTTACCAATCTCATTTTCAAATAGATATTTATTTTCAAAGATAATCTATCTGAGGAAAATGTATAATTTAATCTCAAAATAAATATCATTTTATTATTTTATTATCATTATTATGATTTTACTAGTCTTATAACTATTTTTCCCTCATGGATAGCTATTTACACACTGTAAGGACACCAACCCAACATTTTCTTTTTCATCAATAATCTCCCATTTTTCATGTCCATATACATTGGATGAATTTGATAATGTACTTTTATATAACTCATAAATTATTAAGGTAATTGTTTTACTACTTTACCTTCATTTAATGTTCTAAATAATATTTTATGTTTTTCCATATGGGTTTATTTTATCATAGTATGTAAAGAATGTCTTCATAAATTTTCTTTGTAAAAACATATTTTCACAGAATTTGTCATTTTACATGAAAATTTATCATTAAATGTTCATGTTTTTTTAAGAAATTGTTTTCCCCTAGTTTTTGAAAATACTCTTTTCAAATAAATTTAAAATAGTAAGTATATTTATTATTTCCAAAGTTATTTTCAAAAAACACCCAAAAAGTGTCTTCTATATAAGTGATTATAAGTTGACATATATTATTATTGATAAATTGTATTTAAAATATTTCAATCCACATTATTTGTCTAGGTGGATTTTTTAATATTATTTTCTATCAAATATATGATCTATCACTACCTTTGTCTCTCTAAATTATCATCTCTAATAGGCATGATCTTTTTTCTAATGAATTTACTTTATTAATACCCTATTTTATATTTCATTAATAGAATGTGGTTCACTTAGATTAAATATGTCATTTAGTTGGGTAAAATATTGATTGAATCATATACCTTTTTATATATACTATGTATATTTCACATATCTTATCATATTAATTGAGGGGTGTTTTCATAGAAAGTTAATAAATTTATTTTGATGACCATTTATTTTTCTTTGATTTATCTTATTATGATTGTAATTATTTTTATGTGATTACTTTTTAAATTGATATAAAACCCATTTTATTTACATGGGTACTATAGGATATGTTGAAGAAAAACCCATTTCCTTTAGATGGGTTCTTTATTATTTATAGACTGACTAGTTTTAAGTGGCACTCATATGTTTTAATGATGAGGGGTGGGGTCTTATATAGATGTACAATGCACATATTAAGGTTTTGTATATCATGAGGTAATTTAGATAATAAAGTGGGGAATAATTTCTCCACAATGAGATTCATTCAGTCATTTATAGTACACTATATTGTGAGAATCTCGTGGTGTAGCATGGTCCACTATGTTATGGAAATTAGGTGGTGTAGCCTGCTCTACTATGTTTTGGGAATGAGGTAGTATAGGATAATATACTATGTTATGTTAACCAACACTCATGTCTATGAAATAGTCTCACGTATATTCTTATGACTACATTAGGCCTTCATAGATCATTTTTATTGATTAATGTTCCCACACTCTTATGATTTATTTCTTATGCTCTACCATTACATTCTAAAAAATCATGATTAATGATATATGCTTTATTGGGTTTAAATTTCTTATGTATCCTGATTATACCCACATTTTTATCTTATTATCCCTTATAATATTTTATTTTTATCGCTTATTTTTACCGTTACTGAGCATCTGATCTCACTCTACTCTTATGTTTCCCTTTTCCAGTGTTATGAATATATCAAAAGATTAAAATACATAGAATAGAATATTATGTTAATAATTTTTGGGGGATATTGAATACTTGTTATGGATTAACTCTATATATATATATTGGAAAAAATTTCCATTTGATACAACGAACAATGGTTCTACTAGTAAATGTTTTTTCTAACTATCTAAAACAGTACACATAAAATAACCCATTGAAATGGAAATGTTAAATTATGTTTGAAACATATTTAATCCAAGGATGTGTATCACATATATTGTGTAAATTATGTTATTTTTAGCAATAAATCTTTGAGTGTGGGTGTAGGGAACCTTAATCAGAATTTTATAAGGGTTTCAACTTATTTTGAGGTTAGGATATTAGTCTAGGTTAAATTAATGTTTCATAAGTTAATTTTTGTCGTAATTTAAACTTTATAATTACCCTTTAGATTATCCTAGGTAATATTAAATACTTTAGGGATTAGGATAAGATAAATTTAATCAAAACCATTGGATAAGACAAAGGGATGTGTCTAAGTATAGGATAACATATATGAATTTTTGTATTGTTGATATTGTGTGGTTCTCCTAGTAATTACATATCATTATAGATATCATGATCTAGAACAGATCAACTTAGGGGAAATAACATTGATAGGGAGGATTGGGTATTAACTCAATCATCACATGGTGAATTATAAAGAGGCTTAACTCCACTCCTAGATTGAAACTACTAGGGGATATGCTATTGTCAATTCACATACTGTTTAATGAACTATTGTAAAGGATTTGGGAAGGATGTTACCTAATTAGGTTAGAGAACCTAATAGTAAAATTCCCATGGATAACTAATTATTAAATAAAGAGACTCATTGGTTTAATCAAAAGTATCATATGTTAAAAAGGAATGTTTCATAAGGGAATAAATCTTCAATTTATCATTTCATATTCATATTTTGGATATTATCATATCTATTTTAGTTTTAATAATTTGTGTAAATATAATAACAAAAATGAAGATGAGAAAGGTATGTATCAAGAAACAACCATGTTTTATAACCTAATAAGGTATAATTCTTAAATGGTTGAGAATATTATTATAGTCATGCTATAAGGGAAAAGTTGAGTTTCCTCGTCATAACTACAGTAGTGAGGTTTATATCTTATTTGAAGATAAATATTAATACTCTTAGTTATATTAATTTATGATTTATATTTATTTTCTTATATTATTATATATTTTGAAATTTATATAAATTATTTTTTACTACTTATAAATTTAATTTTTGATTTCAAGAACACTTTTATGGGGTAAGTGATAACCCTTATAAAAAAACAAGGATTCCTAACTAAAACCATATAGGAAATAAAAATTCCATTTCTAAAAAAATTGAAGAAGGATGAGTCCTTCAACCAATAAATGATCCAATTGATAGAGGCTTCCTAAATGTCTGGGACATCCTTGATGATGTTCTCAAAATGGTTATCCATATTTTATCAAGTTTGAATATACCCCTCTAGGTTAATTATACCTTCATTGGTATCACATGCCCAAATATCATCTTATTTTCCAATAAAAATTTTTTAATCACCATTAGGAACAATTAGGGGATTAATTACATACATTTTATTAGCATCTTATATTGGAAGATTGATATTGAAGGACCCCCACCCTGAAAGAGAAAGATATTTCTCTCCTAGCATAATAATATCCTGAATAAAAATATTGTACAAGGGTTGATGCAAATGCCTCGGTTTTCATTGATTTTCCAAAGGATCTGGTTACCATGGTTTTTTAGATTCGATAATTATTTGTGATGAATTTATTTTTTTCCATTATTGAATGGAAGGTTTTCCATAAATTTTGTCACCTTTATTCCGGTTATGTGACCCAAAACCAATTATCATTATCTAATGGGGATCTTATTCTTAGTCCATCATTTGTTAGGAGTCAATTTATTTATCACTTATCTCAGAATCCTCAAGGGAACATGACCCCAAATGAATTAGTTCCAATTTTGAAAAACTTTTTAACCCTTTAGAATCGGCCTCACCGACCCCCTAATTTCCATTCAAAGCTGTGAAGTAGTTTTCAAGATGGATAAAGCATGATGGATGCCATTGGCCAAAATAGACCCACAATTGCGTAACTATTATAGGTTCCGGGTGCAGCCGAAGTGTCAGATGGGTAATTTCCAACTTTACTATTTTTCATGATTGATGAATAGTATTGAATTTAAATGATGATAAACTTCATGATCAATAGAATTGAATTAATGAACACAGAGAATGGATAACTTCCATAACCTATGTACATGATTATCACATATTATTTGTGTTGACCTCACCTGTTTTAATAATCCAAATTAAGATTTTACATGATTTGATAATCCCAAATAATGTTTATCTATATATTAATTCTTTTAATTATATTTTGATAATAATGTTTAAATAATATTTGAAATATTTCAATCAATGTTTATCTATGTTTATATGAAATTTGATGTAATTATACCTCAATCGGATATGTTTTGCATAACACAGATAAGTGTTAGTCAGTGATATGCTTGTAGCTACTGATACAGATCTACTGGTACTTAGTCTACCGATAGACATAGTCCCCGATAAGAAATGGTCACTGATACACAGAGCTACCGATTTATACAAGTCCACAGGTAAGCGCATACCACTGACAGATCTAGTCTACCGATACAAACAGCTATGGATAGAAGATGAGCTATCGATAGAATATTTCTATCGATATACACTTCACTAGTACAGAATGGAGCTACCGATATGCACAAGCTAATGATACAAAGTTTACCGATATAGAGTCAAGAATACAAAAGAGACACTGATACAAGTGAGCTATCGATAGACCAATAGCTATCGATACAAGGAGTCATTAATACATAGAGCTACTGATACACGGAGTAACAGCTACCGAGACAAGGAGCTACTAGTACATGAAAAAAGAGCTACCGATGGGAGCTCACTTATTTACAAAGACTAACATTACACATCTACCAACAGAAGGCTACTGATGAAAGACTCACTAGTCAAACTCTATACTCTCAATATTTTTTATTTATTAACCAATGGTAATATTTGATGATATTAATGAAATTAATGTTTTTTAATGATAGTTGCTTTCATGTCAGGGAACCGTACCTCGTACCTATAAAAAGGTAACCATACCCATTGACTGGAGCTGAATGCTATAAAAAGAAGGACAAAGGCCAGGCATAAAGCATGTGTGTGAAGTGTGATAAAGCAAGGGCTGAATAAAATTGGAATGTGGTGTAATCACATAGAATAGAAAGGCTACATTCATACTAGAAGAACACTGGACATACACGAAGCCATTCATTAAAGAAGAGAACACCATTAAAACTTCAGTCAATGAGTTAAGAACTACAACGAGCTACTCATACACTCAAGATGATCAAACTAAACTTGAAGAGAACGACCCTTTTCTTTTTAGACAAAAAACAGAGAAGGACTCAGATCCAATTCTGAAAAATCAAAAGTAGTCGAGAGCTATAGTTCAAATCACTAGAGAATTCTAAACTCATATATACTCTCTTAGTGATTCCTTTATTTACATTTCGAGCAGTGTGTGTACTCTGTAGTTTATTTACTCACACTGTCTCTTGTGCTAAGCTTAAGGATTTCTAAATCCTCACACATACCTTTATTAAATCTTTTGTATCCCACTGTGGATTGTGGTAGAGGTCAAGTAAGACCCAGACAACCTGTGTGCTGTTGTTTTGTTTTCCCATGAAGAATAGTGGTAGAGTTCTTAGTACCTGGACAGTCTCTGTACTGTTGTTTACCTCGATATAGGGAGTGGATCAATTTTATATAAATTCTTTGAAAGGACTAAGTCTCGTCTTGAGACTAAACCTCTTGGTTATATCTGCTGTGTATTTTAGATTAAGTCTAAAGTATACTATATATTCTATATTCCACTACTAATTACATTGAAATACAATTTGTTTTAAAGTTACTTTGATAGTTAAATTAGAATGTGTTTATACTTATTGTGAACCGGTAAGTTAGTTTCAAAAGTCAAGTTAATCTTATGATTAAATTAACTGAGACCTAATCAGTCTTTGTGAAACTAATTGACCTTTTACAATCTGTATAAATTCACTAAATTTTATCTTGTTTTGAAATTGGGGGATTTTAAGAGAAATATTTTTAACATAAATTTTAATTGGAACTCAATTCACCCCCCACTTGAGTGTCCACTCCGACCAAGAATTTGTAATTAATTTAAGAAATTAAAGAAATACCTTACTTGAAATTATTTCTTAATTCATGGATCTAACAATAGAAATACATCATACCAGCATTGCATTGTAATAATCAAGATTAGATTTCCTCTACAGATAATCCTCATATGGTAAAAGATTCTCTGAACTTTTCTATAGAAATATCAATGTGCTAGCATGATATATTTGATCAATTCAATCAATCATCTTTTATAGCCTTGATAATTGCTTCTAATGGATTATCTTTGATATCTCTAGACTCAAGAGTAGAAGGTGGGGGAATATATCTCTCCATTCTTGTGAGAGTTCTTTTAGAGGGATCCATCTAGGTCTTGAGAAGATTATCTCAACTATCATTGTGCACAACAAATGATATTATCTCTAAGGAAAAACGATAATATAATTGTGTTTTTATACCTCTAGTTTTAGAAATAAATATTTGAATAAGTACCCTTTATTATTTATTTAATACACATGACACCCCTATCAATAATGATAATAATAATAATATTTCTTGACATGTTCTCAACTTATGAATTGAAATTAAATATTTTTTATTCAAATAATATTCAATATATATATTATTTCTCAAAAGACCATTAAACTCAGTTCACTATTCCTCCATAATATTTATTGGTACTCTAATGACTATTTATTTAATTAATATATATTGATGAATTATTTACATATAAATAAATAAATTTTATATTCCCTAAATTGGAACAAAATATTTACAACATATTGCACTCACATAATATTCTCTCGAATAAATAGTGATTTAATATATCCCATCAAGTAAAAATGGTTAGTTATTAAACCACATGTTGGAATAATATTTATTCAACTTGTTAAATAATAAATAATAATATATTATTTAACCAAGATTCTTGATACACCTAGCGTGTGACCCTCTTGGCCTCTTTCTTAGTGGAATTAGGTGAAGTTGTCTAAAGTCCAAGTTTAACATCCGACAATAAACCAAGGAACCCATTGGAATTGAAGTTAATGCCACAATGACATAACACCAAATAAAAATTCTCATAATGTAATATAATCTATTTATCCTGATATTTATAATTAATTAGGTTTTAGGATGGTGCCACCAACCTCTACGCTTGATTACTTTTTCTTAGACTTTATGAAAATTGATCTTTATGATATATTAATATGGACATGGATTTATTTAGGATATATCATTTTCGTGAATGATCCTAATATTTCAACTTACATAAACTAATTTAAGGGAGAAATCATTTCTCACATTATTCATTAATTAAATATAACTTCTAATACACCCAAAGTATCCTACCTTGACGTGAACATATGTCATCATGGTTTTCATCAGTGTATCAATGTACATGAATTATAATGCTAAATAATAAAAATATTAAATTCTAAGGATAAAACACATGTATGTAGAAGGTAACGTCCAATGACACATTTGAATATGAATTTTATAATGGTGGGTGTCATTCTCATAATATCTTAAAATAGATATTACCAGGGGAATACAACTAGAAAAGATGCCTCATATTACTATGTGTCTACACCCCTGATAGCCTGTATAATTTTCCCCATAAAATGATTTCATCTAGATATAGAAAATATATTTTATAATACTATCATGGATCTCATCATAGTGGGGAACTACTACGACCTTTCACTATGACAACTACTCTGAAGACACTATCAAATACCATGTCAAGTGTAATAACAATAATGATGAGATAAAGAGTATATTAATATTCACAACAATGAATAAAATTTTTCATAAAATACACATAAGTTTATTCTAGGGAACCAAATCTAACAGAATCACACATGCACTAGTGTAAACTACTAACAACCATCAGTTCACTAGCTCTCACATGATACTAATTCTTCTACTATGATAGATATTTAGTCAATGGGTCTGCCATGTTTTCTTTTTTTGGAACTATTTTTACTAAAACTTTAGCCCTTTGATAAAATAACTCAATAGGTTATACTTTTAGAGTACATTCTTTCTCTGTTGGTATGACCTTAGATCATTTATAAGATCCACCACTACTATATTATCAAAATACATTGTGATAGTGCCTAAAATTATAGGTACCACACCATAATTCTGGACAAAGATTCATATCCAAAAAAATCTTTTTCTATATCTAAAGCTGCTATATACTAAACATTCTCTATATAATTAGTGAAAATTGGTGTCTTTGAATACTTATTTCTCACATCTCCTCCATTGAGAGATAAAACATATCGTGAATGTGGGTTCAAATAAATCTAATTTTTTTTAAAACTAGGATATGTATAACCCTCGATGACTATCTCACCATCTCCCCTACACACCAGATACATATCCTTAGTTCTTCGTATATAATTTAGGATATCCTTATTAGAATACCTATGTTGTTATCCTAGATCATGTTTCTATATGACTTCCATGTTCATTGCATAGGAAATAACATGTCTAGTATAAAACATGACAGAAATGATTGATCCTGTAATTGAAGTGTATGAGATATTACTAATTTTCTCATTCTTCTATTATGTTTGAGAAAATAGCTTCTCAGGGAGACGTATAACATGTGACACATGAACCAACCCCCTGTTAGATTATTCCATACACAATCCCTTTGGTATCTATTAAATATATGTAGTTTTACTTAGTCTAAGAAGCCTCTTGGATCTATCATCAATGATAATTATCTATAACATATAGGCTGATTCACCTATTTCCTTAATGTAGAAACACTTGTTACACAAGTTCTTTACAAAATATACTACTGGTATGAAATTTCAAATAAGTAATACATCATCATCATATAATACTAGGATATGAACCGAATTCCCATAAAACCTATTGTAAACTCGTGGATCAAATCCATTTTTTATGAAACCAAATTCAGTTATATATTCATCAGATCAAATGTTCCATGAAATAGATACTTGCTTCAATCCATAAATGAATCTCCGCAACTTGAAAATATTTTAGGATCACAAGGAGTTACAAACAATTCAATGTTTTTCATATAGAATTCTTTTTAATTGTTTCCATTAAGGAAAGATGTTTTGAAATACATCATCTAAATTTCATAGTCATGGTAAAATGCTAAAGATATTAGAATTTTAACCTATATACCACCTCTTTGTAAGAGATTCCGTCATCATTTTTTTCCACAAATATTTTACCATATTCGGTGACTATAAAACCCTATCTGTCTATTTATCTTACAACTATTATGCTTCTATATAATACTTGGGTTTCTAGAACTACTTCTACCATTAAGAACTATAGAATATGTTCCTCTAACAACTATTGTGTATCTTTATTATCAACTTCATCAAAGTCAAATGTTATCCCACTATCTTTTTTTAGTATGTTTTCCTCTCAAAAATTATGTTTTGTATGATGATAATAACATTATTATCTAATGATTTTTATAGATACTACCCCTTCATTTATTTAGGATACCCTATAAAGATATAATTTTTCCCTAGGGCAATATTCTATTACTTTATAAGGGATTAACGAATTCCTTGCAACCCCATTCACATGTATGGAACAATAAAGGTTCTTTTCCACTCCATAACTCAAAGGGAATTCTATTTGCTGATTCAGTGTTACCCTATATAGTGTATATTTTATTATTTTAAATTCATATACCAAAATTGATAATAGAAGATCTACATGACTCATCGTTAACCTTACCATGTATAATAAGTTATAGTTCCTCATTTCACTAACACCATTCCATTATTGTGTATATAGTGGAGTAAGTTTGGATATAATACCAAAGAATCATAAAAGGTTAATAAACTCTAGTTAATATATTCACCACCTAGATACAATTAAAGATTATTTATCTTATTTCCATGTTGATTATATACTTCATTTTTGAATACTCTAAAATTATCAAAGGAATCAGAACTATACCTCATCCTGTAAATGTAGCCAAATCTGCGTAGTTCACCAGTAAAAGTTATGGATTAAGAATCCTATCCTCAAGATAAAACTGGAAATGATCAAAACACATTAGTTTGTGGTAATCCTAAAATATCTATGGTCCATTCACATAGACCATGGAATAATGATTTTTCCATTTTTTCCTATAATCAATCATGAAATCTTTCAAGTTGTTTTAGCTCAGAAGAGTCTGAATTACCATCTTAATAGAGCTTTGTCGAACACTTCATGTTTACATAATATAGATAATGAAGTGCTAGCTGAGTGTTATTTTATTTGTGTGAACATGTTTCATTTTCTATTTCCAATACATTTTTTTTCATAATCTAATACGTAAATGATATTATTTATATTCACCATACCATATCATATGTTGTGTTTATAAAAGAAACAATAATTCTTTTCAAAATTAAATATAAAACCATTTATATGTAGGCTTGATAGATAAATAATGTTCTTCATAATAGTTGATACATAATAAAAATACCTTTAAAAAATATCATTACTATTGGAAATAAAATGTGGTAGTCACCAATGGATTGAGTAGATAACATCACACCATTGGCATATCTTAAATCCCCTCTCCTATTGAAATATTGTGGAATCTACCTGGTTCCTTTATTTTCATATAGACATGAGCATCACAAGATATATCTAATATCCAATGCGTAGATAATAAAAGATTAAAATAAATAATTAATACACCTTTAACATACCCTTTCATATGGATTCTATTATTTTTTTACTGGCCATGATTTCAATATGCAAATTACACTTCCTTCTTTTCATATCACGGAATAAAGATTTTTGTATTCATGTAATAATAGTGCTCGGGAGATTTACACTTGATATAATTATTAAAACCTTCACCTTTTTCTTCCTTTTCTAATTCACCATAAATAATATGGGACTATCATAACCCATGTTCTTATCCACTTGATGAATCATAGTGACTAGTTCTATAAGAATCTTCTCATTATTTATCATGTTATAATTAAAAATAAAACTAGTAAATGTCTTGGGTAGTAAGGGAAGTATGATATCTTTTCAAAACCCATCTGGGATATATTCCCTAAGATGTATAATAATTAAATTTTGAAAAACATCTTAACTGCATGAGGCACATATAGCCCCAAATCTTCGTGATTAGTTTTAAAGAGAGCATTAGAGATCTCATAATTCTCTTTTCATTCCTTCTCTTGATAGAGATTATAAAGGTGAGAAATCATGCCATATGCATCCATTTCCTTATATTTCTTCAAAATCTAATTGGTTATGGATGATAGAATGAAACATTTAACATCTGTAGAATCTTTCAAATGTTTCTCATAGAGACATTAATCTTCTTTACTATCCACATTACCAAGTTCATCTGGAACATGATCATCCAAAATAGACAATTTCCTTTCATGGCATAGGATATCGGATAAATGCCTTTTCAATTTTGGAAATTTGTGCATGTGAGAAGTTTATTCTCCTCATATATGGATCACAATGATATGTTTGAAGTAATTTTATTTTCGTTTCTACCAATAATATGAAAAAGTATTTTGTACATTATTTGATAAAATGTAGTCAAATAAATTATATATTTTTTAATCTCCCACTATTTTATCAAAGCCTAATATCACTCACTATTTTCATCAAAATAGCTTGTTTCTTGGAACTTCTAGTGACAAGGATCCATATCATCCTTTTCATTAACTCAAAATTGGATGCTAAAGTTATCTGAAGGGTTTTATGTTGAAATTCCAAATTACAACTAAATTAACTAACAATTCCTTGAAATATTGAGTGGACTCCCCATTCCTAAAATCCATAAATTATATTTCCTCAACCCTTGTTTATAAATTACAACATTTCATACTTTTTAACTCATCCCTTGTTGTAAAATAATGTATGTTAACCCAAAAAATCAATTTATAATTTATTGATAATTAAAATCACCAAAAATTTTTCTAATCAAGTACTTTGAATTATAGATAAAATTTAACTTATGTAGAGGAAGGATATACCAAAATTATATATATATTTAGGGATTCTACCTTTTTGAAAAATATCTATTTATAATCTTCAAATATATGCTTGTTAATATTAAGTGTATTGACTTAAGTGATTAACCATGTATTATATACTATTTATGCATTAGAAGATTTATTTTTGTTCTATCTTGAATTCTTGTTAATTAATTATTTCATTTGATCTCAACAAAGAAACCATAATGAAATAACATTTCAAATTCACATAAATAAAATAATAAAGTGGAATGGTCATATGATTTTACTAATGGTAATTTTATCTAGTGTGTGGTGAACTAACCATCATCCTTGGGGAAAATAACTTGAACCATTTATTGTTCATGTTGCAGCCTTCCACCTATCCACATATGTATCTATATTGGATTAATTTCACCTCGGATCCAAAATTGAATAGACCCCACTCGCTTGGTAGCCCCATCCATTTCATATTTTTAATCACACACATTTGAGGGGAACCAATGGATTTGTTTGGGATTTACATAAAAGAAACAATGGGAACACATGCCCTAACATAATAAGAGGAGGGATGACATGAATGAAAACTATTTAATTTTATAATAAATTAAAATAAACCAATTACATAAAATTGTCTATTATAGTATCATGATCATCTACAAGAATGAAAAAAATTAAACATTTAATAAAATTAGAATTCCATTCTTAATCATTTTTATTCAAGATAAATCAATCTCAAATATATTAATTGTATTTTTTAGTTAATAAATTATTTTATCTTAATTATTATCTAAATTTATTGAGTTTCTAAAATATCATAAATTTAAAAACAAATTATTTAAAATAAAAAATGAAAAATGTACATTTGATGTAATAAATTGAGTACATGTCCCTACTACCCAACTTGTATTATAATCGCAGACTTTTTACTATTTCAACATGTGCTATAAATGACTTATTATGTAATATCAAGACAGGTACTATCAAATTAATGATCTCATGATTTACAATATTTTTATTTATTATGTAGTGTGTACTGATTTAATGTGAGTAGAGTAATAACTGTAACCCATCTTCCAGTTTTCATTTAGATCCAAAAATTACAAAAATTTAAACATATATATGTATATATATATAACCCATCGCATGGAATATCCTATCAACTTAATGACTTCAATGAAGTACATGTTTATAAGTATTGAACAATATAATAAATTATTGACACTCAACATTTATTATTCCAACTGTCTTTCCAAAAAACATTCCCAAGAACTCTTCGTGTAACCGGTCCAGGGATAATTTTGGAGTACATGATGTGTACATGGAATACATTATGTGTGGTCTCTTTGTTACACAACTAGTATTCATGTAATCCATTTAAGAAGATACATTGCCTAATGAATACACGTCATGTACTAATGTTACATGACATGTACCATGACTGACCTTTTTCCAGGAAGGCCTAGTCCACAAACAATGTATAATTAAATTCCAAAGGTGTAATAAATGTGTATGACATGAATTGATTGAAATTAAATATATATGAATTAAACAATAGTACATTAAATTTACCTCATGGTTTCCTAGTATGCACTCCTGTGTTATCCAGCTAGATTCCTCAGCATCATCAGATTAGATCTTCAAATTTATCTTATTCATAAAATTAATTTAATTGATTATATATTTGAGAAATGAAGAGAAAGAAAATAGATCCCACAATTCTGATTATGGAATGATTAAACTAGAATTTAAAACCAATAAAAAATGCATAAATCAATCAATGATCTTAAAATAATCATTATAAATTATGGAAACTAACTATGATACCACTTTTGGGTTCCAAGCACAGCGAAAGCATCATATGGATAGTTACCAATTTTCCTTTTTTTATGATAAATGATTAATACAAAATTTACATGATGATAAATATTTTGATAAATAGAATTCATTCAAAGAATATAATTAATGGATAGATGTAGAAACTAAAGCCTATAATCATCACATATTATATATAATTAATTTAAGAAATTAAAGAATTAACTTACATGAAATTATTTCTTCATTGATGGATATAATAGATGATCGATGTCATAAAGTCATTCAATTGTTGGTATAAATATTAGATTCCCTCTAGATGTTATCTATATGTGGTCCACGAATCTCTAAATATCTCAATAATAATCTTAAGGTGCTAATGCGATAGGTCCTATCACTTTCACCCTCCACATTTGAGCGACCCAAGAATCAATTCATAGGATTCTCCTTGATCTATCTTGGCTCTATATTTGAAGTCTGTGGAATATCTCTCTTTTTTTGGGAGTTTTCTTGGAGATGGATCTCTCTAGATATTGATAGTATTGTCTATGGATGTCATTGTTCAATAAAAAGTGAAATGGGATTTAATAGAAAAATAATATAATTGGGTTGATATACAACCATGGTTAGAAATAAATAATTGTATAAGTTCCATTTATTATTAATTAAATCCCCATGATACCCTGTGTATATAATAATAATATTTTTATATCATGACATTCTCTAAACACTCAAATTAAAATTAAATATTTTTTATTCAAATAATATTCAATATATATGTTATTTCTCACTGGACAATTAAACCCAGTCCTCAATTACTCCATAATATTTATTGAACAAATAATAAGGACTATTTATTTAATAAATAAATATCACTACATTATTCGCCAAATAATAAATAATTAATATATTCATTGAATTGAAAAAAATATTTTTTAAATACTCCATTCACATTATACTATATGAAATTACTGGTAACGAAATATATAGAGTGTAGAAAAATGAATAATTATTAAACCATGTGTGGGAATAATATTTATTCAACTTTTTAAATAAAAAATAACAATTTATTATTTAACTGAGATTCTGAATACACTTATTGTGTGACTCTCTAGGCCTATTTCCTAATGGAATTAGGTGAAGAAGACAAGTGTCCAAGGTGATGTTAATTACACAACAACATTATACCTAATATAGTTGGTTACTATGTAATATGGTCCCTTTATCATGATATCAACAATCAAGAAGGTTTCATGATGGTGTTATCAACCTTTGTACTAGATGTCTCTTTCTTTGACTTTATATAAATAGAACATTCCTATAGTACAACATGGCCATGGATTTTATTAAGCTATATAATTTTCATTAAAGGGACTAATATATCAAATTTTTTTTAAAGAACATAAGGGAAAAAATCAATTCTCACATTATTCATCAATGAAATATTACTCATGATGCATCCAACGTATACTAACTCATTGTGAACATATGTCATTACAATTTTCATCAATACATAAATAAACATGAGTTATAATACTCAAAAATTATATTATTAAACTCTACGTTTCAAAACACATATATTTAGATAAGAACATCCAATGGAACATATAAATATGGATTTTCTAATGGTGAGTATCATTCTCATAATATCCTACAATATATATTACCAAGGGTGTATACCATGATAAGGTGTCTCTAAGCCTTATGAGTCTCTACACTTGATATCCAATATCATTTTTGTATCACCAATTATTTCATATGTGTATAAGACATATATTTAACAATATTATAATGGCACTTCTGGGATCTCATCATGTCATGGAACTTTTTTAACCTTTTATTGAGACAACTACTCATAGAATAGTATCACATACTATGTCACATTAATGAAAGATCATGGTGTGAAAAGGGTTTTATTAATTATCAATATAATGAATACATGATATCATAAAGTACATAGAATTTTTTTCCTGGGATCAAACTTTAACATATATGGCATTTTGATAGAGAAATTATTATAATGATGAAATCAAGATTGAATTATATTGAGTCCAATAAGAATTGGACCTTGTACTAGTGAAATCCTCAAGCTAATACCCTTTTCCTCACATGTAAATAATTTAAAATATCTAATAAATATGGAGTGATAGTGGAATATATCGTTATAGCCTGTCTCAAGACCTATACTAGAAACATTTAATATGAAAAATCATGCCTCAAACTGACAAAGATGTCCACAAACCTCAGATCATGATACAAAGGCATCACCCCTCTATGAGGTAGGTCAACATTTGATGTTTCTTTTGTATCCAAATTAAAAAATGAAAAGATAGTGATATGGCCTATCTTAATCAACTATAATATAACAAAATTATCCTCCCTATGTGAATTACTCCTTCCATACCTTGATGATAAAATATAATGTCATTTTAATTTAAAATAAGAAAAAAATCTACCCAAGTCTCGATGTCCACCTGTTTGTTTTAAAAGAATTATTACATAACTGAAATATATACTCGATCACAAGGTGGATTTGAAACATCGACATAAACATATAGGCAAAAATAAAGGGTAAAACCATATTTTTTCTGCTTTTGTAACACCAAAATAGGCCAACAACATTTTCTAACATACAGATGATTGTAGTATTTTTTTAAATGAAGAGGTAGTTCTAGAAATATGACATGTAATTCTATTATTAGTGAATTGTGTAAAATTTGAAATTCATAAGACCATTTGAAGATGTATAAATGAGAATCATTTCATATTAAAGGATCCCTAAACTATGAAAGGATCAAATCATACATTTATGAAAAATGAACCATGATGTAATGATTGTCGAGAAGGAATACAGTTGCCTATTCCAATAATCCCCAAGATCCAAACCAAAATATGTAAAATGTGTCAAACAAAGGATGATCATATATAAATAAAGACATAGAGGTTATACATAAGAGGTATAGGGCCTCGGTGAACTCAATGATCAAATGAACAGGGTTAGTAAAACCATCGAATAGATATAGAACTCTTGGGTTGAATGTGATATCTGGTAATGGAGGTAGGAAATCAGGGTTATAGAAAGTAGTGAAGAATGAGGTCGACTCCCCATGGGAGGAATATATAAGGATTTTTATTCAATATTTTTTCTTTATTTTTTTTAAAATATATTAAATGGTATCGGCAACCTTAAAATATAATTTTATGAATCAATAATATTATTTGAGAAACTCTTGAATAATGCAAGATATAATGATGGATAACTCATAATAATAAAAGGATGATCGATTGTTGGTAATTTGAGTTAGATAACATTGATAACCTTGGAATTGAATATTTATTTAAAAAAAAAATATATCCATGATATTTTATTTATGTTTTATTCTCATTTTTGGGATCATGATATATATTGACTAGTTTGTGATCTTTTGAAATAGTGGTTAATAGAACTTGAGTATGAAATAAAGAGTTAATATTTGAATAAATATATGAATTTCATTTGTTTTAATATGTTGGAGATTCAAAATCAATTGGAAAATGTATATTTTAGAGAATTTATGATTAGGGTATATACATATTTGAGTATTAAATTGTTTGAATGATTGATGTTGTTTGTGGAATGATATATAACATTATATAGACTAGAAGTGTAAGGTAAATTTCATATTAAAAGTGATATCCTGAATGATAAATATGTTAATATTACCTTCACCTAAATTCATGATTAAGTACTAAATAATAGTCATGATGATTCAATTTATTTAATGTGGTAAAATGAAATGGTTTGAGATTTGCGATCCTTTAATGTCTTTGATAACTTGTGTCACAAATAACACTAAACAAAAATAATATTGAAATAAAAAAAGATTAAACATATTAAATGATAATTATTAATAAAAATGAAATAACAATAAAACCTCTAGTAAATAACGGATAAAAATATATCTAAATTTCATAATTTAGATGATAAATAATTAATACCGAAAATTGTTTTTAATTATTTTTTAAAATATGGTGTAATTTATGCAAATAAATTAAATTTACCAATTTTAAAATATTATAAAAATAATATATGACAATTAAATATATGAACTAATATAATAACATCTATAAAATTATATAGTTGTTTGAAATAATATTTTAAAAAAATATTGTTAAAAAAGTGTATTTATATATTAAAATAATTTTTATCTATATTTTCCATTTCATTTAAAAAAAATAAAAAAATAAATTTTAGATATTTATTTTCATAAAAATAAATATATTTTTAAACATATATTTTCATGATTTTATTAGGGTTAATTTTGGATATTTTTCTAAAATAATTGATATTTAGATTAACAGTGAAACATATCGATTTTTAAAATGTCATCAATTTTCCAAATTAAAAATATTTGATTTTTTTAAATATATATATATATATATATAATGTTTTAAAAGTAATTAAAGAATACTATATTTAATTTATAAAACCCATGATTAGTGTTTTTGGAAACCTAAGTTATATTTTTCTCTAAAAACTATTTTTATTCATTTATATTAATAATTAGTTTTCATTATATATAGAAATTAAATCTAATAAAATATATTTCATATTTTATATAAAATTGATAATATTATTTAATGAATTCAATAAAAAAATTTAGGATAAATGATTGACTATTGAGAATCAAGTTATTGATCTTGATAATGGTGAATAAGTTATTTTCAATGAATTGTTTTATTAATGTTTTGTAATTTTAATCTGATAAATTATGTTGAAAATTTTTATATAATTAATTTGATACTATTTTTAAAAATATAAAAAATATATTATAAATCATTCAATTGAAAATAAATTATAAATGATATTAAGAATACTGAACGGTAAAAAAACATTTTTCTAAAAAATAGTTTTTCTTTATATTAAAATTTTTTATTTTAAAAATTAATTTTCCCTAATTATAAAATGAATTTTACTATATACAGCCTAAATTAATTTTTATAACATTAATGACTAGTTATAAGGGTTACCTCAATTGTTTTTAATAAAGTATAAACTAATAGTGTAAAAACTAGTTATTAGGGTAGAAAACGAAATGGTAAAATATAAAAACCAAGTGTTAAAAGGAACAGAACATATTAAAAACATACGGGAAAATAGGTGGTGGATTATGGATTGTCTTAAATCATAAAAAATCAATTATTTAAATTTTTTTGTAACATTAATCATTAAATAATTTCATTCCATTATTGAATAATAATTGGTTTTAATAAAAGATCCATTTTCATCACTTATAAAAGGGGATCAGATCCACCATCTCAAGATTACACATTTCATTGAAAATTTATTTAAACATATAACCAATTTTCATATCTAATAACTCAATTTAATGAAATAAATCTCCATGTACCCATAGGTTATAGTATTTCCATAATATCCTAGGATAATGTCAAGAGAAAGATTAATCCAACAAAGTGAGTATTACTTATTCATTACCTTTTCTTCTTTATATTTATCATAAAAATAAACACTAACTGTAATTATATAATTATCTAGGTATAATTAGTATAATAAAGTTTTATTATATTAATGAAAAACCAATATTTATTCCTTTCCATCCATTTATAAAAATAAAAGAACTTTAATAATGCATTAAGAGAAATACTACCTCCATGAAGTAACATTTTTTATTTTTCATATTGATCTTTTAATTTATTCACATCACTAAAAATATGATTAAAAAAATTTAAAAGGTATAAATATTATCATTATTCATTTTATAATTATATTATACAGTTCCCTAACCACAATCACCCATCATGTTTCAACATGTTCATGTTTCGGGATAGTATAGCCACCTAAATGAATAATATTATAAAATCAATCAGGGTTGACTATGGTAAAATAAATATAATTTTATTATAGGTATATAAGAAACTTATTATTTGGTTATGGTACTTACGTTTTATATTAAGTATTTGACTTATTATTAAAATATCATATTCGGTCTCTAAAAATACGGAAATTTGCAAACACAAATTCAATTTTCATTAAAAAAAAATAAATAAATATATAAAAATAAATAGAATATGATAAAAAATATTTTTATTAAATAAAATTTAGATTAATATTGTTCCTAATAAAATATATAATAATCATTATTTTATTATTTAAAAAGATAATCCCATGTGAATAATGAATCAGGAACAACGTAAGAGTTTCTTATTACAATTTTTCACTCTTGAGACATATTATTTAGTATACATCATGTCTTATTTAGAATGGTTTATATACCACCCCATTAATATGTTTTATCACTATCCTGTCATTACTATTGGTACTTACTTTTTCATTTGAAATTATATCCTTCAAGGGGTTTTGACTCGAAAGTTTCTAAGGTTATAGGGGGTTCATGTCTCAAATTCAATTTATAGAGACATGTATGATATTTCACTAAATTATATTTTTATATAGTGTTTTAAATAATCCATTTATTTCAGTTATAAAATATATTCCATTGCATGATATTTTGATGATCATTTTATGATATTTTTCTCAAGATAATTTGATTATTACAATACCCATATAGAGAGGATTTCCTCACCAATCTAATTTCAAAATAAATATTTCTTTTAAATGATAATCTATCTGGGGAATTTGTATTTTATCCCCCTAAAACCAATATATTTTTAATCTCATATGGTAATTCATTGTGTTTCAATTTTAATTTAATTTTTTGGTTTCCCACATGGATAATTATTTACCCATTCTAAGGAAATGAAACATACCTTTTATTTTTATTTGGTATCCTGCCATTTTTATGTCCAAATTCATTAGATATTATTCAAAATATTAATTCGTATACAAAAATAATCTATTACGTTATTTTTATCGTTATTTACCATATTTAAATGTTTTAAATAATATTTGAACATTTTTATATGGATTATTTTTGTCAAAGTATGAAAAGAAACTCTTTTTAATGTTTTTGTGTAGCATATCATAGGAAACAATATCTCTATATTTTCATGTTTAATAAAAGAAATTATTTTTCTCCTTTTTCTATAAAATATATATTTTTAAAAAATAAATATATAAATTTTATTTTTTATTTACAATTTTTTTTGTAAAACCCCAAAAAGTGTTTTTCATCTATATAATTTCATTTTGACATATCTTTTAGTTAATCGGGGATAATATTATTTTTTTGTTGGATTATATAATTTAGTTTTATTTAAAATATATATTAATCACTACATTATTCCTTCCAAATCACACATTTTTATCAGAATGGTATTTCTTCTAATTCACATTATTTTTCAATATTTTTTTTCATTTTATTGATAAAAGGGTGTTCCCCTAGATAAAATATATAGATTGGTTTTTAGTGAATTATTTCTAAACCATATTCATTTTTATCTATATGATTTATATTTCATATACCTTATTATCTTAATAAAATTTAATTCACATATAAAGTTACTTAACATCATTAGATAACAATTCATTTTCCATGGGTTTATATTATCATGATTATGAATGATTTTTTATGAGATTCCCTGTGAAACTAATATGAATATGATTTTCTTCCCATGAATTCTTTAAAATATATGTAATTAAACCCATTTTTATTTCCATGGGTTCATTATGATATGATGAATGATTTATTTCACATGGAACTCATATGTATGGATGATGAAGGGTGAGGTCTTATACTTTTCCCCAATACATTAGTTATGGATTTTTATCTCATGAAGTAATTATGGGAATCGAGTATGGAATGATCGATCCATTATGTCATCAGAATCAAGTGGAATATTAAACTCCACTATATTGTAGTAATTTAGTGATGTACCCTACTCTACTATGATATGTTTACATATACATATGTTTGTTCCATAATCTCATGATTATTTTGTCATACCATACTCCGTGACTCATGATTTAAGATCTATTACTTGTTGGGTATAAATTTCTTATATATCCTAATTATACTATTATTCTAATCTTATCCTCACATATGAAATTTTATTGTTATCATTTATGTTTACCCATATTGAGTACCATATCTCAAAAAATTCTTATGTTTCTATTTACTAAGGTTTTGAAGAAAATAAAAGTATGAAATTCCCAGAATAGTATCCTGTATGGATAATTTGTGGGAGAATTTGAATGATTTTTATGGATTAATAAGTTTCTTATATTTTGTGAAATTTTTTTGTTGGATAAAAAAACATGGGTTTTAATAGTTAATATTTTTCCCTAATTCTCTATGTTAAAAATCCTAAAAATACCCTTTGAATATAGATGTTACATTATTGGAGAATGATCTTGTAAATAATAAGGTGTATGAAAGATAGCGTGTAATTTATGTTATTTTATCACTAGATATAGGAGTGTGGGTATTTGGAGCCAAAGTTGGTATCGAAGGTGGGAAAATATTAAATTAGGTGTTATGACTTTAGTTAAGGATAATTTAAGGTTTGATATGTTAGAGTTTATCATAATTCAAAGGTATAGAAAAACCATTGGTTTATTTGAGGTAATGATGAATATTTTAAGGATTAAGATTAAATAACTTTTGTGAAAACCTAGGGTAAAACTATGTGATAACTCTAATTATATGATAAAATTGACAAATTTTGGTATAGATATTGTGTGGTTGTCTTAGAAATCAAATTTCTATATGGATAAAACAATTCGATTCAAGATCTGGAAAAAATGTACTTTGGGGTAGTAACCCTAAAAGGGTGTATCATGTAATAAAGAAATCATCACCTGGTGAATAAAAAAGAGGAATAAATGGACACCTAGTTTGAAAATACAGAGAGATATGCTACGTTCAATTAAAATCCATCTAATAAACCATTATAAAGGATTTGGGTATGATGTAATCTATGTTGGTTGGAGAACCAAATTGGAAAATTACCATGAATATCCAAAGATTGAATAAAGAAAGTTATAGGTTAAACAAAAAGAATAATGTGTTAAAAATGAAGATTTAATAATGGGATACATATTTAGATTTATGTTCCATATTAATAATTTAAATATTAACATAACCATTTTGGTTTTTTGTATTTGGTTCAAATAAAATAAAAAATGAAGTTGAGAAATGTACGTATCTAGAAACCACTTTGTCCTAGAAGTGAATAAGGGAGTAAATATAAATGGTCTAGAATTGTAGTATATACCTATTTTGATAGAAAGGGTGAGTTTCCTAGTATATACCTAAATCATCTAGAATTGTAGTATATACCTATTTTGATTTAATGTTTTTATAAACAAATATTATTTTTTATCAATAACCATAAAAATTAATTTTATGACATAATTATATTTTTGGGCAACTATTTAAGAACACGTGATTGAGGGATGGAGAAACCGTTGGATCAAAAGGATTATTAATTTTTAGGTAAGTGAACTATCTAGTATTGATTACATTTGAACTGATTATTTATTCAATAAAAAATTATTAATGATATTTTGGTGAATATTATCTCATTTTTGAGATTATGATATATATTTACTAGAGAGCGACATTATAAACTAGTATTAATAAAATTTTAGGGTTAAATAGTATGTTAAATTTTAAAGGAATTTTTGATTTCATAGTTAATTAATGTCCTAGATATTCAAATTGATTTGGGAAAGGTATATTTTTTAGAAAGTAATATTAGAATATATATAGAATTTACCATACGATTTTATGATTTATTAGTGTTGTTTGAGGAAGGATAAGTATATTGATATATCCTAAGAGAGTAAGAAAGATGTTATATTTTAATTTATATACCAAATGATGATAATGTTAAAAATACTCTCACATAAATTCATCAATATATATTAATTAATAAAATTTATAATGTAATTTCATTAAGGGGGTAGAATATACTAACTTGAGATTTTTGATCATTTAAATTAATACTATCTTAGCTAACTTGAATCACATGAAACAATGTACAAAAACATTAATTAAATTAATATTATATGATCATTATTCATAAAAATATATGAATAACAAAAACACTATTAAATAATATTACATTTATCAATTGAAAATTCTTAAATTTCAATAATAAATAATTAATATTATAAAGGGTTTTCTTAACTATTTTTTTAAATATTGTGTAATTTACCCTAATAAATTTTATTCTACACTTTTATAAGATTATTATAACAATATTTGATATTTAAATATATGAAAGAAGAGGTGAAAATTCTTTAACATAGTGATTGGTATGAAATAATATTAAAAAACACTTAAAGTTTAAAAAGAGAAATTTTTAATATAAGATTCTTTTTTTTATACTTTGTATTTACATTAATAAATTAAATATATTAATTTTAAATATCTACTTTGATAAAAATATATTCATTTTTAAATTATAATTTCAAAATTATATAGGGGTTTTTTTTTCAAAAGTAATTGATTTTTTAGGTTAATAGTATAAAAATACCTATTTTTTTATTACCATAAAATTTATGAATTAAAAATATTTGATACCATTTTTACACACACACACATATATATACTAATAAAGTAATTTAAATCATTTAATAATAATATTTTAAATTTATAATACTCATGTTTAACATTTTGGAAAAATTAGTAAATATTTACTCAAAAAGCTATTTTTCATTCTCTTATATTAAACATTATTTTTCATAAATTATAGAAATTATATATAAAAATGGAATTCATATTTTATATAAACAAAATATTATTATTTATTAAGTTAAATATCAATGTTAGGAATAAAATTTTGATTACTAAGACAATGTTGATGACCTTGATAATGGTGAAACAATTATTTTCAAAGAATTATTTTATTAAGGTTTTATAATTTTATATAATATCTTAAACTAATATATTTTATATAATGAATTTTATTTAATTATTAAGAATATATAAAAATATATTATTAATAATTAAATTGATAATCAATACTAAATGATGTTAAAAACACTAAATGGTAAAGAAAATATTTTTCTAAAAAATAGTTTATCTTTATATTAATTTATCAAATTTAAATATTAATTTTCCCACATTTATAATTTTAATTGAAATAAATTTGGAATAAATATCTGTTTATAACATTAGATATTTTTTTAATGGTTACTATAACACTCTGAGATTTTTATGGAATTTATTTTTATAAAATTTGATTGTTTTGATAGCTTATGTTGCACACAATAGCAAGTTGAGACAAATTGCAAAATATTATATGTCTATTATAACCTAGCTATCAAATTTAGTTGAAAAAATATTAATAAATTAATTAATAAATAAACATAAAGGGCCAAATAAATATTCATTTATTGGAATGTTCTTATTAAAATGATCACATAATTTTTATTAAGTCGTTATATTCTTCAAAAAATTTACTTTCTTCAGATGTGAGCCTTTTTTATTAGAGAATATAAATTTATAGAATTTATATAAAAATAATTTAACAAAATTTATTATGAATTTATAATGTAAATATTATCTTTAAATTTTTTATAATTTTATGATAATACTTATTTTTCAAGGAGTAATGAAAGTACTATTTTTTATTGAATAATTTATGTTAATTTAAATACATTAAAAGGTAAAATTATGTTTTGGAATTATTTTAAATTTTAATTATTTCATTATAATGTAATATAATACAATTATAGTTTCTTAAAAATATTTTATTCATGAATTTATTTTAAAAATATTTTTTTTAAAGGGAATTTTTATTTCAAAAAAATGTTTTTCAGGGTATATTTTTGGTTATATAATAAATGATAGTCTAAATCCAATGTGTTTTTATGTTTTAAAATTGTATGAAATATTTTTATTCATAAGGTAAAAATTTATTAAATAGGTTTCTTTATTTTTGGCAAATATGAATAGTAGCCTTGGTAAATTTTGTTACCACAGTAAAAGGTAAATTGTGAAATTTGGGGTAAAAATAAAATGATAAGGACAAACAATTACCATAAAAACTTATAACATTTTATCTAATGAATTATATTTGAGTATAGAAGCCTAAGTATCTATATTTTGTTGTTTAATGGATGTGTTTCACTAAGAATGACATATATATGTTTTAAATTAAATAAATTTACAAAATGAAATTCTATTTTTGTTAAAGATCTCTTATGTTTCCAAATAGGGAAAATGTATTCTATGAAAAAATATATGTGTCCAGTTTTAACATAATAAAATTATTTTCATGATAAAAATTTATTTTTTACTTTTGAGTCCACTTGGATGAGATTATGATGTTTATAATATTTTATTCAATTAAAATTCAATGATGTGACATTCATGTTATTATTAACTATTTCATTTTTAATATGCTTTTATCCAGAATGTATCTTTGACTGTAAATTTTATTATAAATGAAACAAGAATTATTTCCATCGTGTTATTTTATTATTAATTTTTTATGTAGAAATAAGTATCTTAAATAATTACACATTGAGGATGTACTAATTATTCAATCAATGAAACAATAGATGAAATACTTATAAAATATTAAAATGTATACAATTTAAATTAATTCTGTTTCTAAATTAATTTGTATGATTTTTATGAAATATTATGGGTTTATTAAATGTCTTGTTTCTAATTTACCTTGTTTTATTGATTTTCAAAAAGTCAATGTAATGAATAATGTCAAAATTGACTCTAATGATGTTTTTAACCAAAATAAAATTATATTAAATTATATAAAAATTATAAAATATATTTAAAAATATAAATTAATTATTATATGTTATAAAATTTTATAATTTTTTCACTTATTTTAAAATTTACAACAAATAAGTAAAAAGTATAACATTTTAATACTGATAAATTTGTAACTATAGTTAAACTTTAAATTGGTTAACTCTAAGTTAATTAATATGATAAGGTATAAAATAATATCCAAACATGTAAAAAATATATTTTTGATGATATTAAAAACTTATAGTATATTTTATTCTAATAAATTTCCATTTGGTTGAATTTTTATTGAAAATTAATTTATTATAATTTAATATTTTGAGAAATTCCAAAAGTTCCCCTCACCTCAATTTGAAAAGGGAACCTCCTCCATCACTTATTAACATCAGTTTGATCCTTCTATATAGAAAATAATACAAAAATTAATCTCTTAAACTTCCTAAAGAATCTTATAGATGTTATTCTCTTATCAAAAGACCAAACATTGATATATTTATAAGAGATCGAAATTAGGCCTTTTGAAAAAGAGGTAATCACCCTAATTGTTCACTTTATTTTCAAAATCATCATTAACTAATATAAATATAATATGTTTATCATATAATAATAAATGTAGTATCATAAATATTCTAAAATCTTATTATTATTATGTAAACACTATTTTACACCATCTTTCCCATAAAATAAGAAGTGAAAGTATCCCTCATTTGTACGTACAAATTATCATCTCCACATAGTGATAAAATTAATTTTTCATCATCATACTATGGATGGGTATTATGATGGGATTATTTACTATATATGATATTTATAATATAGTTATACCTCTATAATGATAATATTATTTCTACCTTATGATCATCCAATATTTTGAAAAATGATAATGTCTCTTGTGTGTATGTATGGACTACTATCACTATGATGAGACACGATTGTTTTTCACTTATATTTCACATGGATGGTAATATAGAAATTATTACGAAAATATATTATATATATAACAAAATAATTATTCTTTAAAGGTGTAATATTATTATCCTTTATTTAACGATATTATATGAATGATGGAAACAAAATTCATGTCTACATAGGACCTACCATCCCCATGAATAGTGTAATTTATTATTCTATCTCTAATTTTTATGAATAGTTATAAATATATGTATAATGAATATATATGGTTTTTCATAATGATTATCATTATATAAATTATGGTACCATGATCAAAGTATAAGTACTGGGACTAGCAAAATAAAACAAGCTTGGAAAATGAAATAATTATCCCCTAGAATAGTGATTTTAATAATAAAATTTAATAATGGTGTAATAAGATGACAATAAAAAAACAATAGATGATATGATATATATATTTTTGGAATAAATGTATTGTCACGACCCGACCCTACCCGGGCTCAAGCCGCTACTACTCCAAGACCACCTCCATTGGCTAGGGGCTGGCGACCAGCGCTGAAGGCACAACTACTCGGGTAGGCCTTTGCGTATGTATCTGTACACACACGCAACCCACTCAATTCAAAATTGAAGAGTAAAAATATAAGAAAAGAGCAACTTCAATATATAAACCACGAATTTCATCGACCTCTAAAAGTAAAAAGTAAGAGTTTATGGTAAACTGTAAGGAAAAAAGGAAAAAACACGCGCCCAACCAGAAATGTGCCACAACCCGGCAACAGGTAAACAAAAGAAAAATAGCTGGAAGGGTCCCCCACCTAGAAACCGACTCCGACCACCACATGCGGTCCAAGCTCCTGATCCCCTACGCTCTGTTGAAGTCACGATCCATTTTTCTATCGTCTGCAAGGGCACACCAAGTGCAGTCAAAGCCCAAGCATGGGTGAGTTAAAATACTCAGTAGGATACCCAGAAGCTTGAGGGAGCACCAAAGGAGGTACCGAAGGGTGATCAGTAGAGAAAATAGGGAATATTAATGGAATACAATAATGAGTGCAGTACAGTACCATTAGAGAGTCCAGCTCAACCAAACAAAAGGAAATAAGGTAGACTCATCCAGACACAAGGAGCTGGGAATGGTGAGAAGATTAACTTCCCGTCGAGTCATCGCTACCTATAGCCAGAGAGTAGACTCATCCAACCACGAGAAGAAAGAAACAGAAAGCACGTGTCATACCCCATGTGTCTTCGCCTCTCCTGGAAGGAGAGTAATGAGAACCAAGAAGTGGGTACTAGAACAAGGTATATACATATGCATATGCTCAAACAAGAAACCCGAAAAAGATTGTATGGGTATCTCCATCCCATATCTCAGCCCAAGAAAGTGAGTAGCCAGCAGTCTTAGAAGTAACCACCATCGATGCCCAGCATCCAACAAGTGTTCTCTGAACTACAAGTCAAGGGGCTCAAATAACCTCACCTTGATACTATCCAATTTGGGCGGCACTGACTCGCCCTCACGGTTTTAGGTCGCGTCATAAGGACGCCTCTCGGTGGCGAAAGCGCCCCACATCCTTAAGAGATCAAGGGTAATTCAAACCACATCATTTCACTACCAAAGTTGTCACTTCACTGACCCATACAACCAAGGGTCCCGCTCCGATAGTCATAGAGTAAAGCCACAGACTAGCCTAGTAAAAAGGACTGAGTCTGAAATGTCAACGGGTGACCCACTGCACAGCCCTACTGGAGGGTAAACCCTAACCAAATATCAGGTGACCCACTGCCAAGCCCTGTTAGAGGGTAAACCCTAATACATCATCAAGAGACCGACCGCCCATCCACACTGGAGGGTAGACCTGGAATAATTCGACAGGCGACCCACTACCCAGCCTTGCTAGTGGGTAGACCTGGAACTAGACGACGGGCGACCCAATGCCCAACCCTGTTGGAGGGTAGACCCAAAGAGGTCGTCGGGTGACCCACTGCCCAGTCTTTGCTGGAGGGTAAACCCTACAATTCAGTGAGCAACCCACTGCCCAGTCTCTACTGGAGGGTAGAAACGAAGAAGTCGATGAGCAACCCACTGCCCAGTCTCTACTGGTGGGTAAACCCAGAAATGGTCTGGTCATCCCTACTGGATGGTACAACACTGGCCAACAGAACTCCGATTGGGTATCATGCAACCACCCAACTCCACAACAAAACCATGGGAAACCACTCAACCCTACTGATCTAAACCATAGTGAATATGAGGACCCTCAATTTCACGAGAGGTGAAAGGTAAGCAAAGCAGAACATGACATGAAAATTGGGCCCACACGACATGTGGCCCCAATTCAACTCCAACCAAGCACACAAATGTTCTCAGGTACAAAAAACCACATGTACCTCCCAGCGTTCTCACTTACTCTGAGAGTATGCAACGTCTCCATCCCAAAGGCTAACATACACACAACCCCCAATGTCAACGCGAAGGCGTAAACATGAAAACTCCAACATGACATCTCATCACCTGAGGCACGAACAACCACATCTATTCAAGCACCAACATCACTCTCATAGGAGTGAACGCGATCACACGCCAAGGGTCCGCTACAAACACGGTAGAAGAACCGCCACCGGTACACCTTTCATATTTCCACATTTAATAAGATCATGTATGAGGCTCCGCTCGCATGAACAGATTACACCGTTGTAATATTCGTGGAAAAACATCTGAGATCGACTAATTACTCACCCCAAACGGATATCCGATGGAAAATTCATCAACACCGCCTTACGCCCGAATGACGTCCCGTGATCCCGAGCCTCAGCCCCGAAAACAGTCAGACACATTGCACCATTGCGATCCCCTCGGGAAAACACATCAAAAAGACTTCTCATTTGAGTGCAACTGATATCTGGAGAAAACGATGCATTCCGGCGCACTGCACACGAGCGTTGCTATGTGGGACCTGTATCCCGGTCCTGAATCACAATGAACGGATCGCACCACTGTGATCTTCTAAAAAAATTACACATGTTTGACTACTAAATTGTCCAAAATGGACATCTAGTGATAAAGATGGAAATCAGTATCAACTCCCAAAACGGACCTCACGAGTCCCACACCAGAGTTCAGAATTAAAGTGGGCAGGCTGCGCCAATGCGAAGCCCTCAGAAAAACACCCAAAAATTGACAGCTCGCACGCCCCGAACGGACGCCAGATGAAAAAGTTAAAAAATGCTGCACGCAGCTCAAAAGATGGGTCGTGGGGCCCATCCCTCAACTCTGGTATCAATGCTCGAAACCACACTGGAAACTCCGGCTCGACACCAGGGTCACAACTCCACTAACGGTGCCCAAAACGGACATCGGACGCGTCCGTGCTCTCAAAAACCAAATCCCCCGGAAAAAAAATCAATTCACTTAAAGACGCGTCATGCCTCTGAGGCCCCCTCATTTCGGGAATTAAAAATTTCTAAAACCATCTAAAAAACTTAGCCTTGGCACCAGGAAGACACTACCGCAGACGGCATGCAAAATGGACACCCGTAATGAAAATTATGGGCGTCCGAAGTCATGGGGGAAACGTCCCTTGGGCTGGACCAGCCTGGAGCAGCCGGTCCACCCGGCCAGGGCTAGCTCGCACCGGACAGATCTGTTAGGAGCGGAAACCTGTAGGAGACCGGCCTTCATGGCCGGTCGTCCCGCTGCACAACAACCCGCGAGGCGCGGGTCGTGTGTCCCCCGCGGGGTCGCGCCGCGACCCCGGTTCTCCTTCGTGCTCCGGTGAGCGTCGCCTCGCGCTGACGCCCACGTCCGCCCAGCCACCTCTGCTGGCCGCTCACATGTCTTCCTTTACTGGCCGCTGCCTTGCCGAAGGATAGGAGGAGAGGAGGACCTTGAGGGGGATGCCTTGAAAGAGATTCCACCAGGGGAGAGCAAAGGAGGGGATGGGAGAATAAGGGTTTAAATAAAAAAAGAATTAATTAAAATTTTAATTAATTTAAACCCATAATTAAACCCACATCCACAACCTCCGATAGAGTTGAGGTTAAGCCTCCCCTAGGACAAACACCATCCCCTGATCACAATAGCGGTCTCAGAATATGATTTTGAGCTTCTGTTTGAATGTTATTAAACTCAACGCCTGAGGCCGCCAAATTACAAAAACACCTCTAGGGCCATTTTTCACTGACGAGCCGCGCATGCAAAACTTATACCCCTCCTAGGGTCAACGGCACGTTCCAGACTCATTAGTGCCCTTAGTTTTTCAATCTGAGCCACCATTTAAAAGATACTTGCATCTCACCATGAAACGAATAAATTAATTAATTTAATTATCTGTTTAACGTTCCGATAGCGAGTGAGGGGTCCCAAAGTCCTACACCGACTTGTTTTATGTCGTTCTTAGGGTAAACACCCCATTTTGGACCCATCCGTACACTCGGGTTTCTGATCCGGATAACCATTTAGGATTTATCCCATTTATTTGGCCTGTCCAGTGTGAACGCTCTAAAAATTTAATTCTGGCCACACCGGGGCTTGGAATCGCATGCCGTCTGAAGGTGCTACTCTGGAATAACATCAATTATATTCCAAAGTCCTTTATGGACAAAAAATGGGTTCTTTCATCATTACCTCCTTCAATCTTATCGTCCCTGAAAAGAAAAACCAGGGAATAACTTAGGGTACTAAGCCCGCAACTGGCTCTCCTGTACCCAGAAGAACTCTTGCACAGTCCCTCACCACCGCACACAGACCAAAGGAGTTGATATGTTCATGCGAGGTCTTCCCTCACCGATGACGTGCATAAGAGCACACACACATCTTATCGGGTAAGTCATGTGGGATACATCGTGAACCCACTCCTGACTTTGGGTTCAGGGCAAGGTGGTAGGGAACCTCGCAATCCCTTCACATGTTCTCAAATGGTCCGAAGGACCTCGGGGGTAACACAACTCCCTGACCGAACCCTAACGCCGCACGCCGCGACTGGAATCACCGCTCTCACATGAAATAAGGCCCGATGATTCCCTTGTTTAGAATATCCATATGGCGAAACACCCAAGGATATCTGGTCATGCAAGGTTACATAATCTATGTCCCACAATCAAGAATCTCCTACACGCTAAGAGAGGGATGGAGTCGACACCATCGACTAATATAAAAGGTTCCACACCTTCAATTCCACTACCACAGGGTTACACTGACGCCCCGAATCACCCTGGAAACACCTCAAATAAGGAGACGAGAGAAAATCATTCCAAACACAGAGTCTAACAATTCAACTGCAAAAAGTAGAAGAGCTGTAGAGCATACCTCTTACCACCTCATGCTCTGCAGGATCGTAGAAATCCAAATCTTGTGGTTGTCCGAGTTCCCAACTGTCAGCTCCAGGAGCCTGACGTGGAACACCTATTGGTGATGATAAGACCTCGTAATGTCATCCCCCACATCCAGATCCTCCCGCTCCTCTATTAGCACCCCCTCTTAGGGTGCTACTCCGATCACGACGCTACCTCTGTAGTGGTGGTGCACCTACTGCCTGCCCGAAGCTCTCTGCATGCCTGGTCGGGCAGTCCCATGCCAGGTGACCTTTCCCATCGCAATCATAGCACCGACTATCTTCGGGATGCACTAGTGACCTCCAGCACCACTATGGTGTGCGACCACGACCCTGAGTCCGGTTCTCATAAAGCCACCTGCGTCGAGGTTCTACTTTCCGACACCCTCTAGCTCTGGCAGACGTCTCGGCTCCAACGTGCCTGCTGCCACCACCAACTATAAAACGTGACGGGAAGCTCTCTGTTACCAGTGACTACTCTAGCACCCCTGCACATGTAGAAATTCCCATGGGTACTATGAAAACATTAATCTCTTAGAGGATACCCTGCTCAAACTTCCAGGCTTGAATGTTATCATCGTGGGCCAAGTCCGGGTAAAAGCGTGCACGATCTGCGAAACTAGTCGCATACTCGGCCACCTTCATCCCTCCCTGCTGAAACTGTAGAAGCTCATGAATATTAATAGAGCGCAAGAAGGATGGGAAAAAATCCTCACAAAAAAACAACTGAAAGTCGCCCCATGAAAGCGAAAACTTGTCAAGAAATTGAGTCACCAGACTCCACCAAATCCATGTTGCTCCGTGGAAAAGGTTGGCTACCAAATCCACCATAAGATCTATCAGCGTCTGCACAAGCCTGAAGATGCAAACCACTGTCTCCAGCCAAACCTATGCTGCTTGAGGGTATGGATCACCACTGAACCTCAGTGGTCCCTACCGATAGAACTCGTAGAGAGCGCTCAACCTGTGCTCAAGATTAGTCTTCTCTGCTGAAGCTGTCTGCTACTTAACAGGTGGGGGTGCTGCTATTGGCCCATCCGGAGAAAAGGGCTCGCATGATGGGTCCTGGCTGACTGTCTTCACGGAAACATCCTGAATATTATCAAGGAGTTCCATGATCAGATGAGCATATATGTGTATAACATTAACAACAATGGGGATCTTACTCAAGAAGGACAGTCAAAGACTCAATCCTATGTGATGCACAAACCAATTTTTCCCTGCAACAAGTGTCTCAGCATGCTGATTCAACAAGTGGGTTATCAAGGTCCTAGTGCATGGATACGTCTGCCGACGCACCATCACTGGACTCCCTAGCCTGAGAGACGCTCTCGAGACATGTTAGCATTGTTTCCCTAAATCCCAACCAATTCGGTTTTAGGGGCATCCAGACAATGTCACAAGGAATGAAACACCTGTGATAACACTTTTTCACGACCTAACCCTACTCAGGCTCAAGCCACTACTACCCCAAGCCTGCCTCCATAGGCCAGGGGCTGGCGACCAGCGCTGAAGGCACGACTACTCGAGGAGGCCTTTGCCTAAGTATCTGTACATACACACGCAACACACTCAATGAAAAAGTGCAGAGTAAAAAGATAAGAAAAGAGAAACTGATATATATAAACCACAAAGTGCATCGACCTCTAAAATTAAAAAGTAAGAGTTGTAGGTAAACTGAAAGGAAAAAGGGAAAAACACACGCCCAACCAGAAAAGTGCCACAACCCGACAACAGGTAAACAAATGAAAAACAGCTGGAAGGGTCCCCCACCTGGAACCCAACTCCGACCACAGCACGTGGTCCAAACTCCTGATACCCTAAGCTCTGCTGAAGTCACGATCCACCTGTCCGTCGTCTGCAAGGGCACACCAAGTGTGGGAACATCCCAAGCAGGGGTCTGTAAAAATACTCAGTAGGATACCCCGAAGGCTCAAGGGAGAAACAAAGGAGGTACCAAAGGGTGAGCAGTAGAGAGAATAGAGAATAGTAATGGAATAAAATAAGGAGTGCAATAGAGTACCAGTAGAGAGTCCAGCTCAACACAATAAGAGGAAAGAGGGTAGACTCATCGAGACACAAGGAGCTAGAAACGGTGAGAAGATAAACTTCCCGTTGAGTCTTCGCTACCTATAGAAGGAGAGTAGACTCGTCCAACCACAAGAATCTAGACACAGAAATCACGTGGCATAACCTACGCATCTTTGCCTCTCCTGGAAGGAGAGTAACCAGACACATGAAGTGGGTACTAGAAAAAGGTATATACATATCCATATTCTCAAACAAGAAACCCGAACAAGATCGTAAGGAGAACTCCCTCCTATATCTCAGCCCAAGAATGTGAGTAGCCAACTGTATTAGAAGTAACCACCATTGATGCCTAGCATCCCACACGTCTTCCCTGAACTGCAAGTCATGGGGCTCAAATCACCACACCTTGATACTATCCGCTTTGGGCGGCACTGACTCACCCTCATGGTTTTTGGTCGCGTCATAAGGACGTGTCTCAGTGGGTAAAGTGATCATCATCCTTGAGAGTTAAAGGGTAATTCAAACCACACCATGTCACTGCCAAAGTTGTCACATCACTGACCCGTACAACCAAGGGTCTTGCTCCGATAGTCACAGAGTAAAGCCATAGACTAGCCTAGTAATAAGGACTGAGTCTGAAATGTCAACGGGTGGCCCACTGCCTAGTCCTGCTAGAGGGTAAACCTTAACCAGATATCAGGTGACCCACTTCCCAGCCTTGCTGGAGGGTAAACCCTAATACATCATCAAGCGACCCACTGCCCAGCCCCGCTGGAGGGCAGACCTAGAATAAGTCGACAGGCGACCCACTGCCCAGCCTTGCTGGAGGGTAGACCTGGAACTAGACGAAGGGCAACCCACTGCCCAACCCTACTGGAGGGTAGACCCTAAGAGGTCGTCGGGTGACCCACTGCCTAGTCTCTGTTGGAGGGTAGACCCTAAGAGTGTAGGGTGACCCACTTCCTTGTCTCTACAGAAGGGTAAACCCTAGAAGATAGTGAGAAACCCACCGCCCACTCTCTACTGGAGGGTAAACCCGAAACTGCTCTGGTTATCCCTACTGGATGGTATAGCACTGGCCAACAGAACTCGGAGTGGGCATCGTGCAACCACCCAACTCCAGAACAAAACGAGGGGAAACCACTCAACCCTGCTGATCTAAACAATAGTGAATAGGAGGATCCTCAATGTCGCGAGAGGTCAAAGGTACGCAAAGCAGAACACGACACGCACATGGGGCCCACACGACTTGTGGCCCATAGACAACTCCAACCAAGCGCACAAACATTGTCAGGTACAAACAACCACATGTACCACCAAGCATTCTCGCATACTCCTAGAATATGCCACGTCTCCAGCCCAAAGGCTAACATTCACATGGCCCCCATCGTCAACGTGAAGTCGTAAACGCGACAACTCCAACTTACCACCTCATCGGAGGAGGCATGACCAACCACATCTCTTCAAGCACCAACATCACTCTCCCAGGAGTGAACACGATCACATGCAAAGGGTCTGCTACAAACACAGTAGAAGAACCGCCACCGGTACACCTTTTATATTTCCACATTTAATAAGATCACGTATGAGGCTCCGCTCACGTGAACAGATTACACCATTGTAATCCTCGTGGAAAAACATGTGAGATCGACTACATACTCACCCAAAATGGATATCCGACGAAAAATTCACCAACACCGCCTTACGCCTGAATGGCGTCCCGTGATCCCGAGCCTCAGCCCTGAAAACAGTCGAGTGCATCGCACCATTGCGATCCCCTCGGTAAAAAATGTCAAAAAGACTGCTCACTTGAGCACAATAGATATTCGGAGAAAACGATGAATTCCAGTGCACCGCACACGAGCGGTGCTATGTGGGACCTACATCTCAGTCCCGAAACACAACGAACATATCACACTGTTGTGATCCTCTGAAAAAGTACACTAGTTTGACTACTCATTTGCCCAAAACGGACATCCGGTGATAAAGATGGAAAGCACCATCGACTCCCGAAATGGCCCTCGTGGGTCCCGCACCAGTGTGTGGAATTAAAACTGGGAGGCTGCGGCAATGCAATGCCCTCGGAAAAACAGCTAAAATGGACTGCTCGCACGCCCCGAACAGAAATCCGATGAAAAAGTTACCAGACGCTTCACGCAACTCAAAATATGGGCCATGGGGACCACGCCTAAACTCCGGTATCAACGGAAGAAACCACACTGGAAACTCTGACTCGAATCTAGGGCCGCAATGCCACTGACGACGCCCAAAACGGACGTCGGACGCGTCCACGCAGTCCAAAACCAGATTCTCCGGAAAAAACGTCAATTCACTTAAAGACGCGTCGCGCCTCTGAGGCCCCTCGTTTCTGGAATTAAAAATTTATGAAACCATCTAAAAAACATTTCCTCAGTGCCAGGAAGACACTTCCACAGACGGAATGCAAAACAGGCACCCGTAATGAAAATTATTGGCGTCCAAAGTCGAGGGGGCAACGTCCGTTGGGCTGGACCGGCCTGGGCCGGCCCACGCCGACCGGCTCGGTTCGGAGCACCAGTTCACGGCTCTGCTGCATGGGCTGGCCATGGACCCATAGTCCACGCATAGACCAGCCTTTGTGGCCGATCATCCCACTGCGCAACGACCGGCGAGACGTGGGTCATGTCTCCCCCGCGGGGTCGCGCCGCAACCCCGGTTCTCCTCCACGCTCTGTTGAGTGTCGCCTCGCGCCGACGCCCACGTCCGCCCGTCCAACTCCGCTGGCCACTCGCTCGAATTCCTCATTGGCTGATCGCCTGACCAAGCCACCGACCAACTCCACTGAAGGGCAGCGCAGCGCCGCCCAGGGAAGGTTGGAACGTCCCCGGAAAAGCCTGGACCGCCAGAAAAACCTCAAAAAACGCCCTGAGCTTCGTCGGATCACCACGACCACCTCCGAACTCAGATTTCAATTCCGAGAAGTGCGTCGGGTAGTTCAAAGAACATACTACTAATTTATGGTCTTTTTTCAAGACTTATACAGAGTTTTGATACAAAAATTCGTGCTCGAAGTAGATTCGGAAAAAAAATTGAAAACAGCAACGATCCTACCTTGTTGGGCTTCGCCCGACGCTTTGCAGAGGGTCCGCCGCCGCGCCGCTACCTTTCCGGAGGAGAGGAGGAGAGGAGGATCTTGTGGGGGCTTCCTTGTGGGATATTCCACCAGGGGAGAAAAAGGGAGGGTAGTGGAGAAGAAGGGTTTAAATAAAAAAAGAATTAATTAAAATTTTAATTAATTTGAACCCATAATTAAACCTGCATCCGAAACATTCGACATAGTCGAGGTTAGGCCTCCCCTAGGCCAAAAACCATCTCCCAAGCACAACAGCGGTCTCTAAATTTGATTCCGAGATTCTGTTTGAATGTTATTAAACTCAATGCCTGAGGCCACCAAATTACGAAAACGCCCCTGGGGCCATTTTTCACTGACGGCCCGTGCCCGCAAAAATTATACCCCTCATGGGGTAAACGTCACATTCCGGACTCAATGGTGCCCTCGGTTTTCCAATAAGATCCACCATATAAAAGATACTTGCGTTTCACCATTAAATGAATAAATTAATTGATTTAATTATCTGTTTAACGTTCTGATAGTGAGCGAGGGGTCCCAAAGTCCCGCGCCGACATGTTTTATGTCGTTACTAAGGTAAACACCCCATTCTAGGCCCATCCGTACACTCAGGTTTCTGATTCAGATCACTGTTTAGGATTTATCCCATTTATTTGTCATGTCCAGTGTGAATGCTTTTAAAATTTAATTACGACCACACCGGGTCTCGGAATCGCACGCTGTCTGAAGGCACTACTTTGGAATAACATCAAGAATATTCCAAAGTCCTTTATAGCCAAAAAACGGGTTCTTAATTGTATAATAAATTAATATTTATTATACACGAGGTTTCAACTTGAACAAGAAAATTCAAGACTTGAGGTAAGGGATTTAATTTTTGTCTCAATTTCATTTCTAAAGGATGCTTTCATTATAGGCTAGTGGTTTTTTTGTGTGATGTATGTATTTACAATAAATGTATTTTATGAGTCCTATCCTGAATATTATGGTATTTAAATATCCATATAATTTTTTTATTTTTTGTTATATATGATTTGACAAATTATGGAGTGGTGATGGATTATTTCACAATCTCATTATTATTAGAGATTGTTTATCCGCTGAGGAATATTTATCTCCCATGTCTATAATTTCTAAGAATATTAAAAGTAGGTTTTTAGTATTATAAAATGAATTTTTAAATTCATTTGTACCAATGTTTTACTCTTCCAAAAAATGGTTTTAATAGAATATTTTTATCATTTTCTAAACAAGGCACTTTGTTACTTTTTTGAAAAAAATTGAATGGAATGTTTTTAACTTATTCAGCAAGAGATGATTTTCTTACTTTTATTAAACTGTAAGGCCTTTATGATTACATTATAAAAATACAAGGTTCTTTTCAATGATTTTTTCCCTTTTTAAATTTTCAACATTAAAAAAAGTATTTAAAAATGGAAATGATAATTTCTTAATGAATTATTTGAACCGATATTTCAAAACCAATTTTCGTCTAATAAAACATTATTTTTGGTCACTTATGTTATACGAGGTTATTATTCAAGGATACAATTATAATTATTTATCTGAATGGTTTATGTTTTTTATGGAATGATGTTTATGAATTCTATTTATTTTCCCTGAGTTATATTATGATAAACTGTTTATGAAACCCATTTCTTTTCATGGGTTCTAATATGTTGAATGATTTATGATATTATAGAACTGATATGTATGGATTTAATTATATGATAGTTGGGACCTATATCTACCTCTAATGATTTGGGTAATGATTTATATCTCTTGATATATATAGAACTGGTATGGGGAGTGAACTCGGTTCAAAAAGATACTTTTTACACCATGTTAGTCTTGGGAGTGAACCCTACCTACTATTATTGTTTGGGGACAGAACCCATTTCACTATTATAGTCTTGGAAAAGATCCTGACTACTAATGAAAAGGTTTCCTATGATTATGTTTTTTCCACTGTTTGATGTTTTAATGCCAATTATATTTTCTCACATCTCATGTTCCAATAATATTTATGTCTTATGACCTATCATGATTTATTCCATGACTCAATATTATAATATATATTATACAAGGTAAGATATTCAAAGGTTATGTTCATTTTTTAAGATTCTTATACTCATGTTTTGATTGATTACTCCCCAGTTTAACTTTACAAAGAATTCAACATGATGATTTTATTATGTTTATTCTACCTAGTATATGAATAATGTTTTTAGTTGGTATTACTATGAAGAGTTATAAGAGGAATGATCTCTATGAGATATGTGAAAGATATTTCAACTAATAATAACATTTTATATCTTATCTCTAAATACTCTAAAACGTGTCCCTTTTCTTGTGTATTATAATTTTATTTATCTAAATATATGTAATGTCTGTGTATGAAAATATTTGACTGTTATAGTTAACTTATATATTTTTATAAAATATAAACTACCAGGGTATGAACTAGATACCAAGTTAAAAAAATGGGAAAATTTTAAAATAAATTTGTAAAAGGATTGAAATATATTTAAAATAAGTGGGAAAATGGGTGGTGGCGGTTTAATAAACACTATTTCACCCCAAAATCTAGTATTTCTAACTTTGGAAACAATTTACCCATGAATAATATCATTCCCTTATTGAAAAATAAATGATTTTAATGGGAGTTCCCTTTTCATCACTTATAATAGGTAATCAATTACACCATCTCAAGGTTACCCATTCCATTAAAAATTTCTTTGTACCCCAACCCAATATTCCTCTCCTATAACACTCTTTCATGATCTGAATACCACATTCACCATATTTTATCATAATCCCTTTATTTCTAAAGATATTTTCAAGATAAATTTGAAGGTACCAAAGTGTCTATTACTCATTACTTTCTTATTCCTCATAATATTTCATGTAATAACCAAAATGAACATAGTGATATAATTACCTAATCATGGTTAGTATAAAATAATATTATTATATTAATGTAATAAAAATTATTTATTCATTTCTACTCACTTAAATAATAGAAGATCCTTAACCGTGTATTGTGCGGAGTACCGCCTCCACGAAGTAATATTTTTATTTTAAATTTTTTATTTATGAAAACCACATAAAATATGATTCAAAAAAATAAAAAATATAACTAATTAATTTATTTCTCTATTATAGTGATATCATAATCTTCCTATAACCATACTCACCAATAAAGATATACCATGTTCATAATTGTGGTTTGTTGAATAACACACTTGAATAGTACTAAAAAATTTATCATGTATGATGATAGGAAATAAATAATGATGTTATTATTAGTTAATAAAAAAATCATGATTTATTTATGGTTATTTAATGATTTTATTATGTTTTCAACTTATTATTAAAATATCATATCTGATTTTTGAAATTATCAAAATAAGATGACAGTAATTCAATTTCCATGAAAACATAAAAAAATATATTTAATTAATAAATATTACATGATAAAAAATGTTTTTTATTAAATATAATATATATGAATAAAGTTACTAAGAATCTATTTAACAAACCTACTTTGATTATTTAGGAAGATAGGTTAATTTTCTGAATGAATCTAGAATAAGGTAAGGATTTCTCTTCTCAAATTTTCACCCATGAAAAATATTTATTAGTATACATCATGAATTAATTATAATAGTGTATATAATTTCTTGTAAATAATTTATTCAGGTTTCTATCATGATTCATGTTATTTAATTTTTCATTTTAAATCTTATCTTTAAAGGTCCTTTGACTCAAAAATTTCTATGTTTGAATGGGTTCTTTCCATAAATATATTTTCATGAGACATGTTTGATATTAAAAAAAATTATTTATTTATATGTTTTTTTTGAAAAACCCATTTCATTAAAGTATGAAACATATTCTATTTCACGAAATTTTATTAACCATTTCATGATGTTCCTCTTAATATCCTTTGATTCTAATTATACATAGACTAAGAGGGTTTCATCACCAATATCATTTTCAAATTGAGATTTATTCTAAAAGAAAATCCAAATATGAAATTTTTATAATTTTATCTACTAAAAAATTTTCATTTTATTCTATACTAGCCATTATTATGGATTTAATTATATTCATTCTATTTAAATTTTCCCCTTGGATCATTATTTACATGTTCTATGGAAACCAACTCTACCAGTTATTTTTGTTCGGGGACCTCCCTTTTTATAGGTCCATATTGACTGGATTATTTGGGCATTTCTTTTTCTGTGAAACAATTATATATTATAATAATTTAATACTACACTACCTTTTGTAAAATTTTCAGGGAATTTTTTATCATTTTTCAAACAAGTCATTCTTTCTTTATGTGAAAATTATATATATTTAATGTTTTTGTTGTAAAAACATTATTCAACCATATTTATCTTTTATATGTTATATTTCTTATATGATTTAATTATTTATAAAATAAATTATTATTTCTACTGGTTTTGTAAAATATTTATTTTACATTTTTTTCAAAGGATCAAGGATATTTCTTATTTCCAAAGATATTTATCTAAATCTCCAAAAAAATCATATATGTCACTATATTGTAACATATCCTATCCTTCATTGAGTAAATTACTCAAATTTTACGAACTAATGTATTTATTTGGTGTCTTTTATAATGTAATTTTATATAAAAGACGTGATCCATCACCGCCTTTTTCTTTTCAAATAATCCCATATTATAGGTATAATCTTTATTCCATTAAATTTGATAAATGAATACATTAATTTCCATTTATTTAATTGAATTGTGTTCACCCATATTCTTAATATTAATTTATTAGTGAAATAATTGACTAAAATATATACCTTTTTATCTATAATTGGTAGATACTCTATACCTCATCAATTTAATTTTAAGAGTATTTACCTTGAATGTTACTGAATATATTTTGACACCAATTAATTTTCCATGAGAATATATTCTTATGATTATTAATGATTTATTTATGATATTCCTTCTAGAATGGGTATGAAACCCTTTTTCATTCCATATATTCATTGTGATATGTTGATTAAAACCCATTTCCATTCTAAGGGTTATTTACGGATGATAAATGATTAAATTTAGGTGTAATTTATATGTGTGGTTGATGATTGTTGGAAAATTATATTTTCATCTAATTCCTCAGATATGGTTTTGTTTCTAATTAGACAATTATAGAAATTGACTATGGAATACTTGCTCAACTAGATGAATCTGGTAGTGATTTCAGCTTCAATGTGTTATGGGAATAAGCTGTTGTATCCTCCTATACTATGTTTTGGGAATCAGGTGGTATATCATTATATATTATGTAATAAGAATAAGTCAGTTTAGCATGGTCGAGTATGTTATGTTTACCTGTGCTGATGTTTATACAATAGTCTCATGCACATTATTATAACTATGTTATGATTTAAGGGTTCATGTATATTGAATAGTGTTCCCACACTATTGTGATTCATTTCTTATGTTCTTTCATTCCATACTCCATGACTCATGATTTATAATATATTCAATGTTGGGTATAAATTTCTAATGTATCTATATTATACCTATATATACATCTTATTTTCACTTATGATATTAAATTGTTTTCTATTTTATTTCCCCTTATTGGGCATCTGAGATCATCGATCTCTTTAGTTTCATTTACCCAGGGTTATAAAGGTAATAAATTAAAGAAAGTGTTAGAAGAATATCACATGTACATACTTTTTTTTGATATTTTGAATAGTTTTTTAGATTATGTTGTTTCTTAAAAAGTAGAAAAAATTATGTTTGATACAAAGAACTTGGGTTTTACTAGTTAATATTTTCCCCAATTCTCTAAAAATGTTAACCAAAATATATCCTTATTATGTAAATTTTACACTATGTGTGAATGATCATGTAAAAAAGTATTTGCAACAAATATAGTGTGTAAAGTATGTTTCTAACATTGAATATAAGATTGCAGGTCCAGGGTGCCCAAATGCACAATATTAACGAGTTAATCATTTCATGTTTCTAATTTCCATATTTATATTCTTATTGGTTTGAGTATTGTCATACTTAATTTTATCTTATTTAATTTAATGGGTTGAAATAAGTCTAATCATTCACACAACTAATATGACTGAAAATTTGATGATTAACAAAATGAGGTTCTTTACATAATGGGAATGGGAGTCGAGTGACTCATGGAAGTACCTTTTCAACTGAATAAAGTTATAAATAATAACATTAATCATGTAGAATGACCATTATATTATGAAAGATAATGTTTTACTTAAATGATTTATGTGAAAAAGGCCTCATAATTTTAGTGGTTTTTATTATCTCATAATCTCATAATAATGGATTAATTCCCCTCAGAAGATATTTTTATTCCTATAATGACTTGATAATGGGATATCCACACTATATATTTATTACATAAATAGATGATTAGATCAATGATGGAAAATAACAATAATGCAAATAAAAAGAAGTACATGGAATCTACGGAGTGGGATGTATTCATGAAAATAGTTTTCAAAGAGTATTTTCCCCACACACCCCATAATAAAAAAAATTGATTTAGTTACATAGACTCATGAAAAAAGAGAATGAATATATAATGTCTTATGATGAAAACTTTATAATTCTCTCATAGTATGCTTACACATTTTACAGTTACCTTAAACATAAGGTTGGGCACTTTTTTATAGGAAGAAATATGAGTCTCTAAAATGATTTTTTGATACATGAATTTGAAAAATATGAGTAAATTTTCTAATTTTCTATCATAGTCCAGACAAATATTTGTAATTTTTAGTGGTATCATGTGACTAGAGATAATATTTAGAGAATAAATGTTAATTCGAGATGATTAGCATATAAATTCCATGGTGGGAAGAAAATCCAACTACACATAATCAATAAGTGTGGAATGATGTTGTATGAATGGAAAAAATATGGTTCCTTATGTATTTAAATGTGGGAGATCAAGCTAATGAATTCAAAAGGGAGAAAAATAATCCCAATAATGTGATGAATGAAAATAAGGTTTTGATAAATCACTAACCTATTTTATAGTGTTCCAACTACAAGGAACACAGTCACTATGTAAACCAATTCAATAAGTGAAATGTGGTTCATGATAATAAATGATAAAAACCTCTATGGACAAGTGATGTAGGATGAGATTATATTATCATTAATTATTTCATTAACCAACCTAGGATAACCTTGAACCTATCACTCAAGATTATTGGTGATAAGGACCTAAGGTCGTTCCCAATCCCCATAGGCTAGCACAAGTGCCCATGTATCAGATAAAACATGTGGGAATGATTTAACCGAATAAAAAATCATGAAACAAATGATAATATAAATAAAAAAACTGAAAATTAATAACCCAACATGTCTTAAAAATTTTTCTATATTTTAGTTTTTAGGTATCACACTAAAAAAAATGGCGAAAACCAAAAGAGAAACCAAAAACAAACTCATACCACCACATGGTGTTGGGGAGATACTCCCCCAAGACATCTCCACAACACCACACCAAGATGACCACTAGCAATCCTAACTGCCATCTCCAAAAGCATTAACCTTACATACAACAAACATTACCAAGTCTTATTAAACCCAAGGGTTCATGAAGGGTGTGAGATATTTCCTAGTACGATGCCACCCAAAATGGAATCCATGTTCAAAACAACAAATGATAAATAAATATGATTTTTTTATAAATCAATGAAATTATAGATCAATTTTAAGAAAATAACTTTAAAGAAAAAAAAATTTAAGGAAGGAAACACTAAATAAAAAAAACAATTTATTTATAAGTAACCAGTATGTTTTATCATATGTCGACGGTAGGTTCAAATAATAGAATGAGTGATAGTCACGGAAAGATCTATTAGGAATGAGATAGAAATGGGATACTAGAAACGTTTCATCTCGATGAAATATGGTATAGTAACCACAACCAACTAAATTATCATTCACAAGCGACTAGAGAGGAGAAACATACAAAATTATAATGGTCTTTTATCATTATACTTATTTATTTAGTGTTGTCACTATCAATCCAAATATGTGAAACCAGGATGTAGCCAATTTCAAATCACTAGCATACTAATCCCAGTCCACCCACAGAGATACTTGGGATTCCCTTTGTGGTCAAACAAGTTTCACACATGACCTAAAATACCACATACATGTTTCATAAACCAAACAAGTAACTTCACAACAGAAGACACCACTTTCACATCCAACTCCTCTTAAAAAATAAAATGCATACTGAAATCATTTCAAATCATGATTTTCATCACATACATAATTTAATAAATCATTTAAAAAAAATTATAAATCAATTTCAAGAGGCACCACAAGGATTTACACCAAAAACACACTCATATACACTTTTTAATCTAAACACACACCGTTAACTTCCCAAAATATGATTCACATAACCCTAAAAATTTAGAAAAACATTTATATATTTAATACAAAATTTCCAAGATACACAACAAGGCATTACCCCAAAAACAGAATACAATTCCTCTCCTAAAAAGAAACTTCACACTAACACATTTTCCCAACATGTTTCACATCACATTCACAATTCAATAAATTATTTAAACAATTTACCAAACAATTCCAAGAAGTCCAACAAGGATTTAAACAAAGAACATAAACAATGTCACATGGAAAATCCATTTTAAAATATAAATTCATATCATTCCATTAAAAAACTACATTCACACTACAAATAAAATTTAATAGACCATTTCAAAAATTATTAAAACAATTTCAAGGAGAAAATTAAGTCTTCGCTTAAAAAATACGCCAAATTTAACATGGAAAATCCTTTTTGAAACCAAATTCATAAGCAATCATTTTTAAAACCACCTTTTCACAACACATATATTTTAGGAATAATGAAAAAGCACAAAATAAAGAACTATAATTTTATAAAACAATTTTTAAGCATGGAATCACCTACCTCGGATGGAGAAAACCCATATATTTGGACTTAATATCTAACTACACCATAGACGCACCTCAAGAGACCAAAATTGATCCCTGATCATGAATATTAATCCCAAACCACCCAAGATTAAAACCCTAATTGGAAACCCTTGAGAACGAGAGCCAAATCCAAAAAATAAGGACAAACATAGGGAGAGAAAGTCATACATAGAGTAGAGTACATCCATGGCGGAGGGAGAGGAGGATCAACAAATGGCCTGGGAGCCCTCTGGGTGGAGTCGCACATGGGTAGGGAGAGACAGAGGAGGGGTCATCAGAGTGACATGGAACCTCCCTAGGAGGGGAAGGTGCGACCACCTCAGGGGAGTGTTGGAGGGGAACCACATGCAAAGTGAGGGGATTCTGGAGAGGAGACGTGTGCACTGGGAAGGGTTTCTAGAGGGGGTTGAGTCACGTGATAGGGAAGAGGTAGAAAGGGCAGGTGCTGCATAATAGGAGGGGGAAGGTGTGAGGGGAAATCCTAAAAAATATAATAATAATAACAACAATATAATAATAATAATAATAATCATAACTTATTATTAATATTATAATAATTATTATTATTAATAAAATACTTTTAAATTCATTTTACTTTTCTAATTTTATTTTATTTTCATTTTACTATTTTTTTTTATTTTCAACTATGAGGAGGCCCCATGGTGACTTGGTTGAAGCCATATGGTTTCCAAACTGTGCTCTGACAGTGTGCCAGATGTTGCCAACCCCAAAACACTTATTTTTCAATAAAAACACACTAATTCAAACCAGGACTTAACGATAACACTAAAAATATTTTCCAAATCCAAGAAAATAATAACTTAAATTAATTTCAATGGTCGGGGTGTAAAAATAACCCCACCATGACTCTTTATTCCCTTCGAAATCCATTACAAGGTAAAACTAAAAAACTAACACTCCTTAATAGTTTAAGGAGAACCCTAATTATTGAAAAATTATAAGAGGAAAGATTACTATAAAAAAAAGAAACAAACTTACAAAATAAATAGAGGAGACCTAGAATAGAATCCCTATTATTTTTCACCTACCCCCTAAACTAAATACCTGCAATTGATTTATTGAAGGAGAGGAACTTCCCATAATGCATAATCCAACCTTTAAAACCAAATCATCTCAAGAATTAGTAAATTTAAGCCACAACACTTTCCTGAAACAACACAACAAGACCAAGCCACATCTGATGAATACTCTAATAAGATTAATAAAGAAAAAATGTTGGGCATGATCTAATCCACCTTAACTAAAGAGAGAATAATAGGGTTAGATAGATCCATAAAAGACTACCTACTGCCAAGAAAACACCAGGAATGGAATTGAATTACAGACATGGGGAGGTTCGAATGGAAGCCCCACCATATGAAAAAACCTTACACCCAAGATGGAATTGGGAATATGCTGACACCATTTCATTTAAGAATAATTTTCAGTGATACCCATTGAGGGTCTCCCCACCATTAGTAATAAGAATCATAACCATCTATCACACAACAATACGAGGAACCCTACAGAAACCCAATCCCTACTACAAGGGGACTGATGAAAAAATCTTAACCAAACAGAAAAAAGTTTATGGTTCACTACTTCTACAAGGAATTACGAATCTCTGATGAGTACAAAACAAAACTGAAATTGAAATGAACATACAAGGTTGTTTATACATGGAACAACACATATTTATTAACACCCACAAGTGTATAAGCACCAATGTTCAAGAAAACGAAATAACCCTGCATCTTTATAACCAAGGAGGGACTATTCCACCTACACAAATCACAACATTAAGAGACAGGGTCCCCTTGTCCCTTTCCACCCATAGGAAAACTTGAAATGAATGTGCCCCATTTAATTCTTAGATTTTATCCATTCCCACCATGGAAGATAGAAATTGGACCAAGATCCCTTACACCCCTAGAGTTTCTTTCTATGTTCCAGATTCACTCTGGGACCTATGGTTGGAGATCTGATGGTTGAAGCATCTCCTCCCTCGTAGTCAGACATTAAAACCCCCAAATATAAATTATTTTTTTGGATGCATAAGATACTATAACACAACCTAGAAAACACTATTTTACACTAAACACTCTGAAATACACTTACTCCCACATGACATAATAACTAAAACAATTGCCTAGAGTATGCACACACACGACCCCTTGTTTCCTCGAACGAGAAACATCAAGAGGATGGACACATAGAAGGCACCATCCTTTAAAATGTAGGAATTAAAAATTTATGAATGGAGAATACAGTTTTTTTTCGAACACAAAGGACCTTGGAAGGTGAAAAAACCATCACCATTGCAGCCGAGAGAGAACATGACACCACAAAGCATCCCTGAACATGACCATTGTAACCGATAGAAACACTATAAGGAGATGGAATTTAAATCGAGTCCCAAATAGCATGTAATTATAGTAAATAGCCATAACATCTTGTTTTGACCAAAATATCCACACTAGAAGCCTCACATGTACCCTTTCTTAGACGAAACTGTTGAAATATCTAAAGGCCATTTTATGTCAATGGTCAGCACCAACTACTCCAAGGCACTTTTCATTCACTGTACCAGAATTCCCTTTACCCCTTGTAGACAGGACATTCAGACCCAATGAGTAAAGCATCACCTTTATCTATCAAATGGTAAAAGGGAACTAAAACCTTTCTCAAGTCCCCATGCATTCACTCTAAAATTATGAGATGGTTCACTTAACCCAAAAAGTAGAGGTGGATTCAATTCTCGAACCTAAGAATGATGTACTTACATTGATCAACTAGAGGATCTAACAATGTAAAATCACCAATGGACACTCTTCAATCATGAATTAACTACTTATGGGAGTATACACTGTCCAATAGAAGACAAAAATGGTCCAAAACAATAATCCATCGGAAAATACATGCCACAAAAATAATAACCCATTTCGAATTTTATAAAAACATTTCAGAAAAACAAAAACCATTTAAATAAAAAACTCATATTCAAACCACATACATAAATTTAAAAACATTTAATTCCATTTAAAACCACTTGAAATTTTCCAAAAGCTACATTTTTTCAATAAAATTCAAATTAGAACTCAGGTGTTCTAATTTAGAATATATTTCCAAGACTATTTCAAAAACTATTTTCCACCTTCACAAAAAATAATTTTTTTTCGAATAAACCAAAAACATTGTTTTATAAAAATCCTTATTCGTAGAAATAATTCTCGTTTTACAGAAGTAATGTTTAAGGAAAATCAAATTTCATAAGTCTTCATCCCAAATTATTCTGAAAATCCATTTTCACCCTTCTTAGAATAAAACCATCACACCTTAAAAATCTAGATTCCTTAATTTTTTAAACAACGATTTTAAAACTAATTTTCTTAACCCAAGTAGCTAACAGAAGAATCTAGAGGAAAATAGTGATGATTGGTGGCTCATACATATGGTTGGAATCTATATGCTAATAAAAACACCATCACAAAATGTTCTTTAGGAAAATGTAGCTGGCTTCACATGGCTTTCCAGGCCATGAGAGCTCACTAAGACCATTGAAACATCTCCCATATCACTTCCCAAACAATAAGAAACATCAAGGTCCAAGGAACTCAGATAAAACCTGACATCCAATAGAGACTATAATCTCATCACAAGGTGTTTTATCTAGAAACCTTACTCATAACTAGATCTTCATGTCCATAAAATACTAGCTCCAGTTTACCCAGAATCTTCCAAAAAAATGAGACCCAAAAGTGAATGTTATCATTTGATTCCATTTTTTCAGGAACCAAAATGGGTCGAAAATTAACTAGTCACTCAATTAAATACTCTACTATGCTTGAATAGAATTATCGATCCCTATGAGCTGGAACAAGTTCTAGGGTGTCTAATAAAACTTTTGGTAATGATTTACCAAATTAAATAATCTTGAAAAAACATACAATATAAATAAAAAACTGAAAATTAATAACCACACATGAATTAAAAATTAAATTGAATTTATGTTTATAAGGATTACACAAACAAAAATGGATAAAACCAAAAGAGTACAAAAAACCAACTCAAAAAACCGCATAGAATGGGGATGAAACTCCCCCAAGACATCTCCACAACACCACATCAAGATGACCGCCAGCAACCAAAATCACCATCTCCAAAAGCATTATCCTCAATTGTAACAGACTTTTCCAAGTAATCTTACACCCAAGTGAGTAAATAGGGTGTGATATATTGATCATTATTATGTGACCCAGAAATGATTCAATTTTCTAAACATAAAATGAAAAAGAAACATGCATGTTTTATAAATGAGTGAAATGCTATATCAATTTTATAGAAATAGTTTAAAGAAATGAAACATTAAAGGAAAGAAATTTTAAATTAAAGACACACCCTTTCTTTTGAATTAACTAATATGCCACACTGTTTACCAATGGTAGGTTCAAAAACTCCAAATAGAACTAGTTAGGGGAAAATCCCCTATGCACTAGCTAGCAATGCGACACTAAGAACCTCACATATTGGTGAAATAATTTATATAAATCAGGACCAACTGCATTCTCATGCAAGATCCACTACAATTTTCCAACATCTAAAATATTAGTGGTCTTATATCATCATCCATATTTAGTTAATGTTGTCAATATCAAACTCGCTAAGTGAAATTGGGTCGTATCCACTTCTGAATCACACGAATACTAGTCCTAGTCCCCCACCTAGATATCGAGGATTCCTTTTGTGCTCAAACATGTTTCAAATGTCACATAACATACCACATCCACGTTTCATCAAAAAAATGAGTAATTTCACAACACAAGTCCCCACATGCACAAGAAAACCCCTCTTTAAAAATTAAACTCTCACTGAAACCATTTCAAATCATGATTTTCATCACTTAAATTATTTAATAATTAATTTAAAAAAAATTATAAATAAATTCAATGAGGTGACATAAGGTTTTACAAAAAAACACAATCAAATCCTATTTTTTAACTAAAATCACACCATAACCTTCCCAAAATATTATTCGCATCACACTAACAATTTAATAAATCATTTATATCATTAATAAAAAATTTCCAATATGAACATCAAGTTTTTAACCCAAACACAAACTCCAATTCCTCTCTTCAAAATGAAATGCACACTAATTTTTTTTTCAAACATGGTTCACATCACATTCACAATTCAATAAATCATTTAATAAATTTACCAAAAAATTCCACGAAGTCTAATAAGGCTGTTTATGATGCTTTCGATGGGTTGTGCATCTTTCCGTCGAGGATACACAACTATTTACCCTCATTCATTCTTTCCAATGGTGGTTGGCATCTGTCACTTATTTAGGGAAGTTTTCTCCTTGATTGAAATGTGATGATGGGATGTTGGTTCCTCCTTATGTGGATTCCTCTTCAGAACTTGTTTCCTATTCTAGGCCTCCTTTATAGATTTGAGTCATGGTTCATGAATATTGTTACCGGTTCTATATCTTTGAGGATGATAGTTAATTATAGTACTTCTGTCAAGACATTCCAAGGGGTCTCGATAGGGCAAAAACCTTGGGTAGGAGTATATTATGACAACAAGCACATCAGGACGTATCTAGATGCATGGAAATTGAATGACATGTATTTTCCCTCATAAGAGGGAATCTCAAGGGAATGGAACCCTAGGAAACCCACATTAGTCACATGGTGTCTTAATGCAAGAGGCATGTATCTGAGGTTGTCCTTACCTTTCCATGTTTAACATGGGGTATTCTGAGAGTTTAATGTCTAGAATAGATGGTTATGAAATAGTTGTGTTTTATGATGTTTTCCTAAGGCATATCATTTTTAACTAGAGGTAAGCCACATGTTTAACTTTTTTGCGGATACAGAATGAGAGTCCTCAGAACGTCCCATCAATGGGGTTTAGATTGGTACAACCATATAAGGGAGTTCCTAGAAGGCTTACCAAAAGGATGGATCAGAATGCTCAATGAGAGCGGACCCGGTGTGGTGTGTCCAATAAAGGGAAGATGTCATGCTATGAAAGATGATATGGATGCCACTAAGGGTGGATCAGGGAGAGTGGACCCCTGAATGGGGAACACCAAGGTTTACTATTGGATGGGATTGAACCACAGGGAGGCTTCCTACAAATAATGTCATGGATACTGGGATCAAAACTCATGTAGTTTTAATGGTTGATGCTCGAAATCTTGGTGTACAAAAATAAAAATGACTCAGAGACATGCTAGGGATTATGCTTTGATAGAGGACCATTGCAAGAGGAAAACACGTGTTTAAATTATTGAGGATAAGCTGGGGATTATGTATGGTTAACTACCCATGTGCTATAAAGGGAATCAATTGGATGGATGGAATGATCTTAGTAGGATGTGGAGTCCGAAGTAAGAATCAGGATATATGATGGAGGGTTGAATGAAGTGGATGGTGAACGAGATGGAATTGATGTGAAGATGATGGTAATGTTGTAAATGAACCTCAAAGAGGCTTCCTACGTATCCCCATTAATGGGAATCAATGTCTACGTGGTTCAGTGGGGTGAAAAGACACCTCAGGAGGTGGCCCGTGAGAATGTAGTGCATGGATGGGGACCCGAAGGGAATGAAACCTTGGGTTGAGGCATCATCTTCTGGAAATACAAGGGCTCAAGGGAGAGACCATTATGGGTCATTAATTATGGGATTGAACCTCATGGAGGCTTCCTACATATCCCTATGTTAGGGAATCAATGTCCATGTAATTTATGATATGGCATAGAACCAGGGTGTACGTAATGGAAAATGACCTGACGACATGCTGGGGTTACACATCGTTAGTCTCCTGAGAATTGGTATGACACCACAAAGGGAAAAACTAAGGATGTGGGTCCCAAAAAAGGGGACACCAAAGTTTACTAGTGTTTGGGGTTTATCCTTATAGTGGATTCCTATGTAACAATTCTATGATACAATGATAGAAACCCATATAGTTCAAATAAGTTTACCAGTGTTTAGGGTTGAACATCAGGGAGGCTTCCCACGTACCTTATCTAGGAGAAAAGGATCAAAAACCACGTAGTTTGTAATGATTTCTAGTGTTTTAGGTTGAACTTCATGGAGGATTCTTACATACCCTATATTAGAGACAAGGATCAAAAACCATGTAGTTCAAAAAGGTTTACTAGTGTTTGGGGTTGAACATGAGGGATGCTTCCTATGTACAATTTCTAGGAGACAAAGCTCAAAACCCACGTAGTACAAATAGGTTTACCAGTTTTGTGGTTGAACCTCATTTAGGCATCCTATGTACCCTATCTAGGAGACAAGGATCCAAACCCACGTAGTTCAAAATCATATAGTTTAATGTCATGTGGGAGGAGGGTTATCCGATGCGAAGTGGTCGGGACCAATGGGAAATGGGTTTGAATCTTAGGGAGACATCTTATGTACCATTCTTGAAAAGGGAAAGGATAAAAGTCCACAAAGTTTTGTGGGATGGGGGATGGGAATTACATGTGGTTTGAGGGTCAAAAAGGATGTTTTGGTCACTATTAACTCTAATATCACATGATTCATGCTCGGTGTGAGAAACCAGAGGCAACAACAGACCTGATTATCATGGTTCAAAAGTGCATCCACGAAGGGTGGTGATTGGGGGTTACACCTAGAAGATTCCCACATGCTGCTATGGAGCAACAATGGGTGATGGGGCCTATGCATGGAAGCTACCCAAGTGTCTCTATGGAGCGACAACAATGAGTGTGGCTTATGCACGGAAGCATCCCGAGTCTCTTCCCCATGTCTTGACCGGAGGGAATCACAAATCACCTATGGGTTTAGGCGTATATTTGAGTCCTACACCTATGTGCTAGTGCACATGCGTGATAACACCAAGGGAATTGGAATTAGTCCAAACAAAGGGAGATGAAAAGTGTGAATCACATGCCAAACATTCAAAATACAATGGGGGTGGAATGAAGAAGGTAGATAAATGCTGACCATAGTCGAGTCACCAAATCCAAATCGCGTTATCCTAAGATGAAAAAAACAAACGAGGGAAAACCACTTATCGTATTCGACAAAAGGTGCAAAACCCGAAGTTTTGTCTAATGTCTTTTGGGGTGTTGGCCTAGAATGGTAGGTGAGTCGAAGTGGCATGGGAACAAGGCATTAGGGGGGTCCCTTCAGGCATGATAGAGTATGATGATCCAAATGAAGGAAACATTTAGCATGAGGTGAAGTGATGGAAAGCTCAAATAGTTTCCAATACTATTGAAATTAAACCAGTATAGTCCTGACATGAGGTATCTTATTTCTATCACATAAGCCAACTCTAATTTAGAAAAGATGCATCTTATTATTGAATTATAAGGAAAAACATAGTTTATAGTTATATAGTGTGTACTATTTCCATTGTTTATTTTCCTCATAAGGAATCTATTTCTTGGAGAAAGAGGAATCCTATGTATTTCATATATTGAAAACTACAGTTTTTAGTCATATAGAGTGGACTGTTGTCATCTTATGCCTGGAACATAAGGCATCTCTTATTTGGAACAAGTGGAATCTTATATTTCTCGTATATGGTGTACTACATTTTATATTCATGTAGACATGACTATTGGTATCTTATTCTTGTAACATAAGGCAGATCATGTTTGGAACGAGAGGTAGCCTATGTTTTTTATATAGGGTGTACTATATTTTATATTCATGTAGAGAGGACTATTTGAACCTTATGATTAGTGCATAAGGAATCTATTGTCTGGAGCAAGAGCTGTCCTATGTTTGTTACATAGGGTGTACTAAAGTTTATAGTCATATATAGAGGAATATTTGCATAAGGCACATAAAAATGGGTGGTATTGGGACTTAAGAAAGGGTAGGCCTTTTTGGTTCATCCCGGTATTGGAACCAGGTAATTGGGTATAGAGGAGTTCCTTGAGGAATCGTTTGAATGAATATGAAAAGGGAATTGATGATGAAAATATCAACTCATGACATGTGAAAGGGACCCAGAAGAATATGTCAACTCAAGGTATTTCATGGAGTGTGGAGGAGTATCTATAATCATGGTATTCTATACATGGAAGGTGGATGCACATAATAGTACAATGGAAAATGTCGACGTCTCGTCCCAAGAAGTTCATGATGCGACTCTCCATTTTTCATGGGTGTCGGTGATTGTAGAAAAGTGACCGGCCTAGAGTGCCAGGACCAAAACATGTCACTGAACCTAAGAAGGGGTGTGGGGAAAAATTTCACAGGGTATGGACTATAGGGAGAGATGGTATGATCTTTTCTAAGGATAGGGTTTTGCAAAGGAAAGTAGTTTCTGGAGGTTAGTGTTTCACGAAGAAGGGAGATTCTCAGTGATCAAGGTCTTGTAGGACATGGGGTTTCATGGAACATAGGATCTCACTGAGAAAATGGGCTAATGGATCCCAGGGTCTCTTAAAGATGGGAGATTCGTAGAGCATAGGGTATCACGGAGCATGGGGCTTCTCAGAGCTTAGTGTCTCGTGAAGAATGGAGAATTGCATAGCTCATGGTCTTGCAGATCATGGGGAATCATGGAGCTCAGGGTCTCGTGAAGCAACTTCACGAAGGATAGGTGGTCGTAGAGCATGGAATCATTTTATAATAATTATAATTATTAGGAGAGGGATCAATATAGGATTAATGCTACACGGACCCTGGAGAAACCCATATTGGGATCCCTCTTTCGAAATGGGTAGAGGCCTTCACATAGTGAATCACTTCACAGTTCTCAAGAGCATTGTGAAATAGGAGATCCATCGTCAAAGGGGTAGCATAATCATCCTTATTAAGGAGGATGAGTTGGATATTTATAATATATGGAGTTCACATAGCTCAACAAGGAAAAAAAATATGAGGTAGGAATAAAAATGACACCGTGAAGGCAATCACACTCTCCAACTGGAGGAAGTTACCTCAAGTTTCTCAGAGTCATAGAGGCTAAATTCATGGACTTTAGGCCACTCGTGGATTCTCCAGTAAAGTTCTTCAATCATTCAGAGGCTTCATTCATGGCCTTAGTAGTGATCATGGAGGCTCTGGTCAAGTTCCTCTACTCTGCGATCATAGAGGGATCTCCGTGAATGGTCTCCACAAACTAGTTTTCCAGCCCAACATTGAATGTATATAACACATAAATTGTAATTATTTTTAGGATATAAGACCATTGAAATCGATGATTTCAAATTTGGATTTTCTCTAGGACCAGGTATAGAGGAATTTCGAATATATTTTGGATGTGTATTCTAAAGAAAACAAATTCCACCCTAAGAATGCGGTCCAACAAGGATGAGGAAGGTGAGGTGGGCAACATTTTCTGGATAATGTCAAGGAAAACACCTACTTTGGTGTCCACTATACCATAATATTATTTAGGAGACAAAAAAATAAATCCCTAATCCCAATTCAGTCAGTCTCAGTATGGGAAAAAAGAGATCATAGAAGATCATCTGCCTGTACGAGAGTGCTAAACATCAGATGATGTGAGGGGATCAGAAAGAGATGTAATCACCATTTGGAGCATCTTAAATGATAGAGGGGTTATAGATAAATAACTGGGATCTCTAGATAGCTGAATTTCTTCTACCAATGTGTGATCTAGTACATCAGTGAGGTAATTCCAAGGGAATTATAATAAATCCGAATGAAGGGGAATTGAAGGTTTGAATCGCGATAACCAAAATTCAGAACACTATAGGGATTGAATGGAAATTAAAGATAAATATTAACCAAGTTATAAACATAGTATCCCTATTACGTTAGCCTGAAATTGGGTAAAAAATGAGTATTGACTGTTGACCATGTTTGAAACACAGTTCCTAACTTGAAATGTCATCCATAGTCTTTTGAAATGTTGTCAAATAACAGTAGGAGAGATATATGCCGAGCATCTACACTGTTAGGGGGTTTTATTAAACATTAAAGAGTACATGGATCCAAAAAAAGGAACAAAAAGTGTTGATAGTGGTGTGATGGGTTGTTCGAATAGAATCAATCACTCTTGAAATTACTCCACCTTGATGAAAACACATTAGGTGAGCGTATCGGTCTGATCAGGGATCACACTCATTTCCTGAAAGGATCTCTTAGGAAATAACCAAGAGTGGATTGCAGTTTTATTCCATGCCAATGATGATGATAGACACATATTTTAACGTTGTACGATGATGAATAGGTTACCCATAAATGAAATTCATGATGCAATATAGACGGTAGGAGTCCACACCACCCCACGTGTTCCAAGGGGGATTCCTTAGATAATAGATCAGAGTTTCCCTAACACAGTTCTAGACCAGAGGGAGAGTTCTCTGGTGTTCTAATGTATCCCATGAGGATGGGAATCATGCCATACATAGTTTTGAAGGACCCTTGTAGTTTAACGTCATACGATAGGATGGAGAGTGAAAGGGGAGATCCTAAAGGGGGGAGTATGTGGTGTGGCCGCTATAGACCCAACATGAATGAGGACCAAAGAAGTCCACACCACACCAAGTAATCCCCAGGGAAATCTTGGGTCTAGTGACCAATGATTGAAAGATTTTGGCAAAGCCCTAGAAAATATGTTCCAGCATTCCTACATACCTTATTTGGATGGGAATCAAGACACACATAGTTTTGGGAAGCAGTTTAACATCAAGAAGGTTGAAATGAATGTGTGGGTTTGATGCACTAGTACACATCCTACCAAAACCACTAAGGCCATGTGAGTACTACTTGATGTGTGAAACAAGGAGTAGTTATGAGATTTTTTTAGTATAGGGAGGCAATCATTATGGGCAATGAGTTGGTAGGTGAATGTCGTCCCAATAAAACTATCCTTCCAACATAATGCACATAGATGCATGGATGGGTGAAACCGAGTTTGTTGGAATTAAAATTAAACATAAGGAAGTGGGAATATGTGAATCATAGAACCTGATATCCGGATCGCAATGATGGTGGAGTGATGATTGAGGATAACTATTGACCATGTTCGAAACACATCATCTGTTTCACGTTAGCCTAACGTGGGGAAAAACAAATGTGGGTCAACTTATGAACATGTTTGAAACATGGGACATGTCGGAAAATGTCATCTGAGGTCTTTTGGGGAATTGTTCCAAGATGGTAGGTGAGCCAATGTGGATGCGACCAGTCCTTAAAGGTATTCCCTTAAAATAAAGAAGAGGATGGAGAAAATGTGGCATGTTCGAAACATATTATCCATTTCGTGTTAGGATAGAGTGTGGATAAACAAATGCGGGTAGTCTGCTGACCATGTTGGAAACATGGGACATGTCGGAAAATATCATCTGAGGTCTTCTCGGGAATTGGCCCAAGATGGTGGGTGATCTAATGTGGCATGCGACCGGCCCATAAAGGTAGTCCCTTCAGACATGGAAGAGGATGAAGATCCAAATAAAGGGATCATGATGTGTGGACATGAAGAAAGGTAATGTCCATGTGTAATCCAACACTATCGGATCTACGCCATGAAACATTTGAGTATACCAATGAGACGTGTCAGATATAGGGAGTAAAATCTCTTTTCAAAGACAAGTGTCCTTGGTATGCATAATCCTAGATTAAGGTCATAGAGTGGACCACTAAATGGGGAATTGGTTTAATGGAATGTGCGCAGGGTGGGGAAGTTGAAAAACATGATGTGGATGGGGACCAAAAGAGGAATTCCATTTTATGAATCATTCTAAATGAAAGCACACACACAGTTTAAAGTCTTGATGCTTAGAATAACGGTATACAAATTAACGTTATCAACTTGAATGAATGAAGTATTTATAATACATGGGGCTGAACCCGAAGACTAAATGTATGTGTGTTACTCTATATCCCATGATGATGGGAATCAATCCATACATAGTTCTAATGTGAAGATCATAGTTTATGTTCATAAAACTCAAATCAGGCTATAAAGAAATAAGGGAGATGCATGGTCCAATTATTGAAAAACCTGACATGAATAAGGACAGTGGAAGTCCATGCTCTACCACATGCTCCCAGAGGAAACCCAAGGTCAGGGACCAAAGGTGGAATCTAGGATAGTCCTGAGATGTATTGTAGTGTGTTCCTACATATCCCATGAAGGTGGGAATCAATTCATACGTTGTTATGGAAAGATTCATGTAGTTTATCATCATGCCACACAGATTTAGGATAATGGAAGTAAGATCACTAAAGGAAAATACATGGAATGGCTATCATAAAACTAACGTGAATGAGGACCCAAGAGGTCCTCACCACACCACATTATTCTGACACAGTTACGGCCAAGGGGGCCGGAAAGAGGGCATGATATGAGGTACCTGGGGCTGGACCTTAAGATGAAATTCCTTGGTGTTCCAATGTATCCCACATATATGGGAATCAATCCAAATGTAGTTCTAAGAAATGTAATGGCAGTGTACCAATTCTAGTTGTAATAAAATCATGAAGGTATGTTACATGCCCTAAAAGAAGCATCATTTTATGGATCTTGGTTGTTTTTAGGGTGGATGTGTTTTTTGTGAAGAAAAAAGCATGGGACAGAGAATATTGGTGTAACTATAGGAATCATGTCATATGTAGGACTTGAAAAATGGTATGGTTGATAACTGATACTGAACATTATGTCCCCTAGATCATGAACACAACAATGAGATACCATTTCAAATAGATTATCTAGGATGATAGTGTCATGGTTTAGGGTCATAGGACCCGACCAACCCATGAGTTTTAATGTTGTGCAGAAAAGATGCAATAATTTAAAGTCATGAGGGAACATGATGTATAGTTTAATGATAGAAAAATTTGACACCCATAGAAGAGGGAGGTTCTAAAGGGAATGTGCATGGAATGATAATTAATTCCCAACTTGAATGAGGAAAATGTCCACAACACACCATGTGAAATTCCAGAGGAGAAACCTCAGGCCAAGGGGCCAGAAAATGTCATTGCACATAGGGCTGGACCTGAAGATGAAATGTAAGGTCGCTGCTACGTATCCCATGAGGATGGGAATCAAGCCATACATAGTTCTAGGAATTAGTGATGTTTAATGTCATGAAATAAGGACCGGGGGGGGGGGTCTTAGTTTATGGTCCAAGATATCAGACCAAAAGAAGTGAGATTATTTCGAGTGGGTGAAATACATGACAATGTCCCTAAGCCCACGTGAGCTATGCTCTATGGGGGAAATAATGGAAGAGAAGATCTTCAGAACATGTGGAATACAGATAAAGGGGAAATGATGTGAATCTTTGAATGGCACCACTCTATTTATTCTTCCTATTAATGTGAAAATGATCAACGAGGTATAACACCAAGAGTGTAAAAATTACACCTGATCATGATTGACTGGAAAGGGATGTGAATCACGAATCCAATATTTAAGGTTTATGGGGGTTACATAATGATGGAGGATAACTGTTTACCATATTCGAAACAAAAAATCCATATCATATGACCTAAAATAGGAATAAAAAAATGAGTGTCGAACAATGACCATATTCGAAATGTGGGACCTGTGTTAAATTTTCATTTGAGATCCTCTGGGACGCTTACCCAAAATGGTAGGCGAGCCACAGTGGCATGAATCTGAGCTGCTCGGGGGGTCCTTTCAGATGTGAAAGATGGTGAATGTCCAAATAAATTGAAACATAAATCCTGGAAAAGGATGAAAACATATCCAGGTAGAACCCACCACACTATGACATAAACCATAATTCATCTAGGCATGTTGTTTAACTACCAAAGAGGGTCAAGGGGCCCATTTTAAGAGCAGAAGAGTCGAGAAGATGAGTGGAGGAAAGGGGGATGAAGAGCTCTCAAGAGAGTGGTATGTGGTGTGGTTATTGAAAATCTGATGTGACTAAGGAAATAATCCCACATTTCTCCACATATCCCGTCATAGGAGTTAGGCCAAGAGGACAAAAAAAAAAGAGAAGGTGTCTAGGAAATAGGGCATGACCCAAGGACAAAATGTCTGGGTGTTCCTATGTATCCCATTAGGACAGGAAACAAGACACATGATGTTCTGAAGTGTTGTTTAGTTTAACATCATATGAAAAGGACATGGGGAAGGGGTATCTCGAAGAGAAATGTTTTTGGCATGGAGAATAACCTGATGTGAATGAGGACATAATCCCACATACACCACACCATTCATATTTCTTGGAGAGAACTCAGACTGAGTAGCTAAGAGAATGAATGGATGGACCTAGGTTGGGCCCAATAATGAAATTCTTGGGTGTTCTAATGTATCCCATGAGGATGGGAATCAAACCGTGAATAGTTCTCAATATGTCATGCAGTTTTACATCATGCAATGAAGAAATGTTATTTATTAGTTTATGGTCATAGGATCTGAGACCTTAGATGTCCAGTTAAATGTCATGTGGAGAAGACATAAGGGCAGAAAAGGTGAATCAGCACACCTGTCATCTGGGAGACCATGCGGTGGAAATAATTATTAACGATAACTACTAAACACATTCAAAACATTGCATCCATGTTTCATAACCTAGAATAACAAAAAACAACTAAGCATCAATTGCTAACCATATTTGCAATGTGGGAATTGTGTCAAACTGTTGTTCGAGATCTTTTGGGAAGTTTACCCATAAGTTTAGGAGAGGCAAGGTTTCATGAAACCAAGACACTAGATGTGATTTTAGATGTGAATGTTGGAGACACAAATGCTGGGATGCTTAAAGCATGGAGGTACCCAACCAGCGTAACACCTTGCGTTAAGGATGCTTGATGAAGGAGGGGGTATCAAGGGTATTTATATGGAATAAAAAATCATAACATGAACGTGGATATAGAGTTCATACCACATCATAAAATCCTAAGTGAGGACTTTGGCCAAGAGGACAGAACGTTCGAGGGACCTAAGGATGTTCAATAGATGAAAAGTCCCAATGTTCTTATGTATCAAATGATAATGGAAATCATGAAATACATAGTTCTGAAATGTTTTTTAGTTTAATGTTGTAGGAAAAGGATGTAGGAGATGATAGTTTAAGGTTTTAGGTCTCAGACCCTCTTGCCGTTTATCATCATATGGGATGAAGGTGTTGGCTTAACATCCGCTGGGTTGAGAGTAGGAATTTTAACGTCATAGAAGATGATAATGAGTAATTTAACATCATGATGGAAGATAATGTAGTTTAATGTCATGATAGACTATGATGAGCAGTTTAATGTCATGTAGGATGATAATGCAATTTAATGTCAAGCCGGAAAAATATGAGCATATTCACTTCATGATAGATGATAAAGAAGTTTAATGTCATGTGGAATGATGATGAGTAGTTTAACATAATGATGGATGATAGTGTATTTTAACTTCATGTGGGGTGAAGATGAGTAGTTGGATGACATGAATAACGATAATGTAGTTTAAGATCAAGTGGGAAAAATATGAGACGTTTAATGTTGTTAATTACGACAATGAGAAGTTTAACATCATGACATATGAAGATTTTTGTGTCACTCAAATATATCAGTACACATCCTACCAAAAATACTAAGACCACATGATTCATGGTTAGTGTGGGAAAAAGAGATTAATTATGTGATTTTCCTGGCACATCGAAGCACAAAAAAAGCGTAATAGATATGTGAGACCAAGAATATCCCAGTGACAGTAACCCTCTTACATGGTTTGAAAATATTCATGAAAGGGTAAAACCAAGGGTGTTGGAGTTCCACCTAATCATAGAGAGGTGAAAAGGGTGAATCATGGAATTGAATATATCGATCACAATGATGGGGGAATAATTATGGAATATAACTACTGACCATGTTTGGAACACATAATCTATATCATGTTACCTGGAATGAGGATATACAATTGAGGGTTGACCACTGACCATGTTCGGAACACCAGATCTTTCACAAAATGTCATCCCAAGTCCTTCTAGGTGCTTACCTGAGATGGTAGGTGAGCCAAAGTGGCATGAGACCATGACTTAAAGGGTTTCCTTCATACATTAAAGAAGCTATGGATCCAAATAAAGGGACTCTACAAATCTTGGAGATGTATTGGGTTTATGTGCATTTGGAGTCGAACACTCTCGGTTCTACACCATAGCACATTAGAGAATGTCTGTGGGAAGGCACTATTAGACTTAGAGTAATAGAACATAGGGTTGTAGTTAGTTTAAGGTCTTATTTCTAAGACCAAAGTTTCTTAGTTTAAGGTCATATAGTTCATACATGGTGTATAGTTTAATATCATCTAGATAAAATGAGTGATTTCTTGAGTTTAATGTTACATAGCTTTAATCATGGTTGTTGTAGTTTTAGGTCACATATATTTTAATTTTTTTTGTACATTTTAACATCATGTGACCAAGACAATGGTTGTTATGCAGTTTAATGTTTTGTGACCAAGACGATGGTTGTTATGCAGTTTAACGCCATGCCACCAGGACGTGCGACCATAAAGATTTTTTCGATAGATGGATGGTCATATCTACCCCATTATTATCATGTGGGATCCTTGAGGATGAGGAGGATATCCTTAATGATGGGATAACCTAAAATTCCACCATCAAATGCATTGATGTTCTCCATGATTGTTCTAGGCTACCTCACGGTGAACATTCCAAATGATTGTGTAGAGGTTATAGGGAGGACCTATGTGGTTAATGCAATGCAGAATTTGGGATGACACCGAGTGTTGCAAGGGTTGTAGGGATGATATAAGGTACTCAGTTTGTAAGGGCGATAGATCCCAGAAGGCATGGAAGACTGGAGCATTGGTTCGATGGGGTGATGGATCCTGAAAGGTGTGGAATCATGGGGATGTATTATGATTGGGAGATGGATCCCAGAAGGAGTGCAAGCCTAGAGGGTCGGCATGATAGGGAGATAGAGCCTCGAAGGAATGGAAGCCTGAATTGTCCGTATGATAGGGTGATGGAGCCCGAAAGGCATGGAAGGATGGAGCATCGCCACGACAAGGTGATGAAGTCTGAAAGGCGTGGAATCTTGGATCATTGGTACCATGGTGTGATGGATATTGAAAATCATGGAAGCCTAGAACATCAATATGATGGGGTGATAGAGCATAGAAGGCAAGGAATCCTAGATCATCAGTATGAGGGGACGGTGAAGCCTGGACGGTGTGGATTCCTGGATCATCGGTACGACAAGGTGATGGAGCCCAGAAGCCATGGAATCTTGGAGTGTCGGCACAACAGGGTGATGGAGCCCAGAATGAATGGAAAACTCGAGCATTAGCATAATGAGGTGATTGAGCTCGGAAGGTATGGAAGCCTAGAGTGTCTGTATGCACGGGAGATGGAGCCTGGATGGCATGGAAACATGGATCATCGGTGTGACCAGGTGATTGAGCCTTAAAGGTGTGGAATCTCAGATCTTCTGTACCATGGGGCGATGGTCCCCAAATGGTGTGGAAGCACGAATCGTTAGTATGATGGGGTCATAGAGCCCGTAAGGCATGGAAGCCTGGATCTTCGGTACGACAGGGTGATAGAGCCTGGATGTCATGGAATCTTAGAGCATCAATAATATGGGGAAATGGATCCCAAAAGGCATGAAAGCCTAGAATGTTGGTACTATGGGTAGATAGATTGAATTTGGTGAATAAGGAATCTCTTTTTTAGAGTAAGAAAGATTATACGTTTTTCATATAGGGAGAAGTACAATTTGTATTCATGTAGAATGGAATGTTGGCATCTTATGCATGGCACATAAAGCATCTCTTGTTTAGAACAAGAGGGGTCCTATTGTTTCATTTGGGGTTCACTATAATTTATAGTCATGTAGAAAAAACTATTTGCATATTATTCTTGGTACATAAGAGATCTATTTTTTTTGGAATAAGAGGCATCTAATTTTTTTCATTTAGTGTGTACTATAATTTATAGTCATGTAGAGAGGACTATTGGAATCTTATGCTTGGTGCATAAGGCATCTCTTGTCTAGAGAAAGATGAATCCTATGTTTGTCACATAGGATGTACTAAAATTTATAGTCATTTGGAGAGGACTATTGTCACAGAGCACCAAGCTATGGCTGGTGTTGATACATACAAAAGAGTGGAATTTTTTGGTTCAACCCAACATTAGAACCAGGTGATTGTGTGTGGTGGAGTTTCTTGAGGAATCGTTTGAATAAATGTGCTTAGGGAATTGTTGATGATAATCTCAAATCATTACATCAGAAAGGGACCTAGAGGAATATGTTATCTCAAGGTATTTCTTGTAGTGTGTAGGAGTTTCTCAAATAATGGTATTCCATAGATTGAAGGTGGATATACATATTGGGACAATGAAAAATGTCGACATCCTAGCCTGATAAGTCCCCGGTGTGACTCCCCATTTTTCACAGCGGGAATGTTACGGCAGTGAATAGTCCATGATAGAGGTTCGGGACCAGATACCTACATTGAACTTGAGAAGGGATGTGAGGGTGCAACCCCCATGGTATGGATTGGTGGGTGTAAAGGTAGGATATTTTCAAAGGATAGTGTTTCTCAAAGGTAAGGGGATCACAGAGATTAGGGTCTCACAAAGAAGGGAGCTTCACAGAGTGCCAAGTCTCGAGAATCAAGGGGCTCGCAGAGCTCTAGGTCTCGCAAAGAGGGGAGCTTCATGGAGCTTATGGTCTTGTAAAGCAGCTGGTTTCATAGAACTCAGGGTCTTACAAAGAATATATCTTCGCAGATCTCACGGTCTTGGGGAGCATGGGAATTCTCGAAGCTCTGGGTCTCGCGAAGTATCTTCACGAAGCTCTGGTTCTCGCAAAAAATCATCATGAAGGAAAGATACTCTCGAATCATGGACTTACCTTATCATAAGGAGCATTATTATTAGTGGGATTCATGAAGGATTAATGCTTCACAATGCCTTGACTAACCTAGATGGGGATCCCTCCTTCACAAATGGTGGGGGACTTCAAGAAGGGCATCACTTCATGGTGCATGGTAGCACTGAAAAATAAGAGATCTTCCATCGAAGGGGCATCATAACTATCTATATGAAGGGGGCCGATCTGGGTACATATAGGAGATGGTGGTAGTAGAGTTTACTGTGGGAAATAATGTGCACCACAAAGAGAAAATTACACCACAAAGGAAATTATGCTCCCCAACCAGAGGCAGTTCTGTCAAGTTTCTCGGAGTCGTAGAGGCTACAATCATGACTTTTGTGCCACTCATAGAGGCTCCGGCCAAGTTCCTCGAACTTGCAGAGGCTTCTGTTATAGCCTTTGCGATTCTCATGAAGGATATGGTCATGTTCTTCTACTCTCCAATTATGGAGGGACCTCCACAAACGGGCTCCGTGAACCAGTTTTATTGCCCAACATAGAATGTCCATAACTCATAATCTGTAACTATGTTTAGGCTATACAATTATTCAAATTGAAACATGAGAAATAGTATATTCACTTGGATCATGTATAAAAGTATTTGGAATATCTTGTGGATGCATTTTCTAGTGCCAGCAAATTCTTTACACCAAGAACATACACAATTTCACATGGAAAATCCACATTAAAAACCAAATGTGTATCAATCACTTCGAATAATTCCTTTGAAACACACATATAATTTAATTTTCCATTTAAACAATTCATAAAATAATTTAAAGGGTCACAATACAGATTTTCATCAAAGATACACCCAATTTTATACGGAAAAGCCATTTTGAAACACAATGCATAACCAATCATTTTGAAAACCACTTTCTCACCACACATGTATTTAAAAATTCATGAACATGAACACAAAAAAGAATAATCAATTTATAAAACAATGTTTAAGAATAGAATATTCTACCTCGGGTGGATAAAACACTTAATTTCAGTGAGAATCTCCAACTGCACCCTACCTCACCTCAAGCAACCAAAATCGAACCCTAATCGTGAATATTAATCCCAAATTACCCATGAATAAAACCACATCTTCAAACCCTATATAATGAGATGTAATGCCCTAAAAATATGTAGAAATCGATAAATAGAAGGAATTACATAGAGTGGAGTGCCCCCGTGGTAATGGGAGAGGAGGAGCGGTGAGTGGAACGGGAGCCCTCTGGGCTACATCGTGTGCGAGCATGGATATGGGGAGGAGGGGTTGACCACACTACATGGAAGATTTCTTGGAGGGGAAGGTGAAACCAATAGAGGGGATTTCTAGAGGGGAACTACACACGTAGGGAGGGGCTGTCAGAGGGGAGCTACGCACATAGGCAAGGGAGACCGGATGGGGCTAGGTTGCACAACATGAAACATGAGAGAAAGGGGGAACTGCATAAAATGAAAGGGATTGGAGATCAGAAACCCTAAAAAAATAAAATAATTATAATAATAACCTAATAATAATAAATTAATAATAATATTAACAATAATAACAATAGCAACAATAATATTCTTAGTAATAATAATAATATTATTATTATTATTAAAACAATAATTTTAATTTCATTTCATTTTATTTTTTTATTTTACATTTAACTTTTTTATTTATTACAAACTATGGGTATGCCCTACAGTGACTTGGGAATGGATGCACGGTTTTCAAATCCTGTTATGCCCATGTGTTAGATGTCGCCAAGGACAAAACACACATTTTTCAATAAAAACATAAAATTTCAAATTTGGACTCAACCTAAACCCCGATATGATTATCCAAATCTATGAAAATAAAAAAAAATAAATTTAAAAGTTTGGGGTGTGAAAACTTTTGACGTAAATATAGAAAAATTGGTAGTGCATGATCAGTATACTGGTTATTCATTCAAGAATAGAGAATGAACTATTTAATTCATTTTCTAAAAATTCATTTATATTTTATAAATTCAGTAAATCTATTCAAAAACCATATAAATACAAGTATGATGATTTATTTGTGAAAATTGTAAATAAAAAAATTATTAAACCTCAAGATCCTAACTCCTCCCTAGTCAATATTTTTTCAGATTAATATACCACAGAACCATGAAAATTTTATATTGGGAATGGATTATAAATCATTATATATAACCAACATCAACCATTGAGAGAAGGTGATCAATTTCTATATTCCAAATCCTCCTTGATTATATTCATGATTAATAAGATGGATGAACCCCATTTGAAATTAACTTCGGAAACATGGAAATTATTTCCTTATGATACAATATATCTATTTAAAATAATTTGGATAAAATAGAAGACCATACTTTAATATATTATCACTTTGAGGTAATATGTTGATGTATTACCTGAAGTGTTACTTAGACTTCCACCTAACTGATAGGTCTATTTCCCATCTAAACTTATACCTAAATATTTTTTGATAACCAAGACTCCCCATAGAATAACCTCTATTAAATTAATAGGACTAAAGAAGCAACTACAGGAGAATTCGAACAAGAGTTTAATGTGACCATGTTCTCTACCAAGGTTTGAACCAATCCACTTTATCAAGAAGAAGGATGAGTCAATTTTCCACTACATTGATTATCGTGAACTCAAAAAAATAACAATGAAGAAAAAGTAACATATTTAATAGATTTACGAGTTATTCAATCAATTACAGGTAGCCTCGTACATCTCTAAATAGGATGTTTGTTTCGAATATTATCAATTAAAGATGAAAAAGGATGATATTCCAAAGAATATATATTTTAAATTGTACAATGTCTATGTGTTAATATTAACTAACATATGTCTCACAAATTCTCTAGTAATATTCATGAATTTTTGGAATAGAGTTTTTAGTAATTTCCTTGAAAATTCGTGATATTACATTTAGATGACATTTCCATATAATCTAAATGAAACGAAGAGAATGATTAGAGTTTGAGTTATTTATTGATGAATTTGAAAAGGTAATGTTATCTGTAAAGTAAAATAAGTATTAGTTTTTCATAGAGAACATATTATTCTTGGGTAATGTAGTTACTATCTATGAGATATCTACAAAATCATTGAAGATATAACTGTTTGAGGAATGGAAAAGAAAAAAATAAAAAATGGAGATCCATGGGTTCCCTAGATTAGATAGGTATTATGGTTGTTTTTTATGCAACATATCTGATTTTAAAATAGAAAAACTAAGAAAACCTAGAAGGCCATGCTGTTATTCTAAACTAATGAATGTGATGAAAGAAACAAGGAGTTTAAGAAAAGGATGATCACAACATTTTTTCTTACACTACCCACATGTGGGGATTTATTTTTGATATTTTGTGATTATTTAATGAAGAAAATTGGTTGTGTTCACATGAAAAATTATATAATGATGGCCTATGCATATTGACAGTTAATGATCCATGAAAAGAACTATTTGACACATGATCTGGATTTAGCTATAGTAATATTCCATTCAAGATTTAAAAACATTATCTATGTCAAAATAAGTGTGATATATATATATATATCTCATAATATCATCATGTATATATTCTCATAGATGGATCTTTACATATTACAACAAAGATGGTAAAAGATGATCCATGATTATGACTAATCAATCAATTATTATATTGGTAAGGAGAACAAAGTGGTAAATCGATATGTAGAAGAGAAATATAATCCTTATTCATGATAAGGATTGAGTGTTATCCAATATTCATAGACATATAAATGATATACTTGAGAATCATAAAGAAATTAATGTTATCCTACCACTATTAAATGATTGATCAACTTTACATTCTAGATAATATTAAGGAAGATAGAAGGGATAATGTTGAGATGAAGAGGAAGGTAAATGATATAAAAAAATAAAAAATAGAAGCTCAACATTTATGATTGGTTTGTGATATTTGGTACATGACTATGTGTACAATAAAATCCTATGATAAATAAGGATCTATTGAATGATTCTTATAACTCCACATTCTCTATCCACCCAGAGAGAAAAAAATATTTACTGATATTTGAGATAATTTGTACTGGTATAATATAAATAATTATATTGAAAAATATATATCAATATCTTTGTTATGTTAGAATCTTAAGGCTGAAAGAAAAAACTATAAAGGGGTGATGATATCACTACCCATAACTTCATGGAAATGGGAAACATCATCATGGAATTTGTCATGGGTATTCTAAAGATATATAAAAGAATAATTAAATAGGGGTTTTAGTGGGATGTATTATAAAAACTACTCACTTAATTACTATTTTATAGTACTTATCACTCGATCATATTTAAATGATATACATCAAACAAGTAATGAGGTTTCATAGAACACACTATCAACTATACCTTATTGAAATCTGAGGTCACCTCAATATTCTAGAAACATCTCAAACATTCATTAAAAATATATTTAGACTTCTGGATGACCTATCACACCAAAATTATTTCCAATATGAAATAACCATGTAATCAATTTTAGATATATTGAGACCCTTATCAAGAGAATTCAATAAATGTTAGGTCTAACATCATTCTCATGTAGATTTTTCATAAAATAGTTACTTCCACTGAAGAATTCAAATGTATCATTATAAATACCTCTATATGAAGAGATGTCGAACATCCATGTGTTGAGATGATGTTGGTGAACTCTAGTTTCTTGGACCATAACTAGTTATAGGAATTGTAGCGAAGGTCAAAGACATTAAATAACACATAAGTGAAGAAAATAGTAGATAGAAGATCTATGATAAAAATAATCAATGAGATTTGGAATTTGAGTTTGGATATAAATTAGGACATTGAGTATCTCTATTCATAACTTATTTGAATAGAGTCATGAATTTTGGGAATAAGGGAATGCTATGCACTAAATTCATCGACCCCTTTGAGATTCCTAATTACATTGGAGTGGTGGCCTATCGACTAAAACTGGCATCAAACATGTCTTAAGTGAATGATTTATTCCATGTATCCTTATTTAGGTTTTATATATTAGATACATAACATGTAATAAATCAATATGTGGTACTGTTGGATAATGATATCTAATACGGGGAGAATCTTGAAAAGATATTGGATCATAGAGAAAAATTTCTACGCAACATGACAATTCACCAAGTCAAATTAATTTGGATTAACTATAAATTAAAATAGGTAACATGAGAACTTGAATATTAAATAAAATAAAAATAACCTCCAACATTTTTATCACTGTGTTTGGAATGAATTTTTTAGGAATAATGTTTTTAAAGAGAAAGAATAGAATGACCCAGAAACAATTTATATGGAAATTTCCATTTGAATAAATTTTGTGTATCATATTTACTAAAGACAACAATAATTTATAATTGATTTTGAGTATAATGAATAAATTATTCCATAATATTACTGTGCTACATTACGACCAACAGTAATATAGAATTTATAAAATGACTATTAGAAATAGTGTATATTATGGGAAATGAAGGCCGATACTTGATATATAAGGGGAAACAATGAGAATTATAATAATGTAGAATCCCTTGGGTTTTCCACTGATCAAGAGAGAGTTGAATTTAAATAGGAAAGTCATGAGTAGAGTTGTCAGTGGGGGATGTTGAATATAGTGGAAATCACTTCTAGATCAATGTTGGCCAAACCAACCCATTAAAGCACCAAAATCACATACATTAACCTTAGGTATTATTCTAGTGTAATAAGTGGATATTTATCCAAGGTATAATTAGTATTGATGTGTTAAAAATATTTTTGAATGAAATGGGGTTTACTGTAATTCTATTTTGTTTTTAATATTTAAGGATGTATTTTTTATATATGTGAATTTAGTATTTTATTTATGTCTTAATAAATAAAAATATAAAGAAGTTGTGTCATAATACTATTAAATAACAATTTTAAGAATATAAAAAAATATTTTTTATATAAAGAAATCATAACTATAAATTTTAGTTCAATATATGTGTCGCTTTTAAAATACATATTTATAATAAAATATAAATATTGAAATAAATTTATTTCCAAAAAATATTCTTGTAAAAAATTATAAATTTTTATATAAACTATAGTAATTTTTTTTGATGTACAATGCAATTTTTCAAATGGGCATATAATTGGTTATCTCATAAAAAGTTGTATATTTCAATAAATAAGAATCATATTTAAAAATTAAATTTAAAATTCGTAGAAAATTATTTTGATAAAATGGATTTTATTTTAGGAATTATGACATCCAAAAATTGATGGGGAGAAGTTTTTGTATTTTTTATACAAAGATAAAATGTGATGGTGAAATAGTAAAATAACATATAAGTACTTTATTGTTATTACATTTTATAATAGTATATATCAATGATATTTTTTGGGTTCTAGAATTTATTTTATTATTTTGATGTCCTATTAATAAATAATAACTATAATATGTTTACTATTTTTCACATGTTGTGAAATTATTTGAGGATTTAATATATTTTTCTAATATTTATCCTAAAATAGCCTCCCCCTTCCCCTAAAAATACCACCATTAAACACCCCATTTCCCAAGAAATTATAAACAATATCTCAAACAAAATAAACCCAATCATATCCCCATGTTCTAGAATCCATGGTCTAACTAATAGAAAAAAATGAGGATCCTTAAGGACAATCCTAATATAGAACATCCAAAATAAGTGGTAATATTCTTAATTGAATTATCTTAGATTATTTTCTTTTGTTACCACATAAATTATATAAATCCATGAAATTATAAATAAAACTATATTATTAACAAACTAAATTGTAAATATATTTGTGGAATATTAATTATCTAAATTCCTATATTATATCTTTCTGATAGAAAATTAAATTTTAATTTTAAAAGAAATTTTACGGAAAAAGTTTGAAACCACACATGTTTAGATAATAAAATCAGCTCAAACTATAATAAATCATAAAATCATTGAACATGAGTCTAAGGTTAATAGACACATTATTCCTATATAATATCCATTTAATTATGGTGGCCCTGATCTCTATATTATCCTTTATAAGTTCTTCAAAATGATAGGCTATCTTATCCCAAGATTGAATATAATCCTCCAAGTTTATCTTCCTTTCATTGAAGACTCAGGTCAAAATATGATCATGCTTATTGATCCACACACACTGTTCCTCTTTTTTCTCAAATTTAATCATTATCTCAGTCAAAATGTTAACATCCTCTCATGAAGAATTGATTTGTAAATAGTCTTCTAGTATTTCATCCTCATATTGAATAATATGGTCCATGTAAATTTTTTTTCTGCCTCCATACTTCCTGCCCACTTCATCAAGATAAGAGCTAAGTTATTATTTTTGTGTTCATCATGATCAGTGATGGAAGCATTTTTTTTATTTTATACAACCATGGGGCCTTGCTTCATCTGAGTGAGATATTCCATCATGCCAACAGAATACTCTTTTTTCATTAGAATCACCACACTCAACCATATGATTTCACTCTGAAGATAAAAAATCTTCTAACATCCCTGGTCATGAGTAGTGGGTTCACAATCCATCACCTTGGTCCTAATAATTTTTGAATACCTTATCTCCATCAGTTTAGGAATGTGAGTTTAATCCTTACAGTATTTAGATTTCCTCTCCTAAAACAAAATTCAACACCCCAAATCCTAGTTCCCCTATGACCATTCTTCCTCCTTCGGTTGTGATGTGATCTACAATGCATTCAATATGCATTTTCATTTAATAATTGACTATAAATCTCATGAACTGACTCTTCCTTAGAGAATAATTGGACTTCAATGAGGTTTTCCTCTAGTATTGGGGTTTGGATGACCATTTATTTTAGTACTAAATATCACTTTTCTTGTACTATAACATTATATTCTAGATCTTTAATGTGATGGCTTAGATAAATAGCTGAAATAGTCCTTAGAGGACTTGAGAAGTTCTCTACATTCACATATCCCTGACTTATAGCTAGAGTGACCTACATTTAGTTCTCTTGGACTATTTAGTTCTATATACCCCCCTCAGTTGCTGCTTGTATCACCACCTGATGTGTAGATCTATCCCCAAATTTCACTACCTTTTCATAGGGTTAATAATTTGATATGTTGATTATTGGTTTCATAGAAACATTTTCACTCACCCCCTTATTCCCCTATGACCTATACGGGGAATTCCATCCTGATTTGTGGTCATCCAACTAACATATAAAATTTAGAAAGTGATCCATGACCTTCAGATCAAGATTTAAGGATCTTTACTCTTTCATGTTTTTATAAGAGTTTTATACATCATTAGTAAGTAACTAATCAGTTTTGAGGGAAACATATAAATATGTCCTGACCAACTATTGAGTTTCCCAGTCAAGCACCCCATGTCGATCCATATGATAGCATGACCATGTTGAAAAATAAATTACTAGATGTTTACAAGATTAATATAAATCCATCCAAGGGTTGAAGACCACTATATTATTACAACTAAACTCTTCCCCCAATGTAATATAATACCACTACCCTAGTGGTTTTGAAACATCAAATTTAACATAACTAAAAATGGATATAGGGATAAAAATATAATCGTTTCAACTATATGAACAAAAATATTATCGAACCAAATTTACAAGAATATGAATAATTTATGTATTTTGGAAAGGTAGTGGATGTTCTAGAAATAATTCCTACAACTCCATAGTAAGAGCATCACATTTCATGTTAAATCCATATTACCAAAAAAATAGGTAAAAAGAGAATATTTTTTAGTTTCGAGGAGCTCTATACTATGAATCAAATTAGCCAATGATGGAAAATGAATCATAATATTCAAGCTTTCAATAAGTACAACACAATTGAAAATGGTTAAAATATGAATGTAATTTCAAATAAATTTAGTGAATAACCTAAAGTGGAAGACATAAGTGAAAATTATATTAAATGAATGATATATGATAATAAATGGAACTTAATGTCATGACTACCTCCCCCAAATTTACCCCAATATGACAGAAAATGAATAATGAGAGATACTGACCACTGAATTATACCTTTAATAGTCCATAGTTTTGTGACTATAACAGATGGTATATCAATAACACTCTTGTTTAGAATTACTCTGTCTGAATTTTAATGTGTGAGAGATAAAATGGTAAAAACCACTAAACAACACCATTCATAAATTATATGAGAAATGATAATTTTTGTATTAAAATAAATGAAATGAATTATTAATAGATTAAGTTAATGTACCAAAAGTAAAACTATGTAGTGACTATAATATCCAATAATTCCAAAAGAGCACTTAAAAAACCCACTGAGACAGTGACTCCTAGGCCAATCACAAACCATTTTCTATTGATTTGAATATATATATATATATGTTAATAATAATATGTATATTTAGTGGTATAGTCTCTAAAAACTCTAATGAAAAATCTAAAATAATCATACTAAATACTAGTGAATAAACAAATAAAACTAAATAATTATATAAATTGGCAATAATAGCTTCCCCATACTCACCAAGTAATGTATATAAGTAAACCATTATGTATCAAAAGAATATATATAAACAACATACCTTTCTTAACATACCCATTGGGTTGTCTCACTTATGCCCATATTCCATAATTCTTATACTCGTCCCGTGCATGTTTAATTCATGCATGATGTGTATCATACCTTGAACCATCCAACATCTGCCCTCTATAAGCCCTGAAATCTCATGACGGCATTGGTCAACATATTCATCTAATCATCAAAATCATCCCATAAATAACCAAATATATATCCCGATCTTACTACAACATGTGTAAATGAATTATAACTCAATCCAGCACAATTCATTCTTGAACACCAATGAATAGATGGATCCACCATGATTGAATATCAGCATGCACTATACCACATGATATTACAACCTACACATAAATGTATAGTAAAATTTAAATCCATCACAACCTTGGTAGGAATAAACCTCCTATCATAATCTATTATAACATATGATTATCCTACCCAAATTATGAATAAATGGAGAGCATGGGAATGCATGAAGTTAGATACATATTCCCCCACTATCCTAGATTTTGGAAAAAACACCCTAAATTTTGTTTAGTTTCCATACCGATGTGGGTGGGGTATCATAAGAAATTAAAAACATATAAATAATATAATGTATAAACCTTGATAAGGTCTATTACATTACCATAGAATAATCTACATCTATTGTTTCACCAGACCCCTAGCTACCATGGAAATGGTTTAGATATCAAAAAATCATACAAGTAGTAGGTTCATTGTTAATTAATTAATTCAAATAAACATTTTATAAGATTGAAATTTTAATATTCTTATGAAAAGTTACAAAAACACTTTTAATTTTCATTCTTATATTCCCTAGTATGTTATCATAATGTTTGATGCATCAAGAACCAACCTTGTTCATTTATTAAATTTGACTTTTCTATTCAAAAATTATCTTGGAACTGTGGAATTTCATCCTATGAAACTATATTTGAACTTCATAGTTCAAGTGAAGAGTTCTACTATGTTAAGTAGTTGGAGAAATAAATAACATTTGGCCAATTGGACATCCAACAACAATAAAACAAGAACACAGAATCAGCAAGGAAACCTTACTCTGATCTCATCTAGAAAAACCTAGAGTCCCACACAATTTTGTATAACATCAAACTGTTCCTCTACCACTAGTATCGACCGTCACTAAAGCCCATGTTCATTACCTATTTTTCATTAATAAGACCAACTATAAAATTTTATCAAATAAACACACCAATCCCAAAAAAATTCTACAACACATATAAAATACAAATTTATTTTCCTCACATAAAAAGGAACTATGTCCAAAAAACTAATTCATATAGGCATTTCATAATAAGATTATAATTTGTCATCTTGAATAATTTTTATTTTTGAAACAACAATTTTAATTCCCCTCTTGAAATAAAATTTTTATCCGATTTTTTTTCACCAACAAGAAACCTATAATATATCACCTATATATAGATTTGAATCAATATAAACATTAATTTAGCATTACATTCAAATTTCCCAAAAAATAATGTAAAACATATGTCAAATTAACATGCCTCATTATTTAATAATGTTATTTCAATTATTCTTACTTTACATTGTTTGTCATATGTCAAAAAAATTAACCTTTCTAATCCCAAAAATAACCACAATATAGATATATCATACTCTCATAGAAAAACATAATACATCATTAGTCAATAAAATAGAATTCATGACAAAACTTAACAATAACAACAATCATCATTTACAATACAATGTTCTTATCATCGTTGATTTAATTCAAAAATTAACCAAATTATTAAAGTGTGATAATCTCACAAAGACACTTTAAATCAGGAGAGAGAAAATATATCCCCTAAAGCGGCATGATGTTCTCTATATTCTCTTCGAAAGAATAGAACACAGATTCCCAAACTACAATTTCCTCTTCCACAAGGAACCCAATACCTTAAACATCACTCCAAAATAGATACCTATTTAATTCAATGATAGAAACCACACAAAAAAGGTGAGAATAACCAATAATTGTATGGTAGTAGATGAAAAATATATAACAAAAGCATTAGAAATGATAAAACTGAGATCAAATAACCAAAAATTGATCTCTAGAATTTTGAGGATTATGCCTAGAAAAGTGGATTGAAAGGATTCTAAAAATGGTCATTTGGACCTCTATGGTTCATAGGAGAAAGAATATTTTTTTGGATATTTCATATTCAATTTATAATATTTATTCAGTTGTTAAAATATATGGATATGGCATAGCCTCCTTAATTATGATATAATATATAGGGGTTTACCTAATTGAATATCGTAAGATTGATGAACATAATAAAGGCACCCCATCCAAAGATTCCCTCAGGGATTCATGGAAAAAATCCAAATATATTTACATTTCAAAAATCCTTGTCAAAATTATTCTCAAAACCTCATGTAGAACCATGATGTAGAACCATTATTGACACTATATCCACCCAAAAAATGAAAATCATAAAGAACAAGAGATAACGAGACTCCATGAGGTAGCCCCATACCACATCACAACTATATCTTAATAGTAAAATACAACAAAACTTAGCCTCTAAGAAGCTATACCAGTCTACCTCTACACAAAAACTTCTTATTAGGTGGTAGAGACATCATAACCTCCCATCTGTAGAACCCCTTTCTAAAAGTTCCACTTATACACTGTAAGAAAATTCATATGCTGTAGTCCAAGATCTGTAGTGTAGAAATAACCAATATTTTCAATCCTATATGAATTGAACATTGTCTATTCCATATTTCTCCAGGACTCCTATAACCTCCTGTAATTCAAAGAAAGAGATTAGAAAAAGAATAGAATTTGCATCAAAAACCTCTCAAATGGCTCTCTCTCTTGAGAGTTAATCAATAACCTTGGAAAGAAGAGAAATCTATCCTGAATAGATACCCCATGATATAACACTCAAGGGTCCCAATATATCAATTACAGAACCATTCCACCATAGGTACATTATATAAACCCACATATTCACCAACCAACCTAAAAATACACTCATGGGGAAAGATAACTATCAAGGAAATGGATTACACAAGAACAAAACCAATGAACATAAATGATATCATAAAACAAAAATGGGTTTATCAGTATCTAAATATGGATCATATAAAGCATTAAATAAAGGAAGATAAAGAATTGTAAATGTCAAGATATTGAGTGTGCATATATAACTCATGCTATGATGTTATCTCCATTAATCCATCATATAACCACATGACATGAACCAAATGGATAGTATTCCTGTGCAACACCTTCCTTAGATGGTTTATAATCTTAATGGTATGATCCTTGAAGGTCACACCATCATTAATATCCATTTAACCCCAATCAATGAAATGAGAGTCATTATTATGATATTGATGAAGTTGTAATATATGGAAGAATTCATGGATATAAATCATTTGTGGGGGGGGGGGGGGTAGTGGTAATCAATAAAACATAGATCGAACCCCTGAAAAAATATTGAAATGTCCAACAAACTAGAGAGAACACTTACTCCCAATATTTAAACTTTACTACCAATTATAAAGATACACCATTAATAAAACATGATCTCTAATGTGGAATTTCACAAGCATATTCCTATGATCAATATTGGAAATTTTATGATCCAATTACACATGCATTTTATCATAGATCATGAGTACCATATCTACCATACTCTTCACAAATTTTGATACAAGAACATATGAGTTTTAAACATTAGTCTAGAATAAAGGAGGCTGAAAATGTCAACCATCTAGAACATTAAATGGTTCCATATAAATAATGGAGTGATATCTATTATTGTAATATAACTCCACCAAGGTTAGGTACCTCACCCACATTCCTCCAAAATCATGTACACATGCATATGAAAGGTCATCTAAAGTCTCAATAGTCTGCTTTATATGCCTATCATTCTGTTCATGAAAAGTGATACTAAGGAATAATTGAGATCCAAAAAGCATGTTGGATATCTCTCCACACTTTATATGTAAAATGGGGATAAAAATAATACTTTATCATGCTCAATACCCCATGAAGCCCCAATATCGCTTCCTGATACATTCCTAGTAACAACCCCACAAATATTGACTCTTTAATCTCTAAAAAGATAGATAAATTTTTGATATAGTCCATTATGATCCAAATAATTTCCTAATCACCTTAATCTCTGGGTATCATGGGGATAATTTCCATTGAAATGTCATCCCATTTCCACTAGGGAACATTAGGTGGATGAAGAAATCCCTAAGGGACATGAGCTCTGCCTTCACCTTCTGGTAGACCAAACACCTAGAGGGATACTCTAAAACTATTTATTTGACTGGAAAATATTTTGATAGATTCTATCTTGTTGAAAATAATATTATAACAACCATTTTTAGATTAAATTATAATTTTCTATTGAAATTGATTATTTACGAAATAATATTCAATTTAAGTGATAAATAGATCACATATTTAGTTTTAATTGATTATTTAATTATATGTAAATATCATAATACATAATAGTTTTATTTTTATACATGGTGATGATTATTTATAGATCTTAGAGTTCATTATAAAGACTAAAATATGTTTATAAACTATTTAGAGATGTTTGAAAATTTTTCAGTACCATATTTGGAAATCAGTTCACATTGGAGAATTCCAAATACATGAATTCAGCTATGGATGTGAATTTATTTATGTGAATATTTTCAGGTAAGGAATTTCTATGAAAGAAGTTACCAACTTGTATGGGAATTTTAAAATTATATAATCCAATTATGGGAATTTATTTTTTTTGTGATCCACATACGAGAATTTAGCTATAATGTTATCCTCGTATAACATCATATACATATTTGAATTTACGAGCCCATTAAAAAAGAAAAAATTATCCATATAAGGTAATCTATGTAAGGGATTTATGGTTACATAATTAATTATTCAAGCTATGAAATGTTCTACAGTAACAAATGAAGGATCATTAATAGTTCAATCTAATGCATGATCTTCCACATTAGATATAGTGATCCATGACTTCTATACATATTGTTACATGATTTTTAACATAAAAATCTTGAAATGATAACCCAAAGATCATGAGTCATAGTGTCTTTGGAAAACATGGCTCATAATTCATAAAAAATAAACCAGAAATATATATTTATTTCAATCTCAATAATGATATCCTAAATCACATTGAGATCCTAAAAATACAAAGGATAACCTGAGGAATAAATAAAATAAAGGGGTGAGATATAAATCTTAGTAATGTAATAAACATGGTAATAATGATTTATATATAATTTAGAAGGCATAACCTAATATCGTAAAATGAAAGGCTCATGAATAATCATACGAAGGCATGACATACTAAAAATTTAATTATAAGATCATGGAAACATAGAAATGTCAAAACAAAATAAAACATGACATTATCATAAGTAAAGGATATATTCCATGAGAATATCACATGGTGGTTAAAGTCTTATCATGGATTAGGTTTACAGCATAATCCCATACATAATGGATCATGAGACACAAACATTACCCAATTAATTGGAGTTCTATCTTGATGCATCCATCAAAACATGTACATGCTTATGTGTGCCATGAATGGAAATAAATCACGAGGCATAATAATAAGAACTACCAATAGAATGAAATAAGTATAAAAATATTTTCTCATATCTTATTCAATGTATATTTTATAAAGATACCAATGGTGATAAGGAATTAAATATTTTGGATGTTGATATATGAATACATAATCATAAGTCTAAAAATAGGGTTTTAATTTGGGAATAAAGACATTAAATGATTGTTACATAGAAATATTAAGGTATACAAAAATACCCTTTAATCAGGATTGAATTTAATGAATTAATTTGAGAAATGAAATTAATAACTATATTTCCCCAGCAAAGGAAGGAAAACTAAGCACGTTATATTATAAATTTCATGAACTGATTTGGGCATTCATTCAACATAAAACCAGACCTAACCTATGGGATGGATCCAAGGTTATTCATGATCACTATGGGATATGAACTAATGCATGGACATAAAGCAACACATTTTGGAATGATTTCTCCCCAGAGAATAAAATTGTAGCAAATGAAAATAATTTCACAACATCATAACCAATAACCATATAATGATAGACTAAAAGAAACACTGTCAGAATGATTTATGAATTTAATTTTCACACCCAAAAACCGAAATAACAGAATGGTGAGTGGATTAATTAGGTAAAAACACCTTTGAGAGGCATGTGGGTCAACACACCATGCCAACACAAGCAATACCTAACCAAAAGAAACAACTAGCATGTAGAACCACAATCACCACCACGATAGGCCTTTCCTTTACCATAATATGAAAAAACAATATCTACACACTCCCAAGGGTGTGTGTAGGGTTTGAAATAATATACATAGTAGGATACACCCAAAAGATTCCATGAAGATAAATTAAATAAAAAATTAACATGATAAATTGTAAAAGGACAAAATTTAACAACATGAAGTAGAAACATGTTTTTTATTTAAAAATGATGGAAAAAATGTAAATGTGATTATAAATAATTTAATACAAAACCAAAGATCCATGGGAGACTCCCCAAGTAGATGGGTTGTTAGGGATCTAGTATCCTCATACCTAAATGATTGAACCATATAGAGAATTATCACGCACAAGTTACTAGATTGTTCACACCCAATGTTTTAGTTGTCCCCTAGTCATTATCATATGTTTAGTTAGTGTTGTAGTGTGAACATGTCAAAGAACCTGAGTTATTTTTCATGCCACCCAAATGAAATACTAGTCAATAGATTCACACTGAGAATACGTAGTGTTCCAAATTTCTCTTTTGAAACTTCCAAATCATGTGAAACCATTTTATGTAATCAAAATTAAATCAATTAAAATCACAATTTTCAAACAACCCAATACGAAAAGAAATTTAATATAAAACCATGAGCGTCCACCCAAAACCCTAGAAAACACATTTCAAACCACCCAAAAAATATATAAAACCCATTTTAAAACTAAATAAACAAAAATAAAATCATTCATTAATGTCTATGAATGTAAACACATACGTTTTTGTTTGAAATCACTCAAATCCAGTTAGAAACCCTAACCGCACCAAGGGGGAACACTATAAAAGAAAAATAACACCATAAACAACAATATTTAACATAATGAAGGGGTATTGGACCCAAAATATGTTAAAATCCTTACTGGGTAAGAGAAAAATTAAGAAATAAGAAAGAGGAAACCAAGACGATTTTTTCAAAAAAGGATGGGATTAATTGTTGGTTTCTTGAAGAATCCACACAAAAACCCAATGATTTGGAGCCAAATGGGGAGAGGAAGGAGAGGGAGGTGCACCTTAGGTAGAGGTAGTTAAATGGGGAAAGTGAGTGGTGAGTGAGGGCTAAAATAAAGGAGGCTTAATCTAGGAAATTCAATATTTTCCTTATTATGTAATGTTGTATGGTACTACGGGAAAAAGGGATTTTTGCGACGGGAGGATTTTCCCGTCGCAAATAACTACTTATTTACGACGGGGAAATCCCACCCGTCGCAAAAATGTTGGCGCGCATTGCGCGCCAAAACGCGGGAAAATTATTTGCGACGGGTGGTTACCACCCGTCGCAAATAACCGGCGGTGGTAAAAAGTATTTGCGACGGGAATATACCCCCGTCGCAAATAACCGGCGGTGGTATAAACTATTTGCGACGGGAATATACCCCCGTCGCAAATAGTATGTTGGCAGGTTATTATTTGCGACGGGTCCCGTCGCAAATAACTATTTACCCGTTGACCGTAATAAATGCGGGCTAAAGTATTTGCGACGGGTCTCGTTGCAAATAGTAGTATTTGCGACGGGAAACCCGTCGCAAATAGTCCCGTCGCAAATAATCTAATTTATAAATACACCCAGCCGTTTTTTTCCATTCACTCTCAACTTCTCTAATTTTAGAGTTCACAGTTTCATAAGTTTAATTTTTTTTGCAGATTTGATATTGAAGTCTTCAATAATTATCGGAGATCAACCTCAGATCAATTTTGAAGGTATTTATGTTATTTTTAATTAAATATTTATTTTTAATTTTTTATTAGTTTTAATTTTTTTTAATTAGTTGTAATTTAATTATGTTTAGATTGTTTTGTTATTTAATAAATTTAAATTATTAGTATTCATTGTTCATAGTTAATGGTAATTAGGAGTAATTAATAATAATTAGAAATAATTAATAATAAATAGGAATAATTAATAATAATTAGTCATAATTAGGAATAATTATAGTTATATATATATAGTTATATTTAGCCATATATTAATATAGATTTATATTAATATAAATATATTTGGTTATATGAATGAATATATAAATATATATATATATATATATATATATTTATTCATATATTAATATATATATTTATTCGTATATTAATATATATTTATTCGTATATTAATATATATTTATTCATATATTAATATATATTTATTCGTATATTAATATATATTTATTCTATTTGTATATATATATACATATAGATATATATATATATGTAGTTATAAGTTTTTATTCGTATATTTATTTGTATATTAATTAATATATATTTATAAGCTTAGTTTTAAATAAATTTATAAAATATGTGTTTTTATGTGTATTTATAAATAAATAAATAAATACATATATACAATACACACACACACAGACACACACACACACACACACATATATATATATGTATAGTTATGAATGAATACATAGAAATGAGGGGGTGAAAATCCTCTGAGAATGTTAAAATGACGATAACTATTAATCCGTAAGTCCGTTTCAACTCCACAACCAGTCAAATCGAAGAACATGAAACGATCTTCGATATGATATGTGGTACAGGCCAAACGGACATCCGGATCGGAAGTTATAGCCATTTGAATGTTCAAAGGACTATAACTTCTAATCCAGGAGTCTGTTTCAGCTCCACAATCAGTCAAATCGAAGAAAATTAGATGATCTTAGACATTATATATGGTAGAGGTTTATCGGACATCGGGATCAGAAGTTATAGCTGTTTGAACGGTGAAAAACCGGGGTGCCCCGACTAAAAACTCAGTTTGGAGGCCTTCGGGGCCTTTTTGTGCCTTGAAAATACCTTGTACGGGTTCCATTGGTCCATAGGGCTGTAGAGCTCGTCGCAATCTTCGATTTGATATGCTGTAGAGCTCAAACGGAGTCCCGGATCAAAATTTATGGCCATTTGAAGTTTGGGTTTCATTTTCTTCTTATTTTCCATCTTTCATTAATTTTTTTATTTTTTTTATATTCAAAGAGTTATTAAATGACTATTAATTGATATAAATTATGTAATTATTAATTAAAAATATTTTGTAAAATATTTTATAACCCACATTTACTGAACATCTTATACATTCATATTTGATTTTTATTCATCCTTTCTAAAACATATTTTAAAAATAAATATTATATTTATATCAATATAAATAGGTTTATTGATTTATATATTAATAAATAATTTTTAATTTTTTTTTAAATTTTTTATTATTATTTGCGACGGGCCCGTCGCAAATAGTTGCTTCGAAGGAAATATTTGCGACGGGAAAAGGCCTGTCGCAAAAACTTATTTGCGACGGGCCCTTTTCCCGTCGCAAATAAGTGTTTTTGCGACGGGCCTGTCGCAAAAAAAATTTGTTGCGACGGCGTTTTCCGCAACGGGCGATTTGCGACGGATCCCTGTCGCAAAAAGGCATTTGCGACGGGATCCCGTCGCAAATGACCCATCGCAAATGCCTATAGTTCCTGTAGTGTTTGGACACACTGTCTTCTATACCGTGCACTAGCGGTGCAACTCCTATGTCTAAGAGGAAAACAACCGACATGGATTTCTTAGAGGGGGTGGATTCTAACACATATAGAATCTATCTTCACACAATTTGAATATCATAGATTCATGTTTTTAACTTGAGGGATACATGCTTGTGTGCTAGGTTGTCCGACCTGGACAATTCCACTGTCCAGGGTGGACAATCTCCACTAAGCAAGCACGCGGTTTTCACCTAACTGTGCACCAACTTTGATCCTCCTTTTCCCTTGTACATAAAATTCGATTTTTAAAATAAATTTTTTGAAATACATGTAATAAATAAAACACCAAAAATATATAGAAAATACATCAAAATAACACCACATATTTGGCAATTCATCCCACTATGAAAACTTTCTGCCACTAGAAAGTAAAACTAATGTCTGATCCGATAATGAATAAAGATATTCATACTCCAGTCAAGAGTTTGTTCCCATGTATCATGCTTATAATTTTTGTTCTTCCAAAACACCTGAACCGACACTATGAATTTTCTAAGAAGCACATTTATCTGGGAGTCCATAATATGCACTGGTCAGTCGAACATAGTTAAATTAGATTCCAAATCCTACTATTACTAGTTTAGAAAGTGATATGGGTCAGAATTATACATATTTAACTGTGATACATGGAAAAAATAATGGATCTATTTCAAATGGTTTAGTAAAGATAACCAATATTAATCCTTCCCAATTATATCGATGATCTCAAAAGGTCTTACATACCTCAGTGTCAGTTTCACCTTCTTAGGAATATGACGATGACCAAGGTGGGGTGTTACCTTCATAAAAAAATAGTGACCCACTGAGAATTATAAGGCTCTACACTACTTATTGTCACAAGAATTATGCTATCTCTACATAATCAATAATGGCTTCCTGATGAATCTAAATTTATCAGATGCCCCTAGCATAAGGCTAGCTCCTAGTAGGGAAGTCTCACAAACTTCCATCAAGTACAAAGTTGACTAACATGGACCACCATAAAAAACCTAAAAGGGATCCATTTTAATCAAGGATTTATAATGATTTTTATTTTCAAATTCCACCAAACCCAAATATGTGTCTGTCCAGCCTCTGAAATCCAACACACATGCATAGTGCATATCATCCAAAATTTGATTCTCCCACTATGTCTGGCCACATGTTCAATGTTGGTATGTCATACTGAGTTTCATATGTGATCAAATAATATTCTAATGTCTATCTCAAAAACAAGATGTAAAAGAGGGGTCCCTTTCTGAGAGGATATCTGGTGAAGCACCACAAAGCCTCACAATTTCCATAACAAACAACGAAACCTACCAATCCACCTTGGTTGAATCCTTGATTGAGATGATGTGGGAATACTTGTACAGGTGGTCAATAATCACCCATATAGTGTTTTTTCCCTAGGGTGTGTGGGGATGTCTAATGATAAAGTCCTCCGTGACCTCATCCCATTTCCAGGTAGAAATGGGGAGTGGATGAAATAAACATGACGGCCTATGGTGCTCGAATTTAATATGATAACATGTATAACATCTTCATAAGAAGTCACCTATTTCATGCCTCATAATTGGAAACCCAATCCAATTTTTTACATTGTAAAACATTTTGGTGGTCCCTGGATGAACATCACATTGACACTAGGGTCTATCCTAAGTCACTAAATTCTAAAATGACAAAACACCACGAAATGAGCCCTGAAGAATAAAATATCCTCATGAAATATCAACCAATCAATGAGAACCTCCCAACCATTTAAAAGCATCCTAGTGCGATGAAAAATATCATAATCATGACAATATTGTTGGACTAGCTCCAAAAGATTGGGTGTGAACTGAATATTATCCATGAATATACCTCCACTATGCTCCTTGGATCCCAAGGGAGACAAGAGAAAATGAACCACCAGTTTCCACTCATCACTTCACTCCTTCAAATCTTGCACCAAAATATTTATACACAGGCAATCAATGACCACATTACCCTTTACTAGGGTGTATACAAAATTATATTCAAACCCTAATAGGCACTAAACCCATATATACAGACTTGTATTTTTATATTTTTATGAGAAAATATAAGCATAAATATTATGTTCAATGTAAATAGTAAATTTATCCCTGAAGAGATAGTGAAACCACATATTTTTGGCATGAATCACTGCTTCTAGTTTGAGGTTATGAGTCGGGTAATTTCATTCATATGGTTGGAGTTGAAGAGAACTATATGACCCTACATGGTGATACTGCATCAAGACATACCCAAAAACCATACTCAATGCATCACAATAGTCGACATATACCTTCCAAAATTTTGGTAAGATCAAAACTAGGGTAGTGGTAAAATAATTCTTATGTTCCTAAAAATATTCTTGGCACTCAGGGATCCATTCAAACATTTCCCATTTTCAGGTATGAGTGATCATGGGAGAAACACACTAAGAGAAATCCCTAGAAAATTACTTTTAATACCTATCCAGGACAAAAAAATATCAGGATCTCAATGTTGTTCACCGATTTATCCCATGACATCACCACTGTAATATTCTATGGGTCCACTAAAACTCCATGCTCTAAGATTATGTGGCCCATAAACATGAATTGACTTATCTATAAGGTGTACTTTAAATGTTTACAATAAACATGGTGACCCAATGAGTTATCAGATCAATCCTCATGTGCTTTCCTTATTCCTCCTCCATCTAAGAATAAACTATCATATCATCCATAAACACCATGATGAAGGAGTTGAGGTATCGATAGAACACCTGATTCATAAGATCCATGAATATCACTAGAGCGTTCTTCAACATGATTGACATGAAAATATCCTCACAGTGATCAAAACTACTTCAAAAGTTTTTATTGGGAATGTATGACTTTCTAACCTTGACCTAGCGATACCCGATGCAAAAGATGATCCTAGAAAACCATGTCCCCCCCTTGAGAGTATCAAAGAGGTCTCTAGTACCAGGAAAGTGATATTTTTTCTTAACCATGACATTGATCAAATATTAACAATCATTGCACAATTAGAGGGACCATTAGCCTTTTATCAAATAAAACTTGGGATTTTAAAGGATAGAGACTCAGGAAAGTTAATCCTTCATATTCCAAATCATCCATCAATATATTTAATTACAAATATTTGATGGGGCCATATGATATAAGGGAAGAGATATCAGCTGTGTTCATAATGCCAAATAGACAGTGAACTCCACATCCTAGTCCAATGGAAACCTTAAGAAGTCTTTTCAAAAAATAAATCATGAAACCCATCCATTTAAGGAGGAAACCCATTATTATAACCACTATCATAATCATCTAGCATAATATATTAGACATGGAAAACAAGATTACCCAAATCTAGAATTGGTTGTCTGAATCTCCCTGAATGGGGATCCTATTAACCTTAAAAATGTGAGAGCTTTAATCTTGTGAAATAACCATTACCCGTAAATTATAGAAATAGATATTCTCCTTGAAACAAACCATCCAATACATTACAAGAATCACATTAAAAATATTCATCTCCAGAACCATTAAATCTGACCCTAATTCAACTCCTAATAGAGTTAGAGCCCTAAAAGGACATTTAAAACTCCACTTCCTATTACTTATAAGTAGAAGAACTAACTACATAGAATAAAAAATAATATTGTTTAGAATTTTTATAAATTCCATAAGATGTGCACAAATAAATGAATTATAAGCACCCATATCAACCAAAATGATAGCTTTGGATGATGCAATAAGAAAAATACCTTGAATAGTCATAAATTCTACATCAAATTGTATTGAAGCATGATCCACATCATAAAGGGTGTAGATCTAGGTCTGGGACTAGGAATTATCGCAAATATATGGATCTACTTTAAGTTGATTCATCATAGTAGTATATCTGGACTTGCTACCATATCCTCCAAAATAACAACCCATGGATATGGATGGGTTTGATTATGCTGTGGTCCTATCAATGGCTTAAGTTCCTACACCACTCTTATATGGGATTACATTTCTTTAAAACAATTTCAGGTTCTCCATAAGTCCACACTCGCAATATCACATATGTGGAGAGGAAAAATATATCTGAATATGTCCTGAAGTCCCCCACTGGTGGCACCTGGAAGATCCACCATTATTGGCTGAAAATGGAGGTAATCGATATGGATGGATAGATATACCACCTCCTTTATTCTCCTTGTCATCACACTACATTTTCTTCTTATACACACTATGTATACCATGGAGGAACACTAAAACATCTAGAGATAAACAATATTTACATATGTAATCAATATCCATCATCAGTGATCAACCAACCACCTCCGCATATTTTTTCATCTTGAATAGGAAGACCTGATATGAGATGTCTATATCTTACCCTATTTCAAAATTATGATCCTTTAGCTTCTCATTGGAAACCACCTCATGTGAGAAACTGACCAACTCTATAAAAAATTTGGAATATTTCAACACAGTCTGATCCTCCTGATAGAGATCCACAAACTCTAGGGTCTGGGAAAGGGGAAAGGTCTCAAAGTAGTATTTCTCATTGAATATGACCTTGATGTCCATAGAACCCATCTTATCATGTTTTTTTCCTGGAACACTAAGTCCCACAACATCTGACTGATGTATTCTAACATGTATAAAGCACATTTATGTTTCACCAAATATTGATTATCATGAAACCCAAAAACCCACTAAATAGTTTCTACCCAATCATCATATTCTTGGGGGGTTTATGCTACCCTGAAACGAAGGAGTTTTTTTCTTGAGGAACTATGGGGATTTTAATCTTTGGGACATTCTTTGGTTTCTTTAACAAGAGAAGGATAATTCCTACTCCTTGATCCATAATCTGAACAACCAAAACCACAGATTCTACTATTCTCTGATAAACTGGTGAGGAATAATTTTCTCTAGTATCTTCCCATTTTTACACAAGATATATCCATAACAAAATAATGATACAATATTTATAAAAAAACAAGGAAAAAAATCAATTTAACATCTAGATAAATTTCATAAAAAATAATTATTAATCATTTCCACAAATAAAAATGAAACTAAAGCAATAACAATAACATATCAAAAAACCTCACCCCAGATCGATGTCTATGAAAAATTTATAGCCTATACATCAAACCTGTAGGATAATTAAAACAAAATAATAATCATCCCATGGTGACCTAAGGCCAAACATGAGGTGTGTTGGGCAGACACCTCACTCGCAACCAAAAAATCAAGCCATGTCAGTCCTTGCTCCCATCTATCCAGACTCTCCCAAGTAACATGTAACAAATAATTAGAAGACCTACTCTGATACAATTTTTTCATGAAATGATTTTGGCATACATCTAACCAAACACCTACACCAGCCTATGGAAAGGACGAAAGAGATTTCCTAATCCCCATAAGATGGAAAATTGTTCCTGGGTATCGAGTAACACCTTTGAGAATGATTTTTCACATTAGAATCAATAATAAAAAATCAAAACAATTATACTACATCATAACCAATAAATATATCACGATAGATAAAAAGATACACTATAATAATGAGTCAATCATTTAAAAATTTCAACCAAAACATAAAATACCAAAATGTGTAAGGGATCAATTATATGAAAAAAATATGCATGTAGAATATTGGTCGACACCCCATTCCACCATAACCAACTGCTAACAAAAAGGAACCCCTAGAATCTGGAACCACCATCACCACCATGGTAGGCCTTTACATTACATCTATAGAACAAAAAAAGATCTACACACACATGATGGTGTATCTAGGGTGTGATATTAAATTCCCAATAGGATACCACCAAAATATTCAAGGCAATGACATTAAATGATAAATTAACCTTCTAATTTCAAAACTATTTAATTTTAACATTTTGAAATGCAAAATTGTTTTTATTAATAAATATTGGAAAATAATATAAATGTGGTTTTATAAAAATTCAAAAACAAATAATCAGGGGAGACTCCCTAAGTTTTTCAGTTGTTAGGGGCCCAGGATCCTCATACCATAGTGATCTAACCATATATAATCTCCTTTTGAAAGATTCACTAGAGAGGTCACAACCAAGTTTCTAATAGTTTCCAAGTCATCATTATATGTGTAGTTAGTTTTTTAGTGTGAAACTTTTGGAGATCCTAGGTCATTTACCAGCTGACCCAAATGGAATACTAGTCCATAGAAACCCACCTTGAGTACTTGGGGTTCACATTTGTTCTATTGAAACTTCAACAACATGTGAAACCCTTTTCATGTAATCATAATTCCAATAATAGAAACTCCACATGTGAAAAAAGATCTTATAAAAGGAAAAAAACCATTAAAACATTAATAAACACCCCAAATCCTTAAAAACACATTTGAAATCAACCATACAATTTATAAAACCCATTTGAATTCCCAATCATGCATAATAAAATCATCAATTAATTTCAAGGAACTGAACAACCTACCACTTTCATGTAAATCACTTGAAATCAGTGAGAAACTATAACCACACCAAGGAGAAACCCAAAGGAAAAAAATAAAACAATAAACAACAATATTTTACCTGAGGATGGGATATAAGACTCAATATATTTCAAAACCATTATTGGAGAAGAGATAAATCAATAATTAAGATAGTGGAAACCAAGAATAACGGAAAAGAGAATAAATTATTTTCTTGAAGGTTTCATGAAGAATACACACACAACAATCCAATATTTTGAAGAAAATGGATAGAGGAAGGAAATGAAGTTCTGAATAGGGTATATGATGTTAAATGGGGTGAGTGAGGTTTAATGTTATGGAGGGGTAGTTTTGGAATATCATGTTTTAAATTTTTTTTTGTAGAATGAAGGGTTTGGCTATATGATCGTACAAATCATGAACCAACCATGAAGATCCTCTATTCTAGAGAAAAATTAGCTATACTAATTTCTAAGAGGGGTATCACACCCATGCGCCTAGCCATTACCTCAAATGGTGCCACTTGTTTAGGCACACAGTTAGCTCTAGAGGGCAACAAAGCCATGCACTGGGCCTTAAATCATAGATTGTGCCAATTCCTAGGGAACAAGGTCTCCACTAGGATGAAGCATGATTTACCCAAAAAATGTGCCAACTGTGAGCCTCCTTCTTCGTAGTTTGAAATCTACTATTTTTTACAAAACTATTGGTAAATCCATGTGATAAAGATAAAAAAAATACCTGAAAATAACACCATTGTTGTGATTTGTAATATATATATATATATATATATATATATTTTATAATCATTCCATAATATAAAAGTTGTATTGATGGTGTTTTAGAGAGATAAAGGTCATAACTTAATGAAAAGGTTTTTTTCGAGAGATCCCTTACCTTGGGTTCCAGAATTGTTTTTTCAATTGCACTTAATTTCATTGATTATAAAATTAACATCATTAATTTAATTATTCACAACATTTTTAATAAATATTTTATTTAATAAATTTTTTTATTTTCATTTATAATAATTTGTATGAGGTATAAAGTTCAATTTTATTATTGTGATAATGTTCATTTTATGGTTCCAAGGTCAGATCACTTGCGGATAATTATGGGCATTTCTACAAAATGTAAATACAGATCCATAAATGAAATGAAATGATATTAATTTACTTTAATAAATTTTAATGGTCCCAATTATATTTTTTTGTTCATGCATAGGGAAATTTACTTATTGGAAATTTCAACATTATGCAGTTAGTTCATTTGGGTGGTTTTACATACCATTATGATATAGTTTTATTTAGTTGAAAATTATGTATATATATTGAATTTGGAACATGAAAAGAGTTATATTATTTTTATTATCATGTTTTTAACAATAATAATAGTTTTATGACTATCCTTGAAGATAATAATGGAAAATGAAAACTAATCATACATGGAGACTGTGAACAGTCATGATATGGAAATGATTTTTTTTAGAAAAAGAGGAGTGGAGAAGTGGATGGATGGTATATATTCCATTAACAAAGTAAAATTAACGAAAATATATTGTAAAAAAGTTATTATTATATATTTTACAATGGAGGTGAGGAGAAGGTAAAACGAGAAAATAATTTAAAAGATATAGTTTGTGAATATTAACATTTTAATGTCATCTCTAGGATGAACTATTTAAGGTGAAGAGAATTGGACTTTTAGTGATATGAGATGCACAATGAAATTTGGAATATGATTCATAAGATATTTTTTCATTAATCTTATATGATTATACTCTTAGAAGGTGTGAGGAGTTGTGGTTGTGTGGGGTGATATTTATAAGGTAAAAAATAAAAAGCAATCAGAATCGAGAGATTACCAATATAAATCAATTAATATTAAAAGAGATTGATTTTGATGAAACACAAGGGAGATCCATGAAATACTGTAGGAAAACCCAAGTCGGGATTGATTTGGGTGGATTTCTTGGGAGAAGAGAGAGGGAAGAAACCAGAAAGAACAAAATAATAGGGAAGGGAAAAACCATAAAACAACCACTTTAAAGAACCACTTGCTTTGGCCGCATAATTTATATAATTATAAACCAAATATGTGGTTCCACTACCTTTGTATCACTAAGGGTGCGGAATATGAACAAAAATTTCCATATTTTTTTCATCCCGTGTTCTCACCTCTACATTTTATTGATGACATCCCTTACAGCTGTGATCCTCCTATGACATGATTACACCAAAATGTGAGACACATGGATCTCCACAAGAATAAAATGTGTAGTTTCACCTAGATATATTAATATTTTAAACAATCCACGTCTCTATAGAAAACAATACACAACTTTTGGGATGAAAAACTAGTACTAACTATGCAACAACTATGCAACTCCGACTATGTCTCTTAAAATGTTGTTTTCAGAGTCTGGGACTCCTGAAAATCATAAAAATACAAAAGACACCTCTATAAAAATAAAACCCATCTAAAAAAATTTAACTTTCCAAAAGCTTGAGAATGCATTCAAAATCATTTTTTTAATGTTCATGTTTTCCACTGAATAAAAATTTCACATTACATTGAAAATTTCACCAATTCCATAACATGAGACATCAAAAGTGTGGATTTTCAAGATAGTGTTATTCACACAATGCATGATTTTTAAAATCATTAATCCAAAATATGCACTATATTAAAAAAGATAAAATTTTACAAAAATTCCCTTATGATACTAAGACACTTTTAACTAATTTTCCCATTGTCATTCCATTTTAAGTAGTGTGTATCTCTCCTCTAAATTTTGAGTTATTGGGTGATTCTCTCTCAATGTATCACTATTTATCCATACGGCCATCACATTAGAATGATACCAATAAATCTAATAATCCATTATATTCATTTTTCTATATAATCTACTATCTCTTATGATCTCATTGTTTATGACTATTAAGCCCTATTTTCATGGGTTTTGTCAGGTTTCTCCAAATCTCCTGTTTATGATCAAATAAAATACCATTATTCCATGAATGGGGCTTTTATAACCTATAGTAGGTGGTATTCTATCTATCCATCTAGGTATCATTATTTTATAGTATATTTAATGTAAATTTCCAGGCCAATTTTCTTTACTTTTGTCCTAGAATATAATTTTAATGATCGTGTTCCCTAAATGAGAATACACTTCATTAAAAACCATGAGTAAAATCTTGGTCATTTCAAATATATCCTTGTAAACCCCATTTAGGGTGATATTGGATAAGTATTAAATTTTATAAATAAAAATTTACATCTGTGGTATGTCTTAGACCTGGAGAATGGACTAAGGGAATAAACCTTGTTAATTAAAATATAATGATATTTTTTGAATGGAAGTTTTTATGGCTTTGGACTTCGTTAAAAATGAATTAATTGGGCTACATGATTATATGATGGATAGATTAAATTAATGAGAATTATGGGATTATATCCTTATATTATAGATGACATATGATGTTACATAAGTGAAAATGGTAAGATGAGATTTTAGTACAATAAAGGCTAAATTATTCTTGATGTGTTTGAATGAAAAGATGAGACCTATGAATTCCAATTAGAATATAATGCTATATGATTGGGAATTATGGTATGCTACCCTTTATTATTTATGAAATATATATTCATGTACTAAATTATCTAAAAAATAATTATTTTAGAAATTATTGGAGGTGCCCTACTATTTCAAACTCCCAACCTTCATGGTCCACTGGTTTGTACCCAAGTAGGCCTAATGGATTTATGGTTGGACAAGGGAAACTGTCATACAGAAGTTGTTTTCTCTATTTGTGATAGAGTTATAATATGATAACTGAGCTAGTACTTTAATATCATAAGGTCTTATGAGAGTTATTTATTTTTTATGTATTTCATGGGAATTCGATGTATGAAATTGGAAAATATGACCCATTGATGGGAGTACACCACATATTTTTATAGTATGGGGTGCCTATTTATCTATTACCTGGTTTATGCATTCTAATTTTATGTTATAAAATTTATTTATTTCCATAATGAAAACTATAATTATGAGTGCATACTCTCCCCTTAGTTACTCGATTGGCCCTGCCTGCTAGTTGGAATCCTCTAGAATTAGAGGAGGAATGAATTGGGTCACGTGGATCCGTGGATCAGATCACTAGTTCAGTGGATTATAGGGATGGGTGTGACCAAGTGGTATAAGATCTTCTTTTTTACCTTTTATTACTATTTTGGGTTGATATACATGAGACTAGGAATGATTCATTTTTTTATAATGATCTCATTTATGAGAGTAGATAACCCACACGTGGGAAATAAATACAAGTCACAATGGAAAGGATTGATTTTCTTTAGTTTTACATAAATGGTTGATTGACATCCACATCACTTGGTGCACTTGGTTTCTAATTTTTTTATAGTTATTTAACTCTTATCCTAGAATGGATAAATGTATATTTTAATTTATCATTTAAACACATAATGATGTTGAACATTATCATGATCCCTTCCCTTTATTATATTATAATTGTATTGGGTTCCATAATTTAAAATTTCAAAATAGATTTATATATCTTTTTTATATAAGTTCATGAAATAATTATATATATCCAATCCTATAAATACAATTTTTTTACCTTGAGTTCTTTGATGATTTAAATGATTATGGATGATAGATAAATGGGGTTCCCATTAGAACTTAAAAAAAATTACTTTATAAAATTCAGTCTACACTTTATATAACTATGAATTGGTTGGGAAAATTCTATAAATCATGAAAGTAAAATTAAAAATGGTAATGGACATCTATGGATAAATGATGTGAACCCAAATATTTAGAACTCAGTGGGTGGTTTTTAGATCCATAAGGTGTTATACATTTTGACTATATTCAATAATCTATAATATTAAGATGTTTTTATTTTTTGAAGACATGATATACGTTCTTAGAATTTTAGCTAAATGCATTCACATAGACCCCAGGTTGAGTAATAGGAGGGCACAAATTTTCATGCCCTTGAGGGTTTTGAGCTAGGTCTTCTTGCGGCACTAGGTGTGGTTAGAGATGATCAGCTCTAATCTAACTATCTATGAGTAGTAAAAGTAATGGAGACGAAGGATAACAAAACTATTCCATATATTTCAAAGTTTACTAGGGTTTCTTGTCTCTAGAATTTAGTGGTTCTTATGGGGAGGGTTCTCCATGTTTTCATAGTGATTCACTATTCATTTCCAGCCTTTTTGGTTGATAATTATTTTTAAAATGCAATTTCACTTTTTTGAGAATTTCATTGTAAGTGAAGGTGATTTGGAGGGCCCATGACGAAGTTGAATAAAAATGGGCCAAACTGCACAAGAATCCAAGAACATATATAGACTCATTAGGACACTGCTATTAATATGTGAATCATATTAGGATGATATTACCTAAAATTATACAAAATTATGTTTTACAAAACTCTTATGAAGACACCCACACCCAATTCCTTTTTATGGGGCCCAACCAAACCGATCTATCCACGAAACCAAATATGCATGATGTCAAATTTGTGTTTTGTATTTTATCCATATATCGGGATATATTATTTGAAATGATTCCAAATATTATTTTGAGATATAAAATATTTGAGGAAAAAAAATTAAATTTTATTCAAAGATTGATATGATTGTATTTCAGCTAAAAAATATGGACAAATAATTTTATCGAAATCCAGGTTCTAGAAAACCACCTTCCACTTTTATTATAAAATAATACCTTGAGAACTACATTTTCATGATTTAATAGAAGTAAATGTGCTTATATTTTGGAGTTATAGAATATTATTATCTTCATTTCAGAATTTATGAATTCCCCTATCCTCATTGGGGGATCAAGGATGAATAAGGAGATCCACCCGAGCTTCCACCTTCTCTCGATGGTGGGTTAAATGGTTTGTGGGTATTCTGAGGGAGCTAAAAACATGAAGAGGGAGTTTTTAAAAATAATTCTCTACTTTTTTGGTTCCTAATGTGGTTGGTAATTTTTATTTTACATGCATCTTGACATTTTTTGATGCATTAATTTGAAACACTTTTATTTTCATAAATGATCAGTTTGTAATTTAAGTGTGCGACTTTTGTTGTTCTTATTGGAAAATATTATAATCCTCTTCCCTCCCAAAAATATTAGATTTTAGTATTCCTTAACTAACCATAAATCATTTTAAGGTTATTTAACTTGACTACATGATTTTTTTTGAGAAGATTTAGTCATATTTGCATTATTTTAAAGGATTGTTGGTACCCACAATCTTGGTTAACCAAGATCTAAAGGATTACACCGAAACCGAATTTTTAAAATGGAACAGTCGAATTTTGAAGAGTTTTAGTAACATATAAATGATCACATAATTATCCTATATTTTATAAAATCCAATTGTTTTTCAAATATTAAAATCTTTAAATTTATTCACTTTTTTTAATACCACACCCAATTTTTAGTTCTTTTATTGAAAACTCACACTCTAAACTCCCCAATTCTTATTAAGAGATGACTTATGGTCATCTATATTCTATAAATAAACATTAAATACATAATAAATTTGATGTGTCATGACAACATGATCAAATATTTGTTCCTTTTCTAGGGATTCATTTTTTTAGTGTCCACTTTTTATAAAAACATTATGTTTTCTGTAATTATTAGTTCCATTCGTTTCTTTAATCATTATATTGTTGATTTATAAAATATTAAATTTTTAGGTCTCATTTATTATATGATATTCATCCAAGTAACTACAAAATTTTGAATAAGAACCGAAGAGGATGTTGCATCATTGACACCAAGAAGCACCAAAAGATCCCCTGAAAGAGGACACACAAAACATCAACACCCTTATGGATCATTCTTCTTCTTCTAAAAAAAGTTCAATACTAGAAAAAATATTCATAATATGTCTAAAAATTATAGGTAATCAAACTAACTAACCTCAGATAAGGTATATATTCCACCCACATACATTAAAATACTAGAAGAGGATCCCAATTGTGAACTTACATCTAGTTATTTCACATATTTTCATGATTCCATAGAATTGTTAGAGAAGACCCACAAAAGAACTCAAAATAATTTCACAATGTGTGTTCGACATTAAAACCTTAAAATATTGATGAATTATTTTTATAAGATACTGAAAAATATTGGTTATATTATGTTAATTATCCAATAAGAGGATGGGTAGACATGGAATACCTTTTCCATGAAAAATATTTCCCAACCCTTCAAACATAAACAATAAAGAATGAAATTTATGGAATAAGGAAATAAAAACTGGAAATACTTATTGAATATTTGTAAGAATTTAAAATTTTATGTTCAAGATGTCCACAATATCAAATTAGTGATCAAAATTTAATATAGTATTTGTATAAATGTTTAATTATTATTTAGTAAAACATGATTGATGTTACTTCAGGTAGTATTCTTGTTGAGAAAACCCCAATGATTTCAAGGATGATCCTTGAAAAATTGTTTCGGAACACTAAACAATCTAGTTCATGTTCTAGTGCACCTATTAATGGTTTCCATATGGTACAAAGTTACGCATTTTAGAAGAATTTAGACATGATGTTTGAAGAGGTAATTACCCTTATCAAAAAACTGTCTATTTTCCAAGGGAAATCCCAATATATTCCTCCCATCCATTGTGGTATCTATTATTCTAAAACCCACTATTATAACTAATTACATTATCTTAGAGGACCTTGTGAAAATATTAATGAAGTATTTCTAGGCCTCCCCTATAACCAACCCATTAGAAAAGAACCATACTATCTATCCAACCCTAGGTGGAATTAAAATGAATCGTATAGGAAAGGGGGTATTCAAACAAACCTCAATAATAATAGAACCACATGTGGATTAGTAATCATCAACCGACACCGATAAATCCTCGTCCACCACAAAGGCTATTCTAAGAACCCCATATAGAACCTAAGACTAACCTAGAAGACATTATGAATCAAATGGATACAAACAATATCCAATTCAATAAACCACTAAAAAATTCATATAAGACCTATAAACCATATTTTTCCAACTCCCTAACTCAGTGGGGGAAATCCAAAGTCCTGGGTCAGGTAAACTACCTTCTCAACCTCTGGTCATCCCTTGGGATAAAGGAATTTTCAGTATCATCACGCATTGGAATGGAAACCAAATTAAAATCAAAATTATCCCCCCATTATAGTCATCTCCTCTTGAGGAAATGTCCCTTATAACCATACCAAATGATTAAAATAAGAAAAATCCTTGTCCTGATAAAAATACCACTATTTTAAAGAATGTGTCTATCGAAAAGTCTCATAGATCAACCATTCCTCTTCCATTTCCTCATAGGGACACCCAAATATGAAAAAAAGAAACTAAACCTGATCAATATATCTTGAATAATTTCAAAAAACTATAGTATAACATATCTTTGATTGATTCTATATAGTAAATTACATGATATTTCTTATTTATAAAGGATATGTCTGCACATCAAAGGAGACTACAAGGTGATGAAAAGGTGAGAATGGGGTGGAACATATCTACAATTATTGAGCATCACATCTGAAAAAATTCAATAATCCTATAATATTTTTAATTCCATGAACCATTTGGGAGTATTTATTTTTTGATGATAATCTTGATTTGTGTGATTCTATAGATGTGACGGCTCACTCTATTTTCTCTACATTGCATGTAGGTGAACTGAATCCCATTGGAATTGGTGTTCAACATGAAAAATGGATAATTGAACACCCCATTGGTCTTTTAGAGGATGTTCCTATGAGAGTCAAAAAATTAATATTTCCTACTGATTTTTATATGCATAAAATGGAAGATGATAGTATGAATGGACATTCCCTAATTATATTATGGAGGCATTTCATGAACACTTACAAAAACATAATTAATGTTTACAATGGGAAATTATGTGTGGGTTTTAGTGGTGACATTATCTTGGTAAGAATATTTTTTTCCATGAAGAACCATTTATTAAAACATTCCTCAATTTTAGTTAATTTTTTTGATGTACTCCCTTCCCCTAGAAAATCATATTTTCCCCCTGATTCCATTTCCAATTTTTTATGCTTAATAGAAATTATAGGCAATAAATCATGCATCAAATTATGTACTTATCTTGAAATTTGTCATACATGTATGTTAATTTATGATTTATTATTTAATGAGAATCCCATGATAATAAATGATACTGATAATCTTGTAAAATCTCATTCCTTATATAAGGATGTTACGATGGTGTATTTTTATGGGATAAATAACCTATCACATTCACATTCACTACCATCAATCAAAATCCATATAAATTAAAACAAAAACCACTATACCAAAATCTGAAATAATTATATATTGAGAATGGAAACAAGCTTCATGTCATTATTTTTATTTCACTTCACCCAGAGCTTTAATTATTACTGGTTGACCTTTCTAGAGAGTATAAACAAGAATTAGGATGAAAATTTCTGATACTACTAGTATTATCTCATAAATTTACATGCATCATATATTGATACATGATGAGACTAAACTAGTGAGTCAACAATAATGTTGACTGAACCCAAACATACTTGATGTTGTTAAAAAGGAGGTAAAATAATTAGTGTCTACAGGGATTATTTACCCCATCTCTGACATCCAGTGGGTTAGTATAGTGTATGTATTTCCCAAGAAAACAACTCTAACATTAATAAAAGATGAAAATAATGAATTGATTTCAACTCATATGCATAATAATTGGCATGTCTTTATAGACTATCATTTAATAATCAAACACACTAGGATGGACTACTTACCATTATCATTTTTTGAAAAGTTTCTAAAGAGGTTGTTGAGGAGGACCCACTACAATTTCATTGAGGGGTATTCTAGATAATTTCATATCCATACCCCCCATGAGGATTATGAAATGAAACAATTTACTTACCCTTTGGCATATTATCCTATAAGAGGATTCCATTTGGTCTATGTAATGATTAAATTACATCCTACCAATGCATAATTATAATTTTATCGAATTACATTGATAATTATAAGGAAGTATTCATGGATTATTTTAATATTTATGGATCATCTTTGGATTAATGTTTGAGTAGTATTGGTTCTTTCAAACATATATGTATTGAAAATAATCTCATATTAAATTATGATAAATTCCATTTCATGGTGTGGTAAGGTATAGTACATGGACATGGAATTTTTGGGGATATAATCCATGTAGATAAATCAAAATAGGATGTTATTTATCCCATAACATTCTCCAAAATTTTTCTAGATGTTCAATATTTCTTAGGTCATATTTTATTTTACCGTTTTTCATTCTTTAAATTAGTAATATTTCACTCCCACTCTCCTGATTACACCAAAATAAAAATAATTAACGTTTGATAAGAATTGCGAGGATTATTTTAATAAACCAAAATGGAGTATCACATCACCCCTGGTAATCCAACCACGTTGGTGGGATTTACAATTTGAGCTCATGTGGGATGCCTATAACTATGCATTTGGGGATGTCTTATCACAATGGGTTTATTAAGCTCCAAATTTCATAGCCTATGCCACACACACAATGGTCCCTTCCTACAAAAACTACACCAAAAATAAAAAATAATTCCTTTATAATGTTTCTTCCTTGGATAAAATTTCTTGATACATTTTATGGCCCAAAGTAATTATGTTCTCAGATCATACAGCCCTCCGATATCTCCTAATGAATCCAGAAGCAAAAAAACATCTCATTCGTTTGATTCTCTTACATCACGAATTTAATCTAGATATTTGGGATAAAATAGGTGCAGATAACGTGGTGGATGATCATATAAGTAGGATCCACCAATCATCAGAAATTGAAACTTCACCCTTTATTCCCATAAATGGCATGTTTCCCAATGACCAATTTTACCACATGAAATATGTTATTCCTTGATCTACTAAAATTATAAATTATTTTGTAGCATCTTGCATTCCAACATATTTAAACAAATACCAAGTCAATCATCTAAAACACGAGTCTTGTTGGATGATTGGGGATGACACCTACCATTGGAACACATGTTGTTATCAAGTCCTTAGGCATTATATTCGTGATAATGAGATTATGTTTTTCCATACTTTCTACCACACTCTTACTTATGGGGGACACATTGGTACCCAAAAAACAACTCACAAGGCCCTCTATTTGATCACTTTTGAAAAAAAGTATTTTAGAATGCCACTAATTTTTGTAAATATTTTCCTCTATATCAAATAATGGGGAATGTTTTTAAAATAAAATAAATTCCAAAAAAACCCTTGCTCTGAGATGTAATTTTCTATTTTGGGGGAATTGATATTATGAGTCATTTTTGCAATTTCATTAGAAATTGTTATATTATTATATAATTTGTTGACATGTCAAAATGGTTAGAGGAACAATTCTAAGAGAATGGTATAATTTTTTTTAATCCCAAATTTATTTTATGTTTGGATTACGTAGTTTCATCATCGGTGATAAGGGTTCTAATTTCTGAAACCAAATCATGAAATTACTTTTGCATCGGTATGGGATTGACCATTGAGTGTTTACTTTATATCACCCATAAACCAATTGTAAAGAAGTGGTCTAAAAGAGATAGGTAAAATAATTCATGAAAAAATGGTGAAACCCAATAGAAAATGTTGGAGTCTTAGAATTGATGATTCATTATGGGCTTATTATACTGCCTTTAAGACTCTCATAGAGAATTTCATCTTTTTATAATGTTTTCAGAATGATTTGTCACCTACCAATTTATATTGATCACTGGGCCTAATAAGCCATTAAACCATGTAATTATAATATTTTTTTGTGTAGGTTCTTAGAGGAAGATGTTCATTTAGGAGATGGAGGAAATGTGTAGAGATTATTTTGAGAACTCAAGGATCTATAGTGAGTAACCAAAGGTTACCCATGACTATCTCATCCTTCACGGTCAATTACACATATGGAAAAAGGTACTCATTTTCACTAAAATGATGAAGTTTTATCCAGGTAAGAATCATTCCCACTAGTTTGAACCGTACACCATTAATAATTCTTATCCAACTGGGTTTTTTCAGTTTACAAATGATTAAACAAAAAAAAAACGTTCACTGTCAATGGGAAACTAATGGAGAACATTCATTAAGCAATTCCAGAGTCCCTGATGGAGGAACTCTAATTTCAAGAAGCAACCTACAAATTACAACCACCCAATTTTATCCTTCCTTCCCACATTATCATTAAATACAATGTAAATGAAAAAATCTCTAGGTGTGGGGGCATGGGTATCGTCTTATGTTATTTAATAATTTTTATTATTTTTATTCTTTATCTTTTTTTCTTATTGCATAGTATTTATACTTTCCCCCATTTTCCTAGGTTAGATTGGAATATCTGTCATCATCATTATTCTTCTTATTCTTTTCTTATGGTATGGTATGTTTACCTTTCTCACCCCATTCTCCCTCACTTTTGTGCCATAATATTCAATTTTATGAAACATAATCAAAGAAATTATTGAAAATGCATAAAGAATTCCCAATTTTTTTTTAAAATTCATTTATAGATTCTGTGGTTTATCATGAATATCACATTAAGGTGTGATATTTTCTTGTAAATTGGATATTTTTTGATGATATAAATGGTTGTATAATTTTTAAAAAGTTGAAAATAATGTTACACTTTGTTTGAGTAGTTTATGGTAAAATAATGTTACTTAATATCTCAACACATATTTTCACCCAACCATGAAGTATGAATTTTTATTACATAATAAAAGGTAAATATAAGTTATGTTAATATTTATCAGCTTTCCAAAATGAATTTCCCATTTGTTCGTTCCTTATTCGATCATTTTTATTAAAATACTGGATTGACCTATGTTTGTGTAACTGTTATCAAAATGTTCTTTTACCTAAAAAATAAAAAATGAAATTAAAAACAAAAAACACAAAAGGATTCTTTCTTGGGTAGGTAATAAACCAATATTTATTGACCTTGGATCTTGTAATTGTTATTACAGTTATTTTCATGAGGAGATCAAACAAGGGTTGAGTAATTAGTGTGAGATTTTCTCCAAGATCATCTTTTGATAAAAAATTAACAATAATAATACATTAGCAGAGTGATGAAATGTACAACATATGGGGATATCTAGTTCTAGAGTTTAAGGTTTTACTTCTTGGAATGATTACATGAGTGGGTCTCAAAATTTGATTTCCAAGGATGTAGGGAAGGTTCAGTAGAAAGAATCATTTAAGTAATTTTTTCTAAAATAACATATATTTAATGGATAGAAACTGAAAATAATAGAATGAAATTATTTTCACAAATATATGAATATTTAGTGAAATTGTTGACTGTTGAATTATTTTCTCAAATTGGTATCATTCATCTCCTTGAATTTGGTTCTGATATATTTTAGGAGGAATACTTTTTTATGATCATTGAGAATGACACCTTGGTGAATTTTTTTCTTTGATCATATTACTATCAAGAATTTTATTTTCATTTACCATTAAATATTGATGAAGTTGAAAATATTTCCACGAATCATTTCTAGAATTGTTAATTTTCCCAGGAGTGTATATGTTTAGGTTGGAGGGTGTGATCTCATAATGAATCACCATTAATTTCAACCCTTAAACCACTTTGTTACACTCATTTTGAATCATAAATTCCAAATTTAATAAAAAAAATTAATTCATTTTTTATTAAATTATATTTTTCTAATTACTATTATAAATGGTAATTTTACTTTTTTGGATGATTTCATTGTAGGTCGAGGTGATTTGGAGGGACCAAGATGAAATTGAAGAAAAATGGACCAAACTATGCAATAATTCAAGAACATATGTGGACTCACCTACACACTGATACTATGTTATGAATGAAATTGGGTTTCAATGTTTTTGGAGGATCCAACATTCAGTTTTATACAACTCTTATTTATGCACTCTGTCAAAATTACATTTTTATGGGGCCAACCAAACATTTCATTTGAAGAAAAAAAATATGAACAAATTCAAACGTTATGTTCTATATTTCACCCATATAAATGGATTTAATTTTCCAAATGGTTCCAAATTTTCAGTGGATATAGAAAATAGTTTGGTAAAATCCTTTTTCATTTTATCCAATGTGAGATAAGATAGTCCCACCTTTGAAAACCATTTTCCAAGTGGTTAATTGAAACCAGGAGGATCAAAAACCACATTCCACTATACCTAAAAAATGATACTTTGTGGACCAAATTTGAATGTTATAATATGTGGGTGCTACTATTTTGGAGTCCCAATTGGGTCATATTCTCATCTAAGAAGTTCTGAAGGACCTTATCCTCATAGGTTGATCATGGATGAAGAAGGAGGCCCACCTGAGCTTCCTCCTCCACTCGATAGAAGGATAAAAAGTGGTTGATTATTGTAAGGGAGATATAAACATGAAGAGGGAGTCTCACTACATAATTATTTAATTTTTTTGGGTATATTTAGGTTTTAATTGTTACATTAGATTAATGTTAACTTGTTTTGATGCATTTAATTGAGGCACTAGTTATTTCATAACTGATCAATGCATAATTTTATGTGTGAAACATGTGTTGTTCCAATTGAAAAACATATTAATCCTATACATTTTTTTAGATTTTAGTATTCATTAATAAACCTTAAATCATGATATTGGGCTATAAATTGACTACATGATTTTTATTTCAATGTTTTGTCATGTTTTGATCATTTTAGAGTCATGTGGGTACCCATGATCCAGGTTAACCCTAAACCAAAATATTACACAAAACTTAATAACGAATTGAGAATAAGTATATTTTCACGTTGTGTATTAACATATCCATTATCACTTAATTTTCATCTATTCTTCAAAATACAATTATTTTTCAACTATTAAACTCCATAAATTAAGTTATTTTTTTCTAAAAACAATTTTAAAAAATGACCCACACTTTTTTCCCTTTTATTTAATATTCATACTCTAAACTCACATACCCTCATTAAGAGAAAACATAAGGTCTTCACTATGCCATAAATAATCTTTAAAAACATAATCAAATCGATGTGTCATGAAAATGCGGTTACCCCCAGGGTATGTTTTGTATTGAGTTTGTTTGGACTATCTTAGAGAATCATGAGACCCCTCAAGACTGAAGGTTGAGACTGGTAGTTTATATAATAAATGGATTAGTGATACGGTGGTGGGGAATCTTCATCGTAGTTGTACAGTACATAGTTATGTCTTTGAAATAATTTGAGACATAGTTTTTGGATCACATTTTCCAATACACCATGAGGCCCAATAGGACCAAAGATTTTATGCTCTATAAGTTGGAAAATTTATCAGTCAAGAAGTATGTTGACCATTTTATGATCATTAAGTGATCCCCCCATCAACCAACGAGGTCGAGGTAGCATGAGAGATGTATTTTGAGGATGGATTATGGTACGCGATCCCCATGCAACAGAATATATTACAACATACTTCCTATTCTATAGTGGTGAACCCGACATTTATTTTGTAGAAGAACCTAAGAATGGGAAAGGTATTGAGGAAGGTAGTTTCTATAGGGACCACCAATGGGTTTTATGAAAGTCAAAAGAAGTATTTTGGGGTCCCACTAGGCTAGTGTTTGATAGTAAATCCATGTAGGTAGTTCTCCACAACATCACAAGTGTTTTAGAAGGGGTTTCATTCTACCTTAGTGTGACTTGGAACCACTAGAGTGTAGATAATGTTGAAATATGGTTCACCTGCATAGGTTATATAGAAAGGTACAAAAATACCTAACTAAATTAGGATCTATAACAATAAATGGTTTTGGAGTCGATTCCACTGCACTACGAAAGATGGGTGGTTGGATCTCTATGGGCTATTCATTTAGAGGTGGAGGTTTGGAATTTTGTGCCAGGAGCCACAACACTTAAAGGGAAGTGCTCTATAGTGATTTCATGTTGAATCTTGGGGCCATAGTTCAGGCCATATATATTCATTTTATCATACCCCCATGTATCAGGATGTCATAGCATTTATGGACCGAGTAATGATCTTGGTGTCCCCCACATAAGCACGTATATTATTAGATACAGGTGATTCTTACTCCATCATATCAACTATGTTTTTTGAAGGATTGGGTTTAGACCTTGAGTATCAGAATGGTTTATGACCATTAACATCCTATTTAGAGTATTATTGTAGGAATCCATCTATTTTGGGAGTGTTCCTTGGAAACTAAAGGTTGTGATTTCTTTTGGGATATATTTTTATTAGAGAAGACGGGTTTGACCCGATCATTGTTATAGTCGAGCTGGTTCTACACCAAGCATGTATTAACTACTATAATAGGTAGGTGATGTTCACATATTGTGAGGGTCATCAACACGTACACATCAAATAATGAGATATATAGGAAGGTCTTAATGGATTTAATTGGTAGAAGTTAAGTGAGGTGGATGCCTCGATTGGTGTTATGATGTTGGATGATGGGGGGGGGGGGGTGGCGGTACAATTTGATAATTTTCTGCCCATAGTGGATCTGTACTATGAATTATTCCCTTAAGGTATTTTAGGTTTCGAACTAGTGATTGGGGTTGATTTTATGACCAATCTTCTGTTGGTTACAGAATATATATCCATCCCACCTTATAGGATAGGGGAGAAAATAAAATGATAATTATAATTCCAACTATATGATTAGGAGGCACGATGGTTTATTATTCTAATCACATACTCATTGGGTTCTATTGTTATTATTTCAAAAAAGGTGGATCCTTGAGGCAGTATGTGGACTATTTGAATCTTAACAAGGTAATGGTTGAGAACCGATATCTACACCCCCCAAAAAATGATTTTTTAAACAAACTAAGGGGTAACTAAGTATTATCCAATATTTAATTGTAGTCATGGAATCACTGGATCTGGGTAAAACAAAGTGACATTCCTCTTATAGATTTTAAGGGTTTGTACAATCCTTATGAGTACCATGCTATGCTGTTTGAGATAATGAACATGACCATGATTTTGAGTGACAGAGTGAATAGGGTGTCCCATAATTACATAAAATCCTTCATCATCATTTTGATTTATGATATCTTGGTGCACTCTGGATCGAGGGATGAGCACGATCTACATTCAGAGATAAATCCAAGAATTCATTGAGGGAAACAAATCTAATGAAAATTATCCACATTTCAGTTTTGGATAGATTATTTTACTTTATGGGACATATAGTTTCAGAGGATGGAGTTTCCATGGTTCTAGAAAAGGTGGATGTTTTGGTTTCTAGAGAGATTCCCAAGAATGAAATTAAAATAAATATCTTTCAAGGGATGGCAAGAAACAACTACTGGTATCTCTAGGAATTCTCTATCATGGAAGTTTTGTTAATAGGCTAGAACCAAACAGGTGTAAAGTTCATATGGGGTTATTCTTATGAAAATTTCTTCCTAGAGTTGAATAATAGGTTCAAATATACACTAATTATAATTATTACCAAGTTCGGTAAGAATTACACCCTCTTCTGTGATTCCATGGATATTGGAATTGGAGTAGTACTTATATAGGGTGGGTATGTTGTCACTTACGGATCCCGGATGCTGATAGCCCTTCATCATAACTACCCAACCAATTATTTGAATCTTGACGTAGTTGTAAATTTCCTAATATGTTGGTTGTAACACCTTATGGAAGAGAGGTTTTTGGTTTATATAGACCATAAAATTTAAAATACATCCTCTTCCATTGTGACCTCAATATTTTTTAGATAAGGTGGTTTAGTACCTAAAATTGTTTATCATTGAGTTGGATTATACCCATGAGAAATAAAATATAGGGAACAATTCATTGAGAATTATGAATCAGTCATTGGGTTTTAGGAGTTTAGATTTTAGTGTAATACCATGGCCTTGTTTTTAGATATGTACCTAGATGTCAAAGTATACAAGGGCTGGGTGACATTGGCTTCCCTATCCATTATGACCTCACTCTTTTACAGGGTGAAATAGAGCCAAAAATATGATTCCAACTCTTTGGTGTCATGAGTCACTATATGTGGTGGGTATATGCCTCTTTTTATTCCTTATATACGTATTATATTTTATATGTTCAAGTCTATGTGGTAGTCCCCATTATCATGTGTGAGGATTTGATATGGGATCATCACTCCTCAAGATGTTTTATGAATCCCAGTATAAAGAAGATGCATCACCACATGTAAAAACTATATTTTAGAACCCTATACAGGTATATTTATTTTCCATTCTTTAGTAGAATTAGTACAATTTCATGATGTATTTTGTGAGGATTATACTATGGAATCCTCATGGGAATGATGTTGTTTATATCATCACTGATTATTTGGTGGTGGAATCCTAATTATAACATATAAATTATTTGTTTTACAGTTGATGAGATGTTCATGATTTATGTATAAGAGGTAGTACACCTATATGATGTTCCAAAAAAAATCATATCAGATATAGAACCACAGTTAACCTCTATATTATGGCGGGTCCTTAAGAAACTAATAGGAAGATAGGTCCATTAGAGCATAGCTTACCATCCATAAATAGTTGGGGAAACATGGTATATTAAATAGGTGATCGAGGAAATTCTTTGAGAAAGTTTCCTTGATTTTTGTGGTTTAATGGTGAGTCATGTGGATTTAGTATAATTTTTATACATTAATATTTACCATGAATTTGTTGAAATTGGTCCATTTGAGGCCCTATATGGAAGTCCATTCAGATAAACGTTGGGATTGATTGAGATTAGTGAGTCATCTCTACTTAGACTACGCCTAGTCCAAAAGACCTTTGATTATTTCCAATTGATAAAATGGTTATTGATTATTACATAGATTAGGTAGAGATATTATGATTTTCAATTATGAAATACAGCAGAGTTTGAGGTGGTTTATTGAGTCTTTGACACATATCACTGAGGATAGGAAAATATTGAATTCAGAGGAAGGGAAGTTACTGTCAATGTTTTTTTGGGAATTTTGAGACCATAGAGATATTCATCCCTATAGATTAAAAAATATATATTTATTATAATATTTCACTTATACACATAGTGTTCTATATCTCTTATCTTTGATGATATCATTCAAGCATATATCTTGTTAAAGAGGATGATGATGTTAAGTTGGATGCCCGTGTTTCCTTTGAATAATTTACCATGTGTATAATGGTCTACAGTGAAAATAGTATCTATGTAATAATTTTCCACTTGTACTTGTGATATGGAAACATTGCAAAAAATGAGGAAACATGGGAATGAGACTTATATGTTTCATCCTAGTTGTAGATCATTTTTTTGAGGATGATATAACATATAGTGGGGTGGGTATAAGACACCACCCTTCTAGGGATTTATCGTTCCATTTAATCTATTTCAAACCCACATGTTTTCTTTAAAATATGTTATAGGGTTTTGGGGAGGTCTAAAAAATTTCTGGGAGTTTTGGGCTTCTGTTCTTCCTATTTTTGGGAGGTAGAGTCGGGTTCATGGTTAACACACATTTTGTGCTAAATGTGCACCTTGAAAATTATAGTTGGAATAAGGGGAGGAATAATTTTTTAAACTAAATGATGTGGTCCTTGAAATTATTGAAAACATATAATTTATTTTATATCCATTCATTATAATTTGTGAATAATTTTTCTATTTGTGTTCCTAACCATTCAGGGTGTGGAGTTTCTAGGTAGTGAGGTTTTTATGGTTAACATGTAGTTTGTATGAACATTTAGGAAAATCATGAACCCCAATAAAAAAGTGAAATTTTAATAAAAAACCTTTTATGATCCTAACCCCATTTTATCCAATTTTGGACCCCTTTCATGCATTTTATTGCATTGTGGATAGCTCCACTCCCTCTTGAGTTCATGCATGTTTCTATTCCAATCCATCTATGTTTCTCTTTTTGATCATCATGTTGGAAGGATCTTGATAAATTTTATAACTTTTTAGATTCCTTTATCAATTTGATACATGTTCTCTTTTGTTCCTACTGTTTATAACTATTATTCTTTATTTTAGAGATCTTCTCTAGTTACTAAAAAAATCAACTTTTTAATCCAATCAAATATAGATATTCTATTAGTAAACCTCTTCTAAGTTATGTTATGTAGTATTTTATATATAACTAATTATTTCACTATTACATAGTATGTGATGAGTATATCTCCCAATATATTTTCTATGATTTGGTTGTAGAACCTAATTTAAATTATTTTTTACCTAAAGTAATTCAATATTTCCTTAAGTACCATGATTTATCCCTTGGTAAATAAAAAGTTAAACCTTGTTAAATTATTTAGGATGAGCTTGTATATTTAGTTATCATTCTATAAAAAATGGAAAATCCAAGGGGTGTATTATAATTTTTGAATGGACAATCGGAGTAGCCCTTGTTTATTAAAAATGTAATTATAATTATAGACTGAAAATTATCTAGAAATTGGCCTCAAGTATAAATAAATAAAATGAGTTTTATGATTAATGGGTGTCTTGGTTAAATGAATAAGAATACTGGGATGAGATCCTTGGATTATCTATGAAATATGGTGTCAAATTAGTGAGAAATCTGGGACAAGATCATTGGATGCCAATTGATACATAATTATAAATGAGTGGGAATCTCTATAAGAGTTCCTTAGATTACAACTAATATATAATGCAATATGATTGATATTGTTGGGGTTATCTTCTTGGATTTCATTTGATTCATGGGTTTGAAATTCTAGGATAACCGCCATGGATTCCACATAATACCAGGTGCTAAGTAATACAAGGGGTTTTACCTAGATTCGACAAGATATATGATGTATACAATGTCAAAATTAGTGGTATGATTCTGTGTGGTAGTTATGCTTGTAAAAATCATCAAAACATGATCAAATAATTATTACATTGTATAAAGAAGGTAGTTTCATGCTAGGTGTCACCATGGAGCCTAAGTATTGAGGTTATTTTATTTTAATTTATATATTTAATTATTTTATCTTTTAGATTTATGATATACAGTTGTATGAAAAATATTTTTTAGGAAGCAATCTTAATAACCTGCTTAAGTACCTTGAATGAATTCTGACAAGGTCAAAAAGGTGTTCTTGATCCTCATAGGCTACAGACCAGCACCATGGCATCATGATATCAAAATAAAATGATTTCACCACAATAAAAACTAATCCAGATAAATATGTGAGTATAAAACAATAAACCTTAAATATTCGAAACAATACTCAAGAGGGAAGTACAACATGTAAAATTACACATGACTCAAAAATTTATTTCCTAAAAAGTCATCACATCAAACTATTATGAAAACATACCCAACCCTCCATACAATAAGTGGATCACATACTACACTGGTCTCTAGAAATTATAATGGTCTCACTCATCAAGAACATCATCAACCTCCATGAGGAGACTTTCCATTACCTAGACCTTACATAAGAATGTATACAAATTTGTGAAGGTAAAAATTATGGTGTGAGAAAAAAAAATCATAGGAGGATCTTACCAAGTATTCCATAACAAATCTATATCAAGTGATCTAAATTTGATAAATATTATGTAAAACATGTTATGGAATTATTTCACAATTTATATAAAATCAAAAATTAAAATAAATCAACTAAAAAATTTAAGAGTCAAATTTAGATTTCATTTTAAATATCTGGATATAACCGCATTTATTAAAATGGACATGAACATTCACTTATTTAAAAATAAGAATGATTACGAATTCCATACAAAAACAATCATGTTTAATTATTTTCAGTCATAGAAACTTGGTAATAAAACTTGAGTTTAATTAAATCTATCCACAAGGTTTTGTAAAATATTATTATAATATAGATATATGTGTGCACAAAATCACTAGATCCCAATTCTAGGGGGAATACGATAAAACCCAAAAGAATAAACTTCCCACCCTCAAGATAGTTTTGTTATTATTATCATCATTAATTCTTTACTTGTTATTAGTTCACCTAGCTTGAATATCCTTCCATATAACATCCACTGTACACATGTTATTAAAGGTAATTATTCATACATGGTACTATATTTCATTTCAATCAACATAAAATCATTTCAATCTATCATTTCATTTTTCACCAAATTTAATGTTTTAAAATAATCTATATCATTTCAAAAACTAACATCAAATGAATTTCATCAATGAATCATTACCATAATATAAATTAATTTCATTACACATTGTAAAACGTTATATTCCATCTCCTTCCAAATAAATCATTAAATCCATGTTTCAAATCATTCATTTTAATTCTAGAACATTTTTATAGAAATAAAAACATTATTTGAAGGCCATTTTTAAAGTTATTCCATCAAACACACCATTCCATTTAATTTTTTTATCATGTACAAAAATATATATTTGGAAATGAACAATAAATCCAATTAAAATTAATAAAGAAACAATAGTTTAAAATTATAATAATTACTTTATGATACCACCCTATCAATATCAAGATAAAAAAACCAAACCCCAGATCCACCAATATATATTTGTTGTCTAGAAAAATCAAGGGATAATCCTATAACAAAAATTAATAATTTAAATATATTTATATCCATCAATGAAAATATGATCCGCCACTATTGAAAAGTGATAGAGCTGAAGGAAGAATAAATCAAGATAAATTTGAGATTACGCTTACCAGAAAAGATCCATCCCATTGTTGAAAGAGTTACATTCTCCATTAGAGATCCTATATTGTTATTACGGTTTAATAAAATTTGCGGGTGAATGTTTTAATTATAAAATGATTGTTTTGTGGGTTAATGTTTGATATTTTCCCAACATTACTCATGATAATTGGTTTCATTGAATAGCCATTATATTTCACAGGCTATCCAGTGGAACCAAAAATATTTCTTAGTCTTCTAGATACCCAAACTGGATTATTTTTTGTCATGGAAGAATGCCACCCAAACTAGACACTCCACTGATTGGCTGGGGATCACATTAGATGGCTGGTAGAGTTCATTTAGGAATTTACTAGAACCAGATTTCCACCATTTAGATGGTGTCCATTAACAGCTAGCTCATAGACCTCCTGTAACAATTTTGGGTACATGATATTGTCATATATTATCATAAAAACCTCTAATCTATCCACATATCTAAAACCAATTACAAAGACACAACCCAAACTCCTAAAATGGACCAAAAAAAACAAGAACCAATGAAATAATCTATGGATCAAAGTAAAGAACCAAGAAATAAAAAATAAACCATGGTTAATACTTGAAATAGGGTATTATTATGTCAAAATTATCCCCTATAAATTATTTATTCCCCAAAAAATCCTATTAAGAAGACTCCATAGCCAGAAGGTAAGGATAAATATCTATAAAAAATGACTAAAAATCCCATTTTTCATCAAAATCATAACCAAGATTCCATAAAACTTGAATTAATGGTATGTAATGCCCATTAATAACCCTTTTCTGAGTATCGCTAATAAAAATTAGTTTACCATTCATTATCAAATCCAGTTGCACATAAAGGCCCACCCAACTCAAGATATGAGATGGGTCAGAATGATTCTTATTGAGTCATGATACATAAAACATTTCATGGATTGATATAAACTGTGGTGGAAAGACCAAACAATGTTCCACCTTTCTAATATATTCAGCAACCTCAAATAGTTCCATGTATCTAGGTTCTATATTCCTCTTGTGACTAATACATAGATCACCCAATAGATGTGGGACTCTCAAAAAACACATTCATAGATAGAAAAAACCAAAAGTAATCGATGAAAATCAACATAAAAATTAAACTAGATATATTTCGTTATCCTTATCAGATGAATCAATATACCCTATGTTGTCATATCTTCAACCAAACTAGGTCCCAAAAAGAGATATCATCCAAAAATCTATCCAATAAAATGGGTATTTACTTGGAAAAAAATAAAAAATCTACAAAGGGTTCCATATTGTTAGATTTTTGGTATCTTTTATTTTAGTAAAACATAAATAGACTCAAATAGAATGCTAAATATCTTCTAAAGTGATGCAAAAATGATAAATCATATCCTCAAGAATCTATATAATCCATTCAATCTGATCATCTATCCGAGGAGGGAATGACATGCCCAATGGAACATGGGATCCCATCTACTCCTAGATGCCTACCCAAAACTTACAAGTAAACCATAGATAGGAAACTATGGAAGATGATACTAAATATAATGGTATGATCTATTGTACATAAAAATTTCATATTTTTGGAACATTATTTATATCATGAATGTGAATAATGTGATCAAATTTGGTCAATCAATCAGTCACTACACAAAAATATTATTTCATTAATGTGTACACGAGAAACCAACCAAAAATAACATTAATATATGATCCCACTTCAATGTGAGCACACGAAGTTACTGAAGTAAACCTAAACACTTCAGACACTCTCCATTGATCTGTAAGCAATTATAAAAATGAGAAAAAAATCCTCAATGTCCCATTTAAAACATATCCACCAAAATCATAACAATATATTAAAAAACATATTGATTATTCCGTTGTGTACCAATAAATGGGAATGATGACAATCCCCCATCACTGCACTCCACATAGGTAATGAAATAACAAACCAGTTTTTAAAGAAAAAAACACTTATATGATTGATATCATTCAACAATGGTCTCCCTTAAATATATATAATTTATAATGCCTGAAAACTTATCATCATTATTATGTTCTTATATAATCATATTTAGAATAGATGATTTCAACTAAAAACATATAAAAATAATCTTAGTATCATCCTCGTATATTCCCAAATAAATACGAGAAAAGAGATTAATCTAATTATACTATTTATAAGGTTCTTTCACTTCCATGGATATAATTTTACATCTCATAGAATTAGAAAAAACATTACCCTTACTAGGGTTGTAGGTAATTTCAATGTTACATAACCCATTTACTTTGATAAAGATTCATATCTTTTTTTGTGATAATATATAACTAAATATTTTTAGGTCTGAGTAGATGATAAACCATTTTTCTGAAAGAATAATGTTTCCTAATCGTAAGATCATAAATCACAATTACAATTTACCTATCAGGTGTTAGATAGTTATTTTCATGATGAAAAATATTCATATAACCATAAGCCACAACATGATAACCCTAAATAAGAACACAACCCAAAAATTAACTCGATGTATCATAAAAACCCACATAGACCTTCCCAGTATATAGAAGATTGAATAGTTGATAATTATTCAAAGGATTCTAAAGCTCATAAAAGGAATCATGAAATTTAAAATCCTAAATTTAATTTACTCCCTTCCATGTAAAATTGTTAAATAGGGAATCCAACTTTGAGAAATAATTAACAAAATTTTAGTAATAGCTTTGTAATACATAGAAGATTCATTTCTAAAATATGTTTCATGATTCCTCCAATTTTATCATAGACCTCATATTATTAGGATCAACCAAAATACATTTTCCAAACAGAACATGTACCATATAATTTACCACATGAATAATGAAATTACATTTAGAAATATTTTCATAAAGTCAGGGATTTATCATTATTTCTAAAACTTATCTCAAATGATGCACATGGTCCAACTCTATTTTAGAGTAAGCCAAGTTGTTATCTATAAATAAAATGATAAATGTATTAAATAAATAATTGGAAATTCTATTCAACAACTCAATAAACACATCATAAGATTTGGTTACACTAAAAGGAATAACATGGTCCTTATAGTGTCCATGCCTTATATAGAATATAGCCTTATGGATATTATATACCTTGATCATAATTGGGTGACAACCCGAACATTGATCAATATTTGAGAACCATTTACACCCTTTTAGCTGGTCAAAAAAGAATAAATATATATATTTCATGATCGTAACCTTATTATGGCTTTGATAGTAAATAAATTGGTGATGGGTTCTATCGGTGTTCTTAGTGGAAAACACTGTGCATAACAATGTTATACATTGGGTCAAATGAATCCTATGTATAATGATTCTTCCAACATAGTCTTTAACTCCTTTAGTTTATCTAGTGTCATTTAGTAAGAGGAAAAAATATGTTGGGTACCCTGTATCCTGTTGGTGGAAAACTCCACTTCATATCCTATTAGAAAAGAAGCCAATTAAAATGGAAACACATTTAGAAACACAAACACTAATAGAGGAATATCATCACACAAATATTCTTTCCCTAGTTTAAAGTAAATACATGTCTATCATTATACCCAAATCTGGAAGAAAATTTCCAACTCTACTCAAACTAGGGTCCCATTCTCCCAAAAATACACCACACATACCATCAGATGTTGTAAAGTTGACCAACCCAAGATAACATTATATATTATATTTTTGAGTAATCATCCAATCCATACCGATAAAGACAACCATATGTCTCATATATTGAACCAAAACACCCCAAAAACGATAAAACTTTGATAAAGTTAATATAAAAGTATGTAATCATAGACCCACCTCTCTCTTTATTGTGAAAGGGAATAGAAATATATGTTACATAATGCATTCCCTATGTAGTAAGATTCAATTGTTCCAAAATGTCTGTATATAAGAATGAATGTGAGGTGAAAATATCAAATAATGTAATCAATAAAGATAAAGCATTGGTAATGGTAAATATAATTACCAAAATAGCCACATAAAATTTTGTTGGAGACTTTTCCACTGCATGAATATGATTCATTACAATTACATTTGGATAGGACCCCTTTATTAAGAAATAATATAATTTCATCATAGATTATTCTAGTACATTATAACTTTTACCACTACATGGAGTGGTAAAATCACAAAAAAACCTTTTCATGTGACCTGAGTATCTACAAGATTTATAGATCTTCAGTGCCTCCATATAAAAACACTTTGAGTTCCCAAATTTTCTGCATTAAAAATAATTTAGTAGTACATTAATGGATAATAAATAAAATTTAAAAGTCCTATGAAATTGGTATCAACCAAATTTTTTTAAATATGAGACTCATTCAACATTCTTGTCCCTTTAAAAAAACTACTCATGGTACAACTTAGTGTATGAGGAACTCCCATGAACACTGAATTACTAGCCAAGTCATGTTTTTCCATCAGATCCCTATCTAGAACATCAACATTTTAGGTGGGATTGAGAATAAAAACCATAGATCAAATATCTTTATGAACTAACATCTCAATACTCTGGGATTTAATCCTCTCATTTGATGATATCTTAGGTGGGAAATGAGCATGTTCTTCAAAGAAGTTTGCATACTATGTAAATGATTGTTTATATTAGGTACTCCATAAACTTATCCAAGACTATCGATTTGGAATAAAATTTATCAAAAAAAAATTACTTGAAGTATTTACACTCTAACTCTACATTGTTATCTTCCATAACCATTTAATCCAACAACTTTATTCTACGACTTTCATGTTTGAAGACAACACATTTCACATTAACTAAATATTGTGTCTCTGAAATATCAAAGAGTTTCTAGTTTTTTTTTCAATAAATTTTATGAATCATTTTGATAATTGGTACCATATAAATATAGTAGATATGTATTAAGAAACACATGGGAAAATTCTCTTTTAATATACCTATGAGGTACATCCTTTGTTGCTTGAATGGGAATAAGAGAAGCTACCTGGCCGAGATCATAAACGTCATAGACAACAACATCTACAAATTTATGATAAAATTGAAGGTTTTATTACTATGGGTCATCATTATATTCTTCCTAAGGTATATTCAAATGTTAGATTAGTGAATGGTATAATAAAAAATCAACATGATATAATGGAAATATTAGTCAAGAGACATGAGATCATTAACTCCGTCAATATAAATTCATATTGGAAACACAAATCATAGAAACAATATTTCAAAAAAAGTCCATAATAAAGTAAAAAACTCCTTAGAGACACTTTTACAAACAAACCATGGTAACTTAAGGATATTTATGATGATATGTACCTATAAACTCACTCCTAACTTTCCCCTTATGTCTGAAAATTCCTGTAAGTTGTGTAATGACCCAATCAGTTACATGTAAAATTTCCCATGGGATTTATATAAATTTTTTATTATGTAATATAGGTATATAAAACAAATTAACATCATTAGTTTTATGATTTCAAATTTAAATTTTCATTAAGCATCATTACCATTGATTATATAATCATGGAACCATGATCGCATGATTAGTATAAACATATGGGTTTAACAAATCCAATTGACAGACAATGAAGTTGATAGCCTCAAATAGTACAATCATACCCTATGAAGCCCATTTATTAGATATTCCACATCATATTTCATCACTAGAATTTTCCCTTGATGAATCCCAAGTTTAGATCTAACCGCTTAAGCATGAGTGAAACTGTATATTGGAGAAGTTCTAGATCATCGATATCATGACAAAAATCTTGCATGCCAAACCACCCTATGAAAGTCTCAACAACGCGTACCTTACTCTCATAATGTTTTTGGTGAATTAAAGGTATATGTATCAAGAACCTAGTTATATGAGTTTGTATATTATATTCTATATAATAATGAATATATTTTCATCCAACTATTTTTACTTTAAGAATGTTTTTTATTTTGATACAGTAAAACACAAATAGTGTTTTCGGTTATATAGAAATTCAATTAATGAATTTATTCTAACGAATTAAGGGATTTATGAAATAAGTAATATTTTAACAAAATTTTAATATTAAATATTTTTTTTTCAATATAAGTGATCATATAAATTTAGTGGTTTAAAATATAATTTTTATAAGGGTTTAAAGATTCTTATTTGGAAAAAAACAACATTTATCAATAAATATAATTTTTTAAATTAAAATTCATAATTGAAATATTTATATAATTTTTTAGAAAAAATTAATACTATTTTTGGAATTATAATTTTAAAATTATCAAAAAATTATTTTTTCACCATTTTTTGAGTCAATCAAATTTTCAGGTATAAATTAAATACCAAATAAATATATATTGTATACTATGCCATTATAATGACATAAAAATGATGTAATAAATATTAAATATCATATCAAAGATCAATTATATTTTTCCCGTTTATAATAATTTTTTTTATTTTTTTAAAGCCTTTATGAATCTTCCAAAACAATTATTACATTTAAAGGTTATGAAATAATTTCATTAACAATATGAATCAATTAAACATATAAAAGAGTATTATATTATTAATTTAGGACCCTGGGCTCAAAAAAAATGATATCCACTTTCCTTTGGAATAATCCATGGAAATAAATGGGAAGGTTTTTGATTTTGGTTATTTTATCATGTAGAGTCCAAAACCTATGTTTAAGAAATGATAAAGCATTCCCCACTCATTTCCAATATAAACCCACCCAATATCACATTTCTCTTCAATGAAAATCCATATAGAACGTAATTAATATTTCATACCCTCTCTAGAGTAATCCCAATGGTCCCCCAAGCTGTTAAGAATCTTCTTATAATCATTTAGAGTCACACACTGATGTAAGGGATCATAATATTCTCTTCTTTATTATCTTATTCCCTCTATTTACAATTCCTAATGTTTTTATATGTCTTACGATATCTCTATTACATCCCATTTTATGTAAAATTTATGATCGACCCCATTTTCTCTCAAAACCCAAATTTCGTAATTTTTAGGTAACATCATTATGCTATCGAAATTTCACTACGATTTTCCATGTCAAAATATTTTTGTAGTGAATACCATACCAATTTACTATCATGGATGTTCAGCTAAACACACTTATAAATATTTGACTTTAGAGTTACATTTATGTGTTCCACACTCCTTAATTTTATAGTCAAATATTATGATGAATTAATCCATGTTGTATGACCAATGTCGCACACTTAAACTTGAGAATGAATTGAATGTAAAGAGTGCACCAATAATTATATAGTGCTCAAATGCATTTGGTAATATTTAGTCCCATAAAAAATCATGTTGGGATATGATATAAACACAATTATTTTAAGAGTCATTTTAAATCATTTTATATTGAATTTTATCCTTGAAATATTTTTATGATTAAATATATTATGTTTTTCCTCATTTCCCATGTTCCATTTATGATAGAAAATTAACTTTTTATTCAATATGAAAAGAAAAAAACAGTCATGATAGATCATAGAGGATAAAGGGGGAAGAAGTAATGAAGGAAAAATGAATAATTTATAAAAATAATCTTACAATCATCATGAAGGGACCCTAGGACAATGTAAATAATTAATCTATCTCTTGATCTACCATTGATAGCTAATAAATCGACCACATAGTTACCTTCAAGTCATGTATGTCTAAAAAAATATTCTACATAAAATAATTCCTACAGTACGTGATCATGTATAACATACATTGAATCCTAGAAATTCATTTTTTAAGTAAATAAATGTAAATTTTAAGTTGTCCCTTCAATATATTTTCATCCCCATTTATGTGTTTAATAGTTTAAAAATACTTATCTATAATTTTTCATTTATTCTATCCAATGGAAAAAAAAGTGTAATCACGTAAAAAGTTGATATGAATGACAATGTGATGTTTTCCCCAATGATATTTCCAACCTAATGGAAGCATGACTCAAATAAATTGTGATTATTATCTCTTAGTTGGCTCAGGTTTTGAATGGACACTAAGATCTAGAGGAGTTCCCAAATCCCCCTAAGAAAGAACAAGGATCAATTAAGTCCTTTATGTAGAAAAAGTATCTTAGATTCAATGGGTCATTCGATCCTTTAGTCATGGAATAATAGATCAAATCCATTTAATATATCTTCTCCATTATTCAATGTTCTGGACAAGGGAAGGATGTACATACAATTTATTGTATTGAGGGTGAAGTTGATTAGTGGTGGACATCTATCTAGAATACTAATCATGAGGAAGAGATCAAAGTAATGGAATAGAAGTAATTTAAAAGAAAAAATTGACAAATATTTTCCTCACAATATCTTAGTTAACATGGAAAGGGATTTCCTTTCCCTCAAGAAAAAATATGATGAATATAACCGGGTGTATGAGGAAAACATCACAATAATTTCATGATACACCTCCTACATTTTCATTTCCCCAATATAAATTTTGATAACATATTTAGTGGGGTAGAACCTAGTCTAAAAATTACTAAAATTATTATACTTTGATAGTTATGAGGATATTATCTTATGTTCCTAAAAAGTCAAAATTGATATTGTTGAATCTCATGGATATCATTGGGTTAATAAGAAGAATGTGTAGTTTAATTTTATCAGTCTAATGGATAATTAAATGGTTCCAAGAAATTTCATCATCCCACTTGTCAATAAAGAGGTTAGAATCTACACAGAAATTGTCAATGGGGGGGAGGAGAAAATGCTTTAGGTAACGGAAGGAAGGACACCAATATAGAGATTCATTATAGGAGAAAACACTAATGAATTGGAAAAAAGGAATGATATAGTCAACCATAAGAAAAATTTTCATTGCTTCAACTACAATTAACTATGTCACTTTTCAAACAAACACACTAATCCATGTGTTTTCGAAGACCCCCAAAAAACTCCATGGAAACAAGGGAAATATTTTTCCATCAGAAGCTGTGACATGGATACCTAAAATGAAGTAGTGAAACGTACACAAGTTATTTATTCAAGAATAATGAATGTAATTTTTTATTTTGGTTTTTTGATTTTTTTCATATGAAGAATATTCTGTGAAACTATTCAAACACCACCACAAATCATGAAGGAATAGCCAGCAGTGAAAATGAAAAGGGGGTAATTATTGCATCCCAACTATATAACTCATCCCTGATCAAAATTTACAATATGAACTTCCTAGAGAACATTATCATACCCCATTTGGAAACATGTTATTTAATTATGGGTATAAATTTAATTTCCCAATATAGAGACAATAAAAATTTCCATGAGAAGGAAATCACTCTCTGTATTACGAATCAACCATAGGTTTTGTACAAGTGAAAAGACGATGATGAATCGTCATTTCCACTGACATCTCCAGCACAAATATTATTGATGGATGAGAATTATTATCAAGATAAAATTATTATATCTAAGGAAAATATAATTTTTTACGACATGCCCATTGTAAGGGAATACCCTGATGCTTTTCTCATGTAATTTCTTGTTCTTCTTCCTACTTAAGAGGTTGAATTTTTAAATGAACTTATAATTAAGGAATTGAAATTATCCATGACTCCATATATAATGGTTGTTGTGGAACATGAGAATCCAAGGAAACAACAATAGTAAAATCTAGATAAAGGGATTGTATGCCCAAGTGCTTCACCTTGGGTTGCACCGGTCCTCATAATTAAGAAGGATTTGTCCATGAGCTTTTTTATTAATTATCGTGATATCAACCAGATCACAATAAAGATAATTGTGTTTGTCCATGGATTGATGACTTGTTCGATCAACTACACGATGGAAATACTACTCTAAAGAGGATTTTTTGTTGGATATTACCATTAAAGGTTGAAGAAGAAGGATACCCCCAAGACTGCATTTCATACATGGTATCGACATTATGAGTTCATAGTAATTCCATTGAGACTCTATAATGATACATAAATATTGATGGTCTTTATGAATAGAGTCTTTAGATATTATCTCCACAATTTTTTTTCTAATCATTATATATGATATTCTAATATTCTTCAGGACCAAGGAGTTGCATGATGATCATCTGAGCATTGTGCTAAAGACATTGAAAAAGGAGACTCTTTATTAAAAGTAAAAGTATATGAGTTATTGTAGAAGGAAGTATCACTGTTGGGGTATATCATAATAATAAATTGAATACATAAAGACCCTTACGAAACATAATAAATTGATTGATGTAATAGTCTAACATTTATGATAGATATCTGCAGTTTCCTTGAATTTTTTGGATTCTATCATTGATTTGCGAGATATTTCTCATGATTATCAAACCATATAACAAATATAACATAGAAGATATTATAGTTTTCATTGAATTATTAATGTGATGAGACATTAAATGATTTTAAAAGGAGGCTTATCACTGTAGTTATTCTCACACTACCCACATGTGGAGAACATTTCATAGTATTCAGTGATGATTTGAGGAAGGGATTGGGCTATGTGTTAATGAAACATGAAAAAATAATAGCATATTCTTTAATGAAATTGAATTTTTATCAATAAAACTACCCAAAACTTGATCTTGAGTTAGCTTCAGTAATATTCACTTTGAAAATATAGTGGAATTATCTCTTTTTGGAGAAGTGAAAATATATATTAATCACAAAAAGCATACGTATATATTCACACAAAAAGACCTCAATATGTTCCAATGAATATGCTTATAGTTGATCAAGGACTACGACAACTCGATTCTCTACCATCTCAAGAAAGTGAAATTTTTTGGAGAATCTCTATGTAGAAAGTGTCAAACAATTATATCATTAATGATAATTGAGAGGGATCTCATCTTTGTGGACATGAAGACGATGGAAAAGGGAATATTAATATAAATAACAGCAATAGTCCTTTCACAAATGATTTATCTACCATCCCTTTTGTAAAAATAAAGGATAATCAAAGATATGATGTGGGAATTCAAAATAATTTTGAAACTATAAGAAGAAGATAACCCTCATAATTCAAGGTTAATGAAGGAGGTGTTGTGATGTTTGGGTCATGACTATATGTTCCATCAAATCCCAAATTAACGAAAGTGATGTTGGATGATGCAATGAGATTGAACATCTCCACCCACTCAGGAAGCACAAAGATGTATCCAGATCTCCAAGATTACTATTTATAGAACAATAAGAATAATGAGATCGTGGAATATACATCAAGATTTATTATATTTCAGCAAGTGAAAGTGGAAAGGAAAAATTCATAGGCGATGATGAAATCATTACCCATTTTTATAAAGAAATGGGAAGACAACACCATGGAATTTTTCACTAGTCTTATGAATTCATGAAGAGGTATTAAGGATATATTGGTTGTAATGTATTTTATTAAAAATACTCCACACTTCATTGCATTTCAATAGGGTTTCTCACTCATCAACTTGCAAGGATATACATTAGAGAAGTGGTGAGGTTGCATGGAACACCACTTTAGATTGTATCGGATCATGGGATAAGATTACCTCTAATTTGTATAAGAATATCCAACATGCTCTAAATATGGAGTTTAACTTCATAAATACTTATAACACTGAAACCGATGACCAATATGAGTGGATTATCCATATACTTTGGGACTTACTGAGAGAATGCTTAATTGACATCCAAGGAGGATGGTATCAACATCTTTATCTAGTAGAGTTACCATAAAATAATAGTTTACACTCCATCATAAAAGTGGATACTTATGAAGTAATTTATGGGAAAATTTATAAAATATTTACAAGTTGGGATGAAGATGGGAAACACAAATTTCTAGGTCCTAAAATGGTCATCTAAATGGTGGAAAACGGTAAGACCATTCAGTTGCCCATGAACGCTTCTCAGAGTCGATAGAAGAGATATGATGGAAATCATTGACGAAACCTTGAGTAAGACGTTGGATACATGGTATTCCTATATATGTATTCATGTAATAAATTCCTGATATTTGAGAATAAGGGAAATATTATTCAAAGATACATCAACCCCTTTGAGATCATTGATTTCCTCAGAGTGTTGGCCTACTGATATTCACTTCCACCTTACCTATCTGAAGAACATGATATATTATATACAGCCCTATTGATAAATTAAATACTATACCCCTCACATTTAATCTACTCAGATAAGGTAACATTGTATAATGACTATTCCTATGATGAGAATCCATGGAAGATCATAAATCATAGTGAAAATGTTCTATGAAATAAGACAATACACATTGTTAAAGTGTTATGGAGAACCCACAAGTTTGAATATGTGATGTGTGAAATAGAAGTGGTAGTGAATCAGAGATAACCTCATCCATTATAGTGTTAAAAAAATTTAATGGGTGAAATTTCTTAAGTGGGATGATTGTAATGACCCTAATTGTTATAAATAAAATTCCCCTTCTGATTTAAATAAATGACTTATTATATAATATTGTTATAGAAAGAAAATGAACTTATTTTATTTTATCCTATAATATTTAAATTAACATTAAGAATCATGACCATAGATAATATATACATTGAATAGAGATCACAAGATTAGTATAAATATAGGGTTTCAAACATACCTCTTAACACACAAAAACGAAGTGATGACCTCAACTAGTAAGATCATAACATATGATGACCATTAATCAGAGCTTATGTGGGAGAGAGAATAAATTATAATTTTTCTTAACCAATCCCATGATCAAATCCAACAACTTAATCTTGAGTGAAACAATTTATGGGAGAATTTAAATCTCAACAAGATCATGACCCAATGCATCCACGTTGCACCACCCCATGAATGTATCACCCTAAAACACCTTACTATTAGTGAATTTGATGGTGTATAAATTGATATGTATGAAAAAATAGATATATCAGTATGTAAATTATTTTTTATATAATAATGAATATATTTTCATCTTCTTATTATAATTTTATTAATTATTTTTTATTTGATATCATAAAACCCAAAAAATATTTTGGGGTAATAACAAAATTTAATTAAAGAATTTATTTTGATGAATTAATAATTTTTTGAAATATATAAAAATTTTAAAAAATATTATTATTAAAAAATTATTATCATATACAAATAATTAAATAATTTTTATAATGTGAATTGTAATTTTTATGAGGGTTTGAAGACTGGTATTTTTAAAAAATCCATAACTTATCAATAAATGTTGATTTTTAAATTAAAATGGTAAATGTAAATATTTAGAATATTATTTAGATAATATGAACTTTTTTTGGAATCAGAACATTGAAATTGCCTATAATTGAGTATTTTCTAATTTTCTAAGAGAGTCAAGATTTTCTGGTAAAAAATAAATACCATATAAATACATTCTGTATATTATGACCACATAATGACCCAAAAGTGATGTAATAAATACATAAATAGTATCCAGGAACAAATATATGATTTTAATTTAAAATAGTGTAATTTTATGTTTATTTTATTAAATTTATAAATCCATTAGTAATCCTCCAAAACCATTAATATATTTTAATGTTTTAAAATAATTTATTTAAGAGTATGAATCACTTACACATAAGCAAGGGTTCTATTTTAATAATTTAGGCCCTTTTCCATTAAAATAATGAAAATCACTCTTATTTTTCTAAAACTATGGGAAAACCCATGGGAATATTTTTGGTTTTGATTATTTTATTATATTGATTTTAAAACCAATGTTTGAGAAATGATAAATAATTCCCTATTAATTTCCTATTTGAACCCACACAATCTCAAATTTCTCTTCACTAAAGAAACTTTTAGAATATCATTACTCTTTGATCCCCTCTGTCAAGTCCTCCCAAGGTTCCCCCATGCTCCCAACATGCTCCTCCCAAAGAATCTAGAGTCACACACTCTAGTAAGGGATCCTCATACTCTATTCTCTATTCAAGTTTCTTTATTAAATTATGCCTTCTATTAACAATTCCAAATATTGGGATATATCTTCCAATTTCACCATTACATACCACTATATTTCTAAATAATGATAGACCCTTCTCTCTCCCATCCAATAATTTTAGGAATTTTTAAGTGATTCCCTTATGCTACCAAAATTTCACAATGATTTTTTATGCCAAAAAATTGGTGTAGTGAATACCAATCCTATTTCATGTTAATGGTGTTTACCTTTAAACTCTTATAAAATTTTTAATTGGGACATAAATTTAGGAATTACACACTTTATAATCATGGAATAAAATATTATGATGAATGAATCCATGTTGTATGATCTATGTGGAACACTAAAGCATTAAAATGAAATGAAAGTTACTTGTGAACCGAAAATTATATAGTTCTACAATCCATTGGATAATGTTTAGTCTCATGAGACTTCATGTTGGGATATAGAGTGAACCTGATTCTTCATGGGAATTTTCAAGGATTATGTCTTGGATTTTATCCTTGACCTATGTTTATTATGTAGGGTTTTAAGTAGATTCCATATTTCTGATGTTTCCCTTATGATTATCATGATATATCATGTCTCATTGTTCATGTTTATGATTATCACTATTTTATTACCCATTGATATCCCTATTATATAACACACATCATTTTCTTCTTGTTATTAAAATTTTATTCCCTTATCGGGCTTTATATCATACCCCATTATTATGTATATCCCCGGGTTATCCCATGTAGTGTTAAGTACAAATTAATATTTTGGGAATATTATACGAGTTTTCAATAATGATATTATATCCCCTTTTTTATGATGTTAGGTAGTGTACATAATTCCCAAAGAAACTGGACTTCAATATCTTCTGGGTTGTCTAAAGATTAATCTTATATAATAAATCAATTATTAATGTGTCATAATGAGAAGGGTTGTTATGTCTTATCTACTAATGTAACATATATTTACCATATTCTATGTATTTCTCTTCTCTCTTTTCATTTTCCTCTTTCATTAAGTGTGTTTTATTCCTTATTTGGGAAGAGATAATTTTCTAGGGAAAATGACCAAAATTTTAATTGTGGATGTTTGTTGGAATTAATATATTCTTCATATAAATTATAAAAATTATTCACAAAATTTCCTTTGGGATACGAGATGAAACAAGGGATTTTTTAATATTTTCATGGAATTTTTATGTTATAAATTTTGACATCGTGAACTAGTCAAGAATGTGAAACTTTTACTAGGATGTTGTAATGAATGTGTATGTGGCTTGAAAATATTATACGCTTAGAAACTAGTCCCCATTATACAAATATTGGTTGGTGTTTTTAACTGAGGTGACACCTTCTTTATGTATATGATTTTTTTGGATTTCACATCATTAAAATAGTATTAATTTTGTCAAATGTTTTCATCTTTTCAGTTTCTATGAACTACACATTTGATATTATTCATTTAACATGACAACTCCACTATCAAAAACATGGATATATCACAAGAGATTTTAGGGATCTTATCTCTTTCTAGATCATTTAATATAGAGATTGATATGAATTATTGTTGCATTAAGTCCCTCTAGGTCAGGTTTCATTCTTGTTCTTTATTGATTCTGGTCACAAAATCACCATTACACTACATTTTCCGATCCTTTGGTCTTATGGTGATGATTCTTATTGATTCTTTATAGATCTATTGTGAAATAATTCACTAGATGCTGAATTTTGTGTTGTTTTTGGTGTAAAATGTGATTTCTTTGAGTTATGTGTAGTTTTATCATCTTTACATACCATTTTTTTTATTAGATTAATTCTGAGATGTAACGATGGATTCTTTGGCCTCTGTTGTTGTCCTTACATTCTTCTATGTTGCGGGATCCCAATATAGGCATGTGCAACCATTTTTTGAGGTAGGTTGTTTCATTGATAGCCTATGCGGGATAAAGCATGAATTTTATTGTTTTTATAAACTTCTTCATAAATTAATTTGGATGATATGTTTATTTATATATGTGGTAATGAGTTTTTGGGAAAATATTGTATTTCCATTGTTTTGGTAAATGGAAAATTAATTTCTAAGGCATTGTGTAATTGATTTATGAAGTGGTTTTCCAATTATTATTTTGATGGAATGGTTGGGAAAATGTAGCATATTGGAAGCATTGATAACTTAAGTGGAAGTTTTAGTAATATACAATTTCTATTGATATTATTGGGGGGTTTAATGATGGGGTGTTCTTATGCCCCCCGAGGAAGGTTGTTCAAGGGACATGTTAGACCTATTGGGAGGATAACTTGTTGGGTGTTCCTATACTCTCTTTATTTGATTCATATGTATGGATACTTTTTGTGTGAAATTGTTTTTGTTTGAGGTACAAGTGTTCCAGCTGTCCTGACCCATAGTGATCATTTCCATGATTTACCTATGCTTTGGTTTTCTATTCATTAGATAAGATATCATATGTGATACATGATTTGACTACATTGATATATGTGATATTCTTTTAAACTGTTTTAATTGTATTATTTGGAAATGTGAAAAAAATGGGATTTATTACCTTGCTTTTGATATAAAAACTTTTTAATAGATTTTAATACCTTATTATATTTAAAGATGAGAATTCGTTGATTTTTGTAAAATGGCCAATTATGGAACAACTGGGTGGGATCCTAAAGATCTTGTTTAGCTAAAATTATATTCACCCATTATAAATAGTTTAGACCCTGTTATGTCTCTTGATACATGGAAGGGAAAGGTGTAGCATTGAGATAATGTAGTTTTATATCAGTTGTGTCTAGGTAGCTAGTTGTGATATAGTGGGAGTTTACCCATGATATAACATTAGGTTTTCTATTTTTTTAGTTTTCCTTTTTTGTTTATTTTCTATATTGGGATTTTTAGCTACATCTGATTTGTATCACTACAGATGTTCCCTTTCTTTAATGACATATATTTCTTATTTTAATCATCCTCTGTTTCTTCCTACCATGTGTGTGTGTGTGTGTGTGTTATGTTTTCTACTTTAGGTGAAGAAAAATAATTCCGTCATGTTTTTTTGATTTGTAGGTGCTAGTCTCCATCCTATGGGGATGTAGAATGCTCTATGAGTATGTGGTAGATCACGTTTGTATCTGGTTTGTGAGGGTATCTTGGCAGGTTCATTAGAGTTTTGTAATAGAAGAGGTTGTGCTTAGTTTTGAGATGTTGGTATACTGGAGATATGATTGATGGGACTTGAGAGGTAGGTTTTTTGTTGGATCGTGGATATCTATTTATGTGGAGAGACTCATGTAACAAAGGTATTTTGGAATGTATGCCTTATATTTGGATTTCTTGATCTTAATATATTTCTTTCTCTTATTGTTTTCTCGTTTAAACTAAGATTATCCTATTTAGTAATCATTTATTCTATTTTAGTGAAAATATGTATACATCATAGGTGTATTTGAAGGGTTTCATAGAAGGGTGAAATGAATGCTTCTCAAGTAAATCCACCTTTTAAGAGAATCTTATCAAGGCTATCATGAAGTCAGTTTGTGTTGTAGAAAAAATTGTAATAGAAGTCCAGAACAAATATTTTGAGATATAACTAGAAGTTTCGAGGAGAAATGAATCATTCACATGGGTTATTGTATGAGAAGACAACATACTTTAAGGTAAAAGTCATCCTTAAGTGGTGGAGGACTGGATAAATAAGATCGAATTTATCTTCCACATACTAAAATCACCAGAGAATATCAAGGTAAATTGTGTAGAGTTTAGACTTGAGACTCCCACCATGTGATGGTGGAATTATAAGGTTCATGTATATAGACACATGGGATTGGATTAGAAGGTATTCAAGACCCACTTATTTCATTAGTTTTGTCTAGAGTTGCAAATTATGGTGAGGTATATGGAGTTCCTATCCCTATACCATGAAGAGTATTGAATGTCACCATACACCAATTGGTTTGTGAAGCTAGTTAAATTTTCTCTAGAGGTAGTAAAGAATGACCATATAAAGGGTTACAATTACCTAATTGGTTTCCACTGGGATATCAGATCTTAGTTACTTATGTTAAATATTTCTAAACACATGGAGATAGTAGGTTTATAAATTATGATATATATAGATATGGAAGTAAAGAAGGTTATTCATTACCTTCTTTACTACCTTGTTGTTGATTCAGTGGCATGAAAGAGAGAAAGTGGAAGTTGAAAGATCATCACCAGAGTTGTGGGGGTGTCTCCCTATAGTGGGTCTCCTCTGTACCATTATTTAAAAACAATAGTGTTCCACATAACTACTATTAGTGTAGTAAGGTTGGCCACACAAAACATTCTTATTTTTTTACTTTCTAAGATGTGTAATAGTTTTGGATGATATGGAAATATAAAAGGTTTCTGTTGGTCTATGTATAAACATCATTATGGTTAAGGATAATAGGCTACAAAAGATACTATGGTGTAGTGGGATTCTTCAAATTATATAGGTATCTAACCATTGTCCTCAGGGGTGATTCAACATTACACAGTGGATGAGATTTTGGTAGTGGTAGTTGTGTTTTTAGTGATAGTGAGAGGGTTAATATTTGTTGCATATTTATTAGATACTTATTGATTTGCTATAGGTTCCTCAAACTCATTTATATCTTCCTATTTTTTTAAATTTTATTAATATTATGATAGATTTATTTTACTTTGGTATGGTATTATTAAAACCTCTTAGAATTAGTAAATAACATGGGTTTCTGTGTATTTATTTTTTTTGTAAATAATCGATGTAGAGTTAGTATGGGATTTCCTCATTCTTGATCCAGGTCTATTTTATGTCATTATTAGGATGTTTTTTGTTATCAATATTCATGATGTGGTTGATTCTTATCTGAAACACATATCATTCCATTTGTCTAATTAGAGTTATCAGGTGTTTCTGGGAGAGTGGGATATGTTTTTTGGTCGTGCATGACCTTCCCACCCAAGATATATAAGTTTTATTTTCTAATATTATAGTTGATCTCAATGACATTTCTTTTGTGGGTAATATTCCTTTGTTTGTAAAGGATTTTACTGATGTTTTCCAAAATGATTTATCTCGTCCACCTATAATGAGGGTGGTAGATTTTATAATTGATATGGTTCCAGATACATAGCCAATCTAGATACCTAGTCATCATATGGAATCAATGATGCTGAAAGAGATCAAGATTAAGTTTAATGATCTAATGGAAAAATGTTTGGTTTTCCCTTGTGTTTTCCATGGGAATCCTCAACTCTATTTTCCCATAATGAGGATTATTCACTCCAATTATGCATAGGATATCAGAAGTAGAACTAGGTAATAGTTAATAATAATTATCCTTTCCCCTGTTTAGATGATTTATTTTACCATTTAAAGGTAGAAATTGTTTTTTTAAGATTGATACTCGGTCAAGTTATCACCATCCTAGGGATCAGGAAGATCACATACCAAAGATGTATTTTAAGAATTCATATAGAAATTATAAATATCTTGTGATTTCATTTATCATATATGAAACTTATACAGTTTTTATGGATTGTATGAATAACATAGTCCATTATTATATCATCACTTTTGTGTTAGTGTTCATGGTTTATATTTTATTCACTGGAGATCCAAGCTCGATCATGATCACTATTTTTTTGTTCTCAAAATCCCAAGGTGTCACTGTTTGTATGAAAATATTAGGAAATATTGTTTCTAAATCCAAGAAGAAATTTTATTGGGGAATGTGATTTTGGAGTGCAACTTATTAGTTTACCATGGGATGTTAAAGGTTTTAGTTTCATAGGAATAAACTCAAAACTTTTTTTATATTCAAAGTTAACTTGATCACAGTTGAGTGTAAAAATGGTTTATAAAGGTTTTATTGGTATTGGTGTCTCTAATGACTACTCTTACCAATAAATGGGTGATGTTCACATGGGATGTGAAATGTAAATATACATTTAGTGAAATAAAATTTCTTCAGGCATCAGATCCAATTCTGACCTTACATAATCCTAGTAAGAGGTATTCAGTTTTCAGTGATTCTTATAATGATGGTTTTGGTTGCATGATTATAAAGAATAATAATTTGATGGATTATAACTCTCACCAACATCGACAACAAGAGAATATTTACCCAACTAATGATTTCTATCATGTTGTAGATATTAATGCATATAAATATTTGTGGAATTATCTTTTTTGAGTGATGTTCATAGTCATTATTGGACATAAGAGTCAGATCTATATATTTATCATAAAGACTTGATTCTTAGATTGAGGTGGTTGGCAGAATACATTCATACGTATGACTTCAACATCTCATATACACCAAGTATGTAATATGTTGCTGTATATTATCTTAGCAAGAAAGTACCATCACAGGTTATTCTAGAATTTAAGAGGAGTTAAACCTTATGGGGCTCCTCATTTAGTTGCAATAGGATGCTTTAGAATACATATTATGTATGGTTTGACCATTGTTTATTTTTCATTATCTCTCTTTGAGTTTATTCTATAGGATTAGATATAGGATGATAAATTCAGAGGAATTCAAGAGACCCCATATGAAAAGGATATAGTTTCTGGTTGGTCTCTCTCTTCCTATGGTATTCTCTGTTCTAGGGATCAATTTTTCATCACAGTATCTATGAGGAGCATAAAATTATTTTAATTTCATAGTTCATAATAGGTAACTTATATAAAAACTAAAAAGATGTATTGTGATATGAAATGGTGATTTCGGTACATAGGTATGAAGCATGACTTTTCAGATTATATTTCCCATAGTTGCACTTTCTAACAGGTAAAGGAAAATCATCTAAAAATTTCTGATATTCCCTAGTATATTTTGGTTCCAATTGGTAAATTGGATTAGGTGTATATAGAAATTTATTTGGATTAAAGAAAATACTATAATATGGAGTAATTCTATCTAGGTGGAAATTGATCGGTTAAAAAATTCAGTTCACTTCATTATAATTAGGGACACCATGAAAGTTTAAGATGTTGGTATGTTGTATATGCATGATTTTGTTAGGTTACATGGGGTTCCCTCTACCATAATTCTAAATAGGGATCCGATGTTTACCTCATTGTTCTAGAAGAGTCTTCAAGAGGATATGGGGACTTAGGTGAGGTTGTGTATAACTTACCATCCCTAGATAAATGGTCAGACAAATAGTGAGATTCAAATCCAAGATGTTTTTCTATGATCCTACATCTTCTATTTTGGTGGATCATTATATATCCATATGAGACTCATTGAGTTTGATTATAAAAATAGTTTTTAGTCATAAGTAAGAGTGGCTCCCTTCGAGGCATTGTATAGTAATTTGTGTAGGTTACCGCTTTTTTGGGAAGGGTTGGGTGTGGCCACCTTGTAAAAAAAATCTATTTTAGGAGGTATTAATAAGGATTAAAGATATATATTGGTGGTTTTGAACAAATGAGAGCCAAAAAATGTTTTTGGGTCATTTTAATATCCCTTTAGAGTTTTCAAATGGTCACCTACTTTCCATAAATTATTCTCCTCAGCTTGGTCTTCATTATATTTCCAAAGAAGGATGATTTTTGGTTGGATTTTCTAGTTCATTTTGCATGTATTCATGATCTGTTCCACATATCATAGCTCAGGAAGTACCATCATGATCCCTATCATATTATAAGATGTGAAAAAATTGTGTTAGATCCAGATATTTCTATTTCAGAACAACCACTAATGATATTTGGCTTTCAAATGAAATTCTTATGTGGGAATTAAATTTTGTAGGTTACTGAAATATGAAGAAATTGATATGATTTAAACAAAACATGAGGGTGTGTGTCATTAATAAGGGACTAGTGTCATCCCCAATTTTTGGACACCATTATTCCTTATGAAAACATTTGGATGGAATGTATTATAGCCTAGGGTTTATAACATTTTTTACCATATATCAGGCATTTCACATCTCTAATTTCTTTTCCCTATATGTATGGGTTCATTTAGGCCCTTTAGATGGCAAAAAGTGTTTTCTGGGGAAAAATACCAAATGTTCGGTGGTGTATATTTGATGGAATTAATGTAGTCTGGTTATAATTGTGAAAATAAATAAGAGAATTTAATTTGGGGTCCAAGGTTGGACAAAGGTTTTTTACTAAATTTGTATATAGAATCTTCCTACTAGTAATTTTCACATCATGGGAGGGTTACACAACCTGAAGCCTTTTCCAGGTTGATGTCATGAACTGGTAAATGATGTTAAAATTTTACCCACCATGAAACTAGTTCACCAAATGAAAAGGTAAATCATTATTTTTTAACTGGGGTGGAACCATTTTTAGTGTACATGAATTTCAGGGATTTCATGTCACGAACCTATGATTTATGTCAGAAAAATTTCATTTTATGTAGGTTTCTTATACATTGCACATCTCATACTTTTTCATTTGTTATGTAGCCTCCTGTCTCGAAAAATATGATCTCTCCCTAGTGATTTTGGGGATACCCACTCCCTATGAGTCAATTTGTTTAGTGATTGATATTTTTTGTGGTTACAGTATATATCACCAAGTAAGTGATCTTTTTTATTCTTCATCTTTGTTTGTCATAGCAGTGTTGTATTGATAATATTTAGATTAGTTGGTCTTGTGGTGATAATTCTTCTTAATACTATCAAGATCCATTGGGTGATTTTTTTTTTCCAGAGTTTGACCTTTATTTTGGTTGTGGTGTGGCATGTCAATTCTCTGAGGTATGTTTTTTCTCATCTATATCGGCCGTTTTTTTAGATTTATTCTATGACCTCTATTATTTTATTTTCAATAATTCATGTTTGTGGATACTATTTTAGGCATGTATGACATGAGTATGAGGTAGGTGGATATTTATCTATCCAATTATGGATGAAAATTGAATGGTCCTATTTTTTATAAAATATATTATAAATTAATTATCATGGATTATTGATTTATGTGTGTGTGGAAGAATGATTTTGTGAAGAGATGGGTTTCCCATCGTTTTAGTAAAAGGAAAAGGTTTTTTCAAATCATTTTTGAAATAGAATTATGAAATTGGTTTCAAATAATGGTTTTAGTGAAATTATTAAGAAAATTTAGAATTCTATAGACCTTTGGTACTTAGTGGGAATGTTTAGTAATTTGTCTCATCAGTTGGTACTGTTTGGGGGGTCAATGATGTGGTATTTCTCTACTATCTAGCCCTGTTATTCTTGGGACTTGTTCAACCATTTGAGAGGTTCACTTGTTTTGGTGTTCCTCAACTCACTAAATTTAATGAATTTGTCAATATACAACATGTACATGATTATCCATATTTGAGGTTAGACTATTCTAGCTTTCGTAACCTGTACTGATCCTTTGCATGATTTACCTATTCATTGGTTTCTAATTCGTTGGTTTTGATATGACATGTGATACAAGATATTATTTATTATATATAAGTGATATGATTTGAAACAGGTTTAGATGGATTATTTGGAAATGTAGAAAAGATTATTTATTTACCATGATTCTGATATAAGAACTGTTTAACCAATTATCATGACATATTTTTTTAATGTTTAGCATTGTTAAAATACTTGCACAATGACCTATTATTCAACACCTAAGTGGGATCTTACCAAGATTATTTATCTAACACCCTACACACCCCATCACGGTTTGTATACATTGTTATTCTATTCGATGCTAGTAGAGAACAAGTTTTTAGTGATGTAGTGAGGTTTTATTTCATCTGTGTTTGTGGAAATAATGGTGAGATGGTGAGATTTTCCAATACTATCGCATGGAGTAGCTATTTTGGGTTTTGTTTTCCTTTCCTGTTGGAATTTTAACTTTGATATTTTTAGCTATTTTTGAGTTTTATCACTTATTCTATTTCTTTTTTTCTATGAAATATATATCTATTTTTACTCTTAAAATATTTATTCATACAGTGTATATAAATATATTTCATGTTTTCAACTTCAGGTTGTGAGAAATCATTTCCTATATATTTTTTATTCTATTATGCTAGTCTATATTCTACAAGGATTTGAAATAACATTCAGGTATATGATAAGTCGGGTTGGGTTTCAGTTTATGAGGGTGTCTAGGTCAATTTGTCATAACTAAGACATATAAAATTTCACACAGACGTCATGAAATTACAAAACCTACCATTAATGAAAAATTTTCAAGAACCAACCCAGAAAAACCACTTTAATGGTTCCCAAATAAATAATAACAAATCACAAAGGGTATTCTTGATCCTCGTGGGTGGGAAACTAGCACATGTTCATCACAAAAAAATAAACAGGAATGATTTATCCATATGAAAATCTCAGAAAGACAAATAGGTGAGTAAAAAAATACTAAACAATCGTTATCATAAACACTCCTATAAAAGATATCATGACATGTATAAAGATAAAATATATAAAATGGTACTTAATCCAAATTCAGCACATCAAAACATTAATAAAACATCCTATAATATCCATTTAGGAAGTGAATTAGATGCTCCCCAGGTCATGAACAACTCCCAAGGTCCAACTCACCATCACATTTATTTATAAGGGAAGGGGGAGCATAAGGAAAAGAGTGGACTTGAGGAGGGACTTTGGTGTTTTAATGAAATGTAAGGTGAGTAAATCCCCTCTAACAAGGTAAACCCCTTCTAGTTTATGTTTATTTTAATTGAAGAAATAATAGGTTCCTGGGCCTTGAACCACAATCGATGACATACGGTTTTCCACATTATTTCCTTTATTCCACGTATGCTTCAAGTAGTGGATTTCCTTTCCCTACACCTGATAAAATAAAGTATTCAAATTATTAAATAAAATTTAGTGCGTGAGTTACAAATCCTAATAGTATTTTACTACGTATTCCATAAGAAATCCTTATCAAGTGAAACAAATGTCCTCAATTTAAAAAAATTGCATGAAATTATTTCAAAAATCATATCAAATCCTGATTTTAAAAAATAAATAGCAGAATTAAATTGGTGAAAATATATATTTTGTTAAAATTAGGTTTATGTCTACACCTTTATCATAAAAGGTGAGGGACATATCTTTTTTCAAAATATACAACAATAATAATTCCAAATTAACATTGAAAGGTATAATTATTTTTAATCATAATACAATTGAAATACACATATTGTTATTTAGTTCCAATCAAAAGGTTTCAAACAATCTCATTGACATAACACTCATTTTTTAGACACACACAGTATATCCCATGACTAATGGGAATAATAGAAAACATAATTAAAAAATTCCCCACCATAAAGATAGTTTTTTGTGTTATCATTACTAAATACTTTCTAGATATCAATTTTCCAATCTTGCATTTCTAGAAACCTAACTACCCAGGATCCCATGTAATATAAGGTAATAATTCATACAAGGGGCCATCCTTCATTTAAATCAATCTCAAATCATTTAAATAAAAAATTTCATACATCAATAAGTTAATTTTGTTTTAAAAAATCCATATAATTTCAAAAACAATCATCAAAGGTTTTTCATAAAAATACACATTCCCTTCAAATTAATACATTTAATTCCAAATTATAATACATTTAATTTCATATATTCTCAAATATCTTAATCAAATTTATTCATTAAATCATTCATTTCAATTTAAAACCATTTTTCAAAAAATGTACAAATTATTTCAATGGCCACTTTCAATAGAATCTCATCATGCATGCCATTCTATTTCAAAATAATTTATTAGGGAACCAAATAATGTTTTATAAATCAATTAAAAATCCTTTTGAAATTAATAATGAAATAATGATTTCAAATTATAATAATTTCCTTACGAATCCACCAACCTCAATCACAAGATCAACTTTCACCATATTAAGATCCACCAATGATGATTTGATGGATGGATTGATCAATGGAGAATCCATGAACCATAATTCATAATGTCATGATATATATATATCCATCAGTTTAATATGGATATAATGCTACAAAAGTGGGAGATATAGAGGTGTAAAGTAGAAATCATGATCAAATTCAGAATACACTTATTAGAAGAGATCCAAGGCATCAACTAACACTTTAATCCAAGAAGAAATAAGGTTAGAAGAGAAAAATTATCCTTTAGAGGTCCTCCAAAGTATTTAGGATTGAATGAAATTTTAGGGATACGGATTTATGTTTAAAATTATTGTTTTGAGGGGAGAAAGTATTATACTTCCCCAGCTTTACATTCCCTAGTCAGGGTCACCAGCTAACACTAGCTTCCACCAACATTCAAATGATGCTTATAAAATTACCTTGGAAATTGGTAGTTTCATTGGAGGAGATTTAGAGTTCATTTTGGATCTTCTAAATACGTGCCTTCAAGCAGCTGGCCGGTTGACCTCAACAGCGACCTCATAGACCCCTTATTGATATTTAGGATATAGGATCATATATACTCTTATACTAATCCTTACAAGAACACCCTACATTTTAATCTAGTGTAAGATACGCACCCTCTATCCTAAAAAAGATAAAAAGAGAAAAGAAAATGAATCAATGAAATAATGTATAGATTGAAGTATTGTAAAATTAATGAAAATAATAAACTGAGTATCATACCTGAAAGATGGTATAAAGATGTAACAATATTAGGAAAAATTGAAGAATATTTTAGACACTGTTGGTGGTGGCCTTCAGAGTCATACTCTCACACTAATTGGGATTCTAGTTACTACCAAATAACACTTCCTAGATGTAGGGATGGAAAGGGAATGAAACTTATGATGTATGCTACATATGGTTGGGATAAAGCTAGGATATGAGGAAAAATCTAGTACTTATACCTATTCAGTGTTTCTATCAGTTTTTTACTATTTCATTATTTTTGATATTTTGCGACATTTATATATGAATCCGAAATGTTTGAATCACATATGGTCATATGAAAAAAAATTTATAGGATGGAAACCAATTTATATATTACTTATTTTATGACGTGATTTATTTTTTCAATATGCTGGATGTTTTCCCCTTCATTAACTTCTTTGTTCTGTACTATAATTATTGGGTTATATCCACTTCTTAGTAACCATCCAGTCACTCACCACTAATCCTGATCCTATGATGTATGGGGGGCATGCATAAGATTAGGGGGCCCACTGGTCCACATAACTAGCTTGGTTTATTTCAAGGAAAGGCATGATAAGGTTTGATTAAATGTGAAACTCATGCGCACTAGTAATTTATAAATTTAAATTATTACCCAACTTATTTTATTTCTAGATATTTTTGAAATTTTAGTAACATTTATATTTTTTGAGAGTATTTAAATAAGTCATGTGATCCATAAATTTCTATTTATATCATCTTAAAAAGTGTTAGACATATATAATGTGTCAGCTTGATTGAGGCACCATTTTGAAAAAACACTTTTTAAATTAAAATCTTATTATGGATAAATATTGTATCTAAATTTCATTTTTCCATCAATATACATATAATAATTGTTTATTCATTCAAAATAAAATCCACTAATCCTTTTTATCCTAATATAGAAGTTAAATTCTAATGATTATTAATCTCAAGCGTGGGGAGTTAGTAGATGAGTTATATTATTCACCCTAAAGAATATATTTGAGATTAAATAAAAAAATGTCAAGTGATATATATTGTAACTTTTTTGGGTGAAATCTCATAATGATAATATAGATAGGTGGCCTAAAATTCATTATAAATATGGTATCAGAGTTTATCGGTACATGAATATCAAAATATATATCACATTTCCTAAAAACAATATTAATGTGGAGATAAATTACCAATATGAATTCAAGTTGAAGAAAGCTACAAATAGTGTAAAAGAGGGAATACAATTTTCATTTCTGATGAAAATCCATGTTATAGAATAACCAATTAGAGAATTTTTATTTTTTATGTTATTAATTTCTATGCTAATTGAGAAGCACGATCTTGTGGAAAAAATATCGTTTAATGAATTTACTTCAATTAAGAGGCTAACCCTCCTTGATCATCCTTTATGATTTTTACATTTAAAACCTACCAAACCATATCCTCATAAATACACATATAAACAATCTCAATATTAAAATGGTGATAACTCTTCTAATGGGAGATAAAAAGAAAATATAAAGCCCATAGAGATCAAATATATTATTCATAACGAGATGAACACCACGTTAGAATCCTACGAAAAAATGGAAATATTTTTCTAGGGAGGTAGATAAAAAATATACAAGATTATTAGAAATATAATAAATGGATTTTTATGATTGGTGTGGATTTAATTATTATTTTTCAACATATGAGCCATTATATTTTGTTATATTTTATAGTTGAGTACTGTTTTTAATTGTTCCTTGGGAAGTTTTTTTGATTCAGATATTACATAATTTTCTAGTAGGGAAACTGTTAAGCATGGGTATTTTTGGAACTTAAAATTTCATATTTTTTATCCTATAATATAATGTTTTCTATCACACTAATGTATTATTTTGTGGGTAATTTTCTTAGTTTTATATTTTTTGGAATAATTTGGGTCCATTTAAAAAATGGAATAATTTATGATTATTAACTATTATTATTTACTTTAATATTTTTGTCATAAATATTTCTATATTGATCCAAATTTCAAATTGTTTTAGTATTATATATTCATTGGGATACATTTAATAAAACAGTACCATGAGATGAATCAAATTATTTTAGTTTGAAAGCGAGCATTAAAGTTGAGTTTTTCAACTTGTACCCCTGTAGAATGAAATTGTAAGATAAACCCATATGTACTAAATGGAAAACCCAATTAAAACTTATTTTCATATGAAAAAAGGTTCCTTAAATGTGTCCAATTGTGGGTATTCTAATTTCATGAACATAAATTCAATAGAACTCCGGGCATGGGAATATACAGTGCCATACAATAATTTGTTTTTTAAACATACGATATGTTTGGGTGTAATTATCAAAAGAAGATGAATTATTTTGGGGGAATGAATTTGAAATTGGAGAACAACTTTCAAGAAGAATAATTTTTTAAAATTTATTCATTTACTACCACAATAAGATGTAAAATTTCATAGGAATATTTTACAGTGAAAATGACTACCCTCTCTATCAAAATTTGTACTCCACCTCCTATTAAAGAGGTAAAAAATTATAGATATCCATTTGAGTAGCTATGTAGTATTTATTTTTACAATACAGTATGTAATACATATTAGTATTATTCTATATCTCTTTCTCTTTCATTTTTATATTTTTTATTTTTCCCTCCATTTTCCATTCTCAACTCCACTTAAAATGGATAACTAACGTAATAAGTTGTTAAAGGGAGGAATTAGTGTTATGATTAAGTTTCTTATGTGATTATGATTCTATTTATTAGATTATTATAATTTAATTGACAATTAAATAATCTAGGTTGATTGAATTCTTATTTTTCTTCATTACATGAGTCCCTTTTAAACTATCATCCTTCACTTCACTAGCTATGTCATGCATATATTGGATTATGAGATGGGTAGTAATATCCAATTAATATATATTATATCCAACATTAGAAGAAGTATTTATCCACTTGTAGAGATCTTTATGCGGGGTAATAACAATTAAAATGAGAGGGTGTAGGGTGATAGTTTTTAATCACTACATTGAATTGAATATAAATTTTTTTTAATTACCAAGGATATCAATCAGTATGATATTGCAAGAATAGATAGATTCAATATTTATTGGTAACATGATTGTTGGTACTAATGGATAACTCAAGTGGGGGATGAATTGATATTCCAAAGAAAATATCAATTTAAAACAATTTATAAACTTATATCCTACAATTTTGTAAAATCACCTAATTAACAAAATAGAAGGATTAAATAATTTGATCTTTTGATAATATTCTCAACATGTTGATCATAATTTAGTTAAAATACATTGAAAAAATAATTCAACTTCTAAAATTAGTCTAATTATATCAAACACTATATATAAAACACTAATTTTTGTTAACTATTAGATTATAATTTTGTATAGATGTTTATAAAACATAAACTGATTTGATTTAAAATGTAAAAAAAACAAGTAAATAAATCACAATAAATAAATCATATTGAAATCTAATAACATGTTTAGTATCAATAAGAGACTTAATAAATTCCACATAGAAATTACTGACTTTTAAGAATATTATTATAAAATAAACTAATGAATAATCTGTACTGGGATTTATATACAATAAAACACAGGGATGTAAAGGAAAAATTCAAATTCATTGTTATACATGGGATAAATTTGATAATTTTCATAGAAAACTTCTTCCATAGTTATTAATTAAAGAATAAATGAGAAGAAAATAGACACTACGTGTCAAAATATCTCTACTTTATCATATATGATTGTGTTTTACAAATAAATAGGGTAAAATAAAAACACACCTTGAATGTGATGTCAAAACAGAAATAGAAATATTTTAGAGATTAGAATATTAACTCCTCATCAATCTAAAATGATTCAATTGTTATTCAGTACTTTGATATTACTTTAAAATGATCTTGGACAAGTGGCATAGAAATTGAAAAAGGTGGTCATGGATATGTGGAAAATCATTCAATTCTCAGTTTGAAAAATGTCTTGTTTATCTAATCATAATTTTTTTTTCAAAATTTTTCTTTTTTATAGTGTTTAAGGGTATTCAATTTTATATCTATGAATGTTCCACACTCCCATCTGTACATGAGGAATATTTTACTAATGTTATATCCATCTGGGTCCAATTATCAACTGGGGAATAATTTTAAAAAAAAAATGGATCTCCATACCGTGAAAAATTTATGTAAATTCATACCTTTTTATTAAAACCATGGATATTTTTAAGAATAACAACTATTAAGTCCATGTGCTTATTTCTATCATTAAATTATTAAATAATCCATAGTAAAATTAATTTAAAATGTAATTTTGGACAGATATGGTAGCTCCTAGAGGTATCTTTCCTAGAAGTAGCTTTACTAATGGTATCTCTGCTAAACAATTAAAATACATTATAATATATCCAAACAATGGTAGTGGTATCATTAACTAGTGGTATAATCATTGATCATTAATTTCACCCTTACAATGGTATATTAGTGTGGAATAATTATTGTGCGACAGTAGCATTGATCATTAGATGGTATGTTGTACATTTGATAGGATAATGGTACTATTGGTAGAAACATTTTCTGGTTACATCATCAGGTAGAATCTTCACATGATGGTAGAAAAACCTGTTGGTAGCTCCAGTTTAACTGGTGGTACATTATTTAACTGAAGATATCATGGAGTTGTAGCACATTTCAACTAATGATAGATTGGAGTGGTAGCATGTTTTAACTAATGGTAGTGTGATAGGTATCTCAAGACATAGGCAATTGTCCATATTTTAAATAGAGTAACATTTTCTATCATAAACATTAAATTTATTTGGAATAAGAAAAGACATTTTTTCATTAAAATAGATATGTTATAAACAATCTCTCCCATTTTGATGATAATAAATCATTGAATTTGAATCCAAATATAAAATATTTAACATAAAAAATTATAGATACAAATGAATGATAAACTTAACATTTACATCCCATTTTTGATATACCTTGTTATACATTCAAGACAAACATGATCTTGGATAATATGAATTTAATTAAACATATCATATAAAATTTTATTAAATTACACCCACTTTTGGGATTATTAAAAAGTTAAATGTAATAAAAAATTAAAGAAAACAAACATATGTAAAGAAAAATAGGATGTAAATTGTATATCAATGTCAATAGATTAAATAAAAAAATATATCAATGGAACAAATAACTCCCCATCCAAAACCTAATTTGAGTTTGATGAATTCTTTTCCACATTACTAAAAGCAAGATCCACTGGATAATTTCCCTTTCTAGAAGCTAGAGGTGCATGATGAGGCAGAGGTGCTAGAAGAAGGAATGAAAAAGTAGATACCATGGGTCTGAGAAAAATTACTACCTTAATAGGAGTAAGTCTAAAAGGAAAAACAATAATAGGTGTATTTTATAAAAAGGAATAAATAGCTGTAGAAATTGAACCTTTCAATTGTATTTTTTAGGTTCTATAACTATCTTCATAGTGGTGTACAAAATTGTTCCATTAGCTATACAGATTCTTTGATCAGTCGACCTCTAATCTCAATAGCATTGAAGAAATTATCCTAATCTTCCATGAAAATCTAAAAGCATGGTTCAATGGTTTTTATATGGGTCACCTCATCCTTATAGGGACTGGTCACAAGAATAATTCTTAAATGATCATCAATGAATTTAATATGTGAATTATGCTCATACATGGTTTAAATAGTTTAGTGGTAATACTTAATTACTTTAGTGATAGTATCTCTATAATTCCTTGACTCATTTAATCATCCTTTATCAATTTTATAAACATGATCACCATGTGATTTTATCTAGATATGTTCATCCTAGTGAGAATAAAAAACAATCCATCAATGCATGAAGCTCCTCTCTATATATAGATCTGATCAAATAATCATCTAATGAAGTAGGAGTAGGCAGTGGTGTAGCTCTGAAAGATGAATCTCCTAGTGCATAGAGACTATCTAGCCACTATAAATGTGATATATCCCTCCTAGTAAAGTTGGTATGCAATCCCCAACTGTGATATGGAAAAAATCCATCTTCTCCACTAGTCTCTTCCTCTCAATATCAATCCATTCTATCTTCAATAACATCATAGGAAAAATGTGAGTAATATCCAAGGTGGATTTTATCCTGATGTCCTCTTTACTAATGTTAGTCACCAAAACTGTGGAGGGTCTACGTAACCCACTAAAATATGATTAAAAGTATTCTTTAAAGGAATTCAAATAATCTCTAAAAAAATACTCGGATTGAGGAGGAAGAGATAGAGTAGTAGGAGGAGTTCTCTCTTAACTAGTCACAATAACATTCTTTTGTCCTGTATCTATAGTAGGAACCTCAGAATCAAAAGGTTCCAATTTAAATTCGGCTTTAATACACTCTAATAAAGATACCTTAGGATCAATCTAGTAAATTTAAATAAAATTTCAAACATAATTTGGTTGAATTTCCTAGAAATAATAATCATCATCATCTAACATTGAATACTCTAAACAATGTTTAACTAATCATGGAGATTTCTCTCCCTTAGTTAGTGCTCCATCCTTATATCTATTAGAGGTAACTGGGTTTGTATGGATTCCAAAATCCTATACTAATAATGAATAATGATAATCTCTACCACTATAATCTTATATAATTATAGGGAAAGGAGGTATACCCTTCCACTCACCACTATTAGGACGGTTGGACTCTCTCATAGTCTGATAGGGATTTGATTGATTTTCTTCATTACCTCTATAAAAATCTTAGTCTGAGTCATCTAAAAGCACAAAAAAATCATCATATGTCTCAAGAGAATATATCTCTACCTTATCACAATTAGATACCTCAGTCTATTCTGATTCTCATAATCCATCAACAAACACTCTATTATAGGAAGGAAAATAGGTAAACTATAATATTAATATTGTAAAATTAGGTTCTTAGCCACATTAGTTTCACATCCCTCTTCTACTAAAAAATTCAGTAAATATTATTCCTAAACATTATTTTATTCTTTCACATCAGGATCAACTTTATTATCATAGGAATACACCACAACCTCATCTGGATCCAATATAGGGTCAACCATGTCTTTATTTTGTGTAGGATAATTCAATGGGTTCATCTTCTCATAAATTTCATCATTATAATCTACCCACTTCTTCAAACAACAGTTTTAGTTAAACCTTGTCCTCTTACAGGTTACCTAACTCGGGCATAAACCTCCAATTTTGGTCACATTATCCTCACATTCAAACATAAGACCTCTTCATCTGATATAGTAGATATTCCCTTAGGGTAGAGAATAGAATTTGACTTAGTGGATGTCTTGATCTACTCCATAATATGTAGAATAAGATATCTAAAAAAATTATTTCCTGGCATATTTTCATAATAAATAAGAAAAATATATCCCGATACCTCATGATACTAAAATCCCCTTTCTAGGTTCATAACATGTACGTTAAAAATTTGAACATAAAACTGCATTCACCGTCAGGATTTACTATCGTAGTCCTTAACATAGTGGAATTGCATGTCTTCTCTAATAAAGAAACCTCAAAAAAAATGTTCTCAAGTTTAACTGTTAATGGGCCTTTATATTCTTCATAATTTTTTTTGCGAGGAACACTTAATGAAAATTTCCACTTTATCGATGAAAACATCATTTCCTTACCATCTATCATAGAATTAATAACACACTTCTTTTATATAAAATTGTATAATGAAAATTGACAAAAAAATATGAACCAATATATGATTGGATAATATATTATTCCTTGAAAACTATTTTATTTATCCCTTATTTGGCTCACATTCCATACTAGTTTCTTTCTCAAATCCAAAAAATATGAAATCTATCTTTTTTCTACAAAAATATACTAAGAGGCGAGTTGAGGTTTCTTAACTTATATAGTGATTTGTATCTATTTAGCTAGATTTTTCATCGAGGGGAACTTATCATTAAGAGATACAATAGGGTACTTCACATGCCCCATTGTCACGTTGGTTATAGGGGAGAAATATAAAGGTGCATGGTCACTGGTTGAGTAAGCAAGATGAAGGGGGTTTGAATGAGGAGTGCATGAGAGGGAGTGGGTTTTTAGACATTGATTATAGGATAATGAAATCATGTAGGGATTTTAAATCATAAAATAGATATAATATACACAATAAAAACAGATAATCTCTATAAAAAAACTAATTATAGAAAATAAATATAGTGTAATGAATGGAATATCGTAATGGTATGTTTTCACGACACCATGGCCAATGCTAGTTTTTCATGGCTGCTTCTGAATGGTAACACTTTATGGTATCCTATAAGTGAACTATAAAATGGTATTATGAAATAGTTGTTCACTACTGTTCCATGAATAATGTTCAATACTAGTGGTAGATACCAACAGTAGATACCATAAACTAATACCAATAGTTGTACCAGTCATGTAATTCCTCTCTAGCAGAACCAAAATAAATATAATATTAACTAAAGCATATAATTCAAATTTCAGGTCTAATATAGCTTTATCTTTCAAAATTTAAATTATTTTAAATATTTCAAAAAGTTGATGTTAAATTCCTATGAACTCAAGAGTCATATCAAGCATTTGAAAATGATCTCTGAAAAAGTAATGTCTTATATCAATATGATTAATTATTTTACGAGACACATGGTTCTAGGAAATGTCAATAGCACATATCACTTTTTAAAGTGAAATGTTGATATTGATATCCATAATCTTGTATGGTGTGATTCATCTATATAGTCTATGCAAAATAACTTCCCTATGTTATGTACTAAAATCCAATAGCTGATAATGCAACAATGATCAATTTCACAATTAAGTAGGAAACTAAAGACTTAATAAAAAATGTGACATGTTATATAAGTGATTTTTATTTCTAAAATACAAAATCCAATGTAAAAATTGGAATAACTAACTATATTAAATTATTTTCCCCTAGAATATAAAAATACTAAATTGGATGTACTTTTGAGGTATTGAAAAATAAATTTTCCAACAAGTAAATGTGTCTCTTTTGAGTTTTCTTGAAAATTGGTCAACATATTCACCCTAAACATTATATCAAGTCAGCTATAAAGTATGTATTGTAAACTTCCAAAAATAAATCTATAAATGTTTTGATAAATTAGTTTCCCAGTTTCATCAGAATCCATCTTATAGCTTGTACTCATTAAAATATCATGACCTTTTATAATATCTAATCCAAATGATTCTAAATGAAATATAGGTTTTATTATTTATTATAAAATAATTCAATCATTATCATTATAAATTTAAAAATGAAGAAATATTTTAAGATTACCCATCAAACTCATTTAAAATTCACTTGGCATAGTTTGTGAAAATTTAGTACACAAAGTATTCCTTGAAGACCCAAGAATAATATAATCAACATGGATTTTCAAAACTAAAACATTTTTTCAAATTCATTTTGTAAATAAATTATGGACCACTATTCCTTGAATAATTTTTTTGAAATACAATAAATGAGATGGTCCTATCATACCAATATCTAGGGGATTACTTTAAACCACATAAATCTTTTATTTTTATAAATTACCGAGTTGGAATGTGTGTGTGTTAAAATTCATGGGATTTCTCATGAAAAACATCCTCAACTATAAATACATTTAAGAATTCACTCTTACTATCCATTTGATATATTTTTTAATTCAAATTTGTTCTACTTGAATGAAAAATTGTGATGGATTCAATTATATCTAATGAATAAAAGGTTCCCTCATAGTCAATACCTTCTTCATGATAATATCTCTATGAAAGAAAAATATTTATTTATTTCTAATAATTGTTCCTAAATCATCAACCTTGTTTCTAAATATCCATTTAGTACCAATAATATTATAGTAATTGGATCATTAAAATAGTCCCAGAAACTATTTCATTATAAATGATTCAACTCTTATTGCATTTCCATTCACTAGAATTCAACATTAATGTCATAATTGTTGTTAATAGGTTAAAGATATGTCAATATGTATTACTATTAAACTTGGGTTTTTAGGGAAGATAATGTATGTGATCCTTTTCCTTGGACACCTAAAAATGTATCTTTGTGATGATATATATGATTCCAAATACCACTCAGAAAAATAGTGTTGGACACCTTATTTTCATCTACAGGTTTGTGTTTAATATATTCATCACAACTGGTATATTTATTTATAGGAGTTAAGGCCAAATTATCTCTAGGATTAGAACTAATTTCCAAATTGGATAGATCATCCTCCAAATTTTATTAAGGGGTCTTAGTATCATGTGGATCTATCTCATGAAAGAGGAATTCAACAAATAATTACACAAACATTTTAATTTTATAAAATACTCAATGTGACATACTATTTAAATAATATACAAGGAAAATTAGATCATCACTTTTGGAATCAATTTTTTCCAAATACCCTTTTGTGTGGTGTATGAAGACGTTACAATAAAAAATGATAAATTAATTGACATTTGGTTTTATTCAATCCCATAATTCATAAGGGGTCTCATTCAATATTGGGCTAATTATAATTAAATTAATTATATAGTAAGACATGTTTACAACTTATGCCCAAAAATAAATTGTTAAATCATACTAATTTAGCAAGGTTCAAGAAATCTCTTGATGGGTCCTATTTCATCTTTCAACCATACTATTATACAGTGGAGTTTTAAGTATAGAAAAGTTATTAATATAACCTTTTTGTGATAATAATGATTAAAACAATTTATTTTGAAACTCATAGCCATGATCACACATATTTCTCTTTATCCTAATTACTGTATAATTTTATACATATCTATCATATTTAGAAAAAGATGAATGAAAATCACTTGTGTGTTAAATGAAAAATAACTATGTATGTATTCAATAATTATCCAATATAACATAGAAATAATATTTTCTTGGTAATTTAGAAACTATAGAAGGTATAAAAAATCCATGTGAATTGGGTTTGGAAAATATTTTGTCTTCCTTTCCCTTCTGATAGGGACTGCACACTTTTTTCGATAGGAATTATAGTTTGGGAAGATCATTGACTAAAAATATCATAATCATATATATAAGTGAGTGTATATTTTAATGACCTAGTACACTTTTAAAAAAAGATTCCTTATAAAAGGGACATATAAATGAAACATTCTTAGAAAATAAATAATTCTAATCATCAAAATTATCAATATCAATTAACATTGTAGTAACAAATATAGCATGTTTGGAATTAAGGACACTGAAAAAATTGTCCTCAAAATAGACATGGTAACCATCATCACATAAATGTGAAATTATAAGATTATATTACATTTTTTCATCTATAAATGATATTTTAGAAATCTAAATAGTACTATATTTACTGATATGAAAATTCTAATTTTTTTTACTTTGGAATTGTTACCAAAAGTGGAATATCCACTATTAAATTTAATTATGTTCTTGAATATTTAGTATTCCTCAATCATATTTCAAGAATATCCATTGTCCTCACACCATAGTTTCTTATTGAAAATTTTCAATAGTTTTCTAACATTATAAATTTTATAAAAAAATTATTTTGTTTACCATATTTTCATAGGTCTAGATATGTTATAAATAAGATATTTTTAATCTATATTTTTTTCTAGTTTCTTATATTCATACCTTATATTTTTAGAAACAAAGAATTAATTTGGACTGGTAGAATAAAAAACACTACAAGAATTGTTTTAACTGGGACATGAGAAAAATTCATTCTTACATATTTAATCTATCTAGGATACTATCAATTTCATGTAGTGTATTTAGGAGTTGTATGTTTTCAAGGAATTTTTGTTATAATTTTTCCATCCATTAGTAAATAGCACCATATATTTCTACAGTTTCACATTAGATAATTTTGGCTCATTATTTTCTTTTAGTAGTTGGGAATTATTATATTTACCTATATTGTGATAGTTAAAGTGACCAGAAATTTCATGTTGATTCATAAAAAATTTATATTTTTACTTCAATTCATTGAATATATCCTTAAAATTTTTATAGTATTCAAATAATTCATCTCTTGACATATTTTATTCGTTATTATCATTTTTAAAATGGTTGAAAGTGTGAGTATGATGTTCAGGGAAAACATTTAATACCTCAGTTTTGTTTTCCATGAAAAACATATTTCATTATAATTTTTCTCTTCTCCACACAAGATTGAATAAATTGAACTATCCTTATAGGATCTCCATGTTGATTTAATGTATTTTTTATGTCATTTACTTTTATCCTAATAAATATTTTTATATTTAATATTGGGAAATTCGTTTTTATGTGACCTTTACTTTTACAGCCAAAACAAGGTATTTAATTTTTAGAATTATCCTTTTCAACTATTTTCTCCAATTTCCTTTTCAATCAAACATTCATCCATTGTTATGTTTCTTCAACAACTTATTATTCCTATAAAAATCATGAATTTTTTGCTTACGTGAGTCATTTATTCATCAATTTCTGATTTTGATTAAATTTTAGTTGAACATTAATCTTTCATCTTATCTTTTTTTGTTCTTATTCATATGTATTAAAGGCTCATAACATCCTTTTGGGTACATCATATTATTCTTTTTACACATGGAGTTCCTATTCATACTTATTGAGTTTTCCAATGAGATTTATTACTCTTAACATATCAATGTCACATGATTCCCTTATGGAAATAGAGGCTCCTCTCTAACTATTTGTTAAGAACATCAAATTATAAACACTTAATCATTATCAATAATTATTTTCACATGTTCACGAATTATGTATAATATTTCATTAAAACTGATATATATGTTAGAAATGGATTCATCAGGCATCATCATAAAAATGTAATATTTAATATTATAGTTATTTATGTGCATTTCATTAATACTTAACTTTCCTCTATGAGAAACAACCACTATATCACTTACTGAAAAATAAGTACTTCAAAAAGATATTATATTAAATTCATCGTCACCTAAATAATTTTACAATTAACTCTTATCTTTACATTTATTATTGAATGATACCTTAGTTTCATCACTCCAATATTTTTTAGGAGATTTATGCGTTTAATATTTATCTTCAATAACTGTCAATATACCTAACCCCATACTCAATATATGAATTTAATATTAATATTTCATTGATAATAGTTAGTCCCATTAAAATAAAGAGGCCATTTTTTATAATTTCCTTCAGATTTTGAATTTTCCAAAAATATATATATTTAGATAAAATATAAATTTATTATCATTAGATAAAACAAGATTAAAGTAAAAATTATTTTTGAAACTGCTCTGTTTCCATATGTTGGTCCTAGTGAAAAACTCAATTAGCGGTGAATTGAGTTTCTTATGAAACTTTTTATTAAAAATAAATTAAAAACTAAAATCCTACATTTTTATAAAATCTCCCTTTTAACAAAAATATTAGGATTTTATAATATGATCTAATAAAAATGTTCTCAATAGAATAATCATAGCTCAATTAAAATAATTTAAAAAATACATTATATTTTGAAACTATTCTAATAATCTAAAACATTGATATAAAATACTAATTTGAGTTAATTATCATAGTATATATTTTTTAATTGTTTAGAAAAATAAAACTATTTAAATTTAAATTAATGAAAAAACCACAGTTTATTAAGATACAATAAATAGAGAATAATGAAATTTTAAAAGATATATTTTATTAAAATGATAATCAATCCCATACACTAGGTAATCACCCATTATAATATAGTTTATTATAAAATAAACTATTCCAAAAACATTGATATTGTTTTAAAAAGAACAAAACACGAGGTTGTCTAGAGAAAAACCTCTTCTACGGTTATTTGTGGGATAAAATAGAAAAGATTCCTTATAAAATCTTCCCCAATTGTTCTTGGGAGTATAAACGAGATGAAAATATAGGGAGTTTCATGAATTCTCTACTTTAGTGAAATATATTATGTTTTAAAAATAAATATGGTAAATAAATATATCTTAAAGGTAAATCATAAAAAGAAAGTGAAATAGATTAGATTAGAGAATATGAATTGTTTCTTAATTTTAAATTATTAAGTTATTATGGAGTCCTTGAATTATTTTTGAAAGGATCATGAACAAGTTGCACAGAAATTACCAAAAACTAGTGGATCAAAGAAATCTAGAAAAACCTCTTGTTCTCAGTGTGTAAAATTTTCTATTCTCCCAATCAAACATGTCTCTAAATATTAATTTTTTTTATTATATAATCTATAAAATTACATTTCCATGCATGTTCTAAACCCCCATCCATGTACAAAGAAGTTGATATTGATTTTATAGAACTCCATGTCCAATATTACAGTGCATAATAATATTAGAAAAAAATACTCCTTGTATTGTGAAATAGATCTAGAAAATTTGGACATTTTCATTAAGATATTCATTGATTTGTTTTGGAATAATCATCATTAAATCTATATGATTATGTCTAACATTAAATTCTTAATCTAGTCCTTGGAGAATTAAATTTTTAGTTTAATTATGGATAGATATGGATGATATTTGGAAGTTGCTTCACTAGATGTAACTTATATAATAGTAAATATATTAAATTATAACAATGCATGGTGGTAAATCCAAATAACTATAGTAGTTGATTCAACTAGAAGTAGCACCACTGAGCTGGTGGTAGATCAATCTGATGGTAGACTAGTTTGGTGGAAGTACCATAAAATGTTATCATTTATTCAATATATTTATGTTTTAATAGTGGTATAAAATATGAACTTATGGAAATATCATCATGTTTTAGTATCAAGTGATGTTAGAAAAACTTGATGGTAGCTTTAAGTAAAAAATAAATATATTTTTGAACTGACGGTATCATGGAGTTTTTTCACAAATCAACTAAATTTATTTTGGTGTGGAAACAAACTATTGTTAAATATAGTATGAATGGTAACTCAAAACATAAGACATTTTTCCAAAATTTTATAGCATGCAATTTACTTTCATAAAACTTTAAACTTAGTAGAAACATAACAAACATGATTTGAGATAATTAAAATATTGAGGAGTTCAACATTTATTTTTCTTGCATGTTAGATTTTTATTACATTAATAAATGTATATACGACCCTCATTTCAAAAACACCATTCTTATATTGGTATAATATTATTAAAATATTATTTCTAAAATATTAGTAACAATAGATGAATGGTGTGTGTTGGTAACCTCATTGAGGTCAACCATAGGGTGCACATAAAGCTTTTTCATAGAAAAATAAGAAATATATTAAAGTGGTATTCATAAAAAACATGATATCACTTAGAAATGATATATAAATTATGTATTCCTTATATGGTATATCATTTAAAGAAGAATCACCATAAAATTAAATGGTATCAATTGATCATATTTCATATAATTCCCATAATTTCAGCATAATAGGTTCTAGAACAAGTGGAATTAATGATGTAAAAACTATAATTTTTCACCTTTACATGCCTCATATGCCTCATATGGTGTATAATTTTTAGAAAAATCACCATAAAATGAAATGGTATCAATTGATCAGATTTCATATAATTCCATGAATTTCAGCATAATAGGTACTAGAACAAGAGGAATTAATGATGTAAAAACTAAACATTTTTACCTTTACATGAAAATAAACCTGATTTTATAACCTTTTAGGTGATAATATAGATACGAATCATGCCATTGAAAAAAACCTAAGATATATTTTTAATTCTCATCGTTAAGTCATTTTACAGATCAGTTTGCTGAAGTGCAAGGTATGATGAGTTGTGAAACAACCATTTAGCCAAAAATAGTTCAAAAAATATAGGGATTGGGAGAGCCAATAAAAGTCTATTATGGGTTCATAAATCAATATAATGAATCCATACCCCATATGAAAATTAGTACTGAAACAATCACTGCTTATTATAAAAAAAGTATTTTCAAAGCCCACTTCCTATCCAAAAAAATTATAAACATATTTATAACCAATACTACCCACCAAACCATTAAAAAATCCCCATTTAATAGGGATTAACTAATTATTAATACCAAATTTAGTGAAAATAATAATTAATGGTTGGGAAGTTAAATAATTTGGTGTATTAGTTATAGAACATAGTGGAAATTCAAATGAAAATTAAAACAAAAAACCTAGTAAAAATACATACCAAAAACATTAATCTTAATGAAACTATTAAAATGATAAAAAAATATAGGAAATAATCTCATACCACCAAAAACACTTGAACTTTATCCCAAAAATCCCGAACTAGTGGAGCATGAGGAATGGAATTCAAAAACATTTCATCCCAATTATGAAAAATAGCACAAAAAAGAAGGTTATGAACATAAAAATGTGATGTATAAAATATAGAGTATGAAAAAAGAAACAAAAATCCAAAATAAATTAATAGATAAGAATTTATTACCCCACCATTCCCATCAGTACTGATGCAATCAAGAAGATTCAGGAAGAAACACAATAAAAATAAATTCTAGAAACATTCTTGAAAGTGAAAATCAATATCTCCTTTATTGAATTCCATAACCACATTAAAATATATTATATGTTTCTTAGGTTTAAGTGAACCAAATAGATATAAATTTAATATAATTAATTGATAATATTAGGAAGAGGTGTCTCATTCTTTATCACACCTCATTTTCATACCAAATGCCATGATTTGAGGGGATTTCCATTTCCCAACACTGTTGGTTCCTTTAATTTTTTATGATTATTTATATAATCATGATTCATTATAAATTATATTCCTCACTCTATATTTTAATCTTTAAAAATAAGATATTTTATATCCCCATGAGTGGTAGTCCAGCTTAAAATCCAATTTACTGTTCTTTCGATTGGAGTTTTGGAATATTTTTTCATAAAAGTCCAAGAGCTCCAATTTTCAGCGAGCATAAATGTACTCAACATTGAAAAGGATATAGAACTCATAAAATCACCCATAATCTTGGGTATACCATTTTTAAATATGAAAAATACAATTATTAATGTATATGACGGAACTCTGACCACAGTGTTTTGAGATAACATAGTACACATGAATATTATTGACTCCAAATGGAACCCTTCATTTGTAAATTAAAATTTTAAACTACCCAACATTGAATAGGATTAAAATATTGTATATTCATGTACATTTTGTGAATTTTTAAAGATAGAAGAACATTTTATAATAGAAAATACCACTGTTGATAAGGGTTTCCAAAATTATGGAAGTTATGTTTTGAAAATGGAACAAGGTTTAACTAATAAAATTAATGAAGGATGTGATGATTTATTTCTATAAGAAGGATATGATGTGTTTCCTTGTTTATAATAATTTAAATATTTACAACTAGGAAACCTCACTTTAATTTCTTCACTTGAACAAACATCAAATCTGGAATAAAAACCACTTCTATTAACATTTTAATATGTGTATTTAATAGAAGGAAAACAATTTCCTACAATAATATCGAATAATTTTTCTACCACCAAAGAAAAAACTGTAGTTGAACTTTTGAAAAATAATGTTCATGAAATAGGATGAATCATATTTGATATCACATGGATAAACCCAAAACTATACTCACATTAAATTCCACATGATAGAGATTCTCAATAGATTATCCAATCCAAAAGGTGTATAAATATGAAATTGATTGATGCAATGTAGTAGAAATAGGGAATAATCTATAACCATTGATCATCTATTATATTTAAAATTCCCAATTGGCCATCCAAATCAATTTAATTCCCAAGAAAATTAGCCTAAAATTTATGAAGAATGAAAATATTGAATTAATACATGATATAATTTATAATATTTAGAGAGTTTACCTATATTATGGGAATCTAAATCAGGTCACTCCGAATGATCACTTACATATCCCCTTTTTAACTATACGTTAGAGATATTGTTAGAGAGAACTAATTATTACTTGGATGGATTATCAGGTTATTTCCATGTGACCGTTATTCCAGAAGACTAATAAAGGAACATTTTCACATTCCCCATTGACACATTATCTTATATGTGGATGACATTCAGACTACGTAATTGATGTGACTCTATTCTTACACAGTTTTTCCACATATTTTATTTAATTTTTTTATCAATTTAATTAATCATTTTGACACTTTTTAATAAATAATTTCTCTTTCATAATTTTATCACTACTTTTAATTAATCATTTTTTTATAATTAATTATCTTTTTTTAGTAATTTTTATTGGTTATCTAATTATTCTATATATTAATCTTCTTAGAAATAGTTAATTACCTTTTAATCGGTTCAATTATTATGCTAAGTAAATAAGTTGAAGTTAAAGTTTAATAAAATAATATGTTAATAATGTTGAGTTTAATTTTATCATCTAACTAATTAACTTTTTTTCATTTAATAACTCTAGTTAATCCTAATTATTTTAATTATATGGTTGCAGTTAATTAATTGTAGGTGTTCTGGATTTTTTTAGACATAAATTAAATTAATTTTAACTTTTATTTTCTTAGTTAATAATTAGTCACTTTTATTTTTAATTTGTTAAATAATTTGGTTAGTTTTTAGTTATAGTCAGTTAATCTGTCTTTAACAATTTAGTTAATTTGACTTTTAATTTAATTAATTAATTTTTTATTTATTCTAATATTTTTTTTCAAATATAAATTATTGTTAAAGTTTTTAATTTTTTACTATCGGTGAGTGAGGCTCTGATGTTCTGTCACACCAATGCTGTGTCAACCCAATCTTTTGAGAGACCGAAGATTTTTAAAACTATCGGTGAGTCGTGACTCACCGATTACATCGAAACAACATCGGTCTCTCACGATGCACCATTGTTGTGACACACCGATCCTTCCATCAGTTTCAGTCTTTATTGTGCATCATCTCTGGTCCCTCCTTTGCATCGGTTTCGATCTCTTTTGTCTTCGGTGTCTTATATTATTTTCATCTATCGGTGAGTTAATGACTCATCGAATTCTTTACTCATCATTAGTTTCATGTCACGCCGATTGTTTTTTAATTTTATAATTATCACTGTTTTATTTTTCAGTGAGTCATCACTCACCATTCTATTTATTTTATTTAGTTCCACTGCTACTGACAGTTTCACAATTTTTCATCACCCCGTCGGTCTCTCATTTTTTCACAATCTCACTGATCCAATCCCCATCGGTCTCTCATTCTCTCCTACAGATAGTATTATGAATCACTGATCAATTACCACTATTGGTCTCTCCCATTTCCCCTACTACTGATTTCCCTCTCCTTCACCGTTTCCCCCTACCTATATCCCCGCATCCTCTGGTTTCACAAACCCCAGCCTCAACCCATCACCTGCAATTTCAAACTCCAAATAGTTCGAACAAGACCAGATTCAAATTCATTCCATCAATAATCAAACCAGTTGAACACAAAAAAATAGATCTTGATCAACCAAAACCATCACTGTGTTCTGTTGGTTTCGGTGTCGCTACTATTAGAGAAACCAATATATCCGAGCTGAGTTCACTGTAAATTTTTGACAGTGAAGCAGTTTGAAGAGGAAAATTTCAAGATCGACCTATAGGAAGGAGGTGGTTGTGCTCTTTCCACTGCAGTTGAAGCTCCACCACATCACCGCCTCTGTGAAGAAGTCTACTTCTACCACTGGAAAACGATTTTCACACGTAGGAAGAGGAAACCATCTTCTCTTTGTCATTGGAATATTCCTTGATCAATGGACGAACCCACTTTTGCGCTGTTGGACCCCTTCACCACCACATTGGAAGCCAAGGTGGCGACCAATCTGAGACTTGGTGTCGCTGATGGTTGTTATGCCATTTCTAGAGGAGAATCCGATGCTTCTTCACAGAGGATAAGGGATGTCGAACCATTCTGCAGCAGAGGAAGAATCCAAGCCAATGTTGATGCCAACGCCACATTGCTACGCAATGCTGCTGTCCGCGCTACAGAAGAGAAGGTCGTTGTTATCCGTCCGAAGGAAGCCACACCATCTGCTTAATCCGTCGTGAGAGGAAGAGCTCGACACCACACTGGAATCCTAAGCCTCCATACTACTATAAGGAGGAGGACCCACGCCGCTGCTCGAGCCGAAGAGGGAGTCGTTCCATATTCTTGAGCTGAGCCTTTGTGTGCCGCACTGCAAGAGGAGAGAGCCGCCGGTTCCCAAGATGAAGAAGACCCTCCATTTAGTTGCACCGTGGGGTTTGGGAGGAAGAAGGATTACAAAAACATAACAAAAAAATTAAAAAATAAATAGATAAAAATAATAATAAAAGTAAAGTAAAAGGAAAAGAAAAACAAAAGCAAAATAAAAAAATTTAAAGTTAAAGTTTAAATTAATTTAGTCAAATTGATATAATATAAATTATAAAAGTGATAAATTTATACAAATATAATTTTATGAAAAGATAAAATTATATTATAATAAGTTTTAACAATTAATTAATCTTCTATTAATAGTATAAATATATAATTAATAAAAATTATAAATAAACTACAAAACATACTTATTAATTTAAATATATTTAAAACATAAAATTTAATTATAATTACTAAATTAAAATTAACTAAATAATAAATTAATTGAGTAACTTAATTTCTTAAATTGTAATAATAAAATTATTACATCCACCAAAATTATTAAATTTTAAATTACTTATTTATGACGTTAAATTTTAATGAATAACTTCAAAAATTAGTTTTTAGTATTTATATTTATTAATTTAATTAACTCAATTGCATTTCAAAAAAATTCTATACATAAATAATAAATATCAATTAAGATATTTAATGCTTTATTTAATTAATTATTAATGAGTAATATAACTCTTAAATTTAAAATAATAATAATAATAACTACTTTTCATTATTTGTGTTCTCATTTATTTATCTTTATATTTTAACTTTCAGGTTCATTCAATAGATGGAACCCCATCTAGGATCAAGCAACTTACTCAGCGGGAGTTTGTTATGTGAGAAATTCAAGCGCGACCTGGTTGTCGCGAAAAAATGAACATTTTGCAGTACGTTCATGAAGGAGACTTTAAAGTCGGTGGAAGCGTGCAATTACATGTAGCAGATGATAGATGGTATTTTAACTAGAGAAATCAGCATATTTTGAGGCATTCATTCATATAGAGACAATCACTCAACAAGCACAGCAGTCTCAGAGCCGATCAGAGTACTTGGAGCACTTCTCGGAGAACCATCCATGTAGATCCGAGGTCCAAGAGCAATAATTCACACGAGCAGAGGGTGTTTTCTTCCTCTGTTTTCTTTTAAAACTATTCCTCTGTAATTGAATGGCTGTAGTTTTCAAGATAGTGATAATTAAAAATATATTAGTTAGCAAAATTTTTAGTTCAGGGAGAGTTCTTGATCTACTGGTGATCATTTACATCCTTTTCATTAGTTATTTTCTTCTGTGATTAGATTTGTTCGGCGAGATTGATTCTAATCACATATTTTTGCCTCGTACCACAATCAATGAATTTTCAAAACACTATAATAATTTGGAGAGTTTGATTATGGAATCATCATTTATGTAAACAACTCATAATGAAAACTTAATACATACGCGGATTTTGTACTGTTGTTCTTTTTAATTCATCTTTCTGATGTTGTACCACATTGGAGTGGTGAACTCTAAGTTGTATAATTTTCGCGACTTACTCCTGGTGAGGGAAGTAAGTTTCCTTTATACAGTGGCACAATGCAGTATTTTTACATGAATAGGAGAAACAATTTAAACTAGCAGACTAGAGTAATCCCTGATCACTCATCTATGTTTTCTTTTATCAGCATTTTATTTTCTTTGTTACGTCTTATTTGCAGTTGTTCTCTGTTTTAGTAAGGTTAGTATAAAATTTACAAGAGATGTTTAGTATTACTTTTCAGTTTATAAAAGTATAAAAAATATATTAAATGATATAAAAAATTAAGAAAACAACTCCCCTGTTGACAACAGTGGAGCTTTCCATGTTTGTTTAGAGAATAGTGGCCAAAATAACCTTCCCTGTGGGTTCGACCCTACTTTCCACATATTCTGTAGTTCATAGGAATATAAATATTAAACATTGACCAACATAAATGATAGTTTAGGTCAAGTTTTTGGCGCCATTGATGGGGATTGCATGAGCCATTACTCAAAAAAATTACAAAAAAACACATATACTAAAATCTTTAAAAACAATTTGAAAAATTTGAAAAACTGTATAAAAAACTATGTCTATTCATTCTGAACTAAAAATACTAACACTGTTTACTGTTGTTTGCTAGATCACAAGAACATATAGTTCTATATTAGAGCATATGAACCCTTAATTAGATGAACATCTCACTATTCTAATAAAGAAAAACAAAATTGAAATGGAAAATGAAGATAATAGAGTTCCTAATAAAAAATTCCAACATCAACCAGAACTGCTATATGAAAATGAAAGTCCTAGGATGAGGGGGTTTCAACTTCCTCAAGTATCATGCAACCCATAATCCATTATATTATGTACTAGGGTCACAAACTATGAATTGAAACAATCACACATTTCCCCGCTGCCTGCATTCAATTGGATCTCTAATGAGGACTCTTTAGCCTTCATTAGATATTTCTACAACACTGTGCAGCAACTTCCTTTATTAGGAATCACTAAAAAGGAAATAAGGATGTGATTATTTCCCTTTTTCCTTTAAGGTAATTCTATGAATTGGTTTTTATGTTTAGATGAAAACATTTTTGAGAATTGGGATCATGTTTACAACTCATTCATTATGAAATTTTATACCCAAAGATTAAAATGAGAACTCCATACTAAAATCACCAGTTTTTATCAAGAGGATGCAGAATCTTTTCTTGAAGCTTGGGAAAGATTCAGGGATCAGCTTATGTAGTGTCCCCATCATCAACTCTCGTCTCATCTCCTCATGGATACTTTCTTTGAAGGGTTGTCCTCCTCTGGTCAGAATTTAGTGGATCAAGATACTGGGGGTAATTTCAATGATAAAACTGATGAATAACTTAGTAAGATCTTTAACAACTTGGACTTCAATTCTAAACATAAAAAATTCATGAAGAAAGAGAGTGAATAAGAGTGATTACACTGGTTCAATGAATGAAACTCAATCTCAACTAGCCGATATCACCAACCAAATTCAAACATTAATGAACCAGAACTCCTAAAAAACTGTAAGTCAAATTGAAAATCCGAATCAATATCAGTCACTAAGGAAACAGTGCACTCAATGTGGTATGTTTGGGTACTCTGAAAGTTTTTGTCCTAAAACTGATTTGACAGCCCAACAACTTGAAAACTCAAACATGGTTAATTTTGGTCCTAGGATGCCTAAAAAAATTCATTTTTAAATAATTACAACCAAGGATACATGAACCATCCAAATATATCCTAGAAAGATTAAGGAGTCAATAAGCAAACAACTTCCCTTAACTACTCTAACCAACTAAGATATACCTTTCAAAATCAACAAAGGGGGAGTCTGCAAGCACTCAAGGAAATAATGACAATCAAATGTCTTCTAAACTGGATCAAATCTTGAATAAAATTAATTCATAGGAGGAAAAGTACATGGCTCAATTTAACAAACATCAAAATCAATATGAGTCTGATAAAATGCAAAATGATGTGAGAATGCAGAATATGGAAACAACGCTAGGCCAATTAGTAAGAGATTTTTCATCTAGGGAAATAGGTAGACTTCCAAGTACCACTGAACATAACCCTAGAAAGAATGTCATGAAATTTGTCTCTTGATGTGGACTTAATACTCAAAGTATTTCTGAAAAGACATTGAAAATACTCAAAATGAAAATATGCATCAATCTAGAAATAAAAATATGCTTTGTACCCATGCTGAAAATTCACAGAAAAGTCTTGAAAATGACAAAGATCTGAACTTCTCACCTGAAACTCAAGATGAAACTTCTTATAAAAATCAAAATATTAATGGAAAAGAAAAAGTTGTGGAAGAGCTGAGGGATATACCCATTATTCTGAAAAAAATTTCCCCACCCATCCATTTCCCTGAGAAGCTAAAACCACAAACTAACACCATGGATGAACTTCTTCAGTTTCTTGGTCTTCTGTCCAAACTACAAGTGAACATCCATTTCATTCAGGTCTAAATTAAAATCCAATTATATCTAAAATCTCTTAATAAAGATGTTTCAAACAAAAATACCCTTGAAGAATTTTTTACCTACAACCTCACTGAAGAGTGAAATGTTGTGCTTCAAAAGAAAATCCCACCAAAATTGAAAGACCCAGGTAACATTGTCATCCCTTGTACTCTAGGAAATTCTGGTCAGCTGAACTGTCTATGTGATCTAGGTGCTAGCATTAACCTTCTCTGAAACTCACTGTTTCAATAGTTGAGGCTGGGTGATCTTTAACCCACCGTGGTCATACTACAGTTAGATGATAGATTATTCACTCATCATGTGGGTAGGGTAGATGACTTACTAGTTGGAGTTGGAATGTTGTTTCTGCATGCTGACTTTCTTGTCTTATATATGGAGTGTGATCAAGAGGTACCTATTATTTTGGGTAGGCCCTTCTTGGCCACAAGTGGTGCTGTTATAGATGTATCTAAGGGTCAACTGATATTCAAAATTTGTGAACAAGAAGAAGAGTTCAATGTTTTTAAAAATATTAAGGAACCAACTTATTCTGAAAACTGGTAAAAAAATTAGTTCCTTGAAGATGAATGTTCTTATAAAAATCAATTTTAACTTATTAAAAAATCTGAAAATCAACCCTCTGTTGAAGAAAACTTTTGTGAAGCTAGAAATCCTGTTGAAGTTAATTTAGAAACTGAAAATTCTATAGTAACAACTAATCTGGAAAATCTTTTAAATCTGGACAACTGTCTAGATTCTGCTATAGGAGAGTACTTTGTTCCTGATCTTATGACCTTTCTAAGTGAATTTGATGGTGTTTCTATTAAAACCATCCTTGCTGAGCACTTTTATGATAAAGAGGAAGAACTTTTGAGACATCTTGATGATTCTTATTTGATTAAATTGCTGAAATCTGAGATGGAATGTCTGGACAACATACTGCCCACCGTGGATAGTAAGACTGTTACTTCTATATCTTAGTGTGAAATTGAAAATCATTCATATTTAAATATTCATTAAAAGAAATATGTTGAAGATCTTGGACCTCCCAGGCCAAAGAGTCTCCCTTCGAGTGTAGAACCCCCTGATCTTGAACTGAAGCCCATCCCTGCTCATCTTAAATATTCATTTCTGGGTGAGAAATCCACTTTGTCTGTAATACATTTTTTAGACTGAATGAAAACCAAGAACAAATATTGTTGAATGTGCTAAAAAAGTTAAAATCTTCCATAGGTTGGAAAACATCTTATATCAATGGTATTAGTCCCACATTTTGTATGCATAAGATTCCTATGGAACCTGACCATAAGCCTAGGGTAGAGTGTCAATGAAGATTAAATCCAAACATGAAAGAAGTTGTGAGAGTGGAAGTAATTAAACTATTGGACACTGGAATGATATATCCCATTTCTGATAGTGCTTGGGTCAACCCGGTCCAAGTTGTCCCCAAGAAGGGAGGTTTAACAGTAGTGAAAAATGAAAATAATGAAGAAGTCCAAGTTAGGAAAGCCACAAAATAGAGAATTTGTATATATTATAGGAATCTTAATGCAGCCACTATGAAGGACCATTTCCCAATGCCCTTCATGGATCAAATTCTTGAGAGGCTTACTGGAAATGAGTTTTTCTATTTTCTGGATGGGTATTTTGGTTACATCCAGATTCCTGTAGATCCAGAGGATTAGGAGAAGACAACATTCACATACCCCTTTGGAACATTTGCCTACAGGCGAATGCCCTTTGGTTTGTGTGGGGCCTCAACCACCTTTCAAAGGTGTATGATGGATATATTCTCGGATATGATTGAGAGAATCATTGAAGTTTTCATGTATGACTTTTCTATTGTGGGGAGTACTTTTGAATCTTGTTTAAGAAATATTGAGTTAGTTTTAGTGAGATGCATTGAAACCAACCTTGTTCTTAATTGGGAGAATGGTCAATTCATGGTCATAGAGGGTATTGTTCTTGGACATAAGGTATCCAAGAGAGGTCTAGAAGTTGATACTGCTAAGACAGAAGTTATTCAAAAACTACAACCTCTTGTTAATGTTAAGGGTGTCAGAAGTTTTCTAGGGCATGATGGTTTCTACCAGAGACTCATAAACAATTTTTCCAATATAACTATGACCTTATGTTCTTTACTGGTCAAGGATTCACCTTTCAATTTTGATGAAAATTGGTCGAAATCATTTAATATGCTTAGAGATAAACTCACTTCATCACCCATCATCACTGTACCTGATTGGAAATTAACATTTGAGCTTATGTGTGATGCTAGTGACATGGCTGTAGGTGCTGTCCTTGGACAGAGGAGAGATAATAAGTTTCATGTTGTGTATTATGCTAGTATACTTCTAGATGATGCCCAAAAGAATTACAGCACCACTGAAAAAGAATTTTTAGCTGTTGTGTTTTCTCTTGAGAAGTTTAGACAGTATCTGTTAGGTTCAAAAGTCATCATTTTCACTGATCATTCTTCTTTAAAGTACTTACTGTATAAAAAAGAAACGAAACCAAGGATGATTAGATAGATTCTTTTGTTACAAGAGTTTGATTTAGAAATTAGGGATAAATAGGGAGATGAAAATTTTGTTGCTTATCACTTATCTAGGATTCCTTTGACTCAATCTGATTCTGAAGATCATTGGGAGATTAACTCTTCCTTTCCTGATGAAAATCTTCTCACTGTCTCAGTCAGGAAATTTCCTTGGTTTGCAGATTTTGCCAACTTTCTAGAAGTAGGTTTCATTCCCAAAAATCTGTCTAATAATCAAAGAAATAAATCCATTTCTGAACTTAAATATTACCTTTGGGATTATCCTTTGTGGTTTAGGAGATGTTCTGATGACATTCTTAAGAGATGTGTACCTGAGGAAGAGATGCTCCTGATTCTTGAAAGTTTCCATTCTTCACCTTGGTGAGGTCACCATGGAGGTTAATGAACCACTCAAAATGTCTTATAGTCTTGTTTCTATTGGACTACTCTCCTTAAGGATCCTAGGATCTTATTCATTGGATGTGATAGATGTCAGAGGTTGGGTAATGTTGGTAGGAAGTATGAGTTACCCAAAAAAGGAATTTTGGAGGTAGATATTTTGGATGTCTGGGGTTTAGATTTCATGGGTCCATTTCCATCATCTCATGGGAATGAGTAAATTCTAGTTACTATTGACTATGTTTCAAAGTGGGTTGAGGCAATAGCTCTGCCCAACAATCAAGAAAACAATGTAATAAAATTTTTCAAGAAAAACATTTTTACAAGATTTTAAGTCCCAAGAGCTTTTATCACTGATAATGGAACACACTTTAAGAATTACAAGTTTAAAGCATTGATGGAGAAATATGGCCGTGTTCACAAAACTGGTACTCCTTATCATCCAAAGTACAGTGTATAGGTGGAAATTTCAAATAGAGAACTGAAACAAATTCTTGAGAAAACTGTGTCAAAATCTAGGGAAGACTGGTCTCTTAAATTGGATGATGAATTATGGGCATACAAAACTGCTTTCAAGAGCCCAATAGGTATGTCTCTTTACATGATTTTGTTTGGGAAATGGTGTCATTTACCTGTGGAGTTGCAACATAAGTCATATTGGGCAGTTAAGGCTCTGAAAATTGATTTTAAGAGTGGTGGTGAGAGGATATTAATTGAGCTGAGTGAACATGCTATGATTAGGAGAGAGAGCTATGATAATTCAATAATTTATAAAGAGAGGACTAAGATCGTTCAAGATTCTATCATTCAAAACAAGGAATTCAAACATGGGCAGTAGGTTCTTCTCTTTAATTCTAGACTCAAACTCTTTCTTGGGAAGCTGATGTCCACATGGTCTGGACCGTTTACAATTGTGAGGGTGCTGAAAAATGGAGCTTTAGAAATTTTTGGTGAAGAGAATAAACCCATGTTTTTCAATGGGAAAATAGTGAAATTTTATTTTGAGGGACAACCTAAGGGCATGGTTTCCTTCATTGTGCTTGAAAATTGCTAATGATATGAGTCCGGCTGGGGACTTTAAATCTTGCGCTGCATTGGAGGCAACCCATGGTTTTTGTTTTGTTAATAAATAAAAAAAATTGTGATTAAATAAAGTCTATCTATAGAATTTAAATTCTGTGCCTCATGAGAGTCAACCCATGCTCTTTCTTTGTTTCCATTTTTTGTTTGTATTGTTTAGTGTTGAATAAAGTACAGGTTATGTGCTCTGTTTTTGTGAAATACTTTTTACTCCTTGTTCTTTGTTTCTTGGGTCTGTTTTTTAGGATGCTCCTACTGTGTAAATTAATGAGTGGAATTCCCATTATCATCTATAGGCATGAATTAGTTAGGGAAGTATTTCAACTTTTTTCATCTATTTCTGCTCATGTTTTTGTTAATAAAATTTTACTTACCTAAAAATCTACTCATTTTAGGAAATCCTGCTGCATATCTTTATGCGTGTTGCATAAATTATGCATGTACCTCATTGCTGAAAAATTAAATTTAACTGTTGGTAAAACCATTTCACTACTTGAAATTAATTGTGGGGGGTATCTGTCACTGGTAGTTGGGTTTTTCATTGGAACTGATTACTCTATAGGGTTTTTATCATGCATTATACTATTGTATTTAATATCCATTTGAATAATACTTTGTTAAAATGCTACACCCTATCCACTCTCCACCCATAAGTTGCAAGTCTTGTTTGAACTTGAATTGAAAATCTGTGTCACTAGACTTCAATGTAATTGCATATTCTCGCTAATGAACCTGCTGTTTATTTATTTATTGTGGAAGGCAATATTTTTTTGAACTTCACTAAGACCCTTCATACATTTCATATATCTACTTAATTGAGAACTTATTTTGAACCTTAATTGATTAATTGTTCTTCTCCATATTTATAAGTCAACTTTCGGGACAAAATTGGGTTTTAAGTGTAGGGGACGGGGTCAATTCTTGACTGTGCTAAACTGTGCTAAATTGAAATCCCATCAAATCCCACTGTAACTTAATAATTTTTTTTAAAAATGGATAATTATTTTTTAAAATTCTTGCATAATTTTTGGCTTTCCATTGTACTCAATTGGGTCTTGCCTTAGGACAAGTTCCTTGTTGGTGTTAGGAACTGCTCTGAAACTAAAATTAATGATAATGGATGATTTATAAGTGATCTTACTTAGTGATTTCATGGATATCTTGGTTTAAGGAATATCTTTGAAAGAGTTATGGGTACACTTTTAATGGAATTATGATCATAACTCTTGGAACTAGAAGTTTGATTCTGTTTCTAGGGGCCTCATATTTTTTTAATTATTTAGAATAGTGATATTAGTGAGGAAATGTAAATGAATTTTATATAAATCTTTTGAAACTAGAGTAATTTGGGCATCTGGGAACCCACAGTGAGTCTCTGAGACCTTAGATAGTGTGTGTGTTTCTGTATACTATAATACCTCTATTCACCTTGAATAAGTGCATTTGCACAATGCCTAGCACAATGATACATGGCTATGGAAAAAATAAAAAAAGTGTCTAGGCTCAGAAATGAGCTCATTAGGGTGAGGGGAATGATGAAAACCAGATGAAGAAGGGATAAATTGGTTTTTATGGAAGTCATTTAGGTTGTATCATTGAGTTGATTCACAAAAAAAATTAATTATTTTTGGAACCTTTGTGAAAAAGACAAATTACAAAGTTCCACGGTTAAGGTCTTAATTCCATTGATATTTAATCTCATGTCATTCCTGGATTTAGAACCTGAGATTGGATTGAAGTGAGTCACTCCGTTGTATCACATATGAGGCATGAAATCTTCTTTGAAGGATGGTCTTTGCTTTCTTAATTAATAGTTAGTATTTATTTTAAACAATATTCATATGAGTAAATCATTTTCTAAATGTCCGTTGTTATATATTGTCCTCTGTTTTGAATGTAGGACATGTTACAGTGTGATCTTAATCATAAATACATTTCACTATTTTTCAAAGATAATAAAGCATGGGATTCTTTGACGACAAAAAATGCTTAAGTGTGGGGGAATTTGATGTGGCTCTATTATTACATAGTTTATCCACATCTTTTATTTAATTTTTATCAATTTAATTAATTATTTTGACACTTTTTAATAATCAATGGAACTTTAGTAATTTTATCAATACTTATTATAATTAATCATTTTTTATAATTAATTATGTGTGTTTAGTCCTTTTTATTGTTTATCTAATTATTCTACCAATTAATCTGCTTAAAAATGATTAATTACTTTTTAATCGGTTTAATTGTTCTACTAAGTAAACAATTTTAAGTTAAAGTTTAATAAAATAATTTGTTTTTAATGTTGATTTAATTTTATCATCTAACTAATTTACTTTTTTTCGTCTAATAACTATAGCTAATCCTAATTATTTTAATTATATGTTTGTAGTTAATTAATTGTAGGTGTTCTGCATTTGTTTAGACAAAAATTAAATTAATTTTAACTTTTATTTTCTTAGTAAATAATTAGTCACTTTTGTTTTTAGTTAGTTAAATAATTTGGTTAGTTTTTAGTTACAGTCAATTAATCATTCTTTAATAATTTAGTTAATATGACTTTTAATTTAAATAATTAATGTTTTATTCATTCTAATATTTGTTTTAAACTATTATTTATTGTTAACGTTTTTAATTTTGTACTATCGGTGAGTGACGCTCCGATGTTTTGTCGCTCCGATGCTGTGTCAAACCAATCTTTTGAGACCCCGAATATTTTTATAAATATCGGTGAGTTGTGACTCATCGATTACTTCGAAACACCACTGGTCTCTCGCACCACACCGTTGTTTTGATGCACCACTCCTTCCATCAGTTTTGGTCTTTATTGTGCATCAGCTTCGGTCCCTCCTTTGCATTGGTTTCAGTCTCTTTTGTCTTCGGCGTCATATATTATTTTCATCTATCTGTGAGTCAATGACTCGCCGAAATATTTAATAATCATCAGTTTTACGTCGCGCCAATTTTTTCTTAATTTTATAATTGTCAGTGTTTTATTTTTCGGTGAGTCATCACTCACCGTTCTATTTATTTTATTTTTTTCCACTACTACAGACAGTTTCACAATTTTTCATCACCCCATCGATCTCTCATTTTTCCACGCTCTCATAGATCCAATCCCCATCGGTCTCTCATTCTCTCCAACCGATATTCTTATGACTCACCAATCAATTACCACTATTGGTCTCTCCCATTTCTCTTGTTACCGATAGCCCTCTCCTTCACGGTTTTCCCCTGCCTACATCCCCGCATCCTCTGGTTTCAAAAACCCCAGCCTCAACCCATCATTTGCAATTTCAAACTCCAACCAGTTCGAACGATACCAGATTCATATTCATTCTATCAACAATCAAACCAGTTTAACACAAAAAACAGATCTTGATCAACCAAAGCCATCATTATGTTTCTCCGGTTCCAGTGTCGTTATTGTTAGAGAAACCAATAAGTCCGAGCTAAGATCACCCGAAATGTTTGATTGTGAACTAGATTGAAGAGGAAAATTTTTGGATAGACCTGTAGGAAGGAGATGGTTTTGGTCTTTCCGCCACGGTTGAAGCTCCACCACAACGTCGCCTCTGCGATGAAGTCTAATGCTACCGCTGGAAAACTGTTTTTGCATGGAGGAAGAGGAACCCTTCTTATCTTCGTCACTTGAATATTGCATGATCAAAGGATGAATACACTTTTGCACCGATGGACCCCTTCCCCACCACTTAGGCAGCCGAGGAGGAGGCCAATCTGGGCCTTGGTGTCGCTGATGGTTGTTGCGCCATTTCCAGAGGAGAATATGAGGCTTCTTCACAGAGGAAAAGGGAGGTTTAACCATACTACAGCAATGGAAGAATCCAAGCCGATGTTGATGTTGACGTCACATTGTTGCGCACTACTGCTATCCGCGATGCAGAAGAGAAGGCGGCAGCTGTCCATCCGAATGAGGCCGTACTATCTTCTTAAGCCGTCGTGAGAGGAGGATCTCGACACCGCACTAGAAACCGAAGCTGTCATACTGCTATGAGGAGGGGGAGCCACACCGCTGCTCAAGCTGAAGAGGGAGCTGTGCCATCTGCTTGAGATGAGTCGATGTGCGCCGCACTACAAGAGGAGGGAGCCGCCGGTTCCCAGGAGGAAGAAGACACTCCCTTGGGTTACTCGATGGGTTTTGGGAGGAAACGGGATTAAAAAAACTTAACAATAAAATTACAAAATAAATAGATAAAATTATATTAAAAGTAAAGTAAAAAAGAAAATAAAAACAAAAGCAAAAGAAAAACAATTATAGTTAATGTTAACATTATTTTAGTCAAATGGATATAATATAAATATTAAAAGTGATAAATTTAAACAAGTATAATTTTATGAAAATATAAAATTAAATTAATAATAGGTTTTAACAATTAATTAATCTACTATTAACAGTATAAATATATAATTAAGAATAATTATAAATGAGAAATAAAACATACTTATTAATTTAAATATACTTAAAACTTATACATTAATTCTAATTACTAAATTAAAATTAACTAAACAATGAATTAATCGAGTAACTTAATTTCTAAAATAGTAAAAATAAAATTATTACTACAACCTAAATTATTATATTTTAAATTACTTATTTATGATGTTAAATTTTAATGATAAAATTTAAAAATTAGTTTTTAGTATTTATATTTATTAATTTCATTAACTCAATATCATTTTATAAAAAATCAATACATAAATAATAAATATCAATTAAGATATTTAAATATTAACTTTAGTTAATTATTAATGAGTAATATAACTCTTAATTTAATAATAATAATAATAATAACTACTTTTTTATTTTCATTCTCATTTATTTATATTTCTTTTCTAACTTGCATGTTCATTCAATAGCTAAAACACCGTCAGGGTTCTAGAAACTAACTCAGTGGGAGTAAGTTATGTGAGAAATTCTACCGTGACGTGCTTGTTGCGAAAAAATGCACATTTTGCAGTACATTCGTGAAGGAGACTTTGAAGTTGGTGGAAGCGTGCAATGACGTGTAGCATATGAAAGATAGTATTTTAAGTAGAGAAAGCAACATATTTTGAGGCATTCATTAATATAGAGACATTCACTCAATGATCACAACTGTCTCGGAGCAGAGCAGAGTACTCAGAGCACTTCTCGGAGTACCATCCTTGGAGATCTGAGGTCCAAGAGCAATAATTCATGCGAGCAGAGGGAGTTTTCTTCCTCAGGTTTCATTCAAAAATCTTCCTCTGTAATTGAATGGCTGTAGTTTTTGAGATAGTGATAATGAAAAATATATTAGTTAGATAAATTTTCAGTTTGGGGAGAGTTCTTGATCTACTGGTGATCATTTACATCCTTTTAATTAGTTATTTTCTTTTGTGATTAGATTTGATCGACGAGATCGATTCTAATCACATATTTCTGCCTTGTACCACAAGACCTGAATTTTAAAAACTCTATAATCATTCAGAAAGTTTGATTATACAATCATCTTTTTAGTAAAAAACTCATAATATAAACTTCAGTACTTACGGTGAGTTTGTACTGTTGTTCTTTTTAATTCATCATTCTGAAGTTGTACCTCTTTGGAGTGGAGAACTCTAAGTTATAAAATTTCTGCAACTTACTCCTAGTGAGGGAAGTAAGTTTCCTTTATTCAGTGGTACAATTCAGTATTGTTACACGAATAAGAGAAAAAATTTAAACCAGTAGACTTGAATAATCCCTGAGCACTCATCTATGGTGTCTTTTATCTGCATTTATTTTTCTCTGCTACGTCTTATTTGCACTTGTTCTCTTTTTAGTAAGGTCAGTTCAAAATTTACAAGAGATGTGTAGTTTTACATTTCAGTTTATAAAAACATAAAAAAATTTATAAAAAGATATAAAAAAATAAGAAAACCTCTCCGTTGTTGACAAAAGTGGAGCTTCCCAAGATTTTTTAGAGAATAGTGGCCAAAATAGCCTTCCCTGTGGGTTCGACCTTGCTTGACACATATACTGTAGTTAGTAGGAATATAAATATTAAACATTGACTAAATTCAATAACGATTTATGTAAGTAATTCTTTATGTACATTTAATAGGTTCATGGTAAGCATATTTTTTTGTTCATATTGAGGATTTACTAGATGTATTATTGGATGAGTTTTCTATTTTTCAAAAGTATTTAAAAAATTGTATTATTTTTTTGAAAAAGTATTAACATTATACATTGAGAAATATCTTTTTTGAATTTTAATTATTGTCACATTATGGTGGAAGAAATAATATTCCCTGGACACATCATTTCATAATTAGTCATTTAAATGCATAAAAAAATTGGACAAATAAATTCTATTCCTTAACCCAATCTTCGGAATCATGTTATTTAATTGTTTGGATTCATAGGGTTTTACATGAGGATTATCAAATATTTTAGTAATAATTATGTCCCTATATCTATATTAACATTGAATGATTCTAACGTTGAATTTAATATGGATTAAATTATAGCTTATAATTAATTTAAGATGATATTGAGACAGTAATTGGTTATGCAACCCCCCAAATGGGAAGAACCATTCCATAAACATTGTGATACTTAAAAAATTTAGTCAAAGGTATTATTTCTAAAATAATTTAGGTAAACCCACAACTCATTAACTATGCCTCATGAACCCTTGATCCAATACAATTCAACAACAAAACTATTAAAAAAATATTAATTGAAATTATATCTTCATTAGACAGATTTAGAACAGATAATCTTTGAAATAATGTTTATGCACTTCTTAACTATGGAACTATTAGATATTTTATAAGGTAGGAATATTCCAAGATCAATCTGATGAGATGAAATATACTGTTTTCTGAATTCAACTCAGAAGTCAAGTAAAAATGGGAGTAGAAAACTATGTGGACAATCACCATAAAAAATCAACCAATATCATAGAAGTATCAATCCTATATCATGATCGACATATTGAAACCCCACTAGGAATGAATCTCTATATAATTGACTGAAAATTGTTTTTTATTCATAAGAATGAGAAATAACTATCAACGATAACAACTAACATCTTAGGGATGTCTAAAATTATGGAGCACAAGGGCATCCCCATGGACAAAGTTCATACATTTAATAGGTGGAGAACCAAAACTGCTGAAAATGACTATAGAATCCTCTAAAAATTCAACCCATGAAAGGGAATCCTATTTGGATAATATGTTTGTAAAGATCCATTTATTTTAAAATTTTACAATGATAAAATTATGAGAATATGATTTTCTGAAAATGAAATTTATTCTTTATTTGAGTTTTTTCAACCCATATCTTGAGGATTCCACTTTATTCTTCATAGTACATTAATAAGCCTTATAATTTTGAATTTATTTTAAACCTTTTTATACATACACATGAACATTGTAAGAAATTTGAAAAATCTCATTTTACTAGAAATATTAATAAAATAAATGAAATTCTCAAAGTCGAATCATATGTTTTTTAAATATTATTGTTTGGGGGATATATTTCATTTTGTAATTACCAGTTTCATTTAGGAATCCCTATATTTAAATTATTGTGAACAATGTATCAAAATATGTGGATTCTAAGGCCACTATTACCAATAATGATATAGATTTTTGTGAATTTTGCAGAGATAAAATATTTTATTCATTTGGAGTGCCTTGAAAAATTATTAGTATCCAAGGGACTCAATTTTTCCACCAGAAAATACACGATTAACAAATAATTCCTATTTTTAATTATAAAACATCAACACCCTAGGATTTAGAAGCCAATGGAAAAGGATACGTGTCTTGTTGTTAAATAAATTAAATTATAAATAAGCCTCTAAAAAACATGAAGTATTAGGGAATTGTTAGAAGAGCCATCATGGGCCTACCAAAAATCATACAAGAATCCCATAATAATTATCCCATGTCAAATTTTTATGGGTAAAGCTAACACATTAGTATTTTCATGAACCAAACCAGATAACTCAATAAACAATAACCAGATTTGACATTGACATGCCCTGAAGTGCATTCCTAATCCCCATAAATTGAATACTAGCACCACTGAATCAAGAATCAAATATGAGGGAAGGATTTTTCAAGAAGAATAACCCAATATAAAAAAATTAGTATAACAATAATATTAGTAGACTATTTTACAAAACAATCATCAAGAGAAAAACTCTACAACATAGAGAAGTTCATTTTCTAAATAGAACATCAACACAAGACATCCTCAAAGAAAGTTGATCACATACTATGTATTTCTCTACCAACCCCCAATGTTTTCCTATTAAGAACACCCACCACCTCCAAGAGGTGATTTCCCTTTTCCAGATCCTGGCATAAGAAAACCAACCAATGCTCAAAAGAAAAATGTAGGTTGTGGAAAACAATGTCTGAATAGTATAATACTAAGTATTCCATTAGAAATCAATATTTTATAAACAAAATATTTCCAATTTTAAATAAAAAATTACATGGTAATAATTTCTCAATTCATAACAAACCATACATTTTAAACGAAATGATAATTATAAAATTGGTAAAAAAAATTCATTTCCATCAACCAAGGCATGAATTTAGTTTTACATCAAACTGATAGGAATAAATTATTTAATAAACATTATCATGTATAAATCATTATCAATCATAGAAAAATGGTAATAAGGATAAGGGTTAGTTATATCTAGGCTCAAGGATCCTTACACATCTAATTGAAATATGGTACCGTGTGTGCCCACATACAAAAATCTCAAGCCTAAGGGGAATGGAATTCTACCCTAATGAATGAAATCACTTCCCTCATCATGTTTAGTATTTTTTTCACCAGTAATAAATTTCTTGGTAGAGAAAATATTTTCCTTATGTTCTTATACATGATAACCCATCTAACCACCTAAGATGTCATGTCATTCAATGAAATCAATCATATAAGGGGATATTATTTATTTCAATCAACATTAATCAATTTCTAATTTTTATATAAATCATCCACAAGCATATTATTTAAAAAATAAAAGTTCATGTAAAAAATAAATATCCAATGGTTTTCATCAAAACTAGTTACTTTAAAAAATTCATTTTATTTTTAATTCATAAAACATCTCATGGATTATTTTTTCATGAATATTCATCAAAATAACCATTCAAATCATTAATATTTTTTTCAAAAATATTTCCTAAAATCTAAAAATTAATTTTACAACCATGACCAGAGAAGTTTTACATAAACCATTTAATTTAAAAGAAATTATCAAGAATATCACACCATTATTTAGATATCAATTAGATATCCATCCCGAATTATTCATAAAAAAGGTTTTTCAATTGATAAGGTTTTCCTTATGAAAATACCTACCTTAAATATTGTCTTATCAAGCACCCAAAATGGTATCCACCAAAAGAGATTCCAAAGGCCATAATTAACCACGAAAATATCCTAGGAACACAATTATCAAATAATAATGAACAATTCGTCATATCTAAAATAACAATAAAGAGATAAAACACTTACCTCGATTATTCCTAAAGAACTCACAATGAATAGTAAAAGTTGGAAAAATAAATCTCAATCCTCTGATGTATATATAATAAATACAATTAGATCAAATTAAAAAAAATTGATCTCACATCAATGTGAATTATCTAAGGATCATTTCAATAGATGTGTAGATATTGGAGATTAATAATGAATGAAAAATAATTGTCACATTCCTTTAAAATACTAGATCTCTGACCCAAAGATCCATAAAAAATTGATCATTGGGAGACATGGAATCCCAAAAATCTGCATGAGGAGTCTCTTTATTTTAAATATTATTCCAATAGTATAAGAATGATAAAAAATATGATTTTTCCATTTAAACAGATAATTTATATCAATTAAAGTCACATCAAAAGGTTTGTAGAACAACGTGCCAATCGTCCACCCTGTTTTGAGATACTATAAAACCTACATATTATGGATTGATGGGTTCAAAACCATGTACCAACCATACGAAACCCCTATGTCTAGATTCACATGTTATTAAGGGTGGGGAGAAAGGATTCGGCTAACCATCTTCCCTATTCTATAACCCTAACATAAGAGATACAGTTTCCTATGTATACCCACATAAGTTTCTTTAACCTTGTACCTACTATGAATTGTTCAAAAAACATCAAAAAAATCTAAAAGTAACCCAATGAGTACTAGGGAAATATCCAAAAAAATATGACCAAAACAATGTAATGTATATTCATGAAAGAAGTTTAAGATATGTCTTAATTTTCCACACTATAAAAATATTATATTCCCATAAAGCCTCATCATGAAGACTCGTCCATAAAGAGATGATTTCACTACACTCATTTAATTAACTCATGCTCCCAAAAATCATGAGAATCAAACCATGAATCTATAGTATCCCATCCATAGGTATGGAATTTCCTCATAGATCAAAAATATGAGAATCTATAATCTAGACCACCTGCTCAGGCATTTTCATATTAGGTTCCACATCAAGGTCCTATTAATTTAAAAAAATGATATGAGTTCAAAAGATATTTTTCGAGATGTGACATGTAAAATACATCATAGATTCATATCACAAATGGTGTTAAATCCAAATAGTAATCCACCTTCCCAATCCTATTAATAACCTCAAATGGTCCCCTGTATCTAAGTTCCAACATCACTAATTTTCAAAGTTGTCAGTGATCCAAATGTGGGAGGAATAATGAAAAAACCTGATCACCAACCAAGAACTCCAAAAGACATTGATAACAATTTTCATAAGATTGATGCAATAACATCACCATCACCAAAATATATTGAATCAATTATATCTTTTTCATCATCACCTATACAAAACTGGACCCATATGGGAAACATCACCAATTAATGACCAATGATGTGATGATTTAAAAGGCCATCCATTCAAGGCCTCAAACTATGACATCTAAATAGATGAGTTGTACGTGTTGTTTTTGAAAAAATAAACCATACCAAAATAAAAAACCCCATTATCATCTATAGTCAATGACACTATCATAAAGCTTATCCTCTATAATCTCTATATCCCATTATGTATGATCATTGTTATGAGGATGGTACATCATGCTCAAATTTACCTGGGATCCCATTAACACATAGTGGTCTCTCTATAAAATTAAAATTGAAATTGGGATCCCTATCATAAGAAACAGAATACATAATTCCACTCAATCAGTTAATCACTTATATATATATCACAAGCCCTCAAAATTAGTGGTGTCATGAATGATAGTAATGTGAAAATATTTATTCAACTAGTCTATCATTAACCAAATCACATTCTTTTATCAAGGATTATGTTAAAACCCTACAATGATGTCCATATACATCTCATACCACATCCAAGTATACACATGAAGAGGATGAAATAAAATCCAAAGGACTCTATGCTTGAACTTATTTAGCTGATAAGTATATCAATAGGAAACAAAATCAGCAATGTAACATTTCATACATGGAAAAAAAATCAAACACCTCATATCATAAATCATCTTCCCCATTATAGTAAGCCAAAATTTTCATTAAAAAATATTACATATTCTTTTTCAAATATTAAAATACATAACATTACAATCCATGATGGGTTTAGTGTCATTGGAAATGTGGATATATAACAAATGTGTTCATATGATAACTAAATCATCTCTCTATAATTTATTCTTAATTATCTCCCTTTCTAGAAATATCAGTCGTAAAACATTTCTTCATAACATAGAGAAATGAAACATTAGAAAGGGTGAGCTCATATTATCACTATGGGTGAATAATGGAGATATCAATGATTAATTAAACATAATGTGAGCACAAAGGTCTGATAACATGAAAATAACATTTGAAAACCACACCCATTATAGTGTAGATCATAATGTGTCATTGAATAAATCCTATAAGTTAAAAAACATGAATCGTAACAGAATAAAAGAATATGATCAAGATATCATAGTATAAGAAATAAAAAGTTGGAATTCATGGTTACAGAAATCAATTTCCTTATTCAAGGATCACTTCTAATACTATCATAGTGGATTGGATTCACTCTCCATTCTATCACATCCACAGTCAAAGTCCAGTAGCAGGAATAACATAGTGGAAAATGTCCCTTACTGAACTGGGTTCAATCCACATTCCAGTCATTATTATCACATGATATATTCATCTCTATCTAGTGAATTAGAAAAATACATAATTATGGTCCCATAAGTCTCAAAATGAAAATCATATATATGTGTTCCAAAATATCAAAATACATTTATCATAACATAGCTTGTAAGATCATATCCTTGTGATAAGGTACATATTTGTTTAATGATTTGGTAAGACTCTTCTTATTTTGATTAATGGACTGTTTACTAGGAGTGGGATAGGTCTTGAGGGTGTACAATAGGTTTTGGGCATGGAATAGAGAAAAAGAGGGAAAACTATTCTTGGAGCATGATTTACACATCGTTAGAACTATCTATAAACCATAACCATGTGGCCTCATGAATTTAAGACTATATAACACCCTAATAGGGGAGGGTTGAATCAGGATTTCAACTTCTCCTATTAATGGAATGGATCTTATTACCGTGTTGATGGAAATATGTAAATATTTGCTGATAGAATAAGATAGTTAATAAACATTCATATATAGAGAGACACCATGACAGTTTTACCCGGTACACCACTAAGGGCCAGTCTAAGGAGAATATTTTGATATAGTGTGGGTCATATATAAATCCACTAATATTAAATACTTACTGTGGAGTATAGTGGATATAACATAGACACTCTATTCTAGGATCACTTCCTTTCTAATATTTTTTGGAAAATCACACTGCCTCTGTTGGAACACTACCATTGACCCCTATCTTATATCCTTTTTTAAAATCTTACATAGAATAATGAAAAAAAGGTATCTTTATTAAATTGATCATTTAGTCTTTTTTCCTTGATAATAAAAATAATTTTATTTTACTTTAGTCTTGAGATGATTCACTTGAAATCACTATTAACTTAAAATAGATGATCAACAATGCTATCCGTGAAGCTTTAAGCCTTCACAAAACCCACTTTTTGATCTAAGGAAATAGTAGTATTTGTGAACCCACAAACATTAATGATGATACAAACATTGATAAAGCTCCCAAAAATTGTAATGATTGTATCTTTTGGAGAACTATAAGTCCTAAAAAACTCCCAATATTCACAAAACTAAATTCCCTAAAAATGTTTGAATCAATTAATACACAACCTTTATTTTTGTATAGTTTATGCTCATTATGAATTCTTGATTTTCGATTCTCCCATACTTCATATATTCAGAGTAATTAATCCTTTTCTCTGATTTACTATATATCAAATGATGTGTGTGAGCATCCTATTTATAAACATTGCGCATCATGAAGATCTGATGTTCCCAACATACGTTTCACGAACCAGTCATGTTCTATTGAAAAACCTTCTTTATTAATGAAGCTATAAGGAAATTTTTTTATTTCTGAATATTATTATATTCATTAATACACCTTATTTTGATAAAATATTCAAAATGATTATAATAGTTAGGAGAACAATATATTTCAATCGCACGTTCGTGATGATCCATACCATCACAAAACCTAAATTCTTCATGAAGGTCCACATATGTTCTAAATTCTAATCTTCATGAAATTCATGGATTTACCATATTTGTAATGATTAAATCTTATAAATCCATCTTTCAAAAATATTTCAAATTTTTCCAGATTTTCAGCTCTGAAAATTTGGAAAACACTTGGAGGAGATGCTACCTTCAACTCTGAAGAAATATATACTGTAAGATCACTAGACATGGAAACTCCATGACTGATCCAAGTGTGGATAGAAAAGAAATACACAATATTTTCACTAATGAAAATCCTTTGTTCCAAAAATAATTGTTGGTTTATGGTTCTAAAACCATGTTAGGAGGCCCGAGTGTCTTTGAAACTGAAGCCCCTCTTAAGTAGAGGTGAGTGTGAGGCCACCACAAAACATGTCAAATTGTGTGGGTGTCCAACCAAACCGTGCATCCAGGCCCCCTCTTGGAAATAGGAAACCTCATGGTTTGAACAATATTTTTCCAATTATTCACCCAAACCATGAATCTCTTTAAAAGATGGGAAATTTCCAATTTTCCCTATTATTCATGAATGTATTTCCCAAAGTTTCGTCCCCATTTAACTCCAAACAACAATGGGTGTGAACATGAAGATCTCCCATATTATATGGATGATTATCCTTTGATCTTGGGTTTTTTAGAGTACCATTTTGTGAAAATTACTACTTGGTAAAATTCATCGACTTAGTTTCCATCCATTTCCAGAAGAGGCCTTGGTTGGGATTTTATAATCTTATAAAAATCATGATCCCTATCTTCAAGGTGTTTTTTATCTTGGAGGTTATGGATGTATATGTTTGAATCACGTGACATTGTTTGTTGAGTGGTCACCTATAATATTGATATAGCTGCTCTATAAGATTATTCACATAATCTTGATGATTTTTATGGGTGTGTGGTTGTACCATACCACTGACTTATTTTATTTTTGTCTCTCTAATCTTGAAATATATATGGGGGATTAAATTGATATGTGAGACCCTTCCAGTATACATTCAGGGCTGTTAATGATTTGATATTAGGCTGAGGGAAACCCATGGGGTATGTAAATCCCTTGAATGTAATGAAATTAAATTTCAGACAATAAAATAGATAAATTATGAGGGTTAATGGGATATAATATTGATTGATATGTATTTTGGGTAAATGGGATAATTATCATAGTGTGGGAAGAAGGGTTATAACATAATGAAGTTAAATTAAAATGATTTATATCCTATGATGTTGTGATATGAAAAGCATGTTTTTAAATTTTTTAAATGGGTTACATGGGATCTTGATCTGGTTTTAATTTTCTAGCAATGGAAATTATTTTTTAAGTGGATTGAGGTTTTAATTGAGGTGATTATATCAAGGTGTTTTTAAAGGAGGATTTCAAAAGGGTTTCAAATGTTGATTTGAAATGGGTGTGTAGCCACCAATTTGGGAAAAAATTCCTGATGGCTCTATTCCTCATTTTGATGGAATTGAAGGTTTTGGGCCAGGGATGGTTTTACAAAAGGGAAAACCAATATTTTAAGGGCCGGTTTCCAAATGATTAATGTGCTTGTTTGTTTTTGGTATTTTTTACATGTGAAAAGGGGTTGGGATTTATTGTGAGATGTTTTGGTCATAAATTTCTGTTGAGATTTTTTTAAACGATGAGACGATTACACATTTTAAATATTGATAAATTATGGGATAAAGGATGAATTGGTTGGCAGGATAACAATTTAAGATATTGGTCATAGCTTTTCTAATACATGGTTTATGTGTTGTAATGACACACCACTGATATTATATATGGATGGCGGGATGTCGGATTGATGCTCTGCAATCTTGTGTGGGCTAGAGTGATGCTCCAGGTACCCTGGTGCACTGTAGTTCTCAAACGATGGACTGATGTTGTTGACTCCATTGGTATGGACGTAGCATTACATATCATGATTGGGATAGTAAAACATGACATTCTGAATCCCAGTTTACTTCTAAAAAAATGAGAAATATATAGTTTTATCCTTTTATAAGTTCTAAAAATGCTAATAAAGGGTACATTTCATCAGCACTAAAAAATGATAAAATGTACCCTTTATGAGGTCTTCATTTTAGCACTGATAAAGGGAAACCCTTTTTAACACATTTTCTAACACTGACAAAGGTCCCAATCATGTGTGTGTTTCCCACATCAAAATAGTAGATATTGGGATGCGTCTTTTTATAAAATTCTACTACATCATAAGCCTAAAAGCCTGCTCCGGGGATGGGATACCACATACACCCCACACAAACATTTTGGCCCATGTGCTTGCATAGTCCTTGGCCCACCATATGATTCCCATGGGCCTTTACCCAACCACATACATTCTTTGTCCCACCATATGCTTCCCACTAGCATAGTCGGGTCCTACACAAACAATCCCACTTCCCTATTCAGGCCATGTGACATATTTTTTATATATACCAAAGAATACGAGTATTATGTTTTTTTGAAAATGTGAATTTTTTTAATAATTAAACTAACAAAATTTTTTAATTGAATTAATTAGAGAAATATTTAAAAAAATTTAATTATATAATTATTATTACCCTAATATATATATATTATAATATTAATAAACAATATATAGTAAATATAGATATATATAATGAATAAATAGAAATAATTAATCAAATAGAAATTTAAATAGTTTAAATTTCAAAAAATATCAAATAATTTATTAACGAAATATTTTTTTATACAAATGAATAAATTTAATATATATATATATATATAAGATATAAATATTAATAAATATTATTTATTAAATATAAATATATATAATTAATAAATTGGAATAATTAAAAAAAATAATAATAAAAATGAATAATTTTACAAATTATTAAATAATTTATTAATGAAAAAATTATAAATATGAGTGAAAAAATTTAATGTATATATATATAAATAATAAATCGTGATAACTAATATATATTAAATATAAATATAGGAAAAAAATGTAATAATGAAAAAAAAATTAAAAATTATTCATATTAATAGTTTTTATACAGAATTATTCATCAATATTAATAATATTAGTAATATATAAATATAAATATATTCACATATATATATATATCAATATATATAATATTACCTAGAATATGACTTTTATAACACAAAATACTCATTCTTAAATTAAATATGTCATATATTTAGTGAAAACAATTTATAATTAAAAAAATAATATTAATTATAAATATTGAGTAATTGTATCAGGTGATATAAATTTAATTGAATGTCATTTTCTTTTTCAATTTAATAAATATTAAACATGCGTAACAAAGATTTCATATATACATATACGTAATAAATGTATTTTTCTATACAACAAACACACACATAATATTTCTATAATTTATTTATTTTTTAAGATTAATTTTAGAGTAATATTTATTAATATAATATATTTAATATATAATTTTTATATTAAATTAATTTTATCTCTCTTTTATTTATTTTTATTCAATATATACTATTTATTACCTTTTAATATGTTTCTGTGTTTATTAATTTTTAATATTATTTATCAAATAATATTATTATTATTTTTAATTATTTTTTGTAATTTATTCATTTTCAAATTTTCATTGATTAATATTTTTGTAAATTTAATGATTTTCAATATTTATTTATACATGTTTATTCATTAACATTTGATGTTTTTAACATGGTAGTAATTTATATAATTAATATGTATTCAGTGTCATATATAAATATTCAATTTTATTTTTTAATTATATATATAAATAATAATAGCCATTGATTTTTTAACTTTATTCATTATTATTATTGTTTATTTCATTAATCGATACTGAATATTATATAATTTCATTGTTCAATTTATTAACATATATCAAACCTGTATATATATATATATATATATATATATATACAAAGACACACATTTTAATTTCACACGCACAAATATTTATGTAATAAATGTAATCTTATATACAAACACAGAGCATTAATATTTATGCAATTAATTCAAATTTTAATATTCATTTTAGAATATAATTTATTAATATAATATATTTAATATATAATGTATTTTATCTATAAATGTTTTTTATTTTTTAATATTATTAGAGTTAACATTATCAATTCATTTTTATGATATGTATATATTTTGTAATTTAATTATTTTCAAATATTTATTTACAGATATTTATTTAATATGTTTTAATATTTAAAAGAAATATTCATCTTCATTTCAATATATATCTAATATTTATTTTTTAAGTAATTTATATAATTATTTAAACTAATCTATATTTTTAACATTTTTAATGTTTACACATTTTTAATTATTCAACTTCACTCATTTTTCATAATCATGCATTTAATATTATATATTTATTAATAATGTTATAAATATATTTTAAAATAAATTTTTATTGATAAATATATTTATAACTGTATAGAAACTATCTTAAAAAAATTATATAATTATAATAAAAAATAAATAATAATATTTTTTTATAAATTATTTATATAATTATAAAAAAAAATTATATATTTATATAATTATAAAATTATAATAAATACATTTAAATGATGAATTTATTTACTTTATATATATTTATATTTAGATTTATTTATTAAATATATATAATTATATAAATATATTCATAATTATTAAATTATAATTAATATATTTTAATTTTTAATATATTTACTAAATTTATAAGTATATTCATTTTTTTATTATATATAGTGATATAAATATATTTATAGTTATAACAAAAAAAATTATAAATATATTTACAAATATATTTATTTGTAAAAATAATTATAAATTTATATTTACTATATTTATTAAATTATATATTTATAATTATAAATAAATTTAATTTTATTAATCATATTTATGTAATTTTTAATTAAAAATTAGATGTTTAAATATTAATAAAATAAATAATATATATTTAAATAAAGAATATATTTAATATAATTATAATTATATATATATATATATTGAATATATGTATAATTATATAAATATATGCAATGATATAAATATATTTACAATTATATACAAATATATATATCCCCAATGATTTCTATCATGTTTTTCATGCTCTTGTGGAAATATAGTGCTACCACTACTCCCTCTAGACCATATCTCAGACGAATCAATCCTCAAATCTAAGGTTTGTTATTTTTTCTCCTCCTCTCTCATTTCATGATAGTTTGATACAAATACTGGTTTTCCCCTCAACCCACCTCACAAATCAAAACCCACAACCCTTGATTCATCAAAATCTTCCACTGTTTTTGAGACCCACCACTAGTCATCGATATAGAATCCCGCCTTGTTATCACATAACTTTTCATTACATTTTACAAAACTGAGGATCTTTAAGGTTTAATTTCATAGAAACCAAGAGCTTAATACATGACAAAAAAAACATTCTTCTTAAACACTTGAGAGGATTCTTCATTTCTTCATCCTATGTTCATTACATAATCTCATATCCTGGGAGCATAAATCAAAGGAAAGGGTGAGCAGAAGGCCCAGTAAGGGAAACAAGGGAAACATTTTACATGAGAACTTGAGATACATCAAAGTCATGAAAGATAACTTTAAAAAATGAGAAAGAGATCATGAGGCATATCATAATAAAAATAACATGTTTCATAACATGAAGATGTGGCTAATTTTTTTTTACATATACAATCATTCATGTATCACCAAGGTCCATCCCCAAGGTGTCATTAAAAATTACCAAGGTTGTTCACTAAGGCATCGTTAAAAATGGTCATCTCTAGAGATTAATTCTTTACCCACTGCATTGGAGAGATATTAGGGAACACCATTAAAGTTGTCTTGATTATCATGTGATCCACATATATCATCATCAAACATATCATAAATAACCTATATAGAATAAAAGAAATTTGTTTCCTTTCATAATCATAACATTTTAAAAACTACTTTAAAGACATGATCTTTATGTCACTTTAAACCCATGGAAAAAGGAAAGAGAGTTTCATGTATGTAAATAACAGAATATAAAATATAACATTTTGATATATATGTGAATACCCCTATAGAAGAAAGATCTTTGAGTATTCACTTAATAAAATAAATGAATTTGAGAAAAAGAGAGAGGCATTTTGAGACGAAAATTCTGCAGCATAACGACTATGTTATAGGGTTTAAAAAATATTGAAAAGAGAGGGGACATGGGTCACCACCTCATAAAGGAACCATAAAACAGTAGAGGGAAAGAACATATTCGATATAATAACATGGTAAAGAAATTTGAATGACATACAATATGAAATGAAAAACATTGATGGAAGGCAAGAATAAGATTTTTCTTATGAAAATTTGGCAGCCTAACGGCATCACTTTAAACTTCAAAAAATGAATTGACAAGATCAAATAGGGTCTCTCATCATATGAAAATAAAATACCAGTATAATAGATATATATATAGTACCCCAACAAAATAAAAGGAACTTGAAAGACTTTACATGAAAATAGAACTTGAAAATGAGAAGGGTGAAAGAATCCCTTAAACATTTTGCAGCCTAATGGCACCAATTAAACATTCTTAAAATGAATTTATGAGAGAAAGATGGGGTCACTCATCATATAAACATTAAACGGAGAGTATGATGAATATAAAAGAACATCCTCCAACATAAGAACATGGAGCATAGAATAAATGACATAAACGAGAGTACTTGGAAAGAAAGAGAGAGGTAGGATCCCTTACCTTGAATAGTAACATCAAAATCATAATTTTTGGGACCTTGTTAGCCTTGAAGGAACATTGGGATGACCCCTTGGGAGTTAAGGAGACCATAACTTCATTGAGGAGGATTTTGGAATGGAAAGGATGAGAGAATGGCTTGGTATTTATAGAGGAGGTCAGGGGAGAAGGCATTAATGACCAAAAGACACCTCATTGGTGGTATTCGAAAAACCATGGTCTTTCCCATGGTATTTGTAACACCCCAATCTTCAATTGTATGTTTACCTTTTAATAATGCAATGGCTTGCATTTTACGCAACTTCGGGATTCTAACACACCACAACCAATCAAACTAGCCGTTATGAATAGTAATACCTACTTTTTGAAATTTTAAAAATTTTATCTTTAAAAATGAACTTCATTTTTGGATTTTTAATCTCGAAATTATCTTAGGGTGAAATTTTGGTACTTTTCGGATAACTTTCATATTTTGATAAATAGTGAAAATTACTAAATTTTAATTAAAAAAACTTTTTTAATCAAAATAATAAATAGTGATAAATTATGATTTTGAGGGGTTTTAAAGTATATTTAGAATATATTTTTACCATTTAATACAATGTTGGTCATTGTATGTAATTTCCCATTTAAACCGGACATAAACAATTGACAATATTTTGATATTTATTATTTATTAAAAACATGCTTTTTGTTTTGATAGCGGGAATTAATTTTAAATTAATTTCTTCCACTTCTGTGTTTTGAATTTCGAAAAATGGATTCCATATTTGGAATCAGGATGTCCAAATTGTGTAAATTGGTAACTCTTATATTTAGACATTTTGAATAATTACTTCGGTAAATATTTTATTTACCATGGTTAATGGGAAAATCTGGTAAATAAGGGTAAAAAATAATATAATTATAATAATAAATTACCCTAAAACGTGTCCTAACCATATTGGTGGATACATATCCGACCATGGGCATCTTTGGGTCGATTTTGTTATTGAGTCAATATTGTTTTCCGTATGACTTTTCTATTCCTTCTTGTTTTGAAAATCACAAACTCATTATACTTAAGAAAATATATATTTTACTTCTATAAGGACAATTTTTCTTCCTGAAGGAAATTTACACTAACCATGTTTTTATTATACATATCAATATTTTTCCTTATGTACAAAAATCTGATTCATACCCAAAACCCCGGATTCATATAATGTCAAGAATTAGAGCATTCTGTTTTTAGGATCCGAATTCTGGATGTGAACTCTTATGAAGTTCAACTCCGAACTTTCATGAGTTCTACTCTGAACTCTTATGAAGTTCAACTCCAAATTTCATGAGTTCAACTCCAAACTCTTATGAAGTTCGACTCCGACCTCTCATGAGTTCGACTCTGAACTCTTATGAAGCTTGACTCAGAACTTTCATGTGTTCGACTCCAAACTCATATGAAGTTTGAATCCGAAATTTCATGAGTTCGACTCCAAACATTAACTAGATCAACTTCAAACTCTGTAAGTTCAGATTCTGAACTCTGGTGAAACCAGCCTCCGAATTTCTTTAGAAATTGTGACTCCAGACTTCCACAGAATTCTGGTTCTGAATTCTTATAAAACAGAATACGAATATCCTTTTTATTATAGACTCTAAATTCCATTTTTGTTAGACTCCTAACTTTTATTTTCTTACATTCCGAATTCTAGTTTCGCTTATGATTACACTTATTTCATTATAAAACGATGTCGTGCATTCAGTTACACATGTTTTTTTATAAAACGATGTCGTCCATTCTGTTTCTAACAAACCGTTGGTTTAGTGACACGTGTACAGGTCCCTCCAAAATTTAAGGAAAATATGACCGTTGGAGGAGGGAGCCAACCGTTCCATCCAAGCTTATAAATAAGAGCTCCTTTGAACGACCTCAATAACAAACCAAGAAGTTGATCACTCTAGAGACCACATGCGGTTTAGGTGATTTCTAGAGAGATAAGATTTTCATGCTTTGTGCATACTGAACTTCTCATACAAAATTACTTAGTGCGACTATGAATGTTTGTGATTGCATTCGAGGGCTTCTGGGGATAGGAAGAAAGAGGTTCCGACTACCTTGAAGTTCGAGGGATTCCTTGCTGAGGAAGAAAAAGGTTAGACCTACCTTGAAGTTGAGGGCTTGCGGGGATAACAAGATAGAGACACTGATCTACGTATTGAGGGATTACCCTTGCGTGGGTAAGATAGACTTTCTTGGAAGTATAAATCAAGGGACCTTTATCCAAGGTTGTTGTATACCCTTCTCTTTGGGTTAAAAGACTTATATGTTTTTACTTTTAGTTTTACTACATGTTTTTTTGCTGCATTTCGTATTGTAATGAAAGTATAACATTCTTGTATTTCCTTACACTTGTAATCTAATTAGTTTAGATTCTATACGCTTTAAGGTAGAATATCATATTGTAAACTTTTATTATGTTTCAGTTTCCTGATCCATATTTCTGGAACCTGTTTTAGGAATCACTTTCTAGATTAATGCAAGTGCATAGAACTAGAAGTTTGTAACTTCATACTTTGTCCCAATCTTCCATTCGTGATTAGAGGTGTTGTGAATTTAGATAGTTTAACTTTGTTAAACTTAGATTTTTCATTATTTAAGGAAATTTTTAAAGTGTAAAATTCACCACCTCTTGTATATTGAGCATCTACATCATTATTTCGATCCTACAATTGGTATCAAAGGAGGTCTCTGAAATACTTATACTCACATATAAGTTTTTCTTGCTCAATTTTTCATTGTTCTTAATCCTTTCTTAGAAATATTGTTTTGTTCCGAACTTGTTCATTCTGAACTTGTTCAATCCAAACATTTTGATTACAAACTTTTCCTACTAACATGTTTGGTTGACAACGTTTTTTGTAGAGATGGAAGCTATGAATATTGGTTCGATAGACAATCTTAATCCTACAAGACCACCAATATTTGATTATAATGATTTTGAGTATTGTAGAGATCGAATGAAGACTTTCATTATCAATAATAGAGTATAAAATTTTGTTATGCTTACTGGAGTCTATAAAATTAATGATAATGATGTTAGTGCTTTTACAAACCAAGAGAAGCATGATTATCAATTAAATTATAAGGTACAAAATACTCTACTATGTTCAATGACTAAGAATATATATAGCCAAATTTCTTCATGTGAAACAGCTAATTGTATATGGATGAAACTTTATGTAACACATTTTGGTACATCCAAAGTGATAGAGATAAGAAGAGCTATGTTGAGAGCGGAATATCATGGTTTCATTTTTCCTTATGGTGAACCCATTTGTAATGTTCAACAGAGGTTTATGACAATTGTAAATAGTTTACAATACATGGGAGAGAAAGGACTGGATGATGATGTTCTCGTGGATAAGATAAATGATATTGTGCCCAATGAGTGGGAATCAAAGAGAACAGCTATTGATGAGAATAAGAAGGTCACTCAAGTTTCCTTAGATGAACTATTTGGTACTCTTATTCAACATGAAACAAGAATGAAGAGAGATGCTGACAACATGAAGAATAAAAATGGAAATGGTATTATTTCTTTTACAACAACATCAAATCATTTGAAAGATAAGTCTCATGAGAGAGTAACTAGATCTAAGTCTAATAAGGTTGTTATCCAATCAGAATCTAGTGATAGTGAGGTCTCATAAATTGAGTTAGCAAATTTTCTCGAAGGATGAACAAGTTAGCTGGTCAAAGAAATTTATAATCTTATTATAAGAAAAAGAAAAGGAAAGATAGGAAAGATGGGGAAGTTACTTGTTAGGAATGAAAGAGAGCTGGACATATTAGACTAGATTTCCCTTTTCTTAAAAAGAATGAAAGGAATGAGAGGCATTTTGAAAGAAACAAAAAGAAGTATTATAAATCCAAAGCTAAGAATGTTCTGTAATCTAATGACACCTGGAGTGCAAGTGGTGGTGAGTCTTCAGATTAATCTTATGATTATGAATCTTCAGGAAAAATCATCTTGGTCTTATATCTAGACTACCTATCAACAATCATTGCTTCATGGATAAGGTACGAAATGCTGAATTATTGACCAATGTTTCCTTAAATTTTAATGATTTTAAATATTATAACTCTTTAGATGAAGAATCCTCTTCCGATGAAGAAAATATGTTATCTACCTATGAAGAAGTTTCTAGGTTTGCTGAACTTCTTGAGATTGAGAATTTTAAACTCAATAAAAATCTTGAAAAGGAAAACTCTAGGAATACTATTCTCACAAAAGAAATATCATATATTTTTAAAGATCTTGATAGAAAAAATGATGATTTTATAAATATTTCAAAAAATCTCGAGGAAGTAAATTTTGAGAAGAATAAACATTCTAATGATTTAGACAACGTAATTTCTAATAAAAGTGTTTTTGAGCCAAGCTCTATTTCCAAACCTAATGAATTTGAAGAAAAAAACTTTGTTATAAAACTCATGTCCAAAATTTTTTCCTTAAAGAAGTGTTTGTCAAACATTACTCATGGTAATGAAAATTTTGATAAAATGTATTCACAAATACGACCTTTAAGAAACAAATATGGATTTGGTTATACCCATGCAAAACCAACTTTTAGTAACAACTATTTTGTTACACAAAGTGCCCAATTTTGTATCAAGTGTCAATGTGGTGGTCACTAGGCAAAGAAGTACTCTTTAATCAAAACCCAATCTCTAGGTTTTCATAAGGCTTATTTCTCTAAGAAGATGTGGGTTCCTAAAATTTTGTTATCTGAAAATCTCAGACCCAAACATGTTTGGATTCCAAAAGTCTAATTCTTTTCATATTTTCAGGAAGATAAATGAAGTACCAACAACAATACCTGGTACATGGATAGTGGATATTCTTGACACATGTCTGGTAACAAAATCTATTTTGAAAAGATTATGAAGACGAAAGGAGGAAAAGTAACTTACAGAGATAATGCTTAGGGAGAAATTGTTGGTATAAGTAATATTTTTATTCTTGGAAAAACATTAATTTCAAATGTTTTGTTTGTTAAGGGACTTAAGGACAACCTCATTAGTATACATCAATTTTGTGATGAAGGTTACCTTGTGAGTTTTAGGAATGAAAAGTTCTTAGTACACAATTCCAAGGAAGTGTTTTTCTCTCTACAAATAGGTAAGAGAATGTTTACACATTAAACTTAGAAGACCTTAGGAGCCAAGATTTACCTTTCCTAAGTGCAATGGAAGATCATTCTTGGTTATGGAATAGAATACTGGGTCACTGTAACCTTAAGAACTTATGTATACTATCTAAGAAGAAACTAGTTAAGGATCTACCAGAGCTTACATTCGATTCTTATAAAGTTTATGATCCCTGTCAATATGGAAAGCAATGTAAATCATGTTTTATATCAGTCAGTTATGTTTTAACAACAGATGCATTACATTTAGTGAACATGGATCTTTTTGGTCCAACACAAACTGGAAGCATTGGAGGAAACTACTACATGTCTGTTCTAGTTGATGATTACACTAGATTTACATGGGTCTATTTTCTAGAAAAAGGTCTGAAGCTTTTTCTTATTTCAAAATTTATTGAGCACAAGTTAAAAATGAGAAAAACCTTCCACTGAAAACTATTCATAGTGATCATGGAGGAGAATTTCAAAATTCTTATTTTGAAACTTTTTGTATTCGCAATGGTATTACTCACAACTTTTCAGCACCTAGAACTCCTCAACAAAATGGTATAATTGAAAGAAGAAATAGAATATTTCAAGAGATAACTAGAACCATGTTGAGTGAATAATCTATAGCTAGAAATTTTTGTGCTGATGCTGTGAGTACTTCTTGTTATACTATAAATCGAGTTTTGATCAGACCATTTCTTTATAAAAATCCATATGAGTTATAGAATGGTTGAAAACTGAGACTTTCCTACTTCGAGGATTTTGGTTGCAAGGTATTCATCCTGAATACTAAAGATAATCTACACAAATTTGAACCAAAATCTGATGATGGAATTTTCTTAGGCTACTCCACGACTTCTAAGGCTTAAAAAGTTTTCAACAAAAACACTTGTACTGTTGATGAAACAGTGCATGTAAAATTTGATGAATCTCATCCCTTTGTTTTTAAATCATCCCAACCTACATCCTCAGATGTGTTTTCAAAAACTAGTTATCAACCTTTTTTAGAAGATCCTTCTGATAAGGAAAATGATCAAGAAGATACTTCTGAAAAATTTACACCAGAAGAATTTCTACACTATGTTGATGAATATGTTTTACAAAACCCAAATCAGGTGTTTCTTAAGAATCATCCTAGTGATAGAATCATTGGTGATGTCAATCAACCTGTATGGACTAGAAGTTCTATAAGGAATGAAGTAGAACATCTAGCATTCCTTTCCCAATTAGAACAAAAAAGCACTGATGAAGCTTTATGTGATGATGATTGGATCAAAGCCATGAAAGATGAACTAATTGAATTCGAAAGGAATAATGTCAGGAACATTGTTGAAAGACCTAAAGAAACTTATGTTATTGGAGTAAAGTAGGTTTTCCAAAATAAGTGTGATGAAAATTGAGTCATTATAAGAAAAAAATCTAGATTAGTTTCTAAAGGCTATAATCAGCAAGAGGGAAATAGACTCTGAATAAACCTATTCTCCAATAGCTATACTTGAATCTATTCATATCTTACTTACCTTTGCAGCATTCTTAAATTTTAAACCTTTTCAAATGGATGTAAAATGTTCTTTTCATAACGGTTATGTTCAAGAGGATGTTTTTGTTGAACAACCTCCTGGATTTGAAGATACAAAACATCCTGATCATGTTTTTAGACTTACTAAAGCTTTGTATGTCCTTAAACAAGCCCCATGAGCCTGGTATGATAAACTTACATGATTGTTTCTTCAAAATGTCTATGTTAAGGGAAATACAGATCCAACCCTTTTTATAAATAAATATAAGAAAAATGTTTTGATTTTTCAAATTTATGTTGATGAAATTATATTTGGTTCAACTCAGCAATCTTTAACTGACTCTTTTTCAAGTCTAATGAAATGTGAGTTTGAAATGAGTATGGTGGGTGAGTTAACATTCTTCCTTGGTTTTCAAATTTCTCCAAGACCAGAAGGAACATATATATCTCAACATAATAATATTAAATATCTTCTTAAAAAGTATGGGTTTGACAACACTAAGAGTATAAGTACTCCTATTGGTACCCTAAACACTTTAGATCTTTATGAAGCTGGGAAACTAGTAGTTCAAACATATTTTAGAAGTATGATAGGAAGTATACTATACTTAACAGCTAGTCGACCAGACATAATGTTTTCAGTATGCTTAGGTGCAAGATATCAATCCAATCCTAAGGAATCTCACTTAAAGGTAGTGAAATGAATTTTTTGCTACTTAAAAGAAACCATGGATCTAGGATTATTTTATACATTTGGAAATGATTTTGTTTTAAAAATCCTTTCGGATGATGAAGTCGGTGGTTGTAGAATGGACAGAAAGAGTACATCCTGAACTTTTAATTTCTTAAGAGTTTCATTAGTTTCTTGGTCATGCAAGACACAACACTCAGTAGCACTCTCCACTACTGAAGAAGAATATGTTGCAGCTGGAAGTTGTTGTGCTCAATGGTTGTAGATGCAACACACACTCACAGATTACGGCTTGAGTTTTACTAAGACTCAAATTTTGTGTGACAACACAAGTGCCATTTCCATTAGTAAAAACACTACACATCACTCTCGTGCAAATCACATAGATATTAGGAATCACTTTCTTAGTGATCACATACATAAAGGAGATATCATTCTTCGGTTTATCGGAACGCAAGATCAACTTTCTGATATTTTCACAAAATATTTACCCTCCGATTGATTTGAATACATTAAACAGAAGTTAGGAATGATAACTCTGATGTAATACTTCTTCATTAACTTTTTGGTGAACAATTTTCCTTATAGTAATAAAATCCTTCTTAAAGGGGGAGTACATCTGCGTGCTAGTTTAACCAAAATTTTCGTTGACATTTTTTTTTCTTTTGTAACTAAAATTTTTCGTATAAAGTTTTTTGAAACTTTAGAATGGAAATTCTTGGAATAGAAATTCTCTGAATGAAAGTTTCTCAATGGAAAATCTCAATATGGAAACTTTCATAATGATATTTTTGTACTGGAATTTTCGTAATGAACTTTCCGTAATAAGAATTTTCATAATGAATATTCCGTAATGAGAATTTTCATAATGAACTTTCCGTAATGATAATTTTCGTAATGAACTTTCCATAATGAGGATTTTTCGTAATGATATTTTTCGTAATGAGATTTTTCGTAATGAGTATTTTTTCAGGTAGAATATTACCAATTACGAACAATCTTTCTATCCAATCCGAAAGGTATGATTTTCTTACTTAAATTTTCGTAATCATATTTTTCTTGCTAGTATTTTCCTGAGTTTTAAAATTATTCGGACTCTAGTTTTCCTTAAATCTGAATGTTTTTCTTAAAACCTCAAAAGATCAGAGTCAAGTTTTACTTGAGGGATTTTTCTCAACCGTCAGATCAGATCGAAAATATTTTCAACCATTAGATGGTTTTTGGATGACCAAAGGTCACCTCCATCGCCTATATAAAGGGTACCACAAGGGTCATCCCACATCGGTTTTTCAAGTTCTCGCATCTTGAAGCCCTGAATATCTTCTTAAGGACCTTTGCAAACTCTCTGAAGTTGTTCCGAACCTTCCATAAATCTCCACTCCGAATGTCTGTTGAAGCTACATCTCAAGATATTTCTACCTCTAAGCTAATCTCAAATTGGTTATTCTTCAGGGAAAGGTTAGTGCATCTGTATTTCTACATGTTTGATTCCCTTATAACCAAAAATATCAGATTGAATGGATGGGAAGATGTTTACTTGTATAAGTCAGTGAAACAAGATCCGGTTTATATAGAATTTCTTGTCGAGTTCTACGAGTCTATTTTCTTCCTGTAGGAAGATGGCAGAGACCATTTTTCCTTCAAGTCTTATGGTAAGACTTACAAGTTATCCTATACCATGTTTGCAAGCTTGGTGGGTTTACCCTAAGGAGGGGAAGCTGAATTTTTCTCACATAAGCTTCCGGATGAGCAAGGAAGCTTCAACAAGGTGATGGCATTGAAATGTCTTGGACTTAAAGACACCAAGACGGCTAAGATTGCTCATCTCACTCCAAATAATAGGATTCTACAGTTGTGGGTACAAGGTTTTCTCATACCAATAAGAGGTAACAAAGATAATCTGAAGAAGAGTGACATCTGTGTCCTAGATTTCCTGGTAAATCTACGGAAAATAAATTTGATGAGGCATGTCTTGATTATGATTAAGAATATAAAATAAGGGAACTTGAGGGACAAAATCATTATATACCCTTCTTTACTATCAAAGCTGATAGTTCGGTGCTTAGAGTCTTTCAATGTTTCATGCAAGTCAAAAGTTAGGAATTGTAAGCTTATGCTGCTTATTGATGACACATTGAAGAGGATGAATATGGGTTTTTCTAGTGATTCCGGAGAATTATTTCCTTTTTCTGTGGAAGAGGCTGAGGCAGCTCAGAAAGATTCACAAACTCCGGAACCATCTAAAAAGGAAAGGAAGTAGAGAATTCTTAAGGAAGTGGATACTGAAGAAATAACTCTCAAATCTAGGGAAACTCAGTCCTCTCCCCCCAAGGCGAAGAAGCAGAAAACATATACAGATGAAGTGGCAGCCAAGTGAAGGGAAGACAAGGATAAGAGGAAAGAAGGGGATCCATAGTTCAGATTGGACCTTGTAGAGGCTAAGTCTTTAAAGGAAAAAGCTATAGATGTGTTAGAAAAAGAGGAAAAAGAGAAGAAGTTGAAAAAGAAGTTGTCTGAAGCTGAGTTGGTGAAATATCTGTTAAGAGATACTGAAATAGCCTCTGAGTAAATTCACATTCCTGAAACATTCAATGTACAACCATATTTACCAGAGACTCCAAGTAAGAACTATGTCACTACGGAAAAATCCAAGGGTAAATAGGTATTTAAAGAGGTAGAAAAAGAAGCCGGTGAAGAAGTAGAAGAAGAGGTTCTTGAAGAAGAAGAAGAAGAAGAAGAAGAAGAAAGTGATGATCTTGATGATCTGATCGAACAAGTAGAAGATTATAATAAAAAATCTGAATCTGCAAAATTATCCACTCCGGAAAAGGCTGTTGAAAAAGAAAGTGGGAAGGATGATGATAATCAAGAGGAAGAGAAGGAAAATGTTCTGTATGATGAGGAAGAATCTTATGAAAAGAATTTTCTTGAAGAATGGATAGAAAAGGATAAAACAGATGAAAAGATGATTGTACAATTATCAGTAAGTGAGGAGGAATCTCCATATGAACAACCCATTCCAAAAACTGACAAGGGGAAGAAAATCCTGATGGATACTCCAACAAAAGAAATTTTCAGGAAGAAGGATGTTGGTGGTTCATCGAAAAGAAAACTGGTGCAAGTTTAAGAAGAACATTCTCTAAGAAAATTATCAGATTCAGAGTCATCAGCACATGGTCAAGATTTTGTGGTTGAATCTCTGAAAATGTTGGTGGACACCATTCCGTTTTCCCCACCATAAACTCCAGATGCCAGATGATGCAGCATTATTTGAATCATAAATCAGAAGCCTTATCCATGGTGATGGATAAGTGTATAAAGATTGAGGCAGACCATAAAAGTTTTCTTATCAATTATGATGTGCACAGGAAGTCTTGTAGAAAAATAACTCTGTGGTCTATGAAATTTGGGGAAGACATGGCTGATTATGATAATTTTCTGAATGAGGTGAAAGATGCTTTCGACACTGAGGATAACAAGATTAATAATCTTCAGGATGAGATGATCATTGAGAAATGTTCTCGGAGTCAACAAGTGAAGGAACTAATTTATAAGGGTAACTCTCTTGCTCAAAATTTTATAAGCAATAGAAATCTCCGGATTGAGCTTGAGAAAATACTAGAAAAGCAAGATGAGTTAGTGAAGATACAAGAAGAAGCCATGAAGGCCCAGAAAGAAGATTCAAAATTTGAAGAGGAAAGGATAAAAGCCTTGGAGAGGCAAGATGAGGAGGACCAAAGAGATTTGAAGAAGCTCAAAACTTTGTTGAAGAAGCTGATCCCAAAGGAAAAGGAAGACAAATGAACTCACTCTGATATTTTGTTGTATTTGTCTTTCCTTGTAAATTTTTATCAAATCTAATGAAATATATGGTTCTTTGTATCTTGTTATAGACTAATATTTCATGTACCATATTTTCTCTTCCATTCCCTTCAATTATTTTTGAAAATCACAAAGGGGGAGAAGGAAAAAGAACTACTCCTAAGGGAGAGAAAGAAAATTTTAAAATGAAGAAGAAAAATTTCTAAGAGTAATATCCTTAATGTAAGGGGGAGTTTCTCATTACGATGTTTTTCATTACCATGATAATGAAAACTCCACTCCAAAAATTCAGAATAAAATCCTTAGATTTTCAATGCCCAAGGGGGAGTTAGTTGTATTCACTATCATCCATGAACAAAGGAAGATAAGTTTTATTTTCAATGTCTAATGAAATTTTTCAATGTTATTATATTATTTTTCGTAAGGATGTCTGTGCTTTCCAAAAAGGGAGAGATTGTTGAGTCAGTAAGGTTTTCCTTATAACTTTTCCATTCCTTCTTGTTTTGAAAATCACAAACACCTTATACTTAAGAAAATCTATACTTTACTTCTATAAGGAAAACGTCTCTTCCTTAACGAAATTTACCCTAACCTAGTTTTCTTATACATATCAATATCATTCTTTAAGAACAAAAATCGGATTCATACCCAAAACCCCGGAATCATATAATGTCATGAATTAGAGCTTTCTTTTTTTAGGATCCGAATTCTAGATGTGAACTCTTATGAAGTTCGACTCCGAACATTCATGAGTTCGACTAAAAATCTTATGAAGTAAGACTCCGAACATTCATGAGTTCGACTTTGAACTCTTATGAAGTTCAACTCCGAACATTCATGAGTTCGAATCCGAACTCTTATGAAGTTCGACGCCGATCTCTCATGAGTTCGACTCTGAACTCATATGAAGTTCGAGTCTAAACATTCATGAGTTAGACTTCAAACTCTTATGAAGTTCGACTCCAAACATTCATGAGTTTGACTCCAAACTTTTACAAGTTCGACTTCGAACTCTGTATGTTCGAATTCTGAACTCTAGTGAAACCAAACTCCGGATTTCATTAGAAATTCATACTCTGGACTTCCACAGAGTTCAGGTTCTGAATTCATATAAAACAGAATCCAAATATACTTTTTATTATAGACTCCGAATTCCATTTTGGTTAGACTCCGAACTTTTATTTTTGTACATTCCTAATTATAGTTTTGGTTATGCTTACACTTGTTTCATTGTAAAACAATTTCATGCATTCAGTTACACATTTTTTGTTATAAAACAATGTCATCCATTCTGTTTATAAAAAACCGTTGGTTTAGGGACACGGGTACAGGTCCCTCCGAAATTTAAGGAAAATATGACCGTTGGAGGAGGGAGCCGACCGTTCCAACCAAGCCTATAAGTAGGATCTATTTTGAATTAGCTCAATAACAAAAACAAGAAGTTGATCACCCTAGAGACCACATTCTGTTAAGGTTATTTTTAGAGAGAGAAGCTTTTCATGCTTTGTGCGTACTGAACTGCTCATTCAGAATTGCTTAGTGCGACTCCGAATGTTGGTGATTGCATTCAAGGGATTACGGGGATAGGAAGACATAGGTTCTAACTACCCTGAAGTTTGAGGGCTTCCATGATGAGTAAGACAGATGTTATAACTACCTTGAATTTTAGGGCTTGTGGGGTTAACAATACAGAAACACCGGTCTTCGTATCGAGGGCTTACCCTGGTGTGGGTAAGACAGACTTGCTTGAAAGTATAAATAAAGGGACCTTTATCCAAGGTTGTTGGATAGCCTTCTCTTTGGGTTAAAAGACTTATATCTTGTTACTTGTAGTTTTACTACTTGTTTTTCCGTAGTATTTCATATTGTAAGGAAAGTATAACATTCTTGTATTTCCTTACACTTTTACTCTGATTTGTTTAGATTCTATACAGTTTAAGGTAAAATCTCATATTGTCAAGTTTGATTAAGTTTCAATTTTCAGATCCATATTTCTGGAACCTATTTTCGGAATCACTTTACAGATTAAAGAAAGTGCATAGAACTAGAATTTTGTAACTTCATACTTTGTCCCAATCTTCCATTGGTGATTAGAGGTGTTGTGAATTTAGCTAGTTTAACTTTGTTAAACATAGATCTTTCCTTGTTTATGGAAATTTTTAAAGTGTACAATTCACCCCCCTCTTGTATATTGAGCATCTATATCATTATTTCGATCCTACATTTGGGACCCCATGGAACCACTTGTAGGTGATAGGGACACTTTATATTAATTATATTAATGTAAATACAAAAATGACATAAGCATATATCTTTTAGAGAAAAAATTTTTACACAGAATTATATATGTTATATTTTTGACTATAAATATTCATTAGAAAGATAATAAGATTTCATACATAATGGTATTTTATTTATAATTTTTATAAATTAAATAATTTAATTTATTTATGACACAATGATGATTCGACAATTACGGAATTAATGAATGATTAAGATAATTGATATTATAAATACCCAAATAAATGTAATTTGAGACTTTTTATAAATTACAATAATTTTCTAGGTTAATATGACACATTAGGATTGTTTATATAAATTTTATTCGAAGTAATAATGCTTTTATGAATTTATCAAAAACAAAATACCCAATAGTGTCAAAATTGACATAAAAGAGTTTTTAAAACAAGTATTATATTATTAATTTATATTCAATTCCTAAAAATCTAAGTATCGTCCAAAAGACTTATATCATGATAAGTGTATCATTAATGGACCACTTGGGGGTCGCTTGGAGGTATATAGTAATTTTATTAACTATATAATATAAAAATACAAAGTGACCTGGTAAGTGTCAAACTAAATAACTAAGAGTTACAACTAAAAGATAAGGTTAATATAATGACACAAACCTATCTAAATTGTATTGGTTGTGTGGTTTTCGAAACATACCCACCTTAAACTTTAAATAATACACTTTTTAGCCATTATAAACTGAATATGAATTTATTATAAAATAATACATTAATTTTTTTCCTAAAGAGCCCCTTCCCCCCTTATAAAAGGACACCACTTCTAACCAATTCTTCACACCTTCAAAGCCTTTTGGCTCGGAAAAACCCTGGCCAAATATTCTCTAAACTTCCCTAAATTCAACCTAGAGGCCTTAGTTTGATCAGAAAGCCAACCTAAGGAGCCCTTTTGATCAAGTCAAAAGGAAGAACCCGAAGAAGAGGTAATGATTTCACCACCCTCTTTCAAGTTCCATTATTCTTCCACTTATTCTTTATTTGTTATTCCCATTATAAGATAATAAATCCATTATCTTCTATATACTGTGATGTTATTATAAATATGGTACAACCATATTCAGTATTCTATCCGTCCTTTTAATGACATGTCACCAAACGTGGGTACGTATGGCCTACCGTCTCCACGTCGTGGTGTAATTGTTATTCAATATATTATTATTTGGATGGGTATAATAAGGATGTTTAATTCATGTAAATAATAAATATAACATGATAATTATTCTTTATATATGATATATCATCCAATTATATATTATTTTAATATCAAAATAATGATATTGTCACCTGTGCGTACGTACGGATTACCGTCTCCACGAACACGATGAGATTCATTCCCCATCATATCCATTCAAGACTAAATTTCATTTTTGAATAAAAATAATTTTTAGAGACAAGATATCATTCCGGATATGAATATGATACATCCCATCCCTAACAAATATGGCTCGCATAACAAATAATATAAAGGAAAATGAATCCGTTAACACCCGAAACGATGATAATACTAAGATATTATTAACAAACCAATGTTAAAAGATCATATATGATATCATATTAATGTAAATGATTCTCGTATAATTCAATAAAAATTATTTCACCATTATACATGAGGTTAACCTACCATTGACCAAGGAAAAAGTACAAAGTAAAGGGTTTCTTATCTCACTTTTAATTCTATGAGATTTCCATTGTTCACCACTTATTTATTGCATGGGGTGTGTGTACTAACCATGATTGTATTAATTGTGTAATATATTTTAATTTATGGATATTTAAATCATCAATTGTATGATACTTCTTTCATGGGTGTATTTTTCTTATGTTACCAAATCAATAAGGGAATTTGAAATTTCCATTTCCACTCATTCGGCTTTACGCATACTTCATTGATTATTTTACTCCAAGATTATGCGTGGAATCACTATTCATTTTATAATATCATAATTTCAATTCCCCTTTCTATGGATAAAATTTTGATACACATAATCACTCCTTTGAAAAACTCTCAAGTCATCGGTATGAACTTGATAAGAGTAATTTTTACTCAATCTTGATTTGTTGAGTTAAACAACCAATCCATTAGTGTTGTTATTTCAAGAATTTGTGTGAATGTCCTTTGATTGTTTTATAGTAAATATCCAATCATATTGACTGTATTTATATTTGTCACACATAATTATGTCGTTGATTTATCCTTAACCAAAGGATACGACCATTATGAGAGATTTCATCTCAATTTACCTTCCATTGAGTCTCCTTTGTTGTTATACACCAAATCATTTTTATATGGTGTATATAATGTACTTTGACATAGTATATCATGAATCCCTTCATTATCATGATATTAAAAGGTTTTTATTATCTCAATTTATTACATTCATGTGTCTCTCTTTTGGTTAGGAACTCTAACTAAAAAGTCATTTTAAAATGTTTTAAAGATTTATTATTCTAAATCATTCTCATTAATGTCCATGTTTTAAAAATGGTTTTAAGGATTTATTTATATGGAAGTTAATGTTTTCAAATAAAAATTAATTTAAAAATTTCAAAGTGGTATGGGACACTTTTATAGAAAAATCTATTTTAAATGGTTTCTTGAAAAATAGTGTGACTTTTAAATGTTTTCAAGAAAATGGGGGATATTTCTCTCAATAGTTCGATGATGATTTTAATATATGTAAATATCCTTAATTATTATTGATTGAGGTTAATATGATACAATACAATCTTCGATGTTGTATCGAATATGTTATGTTTGATAGTGGATGTGCTATTTTTATACCATTCATGGTTTGTAGTTAAAGTATTGACATTTCGTATGCTAGTTTCAATACGAATGTTTATGTTATGTCTAAAAATGTTCATATGAGGAATTAATTGGACTTAGTAAGTGACAGATGGAGCCCGCTATAGCTCCCCGATGCATTGGTAGGTCTCGTGAGACAAACTTGTGTCTTGGCACAAGGCCTTGACAAAATCTTATTTGTAGTCTTGGCACGAGGCCTTGGGTACCTGGTTCTGACAGTCTGACACTATGCATTCCATCATTATGAATGTTGATGTTGATATTTCATGTGATTATTCGACTAGTAGAATATCCATGTGAATAAGTAAATGATATTATTTAATTTTATCCTTTCCATATTATGCTAAGGTTCATGTTTAAAAGGCTTTTGTTTTAGTTTTACATTGGCTAAAATGTTTATGTTTGTTTATGAATGTTTTCTCTATATTGTTATCCTTACTTAGAATATGAGCTCACCCCTTTAAATGTTTTATTTTTCCCATGATGTGAAGAAGTATTTTATGAATGACCTACAGGGATAGTATGAGGGGATATGAAGACAATATGTTGTTTTATTGTTTCACTTATTGATGTAATGAAAAATTTAGGAATATATCAAGTGTTTCCAAAGCTACTAAACTAATCATTATTTCAAGACTTGTTCTTTTGTGATCATGCCAATGTTATGTAATAATGCACCGACTCTGGGAAACTAGGGTTGGGGAGTTACAGTTGGTATCAAATGATGTTTAGTACAATCCTTGGGAGCTAGATTTAGATAAAATCTGATAAGGCACATAGCCCTAAGATAGACATTGAGGATTAGTATAGAAGAACTTCCTAGAATTTTGGTTTTGTAGAGATTTTGTGAGTTTTCTGAGCAATACATCACTGTCTGGATACGAGTAGGTAGAGGCGGCTTTGGCACATATGTACCTAGGCGTAAAACCCGAAAACACCGCGTTGAGCTAGACTCGAACGAGAACTGGTGCACGACAACGGGCCTTGCTGTACTCTTGGTTACAACTCTCCCGGGGGATATGCATAGGGTAATTTACATTTTATTTACCAAATAATTTGAAGTATTATATATAATATGAGAGTAAATGACTTTGATTAATCCTAATGTGTTTCAAATTTAAAATATGGTGACATGATATTCTCAAAATGATTTTATGACTACTGTTACTCACACAATGCTTTCTGGTTTTATTCAATGGTTGGATTCCAAGGAAGTCATAGTGACTTTGATAATGATGTACAAGGTGGTAATGGTGGTGGAAATGAGAATAAAATGGAATTTTGATTGGCATAAAAGATATCATCTTCATGCCAAATCAATTTTCCAAAAAAGATGATCAACAATATATATTTTAACCAATTCCCGGACTTAACAAAGAAGAGGAAGGTGATGAATGATAAGAGCTCTAGCCGTGGAGACCATGGAGAATGGAATCCTCAATTTCCACCATGTAGGAAATGTGGAAGGAGACACCCATGAATGTGTCTCAATAGGGCAATGAAATGATTTACGTGCGGGAAGGAAGGACAAAAAGTGAAGAATTTCTGAAGAAAGATGAAGAGTACTATGGAAGAAGATAAAAATGGTCCCAAAAATACATTTATAGACATTTTCCGTAAATGTAGGGGACCTGGCCATTAACCAAGTGAATTCCCTATTTTATAGGATATTTTTTGGTCAAAGAAGAAGCTATGTGGAAATAAATGGTTGGGGAAATGTTTAAAAGCATTAGTGCTCCTTGTGGATGGGTTTACTTTGGAATGATTTTATCTTGTATTTCTAACCCCACAGTTTTCCCTGTGAGAATGATATTTGAGGAAGAATTATCTTTTCTATTGTGGATATAGTTATTAATAACAATTTGGTTTTATATGATCATTGGGATTGAGGCAATTACAAGTTATTATATTTTGGATTAAAATGAAAGGTATGAGATAACATTTGTGGTTAATTTATGTTATGGTTATTTTGAGGAATTTCTCTCATTTTGGTAATGTTATAAAATATCATTTTTAAAAAGGGAAAACACGCAGACCATGTGCATATCCGTCACGTCGGAAAAAGCTGTGGGAATCGAGCCCAAAACTTAAGTGCGATTGGGATTTATCGCCTACCACTGGACTACGTGAAGTCCCTGGTTAGTGTGACTATTATTTTTAGTTAAATGATTTTATTAATCAATAATAAGTTTATTTGGGATCTTATGTCTTATCAAATGAATACCCATAGTATAGGAAAATGATTTGGTGATTAAATGATAAATGTTATTTTGGAAGATGTTTGCTTTGTTGGGAACACTATATGCCCATGGAAAATAGAATACTATGGGATTTCATTTGAGGAGTAATGGTGGATTGTTATCTATATTTTTATTGTGGATTTATAGTGATTTGGGTTATTTATGGAAATGATTAACTTATAATAGAGAATGTGTGATTAGGTTAATTACTTTCAAGTATGTGTCTTTAAGAGTAGTTAATGTCTTTTGGAGATATAATTTAACGTGGAAGCCTACATAACCAAATTCTTCTATGTTTTGGGTTTCAATATTAGTTTGGATTATATTGAAGTATTTTAAGGACAATTTATTATTGAATGGTATGTATTTAACTTTTGGGGTATTGTTGGATTAATTTTAGAAATTAAGATTAGTGTTTTTTATTTCTAATGGAATATCCATTTGGGGGATTATCAGATCTTATACTAACCGTTTTGGATTTTATTAATCTCAAAAGACAAGGTAAATTTATTGTTTAACCTATGTGGATCATGTTATTCTATAGATGTTTATTATAGCTCTTACAGTGTGACCAAGTCTTCTTGAATACTCATTGTTCAAAAAATTGAGTTAGAGGTAGAAATTTATTAAAGAATGAAACTCTACTTAAAAAGTATGTGTATCTCTTTATTTTCCTCATCCTAATGTAATGTAACGTAAAACAAAAAATGTTGTCCATTTACTTTTCCTATTGGGAGACTAATGACCGTTTGTCCCAACACAAGTTTGTGGTTTTCTTATTGATAAATTTCTCTTGATCATGTTTTCTATCCGTCTCCATAAGAACTTGATACTTAGTTTATTGTACACATCCATGTTTTCCTACACGGAATCCAAGTATGGGTTATCTTGGGTGACCTTTATACCTCTCTTTCTTTCTTTTAAAGTGATAGTTTTATTGACTCTTTTTCCAATGTGGGAGTTTCAATTTTATTCTGAAGCCCAATTTTAAAAATTGCGAGGAATCAATTTATTGAATGAGGAGAGAATGTTACACCCTAAGCTTCCACGGTACGTTTCCCATTGAATAATTCAATGGATTTCATTGTACGCAACTTCGTGATTCTAACACACCACAACCAATCAAACTAGCCGTTGTGAATAGTAAACATAATTTTTTAAATTTTATAAATTTTATCGTTCAAAATGGACTTCATTTTTGGATTGGTAATATCGAAATTTTCTGACGGTGAAATTTTGGTAATTTTCGGATCACTTTTATATTTTGATGAATATTGAAAATTACTAAATTTTAAATAAAAAAACAATTTTTAATCGAACTAATAAATATTGATAAATTATGATTTTGAGTGGTTTTAAAGTATATTTATAATATATTTTTACAATTTAATACAATTATGGTCATTGGACATAATTTCACATTTAAACCGGACATAAACAATTGTCAATCTTTTGATAGTTATTATTTCTTAAAAACACGCTTTTTGTTTTGACATCGTGAATAAATTTTAAATTATTTTCTGTCACTTCTGTGTTTTGAATTTGGAGAAATGGATTCCATAATTGGAATCAGGATATCCAAATTTTTTAAATAGGTAACTCTTATTTTTAGATATTTTGAATAATTACTTCAGTAAATATTTTATTTACCATGGTTAAAGGGTAAATTCGGTAAATAAGGGTAAACAATAATATTATAATAATAATTAATTATCCTAAAACGTGTCCTAACCTTATTGGTAGATACTTGTCCGACCATGGCTATATTTGGGTCAATTTGGGGACCCCATGGAACCACTTGTAGGTGATATGGACTCTTTATATTAATTATGTTAAATTAAATACAAAAATGACATAAGCATATATCTTTTAAAAAAACAATTTTAACATAGGGTTATATATGTTATATTTTAGACTATAAATATTCATTAGAAAGATAAAAATATTTCCAACATAATGGTTATTTATTTATAATTTTATATCTTAAATTATTTAATTTATTTATGAAACAATGATGATGCAGTAATTACCGTATTAATGAAAGATTAAGATAATTGATATTATAAATACCCAAATAAATGTAATTTGAGACTTTTTATAAATTACAATACTTTTTTAGGTTACTATTACATATTAGGATTGTTTATATATATATATTTTTATTTAATAATGAAGTTATGAATTTATCAAAAACACAATACCCAATAGTGTCAAAATTGACATAGAAGAGTTTTTTTAATAAATATTATATTATTAATTTATATTGAATTCCTAAAATTCTACGGTTTGGTCAAGATAATTATATCATGATAGGTGTATCATTTATGGATTACTTTGGGGTATCTTGGAGGTATATAGTATGTTTATTAACTATATAATATAAAATTACCAAGTGACATGGTAAGTGTCTAACTAATTAACTAAGAGTTTAAACTAAAAGATAAGGTTAATATAATGACCCAAACCTGTCTAAATAATATTGGTTGACTGGTTTTCGACCCATCCCCACATTAAACTTTAAATAATCCACTTTTAATCCACTATTAGCCGAATATGAATTTATTATAAAATAATACTTTATGTTTTTCCTAAAGAGCCCCTTCCCCCCCCCTTATAAAAGGACACCACTTCTAACCAATTCTTCACACCATTAAAGGATTTTGGCTCGGCCAAAAACTGCCCAAATATTCTATAAACTTACTTCAATTCAACATAGATGCATTATTTGGATCAGAAAGCCAACATATGGATCCCTTTTAATCGAATCAAAAGGAAGAACACGAAGAAGAGGTAATGATTTCACCACCCTCTTTCAAGTTCCTTTCTTCATCCACATCATCTTTCTTTGATATTTTAATTCTAAAATAATAAATCAAGTATCTTCTATATACTGTGATGTTATTATAAATATGGTACAACCATATTCAGTATTATATCCATCCTTTGAAGGATATGTCACCATACGTGCGTACATACATCCTACCTTCTCCACGTCGTGGTGTAATTGTTATTCAATATATTATTATTTGGATGGGCATAATAATGATGTTTAATTCATTTAAATAATAAATATAACATGATAATTATTCTCTATATATGATATAAAATCCAATTATATATTATTTTAATATCAAAATAATGATATTCTCACTCGTGCGTACGTACGGATTACCGTCTCCACGAACGTGATGAGATTAATTCCCCATCATATCCATTCAAGACTAAATTTCATTTGATTAATAAATATAATTTTCAAAGACATGATATAATTCTGGATATGAATAAGATACATCCCATCCATAAAAAATATGGCTCGCAATAACAAATAATATAAAAGAAAACGGATCTGTTTACACCCGAAACGGCGATAATACTAAGATATTATTAACAAATCAATGTTAAAAGATCATATATGAAATAAAATTAATGTAAATGATTATTGTATAATTCAATAAGAATTATTTCACCATTATTCATTAGGCTAAACTACCTTCGTCCAAGGAAAAAGTACAATGTAAGGGGTTTCTTATCTCACTTTTAATTCCGTGAGATTTCAATTGTTCACCACTTATTTATTGCATGTGGTGTGTGTAATGCCCATGATTGTATTAATTGTGTAATATACTTTAATTTATTGATATTTACATCATCATTGTATGATCCTTCTTTCATGGTTGTTTGTTTCATATGTTACCAAATCGATAAGGGAATTTGAAATTTCCATTTCCACTCATTCGACTTTATGCATACTTCATTGATTATTTTACTCCAAGATTATGTGTGGAATCACTATTCATTTTATGATGTCATAATTTACACTCCCCTTTCTATGGATATTAATTTGATACACATAATAAACCCATTGATAAATTCTCCAGTCATCAGTATGAACTTGATAAGAGTAATTTTTACTCAATCTAGATTTGATGAGTTAAACATCCAATCCATTGGTCTTGTTTTTACAAGAATATGTGTGAATGTCCTTTGATTGTTTTACACTGAAAATCCAATAATATTGAGTGTATTTATATTTGTCACAGATAATTATGTCGTATATTTATCCTTAACCTAAGGATACGACATTTATGGGAGATTTTATCTCAATTTACATTCCATTGAGACTCCTTTGTTGTTATACACAAAATCATTTTTATATGGTGTATATAATGTACTTTGACATATTATATCATGAATCCCTTTATTCTCATGATATTAAATGTATTTTATTATCTCAATTATTTGTATTCAAGTGTCTCTCTTATGGTTAGGAACTCTAACAAAAATATCATTTTAAAATGTTTTAAAGATTTATTATTCTAAATCATTCTCATTAATGTCCATGTTTTAAAAATGTCTTTAAGGATTCATTTACATGGAAATTAATGTTTTAAAATCAAAAATCATTTTAAATGTTTCAAAGTGGTATGGGACACTTTGATTCAAAAATTTATTTTAAATGGCTTCTTGACAAATAGTGTGACTTTTAAATGTTTTTAGGAAAATGGGGGATATTTCTCTCAATAGATTGATGATGATTTTAATCTATGTCAATATACTTCATTATTCTTGATTGAGGTTAATCTGATACAATACCGTCTTCCATATTGTGTCGAATGAGTTATGTTTGATTGTGGATGTGCTATTTTTATACCATTCATGGTTTGTGGTTAAAGTATTGACATTTCGTATTCTAGTTTTAATACGAATGTTTATGTTATGTTTAAACATGTTCATATGAGGAATGCATTGGAGATAGTAAGTGACGGGTGGAGCCCACTATAGATGCTCGATGCATCAGTATGTCTCATGATACAAACTAGTGTCTTGGAATGAGGCCTTGACAAAATATTATTTGTTTTCTTGGCATGAGGCCTTGGCTACGTGGTTATGATAGTCTGGGATTATGCATTCCGTCATTATGAGAGTGGTTATTGATATTGAATGTGATTATTTGACTAGTAGAATATCCATGTGAATATGTAAATGTCATTATTTCATTTTAACCTTGCCAAATTATGCTGAAGTTCAAGTTTAAAAGGATTCTGTTTTAGTTATACATTGCCTTAAATGTTTAAGTTTATTTATGAATGTTTCCGCTATATTGTTATCCTTACTGAGCATCTGAGCTCACCCCCTTAAATGTTTTATTTTTTCCAGGATGTGAAGAAGTATTTTATGAATGACCTATAGGGATAGTATGAGGGGATATGAAGAAAATATGTTGTTGTAGATTTTCACTTATTGATGTAATGAAAACTTTATAAATATATATAGTGTTTCTAAGGCTACTAAACTAATTGGTCTTTCTAGACATGATCTTTTGTGATCATGCTAATGTTATGTAATAATGCACCGACTCTGAGTTACTGGGGTCGGGGCATTACAGTATTTGCCCATGGTATTGGCCACTTAGGACACATAATACCCTATCTTACTATTAATAAGTCTACCATATTGATTACATACTTAATACACCATTTAATGATGTCATTAAACACTCGTAACTTAGAAAATGTATTTTCACTATTCACCGAAAATTCATTTTTTCCAGAATAATCCCCAAAAATTACCTTTACATAATATTGATGCTCTGAGTTCAAAAATGAAATCCATTTTATAAAAATAATTTTCTAAATAATTTTAATTTAATTTTTAATTAAAAACACTATTCACCAGAAAAAACTAATACTTGACTAATAATTTCAGAAACAATTATTTACCTATTTTTTTGAATCACATTATTTAATAAATGTGACTAGATTATATTAATACTATATTTTAGTGAGATTACTAATCCATTTGGTCACATTACTAATCCTAAGAATAAAATCACTATTCATAATTAATATTCACAAAAAATTAAGTTAATCTTATTAGACTCTAAATTTCATACTGAACATAATTATAGAAGACAATTTTTTGAAAATCATTACACATAATTAATTATTTAAGGTTTACATAAATATTTTCAAATATCCTTTTTCTAGAATTCATCAAAATAATATGCATACTATATTTATCCAAAAATTTACAAATTCACAAACTTTATCATAAGAAGAAATCACAATTTTTATTTAAATCAAAGGATTACACAGGGCAGTTATGGTCTCCTTATATAGCCCCTTATAACCCCAGCATAGGACCTAATTGTAAGGTGTGATAAGGTGAGAGAATCTGCGGGTGGCTCGGCCAACATCACATGAGTAGTAATTTCTATCAGTTTGAACTTCTCATGAAGGCGATTCTATTCTAGCTTCACACGATGATTTTCGGCTTGGGTTTGGTCCATATCAAAGCCCAGTGGTGCTACCTCTTTACCAAGTTCTGTTAAATGGGCTTCGATTGGCCAGAGACTACTGGATGGGGCCATTGAATCTTCTTTCTATATTAATTAACCAGGATCACTTTTATATAGAGACAATAATCGCAACATTTAGTTTCCAAAAGTCATACTGACTAATGGTCATATAATAGTCAAAACCCATCAGTCTAATTTTAATTATACTCATTTTATGAAAAGAAAATGTTTTGTTGAGTATGATATAAAATAACACACAAAATTTGGATAGAAGATTTATTCAAAATTTTGGGTCATTGCAATCTTCCCCCCTTAATAAATTGCATCCTCGCAATTTTTAAAAATGGGCTTGGAAATTTCATTGAATGTCCCACATAGGAAAAAGAGTAAGTAACACTATTACTTTTAAAGAAAGAAAAGGAAGTACAAAGGTCACCTGGGTTAACACATACTAGGATTCGATGTAGGAAAACATGGTAATGGAGGAGAAAACAAAGGGTAATGTTCTAAGGGAGAGTGATAGAAAACATGTCTAAGAGGAAGGTAACCACCAGAAAATCACAAACTTGTGATGGGTTAATCGATCTTTTATTACCCAGTAGGAAACATAACCCAACAACATTTTTATTTTATCTTCCTTTTAATAATTTTGAGGAATTCATTTACTACATAGAATAAGAACACATGAAAATATATTTACCTTCAATTAGAGTTTCATCCCTTAATATGTTTCACCAAGACGAATCATTTCTCCAATCAATGGGAATTCAAAACTACATGGTCTCATCAAAACACAAGAATCATATTCTAGAGAATCTCGTAATCCACAAAAGAATAACTACATATCTTTAAAAATTTATCCTAAAAAATATAAATGGTAAGATAAAACAAATCTTCAAAAATGAAGAACCACATAGGAAGGGAAACTACTTTAAATATTCAAAGACCCACGGTACTACCCAAAGTTCATCATAGACCCTTCCATAAATAACTGTCCTTAAAATTCTTAAAAATACACCAAACTATGATTGAAACCCAAATATAAGAAGGATTTGATAACATAGTCTTCCAAGATAAACTTTATCTTTCACCTCCAAACAACATCAACCTCTCCAAACATCTTATAACAAAAGTAACTAACCTAAACATATTTTCCCCAAGATAGGACAATCATTTCCATTAGTAACCTAAATTACTATAAGATCACCTTAAATTCATCTATTCTTCCAAATATAATTCAACCTTTAATCCTCAAATAAAATACCATAGTAATATTTTGACCTCAATTATATATGGTTCCAGAAAATGTGAACTTTTTCAAAAATAATAATCATCTTTTAATCCCCTAATCATCATTTTTTTCCAAGAAGAATAGCTTCACAACATCAACATGTGCTACATGACAATAGATGTTTTACTTAATGATATAAAACCATCTTAGGCAGTGACTCGATGTTCTTAATAAACATTAAAGATATGATCATAGGGCACGAAATAAAATAAAATATGACATAGACAATTATTGCAAAGATGATTCATATATTTTAGTCATCATGATCCATCTCAGCATATGACTTTCATTGTTCCCTTTTCATTGAGGATTTTTTATGCTCATCATGCTTCTCATCCCTTCCTAGAGAGAATTGCCTCGGGTAATTTCCAACATCTCCACATTTACGACATTGAAAATTATAAGGTACATTAGATCGAACCTTATCTATATTCATTACATTATATATTTTTTGAAGCAATTGGATACATTATGCCCTATCACCCCACACTAAAAACATCTCTTGGTTCCTTTGTGACATTCTCCTTGGTGCCCCTTTGCACACTTTTTTCACAAAGGAAACTGGGTATTCATTCCCTTATTAATTTTATCAGATGAACATCCTTGAGACTTCATCTTCTTCTCCATTAATGAATTTGGGAATTCAACTTGGTACCAATTATTATTTGTGATTTTTGATAGTTGGGTTGGCATAATAAAAACATGTTCAACTTGATCTCTTTTCATCTATGTCACATTAATAGGGCAATTGTCACATTTACTATCACATTGGTTGTTGGTACATGTTCTTCTATTTCCCGCCATTAACTAAGAAAATAAAGTATAATTATGGGCTTAAATACTTAGCCAACAATCATGAAAAGGAAACTTTATCCATAGAAGGATAAACTTTTAGAAGAAAAGTATATCCTATATTATGATCCCCTAGGTTCCAATCAAGGTTATCCATGATCATATATTTTTATGTGAGTATTTATTTTGTTTTATCTTTGTTCCTTTAATAATGGTTCATACTAAGCTTATTAATTTACCAAATCATATCCTTCGGGAGTGTTGTAACCAAGAGTGCATCAAGGCCCGTCGACGTGTACCAGTTTTCGTTTGAGTATAGCTCAAGCAGTGTTTTATGGTTTTACCCCTATTTACATCTGTGCCGGATCCACCTCTACCTTCTCGTATCCAGACAGGGATGTATTTTCTTGATAAATCACATACTCAATACTCACCAAAATACTAGGAAGATTTCCTATATTTAAACTTTTTTATAGAGTTCTTCCTAATGATTTCATATCCTAATTTTCACAAATAACTAAACCATCCTTTTATACCAACTATATCATCCCACCGTTTCATCACATAACTTTTCATTACATTTTACAAAACTGAGGATCTTTAAGGTTTAGTGTCTTGGAAACCAGGAGTTTAATACATGACAACAAAAAAAACATTTTTCATAAACACTTGAAATTCTTCTTCATTTTTTATCTGAAGTTAATTACAACATCTCATAACCTGGGAGCATAAATCAAAGGAAAGGGTGAGTAGAAGGCCCAATAAGGGAAAAAGGGAAACTTTTTACATGAGAACTTGAGATACATCAAAAGTCATGAAAAATAACATTAAAAAATGAGAAAGAGATCATGAGGAATATAATAATAAAAATAATGTGTTTCATAACTTGAATATGTTGCTACAATATTTAAAATAGACAATTATTTCTGTTACACCATGGTCCATCCCCAAGGTGCCATTAAAAATTACCGTGGTTATTCACCAAGGCATCGTTAAAAATGGTCATCTCTAGAGATTAAGTCTTTACCCAATGCATTGGAGCGCTATCAGGTAACACCCTTAAATTTGTCTTTATTACCATGTGATCCACATATATCATCATAAAAAATTTCACAAATAACCCATAAAGCATAAAATAAATGGGTTTCCTTTCATAATCATAACGTTTTAAAAACTACTTTAAAGACATGATCTTTATGTCACTTTAAACACACAGAAAAAGGAAAGTTTGTTTCATGTATGTAAATCCCAGAATTTAAAATAGAACATTTTGATATATATTTGAATAAACCTATAGAAGAAAGATATTTGAGTATTCATTTAATAAAATAAAAATATTTGAGAAAAAGAGAGATGCATTTTGAGAATAAAATTCTGCAGCATAACGATTATGTTACAGGGTTTTAGAAAATATTGAAAAAAGAGGGGAAATGGGTCACCCACTCATAAATGATCCATAAAACAGTAGAGGGACAGAATATAATGGATAAAAAAACATGGTAATGATGTTTTAAAGACATACCATATTAAATGAAAAACATTGAAGGAAAAAAATATGATTTCTCTTATGAAAATTCAGCAGTCTAATGGCGTCACTTAAAACGTCAGAAAAAATGAATTGAAAAGATAAAATAGGGTCTCTGATCATATGAAAATTAAAGATCAGTATTATATATATATAGATCATACCACAACAAAATAAAAAGAAATTGAAAGACTTGAAATGAAAATAGAGCTTGAAAATGAGAAGGGTGAAAGAATCCCTTAAATATTCGGCAGCCAAACGACGCTACTTAAACATTCTTAAAATGAATTGACGAGAGAACGATGGGGTATCTAATCATATGAAAATGAAAAGGAAAGTAGTATTAATATAAAAGAACATCCTCTAACATAATAACATGGAGCATAAAATAAATGACATAAAAGAGTGTACTTGGAATGAAAGAGAGAGGCATGATCCCTTACCTTGAAGAGTAACTTCAAAATCATGAAGTTTTAGACCTAGGGAGGCTTGAATGCACCTTGAGAGGACTCCTTGGGATGTAAGGATACCATAAAATCATTAAGGATGATTTTTTAATGGAAAGGATGGTAGAATGGCTTGGTATTTATAGGGGAAGTGCGGGGATACGACATTAATGGCAAAGGGACACCTCGTTGGTGGTATTGGAAAAACCATGGGCTTTCCCATGGTATTTACCCATGGTATTGGACACTTGGGACACCAAATAACCTATATTACTACTCATAAGTCGAAAATATTTATTACATAATTAATAATTCATTTAATGATGTCACTAAACACCCGTAACTTAAAAACTGTATTTTCACTATTCACTGAAAATTCATTTTTTTAGAAAAATCCCCAAAAATTACCTTTACATAATATCGATGCTCTGAGTTCAAAAATGAAATCCATATTATGAAAATAATTTTATAAATAATTTTAATTTAATTTTTAATAAAAAAATACTATTAACCTGAAAAAACTAATACTTGACTAAAAATTTCAGAAACAGTTATTTACCTATTTTATTGAATCACATTACTTAATAAAGGTTCCTAGATTATATTAATACCTTCTTTAAGTGAGATTAAAAAACCATTTGATCACATTACTAATCCTAATAATAAAATCTCTATTCATAATTTACTATTCATCAAAAATTATGTTGATCATATTAGACTCTAAATTTCGTACTGAACATTATTGTAGAAGAAAAGTTTTTGAAAATAATTACACAAAATTAATTATTTAAGGTTTAAATAAATATTTTCAAATATCCTTTTTCTATAATTCGTCAAAAAAATCTGCATACTATATTTATTCGGAAATTTGAAAATTCAAAAACATCATCATAAGAAGAAATCACAATATTTATTTAAATCAAATGATTACACAAGGCAGTTACGGTCTCCTTACATATCCCCTTATAACCCCAGCATAGGACCTATGTGTAAGGTGTGCTATGGTGAGAGAATCTGAGGGCGGCTCGACCAACATCTCACGGGTAGTAATTTCTATCAGTTTTAACTTCTCGCGAAGGAGATTCCATTCTAGCTTCCCACAATGAAGTTCTTCTTGGGTTTAGTCCAGAGCAAAGCCCAGTGGTGCTACCTGCTTCCCATGTTCTGTTAGATGGGATTCAATTGGACTGAGACTACTAGATGTGGCCATCCAATCTTCTTTCTATATAAATTAACCAAGATCACTTGTATTTAGAGACAATAATGGAAACATTTAGTTTCCAAAGGTCGTATTGACTAACAGTCATATAATAGTCAAAACCCAACAGTCTCATTTTAATTATACACATTTTATTAAATAAAAATGTTTTAGTGAGTATGAAATAAAACAACACACAAAATTAGGAAACAAGATTTATTCAAAATTTTGGGTTGTTACAATATAGCTAAACAACCCTATATTCTTTCATCACCTTTTAAATTGAATACCATAACCCAAAATTCATTGAAATACACCATTTTCGATGAGATACACCTCTAAAAACCATGCTTCACCACCAAGAAGTACTTAAAATATCTCTAATGACCCCTTATTCTCTCTCCCCTTTCTTCACATTCTTAGTATTCTTTTCCCCACAATACCGAACACCATTCATACAAATATGTTTTATAATTTCATCTTATGTTTCATAAATGACATTTAATGGTTTTGGGGGCCATTATATTTTATGTAATTATTAAGGAACAAAAAGAAAAAGAATTTAATGAGATAATCTAATTACCCATATTGATATTTTAAATGTAAAGAGTTGTAATTTATTAGTTTTAAGATGATTTTCATTTAAATAAATATATGTTTTAAAATATTTATTTTAGGTAAGGGTAAAATGTTTTCAAAATTATAATTATGAATTTTCAAAACCCTCTTGTATGGGGATCTAGTCTTAAAGTTATTTTAATTTCCAAATTTATTTTTAAAAGTTTATATAATATCATTTGAGGTCTAATGGAGAAAAATATGTCATGTTTTCCATTTCTGTAATTTTTATAATTAATGTATTTAAAATATATCTCTATTTTTTAGTATTTTTCATAATATTCTATATTTAATGGGAATCAATAAACATCAAATGATTCTCATGTTTTTCCATTAAAATTTTGAAAATTTTTGATTAGGGTATACTTATAGTTTTTATGTATATATCATTTTTTTCTGATTCCATGTACAATGATTTCAAAAACTATTGTATCGTAGTATAAAAGATACATAAATTCATTATTAAATGTTTCTTATTGTAAAATTAAATGTTTTAAAGAAAGAGTTTAAGTTTTTTATTCCTTAAATTAATATATAAATATTGTTTTTAAATTGAAGAAAAGAATATTTTACTGAATAAAGTCTCATTTTCAAATATTAAATAGATTATTATTTTCATATATACATACATTTTTACCTTATTTTGTATTTTAATGAGTTGTGAAGTGTTTAAAAATTTTATTTATTGCTCAATTTATTGTTTCAGATCTTTTATTCCGAATAAAAATATTTTAGGTGTTTTTAAGAAGAATATTTCTTCAATTCCATGGTTTCAAATGTTTTTATAGAAATAAATGAGTTTCCTAATACTTGACTCTTTTTATTTTTTATCAAATTTTATAGTTTGGAACTTATAATTTTGTATTAAAATAAAGGTATGTGATCACTTCTAGTTTGTTTATTTCCTTCAACCATCTTTCATTGTTAGTAATTTTCACAAATGGATTTAATGGAACCGAAGAAAGTAATCCAATTTGTACTCGATTTACCCTGCTAATTCGTTAACCAATCTCTCTGGCCTCAATCGATTGTTTGTTTACCCTCTACCTTGCCTTCATATTCATTTTTCACTCATTCATCATTATTTTTCCAAAAGATTTACGTGGATCACCTATCTATGTATCAAAAAAAACCTATCCACTTATACTGTTAAGGGGTGATTTAAAATGATAAGTAGGTAGCGTTTTGTAGTGAAAAAATGGTAACCGGCTTAATGTTCCATGTATCCCCATGTTCCCAAGTTCATCCCAATATATATTTCCTTAATATGTTGTTGTTTCACCCTCACACTTGAATTAACATTAATTTTGACTCATTTATCATTATTACTCACTATGATCTCATTGAATTCATAGATGTGTACCAAAAAAACCCTCCCACTTTTAATGTAAGGTGGTGACTGCAGTCGATTAGTAGGAAGAGGTTTTTTGGTGCACAATTGGTAATCAGCTCCATGTTTCATGAATCAGACCTTATCCCATATTACACCCAATCTCTGTTGACAGGAACCATTGTTGGTCCACCATCTCTCTTTCCTTCATGATCTTTTTCTATCTTTCATAATATTTCTCACTGTAATTGCATAGAGCTCCAAGATATGCATCGCAAAAACAATTCCAACTGATCATGTAATATATTTACTTGAAATAATAAGTATGAAGTGTTTTTTTGGTGCACATATTTTAATCAGATCCATGTTTTAAGTATCCCTCCTACTCCACTGATTAAAATCAAGGAATTGTTCCTATTTGCTTAAAAGTATCCCTCCTACTACCATGGAATAAAAGCATAATATATTTTCCAATCTTTTTATTACCTTGTGTATTTTATTTTTATTTAACAGTAGAGTATCATCTTTAAATATTGTTTTCTTTTTATGAAACCAAAATATAGAGAAATAAGGCTTTATTATAGAATCAATTTCTTTTTTATATAGATGAAACTTTACAATGATATGTTTCATTATTAGAGATGGAATTATAATGATTCAGATCTCCCTGAGGTAAAATATAGGAAAACTTTTTTTAATGTTAATTAACCGAAAGTATGTTTGGTATTTTTATGGAAGTTGAATAGAGGTTTTAGATTTTATAGGATTTGTGAAATATACATAATCATTATAAGTCAATTATTTTTGAAATATGAGAATGTGAATAGGTTATAATACTAATATATTTTGTTCATATTCCTATAATATGTGGTCTAGAATAACTTATAGAAAATGATAGTAACATGGAGTCCAACATCACTTCTCTTTTTTATAATAGTTTCATCCATTTGTTTCATGAAATTATAATATCCTTATCCTTGTGTCAAAATCTAGTAATTTATAAACATTATATCTTCCAAGTAAAGATATTTTTACATAAATTTATAATTCCAATTAACAACTAAATGAAAAGAACATACACGATTGTATAAGGGAGGCATTGAATCCAAAAATAAATAATTTATTTTATGACAATATTTATTACCAAATGTTTTTTTGTATCACCCCAATTCGCATCACACCCGAGAAAAAATGTCCTAACATATAGAAACCAATGGTATGTTATTATAGTTGTTTTCACATCAGGTTAACCATTTTTGTTTTATCCCAATTCACATCGTACTATAGAAAACAAAATTTCCTGATAGATAGAAACAAATTGCTTATTATTTTGGTGAGTTTATCATTAGGTTCACCATTTTTTTCAACCTAAGGTTGTCATGTCTCTTTTTGGTGAGTGACACCGTCTCACTAGGAATGGAAAATATATCCTTTTTCATGTCACAGAGGAGGTGCACCATTGACTGGTCTAGGAAGGCGATTGCAAGGAGTTAATTATTTTGTGAAATTTTCCCATGTCGAATATGATGTCCTCAAAATGTCTCCGACAAGTTTATTATTATAGACAGGAACACCCAAAGACCTTTTTATACATGATTCATGGAACATCTTTCCAAAGGTCATTGTTTTTTGGATGATGATTTGGACAACAACACTTAAAGAATCTATTGGTCGAGAGGATAGAAGGTAGGGCTCGTCACACCCTTTTAGGGGGAATTATTTCCTATTATTTGACCCTATTATACATTAAAATAATTTTCATATGTTCCTGAATCCTTATTTATTTCACAATCATGTGTCTGAAGATTACTGCTATGTTGCAAGATCGATCCTAGATACACAAAAATTTGGATCCATCTATATGTATATGAGGTGCTACATTGATAATGATACATGTATATATTATATGTTATTCATCAATGTTCCCCTTTTGTGGATAAATCTGGAATTACTTTATCATTTATTGATACATCATTGGTTGAAACCATGTAAGGATGCACTCTGGAGTTTATCATCATCTAGGGGGGACACGAATTATTATGATTGTGGGGTCGAACCCCTAATATGGGCTTCCAACAAATCATCGTGAGAGGAATCAGAGCCCAAGTAGATTTTTTCCACATTACTAGACACATCACATTTTAAGGTCATGTGACAAGGACCCATCCATACATTTTATTCTCATGTGGTGAGGACGTCTAGGAGAAAGGTTACTAGTCATGATTGGGGGGGTGGGCTTACGTTGAGGCGGCTTGAGCTGTCTAGAAGCGATACAGTTTCTTGGATAAATATAACCCTATTGGGGATATAGCCTTGTGAACATTAGCGTATTTTGTGGTTTCATGTTTGGACCTCAAGGAGGCTTCCAATTTATCCCAGTTTGTTAAGAATCGAAGCCCTTGTATTTCGGTTAGGGTTGTGACTCACACCCATTGAGGTGGCTCATTTGTTAGGGGTGTGATTGGGGATTACACATGGGAGATACACAATATGTCGGGGATTACTATTGATGAGGATGACCTTGAGTGTTTCCAAGAATTTTATTGCCAATGACCACTAAGGAAAATTTCATTTGTGCTCATTCCATAGGCAAGCATCCTATGTATCCTGATCAGAGTAGGAATACAGGATCTCCTAGTTTACTCTGTCTAGGGTATACACATTCTAGGTGGACCATGCATCTGGGTTATGTCGATTTCATGATCACCATCAGCCTCTAATCCCACACAAGTCATGATCGGGTTAAGAATCAAGAGGAGTCAAGGATCTGAAGATCGAACATCCCACATCATCTACTGATAGAAATTCTGAGAGCCCAAAGGGAGAGATAGAAAGGGAATTTGAATGAGATGATTTCCTCTCTCTTGTTGATATCCAAGATTGTCACATCCAAAGATCTATCCGGACGTGTATTGGGATAAGCCTAAGTGGAGAAATAGTGGCACCTCCCATGGAAAATTTAGGGACTTACCTCCAAGGGAGTGCCCTATAATGAGTTCTAGGAAAGGGGAGAAGCATTGCAACTCATCAAAAGGAAAAGAAATAATGATCCCTTTGACTTTTCCATATGAATAATCGAATAGAAAATCTAGTGACTACTGTTGATCCCTAGAATGAAGAGGTTTACATTAGTATCCCAATCATGGACCACAAGTTACTATGGGAATGTAAACATATTGACATTATGGGTGTCCACACCATTATTGGGATTACCTTAGAGACTACACTAACCATTAGTTGGTAAAATCAAAAGAGAACGTTGATTTCACAGTGGCATTATCATATGGGTTTGGTCAATTTGGGTGAGGATTTGGCATAATATTGTTGGACTGGTTTGTGAAGGGACTGCAGATGAGGTGAAGGAAATGGAATGAGATGATCGAAGCTGGATAGTGGAAGACCTAAGGGCTCCTCGTTCCATGTACCATTTTTGTTGTGGTATGGGGGACTACACACATTTCATGTTACTACGCGGGGGTAGAAAACATCCATGTACCATGATCATATGTGGACCTATATAAGGTCTGTTTAGTGTTTTTCTATGTGGGCTCAGGTTCGGGCTCTGACAACCAAAACCGACGGGGCCTAGGCTGCAAGTCCCCAATCTCACCTCCAGTAGGCCAGGGCTGGCGACTAGCACTGAGTAGGATATCACACACATGGGAGGATTTATCATATGGTGCTTATATACACACACCCACATACACCTAGATGCAGCAGTGTAGTGATATATAGAACACTAAAAACTAAAATGCAACAATACATCTATCCAAAACTAGATTACAACAAAATTAAAAAAAGGGAAAAGTAAAAATCCCACCAAAAGAAATTTTTTCAAAGAATCCAACCTGCTATAAAGGAGTGGATCACTATCAAACAACCACCAGTAAGCTCCTCAACCATAATCTAGTAAAAATAGTGGTTCATCTAGCTACTGCACTTTACCTTCCCTGGGTCCAACTAGGACTCCATCGAAGTACATGAGGTCTGCACAAGACATAAGAAACAACATGTGCATGAAAAGCCCATGTAGGGGTCGGTATAAGAAAACTCTGTATGTGCCCAAAAAACCTCAAAATAAATAGAGAAATGAAAGGAAACAATATGCTCGACATATTCAGAGATACCTAAATGAGAGGGAAACACCATATCAAGACCATCATCAGCTATACCGAACTATTAAACTCAATTTCTCTTGTATGTCAATAAAATGACACATTCCTTTGAGACTCCTAGAACATACCCGGATATACTCAGATTGGTCACAAAGTCTCTAGATCCGAACTAATGATTTTATATTGTTAAAAACTAGAGGTTCCCACACATCAATAACAATAGTCTCATGAGGTACCAACCTCATAGACATTAATAAGAGTCGATCCCCCCTGATAGCTTTCCAAAAAATGGGAAAAGTATCAAAATCTCTAAGTTGTTGAGCCAAACCCACAATCCCAAATGGAACTCAACCATGATATACAACTAATGCTGACATGTGTCCTATGTAGGGTCAAAAGAACCACGAAGAGTCATGAATCTCACCACGACCCAACATTCGAGTTTGTACAAGCTTCTAAACCAAACCCACAAAACCTCTGTCGCTCCTATATAGAGGAGGTCGCACCTCAGTACATTGAAGGAGAAATAACTCTTAACTAGGAAACATGCTTAAAAAGTGGAGGAAAAAAATCCCCAATGAAACTCGAGAACAGGGGAGAACTACTCTGTAGGCATGAACCTATGCCCGAATACGTCAAGGGAGTACGACCCTGTGAAATGTGAGCCCCCACCCTAACATGATAGGGCAGAAGTAGTCCATAACGTGTAATCCTAAACCCATGGAAGGGTATCACCATTGTGAGAGATGTGATCCCACACCGATGGTAGGGAAGCAGCACTACATAAAAGAAGATCCCACGCCCACAGGAGGGGATAACCACACTGAGTAATGTGAGCCTGCACCCATGGAAGAGGAGAACCACTGTGAGAGATATGAGCCTGCACCCACGGAATGTGAGCACCACATCGAGGATAGAATTACCGCACCCTGATATGGTATTGGAGCACTGACTCAACCATTCAATGAGATTGGAGATCCCTCACCCTATCACAATAGAAGAGTAACCCAACTGTACAAACATCATGGGGAACCCGAACCCTAGTACATCTTAGGAGTAAAAACCCTGATGAAAACCACCCCAAGGTAAATGATCTATCTCCCATGATGTGGGGAGACCCATCTTTACATAAGTAGACTAGTTAGGGAAACCAGTTACCTAGTGGCATAGAGAAGTACGATCCCCAACATCCCATTTCATGAACCACCGATCTCCAATATTGGCCTAACACAGCTCCAAAATTATCTTTGTTGATTCATTCCACCTAATTTCTAATAAGTCGTAACAAATTTCACCATCGTGTTATATGCAGAAAAACACAAAGGATGTGTTATTTACTAGACCAAAATAGACAACCAGTTAAAATGGTGCCTTTTACCGCACAAAGCCCGAAGGGGACCTCATGTTGAAAATTCCTCAATCCTGGAACACATTTAATGGATCTAATCATTGTGAACCACATGAAAAAAGACTTGGTATTTACAAATAATTATCCCAAAATGGTCACCTAGTAAAAAAGTCACATTTCACCGCAAACGCACAAACCAGGCCTCATGGGGCTTGCAAAATGATTTCATTTTAAGCACAAAAAATTGGTTTTGAAAGATCCACTTAACATTCGGGGTCTCAACTCTACAAATGGTGAATTAAATAGACATATTACACATATGATAAGTCTGACACATGAATTGCCAAATAATAATAATTATATAATAATTATTAAATTTTTTAGACGTTTTGGGCCATTATGCCTCAAGACAAAAGTGAACATTTCTAAAATTGGCATCAAAAGGTATTCCATGAAGAATGGATAATGTCTCCATAGACATCATGTGAATTAGAGGTTTGGGTTGAGATATATGAGGGCATAAAACTCCCATGGACTGATCTAGATGAACTTGTCCACTGTGGCCGGTCCTTTACACCTAGTCCGACCCACTCTGACCGGCCCGGTTCACTTCGTCGGCCCACAAAACCATGTACCATGGCACAACCATGTCCATCTCATTTCCCCTCATCCTGGATGCCTCTCGGCCTCTACCCTTTCTGTGTCTCATGCCACCGAGCTTTCTGGCACCCTCTTCCACGCTAAAGTATTACTCCGACGTCCCGACTCCCTATACCGTTGTCCCGACCAGTGCCCACCACAGTGCCTTGCATCCAAAATCATGCTTCTAAAAGGCTCCATTATTCCACAACACCTGTCCAGAGATACCCTAACTAGACTCATTCCACTTCCACCTTCCATATCCCACTTGAAACAGTCCGGTGGTTGAAAAATAATATCAAGACCAGAGATGGGATCCTCAGATATTGATCTATATATAATAGGTGATGATTCAAAAAATTGTATAATAATTGATGGTAAAATAATTAAAACTCAAATCCACCTACCTTGGGGAAAACTAATGATGCTTAAGGCTAGTTCTATTCTCCAAAACTAATGTTGCATGATCCAGGAGTGATTGTCGTCAAGATATAAGTCTAACGACACCTTGTACTCTTGATCCAGTCAGGCCATTTGTCAGTGAAGAAGAATAAGGGTTTGGGGGATTATCCTATTATGTCAACACATAGGTGATGATATGAGAGGGATTTTTTAAAATCAAATCCCCTATACTTAAAATCCTGGCCCCGAATCACCTCCAAACCGACCCCCGATGACGATGAAATATATGTCGCACCTTGGGTAAATGTAGTGTTTTGAACTCCACCGCTATCCCATGAATTTTATCTGAGACACCATTCAGGAGTTAATTGATATTACATCCAAAATAATATAAATTAATTTATTTATGAAACTTTTCTTTATAACTCTTTCCACAGATGTCATGTTCCAACAAAACATATACCTCTCCTAGGGTAAATGACCCACTCTGGATGCAACAGTGTACTCAGATTTCTAAACTGAGATACCATTTAAGAGATAATACATTTTTTCTTGTGAATAGAATAAAAATAAATAATAATTTTTAAAATTTATTCTGGGAACACCGGGTCATGGAATCACACTCCACCTCAGGCCCTAGCTCTGGAAATATTCTTAGGAATATTCTAAAGTCTTAAAAGGAAAAACCTGAGTCTCTATATCCTTTCCACCATAGAGATTTTTTCAGAAAAAAGAAAAATCCTAGGTATAATGGAAATGGCCTAATCACTCCATTGGGACTCCAACACTTGCAAGCTCACTAGAGGTTCTTGTGATGTAACAAACACAGACCACGATAAACTACAACACTCATTTCCACTAGGCCCCACTAACAGCATAGACACACCAAATTAACGTGGCCTTTGGGTCCTTGCTCACCAGGTACCACCAATTTCTACAAAAATAGGTGTTCCACACCTTTGGGAACACCCACATACATGAACATGACATTTGACTAATGATTTTCCCCACAGTCCAACACATGACCTTTCGAGTGTGCTTTGTCAACACTCACAAACAACATGATAAAATTCCCAAAAGTGTACCCATCCAGATCACTACTCTAGGAAAAACATAGTTATCTATGGATTTATAATCAAATAGTCTCCCAAAAAATAAGGTTCACCTTGATGTCATGAGTCATACCATTTTGTAATTTTACCATTTATCATTCTGGGGTGTCACATTCACACCCCCTAGAGCAAAAAATCCCTATTTTAGGCTCTACATCTCAACTGAGGTAGTGAAATGAACTTTTTTTTGGTTCCACCTCAAATAATAAATATAAAAACTAGGCCCCACTGACAGTACAATATCTAAACCTTAACATGGCCTTCGGGCCTTGGCTCACTAGGTACCCCTAGTTTTCTCATAGACATGTGGTCCCCACCCTAGGGCCCACCCACATGCCAGAATGGTTCATATGTCTAATGATTTTCACTATAGGCTAATATATGACCTATCCAGTAAGCTTTTTTCATCACTCACACACACATTGGGATACTTTTAAAAGGCCACCCATCCTAATCACTACTCTTGTACAAGCATGCTTAACTGTATAGTTATAATCAGATAGGCTACCGAAAATGATGGTTCACCTAGTTGGGACGAGTCATATCATTTATTCATTTAACCATTTATCATTTGGGTGCATTAGACGGTCAATGTAGCATGATGAAACATTGTGCCATGTTCGATCTTCATAGCGTGGTGATACGCAGTGCAAGGTTCCCCCCGCAAAGCCTTGTGCTGAACAGGGTGCCAGAGTGAATAAGGGGAATTAATCATTTAGTTCATGAAAATTTCATCTGATACTACGATATGGTTAACAGTTCACCAACTGGGGTCACAGTCAACCAATTAATTTTATGTTTCCCTCTTTTTATGCTCTACATCGAGTTTATACCTATGGAAGTTCGTCGAAAGAGGTTTGATCCTTATTGATTGATATCATCAAAAATTAGTCTCATAAGTCCATCAAATCCTATGAAATACCCCCTTATTTTAGCTCCCCTCAGGGTCCTTTTATAGAGTGTTGGGGAAGCTGGATCTATATATCTCTTGGCACCTTTTACAGAATCCCATGGGGAAATTTCCGGTCCCATGAATGACTCGGTAAGTAGAGGCCCATGGTGTTGTAGTTCTAGAAAGACAAAATCAATGTCTCAATCCAGTGAACAACTTTACATTGATCGTAGGTGCTACCAGTTTTACCTTATCTGCAAACTTTTGAGTTTTTAGGGACAATATGTTGGGGTAAGTTTCTCTACCTTTTTTCGCCAATGACGTGGTTTGCGATGGGTGTTGTACATGGGGGCGAAATTCTACATCTTGATTCAACCAATGACATAGTTCACGGTGGTCGGTTCAATGATGCCTCGTTCATATATGGGAGTTGTGATGCCCACAAAAGGGGATCCTAATGGCAGGGGATCCACTCTTTTGACCCAGGTACCATTCCCTGATTTTTTGGTGGTAATTTTAATGTCAATGCTGATCCGGATTAGAAGAGGGGGAGAGGTCCCTTCCCTTAGAAGAGGATCTTGGAGTTTTTGCAATTTATAGCCGGCAAGGGTCCCTCTGACATGGGTTACTCTGGGGACCGCTTCACATGGTGAAACAACCAAATAGAAGGACAATGATCATGGAGCCGACCTAGATATGTGCTTGGACAATATTCATGCCATCTCCACCTACCCAAATGGTCAGGTAACACATCTTATATGTAATGTTTCTGACCACTCTCCCATGCTAATATCTCTATCCTCAAGACAGAAGATCAATAACTCTTTCAGATTATCTAACCTCTCGACTCACAAGGAAGGCTATAATCAAGTTGTTACAAGCTCTTGGGGGTCTTCCAAATTAGGCCACCTTTGAATCGGGCTGCACAATAAACTGAGATGCCTGAGGAAAGATATCTTGGTTTTCTTTAAATAGGTGCCCCCAACCGACAAGGATATGGATGGGCTCTTGAAAGAGGTTGAACAGCTACAATATACCTTGAAAATGGCTGGAATGGCTAGGTGTTTGAATATCATGCTAGGAAGAAAGACAAATTGGTGGATGCTCTCATGACACAAGAGCTCCTTCCCCGTGAGCAATCAAGGGTCCAATAAATTCTAGATGGGGATAAAACACTACCTATTTCCATGATTCCATAGCGTCGTCATCTCCAACCCAACCTGAGATTGGAGTATGTCTCATACACTGATGACAAGGATGTGATTGGGGGTTTTGAATTATTCTATTTTAACGATCTTCTTGCAGACATTAAACCTGGTATGCCTGAGGGATGTCCAAGTGTTGGGGAAAATTTCCTCGATGTGATCCCCACTCAAGTCTCCATCCATGATAATGTGTCCTTTGAAGCAATCCTGAAAGAGAGGGAGATCCATGAGGCCCTGATGAGTCTTATCCCCGAGAGTGCTCCGGGGACAGATGGCTTCCCAGGGTCTTTCTTCTAGGAGTCATAGTCTATTGTTCCATATGATGTTGTTCTACCCATAAAAGATTTCTTTCGAGGTGGAATCATTCCTCAATTGGCCAGTGCAACTACACTGGTTCTTATTCCTATGATTAAAGACCCATCTTCCCTAACCATTATAGGCCTATCAGCATGTGCGAATTCCCATATAAAATCCTCTCCTGTATCATCAAAAATGGTTGTCTTGATTTCTTACCCAATGGACTTCCTTGGAGTAGCATAGCTTCATGAAAGGCATGTCTATCGAAGGGGCTATAGCTTTAGAACAGGAGATGATCTCGAACATTACCATCAAATCCCATGGATCGAATTTGGCCATAAAATTTGACATGAGCAAGATCTATGATAGAATTTATTGGAGTTTCATCAATAAAGTGTTCACATGTATGGGTTTTTCTCCCAAGGCCACTGACTTTATCTTTAGATGTTTCGGCTCTTCATGGCTAGATGTCTCCTTTATGGGGAAGACTCATGGTTTTTTCAAGGCCACCCGAGGTCTCAGGAAGGGAGACCCTCTGTCCCCTACCATCTTCATTATTTCCCAGTATCTTCTTAGTCGTTTACTTAATAGTATCAGGAACCAAGGGATGATTCTTACATATCAGAGTCGTACACTCCCATCCAGCATGAATCACCTCATGTTTGCTGAAGAAATGTCGGTTTTCTTGAAAGACAACATAAGATCAGTCCGAATCATTAATAAGGTGATGAATGAATATTCCCATTGGAGCGGTCAACTCATCAACCACTCTAATAGTAACTTTTTCATATCCAATAAGTGTGAGGCAAGGTGTGTGGTCTCTTTAGATAACAGTGTGGACATGCAAAGATGCAGATTTCCTCTTGATTACATTGGTGAACCTATCTCCCCTCAAATACTCCACATCCATGACTCTGATCACATTGTGCAGAAAATCACGGGCAACATACTCAATTGGAAGAACAGATTTCTATCATTCGGAGGTAAGATCACTCTTATCAATAGTATGATGTCTTCTATTCCAATTCACATGATAGAATCCATCAGAGTTCTTAAGGGAGTCATTACCTCCATTGATAGGATCCTTACTGGTTTTCTCTGGGATGCCCTCTCTAAAGGGAAGCATCACTAGGTCTCTTGGAGGAGAATGGCTCAACCAATCCGGGATGGAGGTATCGACGTCAGAAAGCTTATTGACACCATTCAGTGTCTGCATGAAAAACTGTCTTGGGAGGCTTTATAGGGCCAGTCCTTATGGGGTACGGTGATGTGCCCTCAATGTTGTGATGCTCCTACTCCTAGGTATCATTAAAGCTCTCCCCTCTAGTACATGATTGCTGCTTTCCATCCCTCCCTCCTACCCCTGTCACGCTTGGTAATTGGTAAAGGGGATATCCTGTTTTGGAACCATAATTGGGCTGGCTCAAGGTTTGGTTTTCCTGAATTCCCGACCCCTTACATTTATGATAGGATGGAAAGTAGGTTTACATCTTTTATCAGGGAAGTGTTGAACCCAGACCAGCAGGACATCTATGAGAGAATTGAGTTGAACATGGAACATGACCAGTGCGTTGTCACTCATTCAGCTTCAAGAATCTTTTCCACCAAAGAGTTTCGGAAATCCCTATACTCTCACGACAGTCCAGACCTATGCCATGAGATCATGTGGTGTAGGAAAATTCCCTTCAATTATTATTTTCTCACGTAGAGTATCCAGAACTGTGCAGTGAAGACTGATGAAAATATCAAAAGGCATGGCATCCCTACTGTGTCCAGATGTACATGATTCCATGCTAAGGACGAGAGTTATTTCCACCTTTCCTATGAAGGGGAATCCCCGCATGAGGTGTGGAGATTTTTTTGTGGTCTTACTGCTTATAATGGGCATACCCAATCTACAGATACCTTGATGGATCAATGGTCCCAGGGATCGCCGGTGCAGAGCTCGGAGAAAAAGGCTCGGGATGCGGTTTTAAACACTGGGTGTTGGTGCATCTGGAATGCATGGAATAGAGCCAGACATGAAGGAGCTTTCCTACCTGAGAGTTCTATCATTATCAGAACCACAAAGTCTTCTCATTGACCTCCTCTGGTCGAACAGCCATTTTTGGTAGACTACCTTGCTTAGTCCTCTTCATCCTAACTTAATGGGAATCCATGGTTCTATCAATGCTAGTGAAGGTAACTGGGTATGCTAGAGGCCTCCTTCCATGGGTATCAAGATGAACACTGATGGTTCCTCCCAGTAGGGCATCATGTTGGGTGGAGGGGTGGCCCGCAACTCTAGGGGCTCTGTCATCCTGCTGTTTACAGGACAGTATGGGTGCGACCATTCTCTCTAGGTTGAGGCTTTGGCTATGCTATCTAGTCTCCTACTGTGTTACAAACATAATATTCTCATTAGTGAAGTAGAGACAGATTGTATGGTCCTCTTCAATGATCAGAAAGGTACAGGTAATACCCCATGGTTTATCTCATATGCTATCAGAAAATGCAAAGGTTTTTTGACAAGAAATATCAATGTGGCTCACACTTGGTGCAAGGGTAACAAAGTGGCTGATCATCTAGCCTCCATTGCATCCAAAAATTCAGTCTTTTTGGGCCTCGATGGTAGGAGCACTCTCAAGGCTAACGGTGAGGAACTTGTGAGAGGAGATTCCCTTTGATTACATTATTTCAGACCCCATGATCTTGTTTCCCCTTTTTCCCCATTGGTTTCGAATTACATGATGTTTGCTTTCCTTTTATAAAAAAATAATATTGAGATGAGATAGAAGTATTGGAATGAAATAGATTATGGTAGAAAGGTGGAACTGTAGGGGGAAGACACCTATATAGAGGGGGGTTATTTGTCTTTTACAATAATTCTCAGAGAAAAGTGCTCTACAAACTTCTATCATGTCTTCTTTCTTCCAAGCACCCAATATCATTTATGAAATCCTGCATCCGCATACCATCATTTGTATTCTGCAAACCAAAAACCCTTCATGGTCACCCTCATCCATAAACAAAAATTTTAAATTTGTGAACTTGAGTTTTATTTTCAAACTAAACATTTATTATTCCAACATTAAGATTTGGATAACCGTGTTGTAAATATTGGTTCTTGGATCGCTTGATCCGAAAAATATTTAGTTCACTATAAAATGACTCATAGGAAAGTGTCTGATGGGTCATTTTGTGAACTATCAATTCATGGGGAATTATTTCTTTGAATCATTTTTGGGGTTCATTATGCATACTGCTTTTCTATGTAGACTTCATTTAGACCAATACCAATTTTTGTTCTTTTTGAGAATGATTTTATTAGAGTGACCTTTTTATGGTATATTTTACATAAAGGGTGTGTATCTTCTAGAGGTTTTTTCTAACAATACTTTTGTCACTGATGATTCTTCCGCTCCCATTTCAAGTACAGATGAAAAGAAGAAGAATATGGAAAAATATATTGATGAAAAAATCCATCTCACCCCATTACATCAATCCTCAAGTAATATGCTTAATGAGGGTCAGAGGAAGTATCAAATTTTACATAGGCTTCTTATTTATGGATTTGGTATACTATATGATAAAATGATATTATCACCATGTTGGGCTAACCAACCTACTAGGTAGATATTTGATAGAATCATTTCAAAGGACATTATTTCATCAAAAGGATGATTCATACTGAATGATATAGTTGTTGGGTATTTGTTGAACTATTCCCCTAATTCATCAAAGTATGCATGACAAAATAATGATTGAATAACCCATTGCTACCATAGCATTTATTGGAGGGACACCACAAATGAAAAACATGGCTAGTTTTCAAAGCAGGACCTTCACACTGGAGGTTTTCTTGGTTTGGGTTGGGGATGTCCTTTTTGGATTCGTCAAAGATGTGAAGAATTCTAGGTTGAATTGAAAACTGTGGGCTTATATGTTTATATATAGGTATTCTAGACCCATGATCATTGATCCAACACCATCATTTCACATATTCTGAATATATGGAGTCCAGATACCAATACATTTTATTTAGTCCATGGGGAGGTTGGAATTTTCCTCTGGGTTGCTCTACTAATAGTTTGGGTCCCCATTTTCAAGGATATGTGTGATGAGTTTCTAAATTCTCCTTCCACCTGAGATGATGAGGAGAGGACTCGTCCTTTGGCTAAGAGGATAATTTCCCCTGAAAAAATAATTTCAAAGGAAATAAATCCTTGATCAAAGAAAGGAATATCTTTCTTGGAGGGGAGAAATACATTCTCTAAGAGATGTTTTCAAGATCTCGACACCCACAGAACATGGTCCTTCCCAAAAAAAAAACCTGAAGGCAATAAGGTTATCACTGGACCACCTTATAGGAGGGAAAGTTTCGAGAATGGGGATGAGAACATTTCCCTGATGTTAATTTATTTTTTTAGGTGGTGGCCTTCTTGGCCATGTTTACAAGTGGCTGGATTTTACATGTATGAGAATCCGGCAGGATGAGAGCCACAACCTTTATCATGGAAGCTCAACATGCCACTCAAAAATGCATCGACATGGACATTTTGATAATATCCAATATCTATCACCTACGAGGATGAGTTAGTGTGGGGAAGCCACCTCATGGGGTGATTAGGCCCTTAAAAATACTTCAGGGCTGGATGAGAGCCCACATAGGGGGTTATACATTTATCAATTCCACACACTATTCTTTAGTCGTATCTTCAACGTACCAGTGGGGTTATGTCAAAGGGCTGGGCAACACAATAAATTAAGGAAGACTAGACTGAATGGAATGAATGTGAATTGTTGAATCGAATCAACTATTATGAAATATTTACTTATCATACTTACACTTAACTATTGGTACCATTATGAATGTTTAATTATAGAAGTTTTTTAACTGAGGAAATTTATTTTAATTAAGAGTGGGTTTCTTGGTCTCCCTTATTGATGGGGAACTTTTATATAATGGATATCCACCTTGACGATTTCTCCATCTATTTAACTATGTCCAGAAGATGTGTCCCCCCTCCCTTAATGGTGAAATCAAGGAAAAGCATCACATGAAAGTATGACAATTGTGGATAATGATAACTACACAGACACTAAGACTAAGATGAACCATTTAAATTCATTGTTTTATGTAACCTTCCTCACAAAGGATAATGTTGATTCCTATGTTCAATTGTATCCTGATGGTCAGATAGAAATCTTAGTTCCCATTATAACAACCCCTAATGCGTCTGGGGCCATGGGGTATGAAACTACAAAGCATTCCCAACTAGGGAAGTATCATCAGAAGTCTCTCATTCTTGAACCCCTAAGTAATGTCTTGAGAACATGGGGAGTGAATTATCAGGCAGTTGAGAATGCCACTGATAATTAGACATTAATCTCTCACTATATTGTCTTTCTAGTGGTCGAGAGTGAGTGTTATATACTAAGGGATCTCCAATAATTTCAGATGAATTCCCCTCAAACTTTGGGGCGCTTACTTCAAGATAGATAATTTACTCTTATTGGGATTAACCATGACCAGCTGAAATTTCTTATGATAATGATACTAAAATGGTGGACATTTACATAGGGGATCTTGAACCCCTTATCCATGCTCAATAGGGCTGGTGTAAATCTTTTTGTTGAGTGATGGCCATGATAAGGCCCGATATCCATGGAGATGAAGATGATAACTCTATAGGTTCTCACATTGCCTATAGCCTGGTTGGGGATGGAACTAGGGAGACACTTCATCCATGCCCCGAATCTCATAAGAGTACAGCCTTCGATGGTTCTAGGGTTATAGTGGCACCCAAGAAGAAGTTGTGGTTAATGGTACCCACTGCACTTCCTTAGGCTGACCCTCCAAAATTGGCCATTCCCATTACGGCTTCCTGTCCATGGTACTGGAAGATCAGGTATGACTTTAGGTAAAATGTTTCTAATGAAGAAAATTGGGAGATTCCCTAAGCAGAACACATTGAACTTCTTGTCTTTGGAGATCTCATTTCCCAGTTGTGGATTTCTATTCATGAATATCTAGATGAAGTAGCTAAATATTTAAATAGATTGGATAGGTTCCTTAATTATTTGAAAGACAAGATTAATTATTCCTATTGAGTAGCATAAATAGAGATATACACCAACTCGAGTGATACAGGAGAAGAGGTAACTAATCGTGTTGACCTCAACATTTACATTCCTTTATTGTAAGGATCATTACTCAATTACATACTCTTGTAGGAGTCATAGGAGACCCCAAAGATGAAAGACTCTCCAATGTACACCCCCATAGGTACTGCTATTGGGGAACATGTCCCTTTGGACGTGGTGGACACTTTAGAAGGTTCTGCTAGTGGTACTGGACACATGGAGGTAGTTATTTCAAATCCTACCCGGGCATTTCCCCATCAGGATCCTCTTGATATTTCGTTCATGGATCAATCCCCATTATGAACTATAAAACATCGACATGAATTTCAACTATCGTTACACATATAAATGGGGATTATAAGTAACATTTATATCATTTTTTATTATTTTTATACCAAATTCTTTCACATTCCTGATTAGTTATCCTGTGAATGTTTTAATGAAGAGCCAATAATTATACAGATGGCGGTTTCCCAAGCATTTGATGCTCTAATTCCTTCTGTGGTACAGTATGTACCACTAAGAATTGTGGTTGTACAAGGAAGAGAGGCTTGTCATTATGAGGAAGTTTGGGATAATATTAGATCTTAGAGGGTTCATGTTTTAGATGAGGTGGACTCTATCCCTATGGTGGGTGAATATTTAGAGAAGGAGGTCAAAAATGATTATTCTGATACTATCATCATAGAGATGGATGAGGAGACATTGATTGCCACAATTGAGCTGGGAAAGATCCACAATTACAATAGTATATAGGGGGAACTCATAGTCTTGTTGAGTCGACTACCCCAAACCCGGAGAGTCCCACCCTTATAGAAGGAACGTCTCCGGAGGTCGTTGTTCTAATTGTTCAAGTTGATATTCCCCTCCCAAAATTCACAACCATAGGGTAGGGTTCTATCCCGACCCTTGAAAGTTTAGAATGGGCCATCATTCCTTTTTACCCATCCACAAGAGAGGTTGTGATTATGGATCCTAGAAATTCATAGTTGGGAAATGTACTTATTTCCAAATTGATTCTCCTTGCGACACTGGTTTCTATAAGCAATCAACTAGAGGTTGCTGGTCTAGTCTGTCATGTCCCTAAGTATTTTATTCCTTTGTATAACCCTAAATATCAATTATGTATTGAAGATATGATACCATCTTCATCGGGTGATGATTCCATAATGGAATTTGAAGACGTTAACGCTCTATGCGGGGGAAGGTCAGTTCTCTATACTTCCATAGATTTCATGTAAGTGTTTTTTTCTTAAGGATATAAGAGTGTTTAATTATCTCACATTCTACTTCAAGATTAAAACCATATGCATTTTTATTTGTAGTTGACACCTCGGTCCCACCACCTGTCGAAACAGCCAAAGGTGCAGCTGCCGCAAGGTAAAGTCATGCCAAATTCATTAAGTCAATTCCACCCAGTGTGGTGTTTATTCTTAATTATTTTCCATCATTTGTGAGTGATTCTGAGTCCAATATAGGGTAATATCTAGACAAAAAAATTATTTCCAAAGGGAATGGAAGACAATTTGGAGATTGATATCTAAAACATCACTCACAGATATGATGAAAAACTGCCCAAATTAAGTCACCGGTTTTTGGTTCTAGGGTTAGGAGGCTTTCATTACCATGGTATTTAGGACATATTGAAGAAGGATGGCATGGGAAGGGAGAAAACTAGAAAAATAGTGTCCCATATTTTTCTATAGAGTTTGGGGCTCATCGTTTTGTGTCTAGACAGATTCTTAGGAATAAATATACCGACCAAGCTAAAGCAGTCACAAGGCTACAATGTGAACTCGCAAAATAATGGTTCTTAGTGAAGAAGCTCAATAAAAAAGTGGATTAGCATAGTAGAGAACTAGATAAGATTAAAAAAGAATGATCACATGTCATATATGTAATTTGTGAGGGAAAACAACTAGTATAGGAAGGGGAAAAGGTCATCCTTGATGCAGCGTAGTAGGCGGAGGAATTGTAGGTAGGTGTGGTGGCTGATACTACAACCATATTAATGCTTCTCCAGGCCATTGATGAGTCAAATATGGTACTGAAACAACTCTTTGAGTCCACATAACATCTTTTCTAATGGTCATGTCCCACCCATATAGAGAGGATTTGGGTTATGGACGCCCTCTATTCTTTTATGTAAGGAAAATATTTTGATATCAAGTGCTTCTAGTTTTCCTTTCCCTACAAAATACATCATTTATGATTGTCCTCTTTTAAAAATAAAAACAAAATAGATTTCAATTTTAATTAAAATCTTAAAAAACTAAAATTATAAAATCAAAATCTAATTTTTTCTTGAGTTGAGGGGCTAAGCATGAATAGTTTGACTATTACTATGGTTGCATGAAAAATACTACAATCTTTGTGTCTTTTATGTAATAACCATAATTGATTCCTAAGAACATTATGGTGCAGACTTAGCGAGTATAAATTGATATTTTCTTAGGCCCCCTTTGTGAGATTTAAACCTAACAAACTTTATTCATTCTGATTTGTTTTTTTGGTTACTCAATATTTTTTCATAAACAATACATGACACAGGTTTATAGATTTGTGATCGATTTTTTGTAAATGATACCCTATGAGGGTTTTCATCCTGGAGGGTGTTTTATCTTTCATTGGAATAATATATTATTCTAAATCAGTAAATCATATCTGATTTTATATGTCAAACATCATTGATAAAGACTAATGTTTTATGTAGAACAGTTAAAAACATGATTTATCGAGGAAATGCCAGAATTTATGACTCATTAACCAAAAATTTCTCGACAACATTCAGAAATTGATATGATATTTTTAATTACCCTGACTAGTTTTTTTGGAGAATGGTATATGACATGCGTCATTGAATCCATGGGGCATACATAGATAGGGAAAACTTCTCCTAAGGATGAAATTGTCATTGGATAACAAACCTTTTTTGTGGGACTTTTTTTGTAGAGCCATCGGGGAATTGTGTGCATACCAACCAAATGTTTCCATAGGAAAATGGACTTTCATGCCTGATGGCCAATCTTTTTTTGGAATTTTTTTTGTTGAAGACCATAGTGGGTAGCCAATTGAGGGAACGATGTCTAAATGTATGAGGTCATTTGTATCATCTTCGGTTGAGAAACTTCTCCCAATCGAATTTCTCTTATGTAAAGGAGGGTTGAAGCCTAGCGTAGATAGAAATTATATAGACAGGACATTTGAGACTAATGATTTGAAATAATTTTAATCTAACTAGGGGATAGACGGTATGAATTTCTGATGGTGGGATGAATAGAAATGTTTTATCGATTTCAGGAATGAGAGGGGAGAGACGATGTAAAATGTAATTCAAGGGGTTTTCAGAACTGGGGAATGAGGTGAGATGTCAATTTAATAGGGGCGTACAGAGGTAGGAAAGCCTCTCCTGAGGATGAATTTTAATTTGGTTGACATTCCATTTTGTGGGAAACATATGCAGAGTTGTCATGGAATTGTGTGCATAGTCAAACAAAGATGTCCATAGGACACTAGCCATCCATTTTTTATGGATATGGATGGTTATGGCAGTTCAAACCTTTCTAGACATTGATTATGCTATGTGAAGAGTGTTTTGTAAATATAAAAAGGGAGAATTTAATGTTGAACATTATAAGGAATATCGGGAAAAAGTAGAGGCATTTTTATCATATCCATGTGAGTAGTTTCCTTACGCAGGTCTAACCCTTGAGCTCATAGGGATGAGAAATTTCTATTTCATGTATGGACCTATAATATGAAGTTTTTATGTCACTACATATCCAATAATGATAGAAATAAAGCTGGATGTAATTCTTTTAATGGTCATTCATATGCATATCTGGTTCACGCCTATGAATGAGAAACCTATTTTTTTTCACACGTGGTTACCAATGAAGCATGATGCACATTGAATGTTCCTATATACATTATTTTCATTTATAGAACATGTGGGAGGAAATTGTTTCGCATGTTGACACCCAATAATGAACAATTATTGTCGAGAATCATGTTATTCTACAGTTATTTAAATTAGATATTGATATAGAATCACTAATTAAATAAAATATGGTCGGGGAAATGTGTGAAAACATGTCCAATATGTGGATAGGTAGGAAAGTATAAGTTGTGGTTTCAAGGGAAATTATATGAAGAGAGATTATATAGGGCTTGGAATCCATCAAGTGTGAGAAAATTGAAAAATACTCTCATAGGAATGAACATACCTTTGGTTGACATGACCGTTCATGGGAAACATATGCAGATACACAAGGGAATTACATGCATAGTCAAATAAAGGTATCTATATGACACTTGCCTCTCATATTTGATGACCAGTGAGGTTTATGATGATCTGAAATATCTTGAATCATGTAGTTTGATAGATGGAAAAGATGTGTCTTGATTTTTTACAAACGTCCAGGTCATGATCATCCATAGAGTTGGGTACTTTCCTATATAGATGTACCTCACACATAGAATAGAGAATCTTCATTCCCTTGGTAGATCTTAGGCTCGATTCTGAAGGTCCTAGTATCCCATAATTATGCTCTCTGCATATTATTGGACATCTGTAAGGAATAGATAAGTTTATCAATATTTGGGGTACCTTGCAGTTTAATGTTGTGTAGAAATGACTTTTTGTTTCCCAACAATGAGGAAAAAACTGTAATATTCCTTTTAAAGTAATTCTAGCTAGATCCATCATTATGGATTTATTTTACATGGATCAATGGGGAATCCTTTATATAATTTCCTAACCCCGTGTGAGATGTCATTGGTGTGAGAAACAAGGGTCTAAAAAGGATTCATTCCACCACTTAGGGATGACATGATAAAAGAAGGTAGCATTGTTGGTCCATACTATTTAATGTCATGGGGTAAGGATGTGGGTGACTTTACGTGAACAATAGAGCTATTGTGAGTCCACACAGTTTTAAGTATTGCAGAAAGAAATTTTCTAGTATAGAATAAAATCTAGTTGTAGGGATGAAATATCAAAGGAATAATTTGTAAAAAGGGGCTAATTAGGCTAGGATATCCCTAATATGCCTTGTACATGAGAGGGTGATGAAATTGCAAACCCTGAATCCTGGATCCCTCAAATAGAGAGGGATGATGCGAGGATTATGATCCAATGGGTGTACAGATGTAGGAAATTCCTCCCATAAGGATGAATTTTCCTTTGGTTTACAGGTTGTTTTTGTGGGAAACGTATACAGAGATGTCGGGTAATTGTTTACATATCCAAACAATGTTTTCTACAAGACAGTAGCTTCCCATATATAAGAGTCTTGGGTGATTATAGGGATTCAAGATTTTCCAGGGCATAGATTTTGATGGATGAAAAGGGGATATTTGGGTATGTGAGAAATATCCAAGGTGTGATTAGTTATGAGGTACGAGATCCTCTAGAAAGATACGATTCAAATGTATGGGGGATGATATTTTTGCACTTTTTTATGTAATAATACAAATTTGGAATCTAGTACAACTATTTTCATTTCACATGAAAGAGATTGATGAAATTTTTGTTTTATATTTCATTACAAGACCTGGGATTTTCGTTCCGAGTGTCTTTACGTATCTCATCAGACCGATAATTTTGCCACACATAGTTTTTGGGATACCTTATTGATTAATTTCATGTGGTTAGTACTTATTTGTCTATTTAGTTTAATGTCATGTAGTGAGGAATCATGAATATATCTTCACAAGTATGACCTATACGATGGAGGATGAAATTTTTTATGGCGTCTCAATGAGGATATGGGATCAAAGTGTCATTAAATATCCTAAAAAGGAAGGAATAAATCCACATGTAGTTTAAGTATCCCATTAAGTTTAAAATAAAACAGTAAGGATGAGAGTGAAGCATCATGAAAAGGATGAAGTGGGTAATGTGGTAGGATTGAACCTTATGAAGTTTTTATATGTATCCCTGTTATTTGGGAATCAATTTCCATGTAGTTATGAAACCACGCTCCCTGTATCAATCTAACTCATGTAGAAAATGATGAATTTTTTTATGGTGGGTTGACCAGGATATGAGATTACATCATAATTATTTATCATGTAAACAAAAAAATACAGCCACATGTAGTTCTTGGTATAAATTACAGTTTAATGTCGTGTGGGAAGGACTTCATTGGCCATACAGTTTAATGTCATACGGTTAGGAATCATGGATTTACCTATACATGTCTGACCAAGAACTAGAAGGAGGAATTTCATTTAGATGGTTGAACCAGGATATGGGATCAGGGCATCATTACATATCCAAAAAATGTAGGATTCAAGAAATGTATAGTTCTATTATCCCATATAGTGTAACATCATATAGTAAGGATCATAGTGAGTTGATGTGAATAGGATGACATGGGGAAAGTTTTGCACTTGAACCTCAGGGAGGATTTCTATGTATTTGAGTAAGATGGGAATCAAAGTTCCTGTTGTTCTGAAAACATATTCCCTATACCAGTATGACTAGTGTGAGGGATGCGAATTTTTTAATTATAGTTGGACTTGGTTGAAGAATCCTAGAACCATTATGTTTCATGGGAAGCAATAATTAGTCCACTCGTAGTTCTTGACAACACTCTATGCTAGTGTGACATGTGTATAGAGAAGAGGGGAATTTTTATCATAAGGTTTTTGAACCAAGGCCTAGTTTCAAGGTGTCTATACATATACTATGAGGACAAGAATTTATCCATACATAGTTCTTGAGGGACCTTGCACTTTAATGTCATATGGTTAGGACTTTTCAAGGATTTTCCTACATAAGCATGTATTGTATTTAGGGAAATGAGAAATGTTTACTTTGGATAGTGGATGGACTAGGATTACGATATGTGTGACACTATGTATTCAATTGATGACTGGGAATCAAGTCGTTTGGAGTTCTAGAAAACAGGTTCTCTGTGGTGGTCTAACCCACACATAGGGAAGGGGGTTATTTTATTCTTTTGATATCAGTTGTTGGACTAGGATGGAGAATCTTATCATCACTATGTGTCCCATTAACTAATGGTAATCAATCCACACATATTTCTAAGATACACTCCCTATGTCGGTCTAACCCATACAAAGGAAGGGGGATTTTTATCTTTCCCTTGCATGAATTTGAATCGTGCATGATGAATCACTATTCAAAACACAATGATATCTGTACAGTTTAATGTCAAGTGTTTAGGACAATACTTCTATGTTTTTTAACATCGTGCATCTAAGATGAGGGTGTTTCTATTAATTTTCACATAATTTGGCTAAGAAGAGGGTGGTTTTATGCCTTTTAACATTGTGAAGCTAATATGATGGTTGTGATGTGAATTTTAATGTCGTGTAGCTATGAAAATGGTGGTTCTATGTAGTTTGACAACATTCATATAAGACTATATGGGTCTTATGCAGTTTAACACCACGTAGATAATGAAAAAATTTTATAATTACAAAATGTATATTTTCCGAACCCTCATAATGGTGGGAGTTGTAGTGTTCTACCCATCCATTGAAATACAGGAATATGCTCCATTGGAGTAGAAATTTTTTATGGAATATGGTCATTACCATTTTGGATCAAATTTTGAAGGTTTATTTCTGAGTATCATCTGAGTTCATATGGCCAACATCATCTATCCATTATTGAAAGATCGAAAGTGAACCCTTCTGTTGATGTCTCATGTGATCCGATTTTCGAAAACTAGTAAATGGTGAAAGTTTTGTAGTTATTTATCATCTAGTTTATCTAACTCATTTAATTGATTTGGGTATTTTTCATCTATAGAAAATTGATCATAGATGGCGATATGGAGTTTTGTTAATTGAACGTCAATGGGTAGAACCATTTTTTTTCATGTATATTAATCAATATGGGTTTGTTTGAGTGGCAGTGTGAGTCATGGTTCAACAATTTCACAGAGCATGGAGGAATTTGTAAAACCATGATATCTTTTTATTGTCCACCAACTTATAGTGAATATTGGATAACTTCTTATTGAAGGCATCTATATTTTTTTTTTCAACTGAATGGTAGTAGGATTAATGGTTGGATTTGATGGTATACTCCTGATATAGCTTGTACAGCTCAACCGAGAAGAAATTGGTGCCATTGGCTGTCAGTATTGTATGATGGATGAAAAATTTAGTGAGGATATTTTCTTTCAAAAAACCTACAATATTACTTTCACAAACCTCATTAAGGGGTATATCTTCTACCTATTTGGAAAATAAGTTGGTTTCCATGAGAATTTATTTGAATTTTCTGGCCATGGAAGAGGGGTATGATCCCATGACATTCATTCCCCATATATAAAATCTCTCAAAGTACTTGGTTGTGTGAAGTACCTCGAGGGGATGGTGGATGAAATTTTCCTGATCAAGGTAGGAATAGAATATCATGGTGAATGTGGAAAAATCCTAAATCAGGGTGGGCCAATATAACAAATTCCTTCAAATCTACCGTGAGATCATGGATTCTGATTGATGCACTCCACGAGTTCCGACATGAACTTATTTCATGATAGAAATAGTCTCTTCTCTATCAATGCACTTAATAACAAATGAACATAGACTCACTTGTAGACATCCTTTACAAAGATCATTCCACTGTAAATCATGAATTTTGTTTCTTGTCTATGGATTTTCTCTTTTATTTCTTTATCCGATGGGAGTTCTTTCTTTTGATGGTATTTTACAATTGGATTCATACAATCAATGGTATGACTATAAGGATCAGTGACAAGAATTATATTGTTGATTTCATCTATCTTGGTCTATAAATATGGAGAAACCATTAATCTGGGGGCAGTAATGATGACTTCTTCATTCCAATCTGGGTATGCCTGAGCCATGGCCATATTTTCCAAAGCATTGGCTTGCGCATTTTACAACTAGGGGAAATAAGTCATTGTTGTCTCTGATGGGAATTATTTCATCACTTCTTGGACATGGTCCATAAAAGGGATCAACTCATTTTTCTTGATATCATATTAACCATTGACATTATTGATGACTAGTTTTGAATAAGATTTAATCGTCAGGTGTTCAGCTTGCACTTGGAGTGCTAGCTCCAAGCCTATGATATAGGCAGGGTATTATCATTCATTGTTTGTGCACCCTTCTGATAATATGAATGAGTATGGCATGATTGCATTTTCCATATATATTATTACTACTCTGATACCCCCTTTGTTGAGTCCGGGTTCTTCTATTATTTTTCATGAAGTGGTTCTCGAGGCACATTCAATGTGTATTTCCCACGTCTAGGAGTTCTCTTGAATACAAAAAACTTCATCCTGAGGTAGATCAGTCTACAATGAGGTGAACTATATTAAGGGAATCTGTTCCAGGAAATACGCTAATTCTAGGACTTTGAGGGATTTATGAGGAACAAATCATATTTTGAATGACTACAAAATGACTGCCCACCATGACAGGCATCCACTTAGCATTGGATGACTAAGAATATACTTGAGAAGATTCTTTGTGAGACCAAATTGACCTTGTGTTGCTGCTGTAATTCCTCATATTCTGGACTACAAATATTAATTCAAGGAAAATCTTCTTTATATTTGAATAATTATACTCAACATTGATCATGTTTTGTATGTGTTAATTCAGACTATTTTAACAGCTGGTATCATTCTTCTATGTGAAGATGGCATCTAGGGATTACACCAAGGAGGTCACATAAATAATGAGTGGTCTTTCATCAATAGGTTTCATTAGAACGTGTCAGATTATGATATTTTCTTGATATTTTTGAATTCTTCCCGGCAATCATTAGACCATTTATATTCAACCCCTTTTATCATCAACATGGTGAAGGTATTTCATTTTACATCATGTTTGGCTATGAAGCACAGGATGTAGGCCCGATGTCCTTGGAGTCCTCTCAACTCAGTGCAATTTTAAGGAGGTGAAATTCTAGGGATGGCCATTGTCTTCTGTGGGTCTAATTTGATTCCATGATGGCATATGATGAAGATGAATAATTTTTCATGAGGTTACATCAAAAGGACACTTTAGGGGAATCATTTTTAGACAATGCAATCATAGTCTATTTAAAACTGTTTCAAGATATAACAGGTGATATGAGAATTTTTGTGATTTAACAACCAAATTATCCACATAACATTTGAAATAATTTTCCAAGAAGGGTTTTACGATGTTGTGCATGGTGCGTTGATATGTGTCCCTAGTATTTGTCAAACCAAAAGGAATAACATTATAGAAAAACAATCCCAAGGGATCCCTAAAGAAGGTTTCTTCTTCAAATACATGGGCCATTCAGTTTTGATTATATCCAAAATAGTCATCAATGAAGTAGAGAGCCTCATATCTATTAGTTTCATCGATCAGTAATTTTTTGATCGAGACTGGAAAACCGTCTTTCGAGTAGTGCCGATTGATATCCATAAAATCGATGAAAACTATCTTCTACCAGTTTTTATTTTTGACAAGGAAAATATTTTATATCTAGAGGGGGTATTGAAATTTCCAAATGAAGTTGAATCAAATGATTTTGTCGACATTAACCACTATTTTGGCAGCATGTTTCTTGTATGTCCTTCTGATAGCTTAAATGTAACCATGGTGGTCTTTTGGAAAGCCCTAGTGGTGAGTGGATACCTCTAGATAATGTTCTGGCATTTCTATATAATTACAGGTCAAAACATATCTATTCTACTTTAGGAAAGAGGTGTGTACCTCTTTCTCTTCGTAAGGAAGGGATTCACTAATTAGAGTGGGTTGCGGGTCTACTTTCATACCCATGATGATTTGCTTGAGCTCATCAATGGTGGTCAAGAGGCCTTCCTCAAATCATTGATGGGACGTCCATTAGTTATTCTTCTACCTCCTCTAAATCATAATTATCTGTATTTTTATCTTATGACAGGGAAACAATTCTTGAGATGATTTTTACAAAGTTGAGGGAAGAGTTTCAATTTTGGTGTTTGGATTGTAAAGCTTCCTCTTCCGACTAGGTTGTTGGATAGGGCTTCTTCGGATAAAATTTAGTGAGGGTTAAAAGAGTTTCCTCATAATATTTGAGTGAAAAGACACATCCTACTACCTCATTGGGTGAGGATGGGATTTTAAATAATTTTTATGATGGTTTGGCGGAATTTTTATTCAAACCACCTCCATTTTCATTGGAGTCAGTGATCTTTAAAATATTATCAAGCTCAGTGGAAGTTTCCAAAATCATGATGATGTATAAATATTTGTAAGAATCTTGACTTGTTCACTCAATCTGATTGATGGGAAGTATGTATTATTCCTTGATCTACTTGAGGGGATCGAGGATAACTATTTCTAAACCATTTTTGGTGGCAATCCAATCAACACCATCGACCAGTAGTCACTCCTCCTTCAGCTTATAGAACCCTACATCAATATACTGTGATTAACATAGGTTTAATGAGGCCTTATAGATATGTAGTGTACCACTCTATAAATAAATTCTATATTTTATCCATTGATGGTAGGAGGAGGGAATTTCTGCTTGTTGATGCATCCATGGCCTCCATAGCAGGGCGTTGAAGGCCGTACTTTTTCGTACCACAAAAAATTATGTGTGAGCTATGAGGTTGCTGAACTAGGTAATGATCATGATTTGGCCTAAAATATTCTACTCAATTTTGATGTAACCCAACAGAGTTGTAGTCCAGGGCATCATATAATCCTCATTAAAACCTAGCTCGCAAAGTGTCCATAGTGGGTGGAGATTAACTCCAGATCCATTTTCAATGAATACTTTTTGGATATTGACACCATTTATCATTCCATACAAATATAAGGATTTGATGTGTCCTTGAATGAGGATATCCTCATCTTGATTAGTGAAAATGATAAATGTGTGGCATTCAACAATATTGGTCTCTCTCTGGTAGACATCAGCACCTACTACCTCATCTTCAAACTCTTGGGGACTTATCAACGATTTGATGAGTATTTACCTAAAATCTAATGAAATGTTTAGTTACTCCAAGAAATGACATCTTGGTAGGTACCGAAGCTAACTTCTTTTAAATATTTTATTTCTTATAAAAAGGATGGAACTTCATAGATCAAGGATTCTCTTTCATAGGTTCTTTAGGGGCTTGAGAATTTGATGATGATGGGTCGCCCCATGGGATTGGATCTGTAGGGGATTCCTTAATTTTTTAATTGTTCTAGGTTGCTCTGGTCAGCTACTATGTGGAATTAGAAAACTGTTCTTACACTGATGGATATTCTAGAAGGATTGGACCGGGGTGGATTCTAGTGGGGTAGGAGAATTTTTCTTTCCCTATTGGACCCACTGGGGGTCCTTCCGTAGGTTTCTGCAACACTGTAAGTTTTAGCAGGGTTGCGACCATAATATTGATTTCTTCCATGGATATGTCTCATATGATATCCCTAGAATATACGGATTCTTCCTCCAACCCCCAATTGGGTGTGGGGATTTATGGTTAATAATTGTAGAGACCCGAATCTTTATGTACATGTACATTACATTACTTTTGAAGAATACTTAATCTATAACAAAAATAGACACACAAGGACCGTAATAGTTTATTTTCTTTGGAAACACAAAACGTAATCTTCTAATCGTGGTGAATTATTTTCAACATATCCCTTTTTTTTCCTTAACTAAAAACATTCTTTAAATCCTGGGGAAAAGAAAACATATATAGGGTGAGCTCTAATGCTCAGTAAGGGTAAGCATAGAGAACATAAAATGATCCATAAACATTTTAATACAAAAACACGAACATAAAATCTAAACATCAAAATCTTGAGAAAAGACATAAATCACAGATGTACATAAATCATAGATCATAATGGAACATAAATCATGATAAAATAGCATGGGAATAAAACATGTAATTGTGGAAACCATTCAACACATGTTATTATTTTCATAGTATCAAAGGCATTACTTCCAAGACCATCTTAGTGGACAACTTCCCTTTCTGAATCGAGTTCACTCCTCGTTTCAGTCCTATAACACTGAACCAGATTAACTTACCGTTCCAGACATGTATATCTCATGAGATATAAATCTTTACACAATGCATTGGAGGGAGATATAGGTCCCACCCATCACATAATGAAATCATTCTTACTTGTGCAACAAAATAAACTTAAAACATTCATCATAACCTAAAGAACAAAATGGGTTTCATAAACATCATCCCATCATCACATAATACATATAAAAGAAATAGATATCATTTCCTAATAAGAAAAGTGAAAACATGTAAATCATAGGTACATTATACCTGGAACATACACATTTGAAATAATGTCATCTTATATGGAAAAATGGTTTTGATAAAAAACTTGAAATGAAATCATGAGGAAAATATCATTTCTTCTTCAAAATCATTTTCTTTTCACAAAATGTCATCCAATTTAAAAAGAAATGATTTTTTTAAAAAAAATAGTTATGACATCTTTTTGAGTAAGCTTCATGAAAATAGGGCTTTATAAAACCGTAAAAATCCTTTCGTGCCGTATAAGTTAAAAAAGACATTCTTCTTGTACTTTTGCCGGAAAAGTCAAAATGTACCTCGTAAAAGAAATATTCCACACATACCATGTAGTAGAAGTCAAAAATGGGTAAAAAGGGCATTAAACATACATGAAACCATTTTTAGGAAACATGGACATGGATGAGAACAATAACCCTGGTAAATACTTACGAAAAAACAATCTCGGATAAGAACGAGATTGAGAAAGTTATCCTTTACCTTAGGTCCGATATGCTTCGTACGTATCCAAACCTCTTGTATAATGATTTAAATAATGTAATTGACTTATTAAATAATACTATTCATTGTTATTATATCACATATGGTTCACTTATGACATTATATTACCCGTTCTTTTGTAAGTTCCATGTTAAAGCAACGTTTTGGGTTAAATCGTTTTACTTATCGTACGTGTTTGGACTTATTATTCTTGATATTATTACTTATATCCTGATTTACATAATTCTAGAATGTAAAACATGATTTATATATAATATATATTAAGTATATACATATATATATGATATATCGATTAAATGGAATGAAATACACCGTTTATGGAGACGGTAGGTCGTACGTACGCATGAACGCTGTTTTCGTTTCCTTATTGAATTGAATAAAATTAAGTAGATGACATACACATATATATATATATACATAAATCCAGTATCATTATTATGTAATATATTTCATGATTACTTATTATATATACTTTATAATCATTCATTAATGGTTAATCATTGAGAATGGATCTCATCGCGTCGTGGAGATGGTAGTCCGTACGTACGCACGAGCAATAATATCATTACCATGATCGTGGAATTGTATTGAAAAGTATGTATAATATTTCAGAATCAATATAACATTACAATAATTATATAAAGTCATTATTTACACCATTATACTCATCCAAGTATGGTGGTGGTGGAAAATAGATTACACCACGGCGTGGAGACGGTATTTCGTACGTACGCACAAGCGGTGATTTCGTTTTCCATAGGACGGATAGATAGTGAAATAGGGTTATTTCATACTTATAATAACATATAATTATATGAGTGATACTGATATTATAACTTCATAATGAAACAACTAAATAAGAAGAAGTGGAAGAAGAAATAAAGTTGAAAGAATCGGTAACGGACATTACTTTTTCTTTGAAGCGCCTCTTTGAGATCTCCTCTTAGGGAACTAAAATTTGTCTTTGAAGAAGACCAAGACCTCTAGGATGTTTCTAGGGAAGTTTATAAGAGAATTTGGAATGGTTTGTCTGATTGTGAAGGATCAAAGTGGTGTGAGAAGGAGAGGGAGGAGGTGCCCTTTTATAAGTGAGGAGAGGGGCACCTTCGGAAAAAATAAAAAATATTATTTTATTATAAAATCATATTCTGTTTTTAATAGCTCAAAATTGATTTATTTTTAATCTAAGGTGAGGGTGGGTAGAAATAATCTCATCAAATATAATGTAGACATGTTTATGTTTCTATTTTAACCTTATCATTTAGATTTAACTTTAAGTTAGATAATTTAACTTTTACCGTGTCTTCTTGTTTTCTTACATTATAAGGTTAATAAACTTACTATAACAAGCCAAACGAACCCCAAGATGTTTATTATTAATTTAAATAACATTATCTTTGTCATTTGTCTGAACCTTATTTTTTTAGAAATAAAATTACAATTAATAATATAATATTAAAAAAAAAACTATTTTATGTCAATTTTGACACTATTTGGTAATTGATTTTTTTTGAAAATCATAACAGAAATATTAGTTCGAAAAAAGTAAATTAAATAAATAATAACATGTAATATTAACATAGATAAGTATTGTAATTCATAAATGGTCTCAAATTACATTTATTTGGGTATTTATAACATCAATTATGTCAATATTTCATTAATAATATAATTAATGCATCATCATTCTGTCATAAAGAAATTAAATTATCTAATGTCTAAAAATTAAAAATAAAATACCATTATGTAGGAACTATTTTTATCTTTCTAATTAATATTTATATTAGAATTTATCTTATGTATAAAACTATATTAAAAATTATTTACTTAATCAACTTTGATTTTAACTATTTAACCCTTCTTTAAATAAATTAATATTAAATCTCCTAATCTAATAAAAATGGAACTAAATGGACATATTTTATTCCTAAGTTTGTTTTTGGTCGAAATACAATTATCCAATAGAATTAGGACATGTGTTGGGGTAATAATAATATCATTTGTACCCTTAATTACCATATTTACTTTTAACCGTGGTAAAAAAAGTAAAAAGTTACTATCACCAAAAAAAAATTTCATCTCATTGAACTGCATTTTACTTAATGAAATCAACCGTGTATCTCATATTTTTGAAATTACATTCACAAAAGTGGTAAAATTATGTTTTATGTAAATTTGAAAATTCTCCTAGGAGGTGGGTAAAAGACGGTGAAATGTTCAATAAAATTTTTATATATAAAAAATTATTATAAAATGACTCCAATGAATTGCATTGAACTTATATAGGTATTATGTATCCATTTTGACCAAAAATAAATTTAAATTAAATAAAAAATTATTTAAATAAAAAGTTGGTTTTTAAATAGTAACCTAGTGTTTTCACTATTCATCAAAAATCGAATGTTTTTAGAAAAATAACAAAAGTTCACCCTAGGCTAATTTCGATATTCTGAATCCAAAAATGAAGTCCATTTTGAAATATAAAATTTATAAAATTTCAAAAAGTGGGTATTACTATTCATAACGGCTAGTTTATAAAACATATCGTTGTTTAGCAAAAATTGGTATTTCGTACAACACACACTATTGTGGAAGGTCGCGATTGCGTGTAATGAAAGTCAAGTCAGGGATACGTGTTGTGCAAGATCCTATTGGTGTAGAATACAATACAAGAAATTAATGAAATTAAAAGGAATATTTTTCATAAAATCTCGGGGTGTTAGATTCTACCCCCCTTATAATGAATTTCTCCCTCGAAATTCGTCGGGGTTATAAATGGTTTACTACTTGAAAGTTTCTTTAATAGAAACCCACATAGTAAAATGGAATACCGAAACTTGGCTTTAAAAACTAAAGTATGAAATGTAATGGTTACCCAAATTAACTAATCGCTTGGTTTCCACATAGGAGAACATAGGTGAAAATATGGATATAGAAGAAAAATATGACCATCATGTTCTGATGGAGAGTGGTAGAGAACATCGCTATGAAAAATCCATGAATCACAAAGCCATAAATTTTTGATGATCTAAGGTACCATCTGATATATCAGATATTAGAGGACTATGAAAACATTTTTGTTTTTCAATATCATTTCCCTAAAGTTGAAATTTTTGAATTAGAATAAATACCTACTTTATTTCGATATAATCTTACCGTTGTTCGTGCCTTGAACAATTTGCACTTCATACATTAAAGAAATGAAGTTTAATTTGTCATTCGTGAAGTGTTAGCAGATCATGTGATAGAAGGATGGGTCATTCCATCTGTATTATTCAAAAGGTTAGCAATAGTTATATACATAAGTCCATCTATCATATATCGTTCCAAAAATGGACATATACATCATCTATCATACCACTTAATAAAATAAAACTAGTTTATACTAACCAGGGACTTCCTGTGGGCCAGTGGTAGGCAATAAAGGACTGTCGCTCTTCGGTTGATGGTTCGATTCCCACAGCCTTGTCCGACGCGATGAGTTGTCGCCCATCCTGCAGGTTGTCCTTTTTTGAAAACTAAATTACTATAAAATCTCATCAATAAAATCGAAAAAAGTTCTATCCATAAAGAATTCAAACTTATGTCCAACATAATCCATTCCAATCTTTAGGATTATCTAAAATACTTCGGTCAAGCTCATAGTATATGGAAAACAATTACTAGAAAGGTTATCTACCAAGAATGTGAATACAAGCATTTATCCCATATATATCATAAGATATATCTTGTTGGTTGCATTCCAAAAACATGAATACCTTAGTCATATATTCTCTTGAAACATAAATTACCATATAACCTTAGTGAAAACATGAATACTATCAAAAGGCAACTCTTTCCACATATCAAAATCCCAAAAAATCTATAAAATCAAACCATAATATCACTTAGTCCTTATATCAATCAAGAGCTCATGAATACAATCAAACATCTCATTATCTACTTATCCCTTCATTATGCGCATATCATCTACATTCCAAAAATATCAAAATAACCTTCCATGGTTACTGGTACCATTCAACATATACTTTCAAATGCTTTAGGAAAAACAATAGTGTAACAATCCTTAGACGATTCTTTATTCCATAGTACCATACGTTATTCTTTATGAACATAAAATCATTCCCCTAACTTCTTAAACCACTGATTGAGCTTCATCATTTCATTCATCACATAAGTCATTTGTAGTATCATCATCATCATCCACATATATACTACTAATATGACCATGCTGATTCTCTTCATGAGATTTTCCCTTAGGGAATTGGTTTTCATAATGCCCATACATTCCACATTTAAATCATCTAATCATTGTTGATGTCGTAGCAATACCATTATCCTTGTATATGGTATTAACTAAACCTTTTCCTTTTAACTTACTGGCTTTGTGTCCTTTTCCACACCCAAAGAATCTTCCAGTTCATTTGAAACAATCTCCTCGATGCCTCTTCCCACATGATTTACAGGAGGTAAATTGAACTTTCTCTCCTCTACAATCATCATGAAACTCCATCTTTCTCTTATTATCTGATTCAGGAAACATACAAAAGTTGAGATTATTGATCATATTATGAGATTGCTGATTAGGCATAATAATGATTTTTGGACTTCCAAATCCCATTTCATTTGGTTTCTCATGAATAATATCATTTCATTGTCCGTCATATCCTCCATTATCGCGAATCTTCCTGTTTCCAGCCATTTTCTAAAACCAAAAAAATAGTGTGAGAGGAAAAAATCATGCTAGGGAAAACAACATAGTAAAGGGGGAGTACCCTCAATATCTAACATCTTAGTTTAAGTTCTAATATTGTTACCGTAGTTCTAGGACAATATCCAATACGTATACTTATCCTTAGGGACATCCCTAGACATACCTTAGAAATATCTTTAGGGATCTCACTAATGTTTTTGCATCCTAGTTTCCGAAGGTTGACTAAACCTTTCCTCTGATACGAAATGTAGAGACCCGAAGGTTGAAGTACATGTAAATTACATTACTTTTGGGGAATACTTAATCCATAACAAAAATAGACACACAAGGACTATAATAGTTTAGTGTTTTTGGAAACTCGAAACGTAATCTTCTAATCTTGGTGAAAGATCTTCAACATCTCCCATAAAGATCTTCCTCTTTTGTTTTCTTAACTAAAATCTTTCTTTAAATCCTGGGGAAAAGAAAACATCTAATGTGTGAGCTCAAATTCTCAGTAAGGGTAAGCATAGAGAACATAAAATGATCCATAAACATTTGAATGCAAAAACATGAACATAAAATCGAAACATCAAAATCTTGAGCAAAGACATAAATCACAGAAGTACATAAAGCATAGATCACAATGGAACATAAATCATGATAAAATAGAATGGGAATAAAACATGTAATTGTGGCAACCCTTCAGCACTTTTTATGATTTCCATAGTAGCCAAGGTATTGCTTCCAAGACCATCTTAGTGGACAAAGTCCATTTCTGAATCGAGTTCACTCCTCGTTTCAGTCCTGTAACACTGAACCGGATTAACTTACCATTCCAGCGATGTCTATCTCAGTAGATATAAATCATTACCCAATTCATTGGAGGGAGATATATGTCCCACCTATCTCATAATGAAATCATTCTTACTTGTGCCACAAAATAAACTTAAAACATTCATTATAACCCAATGAATAAAATATGTTTCATAAACATCATCCCATCATCAAATAATCCATATAAAATAAATGGATATCATTTCATAATAAGAAAAGTGAAACCATGTAAATCATATGGACATTATACTTGGAACATAGACACATGAAATAATGTCATATTAGATGAAAAAATGGTTTTGATAAATCACTTGAAATGAATTCTTGAGGAAAATATCATTTCTTCTTCAAAACCATTTTCTTTCCACAAAATGTCATGAAATTTAAAAATAAATGTATTTTGTTGAAGATATTCATGAAATCTTTTGTGGGAAGCTTCATTAAAATAAGGCTTTATAAAACCATAAAAATCCGTTCGTGTCGTATAAGTTAAAAAAAAGCATTCTTCTCGTACTTTTGCCGGAAAAGTGAAAAAGTACCTCGTAAAAGAAAGATTTCGTACATACTATGTAGTAAAAGAAAAAATTTGGTAAAAAGGAAATTAAACATACATGAAACCATTTTTAGGAAACATGGACATGGATGAGAACAATAACCCCAGTAAATACTTACGAATAAACAATCTCGGATAAGAACGAGATTGGAAAAGTTGTCCCTTACCTTAGGTCCGATTTGCTTCGTACGTATCCAAAACACATTTATAATGATTTAAATAATGTCATTGACTTATTACATAATACTATTAATTGTTATGATATCATATATGGTTCACTTATGACTTTATATTACCCGTTCTTTTGTAAGTTCCATGTTAAAGCATCGTTTTGGGTTAAATCGTTTTACTTATGGTACGTGTTTGGACTTGTGGTTCTTGATATTATTACTTATATCCTGATTTACATAATTCTAGAATTTAAAACATGATTTATATATAATATATATTCATTATATACATAGATATATGATATATCGATTAAATGGAATGAAATACACCATTCATGGAGACGGTAGGCCGTATGTACGCATGAACGATGTTTTCGTTTCCTTATTGAATTGAATGAAATTAAGTAGATGACATAAATATATATATAAATAAATCCATTATCATTATTATGTCATATATTTCATAATTAATTATTATATATACTTTATAATCATTTGTGAATGGTTAATCATTGAGAATGAATCTAATTGCGTCGTGGAGACGGTAGTCTCTACATACGCACAAGCGATGATATCATTCCCATGATCGTGGAATTGTATTGAAGTGTTTTTATAATATTTAAGAATGAATATAACTTTACAATAATCATATATAGTCATTATTTACACCATTATACACATCCAAGTAAGGTGGTGGTGGAAAATAGATTACACCACGGCGTGGAAGCGGTATTCCGTACGTACGCACGCGCAGTGATTTCGTTTTCCGTAGGATGGATAGATGGTGAAATAGGGTTGTTTCATACTTATAATAACATATCAGTATATGAGTGATACTGATTTTATTACTTAAAAATGAAACAACTAAATAAGAAGAAGTGGAATAAGAAATAATGTTGAAAGAATCGGTAACAGACATTACCTCTTCATTGAAGCGCCTCTTTGAGACCCCCTCTCAGGGCACCAAAATTTGTCATTGTAGAAGAACCAGACCACTAAGATGTATCTAGGGAAGTGGAGAAGATAATTTTGCAGGGTTTGGCCGATCGTGAATGCTCAAAGTTGTATGAGGAAGAGAGGGAGGAGGTGCCCTTTTATAATGGAGGAGAGCGGCACCTTAGGAAAAACTAAAAATATTATTTTTTTATAAAGTCAAATTCCGTTTTTAATAGCTCAAAATTGATTTATTTTAAATATAATTATGGGATGGGTAGAAATACTCTCATCAAATATAATTTAGAAAAGTTTAGGTTTCTATTTTAACCTTATCATTTAGATTTAACTTTAAGTTAGATAATTTAACTTTTACCATGTCTTCTTGTTTTCTTACATTATAAGGTTAATAAACATACTATAACAAACCAAAAGAACCCCAAGTTGTTTATTATTAATATATATAACCTTATATAATTCATTTGTCCTAACCTTAGATTTTTAGGAATAAAATTACAATTAATAATATAATATTTGTTTTAAAAAATATTTTATGTCAATTTTGACACTATTTGGTAATTGATTTTTGTGAAATTTATAACAGAACTATTAGTTCTAAAAAAGTTAATTAAATCAATACTAACATATCATATTAAAAAATAAAATTATTGGAATTCATAAAAAGTCTAAAATTACATTTATTTGGGTATTTATAACATTAATTATGTCAATATTTCATTAATAATATAATTATTGCATCATCATTGTGTCATAAATAAATTAAAATATTTAAAGTATAAAAATTAAAAATAAATTACCATTATGTAGGAAATATTTTTAGCTTTCTAATGAATATTTATAGTCTAATTTATCTTATGTATAACCCTATATTAAAAATTGTTTACTTATTAAACTTTGATTTTACCTATTTTAACCCTTCTTTAAATAAATTAATATTAAGTGTACTAATCTAATCCATGTGGGCCTAAATGATCATATTTTATTTCTAAGGTTTTTTTTAGTCGAAATAAACTTATCCAATAGAATTAGGACATGTTTTAGGGTAATAATAATATCATTTTTACCCTTAATTACCATATTTACTTTTAACCGTGGTAAAAAAAAGTAAAACAGTTACTATTCACCAAAAATTATTTTCATCTCATTGAACCACATTTTACATACTGAAATCAACCGTTTCTCTCGGATTTTTTAAATTCCATGCACAGAAGATGTAAAATTATGTTTTATGTAAATTTTCAAATTCTCATAGGAGGTGGGTAAAAGATGGTGAAAAGTTCAATAAAATTATTATATATCTAAAATTATTATAAAATGACTCCAATGAATTGAATTGAACTAATATAGGTATTATGTATCAATTTTGACCTAAAATAAATTTAAATAAAATAAATAATTATTTAAATAAAAAGTCGGTTTTTAAATAGTAACACAGTGTTTTCACTATTCATCAAAAATTTAATGTTTTCAGAAAAATACCAAAAATTCACCCTAGGCTAATTTAAATATTATGAATCCAAAAAGGAATTCCATTTTGAAAGAAAAAATTTACAAAATTTCAAAAAGTGGGTATTACTATTCATAATGGTTAGTTTATACAACATATTGTTGTTTAGAAAAAATCGGTATTGCCTACAACACACGATATTGTGGAAGGTCAGGATTGCGTGTAATGCAATCCAAGTCAGGAATGCGTGTTGTGCAAGATCGTTTTGGTGTAGCGTACAACACAAGACATTAATGAAATTAAAAAGAATATTTTTCATAAAATCTCGGGGTGTTACAATAACTATATTCATCTTTAGAGAAGGGATCCATTTAGTGGATGACACTGACAATGCCAAAGACCAGTTCCCCTTTTGATGTTGACTTTGTCTCATCATTTGCCACAGGTGATGCTGAATGGTGCGGTGGTGTCCATTGTTCCATTTAGTAGGGTAGTTTTGATACTATTAGATCTAATTGTAACGCCCCATGCTTCCACAATACGCTTCTCTTTGAATAATACAATATCGTGTGTTGTATGCAACTTTGAGTTCTAACACAAACCACAACCATTCAAACTACCCATTATGTATAGTAATACCCACTTTTTGAAATTTTATAAATTTTACCTTTCAAAATGGACTTCATTTTTTGATTCGGAATATCAAAATATGCTTGGGTTGAATTTTTGGTATGTTTTAAAAAACTTTCAAATTTTGGTGAATAGTGAAAAACCAATAAGTTATATTTTAAAACCGAATTTTTATTTAAATAATTATTTATTTTATTTTAATTTAATTATGGTCAAAATTTATACATAATACCTATGTACGATCAATTAAATTCATTGGTGTTAGTTAAGAATAATTTTAGATATATAAAAATTTTATTGAATTTTTCAACGTCTTTTACCCACCTCCTAAGAGAATTTACAAATTCACATAAAACACAATTTTACCGCTTCTCTGAGCAGAATTTAAAAAATCCAAGAGACATGGTTAATATCAAGGAGTAAAATGTGGTTCAATAAGATAAAAATAATTTTTGGTGAATAGTAACATTTTACTTTTATTTAAAATAGTTAAAAGTAAATAGAGTATTTAATGGTAAAAATGATATTATTATTACCCTAACACATTTATTAATTCTATTAGCTAAGTAAAATTCGACCAAAAAAACCTTAGGAATAAAATATTTACCTCTTTGGTCAACTTCGTTTAGATTAGGACATTTATTTTTATTTAATTCAATGAAGAGTTAAAAGAGTTTAAATCAAAGTTTAATAACTAAATTCTTTTTAATATAGGGTTACACATAAGATAATTTTGATTATAAATATTAATTAGAAAGAAAAAAAATATTTCCTACATAATGGAATTTTATTTTTAATTTTTAGATATTAAATAATTTAATTTATTTATGACACAATGGTGATGCAGTAATTACCTAATTAAGGAAATATTAAAATAATTGATATTATAAATATCCAAATAAAATATAATTAAAGAAATTTTTTTTAATTACACTAATTTTCTAGGTTAAAATGACATATTAGGGTTTTTTTAGATTAATTTTTTTCGAAGTAATAATGCTGTTATAAATTTAGAAAAAACAAAATACCAAATAGTGTCAAAATTGACATAAAGGTGTTTTTAAAGAAAATATTATATTATTAATTGATATTATATTCCTAAAAATCTATGGTTCGTCCAAATGACTTTTATAAGGTTATATATATTAATAATGAACCACTTGGAATTCGCTTGGCTTGTTATAGTAAGTTTATTAACCATATAATATAAAAATACTAAGAGACTTGCTAAATGTCAAACTATTAAAGTAAGAGTGAAATATAAATGATAAGGTTAATATAGTAACCCAAACCGGTCTAAAATCTATGGGTTGAAAGGAATTAGACCCATCCCCACCTTATCTTTTAAATAAGTCACTTTGGATCCATTATAAACCCAATATGAATTTATTATAAAATAATAGTTTATGATTTTCCTAAGGTGCCCCTCACCCCACTTAGAAAAGGGCACTCCTACATCTCAAAAAATTCATACCTTCAAAGCCTTTTGGTTCGACCAAAACCTGACCAAATATCCTCTCAACATCCCCCACTTCAACCTAGAGGCCTTATTTTGATCATAAAGCCAACCAAGGGAGCCCTTTTGTTCAAATCTAAAAGAAGAACCCGAAGAAGAGATAATGATTTCGCCACCCTCTTTCAAGTTCTTTTCTTCTTCCAATTATTCTTTATTTTTTATTTGTATTATAATATAATAACTCCAGTATCTTTTATATAATGTGATGTTATAATAAATATGGTAAAACCATATTCATTATTCAATCCATCCTTTGAATGAAATGTCACCATACATGCGTACGTACAACTAACTGTCTCCACGTCATTGTGTAATTGTTATTCAATACATTATTATATGGATGGGTATAATAATGATGTGTAATTAATGTAGATAATAAACATAACATGATAATTATTATGTATATATTACACACCACCCAATTATATTTTATTGTAATATCAAAAGATTGATATTGTCACTCGTGCGTACGTACGGACTACCGTCTCCACGAACGCGATGAGATTAATTCCTCATCATATCCATTCAAGACTAACATTCATTTGATGATTAAAAATAATTTTTAAGGATTTGATAAAAGTCTGGATATGAATAAGATACATCCCATCCATAACAAAAATGGCTCACATAACAAAATTTATAATGAAAAACGAATCCGTTAACACCCGAAACGACGATAATACTAAGATATTATTAACAAATCATTGTTAAAAGATCATATATGATATAATATTAATGTATATAATTCTTGTATAATTCAATAAATATTTTCTAAACATTATATATGTGGTTAAACTACCCTTGACCAAGGAAAATGTACCAAGTAATGGGTTTATTATCTCACTTTTAATTCAATGAGATTTCCATTGTTCAACACTTATTTATTTCATTTGGTGTGTGTACTCCCCATGATTGTATTCATTGTTTAATATACCTTAATTTATGGATATTTACATTATTATTGTATGATCCTTCTTTCATGGATGTATGTTTCTTAAGTTTCCAAATCGATAAGGGAATTTGAAATTTCAATTTCCACTCATTCAACTTTATGCATACTTCATTGATTATTTTAATCCAAGATTATGTGTGGAATAAATATTAATTTTCATATGTAATAATTTCCACTCCCCTTTCTGTGGATATAATTTTGATACACATAATCACTCCGTTGAAAAATTCTCAATTCATCGATATGAGCTTGATAAGAGTAATTTTAAGTCAATCTACATTTGTTGAGTTATGCATCCAATTCATTGGTGTTGTTTTTAATAGAATATGTATGAATGTCCTCTGATTTAAATACACTGAATATCCAATCATATTGTGTGTATTTATATTTTTCACACATAATTATGTCATTCATTTATCCATAACCTAAGGATACAGTCTTTATAATATATTTCATCTCAATTAACATTCCATTGAGACTTCTTTGTTGTTATACACCAAATCACTTTTATATAAAGTATATAATGCACTTTGAAATTGTATATCATGAATCCCTTTAGTATCATGATATTAAAATGTTTTTATTACCTCAATTATTTTTATGCAAATGTTTCTCTTTTGGTTAGGAAGTCTCACTAAAATATCATTTTAAATGTTTTAAAGATTTATTATTCGAAATCATTCTCATTAATGTCCATGTTTTAAAAATGATTTTTAGGTTTTATTTATATGGAAATTAAAGTTTTAAAATTAAAATTCCATTTAAAATTTTGAAAGTGGTATGGGACACTTTGATTCAAAAATCTATTTTTAAACAACATTATGGAAAATAGTGCGACTTTTAAATGTTTTCAAGAAAAGGGGGATATTTCTCTCAATAGTTTGGTGATTATTTTTATCTATGTCAATATACTTCATTATTCTCGATGGAGTTTAATCTATTACAATACAATATCCCACATTGTATTGAATGAGTTAAGTTTCACTGTGGATGTCCAATTTTTATACCATTCATGGTTTTTTGAAAAAATATTGACATTTCTTATGCTGGTTTTAATTTGAATGTTTATGTTATGTTTCAGACTTTTCATATGAGGAAAGCATTGGACTTAGTATGTGATGGGTGGAGACCTCTATAGCTTCTCGATGCATCATTAGGTCTCATGAGACAAATTAGTGTCTTGTCACAAGGCCTTGAAAAAAATCTTATATGTAGTTTTGGCACAAGGCCTTGACTATGTGGTTATGATAGTTTGGAATTATGCATTCCATCATTATGAAAGTGGTTATTGATATTGGACGTGACAATTTGACTATTAGAATATCCATGTGAATATGTAAATGGAATTATTTCATATCATTTTTTTCATATTATTCCGAAGTTCAAGTTTAAATGGCTTTTGTTTTAGTTATACATTTCTTTAAATGTTTTTGCTTATTTTTGAATGATTATGCTATATTGTTATCCTTACTGAGCATATGAGATCACCCTTTTCTATGTTTTATTTTTCCTAGGATGTGAAGAAGTTAGTTATGAGTGACTTACAGGCATAATATAGGAATCTTGGATGATTCTAATGGAATAATTTAGTGTTGTTTTTCTTTTCAAGTTGTAATGTTGACCTTATTAATGTATCTAGTATTTCCAAGGATACTAAACAGATCGTCCTTTCGGGACATGATTTCCTTGTATCATGCTAATGTTATGTAATAATGCACCGAATCTGGGTAACTGGGGTCGGGGTGATACAGTTGGTATCAGAGGAAGTTTAGTACAAACCTTGGAAACTAGATTCAGATAAAATTTGATTAGAGAACATAACCCTAAGATAGAATTTGAGAATTAGTATAGAAGAACTTACTAGAATTTTTGTATTTTATAGATTTTGTGAGTTTTCCAAGAAATAAATGCCTGTCTAGATTCGAGCAGGTAGAGGCGGCTCCGGTACAGATGTACCTAGGAATAAAACCCAAAAACATCGCTTTGAGCTAGACTCGAATGAGTACTGGTGCACAAAAACGGGCGTTGTAGCACTCTTGGTTACGACACTCCCGGAGGATATGATTAGGATAATTTTCATTTTCTTTACATCCCGATTTGAAGTATTTTAATATAATATGAGAATAAATGACCTTGGTTAATCCTAAGGCTTTTCAAATTGAGAATATGGTGTCATGATATTCTCTAAATGATTTTATGACCACTGTTTCTCACATAATTCTTTCTAGTTCTAGTTAATGGTTGTATTCCAAGGAAGTCATAGTAACTTTGAGAATGATGTTCAAGGTGGTAAATATGGTGGGAATGAGAAAAAAAATGAAATGTTGATTGGAGTAAAATATATCGTGTTCATACCAAATCAGTTTTCAAAAAATATGATCAACAACATATATATTAAACAATTCCCAGACTCAACAAAGAAGAGAATGGTGATGAATTATAATATCTCCAACAGTGGAGACCATGGAGAAAAGAATCCTCAATTTCTATCATGTAGGAAATGTGGAAGGCAACAGCCAGGAAAGTTTCTCAATGGAATAAAGAAATGATTTATGTGCGGGAAAGAAGGACATAAAGTGAAGAATTGTAGAGGAAAAATGAAGAGTACTATGGAAGTAAATAAAAATGGTCCCAAGAATCCATTTACAGTCATTTTCCATAAATGTAGGGGACCTAGGAATTACCTGAGTGAATGCCCTATTCTATAGGATATTTTTTTGTCAAAGAAGAATCTATATGGAAATAAATGGTTGGAGAAATGTTTAAAAGTATTAGTGCTCTTTGTTGATGGGATTACTTGGGAATAATTTTCTCTTCTATTTGTAATAATCCAGTTTGTCACGTGAGAATGATATTTGATGATGAATTATAATTTATCTTGTGGATATAGTTATAAATAAGCATTTGGTTTTATATGATCATTTGGTTTGCAGCAATTACAATTTATTATATTTTCGGATGAAAATTCAAGGTATGAGATGAAAATTGTGGTTATATTATTTTGATGAATTTATCTCATTTTGGTACTGTTATAAAATATAATATTTGAAAAAGGATAATGGGAAGACTGTAAGACAACCCATTGCATCAGACAAAGTTGTGGGATTCGAACGGACAACCAGAGTGCGAATGAGGTTTATCACCTACCACTAGACTACGTGAAGTCCCTGGTTAGTGTGACTAATTATTTTTAGTTAAATGATATTATTGATCAATAATAAGTTTATTTGGGATCTAATGTCTTATCAAATGAATACCCTTAGTATAGGAAAATGGTTTGGTGATTAAGTGATAAATGTTATTTTAGAAGATGTTCGCTTTGTAGGGAATACTATATGCCCAAGGAAAATAGAATACTATAGGATTTAATTTGAGGAGTATTGGTGGTTTTTTATCTATGTTTTTATTGTGGATTTATAGTGATTTGGGTCATTTTTGGAAATGATTAACCTATAATAGAGAATATTTGATTAGGTTATTTACTTTTATGTATGTGACTTTAAGAGTAGTTGATTTCATTTGGAGATAAAATTTAACATGGAAGACTACATAAACAAGTTTTTCTAAGTTTTGGGTTTCAATGTTAGATTGGATTATATTGAATAATTTTAAACACAATTGTTCATTCAATTTTATTTATTTAACTTTGGGGTATTTTTGGTCTAATTTTAGAAATTAAGATTAGTGTTTCTTCCACTAAAGGAATATCCTTTTGGGGGATCATCAGATCTTATACTAACCATTTTGGTTCTGATTAATCTAAAAAGACAAGGTAAATATATAGTTTATCCTTTGCGGATCATGTGATTTTCTAGAAGTTTATTCCAGCTCTTCCAATGTGACTAAGTATTCTTTAATACCCTTCGTTTAAAAAAATGAGTTAGTGGTAGAAATTGATTAGAGAATGAAACTCTACTTAAAAATTAACTATATCTCTTTATGTTCTTAGTCAATTTCATAAATAAATTCCTCATCTTTATGTAATGTAACTTAAAAAATTAGTTTGTTTACTTTTCCTACTGGGAAACTAATGACTGTTTGTCCCATCACAAGTTTGTTGTATTCTTGTTGTTAACTTTCTCATGGTCATGTTTTCTATCCATCTCCATCAGAACATGACACTTAGTTTATCTTCCATATCCACGTTTTCTGACATTGAATCCTAGTATGGGTTATCTTGGGTGACCTTTGTACTTCTCTTTCTTTCTTTTAAAGTGATATTTTTATTGACTATTTTTTCGATGTGGGAACTTCCATTATATTTCCAAGCCCAATTATAAAAATTGCGAGGAAGCAATTTATTGAAGAGGGGAGAATGTAACACCCCAAGCTTCCATGGTACACTTCACTTTGAATAATACAGTAGCGTGTGTTGTACACAACTTCTTGTTCTAACACATACCTACACCAATCAAACTAACTGTTATGAATAGTAATACCAAATTTTTGAAATTTTATAAATTTTATCTATCAAAATAGACTTCATTTTTGGATTTAGAATATCGAAATTACTTTAGGGTGAATTTTTGGTATTTTTCGGAAAACATTCTATTTTGGATTAATATTGAAAAAACACTGAGTTATAGTTTAAAACCAAATTTTTATTTAAATAATTATTATTTTTAATTAAATTAAATTAAGGTCAAAATGGATAAATAATACCTATATAAGTTCAATGTAATTCATTGGAGTTATTTTAGAATAAATTTAGATATATAAATATTTTATTGAACTTTTCACCGTCTTTTACCCACCTCATTTGAGAATTTACAATTTCACATAAAACATAATTTTATCACTTCTGTGAGTGGAATTTTAAAAATACGAGAGACACGGTTAATATAAAGGAGTAAAATGTGGTACAATAAGATAAAAATAATTTTTGGTGAATAGTATCTTTTTTTGTTTAATGACCATGGTTAAAAGTAAATAGGGTAATTAAGGGTAATAATGATATTATTATTACCCTAACACATGTCCTAAATCTATTGGATAAGTATAATTCGACCAGAAACAACCTTAGGAATAAAATATGAACCTATTTGGTCTACTTGGATTAGATTAGGACATTTATTATTATTTAATTCAAAAAAGAGATAAAATATTTAAAATCAATGTTTAATAAACAAAACCTTTTTAATATATGGTTACACATAAGATAAATTTGATTATAAATATTTATTAGAAATCCATATATATTTCCTACATAATGAAATTTTATTTATAATTTTTAGACATTATGTAATTTAATTTATTTATGCCACAATGGTGATGGTGTAATTACCTAATTAATGAAATATTAAAACAATTGATATTATAAATATCCAAATAAACTTAATTTGAGACTTTTGACGAATTCCAATAATTTTCTAGCTTAATAATACATATTAGGGTTGGTTACATTAATTTTGTTCGAGTAATAATGCTGTTATGAATTTAGGAAAAACAAAATACAAAATAGTATCAAAATTGGCATAAAAGAGTTTTGAAACAAATATTATATTATTAATTGAAATTCAATTCTTAAAAATTTAAGGTTAGGAAAAATAAATTAGATAAGGTTATATATATTAATAATGAACCACTTAGGGTTCTCTTGTCTTGTTACAGTAATTTTATTAACCATATAATATAAAAATACAAAGACACATGGTAAATGTCAAACAACTCAACTAAGAGTTAAATATAAATTAAAAGGTTAATATAGTGACCCAAACCTGTAAAAAATCTATTGGTTGAAAGGATTTAGACCCCTACCCACTTTAGCCTCTAAATAAGTCACTTTTGATCCATTATAAACCAAATATGAATTTATTATAAAATAATATTTTATGTTTTTCCTAAGGTGCCCCTTACCCCTCTTATAAAAGGGCACTCCCCCTTCTCTAAAATTCATACCTTCAAATCCTTTTCGGTTCGGACAAAAACTGCCAAAATATCCTATAATCGTTCCTCAATTCATCCTAGAGCCCTTTTTTTATCAGAAAACCAACCTATGAAGCCCTTTTGATCAAATCGAAAGGAATAACCCAAAGAAATGGTAACGATTTCACCACCCTCTTTCAAGTTCCTTTCTTCTTCCACTTCCTCTTTCATTTTTATTTCCATTCTAAAATATTAAATCTAGTATCTTCAATATACTGTGACATTATTATAAATATGGTACAACCATATTCTGTATTCTATCCATCCTTTGAATGACATGTCACCATACGTGTGTACATACGGCTTACCGTCTCCACGTCATGGTGTAATTGTTATTCAATACATTATTATTTAGATGGGTGTAATAATGATGTGTTTTTCATGTAAATAATAATTATAACATGATAATTATTCTGTATATATTACACACCATCCTATTATATATTATTTTTATATCAAAAGAATGATATTGTCGCTCGTGCGTACGTACGGACTACCGTCTCCATGAACGCGATGAGATTCATTCCCCATCGTATCCATTCAAGACTGATTTTCATTTTATGATTAAAAATAATGTTTAAGGACTTGATATTATTCTGGATATGAATAAGATACATCCCATCCATAACAAATATGTCTCACATAACAAGGAATATAAAGGAAACCAAATCCGTTAACACCAGAAACGACGATAATACTAAGATATTATTACCAAATCAATGTTAAAAGATCATATATGATATCATATTAATGTATATGATTCTTGTATAATTAAATAACAATTATTTCACCATTATACAGTAGGTTAACCTACCATCGACCAAGGAAAAATTACAAACGGGGTTTCATCTCACTTTTAATTCTGTGAGATTTCCATTGTTCGCCACTTATTTATTTCGTGTGGTGTGTGTACTGCCCATGATTGTATTCATTGTGTAATATAAATTAATTTAGGGATATTTAAATCATCATTGTATGATCCTTATTTCATGGTTGTATGTTTCTTAAGTTACCAAATCTATAAGGGAATTTGAAATTTCAATTTCCACTCAGTCGGATTTATGCATACTTCATTGATTATTTTACTCCAATATTATGCGTGGAATCAATATTCATTTTCTTATGTAATAATTTACACTCCCCTTTATGTGGATATAATTTTGATACACATAATTACTCCATTGACAAATTGTCAAGTCATCAATATGAACATGATAAGAGTAATTTTAACTCAATCTCCATTTGTTGAGTTAAGCATCCAATTCAGTGGTGTTGTTTTTACAAGAATATGTGTGAATGTCCTATGATTTAATTACATATAATATGCAATCATATTGAGTGTATTTATATTTTTCACACATAATTATGTCATTCATTTATTATTTACCTAAGGATACTATCTTTATAAGTTATTTCATATCAATTAACATTCCATTGAGACTTCTTTGCTGTTATACACCAAATCACTTTTATATGGAGTATATAATGTACTTTGAAATAGTATATCATGAACCCCTTTATTCTCCTAATATTAAAATGTTTTGGTTACCTAATTTTTTTGTATGCAAGTGTCTCTCTTTTGGTTCAGAACTCTAACTAAAATATCATTCTAAATGTTTGAAAGATTTATTATTCAAAATCATTCTCATTAATATCTATGTTTTAAAAATGTTTTAAAGGTTTTATTTATATGGACATTAATGTTTTAAAATTCATTTTCTAAAAAAGTTTCAATGTGGTATGGGACACTTTGATTCAAAAATATATTTTTAAACAACTTCATGAGAAATAGTCTGACTTTTAAATGTTTTCAAGAAAAAGGGGATATTTCTCACATTAGATGATGATTATTTTAATCTAGGTCAATATCCTTAATTATTATTGATTAAGGTTAATATATTATAATGAAATATTAAATATTGTATTGAATGAGTTATGTTTGAATGTGGATGTGCTATTTTTATACCATTGATGGTTTTTAGAGAATTTATTAACATTTCAAATGCTAGTTTTAATACAAATGTTTTTGTTATGTTTCAAACATTTCATATGAGGAATGCATTGGATGTAGTAAGTGACTAGTGGAGCCCAGTATATCTCTTGGATGCATCAGTATGTCTGATGAGACAAACTAGTGTCTTAGAAAAAGGCCTTGAAAAAATCTTATTTGTAGTCTTGGCACAAGGCATTGACTATGTGGTTATAATAGTCTGGATTATGAATTCCATCATTATGAAACTTTTTATTGATATTTCATGTGATTATTCCACTAGTATAATATCCATGTGAATAAGTAAATGAGATTATTTCATTTCATTTTTTCCATATTATGCTGAATTTCAAGTTTAAAAGGATTTTTTTAGTTATACATTGCCATAATTGATTATGCTTATTTGTGAAAGTTTCTTATATATTGTTATCCATAATGAGCATCTGAGCTCACCCCTTTCAATGTTTTATTTTTCCTAGGATGTGAAGAAGTTATTTATGAGTGACTTGTAGGCATAATCTAGGAAGCTTGAATGTTTCTAATGGAATAATTTAGTGTTTTTTCTTTTTAAGTTGTAATGTTGACCTTATTAAAATATCTAGTATTTCCAAGGATACTAAACCGATTGGTCTTTTGGGACATGATTTCATTGTATCATAACAATTTTATATAAGAATTCACAGACTCTGGGTAACTGGGGTCAGGGTGTTACACTAATGTAATTAAATATGACAGTGTCAAATCCAACATTTTCTTCAGTGCATGTTCATCATCCAACTCTTTCTTTCCACCCTTTTGATTTGACAGATTTTTGGGCGGTCAACCGTTGGGGAATAGTGGGGATTATGATGTCAGCTGAGTTGCATCAGGAGGTGTTTGGGGAATAGTTGATTGAATTAATTGAACTTGGAGGATAATGTGGACTCAATTTATTGTTTTATGATTCATCCAACTATCAAAATTTCTCTCCTTTTCATTAATAAATTTTTTCCACTCTCCACCTTGGTCCGGGTTAGTAGTGGAAAAATATACCACTTTCACAGGAGGTGGTACAATCATGAGAGGTTTGGAATCTATCAATTTTTTAAGGATTTCATTGAAGAAAAACCACTCTTAAATTTTGTGTCCTAATATCCAATGGAAGGGATATTAATATAGATGGTCATCAATACCTACATCATCTTACCTCTTCAGCACTGAGAGCCAGATAATGTTTAAATACCTCATGTTTATGAAGTCTCCAAAAACTTGGTTATCTCAGAATGAGTAAATTTTATTTCTTCATTCATTTAATTTATTTCTATTATCCACCCTCGCTCATCATTTCGAGGAGGGGTTGATGCTAATGTCTAGGAGGCCTGAAAGGTTTAGTTTGGGCCTGGGAGACGAAGATACCATAGGGGGTTGCTTAAGCGTGATAGAAGACGCTTCATCTCTTCCAGCTACTTTCACTGGGGATGATGGTGTTTCCTGAGACTTGAGATTAGTCCACTGTTGGGAGTCTTATATCCTTTGAGCAATGGAGGAGATATCCTAGAACCCACTTGTATATTTCACAGGAATAAGCGGTGTTTTTAGCTCGTCATGGAGGTTTCTGATACATATGGAGAACATCTCATCATTGCGGAGTGGTTAGTTCAAGTAATATGTTAGAACCTTCCATCTAGTAATTTATTATAAAACTATTCCATTCTACCATTATTTACAATTCATCAGTTCAATGGCTGTTTTTTGGAAACATTGAGCTAAAATGAAATAGTTGTTGGCGTTGAAGATCCTCCCATCATATTATTGAGTTATTAGCTATCTAATAGGTGTACCACACAATGGAAAAACCTGGAAGAGTTAACACAAGGAATATGAGATTAACAGCCTTTCACTACTCTAATATTCCCATCATGGGATCATAGTAAGAAGAGTAGAGCATCAGGTGTTTCTGTGGATCACCTGAGCTGTTAATCATTGGGTACATGAGGTTCTCAAAATGTGGTTATAATGGAGAATTTATTACCCATTTTGGGTAATGTTTTTATTATAGAAATATCAGAGTGCATCACCCTTCAATGGATTCTAATTGAGTCCTTAATGAATCGATGGTATTCATGTGCCCTTGGTGCGTGTACTATTGAACTTGAGTATGTCCCAGTAAAAAATGGGGTTAGATTTGTTGTGTTGGCTCTATTATAACATGAGAAAGAAACCTATAAAGGGGAATCCTTTGTAGATTTTCATGAATCTATTCTGGTTTCTTCCCCAGCGGAGGGAAATCATGATATCCTATCAGAACTGGGTTCAGGTAGACTAATGGTCATGAATCCTCCTTGAATAAGCTTTCCATCCTTTCTTCATCTATCGGGATGTGCCTGTGGGTAAAGGGTACATCTGACGGAAGTGTGTGTTAATGCTCCACATGGGAAACATACCTAGTTGGACAGTTTTCTTGTAGAAACTAAACATTGATTCTATTTAGCTCTTTCATTTCTTCCTCAAGTTGAGAGAATCTCTCCTCAAGTGCGAGGGAAGCATTCACATTTTGTGGAGGTGGTGGGTTTTAGGAAAACTTGTTTATATTATTCTCATTATAAGGTATTCTTGAATGAGGCAATGATGGATTAGCTGAGGGAGCGCCCATATTTATGGTGGCCCATTGGTTCCATTTATGCACATCTTTATGCTCGGTGAGGATGCGCTCTGGAAGGGAACCATCTTCTCTTTCATCTTCCTCATTTAGATTATCTTAAATAAGGTCCGTGGTATTTACATTCACAATGTTCACTAATTCATATTGTATTGGGGGTGGTATACTAGGTTCTGAATGGTAGGTGGGTGGCTGGCATCCCTTGTCAGATATTCTCCATCCATTTTGGGACCCTCTTCAAGTTTCTTGGAAAAGATTGACTTAAAGGGATCCTGTATGTGACCTGGTAGTGTGCCTTTTCCCCTGGTGACATGAGTCATGAGACAAGATAAAGCGAGTAACCAATCTATTTATTGTCATCCCTAGGTGGGAAAAGACTTCCTTTTGTTGAGTACCTAGTTGAGGAAAAAATTCCCCCAGCCCTACGGGCTGGGGTTTTTCTAGTTCTCCCATTGATGTGTCTTTGTTAGGATTTTTTTGTCTTATGGGGGAACATTGTGTTAAAAATTCCCCCATCCATACAGCTCGATGTTGATTCTATATGGCGGTGATTACTGCAACTATATTCTCCTTCATGATTTTACATATTCTAATATGGGAATGAGCCAGATATGGTTCCAGATCTACAAATAAATGATTTTTTTCTGAGGACATGATCAGTGATCATTGGTTGGATTCCCATCGATGTGAAGCCTACTAAATGTTCTCAGTGACTTGGTTCAGGAGCATCTTGATGGATTTATTTCATTACGTATTATTCTTTGGAGACATCCTCATGGCCGGTTCTTATTGAGTTGGACACTTTTCTTGAATAGGTACATCATTTGGATATTGTTTGTAATGATGACATTATAAGATTCCATGTCAAGTTGGTTATGCTGAATGGGATGTGGGGTGAAGTGTAGTGCACCATTTTCTCCCCACCCTCAGATGTGAACACTGGTTGTGGTTTCCGTAATGAGGAAACGTAATTTATAATGGGTGTGGAAGAAATCCAACTGATGTTTTTTATTTTTCATTTCTGATCATGTTTATCATGTAGATAGAAGGTCTTCTAGGTCCATTTTCTCTCGAAGCTTCCCCAATATGCGTACATGGTCTTCATATCTTTCATAGGAAAAAATTTTAAATTCAAAATGCTGGAGAGTTTTCCTAAAATTAAGGTGAATTTTGTGCATATATTCTTCTGATAACTATTTTGGAATGATGAACTAAAAACTGTATGTGGTCCAGAACATAACTAGTTTGTCGTCCTTGGCTAGCTATCTTCTCAAGACAAACATATTATTTTGTTCTTATTCAAGGGATTAATCTACATGTTTTTCCCAACTTTTATTATTTAAGATTATTTAATCATGCATAGTGAAGCTGGTAGGGGTTTCATTGATGTATGAATGGTGCATGGGTCACTTAGAAGATGAGCATTGCCTCATGACATCACCTGGATGAGAAAGGATGTCACTTGTCATTGATAGGGTTTCTAGCATATCTGAACCTATCATTCTATGAACCTTACAATATGATGGCGTTATCATATTTGGACTAGTAGGGGGTAACTTCTTAACGGTGTGAATTTAGGTTGTGGAGAGGACCATTGCAACCGAGGCTAGGGTGGAAAGGACTACCATCACATGTTAACGTTCGACTGTAGGGAGATTGTAAACAACACGTTACATGGGGAGGTATTTCCATGTGGTCTAAAAATAACGACCCAAGATTAAAATACATAGACATTACATTTCTTTTCAATAAAATGTAATATAGGACACAAAAATATGACCAAAACTGTATTAGTTTAGAAACATTGAAAACATGAAACATAATCTTATAACATGGTGAAAGATCTTCAACATCACCCATAAAGATCTTCCCCATTGTTTCATACCTAAAACATTTCATTATATCCCAGGGAAAATAAAATAATAAAAGGGTGAGTTCAAATTCACCGTAAGGGTAAACATGGTGAATGGAAAACAAACCATAAACATAAGAATGTAAAAAATGAACATAATGTTAAAATATCAAAATAATGATTCATGAAATAAATCATGGAAGTTCATAAGGCATAGATCATTAAAGAACATTTACCAGGATAAAATAGCATTGTCATAAAATAAGTAATTTTGGAAAACAATTAAGCACATAATATGATATCCATAGTTGCCAAGGCATTATTTCAAAGACCATAATAATGGACATGTTCCATTACTAAAGGAGGTTTACATGTCATTCCATCCATTAATTAGTAAACTATATTTACTTTCCATTCCAGTCATGTCTATCTCATGAAATATAAATATTAACCCAATTTATTGGAGGTAGATATAGGTCTCACTCATCTCATAATGAAACCATTCTTTCATGTCCTACCAAAACATATATCATTCATCATAGCATAACCCATGAAATATTATGGGTTTCTTAAACATCATTCCATCATAACATAATCCATAAAAGATAAATAGATTTCATAATTTTATCATATACATAATGAAATCAATTTAAAAATAGGGAAAAAACATAACCCAATTTCATCATTGATGGAAAATAATATTTACAAAACACATAAGATTAATTCTTAAGGAAAATATCTTTTCTTCTTCAAATTTTTTTATATTCTCAAAATTCAATGAAATTTTTAGAGAAAATTATTTATGTGAAAATAAAAATGAAATTGTGTAGAGGAAGCTTTATGGAAATAATAAATTATGAAGATGCAAAAATATGTTCATGCCGTATAAGTTAAAAAAAACATTATCCTTGTACTTTTACCAAAAAAATCAAAAATTACCTCATATAGTAAAAAAGAAATATTCCTCCCATAACATGTAGTAAATTAAAAAATGGGTAAAAATGACTTCAAACATACATAAAAGTATAGTGACCATTTTATGAAATTTGTTTACAAAACATGGAGATGGATGATAAATATATCCCCATTAAATACTTACGTATAAACAATTTCAGATAAAAACATGATTGAAAAATTATCCCCTACTTTGTATTTTTTGTTATTTTGGGTGTTGTCACCTCCTATATAATGGTTAAATTATGTTATTAAATTATTCCAGGACCATATCCATATTTTTGAAAATATATATGATCATATTATGCCATTTTGTTAATAGTATTTCAATATTACAATTATTTCAGATTATAACTGCTTCGTTTTACCATTCCTGTTTTTCTATGTAGGTCATGTTTGTGATGCATAGTATATATTTTATTCATTAAATTATATTCATAATTATTATTTTCCCTTATTATTTAAAATTTATAATCATTATTTATTTTTTATTGTGGAGAACGAATCTCACCACGTCGTGGAGATGGTAGTCCGTATATACACATGAGTGATGGTATCATTCCTTTGATTGTTAAATAGTATGCAATTGGATGATATACTAATTATAAGGATTCATTATATTTTATATTAATTATTTAAATCCATTATACTAATAATTATTCCAATCCAAATAAATTATTTGTGAATAATAAATTACACCACTACGTGGAGAATGTAAACCGTACATACGCACACATGGTGATATTGTTATTTGTAGGATAGATAGAAAGAGGTATAAGGTTGTACCATAATTATAATAACATCCCCTAATGTATAATATACAGGATTTAATACTTTAGTATGGAATCAACAAAAAAATAGGAAGTAGAAGAAGAATCTAAAATGAATTGAATTAGTAAAGCAATTACCTCTTCATCGTTGGACTTTCTTTGGATATCTTCTTAGGTACACTAGGGATGGACTTTTTTGAAAACAATGACCTCCATAAGTTATCTAAAATTGTTTATTAGATAATTTTGTATGGTTTGGTTAGGCTATAAGGCCCAAGGAGGTGTGAGGTAATGTGGGAGGAGATGGATTTTTATAAGAGAGGAGAGGGGAACTTTATGAATCTATCAAAATATTAAAATATAATAATAATATTATAGATCTAAATAAAAAAATGTCCTATAAATGAACTTTATAATACATTTGAGACCATATCTAATCTCATTGTGATTATTTAACCTTTTGTGTTTTTTAAATAACTTAATAATAAATTACTTCAAAAAGATATTATTATTTTCTAATTTAATACTATTAAATTAATTTGATATAAAATACAACAATAAAAAGAGGAAATATTTTTTATAAGTGAAGATAATATTATGTTAATTATATAACTTCTAATAACAAAAAATAAATTTATACAATTAAAATGGTTTCATTTATATCAAAATAGAAATTTATATTTGTTCATATCTTTATTTTGGCACGATGTGGAATCATTAAAGATATTAAAAATCAAGATACTGATATTTTGTAACTATCATTGATTTAAATAATATATAATTTATTTTCATGTACACATTCCAAATAAAAAACTAAAAATAGATTCAATTGTAATAATTATTAAAAAGTATTCATCCAATAATTTTTCTGGACATGTTTTTGTTTTATTTTAATCCATATATTTTTGATTTACCCTTAATTAATTCATTTATTTTTTATAATGGCAACATGTCTTTTTATTTAGTAAGCATTAATATAGTCATTCTAAAACTTCAAAGGATACATAAATGGAAAATTGGTGACATATGTAACTTAATACCAATTAGTTAGATGAATTTTATATTTTTATGAATTTTATATAATTTAATAAAATATTATTTATTTAAAATATCAGATGTGTCAATATTGAAACTATTCATCAGTTGACTTTTTAGAAATGTCATAACATAGAGATATGTTCTAAAAACCCATTTAAACTATATATAACATGTGAAAGTCACCCATTAAATTATTGGATAAGATTAATTCACACAAAATATATTTAAATTAATATTTTTAATATCATTTATTTGATATTTCTATTAATAAAATAATTTATTCATTACTATAGAGTTATCATTAATGATAATTATTTAATCTATAAAAATTTTAAATAAATTTAATTTATGTGGTAAATTATATTATATTTACAGAGACTACCTAGAGTTTATTTTATTCCCTAGTAATCCCTAAATAAAAATTAATATACATATATAAAATGATAATGTTACATTTTTTCACATTCATTAATGAATTTAATATTCATATCATATTTATGGGAATGTGGCCGTTAAGTGATTCCATTTTCATAGATGATAAAGTTTCTAATTTATTCATACAATAACATTTGGATAGGTGTTAAGGTAATTTTATAATATTATTGGCACCTTTAATTACCTGCTTTACCTTTAACCAAGGTAATAAAAATAATTACTAAAGTTAATATTCATAATTCCAAAAAATTAATGTAACATATTAACATAATTGAGACCCACTACTTCCAAATATGGGATCAATATTTAATTATTGGAAAAACAGAATTTTCATAAATTAATTTAAAAATAATCCCCTTTGTCAAAACCCCAAAGCATTTTTTAGCAGTAAAAACATATCAAAAGATTGGCATGTGTTTAAGTCCAATTGAAAGGTGAAATTACTTATAATGACCAACATTGAATAAAATCATAAAAAAAATCCAATAACCCTTTAAAACCAATTAAAAAGGTAATCTAACTATTTAAATAAATTAGATGAAAAGGCAGTTTAGAATTAAAATGTTGCATCATTCACTATGCATTAAAATAAAAATTTTATCATAAAAATACCAAAAATTAAACAAAAGTTAATTTTTATGTTCCTCTTCCAATTAAGAATTTATTTTGTCTAATATAATATATAAAAGTGTTAAAAACTAAATTTAAAATGGGTGCCCCATCAAAAGGCTGCAAAACTGTATTTTTTTAAAAATAATTCTTTTATATGAAAAATTGAATTTTTTCTTATATCATGTTTTGAAAATACATAATATAAATTATAATGTTATATAAAATTCTAAATCTTTTTTAATAATATTCATACTGTCTAGTTTATATCAAATTAAATAATAATATTTTAATAATATATCATTGTTTCGTTAAACTCAGTATTGCGTACAACACAAGCTATTAAGGAAGGTCGCTCATGCATGTATCGAAATCCAAAATAGTGTCGTTTATACTGCAAGATAATATGGTGTTGTGTATAGTAGAATCTAATATTTGTGCAGTGTACAATGAAAGAAATAAAATAAATTAAAACTAATTAATCTCATAAAATATCAGGGTTTCACATTCTACACCACTTAAAATAAATTTCTCCCTCAAAATTCATTGGGGTTATAAATATATCACTACATGATGTTTTTTATGGAAACCCACATCGAAAAAATTAATATTATATATTCATTTTAAATAGGAAATTAAGAAACATAACGGTTACCCAGATTAACTCATCATAGGGTTTCCATATAGGAGAACATATGTGGGAAGTGAAAACAAAGATATAAGAGAAAAATATAACCCTCAGGTTCTGATGGATAGTGATATAGAATAAGGGTTGGAGAAAGGCAAATACCATAAATCCATAAATCTATGATGATTTAAAAGACCATATGATTCATCAGATGAGAAGGTACTATGATAATAATGTTTGTTTCAGGGACAATTTTCCTAAAGTTTATTAATTTTATCATCATAATAAATACTTATTTGATTTATGTATAATATCACCATTGATAGTTCCCTGATATATTTCCACTTAACCACTTATTTAAATTAATGAAGTTGAATTTTTTATTCTGGATGTGTTAGCAGATCATATTAGAGAATTATAGGTCATTCCATCCATCTCAACAAAAACGTTAGAACATTTTATCAAATATGCATAAGTGAATCTATAGTAAATTAATTAATTATTCTAGAAAACATCAACCTGAATATAACATATACTATCTTCCACGGATAACATTAAAATCCTTCCCAAGATAGAAAATACAATACTTTAGAAAGGGGTGAACTAAAATGTCTTAACATTTTCCTCCCATTTCTCATTTGAAAGTTATTGGTTCTCAAATTCCAAACATGTTAATACCCTATTCATGCATTCCCTCAAAAAATGGAAATGCCATGAATTACCATATAAAAATAGTGAAAACACATATTCTATCAAAATTAAATCTTTTTACACAAAAAAATTCCAATAATTCTATATACTCAAACCATGATATTACTATCAAACATCTCACTATCTCCTTATCCCTTCTTTATGTGCATATCATGTGATTTAAAAAAATATTTCAATCACTTTTAATAGTTACCCATACCATATAATTATGGAAAACCATAATGGACCAATATATAGATATTCAAATATTCCGTAACACTATAAAATAGATCCTAAAACACTATTTTGTAATCCCATTACATAAATAGATAATCATATCACAACATCATTATCATACTCAACATCACCAATAGTGATCGAATGTGATTTTAAATTTTCATTGGTTTTAATAGGTTTTTGATGTCGATAATAATTAACCCTTAGATTAGGAAATTGGTTAGCATAATTCCCCTTTTCCTTGAATTTGTATCATTGAAGTGTCTATGGTGCATTGTCTACAGTCTTTTATCTATTCACATCGTGAGAAATGTTTTCCCCATTACTTAAACACTCAACTGATCGATGAACTTATTTTCCACACTTAAAAATTTTTATTTTCCCTTTAATACAATATACACCATTCTTCTTTCCACACTTTGAACATAAAAAAACATTCATCTTATTTTCAACAATTTTTTGTGATTTTTTCTTGAACTCCATCTTTTGATTCTCATCAAAACCAAGGGATTGATATAGAACCATCTTAATGTTCTAACTTCATAGAGTAATACACAATCTCTTCATATCTACTAAAGTCTCTTATAGCTAATTTCCTTCACATAATTGGTTTTATACCACTAGAGAATCGATCAACTTTACTTTTAGGTTGGATGATAAATCTAGAAGCATACCTTACAAGTATTGAAAAATTTGCCTCTTATGTGCCAAAGGATTCATCATCATTTATAATAAGCTCAAGGAACTCCTTCCCTGTCTTAGTTTTGAGAATATGAGGGATGTACTTATAGAAAAACATGTTCTTGAACTCTTCCCATTCCATGGATTCAATTTCATCTTACCCCTTGTATTCTAAATTAGAGTCGACCAATAGTTTTCTTCACCTTATAAATGATAAAGAGAAAAAAATTAATTTTTAATATTTTGAACATCAATGGACGGAAAATATATTTTCAATTTCAATAATCCATTTTTCAGCAACAACTGGTTCAGAAGACCCACTGAAAGAAGGTGCATGTCGCCTCATGAAGGACTCAATAGAATTTTGTTCCCTTAAATGCTCATTTGGATGTACATAATGATTCATAGTTTGTGTAAGTATAGAAACAAGATTTTTCATTCCATATCCCATAAAATTTGGTTGTTCAGGAGGATCATAATTGCATTTCATAGTTCATTGATCATTGACACGGTTCCTTCGGGTTATAGACATCATCTTTAACCCAAAAATAATATTGTAAGAGGAAAAATCATACCAGGAAAAAAAATTAATCATGGGGGAGTACATTCAATATCTAACATCTTAGTTTTAATACTATTTTAATCATTATCATTACCATAATTATAGGATAGTAAACTACAATTAGAGTTACCCTTAGGGACTTCCCTATACCTACCTTAGAAATATCTTTAGGGATCTCACTACAGTTTTCACATCCTAGTATCCAAAGATTTACTAAATAGTTTCTCTGATACCATCTATAATGACACTATATTGACTTACATGGACATTAAATTTATTTTACGGAATACATAATACATGAAACAATCCTGAGCCCAAGACCATATTTGTTTAGTGACTTTGGAAACATGGAACATAATCTTCTAACTTGATGAAAGATCTTCAATATCTACCATAATGTTCTTCCCCTTTGTTTCATACCTAAAAACAATCATTATATCCCAGGGAAAATAAAATATTAAAAGGGTGAGCTCAAATTCACAGTAAGGGTTAATATAGAGAACAGAAAACAGACCATAAACATAAGAATGTAAAAAACATGAACATCAAGTTTAAATATCCAATTCATGAGTGATGAAATGTATCTTGGTAGTTCATAAGGCATATATTATAAAGGAATACTAACCTTGATAAAATAACATTGGCATAAAATATGGAATTGTGGAAAATGATTAAGCACATAATATTATTTCTATAGAATCCAAGGAATTGTTGCCCAGACCATCATAATGGAAAAAGTCCATTACTGAATCTGGTTTAAATGTCGTTACAGGAATGTATTAATAAATCAAATTTACTTTTCGTTTCAGTAATGTCTATCTGATGACATATGAATTTTTACCCAAAGCATTGGAGGGAGATATAGGTCTCACTCATCTCATAATTAAATTATTCTTACATGTTCTACAAAAATCATAAATCATTCATTATATAATACCCCAAGACATATTATGGGTTCTTTAAACATCATTCTATCATATCGTAAACCATACAAGATAAATGGAATTTATAATTCCATCATTAACACAATAAAAAATGTAGTAATAGGGATATAAATATAACCCTATTTCATAATAGATGGAAAATTATTTTAATAAAACACATGATCTTAATTCCTGAGGAAAAGATTTTTTCTTCCTCAAAAAAATTTTCTATTTTCAAAATTACATTAAATTTTAAAAGAAAATAATTTATTTGAAAATAAACATGAAATCATGTATAGAATGATTCATAGAAATAAGACGTTATGAAGATGTAAAAATACATCTCTGTCATATATGTTAGAAAAACATTACCCTCATACTTTTACAAGAAAAGTCAAAAAGTACCTCATATGGTAAAAAAAGAAAGATTCCTCCCATACTAAGTAGTAAAAGTTAAAAAAGGGTAAAATTGACTTCAAACATACATAAAATCATAGTGAACATTTTATGAAATTGTTTTTGAAAACATGGAAAAGGATGATAAATATATCTTTAGTAAATACTTATGTATAAACACTCTCAGATAAAAAAGAGACTGTAAAATTATTCTTTAAATATTACTTTTCGTTAGTTTAGGGTGTGTAAAAATATTTTATAATGGTTAAATCCTATTATTAAATTATACTAAGACCATATCCATATTTCTGATATCATATATGATCCAATTATATCATTTTGTTAATAGTATTTCAATATTACTGTTATTTCGGGTATTAACTGCATCATTTTCATATTCTTGTTTTTCCATGTCATTCATGTTTGTTATGCATTGGATGTATATTATTCAAGTAATTATGTTAATAATTATTATTTTCACTTATCATTTTAATTTTATAATCATTATTTAATTTTTAACATGGAGAACGAATCTCACCGCGTAGTGGAGACGGTAGGCCGTACATACACATGGGTGACGATATCATTCACTTGATGGTTAAATGGTATGTAATTGGATGTTATATTAATTATACAGAATCATTATATTTTTATATTAATTATTTTAATCCATTATACTAATCATTATACCTATCCTAATAAAGCATTATTTAATAACAAATTACACCACTGTGTAAAGACGGTGAGTCGTATGTACACAAACATGGTGATATTGTTATTCATAGGATGGATTAATGGATGTATAAGATTGTCCCATAATTATAATAACACTCCAACATGTAGAATATACTTGGTTTCTTACTCTATTATATAATCAACACAGAAATAAGAAATAGAAGAATAAAAGTAATTGAATTGAATTGGTAAAGGAATTACCTCTTCTTTGTTGGACTTCCTTTGGATATCTTCCTAGGGAGACTGGAGATGGACTTTATGAAAAAACATGACCTCTATAAGATAACTAATAATTTTTATTCTATAATTAATTAGGGGTTGGTCAAGATATAAATCTCATGGAGGTGTGATGAAATGTGAGAGGAGATGCCTTTTTATAAGAGAGGAGAGGGGCACTTTAGGAAACTCTCAAAATATTAAAATATAATAAGATTATTGTAGTTATAAATAAGTAAAGATGGACCATAAATGAAATTTATAATATATATCAAATTATATCTTATCTCCTTGTGATTATTTAACATTTATGTGTTTTTTAAATAATTTAAAAATAAATTATTTCAATAAGATAATATTATTTCAAAATTAAATACTGTTAATTTCATTTGACTTAAAAAACAATAAGACAAAGTGGGAATTCGAATATAATTCCATCAGATGTATATAACATATCTTATAGATCTTTTAAATTTTCTATACTCATTAGCTAATAAAAAATATAATAAAATTAATATCATTAAAATCATTTATTATATTTTTTATATTAATTGAATAAATATTTTTTTAGAAACGAAGCGAATTTTAAAGTAATTATATAACTTTTAAAAATTCACAATAAATTTATATAATGAAAATGGTTTCATTTATAATAAAATATACATTTATATTCATTGATTGATTTAATTTGGCACTATGTGTACACATAAGAGATATTAAAATAAAATATAGTGATATTTTTGTAACAATCATTGATTTAAATAATATGTTATTTATTTTAATGTATAAATGTCAATTAAACAACTAAAAATAGATCATATTGATATAATTATTTAATCTTATTCGTCCAATAATTTTTCTGAACATGTTTTGGTTTTATTTTAATCCATATAATTTTGATTTACCCTTAATTAATTCCTTTAAGTCTTACCATGGTAACATGTCTTTTTTTACTAAGGTTTAAAGTAGTCACTGTATAAATCTAGAGGACACCAAAATGGACCATTGATGGCATATTTATCTTCATCCGAATTTTTTGGTGAAATTTAATATTTTTATGAATTTTATATATTTAATAAAATATTATTTATTTAAAATATCAATAGTGACTATTTTGATTCTTTTTATTAGTTTAATTTTAGATATATCATAACATAGAGATATGCTATAAAAAACTCCTTTAAACCATAAATAACATGTCAAATTCATACATAAATTATGTTTATGGAATTAATTCACTCAAATTACATTTATTTTATTATTTTTAATATCATTTATTTGATATTTTTATTATTAAAATAATTTCTGCATCACTATTGAGTCATCATTAATTATAATTAGTTATTCTCTAAAAATAATAAATAAATATCTATGTTGTAGGTATTTCTATTAGATTTCTATATACTACCGATAATCTATTTTATTCCCTACTAATTTAATAATTAAAAATAACTAACTTATATAAAATGAGAGTGTGATATTTTGTCACATTCATTAATTGTTTTTATATTCTTTCCAAATTCATGGTAATGTGGCTATTAAGTGATTCCATTTCTAATAATAGATTATAAGGGTCTAATTTATTCATCTAATGGGATTTTTTCAGGTGTTAAAGTAATTTTATAAAGTTATTTTTATATTTATTTACCCTATTAACCTTTAACCATGGAAATAAAAATAATTATTATAGGTACTATTCATAATGCATAAGAATAAAATTAACCTTTAATCAAAAAATTTAAATACTAAATCCAAATATGTAAATTATTTTCAATTATTTAAGGGACATAACTGGTATAAATTAATTTCAAATTAATTCTTATTGTTTAAACCATGAAATAGGTTTTTAAGAAGTAAAAACTTATGAAAATATTGTCCTGTGTTTATGTCCATTTAAAATATGAAATTATTTTCAATTAACAACATTTAATTAAATGATAAAAACCTAAACCAATTAAATATTAAAACCAATTAAAAATATAATCAAACATCATGATTAAATTAGATTAAAAGGCTGTTTTGAATTAAAATGCAGTAATTTTCACTGTTACTTAAAATATGAATTTTATCCAAAAAAACAAAAAATTTACGAAAAGTAACTTTTTATGTTTTGGTTCTAAAAAATAAGTTTATTTGGTCAAAACTAATATATTAAAGTGTTACTACTATATTCACTAATTGGTGGACCATCAAAACGCGGCAAAACTGCTTTTAAAAAAAATACTTGTTTTAATAAAATAAATTGAATCCATTCTTATATAATGTCTAGAAAATATATAAGATGAAATATAATGTTATGTAAAATTAAAAATATGGTTAATACTATTCAAAACGAATAGTTTATATCCCATTAAAAAAAATATTTTAATAATAAATCATTGTTTAGTGAGACTCAGTATTGCATACAATGCAAGCTATCGAGGAAGGTAATTATTTCATGTAATGCATGCCAATAATAGTTTTGTGAATACTGCATGTTAATATGGGTTTGTTTATATCACAAGCTAATATTGGTGTAGCATACAAAAAATGACATCAAAGAAATTAAAAAGAATCTGTCTCATAAAATCTCGAGATGTCACACTACAACATGGGGAGGAGCCTCTTGCTATTTGTTGTCATTGGAGTGAGGACCTTTATAATGACTTCCATCAATTTTAGGGATACCATTATGGAATTATTTCCATCTACAAGTATAATATCTACAATGTACATTCTAGGGAGGACCTTCAGGATATACTACAATGAAAGGAGGGCCTTCTTTTTGATTTATGTCACCATGGGGATGGCCTTCGCAATGACTACCATCATGGGAAGGAATACCATCATATATTAACGTCCAACTACAGAGAGAATAATATTTTAGCATATATCCTAGGGTGAACCATCAGTGTAGACCAATGAAATGGGAGGCCCTTCTGGTTTTGAAATATTCTTTTCAAGGGGAGTGATACCCTATCACACAATAAGATATAGGCACTTCTGATCCATCATTTATTGCCCATGTAGTAACCCCATGTGGATGCTCTGATGGGGACCTTCTGAGCTACTGGTAGAAACATTTTGGGGAGGAACATCACAACTGCTAATTCATCTTCATTAATTTTGTAATGAATCAATAGTATCTTGAGCCTCTATTGATAGATGTTTTATGGAATAAAAAACTCTAGCTTCCAACAGATCAGAATCATGAACAAGGACTTCATTTTCTAGTTGGATTTTGAACCTTTTATTATCTGCTTCTCTCGGGCTGGCAAATTGGGCCACTAAATTTTGGTAATGGCTGTCATATATGGGTCCCGATTTAGTTGGTTACCACAATGTCACTATGATACATTGACGAAAATCATGTGTTCTAATAGGGATATATGCCTAATCTAGAGCGACCACCACATTGGACCGGTGTACCCCAGTTGGAACATGTGTTTTTCTCGATTCATTTTCCATGTATCGAAAAATACTTCCATCAAACATCTTGGACTAATTTTTTTGATGAACTTATTCTATGGATTAACCATCTTATTATTTGGATGAATCACCCCGAGTAGGCAGGTGAGATTGTAGTCCTGGAACCTAAATTTTTCTGTAGTTGTGATGTTATCTTGAAAAGTTTGGAGGATATGGTATGGAATTGATGTTTGATCCTCCATAATTTCCATGATGTGATGGGATAAATATTTGTATGGAACATATATAGATACTAATTTTGATTTCAGTGTAATATTTTGTGCCTACTGCAATCCCTCATGTTTTTCTAGTGGGTACTAGTAGTCTTCCAATGATGGGGAATTGGAATCGGTCTGACTCCGACTTGTAGTCTGGTTACACTATCTAGTATCTTCAGTTTCCACTGTATTTGATTTGTGGGATTTATATTTGTGATAAATAATTTATACCTTCTATTTTTATTTTATATTTTTCACACATTCTTGATTTGTATCCACATGAATGTGAATCTGATTATATTTTTTGTCCCACATATTTTACTGGTGGTCATGATATTGGTAGGAAGGAATTTTCTTTCACCAAATCATTTCCACCATATTAGGATTGTGGCCTCTATATGTATTGGAAGTAATGTATGAATACCCATAATTTACATCCCTCTTTAGAAGCACATATTGGTACTTTCCAGAAGGAATTTGGGAAAGCTTGTAGTTTTTTATAACCCTATTTGGATGGTGGGTTTCTTGCACATCTGTGGGGATTTGTATCCGCCTATAATTTTCCTTCTATCTTCATGGTGGGACAAATGAACCTTGGTGGTCGTTTTCACTAGATTTTTTTATCCCACTGTATATCTATGGTGGTATTCATAAGGTGAGGTAGAGTTTTATGTATTCCCATGATATTCCCCCATGATAGTATGACAGATATCCTCCTTGCGAACCAAGGAAATGACATGCTCTTGATTATGCTTTTGCTTACCTTAGTGGGAATCCAAATGGGCTGGTGTCCATTGGACTTCAGAAGGTGCCCTCAACCTGAGATCCTATTCAGGCCAAGGATAATGGGTAGTATACCACTAGTGGTGATGTCCTTTGGTTGGATCTCTCAAGTGGTGTTACTTTGCAGCTGGGATAGATTAATCTGTGTTGAATTCATATTCTACCCTAAGGTATGGGTTGTAATCCTTGTCATGTTCAAGGGATACACTCTCCAAACAATTTGAGATATCCAATGGAGTCGACCTATTCTGGATTACCAACTGCGGATGATGAGGAGGTTAGTGAGATTTCACTAATTGGAGGGCCTAACTTGCAGCCTCCACTATGGGGAGTGTACTGTATTAGTGGTACTCTTTGATCAATGTGTTTGAAACCTAGTGTTGAAGACACTAGGCTAGTGAGGGATTCATGTTATTTGTTAGGGACCAAGCAGTCTGTGTGGTATCTGACATGTGTGTTTGAGAAAACTATTTGGATGGCATTGTATTGAAGGAATCTTGGCATAATACCAACAATAGATATGATATATACAAACTATAAAATCCTGTCCAATTAGAATCTCATGATCAAATGTATAATTGATTATCTTTCTTGACCTACCCATTTTTGAATATAAATGGGGAATGAGGTGAGGTAACCAACCACATAGGTTAATGATTCAAATCGGGTTCACCATTTATGGTTTATTCTAATTCACATCACAATAGGAAAAAAATGGACCGATGGCTAATAAACAATTTTATTTTATTATAGAGGGTTTCACATCATGTTGAAAAAAAAAATTCATCCCGATTTTCATCGCATAAGGGAAAAAAATCGGCCCCAACAGAAAGAGACAAATTCTATATTATTGTGGAGGTTTTTCTACCAGCTTCACCATTTTTGTTTCAACTTGTGGTTAATATTGTCCTTTTTTTGGGTGATATGGTCACATTAAGAATGGGCAGTTTATCATTTTTCATGATGAAAATAAGGTGCCACAATTGACTAGTCTTGGAGGGTGATTGCAGGGGGTTAAGGGTTTTGTGAAATGAAACCATGTCAGGTATGATGTCCTTAGATGGAATCCAATAGGTTTATTCATGGACACAAAAACACCCAATGACCATTTTATCCCTAATTAATGGACCTACTTTAAAAAGGAAGGTGCTCATAGGGTGACGATTTTTCCAATGACACTTAAGGACTATATTGGTCAATAGGATGGGAGGTCAGGCCCATCACACACTTTTGGGGGAAAATTCTTTCATATTCAATGACTCTCTAATAGATTTAAGCAATGTTCTTATGTTTTTGAATCCTTAGTTTTTTTCCAATCATGTGATAGTGGATTACTCCTATGTTTCATGATTGATCCCAGATACATGTAAATACAGAACTATCTATATGTATCTGAGGTTCTCCATTGAAAAAGATACTTTTATGTAAATGAGGTTATTACTTAATGTTCTCCCTTTGTGGGTAAAATATGAATTCTATTTTTATTTACATATTCAAAACAAGTTTAAGCAATTTGATGATGCACCTTGGAGTTTATTATCATCTAGGGGATGGGAAATATTTGGATATTGGGGTCAAACCCATTAGATTGGCTTCCAATGTATCCTCATGGGAGGAATCTGATCCCACATTGTTTGGTGCCACATTACTATGGATATCACATTTTAAGGTCATGTGATAAGGAATCAACCATGTAGTTTGCCATCATTAGATGATGACACGAAGGTGAAAGATTCTGTGTCATGATTCGATGCATTGGTTAAGCTAAGACGGAACAAGGTGTCCGGAAGAGATATTATCTCTAGGTTGAATATGAACCTACTGGGGATATGGACTGGTGAACACTAGGGTAATTTTGGTAGTTTAGTTTGGACCTCATGGAGGCTACATATGTATCCCAGTTGGTTAGTAATCTAATCCATCATAGTTTCATTTGGGATGGGACTCACACCCCTGAGGTGGCCCATTTTTGAGGGTCATGATTGGGGATTATACATGGGATATAACCTATATGTCAGGGCTTACTCCTGAAGAGGATTCCCTAGAGAGTTTGAGGGAATTTAATTGGGACTGACCTCTATAGAAAATGTCCTTAGATAATGTGCCTTATGTAGGGGTCCTACATATCCTGATTAGAGAAAGAATCACATTTCATATAGCTCGCCTTTTTTGGGGTAGCACAATCTAGGATGAAAATGATTTGGGGTTATGTAGATTTAGTTATTTCTCCAATCCTCTAAGACCATGTGAGTCATTGTTGGTGTGAGAAACATGAGGATAATGTAGATATGAAAATCGCACATCCCACATCATCGGTAGATATATGGTACTTGAGCCCAACAAGAGATAGAGAAAGGGTATTTGAATATTCTAATTTCCTCTCTCGTGTTGATATTTAAGATCTCCACATTGGAAAATTTATCTGAATATTTCCTGTGATGTGACTAAGATGAGAAAGAACACCGCCTCCCGTGGAAAGGTTAGGGAATTACCTTAGGAGGAGTTCCATTTAATGAGTTCTTGGAAAGGTGAAAAGCAAAACTCCTCTTAAAAATGAATAGAATCCATGACCTATTTGACTTTTCACTATACCTCATTGAATGGAAAAGCCACTAACTACCGTTGATCTATAGAATGGGTAGGTTCACGTCAGTATCCCAAGGCTGGACCTCAAGCTACCATTAGATTTTAAAATTATATACATTCTATGGGTCCACACCATCTCTGGGATTTCCTTTGCAACTCAGCTTACCATGGTTATGTTAACTGAAAAGAACACACAGATGCTTCTAGTGGTCTTATCAAATGGGTCCAGTGGCTTGGGAAGAGGATTTGGCCTCATTCTATTGGATTGTTTCATGGAGGGACAATGAATGATGTGATGAAAATGGAATGAGATGATCAAATCTAGATAGTGGAACATCTGAGGGAACCCCATTATGTGTACCATTTCATAATGTTGTATGGGGCCTCCATGCATACCATGTCGCTATGCGAGGGGAGGAACCATCCACGAACCATGATGGTATTCAATCCTATATGGGATCTGAATTGTTTTTTTCTACACGAGACTGAGTTTCGGCTGCTTAGCATAATTTTATGTTGTGATGAGTTCAGTTCGTGTATCATGGTTCTAAGTGTCGTAAGGTTCTACACACATAGCCTTGTGTCATGTGGGGGAACCAGAGTAAAGATGAGGCATTGATCATTCAGTTTGTAGATGTTCATTCACCGTTGGGATATGGTTTACAGTTAGTTAATCATGTTCATGGTATACCAATTATCATCATGTTTACCTGTTTAATATTCTATGCGGTGGGTTTATTCCTACAAGAGTTCATCGGAAGAGGTATGTGCCTCTCTGATTGATATCTTCCAAAATTCATCCCATAAGTCCATCCAATCCTATGAAATACCACCCATTTTTCTACTCCATTGGAGTCCTTTTATAGAGTGTTGGGGAAGCTAGATCAGTTGATCTCTCTGAACATTTTATGGAAGCCTATGGGAAAATCACCCAGCCGAGGGTTGACTTAGTCAATATAGGAACATTGGGTTGCAGTTCATGGTGGTGAAAATAAATGACACAATCCTATGAATGACATCACCATGTTCGCTGGTTCTGTGTGTCTTAACACATCATTGACATTTTGAGTTCATGGGGAATGTATTGAGGGCACAATTTCTCTACCTTCATTTCTCCAATGAGGCAGTTCATGGAGGGAATTTTATATGGGGGATAAATTATATTCCTTGATTATGCGAACAACACGGTTTGTGGTGGGTGGTGTCATTATCTTCGTTCCACGTATTGTGTGCTTCACTAGCCAACACTATGTGGGCCAGAGGCTTGTGGGTTATCGTGAACTATCGATTCATGAGTAATGTATTCTGCATAAAATTTTCGGGATTTGGTGTGTGGGTGTGTTATTTTCCACTTCCAAATTCGGATTCATCAAATATTTTCTATAAATCCTTCATTCAATTCATTTTCTTCAAATTCCAAAAATTATGGGAGTATATACATTCCCTTTGAAAAGATTTCAAGACCCTATATTGTCCCACAAAACATCATATCATGAACCTAGACCAACAATCACATGTTTAACCAAGATTATTTTATTCATGTCACTCTTGTTAGAAACTATAACTTATCACAATTTCAAACCAATTACATTCAAATAATGGGCTCCCCTTATTAATATTGTATATATCTTTATGCTTATATTGCAAATATTATATGTATTATTAGTTAATTTTGGTACAAAATTAAAATTTTATTAATCTATTAGGATGAATATGAAACAAAAAAAATTCATTCTTATCGTATGATAGAAGAGTATAATGTTAGATTAAATATTTCATCACATTTTCAATATAGAATTAATATGAACCTTAGTAAATCGTTTTTCCATTTTACATTGTTTTTATCCAAGAGATTCTCATACAGAAAAGTTGGATGATCATTTTATTTGTCACAGAATAGATTAGAGCTATAAATTTTTGAATAAACATGTGAAAAAAACTGAATGTGCACAATTATTTGAATAACACTTCTGTTTATGGAACTTTTGATTGGAATACTAGTGTAAATGATAAAATAGTTCATATTAAAAAATGACAATGGAAATTTAATATGCCCTTCCTGATTTCCAAAATTTGTTTTTAGAACTTAAATATTTGTTATTAGAGGCCATTTAATACCGAGTTTACTAAATACACAATGTTTTTAGTTGTACTGATGTTCTATAATTTAAAATCTAGAAGAAATTGGAGCAACACCATCTTTATAGAACAACTTGGTCTCCAGAATGATATTATGTAAAAAGAAAATAATCTTTTTTATTGAATTTATGAAAAAATTCTACGTTCAATAGGAATGAAATCTAAAAATATATATTCTTTACAAAATGATTTTTTTGAAAGGATCAAGGATATCTCATATAATACCCTAATTGTGGTCTGAATTGATACAAGAATAATGGTAAATTGTTGTATGTTACCTTACTATCATTCCACAACATAGAATACTATATAGATGTCAATAAAATTAAAGATAATTAGAATGGTATGTAGATGCAAAAATTAAATATGATAAAATACATAATCTAGGAGACTCAACCCAGTGGAAGAAAATTGATTATGAGTATCCTGAATATGGAAGTAAGCTGAGAACTATCTATCTGGCATTATCTATTAATGGAATATATCATATGGTTGTATAGAGTAGTACTCATAGTATATGTTTAGTTATGTTGGTACATTATACCTTTGTTCCATGGTTATTAGTGAAGCACAAATACATTATGTTTCCTCTTCTTATCTTTGGACCAAAACAACCCATGAATAATGATGTTGATGTTTATTTAGATCCATTGATCGATGATCAAAAATTTATGTCTGATAAAAGTGTAAAAATATATAATACTTATAAAAGTGAATAATTCACATTGAGGTCCATGTTGTATTGGATGATAAAAAAATTTAATTTTTATGGAAATATTTATGTGTATAGAATTAAAGGAATGTTGGGGTGTACAATTTTTTAATAATTCACACACTATATTTGGATGGAAAATCCCCCAAAAAATATTTTTTTCAGAAAAATTTAAAATTTTTACATAGACAACAAAAATATTAATCTTGGATGACATAATTCTAAGAGAATAACAAAAAAGGTAAAATACCATCTCCACTAATGGGTGATACGCTATTCGATAAAGTGAATGATATTGAAATAATTATTGGTAAAAAAATTTGAAAACCATATAAAATGTAGTTTGGAAAAGTGATCAATTTTCTTTGAATTTCCATGATGAAATTGTTTTTACATAAAATATTTTCATTATGTAATGTATGTTGAAAAAGTGCATTTTATAGTGTTATTATAATGTTAATAAGTGTCCCAAAATAAAATAAAATATGGAATGAAAGCTATGTTGGATATTATTGGCATGGTGATAGGGGAAGAGTTGGCATCATTAAAGGGTAAAAGTTGGAATTTTTTCTTCTAGAATCTTTTTATCTTTCCATAGAAGAAAATGTTCATTTTTACATTTCTATAATGAAGTAAACATTCCAATGGTTGTAATCCACAAATATAAAAAATTTCAGTTCACTGAATAATTTGATGTTATAGGAACTAACAACAAATGAATTTAATGTTTTGATGAAATATTTGATGCTCATAAAATTAGATTTCAATCTTCCTAAAAATGTACAACATACATTAACTGAACCCAAATTTATTTTCAATTCCATATACAGTAATGTTATATACCTGAAGAAGATTATATTCATGAATAATGTGGTTGTAGTCATATTATTTAAATTAGATATTTTCTTCCCACCATTATTCATTATTATAATGGTCTAGTTTATGGATCACCTAGATAGAGAGGTAAAACTATCTTTTCTTATCCATTACAGATGGATGTAACCCATTAAACAATATATGAAAATTTTGAAAGGGTAGGTCATTAATCAAAGTTTTCTATAATATTGTATTTTCAAATAATATATTGTTGAATAATTTATCTAATTTGATATTGATTACCTATCAGATGTTGATATCATCAGTCTCCTATTGACTCATGATACAAGACGCCTTATAAGAAAAGGGATTTCATGAAGATATGTTATTACAATTACCATCATATAACTAATGATTTATAACATATATATTTTATATAATAGTGAAGATATTGATCCATATGTTGAATCCCAGAAATAAATTCTCAGACTTTTGAATCCCTCAATAGATAAATGATAAATATCAAACAAACATAATCCCAATTTTATAGAATGGTTTAGAAATCATCATTATGATAGTTATCAGAAAATAGAAATACAATTTCTTGAAAACATTGATGGATAGCTAGGGGACAAAATGAAAATTTTATATCAAACACTAATTTTGTAATTAATGGTTATAAATTCTATGAAAAAGAACAGTATGACTATATTAGAATGAGAAATAGTGGAATCAAATCAGTGGAAGAAGTGTTTCACATATATTATTCAAAGGATATAAATCCAATTTATGAAAATATTTCATATTTTAGCATCATCAATCAAAAATATGAGATGGATTATACAAATTTTCATGTGCGTAGTCTCCATTTCAAATTGGTTGAAAATTGGACTGTAGTGAATGTCGATGAAATGTGCATTGTGATGGTGAACTTCATCCTGGAAGGGGAAAAGTCTGATCCATTAATATTATAATCAGTATTTGTTTAGGTTTTTTATTTCTCATATCCATAAAATAAGAATTTTTCAATTGTCCTACTATCAAATAAAGAAGTTGTAGGCATAGATGAAAATTTAATTGAGGATAACCCTTTTATTGGGAGATCTCAATCATTTATGGGAAGACCCAATGTATAAAATGTCTTGTAAATTAGAGGGGACCAAAAAGAGGGTATTTTTATTCTCAATAGTGGATCCAAATAACTTCAACCTTTAAAGAAAAATAAAGATAGCAGTATGACCAGGTTTATGTATTTCATTATATAATAGTATTTTCATTATAATATTTTGTAATATATATTGTATTTAAATAATATTAATTAAATATATACTACTCAATTATACAATGTTTTATTTACATTATGATGTTACCAATCATGGGGAATAACATGAAATTGATACTAAAATTGTATAATTATTATGGGAACAACACAATGTTGATGAACAAACAACGACGACATAAAATCATAGTGTTGATAAGTAGTTTTAAGGAAATAAATAATGGAATAAAATTTGAGGTTGAATTGAATCAATGAGGAAAACCTATTGACACCAAAAAGTAAATGTTCATTAGTTATATTAGAGTGATAATGAGGATAAATGTTCTAATTGATATTAATTCATGGTGTAATGTAAAGCATGTGCTGAATTAAACCCTTTTGGAATCTATAGTGGAAATGTTAAGATATACTTTTTCTGTTTTTATTAATCAAATATAAAATTAAAGGTTGATTTAATTTTCATTATTCCTTCAAGAGTTCATTTATTTTTTTATTAATTATATTATAAATTTATCTTCTTCTCTATTGGATAAACCCATGGAGTATTTCGAACTCTTCTTACTGAGATTCATATTAGGGATATTGAATGGAATATAAATCTACACCCCTCAGTTATGTATGCATGAAATATAAATGTGAAAACATAGAGTGATTTCTTCTACCGTTCTGATGTGAAATCATTTAAAGTTCATTTTAGTTGATAATATATTATTCAACATCATTTATTTAATACAATTTTATTCAAAATTGTTAATTTATGAAATAGAAACTGAAATCTGAAAACAATCAATGTGCATCAAAACCAGTGTAACCCTATCACAAAGAATGGATGGGGTACACTTTAGTTGAAATGAAAATGGTATGTATTTTAAATAAATAATAATTTTTTAATTTGATATAAATAAATATATATTTATATGTTAATATAAAAAATGATGAATCAAAATCTGAAGCCACTGCTATCTCTTATCATGTGCAATGGAAGTAGGCCCCTATAAATAAATAGGGGATACAAGTTGATGAAAATACAAAAGAAGTATGATAAATATGTGTAATTATGACAAAATAGTAATTCATTATTCTTTATAATAGTATTACATATAACTATATATCTTTGTTAATATATTTTTTTTTTACACACAACAATAAGAAGCGACCATATCATATGAAAAACTCCTTTTAGAAGATTTAAAGTGTTAGGAATAATATGGTACATTTATAGGTGTAGGATTTGGAGTGTCTCCTCATACATAATTTGGAATGAAAAAACCACAATAAGGTACATATCAGATGATGAATGGATTTCAAGAGAAAATAGATTCCTTGAAAAATATTATTTTTTCGTTCTATTTTTGAATACCAACATATTCGAAAGGATCAAAGAGAACTAGTGGTGCAACAAATATCAATACATGTACAACCAAATGAACCCTCTATATTTGATTTTGGTTGTTCCCATAAATTTAATACCTTACACAAGAGAATCAATTTTTTTCATTATTCTTTTTCATAAATGAGAATAAAAAAAGCTTATGATAAAATTATATGACTAAAATTATACAGGGTGATGTTGTATGTGATTTATATCTATAAATATCCATGAACCCACCTTCTTTAAACGGGAATGATGTATAATATCCTTGGAGACGTGATACACAACATAAAACTACAAAAAGATCAAATGAGAGTGGGGATTGAGGTAGACCAAGATTTGTGGGTTTATATTCTTATTCCACTTGTTGATACATATATTAAAATAGTAAATGATGCTTTTGGAATATTCATAGTGTAGACATCTGATCTTATAATGATTTATGATCTATGTAATTTATTTTTTTTTAAATTGAAAACCTATAATAGTTGCTAAAAAAGGACTGATGTGAGTTATGGTTTTGTAAATAGATAAAATGATGATGAAAAGGAAGGTCAGATCCGGAATATCTAGTGAATTGATGATGAAATTAAAAACACCTTCTAGGAGTACCATCCCCCTACTAGTACCACAAAAATATATATTATCATTATAACTTTACGATGAAACCAGATTCAATGATGGATATGTTTCTTACATTCCATATGGAGAATAAATTTTTGGATCATTTATCACATATGTGGTTTTTATCAAGAGTATAAATGAGATTAAAAAGTTTGAATGGTGGGGATTCTTAGATTTAAATACCTATATAAGGCAGATTTTAATTATACATATGTCCAAAAAACTAAAATATGTTTTATTAAAATAAAAAACTATTCATATTTTTTATAGGAGTTTATATTACAAATATACAATCGTAAAACACTATGAATCATGGATTCGATTTCTTAATTATTGTATAATTTCTAGGAATAAAATTAAATTGGAGTTGAAAGTAATTGATAAGAGAAATAATGGGATAAATGAAGAATTTTATAAGAAAATAAAAAATAATATAATATGTTTTGCCTACAATTTAGGGGTAAAAATATACAATCTAATTATATAAAATATAATTTTATTTTTCATTCTTATTTGATTTAGTTTTTTTAGGATGCACTGGATGATGATCCCAATTAATCTAGATACCCCAAATATATTTTTTAGATCCAATGCTGGGATATCCATAAAACTAACCACACATGATGTGTATTGTGAATTTGTATGGCACTAAAATCATCATTTTTTAGGTAAACATCGAATTATATGATTATGTTTGTGTTCTAACATGAGTTTTATTCTTATAGGGTGATCACAAAATATAGGATAAATTAGGGTATGAAGTTAGTGACTAAATATAGTAAGCTTACATATTTCTTCAATTGTAAATAAATTAATTTATATATATAAATATTTAACTATCAAAAAATTATTTCAAAACAATTTACAATTTTTTGCGAATGTTACAGTAGTGTTCAATGAAAGATAATCATAATGATTATAAATATTATGTTTAATTTTTTTTAAAGATATCATAAAAAAAATAAAAAGATTATCATTCCCAAACTAGTAATTTTCCATGGTAATTAAAATATCATTAAAAATAATTATTAGTCATTTTTTATCGATATTTTATCAGTACTATCAAGATTTCCAAATATTTATGTTCTCAAGAGAAGAAGTAAATTTGTTTATAGATGAGTGGGAAACATACATAGTGTCCAAACAATTCCCAATATTAAATTTAGCTGAATACAAAAACAATTTGTGATATAGTGTTGGCTATGAGCTTAGAAATATATTTGGGGTGTTAGGGAATAGAATCTGAACAATTAGATATTATTTTTGATTTGTTTCTCAAGGAGAATTATAATAGAGGAAATCAATTTGTTTGGAAATGAATATGAAGAATACTTGGTTTCAGAATGTATATTGAAATCATAAATGGGATAATTCCTACAAATTATTTAGTTAATTTTATCATTATTTTATATATATTTTTGTTCAATTTCCATTTAATTTTTATCTGCTCTCCATTATGTTAAATTTACACATTAGTTCAAAACACACGTCATATGCTCAAAATCATGAAAACAAGCTCAGATTGTTACCAAACATTAGGAAAATGATCAATAATTCATTTGTACCATGCAGGAATTGATCGAAATCAAAATATAAATAGGATATATTCAATATGACTCAAAGTGAATATTTTCAATACAAATTTATCATTTTACCCAAATTTTGGGGTTTGATTTTAAAATTAATATTTTGGAAAAGAAGTCATGTGACATATGTAAAAACAAACAAATAAAATCTGATTGAATTGATACATTAGAAATATTACACATAGTCATTTGTGATGTGTAGGAATCAGCTTCATGCCTATCTGATGCACAGTCTTAACATTTAACTCAAAGTGTGTGTTTTAAGTTTAACATGCTATTTTAATAAAAAACACAAGTGACAAACTCAAAACCGAGAAAAAATGGATTTTTTAATACTTTAGATTAATTATACTTGTGTGATTTTAAAATTTAAGAATACGACTCACCTAAATCCAACACACGGTGTGAATGGTATGACATGATTTTTTTTAAAATGAAATTTTGGTAAAAAGAAAAGTGACTTACCCAAAACAAATAGACCACATTCGAATTGTTTTTATTATTTTGGAAAATAAACCATTAGTATGTTATAATGTGTAAGAATTATTAGTACCTCAATCTGATACATAGTGTTCTCAGTATAGCTCAAAGTTTATGTTATTAGTTTAAAATTGACATTTTAGTTTAGAAATTGTGTCACTGAATAATAAAACAAAAAACATAGTTGAATTGTGTGGATATTTTAGGAAAATGATTCATTTTTCATTTGCAACTTCTTAGAATTATTCTTATGTCAAACCAACCTATTATTTGGTTGGTATGACACAAATGCACATTCTTAATTTAAAATTACATTTTTTAAAAATGATAGGTGAAATACTCAAAATATAGAAACTAAAGTCACATTTTTTACACCTTAAGAAAATAAACCATAAACCATTTGTGATTTATAACAATTATAATAACCTTTATCTAAAAAATGGTGTGTCTGATATGACTTTATGTGTGAAATTTTATATAAATGTTTTATTTTTGTAAAAATGATAGGTTACATACTAAAAAATGAGAAAATACATTTGAATTGTTTTAATAAATTTTTAAATGATACATATGTCAATTTTGATGTTTATGAATTAGAAAACGCTCAATAAATTGCATGGTGTGACTGATATGACTCATTGTTCATGTTGTTATTTTCAAATGACATTTTATTAAAAAAGACTAGTGATATTCTTAAAACTAACCAAAAACATACATATTATTATGATACTTTAGAAAAATTATATAAAAGTCATTTTTGATGTTTATGAATCATTCACACCTCAATCTGTCACTTAGTGTTCTTTGTATGACTCAAATTGTCCCTTATAAGTTGTAAATTGATATTTTAATTCAAAACAAGTGTCATTCACTAAAAACTATAAAAATACACTCAAATTGTATTGATTTATTAGTAAAATGATTCATAATTCATTTGGGGGTTGAGAAATTGGTCTGACTTTAAACCTACCCATAATGTTATTAGTTTGACTTAGAGTGCATGTTTTCAGTTTAAAAACACATTTTTTGTAAAAAAGACACCTGACATACTCAAAACAGAGAAAAATAATTTAGATTATTTTCTAATATTACGAAAATTATCCATATGACATTTATACATGTAGGAATCATACACACCTTAATACGACGATCAATATGACTGGTATGACTCAAAGTGTATCTTTTAATTTAAAATTGAAATTTTAATAAAAAAGAAACGTGAAATACTCTAAACTAAGATAATATATTAGGATTTTTTAGATACATTATAAAAAATACCCATAAGTAATTTGTGTCATGTAGAAATCCTCCACAACACATTAAGATGCCCTATGTGACCAGTATGACTCGAAGTTGATATTTTTAGTTCAAAATAAAATATTATTAGAAAAAGAAAAGTGAAACAATCAAAACATAGAATAAGGATTCATATTGTTTTGATCTTATTTAAAAAATTCCATTTTTCATTTTTTACATGTTTGAATTAGCTACACTTGAATTTGATATACAATGTACTCGGTAGGACTCAAAGTGTCCGTTATCAGTTTAAAATTGAAATTTTAGTTCAAAACATGTTAAACTGATTGAAAATGTGGAAAACACACTTGGAATGACTTTAAATTTCAATAAAATGATTACTATTTCATTTATGTCCTGTATGAAATTGTCTCAAATCAAATCAATACATGATTTTACCAGTATGACTCAAAGCTCCAGTTTTCAGTTTAATTGTCATTTTTATAAAAAATAAAAGTGACATACTCAAAACGTTGAAATCCTACATGTATTTATTTGATATATTAGTAAAATTTCCCCGAAGTCATTTTTAGGTGTATGAATTAGACACACCCCAATCCATTTCATGGTGTGATTAGTATGACTCCACATGATTCTTTTTATTTAAAATTGATATTTTAGTAAAAAAGACAAGTGAAATACTCAAATCCAATAATTTTTTTTATTTTTTTTGATAATTTAGAAAAAATATACATAAGTCATTCGTGATTTATAAGAATCTGCCTCACCTAAATCTAATTAATGGTGTGATGGGGATGACTTCAAGTGTTACGTTTCATTTAAAAAATAAATTTATTACAAAAAGATAAGTAAAATACTCAATCCTGATAAAACACATTCAAATTGTTTTGATAATTTTGGAAAAAGATCCATATGTCATTTTTGACTTGTTGTAATCAAAAAAATGCCAATTTGATACATGGTGTGCCCAGTTGACTAAAAGTGTCTGTCGTTAATTGAAATTTTATATTTTAATTTCCAAAATGTTTCACTTGATAAAAACTAAGAAAACATGATTTGATTGACTTGAATGTTTATGAAAATGATATATAAGTCATTTTGGATGTTTAACAATCAATATCACATCAAAAGAACACACTATATGAACTATATGAATCTTCGTGCATGTTTTCAGTTTAAATTTATATTTTAGTAGAAAAAGAAAAGTGACATACTTAAAATGGTAAAATGAATACGTATTATTTGTTAGTGGAGTAACATGATATATTATTCATTTTTGTTGTGTACGGATCATCCACACCTCAATCTGATGTATGATGTCATTGGTATAACTCAATGATTATGTTTTTAGTTTAAAATAATATTTATGTAAAAAATATGAGTGACATACTGAAAAATAATAATGAAAATTTGGACTATTTTGATACATGTTAAAAATGATACATATTTAATTTTTGATGTATATGAATCAACCTCACCTCAATCTAATACATGGTGTTCTCGGTATGTCTCAAAGTGTTCATTATCAGTTTAAAATCATCATTTCAGTTCAAAACAGATCTCAGTCATTGAAAACCATGAAATCACAGTCATAATGTATTAATATATTATCAAAATAGTTCATATGTAATTTTTTTATAATAGGAATCAGTGTCACATTAGACTGAATCATGATGTGACTGGTATGACTTGAAGTGTGATTTTTTAGTTAAAAATGAAATGTTAGTACACAAGAAAAATTCCAAACTCAAAACTGTGTTGAAATATTTATATTTTTTTATAATTTAGTTCAATGATCCATGATCCATTTTTTATATTTACAAATTGTCTACACCTTAATATGATTCATGGTGTGACTGATATTACGGAAATTTCATGGTTATAACTTAAAATCAATATTTTAGTAGGAAATGCACAAAACATACTATAAATAGAAGAAACACATTAGGAATGTTTTGATACTTTAGGAAAATTATCTATAAGAAATTTTTGACATGTGGGGATATGTCACCCTATAATACGATACACGGTGTGCCCAATGTGACTCAAAGTATCCATTATCGGCTTTAAATTGGCAATTTACTTAAAAATGTGTATGAATCACTCAAAAATGTGGAAAAATACATAGATTTTATGGAAAATAATGGATGTTCCATAATTTATTTCTGAAATATATAAATTGAACACATGTCAATGTGACACATGATGTTCTATGTATGACTCGAAGTGGAATTTTTCAATATATAAGTTCCACTTTATTTTAAAAGGCGCATCACATTTCCAAATATGAGAAAACGAGATTAGGTTGTTTTCTCATCATTTTTTATTCTATTACTTAAATAATATCCTTATGATTTTTATCTTATAATTTATTATGTTTCATAGAAATAATGATTTAATATGAAAAATAAATGGTGTGTCTCTTGAAGTCTTGTTCTCAAAAAGCATGTCCTTTTAAATGGGATCCCACCCCGAGTAAGTTTTTTATCAACACAGAGGAGAACCAATTTAGGATTCTCTAATTTTGTGAAAAATATTAACTGTTTTCTATGTAAGAATCAGCTAAAACTCAATCTGATAAATAGTGTGCCTAATATGACTCAAAATATATATTTTATGACCAATTTTAAAACATTATCTTTAAATTATAAATTTATATTATTGTTATCATAATAATTTTTTTCATATATAGTCCAATTATTTTTTTCAATAAAGGGTATCTTATTTGGAAATAGCATGATCGAGGGTTAAGGTTTAATGAAGAAGAAACATTTATTTTTTTGATTGTATGTGGTAATTTATACATACTCATTTAGTTGTACAAACCAATGTTTTAAATATCTATAATAGAGTGATATTTTCATATTTTTTTGATGTGAATTTTATTTAAATTATATTCTATATTATTATCATGTATTTTTAATTTTTTCTACTATAGTGTTCTATATGTTTAATAGCACACTATAGTTATATGCCCCTTTTTAGAGCTTTTTCTAACATTGATAAAAGATTCCTTTGTCAGCGTTGTATGAAAGCACTAATAAACGGGGAATCTATCAACACTTAAAAAAGGATTGATAAATGGATAGATTATCAGTTCTTTAAATAGTTATAATAAATTTTCCCTCTATCAGCAATTTTTTAGCACTGATAAAATCATAGGATTTAAAAATTTTCTCAGGTTTTCAGTGCCTTTAGTACACAGCACATGGCCTATTTTACCGCCATTGAAAGATAATTTTGTAGTAGTGGTTGGATATACAGACATATGTTACTTGTTTGATGACATGTGAACACTATAATATATTTTCGGGATGGTGAGATATAATGTTCCAAATATATTGTGGATACATGGACTATTGTTACTTTTTTGTTGACCTATAACCCCTATAATATATGGTTTGGAGGGTTGGAAATGGAATTCTTAATCTTTATTTGATACTTGGACTAATTCTCCACATTTTACAATATATGAACCCTATAATATATGGTTTTTAGTGACCCTAACCCTAGTAGCCTGATGCTGTCGTCTGCTTTATTAGATTGGAATAAGATACAATGAATCACATCATGAAGTACAAAATAGTTTAATAGTCTTCATAAACCAGATATATATATGAGTATTGTATTAAATGTAAAAATTCAAATTAAAACATTCCCTAATGAAGAAATCATTATTCCCTCTATCACATCCTTGAATATCATTATTTGTACATTTCCTAGATTTCTATGGAAAAGAAAAAAATAAGGGTGACCTCAAATTCTTAGTAAGGTTTATGTACAACATAATATATAACGAATCAATTTAGAATAATAAATATGGAAAGGTAAATAACTTAACACACATAACATTTAATCAATAACATGGATACCATAATTAGATAATTCAGAATAAATATTTTGTTTAAAATAACTGAACACACATTCCATTCAAATAACCTGACTATCATGAAAAGATAATTCATAATCAATATATCAAGATAAATAACTGAAAAAAACATAACACTTAATTAATAAGTGAGAATGAAATGATTCCAAAGATAATATCATAGATAATATCTCATGGATATTAATAATAAATGATTTCTCCATGATGGAAATGTTTAATTATTAGATTCTATGAAATCATAATCATGATACCTCTACCATAAAGAACATTCCCAAGAAAGGTTAAATCTATTGGGTATGAACTCATTTTGGTTAGGAAAACAGATTTTATGCTAGCTTACTCTTTTCCCTCATGATACTACTGATGCATCACATGGATATATATTATTTGGACCCACCTATTTCTAAATGTCCAAATAAGTCCTTATATATCTAATAATTGATTTAATTCATTAATAATGCCCCCTATCATCAAATATCTATATCGAGTAAGGAATACATAGATATTAATATTTCCCCTGATAAACCAATATCATTCATTGTAGAACCCCATTTGTAAAAATTATATATTTCTTCACAAATAAACATATCCATGAAAAATAATATGGATATTAAGAGGAAATTCAAGGTTCATAGAAAAGTTTAAATTATTGGTGTTAGTTAAGGACAACAAAAACAAATCAAGGAATTGAATGTCAGTATATTGCATGGTCAATATGATCATAAACCATTTAGAGGAAGAATATTGACGTTATTAATACAATATATACATATTGGAGTAATAATAAGTTATTTTGTTTGTTGGTGAATAAAAATACCTTAAAAATATATTTAAAATAACTCCTGAAAAAAATATTATTTTTGTAACATCCTGGTTTCAGGTGCCGCCCAAAGGTTCCCCATACCCTGCTGTTCACATGACAAAAATGGCATTTCCCCGATCCCTAGAGGATTCAAATTAGAATCGAGGGCCAATGAATGATAATGGGGAAACTATGCCCTCATTAGTAGAGTATATATAGCGGAATCACAAATATTAAATGAAAATTGGAAGCAGTAATACCATGTAATTGATGTAAACAAAAGATAAATGAAGTAATATAACAACTAGAGCATATATAAATGATGCATGTCCCTTGTGTCTTGGAAAGCATCCAAAAAAGTCACAATTCTATAAATACAATGATGAAACCAAAGTACAGAAAAGATATATGCTGCAATAGTATCATAAGCCTCAGCATGATCCCATTTTCTCAAGATCCTACAATTATCATGTACCTGATGAATAAGGTAGCTTTTCCTTATCTATACCTACAACCATATAATCTGTTTGGGTCCAAAATCATGACACAAATAGTGTTTGAGATTAATCCCAGTAGGTAACCACCAAAATATATGTGCCTAATTTTCATTGAATATATATATAGCAGGAAACATGCAGAAATTAAGTAATAAACTATGAAGTACTCAAAATTATAAAATCCTATAGTTTTCAATTACATTCATTTACATTTATAAATTATTCATACCATTGAATAATTAAATCCTATGATCTCACCTATTCTCTAAATCCCCTAGCTTATATAGAAAAATATGTCATAGAAGACCATCAAAAAAATCTAGTATGACCGAGTCCAAGCTTGTGTTATGGCTTGGACGGCTCGCCTCAATCATGCAATCAATATAAAACAACCCTCTAGGAATGGTCTCACAATCTAACCCCTACAATTTCACATAGCACAAATCATTAACAAACAAACACATGTGCAACTTTCACAGTCAATACCCCTAGGTCGACATTGCATCAATAACATATAAACGACGTCCACATAGATCTCATGGTCAATACCCCTAGGTCAAAGTCTACACTGAGGCTCTCATAGTTCTATATAAATAACCATGTAAACCCCCATAGTTTTCCAGGTCTAATGTTTTCACTGTCCACTAGAAGATCAGCACAAATATCATAATAATGAATCACTTATAATCAATAACTATTACATGGACAACATTCAAAATCATAACAAATGAAATTCAAAGAATAAATCATAATCCATCCTAAATAACTCAAGGCATGAAAACAAGGAACACCTCATAGAAAAACTTTTCGAAATGACCATAAATAGTCAAAATAGGGAAACACACCAATGGGATGTCCCGTAAACAAGGCATATAACCTTATACATATGAAAAAACCCATTTTCAATAAATTAAACCTTAAAAAATGAAAAAATATGGTTAAATTTCAAAACACACAACACCCCAAAAATGGGTATTCATCACATTAATCATATATAATCCAAATACAATCAATGAAAGGAACAAACCACGTACCTTAATGTCGTAAGAGGAATAATATTGAATATCGGCCCTTGAATCGTCATAGAATGATTTAGATATAGAAGAGGGTACAAATGATCACCCTTGAAATAGTCATGGGAGGGGAGGAATTAGGAAGACCGGATCAAGGGAAAGAGAGAAATAACTGGTGGGAATCCAACACACCTAGGGGTTTCTCAATCATTGATCGGACAAATATTTGGGAAGGGTTTTATGTTATTGGTAATTTTGTTGACCTCTTGTACGAACTCAAGGTGAGGAAGGGTGTTCTTGACATGAGACGCGACCCTGCACCAATTTATCAAATACAAAGAAAGGTATACAACATGTTTATTTAATGTACATGTCATGTACTAGCTTCAATCGACCCCCATTTTATAAGGTATGTTAGGTCACCTACACAGCCATGTACTCTTCCATTACGCGACCAGTACACATCTACACACGAAAACTATGTACATGGGGTGTACAAAAAAGTATAGGGTGTGTACTTAGAAACAATACATTTGTTCCATTTTCTTAAGAAACACATGAAATAATCATCCATACATGAAAAGAAGATTTGGGTTCATACAAACATCCCCCTTATATCAATTCATCCTCGGATTGCCCTTGTAAGGGTGGTGAAAAAGAAACTTCAAACTACTCTGATCACTGTGATGGTACACCGACCTCCCTCTCCCATGTATAATATTATACTCACCCTCATGCCATAATACCCATACTAGAGGAACATACCGGTCACATATAACCTTTTTTCTACGATGAAAAATATGAATAAGGTGCTCCTCCAAGGATGAATCCACTTCCAACTCAACCTCCCTGGGTTGAAAAATGTGATATGGGTCTAAAAAGTAATGCTTTAGCTGAGAAACATGAAAGTCGTCTTGCATAGCCCGATACGTCTAAGGTAACTTCAACCTATAGGAAACTGGCCCGACTCTCTCCAAAACCACAAATGACCCGACGTATCTTGATGAAATCATTACATGTAATCAAATTTTCCTATGTCCCAACCTTGGTATGAAACGTAAGAAAGAATGATCCACAAACTCGAATTCTAGAGGTTATCTACGTCGATCAGCATAAGATTTATTCTAAGACTGTTCTATATTCATCCTCTTCTGAATCAGCTCCACCTGCTCAGTGGGCTCCTTGACAAGACGATGTCCAAACATAGATTACACTTCTACCTCCAGCCAACATAGGGGTGATCGGAATAGCCTACCTTACAAATCTGTATAAGGTTCCATCTGAATCATTTCTAGAAATATATTATTGTATTTAAACTCCACTAGGGGTATTGTTTCTCATACGAGACCTTGATGTCTAGGATGCATGCTCGAAACATGTCCTCCAAAGACCGAATTGTGCATTGGGGATGACTGTCTGTCTGGGGATGGTATGTTGTACTCCAAATTACTTGTGTACCCAAATCCCTCTATAGTCCCTTCCAAGCATGAGAAGTAAACTGATAATCCAAATCTGAAATGATAGAGCACATAACCTCATGAAAATATACAATCTCTCGGATGTAAAACATTCCACACTCATCGTCACTGAAGGTTTCCTTGATCAGCAAGAAATGTGAAACATTCATGAGTCTATCAACAATAACCCAAACTGCATCATTTCCTCAAGAAGAACTCAGTAAACCCAAAAAAAAAACCCATAGTCACATCATTCAACTTCTCTCAAGAATGGTTAACTATGGTAAAAGCCATGTCGATCACTGATCCTCCACCTCCACCTGCTGACAAGTGGAACATCTCATGGAAAGACCAGCTACATCCCTCTTTATACCTAGCCACAAATACTGACAGGGTTTATCCTTAATCATCATGGATACACCATTATTAGATGCCCATATCGAGGAATGACTATCTCTCAAATGATCCTTGTGTATGTCTACTAACACCCATACACACATATGAGAAAGAAAAATCTCATCATTGCATATGATACACCTAATATTAGGTTCCATGCTTGACACACTCTCTCATAGTACTAAAACATTGTAATATGATATCTTCTCCATTCATAATCAATCAAGTAGAGTATAGGTAAAAACTATAGAAGAAATAAATGTATACCTCTATCTTTAGTGAAATTACAAATCCATTTTAGGGAATAAAGCCATAAGATATCACTCATTGTTGGCCTCATGAACATTCAGTATCTATGTCCTCCTTCTGAACACATCAGCCACTATGTTGCCTTTCCTAAGAGATTAGGCAAGCTTAAAGTCAAAATACTGAAGGTACTCAACCCACATTCCCTGTCTCAAATTAAGACCATGCTATGTAAAGATATACTTGATTCTTTTTGGTCATTGTATACCCCAAAATTATCTCCCAAAAGATAATTTTTCCAATAGCGTAAATCATATACAACTGCAGCCATCTAGATATCGTGCATTTGGTAATTTCTCTCATGTTACCTCAACTGCTGAGACCCATATGCAACAACTCATTCCCCATGCATATGAACTACCCCCAGCTCGATACCTGATGCATCGTAGAAAATGGTGTAACTCTTGATTTTCTTTGGAAAAATCAGTATCGGTGCTGAATTCAATTTCCCTTTCAGATCCTAAAATGCTAAATTGCTGGAATCTGTCCACAAGTACTTTACAACCATCTAAGTTAGGTATTTCAATGGAGCTACAATTCATGAAACGTCTTGTATAAAGCACCTCTATTAACCATCCATTCCCAAAAAACTTCATACCTCAATGACGTTCTTTGGATACTCCAAATAAACCACCTCTCTCACTTTATATGGGTCTACTGATACTCCTGTCTCTGGGATGACATGACCTAATAAGTGAATATTTTCAATACAAAAGTGGCACAATGAGAGCTTACAATATAACTAATTCACTCTCAATGTACTCAATACAATCTCTAGATGGATTGAATGGTCATATCACGTGCGATTGTACACCAAGATATAATCCATAATGACAACCATAAAGGAATCTAAGTAAGGATGGAACACTCGGTTAACTAGTTCCATGAAAATGGATGTTACGTTCGAGAGTCCGAACAGAAAAACCAAATACTCGTAGAGACCAAAGCTTCTACAAATGGTTGTAAAAGGAATATTTGATGTTCTAAAAATAATTTTATGATAACCATATATCAATTACTCCTTCTAGGAAACCCAATCTCCGCGAAGCTAATCAAATAGACTATCAATATTCGAAAAAGGGATATCGGTTCATATCCATAAACTGGTTCAACATCTGATAATCCAAACAAATTCTGAGGGTACCTTCCTTCTTCATCACTAAAAGGACAATATAACCCCAAGGAGAAGTACTAAGTCTAATAAAACCCTTTTACTGCAACTTCTCTAACTACTTCTTGATCTCCTGTATCTCTGTTGTAGACATCCTATAAGGATGAATGAACACTAGTGTTGTAACTAGCATAAGATCAATTGGTCAATATACCTCTATATCCAGAGGTAAACATAAAAATTCATCTAGAAAGACATGCTTGAAATGATCCACTACTAGTGGAAAGTTCCTATGTGAAGTCCCCTGGCCATCCAGATATAAAATAACAATTGGTGATGTTATTCCTCCCAATTCATGAAGCTCGAGTCCAGCTCTGCTTACATGGATATCCCATTTACCCATGTGTAGAAAAATACTGCCCTCTAGTAATGTAAAACCCACCCTGTGTTGATAGAAGTCAGAAAAGGCCTTAATGGAGACCAACTTGTCTTTTTGGTGAATGACATCAAAGCCTATCATCTCCATGACATAGAGGTCCCATAAGAAGTGATGCCCTCCAACATCAAGAGGGATCTCCTTGTACTAATGTATACTAGCCGTCCTAATCCCCAAAAAAGATTCTACAGTCATAAAATCATCAAAAGTGATGAAACAATGCTTGAGGTCCTCCAAAATAGCAACAGATATAAAACAATGTGTAGCCCCATTATCGAAAAGAGAAGACATTAAAACTGAGGCAACTAGAATTGTACCTTTAACTGCAAAGGGTCGGGGATCCTGCTCTTGTTGGGTCTTCTCCACTGCAAAAGTTTGACCAGTACCACGACCCTATGACCCGAACTAACTACCCTGAGTTGATCCACCCGACTATTATGGATATCATGTAACATGACTACCACAACCACATCCACCTCCATGACCTGAATGGCTTGATGAACACTAGTCCCTTGACTAATGAGAAAATGGTGGTCCTAATCCTAAACATAGATTCATATAAGAACCCTAATACTTGTTGCTGGTTATAACATTTAAAAAAATAGTAATTATGACCCATCATTCCAAAACTTATGAACACATATATCTTCCTTAGGTACTGAGGACTCGTGTGCCCACACTTCCTAGAATGGTAGAACTAACTGTAGATACACCCCCGATACTAGAATCACTACATGAAGTCTTCCTGTGGTGATTCCGGAAATCAGATGAAGGAGTAATAGCCCTGGATGCTGAACAACCTTGGCCTGAAGCTCCAAAATTGCTCAAGTTGTGATCATCAATTAGCACCTAGTTTACTATAACAGTCACCGAAGTCATTCCAAAAACATTCACCTGTGATCTGATTTCATAACTAAGACCACCATCAAACCCCCTAGCCAATGATAACTCATCACCTCCCAGAACAGGGGCGAAGCATTGAATCTATATAAAATGAGAAGAGTACTCCATCATTGAAAGAGTACCCTACTCCAAATGCATGAACTCTTGGGCTCGATCAGCCCTCAATATCTCATGATTGAACTATTCATAGAAGGCCATCTAAAACTCTTTCCAAGACAAATACCTATGATGTCCCACCTGTTAGAAAACATCCCACCATATCTTTAAAGAATCATGTATCTAGTACATCATGAACTTCACCCTTCTCTCCAGAGGCATCTCCAGATTCTCGAGGATAGAAATAATGGAATCCAACCATCAATCTATAGCATGTGGTCCCCCATCCCCTGAAAAAGTGGAAGGATGCTAGTGCTGGAACACTGGAGTCAACTCTTCCATAGGTGGGGAAAGATGTAGTGATCCCTAAAAATATTGTTACATCCTCAAAAAGCATTCACAAAACTATGCATCAGCACATGTTTCCGGTATAACAGTTGGTGCCAAGACGGGCTTGGCTGGGTGATCTGCTGGTAGTCCCTGATCTACCATTTTCAGTGTCTGATCATTGACCTGAAACATACATTAAACAAGAGGATGCCTTCTCAGAATAACTCCACAAGGTCAAGCACATACCTCAATTCGTGATTATCAGGGACAAAACATAGAATGTCAATAACAAAATCTGAGAATAAGATAATTCATGTTTTACAAAACAGTGTTACACAGCGTGTATATACCCTACATGGTGTGTTCCCTTACACTTTTAACATGGTGTGTACCTGCCAATCCTATTCATGTAACACCCCTCACACATAGCGTGTTCCTCTTGAGACATGGTGTGTACTTGACTTTTAGCTCATTCCCAAGTACTTCTATAATGCTAAACCACATGGTGTCTTCCAACGTAACCCTACATGACGATTTCACTCTACACATGGCATGTACCACTTATGTCTCATCCATCCATGTTATTGGTCGCATGGCAGACTACCCAGTTCATTACAACATGACATGTACAATCAAGATACGACTTGTTGTACGAAAAATTTCCCAACCCCGCGTCTTTGATCACATAGTTAGTCACACGGTCAATCTTTACATAGAGTGTACTCCCAGAACATGGCATGTAATTAAGAAAAGTTATTTCTTCCAGAACAGAAGAACACATGGTATGTTTTCATACCACCACTTGCAATGTCGTATGGGTTTCTGGGTGGTAAACCTATGAAACTCTTTCAGAAACCTTAAAAACAAAAAATGTTATCCAATGTATGAAAAATTTTGACCCGTGAGAGACCATACTCTTCATGAATCAATGTTTGGTATCCTTATTCATGTCATATCATAATAGAATTAAATTAACGCTCCATCATGATCCACCAAATTATGATCCATGATGGACAATAACACATTCGGGACCATAGTTTCGCATCCATCCAAATGAAACTTCATAATTAGAAATACCATATCAAAATAGATGGTATTATATCAAGGCATCGATCATAATAACATACATATCTATCACAACATCTTTCACAACAACATGAAATCAATAAATCATCATATATGGAATGACAAGAATGCATGACATGTGATCTCTTGTAAGTGCCTATAGGATTCAAGAGATGGCATACCCCTATATCATTAGGGTGTAATAAAAATATAACCTCAATAATATGAATGATAACAATGCAATGAATGTGAATCACCCAATAATGAAATAAAATCTATAGTAAAATTTCAAAACTAGACGTAAGGTAATATTCGAGGTAAATTAGATTTTCCCTATATATAAGTTAGCTAATACCAGGAAAAAATTATTACCAACTACCTATTCCTTCTGATCCCTATCTATAGGCTCCAAATAGTAAGGAAAATTCGAAATGAAAACCCTTTTGATACCACTTTGTAACGTACCGGTTTCAGGTGCCACACCAAGGCACCATGTACCCAGTTGGTCACATCACCTCAAGCGCATTTCCCCAAATGCCAGAGGCTTCCGACTAGCTGTGAGGTCAATGTTTTGATAATGGGGTAACTATTCCCTCATTTGTAGATTATAAATAGTGGAATCACAAATAGTAAACCAAAAGCGGAAGCAGTAATACCATACAATAGAAGTAAACAATGGAAGACTGATAGTAATATAAGAACTAAAGCATATATAAATTATTCATGTCACATGTGTCTAGTAAATCATCCAAACAAGTTAGAATAATGGATATAAAATACTAAAACCAATGTAGAGAAAATCAGTAAACTCAATTAGTATCCCAAACCACTTCTTGGTTCCATGCTCTTCAGCTCCAACCGTAATCAATTAACTGATGAAGAAGGTCACCTTCCCTTATCAGTAACCATAACCATATAATCTATTTCGGTCCAAAAGAAATATGCAAACAGGGTGTGAGAAGAATCCTAGTAGGAACCAGCCAAAAGATATGTGTCTCACTATCAATGAATATATATAGTAGGTAATGTGCAGAAATAAAGTAATAAACTACGAAGTACTCAAATGTATACAATCATATAGATTTTAATTACATTAATTTACATTTATTAATTATTCCAACCATTGAATAATGAAATACCATGATTTAGCCAAAGCCCTGTATTATGTGTGTAATAGAAAAATAGATGTCTCAAAATACCATCTAAAAAATCTAGTATGATCGAGTATAAGCTTGTGCTTTGTCTTGGAAGACTTGTCACAATCATGCAATTAATCAATGAAAAACCTCTAGGAAATCTGTCATCATCAAAACCTTATGTATTAACATCGCACTAATCATTAACAAAAGACAACCTTGGATACTCTCACAATCAATACACATGGGTCAACATGGCATCGATTACTTAAAAAAGGAACTCTGTGGTATTTCTAATAGTTAATACCATTGGGTCAAGGTCTACACCAGGGCTCTCACAAGCCTATGTAAATAAATAGGCAAACCCCCATTGTTTTTCTTGTCTAAGACTCTCAAGATCCATTGGAAGATCAACACGCATATAATAACATTGATGAACATGTAATATATAACAACTTCAAGGTTATCCTTCAAAATAATTACACATAAAAATAATATAATCAATCAAACTTTATCTAAAACAACTCAAGTCATGGAAATAATGTATGACTCATAGGCAACCTATGAAAAAAGCGATAAATAGTTAAACTGGGGAAATACACCTGGGGTGTACAATAAATAAGGAATATAATCTTATGGATACATAACAACATGTTTCCAATCAATAGAACAATAGGAAAATAATAGGGTAAAATTAAAAAACACACAATACCCCAAACATGCGTATTCAGATCCTTAAGCATATATAATCCAAATATAATCAAACAAAGGAAGGAACCAGATAACTTGATGTTATACGATTAATACTATTGAATGTAGGCTATGGAATCGGCTTAAAATGATGTAGATCTACAACAATGGTAAATAATATCATCTTAGAAATACTCACTAGAGATAAAGAATTAGGAAGAGAGGCTCTAGAGAAAGAGAGAACTCACTGGTGGGAATCCAACCCCCAAAGTGGCATCTCAAACAGAAGTTTGACGGAGAATCTGTAGTGGTTTGAAGTTCATCGACATTATGTCACTCACCATTCTGAAATATAGAGAGAATAAGGGTGTTCTGGACCCGAGACATGACCCCACACAGATTTATCAAATAAAAATAAAAGTACATGGAGTGTTCATTTAATGTACATGATATGTACAAGCCTTGATCGGCTCCTGCTTTAGGTGGTCTTCTAGGTCACCGACATGAAAATTTACTCAGCTATTACATAGAAAGTACATGGCTAAACACATCATTCAGGTACACGATGTTTACTCAAAATTACACGAAATGAACTCAAAAGTACATGACGTGTACTTAGATAATTTCTATTTGTCCATTTTTCCAAAAAAAAAACAGCTAAAAGATTGATCCATACATTAGAATAAGATCTATGTTCTTACAAATTTCATATTGAAAAAAATTAAAAATATAAAAATTTCATAAAAAATTATTGAAAATAATTTTATTTGAAAATAATATTTGAAATTCCTAAATTAATCTTTAGAACCATTGGTGGTCATGAAATCTATAAATTCCATTCAATCCATAAATGTTGAAATAATTATTCCTTTCACTTTTTTGTAAAATCCAAATGGTAATTTTATTGATAATGAAAATGTATTCATTTTAAAAAATTTAAAAAGTAAAAATGGGAAATAATTTATTTAAATAATCATTTCGAAAAGTTAAATGATAGTTTTGATTTTTTTATAAAACATAGTTTCAGAAGAAAATAAAGTTCTAACAAAATATAGGAATGATGTAAGATTTTACTAAAGTTATTTTCTTAATTTTTTTAAGTAATAATACTGGAAAATTGCGCTATTAGTTGAAATATTTCATGAATAACAATATTATAGCACAATTAAATGGTTTATTAAATAATAATTATATAATTTCCTTCTATTGATATTAAAATAAAAATATCCCCGATTAAAATGTGATTTTGAAATAAACCCTTGAAAATATCATAATGTTGAAGTGAGAATTAAAAAATGAATTAATTAGGCATATAAAATTTAAATCAAAATGAAACAAGTTGATATAAACAATAATATAACAATAATTTAGTACACACATAATTTTATAATATCAAGGACAATAAATAAGTAAAATAACCCAATTCAAAGAAAATAAGTTACAAAATTGCTTACTAGTTAGTAACATTTAATTCAAGTACCATAAAATGAGATAATTAAAATTGAAACATATAATACAATTATTTGTTATAAATTATTATATTATATGTTAATGGGGATGTATATACACTATATCAAAGAAATTATACCCATAACATTACAATATTCCTCATTGTTGAGAAATTTAAGTGATGTCCCTTAATGCTTCATTTTGGTTTAACAAGATTTAATGTATTCAACAGTGGTTTGAAAGATATTAAATGTAATGACCTGTTGTTTTCCAATGGAAATTACCTTCTTATAAATATGTAATAAAAATCACTTGAAAACCCAAAATAATGAATACTAAGTGATAAGTTAGCTTTAAACATACTTTTGTCACTTCTGGGTTTGAAATTTTGAAAATACGGCTTACACAGTTTTAATCAGTAAGTTATTTGGAGTCCAATAAGGAAAAAATAATTTTTTGGTGAATAGTAACCTACACTAATGAATAGTATCATACTCTTATGAATAGTGATATACCCCTGATGAATAGTAACCTCACCTATGGTGGTATAAAAATAATATTCAAGTTGGAAGTACGATATAACTATATTTTAGAATAAGTTAATGAATGTATTAAAACTAGTTTTCGATAATGAATTATGATTTTAATTAAATATTAAAATAATCATATTTAGAAAATTATTTTTGAAAAATGGGATTCATTTTTGGATTCTGTATGTCAAAAAATGGTTGGGGTGGATTTTTGCGATTTTTCTCAAATACATGAATTTTTTATGAGTAGTAAAATACTGTAATTTACTATATATGTACATTATAAGATAAATAGACTATTCATAGACTAATGAATGATGTCACCACCATTGGTTAGGATTTACATGACCCATTTACTATTCTTGGTAATGGAATACTTTTCATTCCTTTTCTTGTGATGACATAATAAATTAATGATTATAATATTGTGAAATCCCTCCTCTACTCCACTATAAAAACCCCTCCTCCACTCCCTCTTCTCTCCACTCCTCTCAAGCCTTGTTACATGCCATTATTCGGCCCAAATATCTCCCCAAGGTCCTCCCCCACGTCAAAAATCTCTCATAATCCTTAAAATACCAAAACCCCACCCCTTAAAAGGTTTTTGAAGGAGGAAGTCTCAAGAGGTAAAATTCCTCTTCCCGATTTCTTCTTTTCTTTTAAGTTCTTTTCTTTTAATTTTTTCCTCATATCCCTTCACCATAATAGTATGATAAATCCAGTAACATACATGTACTGGAATGTTTTCATGCTAATGGTATATTTCATTATCATTTCTTCTTTCCCCACCCTTTTATTTGAATGAAATGAAAGCACCATTTGAGATGTGCTAATTTAGCCTATTCAAAGACAACATTTTATAATTTTCTAACATTATCTTTAATTCTGGTCATGAAATCATTTTTTCTATGGTTGAACCAGATTAGTACATGTGTAAAATAATGTATATTTTTCTATAATCCTTTTGTACAAATGGAATTAAATTATAATGCAAAACATGATCTTCGTAATCAAATCCAGTGTTTAACAAAAATTATTATCACTAAGGTTATATATATAATAATTAAACATAATTTTAATAAACATAATTAAAATTAAAACCATGTAATCTCCTGGATGTTCAATAAAGAATATATCTTTAGTTCTTGACAACAACATTCATCTTACTTATAATCCAGTCATTAATATAAGTGAACCGATCTTTTAAAACCAAGTAAACAAACAAGCCCAAACAATGAAAATGAACCTTATAACTAATCAAACAGGATTTGAATGAACTAAAAAGGGTTATAATAACTAAATTACATATAGAAGAGGTTCTGGAATTGTTAATTAATAATCCTAATATGTTTATTCAGGTAATTTATAACAGGTGGAGAACACCAACAGATTTAAGGTAAGGGATCCTCCCCTTTTCACTCTTAATCAATATTGTTCTCTATGCTATGTTATTTTTGTGTAATACCAAGTGATGGGGTATGTTTATAAACCTTCCCCATACTGACCTAATGTTTTATAAGTGATGATAAAGCCCTTATCTCTCTCATCAAGCCCTCTTAGTTACACCTGATACCATGCCGATAAACCATAACGAATTCTACCCGAACATCAATTATTCCTTCAGGTTTCTCTATCTTTCTTTTTACCAAAATATAGTTGTCTTTTCATTTTATGTAGAAATTAAAAATTCTGTTTATATGCTCCAAAATCATCTTCAAATATCCATATCTCATTATTTTCCTGGGATATACATTCTTTTATGTGAATCTCTCTTTGATACTTCCCAATAAGCACACTCGTTTTAAAGGAACTTCCTGGAATTTTACCAAATTTCAAGTGCACTCTATCTTCTGTTTTAAGACACCATTATATTTGAAAATTTTGTATTTTTATTATGAAAACCTTCTGGTTCATTTCTCGTTTTATATAAAAGAATGTATTCTTTACTATTTTAAAATTTATATAGTATTTTCCGTAAAACCGCACAAAAATGTTTTAATGCAAATGTTTCTAAAATACATTTCTCATATGTTATCACTTAACTTTGACAAAACTTACCATGTTATATGATTATTTTACCAAATGAATGTCCATGTATGTTATAATCCTTTCCATTCATGGACAATTTCATGATACATCCATTGGATATGGTTTATGTCATGACTGTGGTACCCAATTCATTCCATTGGTACCCCTATGTTTGTGTATGGTTGATTATGTATGTTTGTATATGTGGTAAGAATATTTATGTGGAAAGAATATTCAATAAAATATTGATATGGGTGCGCCTAGATAGCACTCAAATTCATTCGGTAAGGATAAGTCTCATGAGATGCGATGTGAAACGGGATTGGCAGTTAGCCTTGACCCATATAAAAGATATGATTTATGATTCTGCCACATTTATATGATTCCATGATTATATGATCCCATGCTTATATTAAATGATTTTATAAGTTTCATGATTTTTATATCATTATGTCATGCCTCCTAACATATGTTCATGATATGTATCCTTAAGTTCATTTCCCTTACTAGGATTTTTAGCTCAATCCTTTGTTCTTGTGTTCTCCAGGGTACCCTATGCAGATGTAAGAGCTCAAAGGAAGTTTGATGCCCTTTATGGAGACTAAATAATGACGTTTTTATCCCCTTGTTTAATGATTTATGTTCATAGTCTTCTAAGACACCAGACTTAATGATCCTTGTCTTGTACACTGATGGTTAATTATGCTCAAAATCATGAAATATTTTATGTAAAAGGATAAGGTCGTTATAGGTGGTATCAGAGGATGGTCTAGTTATTTTTGGTGATTAAGAATAGAGAACCTTAGTGAGAAAATTAAGGATGGGACTAAGTATAAGGAAACAGTCCTATGTTATGGTGAGTATAAAGTAAGTGGTTTATCAAGAAAATACATCCCTATCTGGATATGAGCAGGTAGAGGCGGCTTTGGAACATATGTATCTAGGGGTAAAACCTGAAAACACCACTTTGAGATAGACTCGAACAAGAACTGGTGCACGATAATGGGCCTTGCTGCACTCTTGGTTATGATACTCCCTGGGTATATGCTTTGGTAGATTCAAAAGCTTTGTACAAACCATTATCAAGGAAAAGAAGCCCATATAAATATAAGTTATGAAATAGATCAAGGATAACCTAGATATAAACCTAAGGAATCACAAGTTAGGATGTACTTATTCTTTATAAGTTTATCCTATAATTATAAAAGTTTCATTTTTATTCTCAATAGCTAAGTATTAAAGACCTCTAATTATATGTTCTTTTTCATAGTTAATGGAGGGAAATAGAATAACATGTTCCAACAACCAATGTGATAGGCAATGTGATGATTTCCCTAATGACATGCCTGATGTGGCGAAAGTGGATGCTCAAAAATTCATGGCTGTACTTGCTCAGTTGGCTCGAGTTATGAATAATAACTTGAATCACATGGAATGTCCCCCTCTTCCAAGGAAAGAGAAAGTAGCCGTAGAATCCTTCATGCGGCAAAGGCCTCCCATGTTTAGAGGGTCTTCTGATCCCCTCCTCACAGAACAATGGATTAACTCCATTGAAAATATATTCTCCATCCTCGAATGCTCGGAATAAGAGAAGGTGGTACTGGGGGTCTATCGTTTTTATGGGGAAGCTGATTAGTGGTGGTCACTGATCATGAATACAAAGTCCCAAGAGGAAATCGATTCCATAGATTGGGAAGAATTCAAGAGGAAGTTTTTTAACAAATATTTACCTCGAACCCTCCGTCTCATGATGTAATGAGAGTTCCTTGTACTCAAGCATGAGGAAGATGAGTCCATCAGGGCATATGAAGAAAACTATACAAGTCTTGTATGGTACGCCACTGGCATTTTCATGAACACCGTAAGCAAGGTGGATCGCTTCTTTAGCGGACTAATGTTCAGTATACGAAAAGCGTTGGTGATTCGAGACTTTGATTGTTATGAGAACATTTCCTGTTGTGGCCTCAAGGTTGAAATGGAGATGGGAGACTCTCAGTTGTCTCATGGGCCTAGTGACAAGAAGAGGAAGATGGAAAAAAACATGGGTGGTACATAAAAGAAATCTCATGATGGAAAGTATCCCAACATTCCCCTTTGCAAAAATTGTTGGAAGAAGCATCCTGGTAACTTTCTAAAGGGAACAACAAATTGCTTCAAATGAGGAAAGTATGGTCATCTGGCCAAGAATTGCTGAAGGGGTATGAAAAATCCCACTAATGTTGAAGAATCAAGGAAGGTTCTGATCAACACTCAGCCTGCAGTGATGTGTTATAACAGAAACGAGATTGGGCATTATGCAAACAATTGTCCTAAGCCGAGGGTTGTCGGAGGAAATCAGTAACAACCTCCAAGGAAACAAAGATGGTCTTATGCTATCACTACTGCTGAGGTGGAGCCAGAAAACGATGTGGTGATAGGTACACTAGTTATTCAATCAATAATAGTGAACATTTTATTTTATTTTGGATCTACACATTCTTTCATATTTTTCAAGTTCAGTTGAACTATTCAAATACCACCACAACATTTGGAGGAAACATTTTCTATGAGAACATTGAATGGGGAAATCATTGCATCATTGGTTTATAACTCCTCCCTGGTTAACGTTTGTGGAATAAACCTCCCATAAAATCTTTTCATACTTCCATTGGTGGTGTTTGACACTATCTTATGCATGGATGGGATGTCTTTATACAAATCCAATATTGACTGCTGGGAAAGGGAGATCACTCTTCACATCCCGAAGCATCCTCAAATTATTTTCAAGTGCAAGGAGGAATATGAAACTCATTTAGAATCATCCTCTCAAATGTGGATATTGCTTCCTTATGTGAATCCATATCCATCTCAAATTATTGGGACAATGGATAGAATCATGCTTGAAGACATGCCCATCATGAAGGGATTACACTGATGTATTCCCTGAAGAATTGCATGGTCTTCCTCCTGACCAAGTGGTTGAGTTCTCAATTGAACTTATCCTTGGATCTCTTCCAATCTCAAAGACACCTTACAGAATGGCCACTATAGAGCTGGAAGAGCTAAAGAAGCAATTATAGGAAAATATGGAGAAGGGTTTTATATGCCTGACTGCTTCACCGTGGGGTTCTCGAGTCCTATTCGTTAAGAAAAAGGATATATCAATGCGCATCTGCATTTATTATCATGAGCTCAATAAAATCACAGTAAAGAACAAGTATCCCCTTCCACGGATAGATGAGTTGTTCGATCAGCTTCGTGGGGCCAGTTATTTCTCTATGGTGGACCTTCGGTCGGGATATCACCAACTAAAGCTCTGGAAGGATGATATTCCCAAAACTGCCTTTCGAAAGAGGTATAGACACTATGATTTCATAGTGATGCCCTTAAGACTCACTAATCATCTAGAAAGTATCATGGATTTAATGAATAGACTCTTTAGAGATTACCTCGACAAATTTGTGGTGGTCTTTATTGATGATATTCTGATATAATTGAAGAGAAAGGAGGAACATGAGGAGCATTTGGAAACCGTGTTAAAGACATTGCGAATAGAGAAGTTGTATGAAAAGTACAAAAAATGTGATTTCTATATGCAGGAAGTATCATTTTGGGGGCATGTTATCACCATGAAAGGGATATATGTGGAACCTTCCAAGACAAAGGCAATTGAAGAGTGGCCAAGGCCAACTTCTGTAACGGAGATCCGCAACTCTTTAAGTATATCTGGGTATTATCAACGATTCGTGAAGAACATTTCATGATTGTCAAACCCAATGACCAAGATGAAATTGAAGGGAGTATAGTTCTTCTAGACACAAACTGTGAAGACTGTTTCAAGGATTTGAAAGAGAGGCTTACCACTGCGCTGATACTCACACTCCCTTCAAGTAGAGAACTATTTTTGGTGTATAGTGATGATTCTATGAAAGGATTAGGCTTTGTGCTAATGAAAAATGATAAAGTGATAGCATATGCATCAAGGAAGCTGAAAATCCTTGACAAAAACTACCCCACACATGATCTGGAGTTGCCACCTGTGATCTTTGCATTGAAAATATGAAGGCATTATCTCTATATGGAAAATGTGAGATATATACTGACCACAAGAGTCTCAAATATATATTCACACAGAAAGATCTTAATATGCTCCAACGAAGATGGATAGAGCTCATCAAGGATTATGGCTGCTCAATCCACTACCATCCAGGTAAGGCAAACAAGGTGGCATATTCTCTATGTAGAAATGATCCTACATCTTTATCAATGATGAGAATTGAAAAGGATCCGATCATATTAGATTATCAAAGAATAGATATGGGAATCATTAAGGGAAGAACAACATCAATCCTTTCTCAAATGATTGCTCAACCATCCCTCTTAGAGAAAATAAAGGTTTCTCGAAGAAAGGATGTGGAAATTCAAAAAAGGGTGGAAGCTGTTAAAAATGGGAAATCTTCTGACTTTAAAATTAACGAGGAAGGAGCTGTAGGATTTGGGACATGATTATGTATACCATCTAATCCAGAGAAAAAGAAGGAGCTATTGAGTGATGCACATAGCTCGACCATCTCTATCCATCCCAGGACTACCAAAATGTACCGTGATATCCTTGAACACTTCTGGTGGGATAACATGAAGATATAGATTATGGAATATATATCAAGGTTCTTGGTATGTCAGCAAGTTAAATCTGAGAATCAAAAGTCCAAAGGTATGATGCAGCCATTGCCTATACCCATGTGGAAATGGGAAAAATGTTAAAATGGACTTTGTCACGGGACTCCTGAAGATGTCGAAGGGAAATAATGTGATATGGGTTGTGGTTGACCGACTCACCAAGACATTCCATTTCATCACTATTCGGGAATATATATCTCTTGAAAAACATGCAAAGTTATATGTGAAAGAAGTGGAGAGACTGCATGGTGTTCCACTCTCAATAGTATCCGAACTTGATCCGAGATTCACCTCAATGTTTTGGAAAAGTCTATAGCATGCTCTGAGCACTGAATTGAACTTCAGTACGACCTATCACCCTCAAGATGATGTCCAATATAAGAAAACTATTCAGACACTGGAAGACATGTTGAGAGCGTATTCTATGGAATTCTAAGGAGGATGGGACCAACATCCTTCACTTGTTGAATTCTCATACAACAATAGTTTCAACTCGAGCATCAAAATGACACCATATGAAGCCCTTTATGGGAAAAGGTGGAGAACACCAGAATATTGGGATGAAGTCAGTGGGCATATGATACTAGGACCTCAAATGGTCAAAGAAATGGTGGAGAAGGTGAATACCATTCAGCAGAATATCAAGGAAGCCCAAAGTCGACAAAATAGTTATGCAGATAACAGTCGACGTGAGCTTGAGTTCATAGTTGGAGACATGGTATTTCTACACATATCTCTGTGGAATAAGGGCATTAGTCTTGGGAATAAAGGGATGTTATGTCCCAGGTACATCGGCCCCTTAGAGATCCTTGATCAAGTCAGAGTTGTGGACCATCTACTAGAACTTCCACCTACCATGTAGAAAGTACATGATGTATTTCATGTATCCCTCCTATAGAAGTAAATACCATACCCTTCGCTTGTACTCTCTTCATAGGTGGTATAGTAGGAGGATGGACATTCCTATGAGGAGTAGCTAGTGAAGATCTCAGATCGTAGAGACAAGGTTAATGCAACAAGACTACTCATCTTGTCAAGGTACTATGACAAAACCATAAGTACGAAGAAGCAACATGGGAACTGGAGGAAACAATGAAGGGAAAGTACCCACATCTGTTTTTGGCCTAGAATGTAAAATGAAATTTCGGGGGAGAAATTTTTTAAGGGGGAAGAATGTAACGACCCATTTTTTTTCAATGGAACTTACCTTCTTATAAATATTTCATAAAAATCACTTAAAAACACAAAATAATGAACTACTAAGTGATAAGTGAGCTTTAAACATAATTTTGTCACTTCTGTATTTGGAAGTTCGAAAATCCAGCATACATGGTTGTAATCAGTATGTTATTTGGAGTCCGCTAAGGAAAACACAATTTTTTTTTAATAGTAACCTACATAAATGAATAGTAACATACCCTTATGAATAGTGATATACCCTAATGTATAGTAACCTCATCTAGGGGGGGTATAAAAATAATATTCATGTTGGAAGTATGATATACCTATATTATAGAATAAATTAATGAATGTATTAAACTATTTTTCGATAATGAATTATGATTTTAATTAAATATTAAAATAACAATATTTAAAAATTATTTTTGAAAATTGGGCTTCATTTTTGGATTCGACATGTCGAAAAATGGATGGGGTGAATTATTTGGATTTCTCTGAAATAATTGAATTTTTTATTAATAGTAAAATACGGTAATTTACCGTATATGTGCATTATAAGAAAAATAGACTATTCCTAGCATCATGGCCGATGCCACCACCCTTGGTTCAGATTCACATGACCCATTTACTATTCTTGGTCCTGTAATACATACTATTCTTTTTCTTCTGAAGAAATAATTTATTAATGATTATAATATAGTGAAATACCTCATCTCCTCCACTATAAACCCCCCCTTGCCTCCCTCTTCTCTCCACTCCTCTCAAGCCTTGTGCCTTGCCATTATTCTGCCCAAATATATCCCCAAGGTCCTCCCCAACGTCCAAAATCACTCAGCCACCTCAAAAAACCAAAACCTCTCTCCTTAATAGATTCTCAAATGAGGAAGTCTCAAGAGGTAAAATTCCTCTTCCTGATTTCTTCTTTTCTTTTAAGTTGTTTTTTTATTTCTTTCCTCACCTCCATTCACCATAATAGTATGATAAATCCAGTAACATATATTTACTTGAATTTTTTCATGCTAATCATATATTTCCTTATCTTCTTTACATTCACCAACCTTTTATTTGAATGAAACGAAAGCATTTTTTGAGATGTGATAATTTAGCACATTAAAGGAAAACGGTTTATCAATTTCTAACATTATCCTTAATTCTGGTCATTAAATCATTTGTGCTATGGTAGAACCAGATTATTACACATGTAATATATCCTATTTTTGTTCTGTAATCCTTTTGAACAAATGGTATTAAATTATAAATCAAATCATGTTCTTCATAATCAAATCCATCATTTAACAAAAATGGGTATCACTAAGGTAATATATATAATAATTCGACATCACTTTAAGTAACCTAATTAAAATTAAAACCATGTAACCTCCTATATTTTCACTTATGAATATAACTTTAGTTATGGACAACCACATTAATCATACATATAATCCATACTTGAATATAAGTGAACCGATCTTTTAAAACCATGTAAACAAACTAGCCCGAACAATGAAACTAAACCTTATAACTAATAAAAAAGGATTTGAATGAACTAAAAAGGGTTATAATAATAAAATTAAATATATAAGAGGTTCTGGAATTTTTAATTAATAAGCCTTATTTTTTTATTCAGGTCATTTATAACATGTGGAGAACACCAACAGATTTAATGTAAGGGATCCTCCCCTTTTCACTCTTAATCAAGATAGTTCTCTATGATATGTGTTTTTGTGTAACACCAAGTGATGGGGTATGTTTATACACCTTCCCTATACTGACCTAATTTTTTATAAGTGATAATAAACCCTTTATATCTCTCATTAATCCCTCTTAGTTACACCCGATACCATACTGATAAACCATAATGGATTCTACCCGAACTTCCATTATTCCTTCGGGTTTCTCTATCATTATTTTTACCAAAATATAGTTGTCTTTTCATTTTATGTAGAACTATATTCTATTTATATGCTCCAAAATAATGTTTCGTGATCCATCTCTCTTTCTATTTCAGGGATATACATTCTTTTAAGTGAATCTCTCTTTGATACTTCCCAATAAGAACACTCGTTTTAAAGGAACTTCCTGAACTTTTACCCAATTTCAAGTGCACTCTATCTTCTGTTATAAGACAAAATTATTGTTTTAAATTCTGTATTTTAATTATGAAAACGTTATTGGTTCAATCATGGTTTTATATAAAATAATGAATTCTTTACTATTTTAAAATATCTTCAGTATTTTCCTTAAAACCGCACAAAAATGTTTTAATGCTAATGTTTCTAAAATGCATTTATCATATGTTGTCACTTATGTTTGACAACAATTTCCATGTTATATGCCTATTTTAGCCTATGAATGTCCTCTTATGTTCCAATCCTTTTATTTCATGTACACTTTCATGATAAACCCATTGGATATGTTTTATGTCATGACTGTGGTACCCAATTCTTTCCATGGGTACCCTTATGTTTGTGTATGCTTGATTATTTATTATTGTATATGTGGTAAGAATATTTATGTGGAAATAATATTCATGAAAATTTTTAGATGGGTGCACCCAGATAGCACTCCAATGCATTGGGTAAGGATAAGTCTCACGAGATGCGATGTGAAATGGGATTGGCTGCTAACCATGACCCGTACTAAAATGGGAAACAGGATTGGCGGTTATCCTAGACCCGTACTAAAGATATGATTTAAGATTCTGCCACATTTATATGATTCCATGTTTATATGATCCCATGTTCATATTAAATGAATTTATAAGTTTCATGCTTTGGATATCATTATGTCATGCCTTCTAACTCATGTGCTTGCGATGTATCCTTAAGTTCATTTCCCTTACTGGGATTTTTAGCTCATCCCTTTGTTCATGTGTTCCCCAGGGTACCCTATGCAGATGTAAGAGCTCAAAAGAAGTTATAATCTATTTATGGAGATTAAATAAAGGAGTTTTTTAACCCCATGTTTTATGTTTTATGTACCTAGTCATCCAAGACACTAGACTTAACTATCCTTGACTAGTACTCGGATGGTTAATTATCCTCAAAATCATGAAATGTTTTATGTAAAAGGGTTGGGATGCTATATTATAAAGTTATCATAGAACCCAAATATCAAATATTATCCTATTATAATATATTATCACCAATTTGTTAATATTATTTACATTGTGTTGGGTGTTTGCTTCCTTTTTTCTCATTCATGTTTCATCATGAATGACCAAATTCTTGTGTATATTATATATTTATGTCATAAATAAATAAAAATAATGAAATAATTAACTTATTTATATTTTAATTATACATTTATGAAAAATCATGAAATATGGTTTTGAAAAATTAATTATTTTAGGATCAAGGAGACAATCGATCTTACGTATAGAAGGGAAACATTCCAATTTTTTAACTATCATTATGAAAAGGTGGTAAGTAATAATTTTTATTGTCATAATGACAATAATATAATAAATAACACATAATTTATTTATATATACATATATATATATATCATCCATGAGGTGTGGTTATTAAAAGAGAGTCACATCACTTTGTGAAGGTGGAAGTCCATACATATTTGAATGATGTTATTATCATTAAGTGTGTGAAAAGGTAAGACAAAAAATGATATATTATTTATTAAGAATGAAACATCTTTAATAAATTTCCTAATTATTTTATTTATATCACATATATTAATTAAATATATACTTATTTCCATACATGTAAAGTGTTAGTGGAAAATGCATCACATCGCATCATGGGGCAGTAGTCTACCATACACATGAGCCACGCTATTGTAACCCAATGGAATGGAATGTGAAAATGGAATATATGATATAATGACTCCATGAGTATAATTATGGTATAAATATCATATAAATATATACTTTTTATCTATAACCATACCCATCCTTGATAGGTGTTAAAGAAAAAATGAATGACATCAGTTTGTAAGGCGATAGTCCACTAAACACACAAATGATGATTTCAAAATCCACTTTATGGAAGTAGAGATTGTTTTAGGTCATTAACACAACAAAACCACGTATCAGTATAGGTAATATATTTATGTTATTATATAAATTTTATTAAATATTAATATAAGGATGTGGATGAAGAAACAAACTACAAACACTCTCTGATGAACATTAACTCTTCATCGGGTTTCCTCCTTAAGAATTCACCAAAATCTTTATTGGTAACCTATAAGACAAAAATAAGGCTTCTAGTATGATAAGAATAATTTTTTGAAGTGATTTGATAGTGTATTAGCTAATCAAAAAGGTTTTTAAGGTATGAAGAAGGTAGGAAAGTGGATGGACTATTATAAGTTAGGTAAGTGACAAACATATAATTTTTGAAAAGAAAAAAGAGTACACATGTTTTTTTACATTCCAAGAGGGTAAAAAATAGAATCATTAAATATAAATTATGGGGTCACTTTATGTCCATACAATAGATCCCAGAAAATTTTTGAGGTCATTTTGGCTGTCATCTTTTTATTTTAACAACCAGTAAACCCATTTTTTCATGAACCGTGTAATTTTTTTACAATTTCACTATCAATTTTGGTCAAAATTTAAATTGAAATTATTAGATAATATAAATTATTATTATACCAAAAATTTAAACCAATTTTCATTATTCCATTCACAGAATAGTTAAATTATAATTTAAAATGAATCTCATAGATGCGATAAGAAAGCAAGTTCTCAAACAGAAAATGTCCAAAAGAGTACAATGTTTTTATATCAAAATTAAATATGAAAAATATCATTATTATTTAAATTGGATTAATTGATATATAATTAAACTAATTTAAATTTTAAAATATTTAATAAGACAATTTATCTTTATAAATAATCTTAATGAATAGACAGTTTTCAATTAATATTCTATATTTTTCACTAATCGTCAAAAAATGAAATATTTCAAAAATTCCAAAAAACTAAACCATAAGATAATTTTGATATTATTATTTCAAAAATAAATTTCATTTTAGGAAATAAATTTTTTTAAATTATAAAAAATTGTTTTAAATTATGTGTGCAAATAGAAAAAACTGTCTTTTTGAAAAATTTTGTAATTTTGGAAAACAGTTCTTATTCTTTTACATGATTATTATTTTATTTATAATTAATAAAATACCATGATTTCAATAAAATATTTATTACTATTTATACCCAATAATTTAATAGCTTGGTTATAATGGAATACTATATTATAGTTTATTTAGACTCGGGGTTGCGTGTTCTACAAGATATCGAATATTTTAAAAAAAATATATATTTTATTGGCTGTTTAAGCTCTATGTTGCATGTAACATACACTATTGAATAAAAGTTTCTCATTTTATAACTTCATGGTGTTACATTAAACCCACCATAAATAAATTACATAAAATATAAACATGAAAATGGTTATAATGTATTTTAAAATTTGAAATTCTTTTCTTGAAAATCCACACATAAAATGGATAATAAAATATCCTATTAATAAGAATAAAGTAATAGTAAAAAGGTCATATGGAATAACGCATATCTAGGATTACACATAGGATAACATTGGTGTAATGTTAATATATTTACATGAATTTAATACATAAATAATTATAGATTTTGATTGAGGTCATTGATCAGAAGTAAATGGATGATTAATGTAATGTTCAAGGCCTTAAAACCAAAAATCTATAATGATTTAAAGGACCATATAATTAATCAGATATGAATAAAATAGGACAGATTTTTTCTTCAAAATACTTTTTGAAACATTCACTAATTATTTTCATATCTATGATTATAAGTGAATATATATACTTGATATGTATTTATTTTTTAAGCATATTTTCATAATATAGTTTTTCTGTAATCATTTTATATTTAATCCCTTCATCCAAAAAATGTTATTCCAAAAATTAATTATTTAAGCTTGAATAAATAAAACTAAATTTTAATGAATCTTAATATCTATAAAATCATGAAAAGTCTTTCTATATGACTATGAATATTTTTCAAAGCCAATATGGTTAAAACAAGTTATCCAATATATTATACTAATCTCTAAACATCATAATAAAAACCCACTAGTTCATTGTTAACATTGGTTATAAAATAACATAACATAAAATAATGACATATTAACGAGGAAATGACGTAGGCTAGTGGTAGGCACTAAATGATTATAGTATTTCAATCATGGGTTCAATACTCATAGCCTTTCTAGATGAAATGATTTTTCACCCAACATGTAGATTGTATATTTTCTAAACTATATTAATATAATTTCTATAACACTACCCAAAAAATAATATGGACATCCTTGAAATAAAATGTATCATTAAATAAACTATTTATAAAGGTTTTTAATTGATTTTTCCCCACAAAGTTGAATAATATTATATTACTATTATTATAATGTTATTACTTTTCATATAAACCCAAATGGTTATAAATAACTTTAAACATATGTTAGAAAATATAAAGACATTATTCATCAAATAAATTTTCCTTTAAAATATATTCTTCCAGTAAATTGCTCCCATAATATCCTTAATATTGGTTGATTCCCATCACATAAATCTCAAAAAATGGATTTTTAAGACTTCATACTTATGATCAGTATTACACTAGTAAACCCATGATCTTATATTAATGAATAAATTTATGGTTTTAAAATTTAATACAATTATTAAATGTTTCACAATTATTATACAAACATTCCATCGGTGAAAATGATTTTATAATATAATTCTAGAATCCCAATAAAAAATCATAATTTTTTTTCAACATAGATCCTTCCTTAGTCTAAGAGTCAAAACATTAAATGAGTTAATTGAATTTGATAATTCATAGGTTCTCTACATTTAATAAAAAAATTGTAAATGGATCTATAGGATGATATTTATTTCCACCGATCATACTCTTTATTGAAAATACCTAGCCAGTATCAATGTATCACTAAGATTTGGAGGGGTGAATTAATGATAGGATTTTCTTTTATGGTTCCATTCTTTTGAAACCACCATCACTCAGGTTAAATATATATCACTTTACTGAAAAATAAAACAATCACACATCCGCCTGAACACATGTATTTACAAGGTTCACTACTCAACAATAGAATTAACATGGTTTGGAAACAATACAATAGAAATAAATATATTTTTGTGGATAAAATAAGTTTGAAATAACCCTATGTTTGTGTAGAACTATGTTCAATACTATCGTGCACTTTTTTATTCTAGAATGAATGATATAACACAAGTTTGTATAATAAGTAATAAAACCTTAACCAATTGGTTCAAAGCATGTTATTGTGATTTCTTACCAACATTCACTTATAAAAAAATAAAAATATAATTCATCACATTCCAACCCCACAAAATGTATAAACAACCTTTATGGTCCTAGTCATGAAAACTCATTCTAATTCCTCAATCTAATTCAATAGATCGATTGCTCCGTCTCATAGAATTGTCTGATTATTAAGTCTAAAAAAATCTTTCTAGTATAGCTAAAAAAAATTATGATCCAATTATTACTTTCCCAAAAAAGGGTCTCAGATAGATCAGTGTGATCCGATAACACTTTCTTCTTCTTCTTCATTCCAGGAATCCTCCTCATGATAACTCTATCTAAAAAATTATCTATTCTAAAATAGTCAGGCATTCTCTGTATTCAAATGTGAACATTACATGCTTAAGAAAGTAAAATATACTTCCTATTATTTATAGGTGTTCCAAAAGAGTTTTGGGTTTGAATTTGAAACTTTTTTCCATATTATCCAAATTTCATTAACTTTTAAATTAATTTCCATTTGACATCATCATTGAATTATTCAGTACTTCTTAACACTTATTGATTCATCTTGACCCTTCTCATAACATTCTAAAAAATAGTGATGTATATAATTTCTAGAAAATATTTAGTACGATTATAATTTTACATTTTATTTCATCATTACAATAGAAAATATTTCAAAACTATAGACTTATCATTGTGATACTTCATACCACATGTAACACATAATACATTTTAAAGATCCGTTCCTGGTGATGAGAAATAAATTTGTAAAAATCTTATATAAAACTAGTTAAAACATTGTTATAATTCCATTCCTTTTATTTTTACATAATCATCATCACAACATATAAATATACTATTACCCCCTTTTACAAAATATCAGGAAACATATTCCTATAAATATCATTTTCTTTTATTCTTAATAACGATGATCCTGCTTCTAATGAGGTATTGATGTCAGTATATATATAATGGATGGGTATCCATCTGACATTGATGGATCGGTATTAATTCCAATATTATTAATTGTGTCCCACTTGAGAAAAAAACAACAAGTGTTTAATTTATTTTCTTTCCCCAATTCAAATAATACATTTACTTTTGACCAAATAGAAAACAAATTAGCTATTACTTCTTTCTTGATGCAATTTGAAACAACTTAGTCACAATGAATATATCAAACTACATTGTTGATATTCATTAATTTTATTGGTTTCAACATCATAATATTATATTAAAATTCTCTTGTTCTGATAACCCCCACTTAAAACTATCATTTATTTAAATAATTCGATATTTGGGGATTATCACACTGATTTACTAAGACCTGAAATTTTTATACATTTAAGACATTATTATTCAATAAAATTATAATAGTAACAGTTAATTCATTATGAAATTTAATACTTTAGAATCAAATTAGAATCATTTATAATAAATTATAATTTTTATGAATTTCTATCCTTTCGGATCATTATGTCTTTAAAACCAAACCAAAAACCAAATGGAAATAAATTTTCTCCCCCTCTCATTTAGATGGATTGAGTATCAAGTATATCAAATTATATATGATTTATGAGAACATAAGGTTTAGTAAAGAATCATTTTCATTTAGTAAATATACTTTTAGAATATGATACATTTTCTCATAATGATCAAATAATTCTTTCTGGACACATGTTGAGTCCAAAAAATAATCTATATCTCAAAATTTCTCTAGAATAGAAAATGAAATCAAATAGTTTTTCTTATAAAATGGTTTCTAATATTTTTATTACTATTCAACCAATTATTCTTTTCAGATTACTTCCTTACCTTTCATTTTTTGTCTGATCATCAAAATATAACAATGTAATGCGATTTCATTTTCCTTTTTAACTTTTTTCACCCATACATTATTTTATAATTATTTTTAAATCTTCCATTATTTTTTTTCCAATCACCTAAACTTATAATGTATTGTGATTTAATTTTATTAACTAAAAAATACAAAATAACCAATACAAAATTATTTTATCCAAAAAAAATATTCAGTATAGAATGTATAATCTAATAGAATTTATTATCAAAACAATGTATTAACTTTTTATTACAATATACCCTTATTATAATAATAAAATAATAAAAAATATGATTACTATTCCCCATTTTATGAATTTTTTAAAAGCCCATTCATCATTAGGATTCTTAGTAGCTTCTCATGAGGTAAGTTTTTAACTTACTTCACTCTTCTTCAACAACTTATTCATCATATTGATCTATTGATAGAAAACACAAGTGAAACTCAACATAGTCCAAATAATATCTCCCTTTGTGTTTACTTTCAGTACCCATTAATAATTATAATCACCTAAATAGACTTCCTCATGATCCCACCTTTTTTATATCACTTATACACATCTTCTACCCTTTATTGAAAATCATACTCAAAAAGCTCTACTCATGATAATCTTTCTTAATATCTATGTCTTGAAACACATTTCAAGAGAATATAAGTATAACATGAGATTATTATTAAAGAAAAATTAAACAAAAATAACCTAGGATATGTGGGTGAACATGAAAAAGATTTTTCAATCCAGGATATCAATATTTTCCCTAATAAAAACTTCACGTAATACATTTCAAAGCTTATTTAAATATTATTATATCTAGTGAAATATGAGAAAAAATGGCTTATGATTAATGTATCAAGCACCCATCTCCATAAGAACATCATAAATGTTTGACTGTAAAAAAAAACATAAAACCTATTTTTGTATACTAATTAATTTTTTTAGAAAAGTAAGAGACTCATACAACTACATAATTTTTTGAACCCCTATAATTATTGGAATGTTAGTAAAAATGAAAAATTATTTTAGGAATAAAGATAAACCTCAATAGTTCTTAGAAGAAAATTTATAAATATGTGTCCTTTATTAGTTTAGATGTTTTCTTTTTATTCTATGAATTTTCACTGCATGTGATTTCTTCTATATGTTCATCTTACTCAGATTTTAGGATAATATTTTTCCACCCGTATACTCTTCCGATGAGGATTTCAACTTATTTTCAAATATAGTTATATTTTTATAAAGTGATTTTTAACAGTATTTTAATTCCATAATTTTTTTTTGGAAAAATAGTAAGACAACTTTTGAGAGAATTCCCATCAATACCACATCTCTTACATATTATCCAAGTCTGCATCAATTATCTATTGATATATTTTTATCAAATTTTCCGACTTATTAAAAAGTAATTTTCTATTAGTTTTCATCCAATTATTTTGGTACTTATTCTAACATTCTAGCCAGGATAATTGTTTTTTATAGATATGACTATGAACTCTTTCTTTTCGGACATGACATTTTTTTATCAAAATTAAATACAACCATATAAAATTTAATCTTTTGAGAGGATTGACTCAAACTAAAAATTTTCCTTCTTTAACTCATGGAATAGTTGTAATGTAGTTAGTTAAACCAACACATATTAACTATTTTCCCATGTAAACCACAATACATGTTTGTCCCATAGAAACAATACTTAATATGTTACTTCTAAACAATCCAGCTTTGTAAAAATGATTATCACTAACATTATTATATTTCATATTAGATCTTTGTCTATCAAAATACTTTATGATATCACCCAGAATCTTCTTCTTCAACTATAATTTCATTCTAGCTGTATTGGAACTATAATATTGGATTTTTTTCATACTCAGAATATTGTGAAACTTATCACTATCTACATTGTTTCTTTTGGCCACATATATAAAACTATAATAATTATTTTTCTTAGGATCCATTTCAACTTTCCTCCCAACCATTAAAAGAATGTTTTTAGATCCTTATTGGGTTTTACTTTATATAACTTTTACCATCTTTATATATATAGTGTTTGAAACATGGAACTCCATAACTAGATCTAGAAAACATTTTTTATATGTTTCAAATAGCCATCCTTCAATTTATACTTAAATTTCATATTTTCATTCTGAATCATTTATTTTTTAATGAAATAATTCAGAAAATAAAACTCTACATGTAACATAGCTTTCTCGTTAGGAAGAAACTGTTTATTTATTTCATTGGGTCTTTTATTCTTAAACTACTTGTTTTTTCAATGACTTACAATATTCCCCAAACATTATTTCAATTATATATTTTGGTGAAACTCTAACTTATTCTATTTTTCGTAAAAACTACTACTTCAAAATATTTTATTATTAACTATTGAATTAAATGGGGTTCTATTAAAATATATATGAGTTTTTCATTTTATACTTGAACATCGTCATTTTAAGATAAAAATCTTATACATTTGGATTTGGAGAACTATTATCATTTCCATCATAGTAATATTTTGTCAATATGTATATTTCACGATCTTATTTACATAATTTATTTTTCATCACATTCTTCTTCGTCATTTTACTCCATATTCACTCTTTAAGGAAAGTTGGTAGAACTGTTCCCAATGACACAACTTTCAAAATTTTCAATGGAATTTTCAGTTTATAATTCCTTATACCTCTTTTAAATATTTTTGAAAAAATGGATAAAAACTCATCAAGATTGTTGCATACATCATTTTTTGATTCAGAGTTGGAAACTATGTCTTTTTGACGAATACTCTTATACATTCCTTTATTGGAATTTTTGAAGGACATTTGTTGATCAAAATTCATTTTTTACTTTTCATAACATTGCCTAGTAGTAGGTAGAAGAATCTTTTCTGTAAATGTTTATAAAAACCTAGTCTGATTGATTAATTAAATTCGTCAATATGATTGATCATTATAATTCCATATTCTAATTAATCTATCAAGAAGACAGAATTTTATAAGAATACCTCTAAAAACATTCAGGTCCCCTTCCAAATTTCTATGGTAAACTATGTCTGATTACTCATTCATGTTCGATAACACTTCCTTTTTATTCATTTCACCAGAAACAACTCGAGGATAACTCAATCTAGAATCTTGTTATCCATTCCAAAACATTCAGTAATTTCTCATTCTTTAACTATGAATAGTACATGCATTTGAAAGAAAAACGTTCTTCCTTCTATTTTTAGGTGTGCCAAAAGATTTTTGGGTGGGAATTTGAAAATATTTTTGTACTTAACTAATTTTTCATAACATAAAATTTTATTTCCATTTAAAAATTGTCTTTGACTTCATCAGTACTTATCAACACTTATCGATTATTCTTGATCCTTTTCACAACATTATAATTTCTATAAATTCATTTGTATAATTAAAATTTTCATTCTAATTTTATAATTATGATTCAAAATTAACATAACTAATGACTTCTCATTATGATTCATTGTACCACCAATAAAACATTAACCTTTCAAAGCTCCATTCTAGCTAAAGAAAAAAACATCAAAACCATTCTTCTAAAAATATAGTGTAAAATTCATTAGGCTTCCATTTATTTTTTTATATAAACATCATCGTAACTTCTAAAGATAATATCACCACCATCAAAAAAACATTTGAAAAACTCTTCAAACAAATCTCATTTTCTTATATTATTCAATCCGATGATCATGTGTCTAATAAATTATTGATTCTAGCATTTGTTTGATGGATCTATCTATTTATTACTTCAATGGATCAATATTAATATCCATCCATTTGATATTTCCCACATGAGAAACAAACAACACTTTTTTTATTTTTTTCATTAACCAATAGAAATAATAAATTTACCCTTGACCAATCAGAAAAAAAGTTAGAGGATTCTTTTCTCTTTACCCAATAATAATACAATTCAACATGATGAAAATGTTTGGTTACATTGTTGATCTTCATTCGGTTTTTTTGTAACAATAACTATTAATTAATTTTTTTTCAATGAACCCAGCAACCTCCACTTAAAACTACATTTTATTAAAATAATTCAACATCTGATGATTCTAACACTAATAGCTTGTGACCGAAAACAATTAATTTACAAACATTACTCTTCAAAAAAATTATTCTATTAATCATAATAAGGAGAAATGTAGGATTACAATGACATCATCCAACTTACATTAAAATGTTTTATGACTTTCCATCCTTTAGAAACCTTATGTATTTCCAGCCAAACCTCATATTGATTAGCATCAAAATTTTTCCCCATCCCTTAATAGGTCCAACATCAGAAGTATATCCGATTACATATGATTTACGTAAACTCTAAGATCAAAAAATAATCATCATAATTAGTAAAGAGATTTTCACACTATGATGCACTTTATAATAATAACCAAAGCATTATTTTTGGACAAAAATTGAGTCTAAAAAACATATTCCTTAAAAAGAAGCAACCTAAATCTGAAAACTAAATCCATAGATATTTCATATAAAAAACATTATATTTTTAAGATTACTTTACAACCTTTCATTATCTTCTGATTAGTTCCAATCATTTCATTATTTTTGTCCGGTCAATAAAAATTACAATGTAATTTCATTTCATTCTCATTTTTTGATTAAATTTCATCCTTTCATTATTTTAGGATTACTTTTCCAACATTCATACTTTTTTTCCACCCACAATAACTTACAATGTAATTTAATTTTCATTTCTTGAAAATAGTAGAAAAAACAATAAAAAAAATTTATTTATCCAAAAAACATCTTGAGAATAGAATACAAAAAATAATAGACATTATTATAAAAAATGTTCCCAACATTTTTATTACTATTCCCTATTTTTTCCTATCATTAACATATAAATATTGTAATTACTATACCCACTTTTTTAAGCATTTCAGAAAAAGTCATCAAAGATATTTCCACAAGCTTATCATCAGATAAGTTGTTTAATCATTTCACTCTTCTTCAACAAAATGTTCATCATATTAATATATTGAAAACAAATAGATCAAAAACACAACTTGGTCCCAACAATCATATTACCTTTGTAATTATTAACTTTATTATTTCCTATCCACATATAAAGTATTTTCCTATTCCATTATAACACTTTTTTGGGAATCATATTCCGCATTTATAACATGAATAAAATTGATCCTTCCATTTTACATACTATATAAATCAAGATCATTGTGAAATCTATCCTTATTTTCATTTGTGAGTATGATATTTTTGATAATATATACTTTTTAAATCATATTTCGTGAAAACAGATTAGGCATAATCACGATATTTTCACACCTATCACCATCCCATTTGGTTTATCATAGTCACCATATTTTTCACCTTGGTAAATGTTAAAATGATTAAATTGGGTTTCAAACATAGATTAAAAACAAAAATCATTGTGGGAGAAATAATTAATGCATTGGAAAAACAATTGAATCATCTATAGTATGTCTAAATCATGAAACATTATTTTCAATATAAGACACATTATGTTTAAACTTGGTCATTCACTAACATTATCTATTCAAACCCTTTATTATAGTTTATAATGAAAATGTGAATTATCCTAAGCATATCATCTGGGAGTGTCAAACCAAGTGTATAGTAAAGCCCATTATTATGTAAAAAGTGACCATCATGTCAAGCCTAATGCACCCTTTTGGCAGTCATTTCCCCTTTGTAAATATATTCTAGAGGAAAATCCTATTCGATTATTCAGATAGTGATTTATTTTTAGAAAAAACTACATAATATCTTCATTATCAAAATTGGTTTATCATAATCTATACTTATCTAAAAATATATAATTGAGTTATGTTCTATAATATATGTTTTCCTAAATCTAGTTCCCAATTTTTCTACTAAACTTATAATGATATCATATATAGTGAATCCGACCCTAGTAGACCATAAAATATTTCTTCATTATTACACTGGAATAAGATATAAAAAATATTATCTCGAAGGAAAAAATAGTTTACTATTTTTGGTAAACTAGATACATAATTGAGTCTTTAATTATATTTGAAAAAAATTGCAGTATTTTTATGACAAAATCCATATTTAATTGTTCATATCCTTGCATATAATTCTTAGTACTCTTGTTAGATTCCAAGGAATGGAAAGAAAATATGTGTGATCTCGAATACCAAGTATAGGTTATGTACAATTGAGGATATCATGAATCAATAAATAATAATCAATATGTCTTGGAAAAAAATTAAACATACATTACATTAAATAAATATCTTTTCTAACAATATTATATAACACATAATCAATATGGAAGGTTAAATGAAAGAACAAACATTCCATTTAAACAAGTTGACTATCATGACACGATAATGAATAATCAATATGGAAATGAATATAAATAAAAACAAAAACTATTTAATCAATAACTTATAATGAAATGGATCTAGAGATAATATCATATAGAATATATAATGGATAATTATAAATACTAAATTAAAATCGATGAAAATTTATCATTATTGTATGATATGAACTTAGGATCATGATACCTCTACCTTCAATACCTTTCCCAATATAGTTTTAAACTATAGAGTATAAAGTCATTTAGTTTGGAAAACAAATTTTATACAACCTCATTGATTCACCTCATGAGAATACTCATACATGAAGGGGATATCTAAAACCATGCCCCACCCAGGTCAACAAGTTCAAAAATTTTATCATATATTTACTAATCAATTCATTTCATGAACAATTTTGTTTATCATCAAATATAAATATTGAGTATGGAATACTAATTTATCAGTATTTACCTATATAAACAATTAAATTTAATTTTATAATATTTTATAGAAATGATAATAGATTTATGAAATAAATATATAAATATAATTAATATGGATATTTAGGAGAAATTTAATGTCCACAGTTAATTGATGAATTCAATTGAAATATTCTGACTACAAAAAAGAATCATTGAAGTGAATGTAAATAATTTACACGGTCAATATTATCATAAACCATGTAGTGGAAGAATATTTATTCCATCAATAAAACATATAAACATTGGATTAAGAATAAATGGATGTTTTTAATGAACAATATAAATTCCATAAAAATGTATTTAAAAACATTCTTAATGAAAATAGTCGTTTTATATTTCAAATCACATTCTAAAAACGAAATAGACATAAAATATTTTGAAGATAATTTTATTTGAAAATAATCCTTAAAAAATTATTAATGAATTAATGATCAGGTAGTCATGATAGTTTAAAATTTAATTCACTTTGTAAATGTTAATGAAATATTACATTCACTTTTTTTAGGAAAAAGAAAAATGGGAATTTTGTGAAAAAAATGAAGATCCATTTTAAAAAGTTATTACAAGGTGAAATTCATATAAACATAATTATTAAATCATTTTAAAAATGATAAAAACATTTTATAATACATGTTTATAGAATGTAGTTTCTGAAAAAATAGATTATCGACTAAATAGAAGAATGATGTTGGATTTTCATAAAAATATATTCTGAATTATTTTAAGTAATAAAGAGTAAAAATGATAATATCACAAGAAAAAGTTCATGAATAAACATAGGTTATGAAAATTAATGGTTTTATTAAATAATGATCAAATAAATTGTTTTAATGTAAATTCATGAATAAACAATCATGATTAAAATGACACTGTGAAATAAACCCTTGCAAAGAACATAACATTGAAGTGAGAAATAATGAATGAATTGATTATGCATATCTAATTTAAATCCACATAAAATAATTTTATGTAAGCATAAAATAATCATAAGTCATTACACTTGTAATCTTATAATATCAATGGAAATTAAAAAGTAAGACAACCCATTGAAAAGAAATTGATTTATAAAATTACTTACCTCTTGGTAAATTTTAATTTAAATACCATTGTATGAAATATTTAAATTGAAAACCTAAAATAAAATAAAGTACAATTGAATCATTATGTTACATGTCAATGTGTTGGTATAAAAAAACTATAAAATAAAATAGGTGTATAACATTATTATATGTCTCAATGAAGTGAAATTGAGATGAAGCCCCTTAGATCTTGATTCCTTTTGGATTAATGTGATTTAAACTCATTTATTGTGGTTTTAAACATGTTATTTACTTATTATAAAACCATAATTTTATATATAATCCTTTTATAATATCTTATCATAATTTTCTTAATATGATTTTCAATATTTCTGATGTTAGTTTTCTTATTTTCCCATGCATTATTCATTATGAATGATTCACTTCCTGTAAATATTATATAAATATATCATCTCTAGATTTATAATAATTTTATAATTATAATATTTATATATAAATTATAATTTTAATTCAATCCATTAAATATGGTTTTGAAATATGATGTATGTTATGAGCATGGAGATGGTAGGTCGTATGTATGCATGAGTAATAGTTACATTTTTCAACAATCCTTATGGAAAGGTCATATGTAATATTTTATCATTTTAAAATGATTATAATATTATAAATACCATATAATCTCATTATATATATTTATATATATCATCTATGTGGCATGAGGATGAATATAGAGACACATCACTTCGTATCGGTAGTATTCCACACATACATGAACAATTTTATCATCTTTTTGTGAGTGAAAATGTAAGAAAGAAAATGATAAATTATATTTTCAAAATAATAAATATTTCATTAATATAAAAATTCTGTCGATTATATAACATTTACTAATTAAATTTATCCTTATTACCTTCCATTTAATGTCTTACTGAAAAATTAATCATATTGCTTCGCGATGAGGTACTCTGCCACAGAAACAAATGATGTTATCGTATGCCGAAAAGGAATAGAAAGTAAATAAGATAATAATTATATAAAGAATCATGAGGTGTAATTATATCATAAATATAATATATTTAATTTATATACATCATCATAACATACCATAAGAAGTGGTTTTGGAAAAACTAGTGATATCGGCTTATGTGGTGCCACAAGTAGAAAAATTATTTTTAACATCATATATTTGAGTTTTGTTTCTTATAAAATGATAAAAAATATGTTTTCAGAGTAATTTTAGCGTTGATTTTTTAAATTACTGATTCCAAAAAGAAAACAAAAATAAATTTAGGCATCAGTTTTTATAAAAACCAAAAACAAATTCTAAAAAAACAATTTTCTGGCGTCAATTTAAAAAAAATGATGAAAAAATGATACATTTTACATTGTTTTATATTATTTACTAAGATTATATTTGAGTGGTCCTGGAGGAAATACGGAGATATGGATTAAAAGTTATGGATGTCTAAATTTGATCTTCTCTAAAAGAAGTCTTAAAGTAGTCCAACATTCAAAGGCCATAAATTTTAATCTGTAACTCTATTTTAGCCTTATGTCTAGTCAAATTAAATATTAAATAATTATATGAAACACTATATTAATTTTAATTTCAAATCGGTTTTAAAAAAAACAGACGCCAACAATTTTTTATTTTGTTTTGGGGATTAGTTTCCTAAAAATCCGAATTAAAATGTATTTTTTAAAATTAGCATTATTTTATTTAAAAACCAATGCATTTTTTTAATTTTGGCACTAGTTTTTTTATAAATAGATGATTTTTTTTAACATTTTAGCATCTGTTTATTTATAAATCGATGAAAAAAATGATATCTATTGTTATTTTTGTCATCGGTTCTCTAAAAACCCAATGCCAAAGGACCAATGTAAAACCACTTTTTCATTGGATTCAAAAGATAAATGATGCGAAATAGTATTCTCTAATATGTGAGATAAGAATTTCAATTGCTTTCACAATGTGTATTTAAAATTTTAAAATCCCGCCTATATTTTCATATAATTCTATCAAAAATATTTTCCTTTACTATATATTAATATATTTTCCCTTTCATTCATCATTATCAAAATCTTTGATTCAATAATGTTTTCAACATGGATTAAATAATTAATTTGAACCTGCTATGTCTTCTAATGATTTATTTTCTGTATTTTTATTATCCTTTATTTATAAACAAATTGATTAGCTTCATTATAATGATGGTTTATTATTATTATTATCAAGATAAAAAATATAGAAAATTCTGATTATATTTACATTTTGTGTTGTAAATTTAATTATTGGTCCCCATTTTCATTATCGAATGAGTTCTTCCCAAAATATTAGAGATATTTTTATAAATAACATATCACTTTGATAGAAGCTCCTAAAACCATTGAAATACGTTTGAAATATTATTTTCATTTTATTTTATTTGGTTTCTGTGATTTTAATTCATGGTTATCATTAAATCCGTAAAATTATTTGGATTAATCCAAGCTTTGACATGTTCAACTTCCGAGAGTGATAAATTTTGATACGTAACTCTGTTTTATCTCCACGACCAATAAAATGGAAGCTTAGGAAATGATCTAAAACATAGAAAAAAATAACTTTTTGGCATCGAGTTTTTTAAAAACCAAAACCAAAAATCATAATTTTTTTATTTAGGGAGTTGGTTTTTTAAGAGATAATGTTGAAAATATTTTTATTTAACTTTTTGGCATCAGTTTATAAGAAAATTGGTGCCAAAATTTATACAGATGTGTTTTTATGCATTGGTTTTTTACAAAACCGATTCTAAAAACAAATGTATTTCGTTATTGGAATTAGATTACAAAAGCCGATGTAAAAAGTCATAGTTTTTACTTTAGTAAGGTCAATGATGGTCAAAAACAGATGACAAAATAAAAAAAACGATGTTAAAGTCCATTTTTCTACTAGTTTGGTAGTCCTCCGTAAAAATGAATGATGATTTTGTAACCCATTTTATGGAATTAAACATTATTTTTAGAAATTAACATAATATGAAGACATATTAGTAGAAGGTAGATATATAGGATATCTTATCGTCCTTTTTTTAATAAGAATATAATAAGTTAGAGGATGAAATAAACAAAAAATGCTCGTTGAAGAACGTTAACTATTCATCATATATCCTACTTACGTTTCCCCAAAACCATTCCAAGGTTAGACTTATTACCAAAATAATTATTCTTGTATTATATGAGGGTATTTAAAATTTTAATAATTCTGGTATTGGATGAATCAAAATTGGTTTAAGGTAATAATATGAGAGGATAGTGGGTGGACGGTTATAAGTGAGGTGAGGGCACAGTAATAATTTTAAAAAATAAAAATGTGTACCATTGTTTTTCATAGGACATAATGGTCCAAAATGGAGATAAAGTTTTAATTATAATTTATAATTTAAATTTTTTTCTATAAAATTTATTTTAGGGATGTTTTAAGGTTATTTTATGCCTTATCATTTTAGGTTAACCTCATGTTAGTCAATTTTTACCATAATCACGGTAAATAATTTTTAAGGTTTTCAAAATTTATTTTTCTAATTAATTAAGTTTACCAAATTTAATAACATAAATTATGAAGATACAAAATATTGAGTCCATTTTCCAAAATTAGATATACAATAGTGGAAAATTTTAATTTCAAAGTAATCTTGAAGAAGTGATGAGAATGTGGGTTTTAAAAGAGAAAATGTTTAAATGTTTAAAATGATTTTGTATAAAAATTAAATATGAAAATCATTCAAATGAAACAAATTGTATTAATAGATATATAATTTATGTAATATTAATTTAAAACCAATAAAAAATATAAATATACTTTATATGTTATTTAAAGAAAAATGAAAATTTCAATAACAATAAAATATTTTTCACTATTCATCAAAAAATAAAATATTTTGGGAAAATATCAATATTTAATGATAAGTTATGTTTAATATTATTATTTCAATAATTAATTTAATTTCATAAAAAAATTTAAAAAAACATTGAAAATTAATTTTAAATTATTTGGGCAAGGAGGGACTAGACATTATTTTAGAAAAATATTGTTTTTTAGAAAAAATTTCCTTTTATTCTAAATGAAATTTTTATGTCTAATAATTATATAAAAATAATTTTACAAATTTATTTTTACTATTCATACACACAAATTAAATGGATATGTTATAACGTTACACATTGATAGGGTTTATTTAGAATCGGTGTTACGTGTTATCAAAGCTATAAAATAGATTAAATATAATGAAATATATTAATTGTGTTTTTTATTCTCGACATTTCATGTGATATAAACTTTTGAATACAATGTTATTATTTTATAATTTAGAGGAGTTATATGGTTAATGGTCAAAATCTGGTTTTATGGGTTTGTGTATCACTTGAAACTAATAATAAATGTGGTTAATTCAAATGATGCTAAATAATGATACTTGATTCAACTATTGTTTTTCTATTTATTACTATACCTTTTTTTTATTAATCTATAAAACATTTTTTGTGGCCTACTATGATGTACTCACATTCTACCCAGGCTTCCATGCCACGTGGGTGCCATAACAGATGCTATTGCTTAAGAAATAGGTTTAGGACATGGACATAGATATTGTCTTATATAGGGATAAGGGGATGAAACATGGGATTTTAGGTCTGGGTTGGGACTTAGGACTAAATTCATTATTTTTTCCCTATTTTAGACTTTCGTGTTTTACTATATGAATCCCTAACATGTTGAGTATACATATCATCATTTTATCATGTTTCAGTTGGGTTATTGTTGTAACTTTTAACATGTTAGTATATTTAATGTTTATAATGGTTATAACTATTGATATTATTTCTATTATTTTTATTCTTTCATGAGAAGATGTATTCTCCCTAATGTTTTCCATCAGTATTCAACTATTAGTTGGAAGCCTCTCACATACATGGAGGTTCACCTGTGGTCATGTAGTGCACTAGCTCAGGAAACCGATTTTAGAGGAACCCATATTGTGATTATACGAAGTGTTATTAGAGAGGTTTTTTTGTCTTACAAGTTTTATATGGTTGAAGAGAGACTAGGATATTTTGGGAGCATGGTAATGATCTTATGTTTGGGTTATAGCAGCACTATGTATGGGGAAAACCAACATATCCATGGGTGGGATATTGATGTTTATGCGTTGTGATTTTACTATTGATTAGTTTTCCTCCACGAGTGGTTCCCATGAGTTTGATGTTGCTGATATATATGATTTTGATCTCTCGGAATAGTATGCAAAGGGAGGGATTGAGTTCATTCATCATTCTGGGAACATAGGATTGATATTTCATCTGTATTAATCCTATGGTTGAAAGTACCATTAGGTTCATTATGTTGGTAGTGTAATTTTATAGTAAATTTTTTGGGTCTATAGGTCATTCATATATTCCCATGGTTGTAAATTATTTATAGGGTTTGGTGTTTAAAGTTGTTTCATTCATTTATATGGGATACAAATAAGTTTATAGAGGCACATTAAAGGGCCAACTTCTTAGGTGACATCTGGGTAATATGAAGGTATAAATTACTTGTAATAAAGTTGAGAATTTTGAAAATGTTAGGTAGATAAAGGGGAGATATGTGAATCCTGGGGTTTTAAAATGGTCATGTTTCGAAAAAAGGTAATTAATAAATTAGTGAACCATTATAGGTCCTAGTAATGATTATACCTAATGTTATGTATCAAACCCTAGGTATGGGTGGTTTGGGCTATTAGAGAACCATTTTTTAGACCCATGGTTATGGGATGACTGATCTTATTGGGTTTGGTTGTGGTGAATAATAAGGTTTTCTCCGTTTCTTCTTTTTTTATACATATAACCACAATATTTTGAGATGCCACTGGGTAATAGGTATGTGGTAACCCATGTGGGTTGAGAAATTTCCAGTTCTGTTTTAGACTCTAGAGTACATGTTTGGGTCATAGTGTTATTTTATGTGGGTTTGTATATTTGGGGTGGGATATAATATAAATGTTACATTGGTAAGTTAGTCATAGTGTATTATAAAATATGAACATTAGTTTCCCCCATGACGGGTGACTGGGGTGTGGTTAGATGTTTATAGATCATTGGGTGAGCCCATAGTTTTGGGAAAACGATTAGGGTTATGACTATGGTTTAGTAGCCCTTGTGAAATAGTCAGTAATTGCAAAGAGGGATGACCTAATGATGTGATTTTTCTGGAATGTGACGAAAAAGTGTGTTCTTTAGAGGTTCATTTAGTGCATGGTATGTGTCATCATAATTCTATAAGATGTATGGTTATGTCTTAGATTTTTTCCTAAGGGAATAACGTTGTTTTCATGTGGTTTTTATGGCCATTTCCAAAAGGGGTTGGATCATTTGAGTAACTTACCCTACTGTACTGATGATATTCGATGTCGGGATCAATATTAAATATTCATGGATGAGAAAAGGGTTTCTAGAGCATGGATTGGTAATCTGATATCGAAATGATTCTCTACGCGATTGAAGGTCATGTTGTTAGAGCCATGTTATGTGAGAGGCTCAACCTGTTGGATTGAATCATTTAGAATTTATTGATCCAAATAAGGATGATAAGATAGGGGTGCCAAAAGTTATTTGAGTAGGTATTTTACCTAGTTATGCTGATGTATGTAACATGGGGATTTGATTATGTATCTTTGATTAATCACATGAATGAGTTAGAAAAAGGATTATTGTATGGTAGGATGATATGCATGAGCCGATGATGAAAAAATCCATTCATTATATGTGAAGTGGTAGCTCCTAAGTAATTTCCTATCATTTTTTGTTGAAATAAAGGTGACTCATGAAATATATTCACAAGACCATTTTGTTTTAGATCATTTCGATGGACCACTATGTCTTAATTGAAAATCATTCAAGTCATGGTGGAGAAACTCAATCAATGTGGTGGTTTTAGTGCCACCGAGGAAATTATTGCATGACTAATTGGAAGAGATCCATAAGGTGGTATTTTTTTTGTTGAGTATCCATTAAATCATAATGGATGATGTTTGATGAAATATTTATGGGTAGGGAATCTTATTGCTATTATTTGGTTAAGGATTCCCTATAGTGGGAGGTGACATTAGAAATGTATCAGTTGTGTTGGATTTAATTAAAGACCTATTTTGTTCTATCATCTTAGAGATCATCAATCCCAACATCATGACATTGTCCTAAGTAATCTGAGAGTTAAAACTACCTATACACTAGGCTAATTAAAATAGTTCCATATAGTGGAACCAAAGGCCATTTTGGGAGGTTGTTCTTTTAGAGTGGTGTTTGTGAGGCAGTATGGCAGGAAGTACACCGTTAACATTTTGTGAGTGAAATCCTCATGAAGGAATTCTTGTAGACAAATGTTGTGGGTAAAATTCTTAGAAGCCGAGAACATATGGTTATTGATGTTTCTTCTTGTCACTCATGTGATATATAGATAACAATGTCAATTAATTTGGTTTAGTAGTGGGTGGAGTATAGGTCATGGTGGTTGGGGTTTATTGTGTGAGGTGGTGATAATGATGCTCCTATGGTAGGGAGTGAAATATAGGGTATGAGGGTAAGACCTTATTTCTAGAAGTGTTGCGATAATATAAAGTTCCATTTCAATCATTCGTGGTTGTATCAGGATAAAAATTAGGGACCATGAGGTACATATTTGGAATCATTAGTGGATTACATGTGTGATTTGGATGTGATGGTTGAGAAGGATGGGCATTCGATCCAATCTTGTGGTGGTTCTAAAATAAATATGGAGTTCATATTGTAAAATTGAATCAGTTGGTGTGGTTGAGCATGAAATTGGTTTGGGGGAAGTTGATATTTTTTTATCTCACTCAGAGTTTTGAATGGACTCTTGTGAGCATGTTATCATGGTCATGGAATGCTAATGGGTGTGAGCGAATAATGATAAAAAGCAATATCTATACACCGATAGTGGGAGTAAAGTGTTTTTAGGATGAGTAGAATAGGTATAGACTAGTTGGGGAAAGATTTTGTAACAGATGGAATGAGTTATAATCCAAATCCAGCGTGTCATCTTGGAAATTAGTAGTGTGTTTCATAAATGAATGAATTATTTTTAAGGGGTACTGGTATTTTCTAAGTTCATGCGTCGATGGTGGGTATGCATAAAGTTTGATTATTTTCTATAGAATGGATAGATTCCCATATATTTTGGCATTATCATCAATGTTTGTGCCTTGAATGTTGAATTTTCTATCAGTATCATTTTGGGAGTGTAATTTCAAATTTCTTTGTGGGGTTTCCCCAATATAGGAGGTTCTAAACATAATAAATTTATGGTGGTAAGTTAATGTGTATGATGGAGATCACCATAGTTATGATGGGTGATCAGGTGATAACATAATCTGTGATTCGGTTTAATGGGAACAAGTTAGTGATGAATTAGTGTCTTGGTTTTTATGGGGATTTTGGTTTAGGTTTTGGTTAGTTAATCACCTTGATTCAAAGTTTGTGCCTTGGATGTGTTTCATGTATCTTGAAGATGAACATCACCATCGAATATTGTAGTTGACCGACATAAGATATTGAACATGGTTAGACTATTGTGTGTTATGTCAGGTGTTTATGAGTATAGATAACCATTGAAGTATATAAATGAGGTATGTTGTTACCAAGGTATGTCGATCTGTTGAGGTTGTGTATAGAATCAGGCTAATTTTTTTCTATTGGCTCTTCTACAGTAGTATATTGATATGTATGATGTTTTCTTTTGTCATGGTTATTTTGGTATTACCTTTTATTTTTAATTTGGTTTATAGTGGTAGTGTCGATATTAAACTTGATTCATCCTTTTAGGAGTATCTGATTCATGTTGTGTACCCCAGTGGAAATTTTTTTCTAGGTATTGTTGTTCCTTTAGACAAAATTTTGTGATTGAATAGTCATGTTCAATAAGAAACATGGGAGATGAAATTTGATAGGGGGTCCTTGTGGACTAATCTTTTTAACCCAAAAGAATAATGATTATTGGGAATGTATATATATGATTATTTTTTATAAGTTGGGTTGGTGCTAATATAATATCCCTATGACGAGGTATATCTTGGTCTAATATTTTTTATTATAAATATTATCGTTTGGTTAATATAGTGTATATCAGTAGTTAGATAGTTCGTAGGGGTGTTCAAATAGTTCAAGAAATGAAATAGGGGGAATGAGGCCAATCTATTCTTAGAGAATCATTCGTGCAATGTTAGAACAAAAAACGCACCATAACTATGAATCCTCAGGGAGGGTTTTTTATTTTTATAAAACCTTCCAAGGAGGCCTATGTAATTGTGTCACTTGATCCCCTTTTGGACTGAGGTGAGCACAAGGATACCTCATGGATTACCAAACCATGTAGGTGGCCTTCCAGAACATGTATCTAGGATCCCAATTATATATAGGTAATCACATTGTTTTTTTGCGTTTTGGAAAACCATGTGGAATGACACTGTGTCACATAAAAAATTAGTAAACTTCCCATTTTTCATTCATGGGATTAAAATTTCCTTACATTATTTTCTTCTCCATTGACTTTCATATACCAAGGGTGAAAACCAAGAGTTCTACTCTTTTACATGGAAGATTACCCTATGATCATGGGTCATTTGGAGTTCAAGTTAGTTTGAATAAAATATGTTGTTAAGTATTTAACTCTATTTATATCAATGTTATGGAAGAGGTCTTGGATGGTTTTTTATCTTGTTATGAAGCTCATTAAACCTCTATCCTGGGTGTTCTACATATTGTAATTTTAGGATGTTTAATATCAAATCAAGGGCCAGAGTTGGATGAGTGGTCATATACAATATTGAAGTATGTGTTTTAAAATATTTTTACATGCTATTGATGTTTTATATATGTGGGTGGTTTTACCAATCTAATGTGTTTTTGTGTCTTTGACCAAGAAAAGGAAATGATCGATTAATGTGTTGTTTGATACCTTTCATGGACACTGTTGGGTTTATTGATCACTTTAGATCAAGACTAGGTCTACCCATGGGGTATGCTAATCCCTTGAAAAAGATGAAATGAAAATTTAAACCATGAAATTGAGAAATTATCATGGTGAACTGATTGTAATTTTACTTTTAATTCATATATATTATGTGCAAAATGTTTTAAGTGTACGGTATGGGAAGAAGTCTTAAGACCTGATGAGGATAAATTTAGATGTTTTACTTTCTATGATTTTGTGGTGTGTGAAAGTGATTTTTAAATGGATTTATTAGATTCCATTGGATATTTATTTAGTTGTGCGTTTTAAATAATAGAAATCATATTTTAATGTAGATTTTGTTTTAAAATGATGTATTGACCTTAAAGTGATTTTAAATGAGGATTTAAAATTGTTTTCAAATATTCATAGGGAATGGTTCTGTGGTCACCCATATAGTAAAAATTTCATAATATATATTTTCATGGTCTTGATGGAAATGATGGTTCTATGACATAATTGAATTTTTTAAAGGGGAGGCCCTTGTTTTAAGGGGTTGATTCCAAATGTTTAATGTGGATGTTTTGTTTTGGAAATATTGTCAAGTGAAAAGTGGGTATGATTGATTATGCCATTTTTTGACTTAAAGGACTATTGGTTCATTTTTAAATGATGAGATGATTAATGGTATTGAACATTGAAAAATTATATGATGAAGGTACAATTGTTCAATAAAATAAGGGTTTTGGATATTAGACATTGTGTTCTTCAAACATGGGTTCGGTTTCAGAAAAACACTCTACAAACCATAGAAATTATATATGGTTGGTGAGATGATTGAATGATGATCATATCCCTTGAGAGGGCCGTAATGATGCTCTAGGAAACCCGATGCACCATAGAGTTTTGAGGATGCACTCATGACCTTATCTTTAAGGGTGTCAACAGGGATTTCTATATAACGGTTGGGATTGTTGGACGTGATGTTTCAGATTCTGGTTGGATACTTGGACAGATGCTCCGTGTTTTTTGACCATTGGCTAATATAGTACTAGGTTGGGATTGGTGGGATGGTTGGATATGAAGTTTTGAACCCTTTTTGTATAATTTTACAGATGTTCCTTATATTTTGACATTTAACCCCTACAATATATAGTTGGGATAGTTGGACATGATGTTGAAATACTGGTTTGATAATTGGAAGGTTCCACTCCATTTACAAACTTGTGACCAATGTTATATGTGGTTCAGATTTCTGGCATGGTGTGAAGTTGGTTTGATGGGTTTGGGTATCAATTAAAACCATTAATAAATGTTGTTAAATTATATGTTTTCAAATAATTAAACCTAGTTCATATATTATTAATATATTGATTTTTATACCTATTACTTCACTATTATTAGAATTTTTATTAGTTTAAACCGTTTGGTGGTGGCCTACTAAGTTGTACTCACACACATCTTAGGATGCCATGAAACATGGGTAGTAGAGAAGATGATACTTTTTTCAGGCACTGGATCAAGATTGGGGCCCGACTATTTTGTGTGTGGGGATGATGGGTTGGAGAATGGGATGCCAGGTCTAGGTTGGGACATGGGACTACATTTATGATTTTGTCATGGTTCAGTATTTTAAATAATATTATATGGCTGCCTGAAATGTTTATTATGAAAATATTTAATATTTAATGATTCACTTGTGTTATTTTTGGCACTTTCCACATGTTATTCAATTTTATTTTTATACTGCATATAGGTATTGATATTATTTCATCTATTTAATTTAATTTGATAAGTAGGTGTAATATCTCCATGGTGTACTCAAAAGTCTCGTGTACATGGATGTGGGACTGAGGAAATGTGGTACAACAACCCTGAGAATCAATATTAATAGAAACTAGTATGGGAAATTACATAACCCCTGGAAAGGAAACAAGTTTCATAAATGTTTCACTATTTCATCATAGCATAACCTAATGAAAAAGAAACATGTTTATAATGGTTTCATCATAACATAGTAACCCATGAGAAATTTTTTAAAATCATCCTTAAATAAACATTATAATAATCCATATATAGAATAAAATTGGTTGTTATCCTTGATTCATATCACCAGTAAAACATTAGTAACATTAAAGGATATTATCCATGATATTAAATTTCTCAAAATGATCCCTGAAACATTTATTCTGAAAAATATTCTTCCCACTTTTAATTGACTTATTTAAAAATTATAAAAATCTTAAATATCAAGAAAAAAATTTTCTTTGAAAATAATACGTCAAGCGTAGAAATAAATATTCAAATCCTCACGCAGTCATCATAGAGGGAAATTATATTCATGCTATGTACAATAAAAAAAAGATCCAGTTATCATTTTTTATAAAAGGTAAAAATTTACACATTTAAAAAATAAATATAATATTAATATTAAACCACTTTTTAAAAAGTAAATCTTGGGTAAAAATAATTATAAATAATAATATATCAATATATAAAATATTGTTGAAATCATTTTTAGAAAACATTTATAGGGAAGAAATATATTACCATACAAAGAATACACAAAGTATTGTTTTCATAAAGAAGTTCATTTATAATTTTAATAATATAATAGAGAATAATGGTACTACTACATGAAAATTACCTGGATAACAACATAATAATAAAATTTACAGTCCTAAACATTCTCGATAAATAATGATATTGTTACATAAATCTCTTACACAAGATCAACATACATTAGTAGTGCTCTAACATCCTTTATAATAATATAAAATTTATTATTATACAATCATATAGTCACATAAAAACTGATAATATCGTATATATTCTTCTTATATCATTTTAATAATCATTTATTTATAAATTCTTAGAAAAACAGTTATTTCAGGGTGTTAAGTATTTCATTATTCATGGGAATTTCCATATGGTAGTTTATTCATTTAACTTTTATCACGGATCCATAATCTACAGAATTTAAATCATAAAATAAATATCATATATATTTACATTTATATTTTTATAGAAAATATGGTGATAAAAAATTAATTATAGTGTTTATGGAGACAGTAGGTCGTACATACGCACGAATATTGTTTTTCACTTTTCTATAGATGGAAAGAAAGAAATGTAATTGATAATTCACCTTTAAATTATTATAATTATATCATATATATATAATATTTATTAAATATGTAATTATTACCATCTACATAAATTTTAAGTTAAAAAAACGACATCATTTTTTTGACGATTTAGTCTACACGTATGCATGAGCGACATTATCATTTTCCAATGGATGGAACGGTTAGAAGTTATATATGATATTAAAATTATAAAATAATAATTATTGAAAAAAATAATATTAAAATTAAAAACCCATAATATTAACAATCCTTACTAATTGTGTTTGAAAATGAATTTTATCACTTTGTGGTGGTGATATTCCACAATTACATGGAAACGATACATTCACTTCCCATTTTTTTTGGAAATAAGGCTAACTATTGGTAGTTTTGTAATCACAATAAAATTAATTTATAGTGAGTATAATGAAGTTATTTTTTATGATAAATAGCTCCAATTTAGATGAGGTGTAAGATTTAATAATTTGAAATAGTCCAGGAAAGATGAATATCTATACTTTGGTTGTCCTCCTTTAGATCCTTTCGGAAGGATGCTCATAACATATTTTTTTATGAATAAAAAGACTAAAAAATAAATGTATAAGTAAGATGAGAATACAATTATTCTAGTTTTGGTTAATATAAATGAATGAATTTGTTATAAATAATATAAATTATACGTGACCTTTCATATGTTGTGGGTGATGAAACAAAAGTTATTTCTCAAAATATTAGAATGTAACAATGTGATACTCAATGAAAATGTTTCAAAATGGCAAGATTATAATTTGGGATAGTTTTAGGTCAAAATATTTCCATATAATAGTATTTAGACAATTTTAAATGGAAATTTAATCCTTATCGCATGATTAAACCAAATAGTAAACCCATTTTATCCTTACAAGTAGTGATAAATATTTTATCTCTTTTACTATTAATTGTGATATAAAATGAATGTGGTATAATCAAAATATTTTTAAACATTGATTAAAAATCTAAAATAAATTTAATCCAAATAAATTAAAATAATTTTTTGAATATTATTTAATGATAAACCTATAAATTATGATAAAACCATTAGCCATAATTGTTTTTTAACTGTAAATAGTTTTTAAACCAAAAATACAAAAAAAATATTAATTATAATGAACATATTTTTATTATTCATAATTTAAAAAATATTATGTTTTTAAAAAAATTTAAAAAAAAGGAACATATTAAATTTAATAAATGAAATGATAATTTCTAATATAAATATGTTTTTTCAATATTCATTGAAAAATAAATCCATTAAAAAAATAAAAAAAAATAAATCTATGAAAATTTTGACAAGATTATTCAAGAAATGATGTTCACTTTTTATGATAACATTTTGAAATTGTTTGATAATTAAATATATTATTATTTCAAAACTATTAATAAAAACCATTCTTGAGGAAAATTTTAATTTTCAACCATACAAATGTTTTTATAGAAATTTGGTACTTATTTGGTAGTATATTTTATTTTTTCTAAAATATTTATACATAATTTTCTTATGGTTGTTATGTCAAATCAATATTCCAATTTAACAGCTATGTTATAATGGTATACTATATTATGGTTTATTTAATATTTATTTTCATGTATCACAAGGTATCTAAGAAATATAATTCATTTGAAGAGAAATGTATCAAAACATCTCAGAGTGTATCATTCTACTACCTACACATTAAAAATATTTTCTCCCTGAAAATTTCATCACGCCTATATAAAAAATTAAGATATCTATATTTAAAAACATCTAAATGTTCCAATGTATCTTTTGTGAATTTCAAATTCCTCCAGAGATCATTAACCAGGTGAGTAGTCTTTTTCTATAGAACATTATCTCTATGATCCAAGATTTATACTAGTCTTCTAATAAGAAAGATATTTCATTAGTGGTTTAACATTTGAGTTTATTATTTGTAATCGACCAGGAATTTACTTCCTCATGAGAGATACATTGAACACATTGTGAACTTGAGATATGTTCAATGGAAGCAATAATTGATAAGATACCATCCCAATAAGAAAAAAGAATCTCTAAGCGGCCAATATATCTAGGGCACAGTTTTACTATTTTTTCCAAATCCTATAAACATCATAAATAGGAAAATTAGTAGGATTAAATTGTCACCAAACATTGAATTCTATATTTCACCGATGATTGTCATGATAACATTTCATTTAGCTATAATCTTTGTTTATGTGTTATTGAATAGATATTTTTTTCTTGACAATTTACTCAGCTACCGCAAGTCCCAATATCATTCTTTCTCTATATTCACACAATAAAATTGTATTTCTACAATTTAATATATATATATATATATAGGGATTCATAAAGGATCTATTGGAATTATAATGAGAAACCTAATATATTATGAAAAATTGACTCGTGGAAGGTTCAGATCCCAACAACCTTTCAAATCCATATAATAAGATCTTTGTATATTATATTGGGTTTGAATGGTTCTCTCAAAATGGAAATATATTAAAGGATGATAAGTATCAATTAAAAAATATAAATATAGATATTTCTGAATATTTCTCCAAAACCTCATTGTAAACTTCATATGGTGGTCAGATATAATATAATGTTTTAGTCCATGAAACCTTACCACTTATTTTATGTATATTATGAAAATATGATTGAGAGATAAATATTATTTGATAAAAATGAAGGGTTTTTACTTTTTATGGTGTTCAACAATATCCCAAATAACATTATAGCCTTTAATAATTTTGGGGGTCTGATGAAAAATGATATGGTGATGTTTTCCCATTTCCATTATGGTATGGGTTATGATTGTAACTTACCCATTTAATTATATCTCTCCATCTTAACATACTGGAATACCAAGAATTGAGATACATACTACGAGATATCTTTTTTTTTATTTTTACCAATATAAATACGCTTTTAAATCTCTACATATCATCAGGCATTCAATATTTATAAAGAATGATGAACTACAAGCTTTATCTAATAGCCCATTTTTAAGGATATTGTTGATGGACACATACAAAGTTCCAACACATTATCATATCTAATAATCTAATTTTAACTGAGGAACATTTATCTCCTTTTTTATTCTGATATATAATAATTTTCTTCCACTTTAATATTTAGCTAGATAGATGGATGAACAATCATTTCATAAAGATAATACTTCCCCATCCTTAAATATTTCCATATCCATACATTGTAAACACAAAAAATATTGGATGTTTTTTTATCCTCGTCACATATAATTTATCAAGATCCTTTAAAATGGGTGCATCTTCAACCTTTTTCTCTTTGGCATCATGTTTTTTTATTTTGAATATAAAATATTAAATCAAATCTAACCATCATCTCTTATAAAACCTCGATATTTTAAAAGAATAATATTATGTTCGATACTTTAATGACACAAAAGAGTAAACCTAAATGAGAATTTAACACCATGAGGCTTTAATATATAGTTCTTTTAAATAAATTTAATCTCTTCAACAACCTTTGTTACACATAACCGTGGTATTTTTATATTCGATAGCATATTCAACACGTAACACTGAGCTTAAATGACCCATGATATATATTAACATTATAACATTACCATTAAATTATAAGGTATAAATAGTATTAAATACATTATGATATATTAATATATTCCCAAAAAATAAAATTATTAACACATTATTGGTAAATTATAAATAAATATTTAGTAAAGTAATTTTATTCCTCAAAAATATGTTTTCATCAAAAAATATTTTTATTTCCTTTCAGGAAAAATATATTAGTATTAATTTTGGAAATTTTAGAAAATTTACTGGATAAAATTGACTTCATTTTTGAAATAGGCATATCAGACATTAATTTAGGTTAATATCATGGATATTTTGGAATATATTGATTTTTCGAGGAATAGTGAAATATATCTAATTTTAAAAAATTCCTTTTATTTAAAAAACATCATGTAATTTTAATGTAAAATTTTGTTTTGAATAAAATTTTAAGTGAAATAATTAACATTTATATATATAACAAAATTAATTACATATTATCCATTATTAAGTTGTATTTAATTATAAGCAATTTTTAGGTTAAAAATGATATTTTTTCTGAAAACTGATTTAATGTAAATAATGTTTCTTAATTTTTATTAATTAAAATAACCCATAATAAAAATCTATTGAAATGAAATTTATATATTATATATCAATTAATATTGTCTTAGTTCAATACAATTATTATTATTATATGTTGAGTAAATATAAATTCATCTTATGCTTAAAAAATAGACTTATCAAAACCAGCGTTTTCATCTTGTCTAAATATTTTGTTTGAAATTTAATTTTCTCCACATTTAGAAAAATAATTTTCAAATTTTTTTAATTTCCTAAATCATAATTTAATATTGTATTAGAGTTATTTTTTATAATTTTCTGGAAATTTACTTTTTTGATGAATATTGAAAAATACAAAATTTAAATTGAATGCGCCTTTTTTGATTAGATTATTTATAAATATAAATTATATTTTAAATTTGATTAAAAGTAAAATTATTTAATATATATATATTAATCAAATTTAGTACATTTTAATCGATTTCAATTTGAATTTGGATATAAAATGTCTATAAACATTTGATGATTTTCTGTTTGAAAAATTGTTTTCTCGTCGCGCCTATGGAATTAATTTTAAATTAAAAATTTCCAAATTTTTCAATTGAATTCTAAAACATATATTCCTTATTTTGAGTAAAAATAAATTTCATTATCAAATATGTTCAACATATTATTTTACCAAAATGAATAGTCATACTATTATAAATTAATTACTATAGTTAAGGTAAGAAGGGATTTTCTGGGGGTTAATCTAAAAATAAATGGGTTAAATGACCTAAAAACATATCTGAATTATTATTTTTTTATATACTTAAACCTGATTCCATTTTATCATTAATTTCAAATTATTTTAGACTTTTTACGTGAAAAATATTTGTGGAATTCTTTCTATTAAAAAATATCAAGTGTGCCACTCACCTCACTTATAAAAGGCCACCCCATATCCTCTTCTCCATACACATTGAAACCCAATGGTTAGTACAATAATTGAAAAACATAAAAAATTAAATTACATATTATAATCCTATAATACTTATTTTGGGTATAAATCCACCCAATAAAGGCCTTTGGTGTAAACCAAAATTAATAACATGAAGAAGAGGTAACATTCTTTAATGCGTGTTTTTTATTTTATTTCTTTATCCATCACATTCAATTTATATTAAAAAATGATTATATAATTACCTAAATATATTAAATATATTGAGATTTTATTATCTTAATGTAATAACCTAAATTTTTCTCCTCTTCCATCAAATTGTTTATGAAATTTTTATCTGTGTGTGAAGAAGAAAACTGCCTCATGAGCCCGTGTCATTCATTTTTCTGATACAAAATATCATAATTGGGTTTGATGATAGATATAAAATATATATAGAGTATTAAAAATTAATTTTATTTCATTCTCCATTTGGGGTCATGAGAAAAATATTGCTAAAGTGGTAAGGGGTTTTATTTCAATTTTTGCTTTTTTGAGACTTATGTCATGTTATGCACCAATACCCTTTTATGATGTGTATTTAAAACTGATTTGAAAAATAATATCATGTATTTATATATTATTATGATATTTTAGTTTTCATTTATTTTTATTCTATCATGGGGCTCACAATTTAATGTTACCAATTTGATAATTGTGTAATGTTACAATCTTAGTACTTATCATGATTCTTTTTGATTTAGTCTCCAATATTGGAATCTTATGATACACCTCTAAATAATTATAATTATTTTTTAATAATCCATTAATTCATTAAATTTTCAATTAATAGTAATATTTTTTTCACTATTTGGTACGTTAAACAACAATGAAAATTTTTTTAATAAAAATAATTTATATTTCTCTCTTCCGTCAAAAATACTTTTTCTTAAAAAACCATGTTTTTTAAAAATGTTTTAATTTTTTCATCATTATTAAAATGGTTTATAAATTAAATTATTACCCATTTTTTATTTTTATGAATTTTTTTAAAATTAATATTCATTTCATTTTTAAATAATTCTTTATTTAATTTTCCAGAAAATATAAAATGAATCGTTGGTTTATCATAGACGACTTAAACTAAATTATAGTCCTTAATTGTCATTATTTCCCTTGAATATTCCAATATAATTTTACTGTTTATTTTAAAAGAATTATTATTAAAATTATTTATGTTTTTTTCAAAATATAATGTATATTATCCTAAAGAATTTATTTATATTTTTTTAATTATTTTTTTATATATTTTTAATGTTGTTTTAAATGAAATTGATTTTCAAAATATTTTGTGACTTCATAGTTTTTAATAAGTTCTTTTTAAAAATGAAAAATTTATTTGACTTCAAATGTATATAGTTTTATTTAAATTTTATTCTTATTAATATATATCAAAACCCTTGTTTTAATTATTCAATGGGTATATTTTGTAATGATACCATACTCATTATTTCCTTGGATGGTTTATGATTATTTCATAGAGTATTCTATAGAACATGTTTCATTTCCATCACCAAATAATTTTTAAAATATACTGTTATAGAACCGAATTTTCATGGGGCAATCATATTTTTAGATATTGTAATAGAACCCAATTATTTTCCATGGTTTTATAATGTTTAAATGTTATTTTTTTGGAACCCATTTCTTTTTTTTGTTATATTAATGTAATTAAAGATATAACAGTTATTTTATGAGTTTTATGATGTCATGTAAGATCTATATAATTTATTTATGTTGTGGTTCTTGGAAATTTTATATGGGTGATAACATATATTTCTAAGTGAAACTCTTATGACTTATTTGATGGGTTCACCCCAATAACACCAGGTGAGCATGTTATTGGTTATAGGATGGGTCCACCCCAAAAGTGCCAATTGAGAATGATATAAATTATATGGTTGGTGAATCTATATAGATATAAAATTAATTAGTTAATTATTATGTTATTTGAAGAATTATAATAGAATTTGACCATATGGTGATTCCATTTGTATGAGTTATACATGTGTTCTACGATGATGATGTTCCAAGATACCAATTTGTTTTATCTACAATTTCAATTGGTTTATAATCATTTCTTTGATCAATATTGATACCACCTGGATCATGACTATTTATTCTTTTGACTCATTACCTTGTTAAATATTTATTCTATATTACATGATGGCTGATTTAGGTATTTATGGGTATGAGTTTAATTTTGATTAACTCATGAATTCCGATTATGTTATCATACACTTATAAAATACTTATGATCATTTATTTCATTAAATTTTAATTTTTTTGATTACCCATACTGAGATTTTTATCTCACAATTCTTTTTTATTCTTTTCCCTAGGTTATGAAGAGTGAGGTTGAATAAATTATACATAGAAGGGTGTCATATAAATGATGATTATTAGTAAATGTGAAATAATAAAAGAAGGGTTAAGTGGGATACGTTCTCATTTAAATACAAGAGTATTATTTATATAAATTTTTATTATAAATCAATAAAACTAAAAACCTAAAAGATCAGTTATATTGTATATGATCCTGATTCTCTTTTTTATATTTATAGGATTGGATGGAAAAAATTTGGTCACCTGGATCAGTATTAAATCTAGAAATGTAAATTTTACAACTTCATCACTGGATCCAGAAGCGAGGGTTTGGGGCTATTATTGTGGGTATTAGATTAATGTTTTAGATAACTACGTTGGGTAGGATGTATTCTGTGAACTTATATTAACATTCATTGATATAATTTTAGATCTATAAGGTTAAGGTTGTTCACTAGTTCAATGTATTAGAAACCCATTTTAGGTTTTATGTGGTGACTTCATAAAGTGATTAATGAAACCTTAGGATACATTTTTTTGGGATGAAGAAAATGTTAATTTTTAATGTAATGTGAAGTATTATATTACACGTTGAAGACATTATTTTTAAGGAATTGATTACCATTTTGGTTTATACGATCTTGGATATTGTTTTAATTTTTTGAACTAATGTTTAATATTGTGGAAAAACATAAGATTGAAAAGTGATTTGGTGACTAAGTGATTAATTTAATTTAGAATATAATATTTTCATATTTTTGGGATTCATAAATTAAATGTACGAGATAACATTTTAGGTTAAATAGCCATTTTATTTTGATGTTATTTAGGAATTATTAAGTTTGAAATTTTTGTATTACTATATAATTTTTATGATTAATGTATCGTATAAAGGATTAACTATTTCTGAGATTATCATACGATGCTCTAACCATTTTGGGTTAGGTTAATGTTAAAAGTTAGGTGGAATAGATTATTATCCATTTTTTTGGTTATATGATCCTTTAAAAAATGTTTTCAATTGCTCCATGAATAAAAAATACATCATGAATACTCATAATTTGTAAAAAAAACATTAGATTATAGTTGAAATTTTATAAAGGATAAAATTTTACTTGCCTTGTAATTATATTCCACTATTTCTTTAGTCTAGATGGAGAAATAATTCCTCGAATATAGGAAAATTATATTGAAACAATGTTTTTCAGAATCCCTTCATTTTTGATGAACCGATGGTGTTTTCACTCATTCGGTATTTATATTCTTAAGGTCATTAAATTTATATTGATCATTCTCCTTCATATGATCAATGTTCTGAATCACTCTCTAAAATAATTTATAATATTTTACCTTTTCCAAAACGTCAATTCCCACCTATGTTCCCCTATTTAGAAACCAATAATGTGTTATTCTAGTTGACAGTCATAATTACCTTTCACTTTTTTGAAGATAATGTTATTGGTAACCCTTTTTATGTTGTGGGTTTATAAAAAAAATTATTTTCATATGTAAAAACTTTTATTATTGAGATAATGGTAAAATTTTGTGGACATAATTTATTAATGGGGGGAGTGGGGGGAGTGGGGAAGTAACACTAAGATATTTAAAAAGAATAAAATTATGTTTTATAGCATAAATGAAAGGAAAATAATGAACATAGATAAGAATATAACTCCCATAGACATTATGATATATATATATTGTTAAATAAATTTAATCTCTTCAAAAGTTCATGGTATACACAATAGTGAGATTTTTATGTTCGATGTTGTATTCAATATGAAACATTGAGCTTAAACCACCTGTGATATATATAACCATTTTAACCTAGCTATTAAATTTTCAGGTATGAATATTATTATGTACCTTATGAAATAGATATATATCCTACTAAATATAAATAATTGATAATTATTTATGTAACAATTAGCCATTTTTTTTCTAAATTATTTTTATTCTTCAAAACATGTTTTCATCAAAAATGATTTTTATTGATTTTAATGAAAAAAATATACGAATTTTTGACCTTTTATAAAATGTATTTGTTAAAATAAAAATTATTTTTCTAATTTTTTTATAAAATTTTACATTGGGTAATTTCATTGGAATTTTTGAAAAAATTTTATTTTTAGTGAATAGTGAACAAATAAATGTTTTGAAAAAAATTCATTTCTTTTCCATAAATTATGTAATTGAAAAGTAAAATTATGTTTTTAATATGATTAGATGTAACATATTTATTATTTAGTTATATTTAACCCAATTCATTACATTTTAAGCATCATTGTATCTTATTTTAGTATATGTCTTTTTTGGGATTAAAAACAAGTGTTTTTAAATTATTTTAATGTAATATAATGTTTCTCAATTATAATTAATTAAGATAACCCATGATAAAGAATTATTTAAATAAATTTATTATATTATGTATAAATAAATATTAATTTATATTTATAAAATTATTATTATTAGACAAATATTTAATATAAAATCATATGGTTCTTGAAAAAAAATACACTTTTTGATAACCCGGGTTTTGATTGCATTTGTGGGATTTATTTTAATTTTAATTTTTTTTAAATTTTTAAATTTTTTTTTGTAAAATTAAATTTAATTATTCAAATCATCATTACAAATTAGATTTGGATGATGTTTTGAGAATTAGATAAAAAGATTAATTTTTCGATGAATAGTGGAAAATACCGAATTTTAATAGAAAACTTCCTTTTCGCTTATAATATTTATAATGAAAAATTATATATAAATTTTTTTTAATTAATATTATTTATTAAATATATATTAATATGATCTATCTCATATAATTCAATTTCATATTGATATTGTGTATATAAACATTCTAAACATCTGATCATTTTTTCTTTGAAACCCGCATTTTTATTTCGTATGTCGATATAATTTTTAATTAAATTTTAAAAATAATTGAATTTATTTTAGAAAAATGTATTAAATATTTGAGATCATAAAAATTTATATTATTTAATATTTTCAACTCAATTTTTGACCATAATTAATATCGATAATTCGAAACAAATAGCACACTTATGGTAAAAAATTGATTTAGCATGGGGGTTAAACTAAAATGATAATGGTCAAAATGACCTAAAAAAAGTCTAAAATATATTTTATAGTAATATTTAGTCCTTATAAATTCTCAGATAGATAATGGTAATTTACTGAAGCATTTTTCCCGATAATAACACGATTGAAATTCATTCTTTTCAAAACTTCTATGTGTGCCACTCACCTCACATAAAAAAGGAAACCACCTCTACTCATATATTCACATCTTAAAAACCCTTTGGTTTTTAAAATAACTACAAAATAAATTCCCTATATACCTTATATGATCTTATAATACCATTTTTGGAAGAAATCCATCCATGGAAGGCCTTCATTTTAAACTAAAAGAGGTTACCTGATGAAGTGGTAATGTTTTTCACCGAGAAATTTTATTATATTTCATCCAACACATAAATAAATTATTCTTAAAACATTATATATTATATATAATAAATATATTCCATATAATTTGATTTAATAACTTTAATGTAATAACCTAAAACCTTCTCATCCTCCTTTAAGTGCTTTATGAAATCATCATTCATGTGTACGGAGGACAACCTCCTCATGAACCGATGTCATTCTTTCTACATTACAACTATTAATAGTTGGGTATAATGATGGATCTAAATTTTATATATCATATATAATATTTAATTTTATTTTATTCATTATTTTAGATTATAATTCACATGATTACTAAAAAAGTGATGGATTTTGGTCTTAATTTTCATTCATTGAGACTTATGTTGTGTTATGAACCTGTCTTCTTTTATGAAGATTATATAAATCCCCTTTGACATGTAATGTTATAAATTTCTATATTCTTATGATATATTAATTTTCTTTTTATTTTATCCTTTCATGGGTAATATTATTCAATATTACCAAAGTAGTATTTGTTTTTTGTTACAATCTCATTACTTATTAGGATTACTTTTGATTAAGATTCCTCTATTGAATTATTATAATCCACCTCAAAAGAATTATTTTTTTTATCCTCCTATTTTAAAGATATTTTTAAGTAATAGTACCATTTCCCACTCTTTTGAACTTAAAAAAATTTTAAGAAAATGTTTTTATGAAAAAATATACTTTATTGCACTCTTTGATCGAAAACACATTTTATTCAAAATACATGTTTTAAAAAAATGTATAATTTCTTTATCCTTATAAAATGATTCATCGAATAACATTTTACCCATATTTGAATATTTAAAATGTGTTTTGGAATTATTATCCATCTATTTTTCCAAAAAATGATCATTTTGATTTTACCATAAATGTGAGAGGAATATTTTTTTAACCCGTACGATATAAAGATAATTTTCAACCATCATGAAACTTTGATTCATTGAAGATTAAATTATATATTTTCTAGGTTATTTTCAAAGAATTAAATTTAAAAAGGTTCCTAAAAGTGTTTATTAAAATTAAAAAGATATTTTCCTCAATAAATGGTTTAAATTATATTTAAATATTCCATTATATGTTTCTTAGGATGCTTACATTGAAAAATATTTTCACAATATATTGTAATTTATTATCTTTCAATAAATTATTTTTCAAAATGAAATTGGTATTTTCCTGAAAATGACTTTTCTAATATTTTAATGGTATTCACATTCATCAATGTAAATAAATATTGTTGTTACTTATGTTCCAATGGGTATGTTTTGTAATGATATCATCCTATTTATTTATCTCGATTGATTAATATAGTTTCAATGTGTTTTTTATATAACTGATTTCCATTCCATCGGTTAATCCTGATATAATGATATTATTATGGAAGTACTTTATTTTACATGGGGTAATCATATTTTAAGAAATTTTTATGGAACTCATTCCCTTTCCATTTGAAAAATCATGTTTCTAAGACACTATAATAGAACTTGTTTCATTTTTCACATGTTAATCAATTTATTAAAATTATAATGGTTGTTTTATGGGTTTTATGATGAAATGAAATCTATACGTACATTATTATTCTTGGGTTTCTTGGACATTTGTTATGTGGGTAGTCCCAAATAGTGTCGGGTGAGCTTGTTATATCATATACTATTGATGAATCCAAATAGTGATAGGTAAGACCATTATATATTATATGATGGGTATTCCCAGATAACAATGAGTAAGCCCCATATAGGCTATATAATGGGTATCCCTAGATAGAACTCCAATGTATTGTGTAATGAATATGTTATTTAGAGAGTTATATTGGAGGTTAAAACAATGGTAATTTAACATTCTATGATTCTATAAGAGTTCTGTAAGTATTCTATGATGATGGTGTTCCATGATACCAATATGTATTATCTTTATTATCCATCAGTTTATAATTTTTCCTTTGATCAAAATTTATATGAAATGGATCATGATTATTGATTCTAATTAGTATTTACCTTGATAAATCCATATTACTTTACTCATGATCAATGATTCATGTAATGATTGGTATGAGTTCTTTTCTGATTCACTCATACAGTTTGTCTATGCCATCATACCCTTATGCACATATTATTCAATTTGATTAAATTGAATTTTTAATATTTATTCTTACCCTTACTAATTATTTGAGATCACCATTGTATTTTTTCCATAGGTTAGCAATAGTGATATTGAAATAATTATTTCTATAATTTTTTCATACGGATAATAATGGTGACTTAATTTGAAAAAATAAATATTTGGTTAAGTGGGAGAAATTATAATTTGAATATATGGGTATTGTTTACATAAAAGTTGTTACTTATTCTCTAAGCTACAAATCCTAAAATTTCTTAGAGAATGTAAGTGATCTAAATATTCCTTTTGAAGTTAATAAAATTAGATTGAAAAATTGGGTCACCTTCATCTGTATCAAATCCAAAAATTTAATTTTTAGGATATCAACACTGGATCTAGGATATCATGTTCTATTCTATTATATATGTAGCCTATATTCAACTCTTTTTCGAGTGAATATGTAATTTAAATGATTATGATTAGTATATATATCATGTTCTACTCCATAAATATAATTCCTCAATATCTTAAATGAAAAACTACTTGTCCTAACTCCAAATATTTATTTGGGTATTTGTTCTCATGAATGATTAATTTTCATTATGAATAATTTATAATAATATCATTTTTAATCAGGTCACATCCCAGTACCTTCATTAATGAATCACTAAATATTCCAAACCCTTGTCCATTATACGGTAGTGTTAGAAATTGGGGGCTGACTAGCATTATCTTAAGTACCTTAAAATTTCCATTCATTCTTCTATCCAAAGATACATGTATATCATCTGATTTAACAATGTGAGTAGATTAAAAAACAATGAAAAATTATGAAAAACCCATTCATAATATCCATCTGTGCAATGAAAACTATAGATATAGGACAAAGTGGTTGTTCTAGGCCAACATTCAATAATTTCCATATTTGATAGACCCACTAATACACCGTCACATAATATTATATAACCCAAAAAAGTAACTTTCTATAGATATAATTCACACTGAGTAAATATTTCATACAACATATTTATCCTTAAGGTCTCCAGTAAAATCCTCAATTAATTTTAATTGTATTATTTTCTTTTAGAATATATATGAATTTATTTATGAAGACTATCACAATTTAATAATGGATGTCTCTAAAGTAACTATTATTTAAATAAATATAGATTATTGTGGAATTTGTTAGACCAAATGGAATGACTATAAATTCAAAGTGTATACACATCATTAAAAATGATATCATGGGAATGTTATAACTTTTGACCCAGTACTGATAGTATCCAAATCAATGATCAATATATGAATGAAACAATTATCCTAGTAATTGATCAAAAAAATCATTAAAATAGGTAATGTGATATTTGTTTTTGATTATGATCTAATTATGTTTCAGTTAATCAATGAACAGTCACATTGATTCATTGTTATTCTTAAAAAAAGAAATGGTTCAGCCCATTGTGATGCAATTGGCTGAATAAATTAATTATCATGAATCTATTGGAGTTACTTATCTAATATATATAACGCAATTAGGGACATCCTCTATAGAGTTTAAAAATGGGTGAAGTATGTAGGAACCTCATTTTTATATTCGGTGAAGATCCCATTAATTGTCTAATAACACGTTTTTGGACAAAACATTAATGCCTAATGAGGAATAAAATTTTTTTTGGGAGTTTGGGGATTGTTCAACGAGTAGATCCCATCATTGAAGAAATAAAAAAAATAATTCATGGTTAGGTGAAATTGTAAAGGATATGCTAGAAATTTACCCCTAACCATGCGGGTCTTGATAGTGATAAGAAAGAGTTTACACAGCTTGAGGAAACCATATAGAATGGATATCACACCCAACAAAATGGTCTATTATTTTTAGTGTATCCATATAACATGTTTCACACATGGTTTTTAAATCAATTTGGTCTAACCGTGTAGGTTCCCTCCTTAGGTTGTATGCAAAGTACAACTAGTGGATGGGTTGGCCAACCGTGCGCCCAAACCATGCACACCTATTTTTTGATTAAAATTACAAAATTTTCCTTATGGTATATTAAAACCAAATATAATTTTTTATTCCTCTGGTGGTCATCCACGAGGCCATGGGATATCCTTTTAAGTACACATTCATATCTTTTAAGGATATTCTCCATCCAAAATTATAATTGAGAATTGTCAGTATCATCAGAACTACTTCCGTGATTACTCCATTCCCCTTGTGTCATTTTTCATTTTCCATGGTATCAGTTATGATATTTTGATGCAAGATAGTATTCCTTATTTGAGGGATTTATTTCTGTTAATTGTTTTTCTCTGGACCTGCTATTTGAATCAGAGCATGAAAATGGATTGGAACTCAATAAAGGACATATGGAAGGTGGTCTACTACACATCCCATAAGTATCACTATTTTATAAACCACCAACATTGTGTGCATGTGGATTTCATCATGAATTTCCTATTTCATTATTATACCATTCTTATAATCATTATTCTCATATTCTAGATCTCGTATCCTAAATGATCATCACATCATTGAAGGTTATTATCTCAACGCCAACCACTCCATGCATTGTGTTTCGTTGATTGTGCTTTCTGTGGCATTGGTTTTACCATTTTCACCATTTGTTGGGCGTTCTATGACATTAAATTCCTAAAAGATGGTGTTTATTTAAATAAATGAATTTTTAAAACATAGAACATGAATAGTTACCACTTGAAGCTTCAAAGGATACTTTTCTTGTTGACTGATTAACCTCTAAGATGTTAATTATAAAGTATAATATATACATTACTTGGTATAGTTTTTCATAAATGAGTTTCATATTGTTTCATGTCCTTATACTGCCTTTTCATTTATATGTAATGTAATGGAATGAACCTAACAATTTCATGAATAATTAATGTATATAATGGTTTCATGTATGTGTTATATATTGTCACACTAAAGAAAAGGTAATGGAATGATACAATTATACTAATAAAAGGAATGCATATTACATGGAATTAATTAAATATTAAATCATGTAAAAGGATCCTATTAAATATGGATATTTTTATCTTTATAAGAGTGCTCATAGTTGATCCTTCATTGGAATCTCAAGTGAATACCTTGAGATCTCAGATGAAATCCTTCGGATTCACAGAGCGGGCTACCAAGGGAGAAAAAAACCTTTGCCCATTGTTCCTCTCCACCAGTATATTCCCAGATTGACTTCATAGGATCCCTTAACAATCTTTAAGATATTGGGATTCCATGGATATACACCCCAGATTGTACTTGATGTATTTAGACAGTTAGAGCCGTGGATTCACCCCATTGGTCCTGGTTATTCTTATCCAATTTTTTCTCAGATGATATCATTGAATTGAGTTAGAATTTATTATAATGGAAAGTGTTGGGTAATGCCTCTTTGATTATACTCGAACCCCATAATCTATGACTGATGTTATTACCGAGTTGTCTTCACCACTAAGGTCAGGGATGATTTGGTTATTACCCTGGACAATCATAATTATTATTATCATTATACAATTCCTTGGTTATACCTACGAACATTCATTATTAATTTTATCATTATAGGATACCTTAGATATAAATATGATCCTCTATTAGAAATAATATGATGCAATATCATTGCTAGTTACACCTCACTATACTTATCTATATAAATTTAATAGAAATGAATAAATTAAATGATATAATGTTTGCATACAATACTAGCAAAGCTAGAAGAAGGTAAAAATTATCATTAAATAATTTATTTGCAATTACATTTACCTACACATTATTTCATTTAAAATTAATAAACATTATTATATAGAAATCTTTTGTGGTGGCCTACTAAGATTTATGTCACACCCTATTCAGGTCGTCATTCACACCTGAACAGATTGTATGTGCACAAGTGTTGATAAGGTGAATATTCCCTCTTTAGACACTAGATATTTTTTTCTATATTAGGTTGGAGATTGGTTGTAGATGACCACGATAGTGCTGAAGATACTGGTTTTGTTGGTTTCTTTTTTTGGTTCATTTATATAGAATATATTTCATACTACTATATATACTTTTTTCAAGTGTTTTAGAGATGTGAAATAAACCCTAGGACCCCCTACAAATCAAGAGCCTCTGGTGTATGGGGAGGGACACATGACTCCCTGGGTCCAATTAGGATTGGGGCACCTCTGAGTGGAACCTCAGTCTAGGATGGCAAAATGCTCTATGACAGGTAGTTTTTTTATTTCATTGCTATTTTTTATAATATAAAATATATTACGATTACTTTAGAACATCATTAAAATACATTCTTGGGAGTAGTTGGACTATGCTTTGGTAAATACTGAGTTTATAGAAATGATGAATTTTTTTCTGTATTTCTTATATTATAGTTGATATCCTTTCCCTATTGAGTGATGATCATGGATTTTGTGGTTTTTATTCTTTATGTATATCTATACTAGACCAATGAGATGATGTCTAGGAAAAATCAATCATATATCACTACATGCACCTAGAATTCATATGACCATAATATACTATTTAATGCATATACAGTACCATATAAGTGCTTTTCATAGATTGCATTGCCTTTTTTTCCAGTGTTTGTTGAGTGATACATGGTTTTTACATATAATCATATGTTTAGAAAATATTATTAAGGGCCTAGAGTCCACTATTTAAAGCTCCATAATCAATCTAAATAGTGTTTTACAGTATAGGTTGACAATGTAATCTTAAATAAACTATTTATACCATTTCTAGCTATATATCTATGGCTACATGAGCTACTCATTGGTTGTGATTAAGTGATTTCCAATTTCAATTCATGAGGTGTATGTGCCCTCATTGTTTGGAATGGTTAATTTATTGAGTTGATCAATCATATAATACAATTTACAATAAAAAATCTAATGTAGAAAGGGTTAAATAGAAATTGAAAGGGTGTTAATTTCATTGATAAGGTGTATGGTCCCTTATTCACTAAATATATAGATTCATTTAAATTGAACCATGATATGTTTACATAAGAGAATAAAAACATTAAATGTGAATTGTGACATAAAAAATCAATAGTTTTCAATAAACTGAGAGGAAAAGTGTGTTTTACACTTTTAATTATTAGAACCCATATAAATAAAACACGTTTACATACCAATTCATTGTCCTTATCAGTGGGTAGTTGGTGTAGTAACTTGGTTAGTAAGACCTTATTCTCAAATTTTTACTCTTCTAGTTCTTCTATGTGTTTAAATTGTTTATTTTATTTGTGTTATTTTCATTTATAGAGGAATGAAACCATGAAATCCTCACATTGTGTGCCAAGAAGGTGGCGATGACCAGACTCTAGAGATGGTGGGCCCTAAGCTACCGACTAAAAATCAAGAGTTCCACATAAGGAAACAAATGTTATACATATACTAGGAACTGATACTCTGCTTCATGAGGATTTTCAATGTCAAATATACTCCAAGAAGGGTGATCCCCAACTTTCACATATTATGGATAATATGTCTCATGATTTCTAGCATAAACATTCTCCAATATTTTTAGGGGATGGGGGTTTATAGTTTGTTGATTATTGGATGGATACCTTTATATATATCATCGAGCATATGTATATTCCTCTAGAGAGGATGTTCAATATTACTCCAAACATGTTACATGATTCATCCAAGCATTCATGGGAGGTCATTACCTAGTCTTGTTGTCATCAAGGAATGTTTTGTGATAACTTCCAAACTATATTCTAGGAGTACTTCATTCCCCTGGATCGTGGAGCTGACCGAACTGGTGATTTGATGCACCTAGTGAAGGTTTCAATGTTAGTCATGGATTATTAATTTCGTTTTACTGAGATATAGTTATTTTAACTATGTTTTTATGGTGATGAGATATTTAATTATTGAAGGTTCAAGGATGGGATCAGGTATTCTGTTCAAACTCATGTGAATGACTTTAACCTACCACAATGTTCTAAGATCATAAATTAGACTATTATCTCTAAGAAAAAACTATGGGAAAGATATAGTACTAATTAAATATGTTCAGATATGAGGTAGGGTATTATTTATTCATATAGTAGGAAGTGTTATCTTTAGTTTTCTCATTATAATAGTTTTAGATTTATTATAATCATTATTGTCTTTGTTGTATGAATTTAGTTTTGATGGTAGTGGAATTTGAAGCCTCAGTGTGATAGAGACCTAATGGAGTGTCGTGATTGTGGTCATACGGGACATCTTCCATGGTTATATTAGTCCTTTAAATCATCATTCAATTGAAGAGTATTTTCTCCATCTCCACCTTTTGGAGAAGGATCAGTTGCACCATGTTAGGTGGAGATTTGGAGTAGCACTTTCATGATATGATGAGGAGAATGTCATGGTCGTGGTATCAAGAATTTTGTTTACTTACACCAATAGAGTGGTCATTATCTAGGTAGTCTATCTATGGAACAAGGAAATGGATTATGTTATATACATGAATTACATCTAATACCCAAGGATCAAGGTGTAGGTCCATCTATTATATGAGAAACTATTATAGTCTCCCCTTCTATTGAATCTATTTAATTTTTAATAGGTATTATATAGTCCCTTGTTTCATTATTGCATTTGGAGAGTCTTGGGATATAAATATAATATTATTATGGTGTGATGATCCTTGATGCAATATTAGGAGTGTAGTACAAGGGAATATATCAATTAATGGAATTCTCTACATGAGGTAGGAAGTTACCTCTTATTATAGGACCTCTTTATCTTCAATAGGATGAGCTTTCATTCCATTCTCAATATAGAACACTTATATCCATATCATGATTATGTGGACTAAAATCACTTCATAGTATATTTTACATCACCATACATAAGTATTTATCTCTACAAGGATGATTTTGTTTTCTAGGTTTGTAGAGATAGACTAGTTAATAATGGTATAGCTGGAGTGATCTCCCATTCCTGTTATTCCATGGAGGGGCAGAGAATAAACCTGTAGAAATACATCTAGTAGTAGATCATTTCAGGGATGTGTTTCAAAATGAATTTTCTATCTTAAATCCTGACGTATATGTAGAATCTACGATTGATCTCATTCAAGGATCATCTATATTGTACATGACTCTAAATAGGATGGCACTGACTGAGATCTAGGAGTTTAAGAGAAAATAAGATGATCTAGAGACTAATGTTTTTACCCAAACTAGTACTTATTGTTGGGGATCACTGGTGATTTCACCCAATAAGGAAGATGTGATTCTTAATTAATGTGTGCATTACTAATAATTGAACCATTTATGGTTAATAACTAGTATAGATTACTTCAAATAAATGATTTATTTGATATGTTATTAGGGGATTGCAGTTTCTTGAAGATCGTCCTGAGATAGGGCTATCATCAGGTGAGAGTCAGGCCTTCAGAAATACCTCATGCATCATTTCATAGTAGGTATGGTATGTCGAGTATCTTTTAAATACATTCAATGTAATGAATGTTCCTTTTGTTTTCAGGGATTGTATAATGGGGTTTTCAATCCCTATCTGTGTTTTATTTTTATGATTTTTTGGATTACATCATGGTGGATTATCGTACTCATAGAGAACATGATAAACACTATGAGATTGTTTTGAACACACTAAGAGATATCAACTGTATGGTAAGATATATAAGCTCCCCTTCTATATTGAACAAGCATACTTCTTGGGTAACAATTTCTTATAATCAAGAGTATATTTTGATCCAATGAAGGTGAGTGATATGGTTTCGTAGGAGAATCCCAAGAATTTGTTTTTTATATGATGAATCTTGGGGATGGAATGATACTACATGTGATTTATACAAGACCCGTCACACCTTTTACTACACATATAAGGGTGTTGAGTGCCTATGGTCCGAAGAGTGCGAGAAATTATTTTAGGATCTGAAAGGATAGATTATTTAGACACATATTTTAATTATTCAGATGAATGGAAGATTCTATAAAATGTCTTGTGATGAATCATGAATTTGAATAACTATCATTTTGATGTAGGATTATAGATTTGTTGTGAAGGGATTTCACCATTTGACACCTAAAGAGAATAATTATCCAATTAATGACATTGGGATGCTAGTTGTTTTCTATGTCTTGCACTGTTGGAAACACTATCTAATGGCTGAAAACTTTGTGGTGTATACTGATCATAAGAGCCTAAAATATTTCGATACATTGGGTGACTTGAATCTCAACCAACAAAATGGGGTCTAATACCTTCTATCTTTTAAATTTTATTTTTTATTAACCTAGAAATGGAAAGGTTGTAGCAGATATGTTGTATCTAAAAACTCAAGCACACGTCGTTCAAAAAGCCGATAGTGATTGGAATTTAATGACCCCATTTTTTGTGATATATCTATAATATCATGAGATTCAAAATAAATCTTATCATTCATCATTTAGAGTTACCTCTTCACACCATTCAAGGGTAATGAGAAGGAAATTCTCAAATCATGAAGGATTTTTTCTCTGGGAGAGTATTTTTGGTGAGGAACGACCTTTATATTGGTCTGTTGATGGAAATTAAATCCTATGTATATATGGGTAAGTCTAGGTTCTTATAGATAGGAGAGAAGAAGTGATGCATGAGTCATATGACTCTTAGGGAGAAGTTTATCCAATAATCTTTAAGATGTATCGAGATATGTGACACCAGTATTTGTTTATATGGATAAAATATCATATAATAGTCATTATTACATGATGTTCCACTTATCGGTAGGTGATGGTGGAGAAACAACAACCTGATGGCCTATTATAACCACTTCAAGTCCTCAAATGTAAATTAAAAGATGTTGAAATGGATTTTTAGGTGGCTTACCGAGGTCTCCCCAAGGTAGATTCATAGTTTGGATAGTCATGTATTGATCGAAGAATGTATCTAACTTCTTTTTTATCTAGGATACATTATCAATTGAAGAGATTGGAAGACTGTATGTCATTGAGAACATAGGGCTAAACTGAGTCAATTATACTATCATTTTAGATCAGGATGCTTATTTAATATAATTGTTTAGGAAGGTGTCATAGAGTGTTATGGGTATATAGGTGCTTCTGAGAATAACCTTTCAACCCCCAACCAATGAACTGTTGGAATGGATTATACATCTATTAGAGGACAAGCTCTGACAATGAATCCTTGATTTTGGCTGTTATTGGGAGATGAATATCCCACTGTTAAATTTCTCATACAATAATAGTTTCCAAGATATTATTCAGAGGGATCCTTATAATTCATTGTATTTTAGGTCATATTGTTCATCCCTTTGTGGGTTAGATTTAATTGGGGAAGAATTACTAGGTCATCATCTCATCCAGGAGACATTATATCAGGTATAACTGATCATGAAGTGTATATTTACTACTCATTTTAGATAAGAAATTATGTTGATAATCCTTGATAACCACTGGTGTTCGAGGTTATAGATTGTGTTTTCTTATGAGTATCACCTAGTATAGGGAATAGATGGATAGAAATGAAAGGGAAGCTATTACCTCATTTTGTATTGTAGTTTGAGATTATAGATAGAATATAGATTTTAGCCTATCAGTTATTGTTACAGAAGAGGTACCATGCCATGCACAACATCTTATATGATTCAAATATTCATTGTTATCATACTAACCCATATCATACTTTTGATATTGAGTAGGTTGAGATGGATGGTGATTCTTCATTGGAGGAGTGTCCTCAATGAATTGTTGACTTGATACTAGAGGCTCTATGTGGCCAGTCTATCCCTTTAGTGTGGGTTATATAGTAGAACAACCATGTACTAGAGAAGATGTGGGTGTAAGAGGTTGATATACATGCCCAATGGCTAGATTTGTTTATATATGAAGAATTTTATCTCTTTGGAAGGTGATGTTGGGGATTATTTCTTCCAAGGGGGAATACTATAAGATACCTATTATTCTATATGGTAAGGATCATTTTAATTAAGGTATAACCTTTTTTTTGAAAAATTATTGATTACTAATGAGGTCAAAGGTGTTTCAAGGTTTCTGGGGCTTGTTCAGATCCCATAGCCAGACTATTTGAAAAAAATAGATAGGACACATAGTTACTCCTAACCATACAAGGCATGCTAGTGTGCCACATGAAGCTACAAGATTTGAGTAAACCATACAGATTGGACAACACATCCATGATAATGTTATAATGTTATTTGTATATACATATAGAATTGTTAGTTCTTAGATTCTCAAACCTTGTGGTCCAACCACATGAGTACCCTCCTTATGCATTGAGCTAAGAATGGTTGGCACATGGTTTGGCACACCAGTTATCCAAATCATGTGCCCCTGTTTGTTTGGGTAAAATAACAAAAATTACCTTAACATATTTTAAAACATAAATCTAATTTATTATTCCTCTAATGGAAAACCATTAGATATTAGGAGCTCCTATGAAGGTAAAATACTAGGTGTTGGTGTATATTTTCCATTCGAACTCGAAATCATGTTTTTTCGGTCTCATTAGAACCACATCGGTCAGTACTCCATTCCTCTTGTTCCATTCTTAATTTTCCCCAGTATCCATTATGCTATTTTGGTGTGAGATAAAAATATGTATTTATAATATTTCTATCCATTATTTTTTTTCTCTCGATATGAACTAAATCAAAACTTGATATTGGAAAAACATTCTACTAAGGACATACTATAGGTTCTCTATGAATCATCCCTCAAGTCTCTCCATTTTTTTAACTATCATCATTGTGCACATTATGATTTCCTTAGGTGATACCTATTTAATTATTATACTTTTATTTTATTCATTATTATTACATTATATAGCCCATATCATAAGAATTCATCACATCGTTGGGGGTTATAACCTCAACACCAACAACCCCAAATATGGGAATTCCCTTGATTATTCTTTTTGTGTCTTTGGTATGACTATATGCTCCAACATCTAGGTGTTTTATTACATGGCCTTCAAAAAGGTAAGTGTTTAATTAAATGAATAAATTTTTAATGCTTAGAACATGTATTGTTTTTACAAGAACCTTCTAAGGTAAGTGTTCAAATTAATTAATGAACCTATAAGATGTTAAATGGAATGTATATTATAGATATCAGTTATCCTAGTTGGTTTTAAATGAGTTTTATATGGTTCCATGATCTTAGAATACCCTATCATTCTTATGAATTGTAAGGGAATGAAAAAAATAATTTAAAATGGAATTAATGTATTAAATGATTTTGTATCCTTGTTATCTATTGACTCACTAATTAATGTTAATTGAATGAACTAATTAAAATTTTAAAACTCATGAGTTTCATATGGAATTAATTAATAAATGAATCATGAATAAATCTTCTATTTCATATGTAAATTTTTATCTTTATATTAGGGGTCATAATTGTGCAATCCTTAGATTCCTGAGGGAATTAATTATGCACTTAGAGAACACTGTTATGATTTAAGGCACCCATTTATAATGGAGATACCCTTCTTGGATCATGGTCCTTTTCCACAAATGGATTATCAATGTGATGTTGTAGTATCCTTTCAGTATTATTCAGGTATTAGGATGCCTTGGATACACTCCTTGGATTTATCTTGATTTCCTTAGACACATGGATCTATGGATTCATCCTAATGGGACCATTCATGCATAGCATGTTTTACCTTGGAAGAGATCCTTCGACTCCATTTGAATCTACTATAGTTTAAGGCCATGAGAAATTCCCAATGGATTACAATCATACCACTTAATCAGGATGCATGCTATTACTATGTTAGATCAACCCCTAAGGTGACATATAATTTGTTATTACCATAGATCCTCTTCATTATTTTTATCTTAATAGTTTTAATAGGATATAAATATGATCCCCATTTTTCATTATTATAATTATATGATGTCTTGGATATATATTAGATCCTTTATATTATTTTTATGATTATCATGATATTTTTATAGTGATGGTTACACATAACAAGACATACATATATAAGCTGAAATTAAATGAACTAATTAGATGATACCATGTTTAGAGACATTACCTCCCAAGGCTAAATCCAGTATTAGTTATCATTATATAATTTCATTAGATTTATATATACCTATGAATTATTTTAGTTTATATTCATAAAATAGATTGTATATACGACATTTGTGGTGGCCTAGTTAGATTTATCTCACACCCTATCTGGTCTATCATTGGCACGTGAGAATAATATATATATATATATATACGTATTGATAAGGGGAACTATTCTACTATAGGAACCCGTTCTTGATTTCTTTCGTTGGATGGATCATGGTAGTAGATGATAGGTTCAGTACCAGTGATTATGGATATTTTTCGATTTATATCAGGTTATTTTGTACTGAATGTATTTTGTGATGCTATATACTCATGTTTTCTATTTTTTAAGATAGATGAAATAAATTAACATCATTTTTATATTATATTACATAAATTTTTGAGTTTATTATTATTTCATGGATTTTTATCCTTATATGCACTTATTTCCATCTTATTTGAAATCATGCTTTCTCAATGGAATGTTACTGGTCTAGTTGTTATAGTGTTTATTTATGAAATTCCATATGTTTAAATGTAATTTCACTATTTATTTGTTATTTTATATCCATTATTCTCCAATATGAAATTATGGATTTGTATCCCCATAACCATACCATTGGCCCTCACTACTTGTTGTACTCCCCTGGAATATGCGGAGGCGTGCTTGAGGACAACTACCAACCAGGCTCAGGGGAAATCTAAGTGGAAACTAGGTCTCAGAAATCTCACAGTACTATGAATGAGTTATATTGAAAATTTTTCTTCATGATTTAGAGTAATACTAGGAAACTTTTTTAAAAATTTCATAAAAAACTCATGTAAAATATGCACATCTTCAATGTTGATATTCTCTACAACCATATGAGATTAAGTCCTATTTTTAATAATATTCAAGACCCATATAATGGATTTAATTTCCATTATAAGTTCATATCTATCATTTCACTAGTAGAATATCATATATTTGTTTATAATATTAAAATTGAGTTTCCTTAATTATAAATTGATGTGAGATTTATATAAATAAATTTGATTGATTCCCAAAAAACAAATTGAATTAAAATAGAAGGATAATGATTTGATTTTCATGAATAACATTCCCACAAACATCAATTAGAGAAGAATCATTGACTTGAGAAATGATCATCCTTACACTAGGTATTTTCACTTTGAATTCAACATATAATAATTGAGGATTATAATTCAAATTCCTCAATTCTCTTCTTCGTATACATAACTTCATCTATCTAAGGTCAAATATGGTACTTCAATATTTGAGAAGGCATGTTACCACCACAACAACATTTTATTATTATTAACCCCTTATTAAAACAAAAAATGTTCCTATTATAAAAAAATAAATTTGAGTGATAAATAATATAATCCGAAAATGTAATTTATAGGATGTATAAACCCTGCAATATTATTTGTAACATAAGTCAAATTAGGTTTAACCTAGTCCATCCATGGTCACCGTTTATTCAAATCCATCATAATAATTTCATATAAAATGTGAATTAACCAATGAATATCCCTAGTGTGTGTCAAAATAGGTGTTCTATAAAGGAACACGTAATTTCATTAGTGAAAATGTGTCTTCCTCATCTGTTTTGGGGGTTTCAACTTTAGTTACATCATGATGTTATTTCACGAGATATTTTAATGAATTGTTTCATGTAGGTTTTTGTTAACCTATATGATAATATTTTTTTCAGTTATTTTTAGAAAATGTTCATAGTACCCACCCTAAAATAATTGAATAGGAATATTTTTTATGATAGTTATATAAAAACTAACACGAAACCCCTTTATGAAATTAGTTAGATAACAGATAACATGAAAAATAAATTTTATTAAATTTTGATGTTCGTTATATAATAACTGATCTGATTTTTTTAAAATTAAATTTATGTATATTACCCCAAAAATACATCAATAAATCCATAAACAATAAATTGTACGATAAGAACCTAAAAACAGTATACCATAGTAGTGAAAATATCACTGCAATATGTATTAAAATTTGAAAACATAATAAATAATTAAAATCATTTCAACATTATAATATTAAATTTAAATGTGACAATATATATTATAAATAAACTAAAAAAATCAATACGATGAAGTAATCCACCCATTATATATGTAAATGATTTATCCCTTGTTCAATATAAGGGATAGGGTCATAAAAAATTATGAAATTAACAATAACCCATTTAACATGTATTCACAATATAATTAAAAGGAAAATTAAGAGAAATTTTATAACAAAATCTATCCCCATGTGATTTTGTAACTGTTCCCATTGAACTAATTTCAAATATTACTTTCTAGTTCATAATATCCATAATCCTTTACTCCTTGAAGAGGAAAATTATACGTAAAAAACTATTCATATTAAAATTTTAGGTACTTAATGAAAAAAGTTAGTAATTATGAACAAGAAGACTCATTTTAATTTAAATATTTTATTTTCACTACACTTTAATGTTTCATATTTTAAGTAATTCCATGCACTTTTTGAAAGTAATATTAATGAAATAAAATTTAAAGTCATTATAATATACATTAATTCAAATATTCGAACATACATGTTCAAAAAATTTCTAAAATTTTCTCACACATCACCATGTATAAATAATTACCAGTAAGTTATGTTATCTTTTGAAAAAAACTCAACATGAAATGGACACTAATATAAAAAACTATATTTTAAGTGGTCATCTATTTAATTTAAAAACCTCTTTTAGAGATATATGTTCTATAACCTTTACGATAAGGAACCTACAAACACTGAATTACATTATTTTAAAATATTAAAAAAAACACATTTCTTTATGTATCATTTATTTTCATTGCTACTAGTTAAATAATACTTGTGTCCCAAACTCCATATACCAATTTAATATCATAAATAATATAGAGTGTATAACTATACCTATTATAAAATATACAAAAGTATTAAATGTCAATAAAGTAATATAACATAAAGACATATATTGGTAAACTTATTTATAGAAAACATGCATCACGTTGATATCGAAAAAATATCATATATTTATTTTAAATCATAACATTCATTACATACCCACAAATGTTAACATCCAATGGAATATAAAAAATGTAAAATAAGAAGTAAAATATGTTGATAATATTTTAATTGTAAATGATGATTTATCTAAATTCGTAACATCATATTCATGTTGTTTTCTATATAGTATATCTTTACCATTATAGTTCCTATAAAAAGTAGATAAATAAATATATTTTAAAATGTTAAAACATATTTAATATAAAAATGAAATAATATATATAATATATACACACCTCAATGCTAATTTATCATAAAATTAAAAATGGAGAAACATGAAAATTGAAGACTATATTCCCAACTATAGTGAACTCATATATTGGAAATGATTCCCTTGTTGATATATGTATAATATCTTTTATAATAACCTAATAATTTTTATCTTTTTATATTGATGTTGAACGATATCCGTAATTTAATATATCAGCCCATATGAATAAATATGGTGTTGGAGATACTCAAAATATAAATCACAATCTATATGAACCTATATAGGAGGAGGATTATTAGTTTTATAAGGGGGAGGAGGTGGAGGAGTGATATATACAAGATAAGATGGATGAGGATTGGTATATGTAGGAAGAGGTAGAAGAGTGGGATCAGTAAGCGGAGGTGGAGGAGTAGGATTTTCTGGATGAAACTATCATTGCATGTATAAAAAAATTGACTGTATCAAATCTATAATCCAATCCTCCATCATGTTACACATATCATGAACTTTGGATTCTAAATCCTATATTTTTTTATATACATCACACATTGAACAATATCTAGAATGAACAAACATTTTTTTAATTGATACTCCTACTGTGTATCCTTGTATGTGACCAAATTTTTTTGTATTTCAAAATGTATTAGATAAAATATCATATCCACCCTTAGGTTTAAATGACCCTTGTGTGCTTCTCCCCTCAAAGAAATCCTATATAGAATATATGGAGAATTCATTTTTAAATCACAATATATTAAACTTTTAAGTTACTTAAATAATCTAAATAGATTAATTATCTTATTAATATCCTCTTAGCTATAACCCTTGAATATTTCATAGGAAATTATTCCTTTTTCCTTATTCTATATATCTTTCATTTTTCGTTTTTAGCTAGGGGAACGATGGTCAACGTCCATGGAGCCTAAACTTTCAAATCTCATTTTTTGAAATTTTTTAGCCATAATATTTTCCTTCATTTCCACTTATCCTCCACAAGTAAAAGTATACATGTTTAAATTTATGGAGGATATATATGGAAGAGATATCACCATTTTCAATTAATTAAGAATAAAAAAATTAGTAATATGATCATTAATATTAAAAATAATTTAAAATAAAACATAACACTTATCAAATAATATTCTTTTCATCTAATTTAAACAGAAATCCTCAATTTATCTTCATATTTAAATGGATATATATCACATGTTTTATTGTATTATATTTCTCAAAAATTAAATCTCATGGGATGGTTGTATTAAAATTCTTTGGTCTTATATTAGCCAAAGATAATACCATCATCCTGACATCTCCAATGTCATGTATACAATATGTCATCTTATTAGAAGGGAAATAAACCTATGTTAATAAAAATATTTCATGATAATTAAAATAATGACAAATAATGTTAATAAACCTACATCTAGAAAATTAGGATATATTTTCTTTGTCTAAAAATCTCTAAAAAAAAATCAAAATCATAACCTTGGATCAATCATACACTAAAATAAAATTCTAATTTTTTCTGAACTTGGACCCCTATGAATATTATTATCATAAATAACTATAATTATTCACTTGTCCCATATATGTAAAATTGATAATTTGGTAAAACATGGGATGTCACGTTTACTGCCTATGAAATTCTTCATTGTACCTATGTTAGTAGATGGATCTGATATAGAAGGATAAGGAGGCTTCTCAGCAAACGTATGTGTATGGTCCTCCCCATAAGATCGATTTGAATCGAATGTTTCATATGACCTTATCGTACAAAAAACTAACAAATAAAGTTAATATACAATTAACAAAAAAATATATAAATACAACTATTAAATATAAAAGTAAATATAAAATGAAAATGTTCCTAAAGAATAATCTAATGTAAAACCATTTTTATTAATATTTTTTAAAGAAATTAAGTAAAATACTAATAAAATTAATGATACGTAAAATGACATAAAAAATGAAGCAAATATAAATACTATATAAAAACATGAATAATTTTATTTAAATAATATAAAAAATGTAAATAAATACTAAAAATACCATTCTATATCATATTCATTAGAGTAGTTAATATTAATGTTAAAAAGAATACTTACAATACTCTTCATCGAATTCATTAATAGTTGACACTGTTAAAAGAATATTGACAATATTAATTAATGATAAAATGATATGGTAAATAGAAAATAGAGATTATATAAAAATTAATACAAATTCAATACTTACATATAATGTGTAATAATTGAAAAATTATAAAAAAACAAAACTAGTCTAAATAAACAATTTATCAAATTTTTTATGATATGCATTTTATGTACAAAATTAATATAATATATTTAATTTTTTTAAAATTTAAAAATGTAATCAATACATAAATATATGTTACATATAATATTAATTAATTACTAAAGGGTTGTTTTCCCAAATTCCTTCATCATGATTATTCCATATAGTACAAACCACCACTATGAAAAGATCATCAATATTATCTATTAATATTTCAACAGAAGTAGTGATATCACATAAATCATTATATTTATCAATTTTATAATCACAACTAAAAAAAATTTCATTCTTCAATTATATACCACTACTTATTTGATATATCATTTACATCATAAATTTATGTTTCTTTTGTTTCCATGATAAAAGGATTATCAGTTTATTCATACTATTCAGATTAACTTGTGCCACACCTAATTCATAATTTATGATATTATTGTTATTGATGACGGTTTTCTAGTTAATAATTGGAACATGAAATTTAATTAAATCAACCTCTCTTATTTCTTTAGTGACTCTATAATATATTCTTCATAAAGAGATTGTTTTTTTTCCTTCAAAACTGAAAAAATAAAATGCTTCTGTACACACCAATACTCTAGTATTCTGAACTACTCATTATTTGTCATGATTTTTGGATGAAATATATATCCATTAATGCCATACTCAACCCATGTTATTAATATAAAATTTGTTCCACCTTCTAGACATGTCAGTTATTCTCAAACAACTAATATAACATGCATGATCTATTAAAACATGGAAAAAATGATTTGTTATACACTTTCCAAATCCACATTTCAGTCATCATGGGATATTATTTTTTTGACACATTTATATTCAATGTTATATATTATTGAGGACCATCTATATTAATGAAGATATATATTTGTACATGCTTTATCTATGCACCAATAAATGAATTTACTTTCAAGCTAAAAATTATGCTTCCCCCATAATTGTCTCATTTTTAGAGTGTTGTTGGAAAATAAATATTCTCCACTATTGACAAGTAGCTTTTATAGAAATATACGACATCCACAAAAAATATACTTCTCAATAATTAAGGATTTATGTCAATATGAAATATTAACATTTCCCTTCAATATCATTACGTACCCTTTAAATTGATACATCCAATATAGATATCAATTTCCACGAAGAATTAATTCTCAAACCAAATAAACAATTAAATACACCCTGATATCAAAACAATATAAAGAAAAATACATTTTTAAAGAGAATTGTGTATAAATATTTAATTTCTTAAAATTGTTTAAGAATTTTTATCACTCACATTGTTACAAATTGAATTAAAAATAAAACACAACTTCAAGATAGTAACGTTGAAATGAATAGGAAATATCACACACAAAGAAACTTGTAGGATATGTTGTGTGGTGACATTGAAATCGTGAGATTTTAGGCTTGTAAATATCCAATCATCTAGTGGTGCAATACTTTCTTATTTGAAGAATAACCCTAAGATACATTTATACTATGAATAAACAGAAAAAACTAATTTTATCTATCTTGGACATTGTATGAAAATATAGAGGAAAGTATGTTCATCTTACACTATGATTGGGTGCTAACTTTAAATGTACTCCCATTGAGTGTAAGTCGAATATTACATTTGATCCATCTTAATACTTTCCTTTAACCTCAAATAATGTTATAATCAAAAAATATAAGATATTATTCTCTACTTCCTTAAATAAATGTTATATTTGACCTTCTAAATCTCTAAAATGGATGCTCACAAAATATTAATCATTTCTTAAAAAATGGCTATCTTTACCATATATTCATGTTTTTATAATTCTGAAGTTATTATTTTTCACTCTCTCCATGTACGGATCAATGGGAAATGGTTTTGAGGAAATATTAAACTATTATGATATATTGAATACCAATTTAAATATTTTATTGGTTTATTACATAGGAAAATATCTTTAATGACCCATCTATACTATTTTTCTCCCATGTTTTAGTTGATAATATATTGTTTTTCAGATGCAAATTAGAAACGATTTATACCCCATAATGTTGTATCCATGAAAATTTTTGTAATCTAGTAGGTAATTTATAGTGGAAATAATGATTTCATGTAGTTAAAAATTATCCATTTTATAAGAATAATACACATTAATACCATCCTCTCATAAAATTATAAAATTCTAAAATAATGACGACTAGAAAACATCAATATATTTTCCAGGTTGTTTTAGTCGTGATATCATTGAACTGAATGTGATATATTTCCACTTAGTACAAAATTAGGCAGATAATTTATAAATAACCAATAAAATAGACCGTGAACTATGTTTTATACTAATTATCTGATATGGATTCATTACATATGTGTACATTCCATGTCTGATATTTTATAATTTATTCCCAAATATAGGAATTGGATAATCAAATTTCTTACAATATTTAAATCATATGGATGTCGTACATTTCACTCCAATATCCTATTATCTACATATCATGTTAAAAAAAATTCAATATTTGAATTGGAAAAAAAAAATCAAATGGGGATTTAAGGATGATACCATATTCAATTGGTAAGAGTCTTTGTAATATCTAAATGAGACTATGATTTTACATTTGACTTAGTCCATGGAGTCATGTAATTAAGACACTTTAATTGATGTTATTGATCCATCCTACATGGAACACAATAACTCATATATTCAAGTATGTTATTGTACCAAAAAAGCATCAGTCATAATATCTTCGTCATATTATTGTGTAAATCGTGAATATCATTGTATTTAGGCAGTATGTCCTTGAAGAACTGTAGAAAATCTATAAAAATATTATCACTTTATCCATTTTTCAACTGTAGGTACATCAATCATGAAACCATTTCTAAAATAATAAACATTATACAACTTGGATAAAATGGTTTTTAGTAACACCATATAGATGCACAATTATTAGTTCAATCTGAATTTTATATACTAAAATACCATGAATCATTTCATCAATTTGATCAGGCTTGTCATCTTGAATGATACCATCACCAATATATCATGAATTTTTACTAGCTTCACCATAAAAAAAGGGTTTTATCCTTAATTAAAACAAAAAATAATATTTAATCTTGATTTATTTTCTTTTTATCCTTTTAATATTTAAACATATAATGCATGGATATAAAAATAGTTCATTATCTGTAACATTTTGTTTAGTAAATTTAAAAAATCATCCAAAGCATCTTCATATCCATAAATTTATCATAAAAGAGTTATCAAAACATGAATCATTATTATCTATAAAAAATACAATGATTTGAAAATAAGTTATTAGTTATTTAAATTAAATTTAAATTTAAATTTCATAAATAAAAATAAAAAATTACCAAAATACATTTAACAAAACAATAAATGAAAAAAATTTGATAACAAAAATTATCATTTTAAATTTATTAAAATATATTTATTTCATATAAAAAATTAAAAAGTGACATCCAAAAAACATAATTATATAAATATATATTATCAATTCTTTATATTAAAACACCATAATCCACTATAACTTCAAAATACCTATCAAACATACTAAAAGTAACTAAAACATAGACCTACATTAATTAGTCTATTATATTTATTTATAACACTAATTTATCAATTAATTGTTTAATCAAACCATAATCTCAAAAAAAATACTCCATCAATTAGAAAACACCATATATGCAGGGGTAATTGCAAATAAAAATACAAATAGAAAATATATTTTAAATAAATTTGTAGTTATAGATCATTCAATAATACAATCCCAAATCATAATTCATTAATTCAAGAATACATTGGATACCTGAAAAATTGAATATATAATCACAAGATGATAATAGATACCATAATGGGGATGAATGTGAAGGTGATAGCTATGGTAATATGGTGTAGATATAGGAAAAGTTGCATATGATGAAGGATGAGGGTAGAAAATGGTGGTTAATGTCAATTAATGAAGAGTTGATTCAATCATATTGAAGAATTTATGGTTAGGGTTTGCATTGGGATAGAAAATTGTTGATGTCATGAGAATGAATAAATACAAAATTAATCATTCCAACACTTCATAAACATATTAAAAAGTTTTTCCCATTGGTTATTAAATAACCGACATGAAAAATGGATTCTGCCACCGGTTTTTAAATAACCATCATTGAAATGATACAACATGCATTTTTCACAATATTTATCTTGTAAAAAACATGAATAGATATTTATAACATTGAGTATAAATAATAAATGGTAAAAACGAATCGTCATAACTATATTTTTTAATAGTTAATTCACAATAATGATGGTCGATATGCACTACACCAATTTTTTTAGAGTTTAAACCCTTATATGTATCTATTCCAAAACAACATCTACTTGTTCTATCCGGCCATGGATCATTTTCTATGAAAACCAATCTACTTTCATTACTATAACATTGGGAATTATTACATATATATAGGATTATCCTAAGGGTTCTCACTAATGTATTCTCATCATATTTGTTAAAGGAAAATAAATCATACTTTGATACTGACTATAACAACACATACATTTCATATATAAAGATTACATCTTATTATATGAATATTTAACTAAAAAATATTACAACAAATGCTATAATCATATAGGTATTGTGTCATTGAAAACTTTTAAATTAAAACAAGTTGTTCATAAGTGATCTATATCATCTTTCACTATGTTATTTATAACTATAATGCTTTTTAGAAATATCATAATTATAACCATTATTCTTATCCAGGGGAATGGAAACATAAAAAATGGTGATATTATATTCTTACTAAGGGTAACAATCGGATTAATATATAATCAATTAAATATAATGTGAACATAAGGCTATGAGAAAATTATATTACTATTTGAAACCCATAGCGATCATATCAAACATCATAATCATGAGCCGTGGAATAAACTATGATAGTTCCTAAAACATGAATCATGAAAGAGTCATGTTAAGTTTCCAAGGATAATGTCATCACACTTATATGATGGTCAATCAGGTGTGTCTAATTTTACTGAATTTTTTTAACATTTTAATTCAAACTGTTGTCACATGTTATTATGAGTGGATTATGCTTGCAATGTTGAAAGTTAATGAATCCAAGAACAATGTAGTTTTACAAGGTTTTGTAAAAATACCCACATCCTTTCCATGTTAGTTATACCCAAACTTGGATTACCCACTATAATCTTTTTATCAATTACAACGGTCTGGGAATAAACTAGTTATACACCCCATTAATCGACCATCTTGTTGATTCAGGTCATACTCCCCAGCAATCCAAATCTTCTACCCCAGTTGGTTAAATCCCCAACCATTCTATTGGTTAGACCCCATATATCTTTCTCATGCCTCTTCAACAATTATGTATACCCCTAATAAAAACCTCTATCAATTTCAATTTGATACACAGATAATTTGATCACTCTCATCTTCCTCCAAGGGATTGATGGATCACACTGGCTCATATACACTTCAAGTACCATTGCACTGATACCAGTTTTGATTAGATAATAATGATCAAAACATTCAGTCATCTTCCTTAGTACAACACTACTTAGGAAATAATTTTTTCTTCTATAGTATACCCAGCCTCAATGAATACTGAAAATATAAGAAACAATAATACTCATAAACACTAATATAAATAATATCATGGATTCAATCTTAATAAATTGATCAATTATTAATACACATATATTACACATTAACTTTTTCAAACATCATGCATGTATTTAGAATACTATTGGGCCTTATTATGTGAGAATGTGAGTAAATAAATTTATGTATATACATGAAACATCAACAACATGATGTACACATGGATCACTATATTTGACATGAAAACTATTCTTCATTCACATACCACACTATCCAAAATAGTTACTCAATATACATGAATGTGAAAACCTCATGTTTGTACTACAAGCACTACCATTTTCTTTTAAAAATCTTCACACACACACTTCCAATATTTAATTCTTGCGTATCATGCATTTGCATAGGTCTCATGAGCAAAAATCATTCATGCATGTGATATACATACAATTACTTATTTCAACATGTATTAATGCATATAAAATACTATATCTCATTACCTTTACAATCACACCTCCATTATCTATTCTCTTTGTCTCATGCACCCTACTTCTTCATGCAAAACATTTCCCACATTGAAAAATATATACTCTTTTTTGTGAAATAGTACACACTGTGCACCCAAATACCCCTTCACATTTTCTCAAATATGACCATGAAAACAATGAGAAATGTGGATCCAATTTTCATGGTGAAACACCTTGAGCATGCAATCCGCTAGTTAAGATCTCATGGCCATCTAGTTTTATTTAAAAATTATGGATCCTTCGTGATCCATAGAAGAACAAAATTCAATCTTTATCTCAAAAAAACTCAGTCCAAATATGAGATGAACATTACATTAAAATGAAATTGTAATCCTCTATTTATAACAATAAAAACACTAACATATAATCTTCAAGAAAGTTCTATAATTACAGTTGAACTACCTGAGAACATACACTGCCATTGTTCCATGATTTTTGGAATCACCGTCTTGAATTTTTAATCTTCTTCACACATCAAATCCATTTTTTCTCATTATAATATTATATAAAAATATTCATAATTATTTTCGATCATACTAGAATCAATAGAATGCCCAAATAGATATCATAATTTATGGTTTTATCTCTCTTAGTGTTTCATTCATGGAGGTGTCAGTGCATAGAAACCATTGTGTGAGCTTAAGTTTGAAGACAACCTCAGTTGAATATCAGACTACCTAAAATTCTAAATGAGTTGATCACATGATTTATAAATCAACGAGATGATCAGATGTGTATGATATTTCAATATGATGATTTTATGGTTTTGATTCCTTCTATAATAAAAAATTGGTTCCCATATCGAAATGGTCAGTGTTTTTACACAACTTTATAATTCTTATCATGGATTCCATTCACAAATTAATTCTCTTCCCTCCTCCCTGGTACTTCCCAATATTTTTATTCTATTGGATCTCTCTATGAAAAACCTATGTTGTTGTTCTACACAACATAGTTGTGCTCCACCAATAGTGTGACTCATATAGGCACGACCATGCTCCTATGCTCATTTCCACTGTCTTGGCATTGTGTTGGCTGGATTTCTTGGGGTTAATATTTTCCACACATGCTTGTGTAGTGTGATTCTTCACTTAGCTATCCATGTCAATATTTTTTTAATATAATGGCCATTAATTGTTTTTCCAAATTCCATTAATTTGTTTTTAAATTCCCAACCAACTCAAAATAAACTACCATGAACATAATATACAAATATAAAAATAATATTTAGTATAAAACCCCTTGAAATGTTTTAGAAATTTTAAAATCAATTTTTCACATGTCAGAAAACTCAGGACCAACTCTCCAACCTCAGATTTAGAATTAATTTACATTTTCAACTTCTTACCTAATTGACAACACTTCCAAATTATCAAAAATAAATTAATTGACCACTTCAATATCCCCCTTAGGATTTTTCTTCAACTAAGAATTTAATTTTGAAATTCAATGAAATATTCTCCCCCTTATTAGAAATAAAGATAAAGTTATAATCATGGGAAGGGATTCCCATTTTCTTAATTGAACATCTAAAAATCTTTTCTTATCTTATAAAACATATTTACATATTTCTTTTGTAAAGGATTGAATCAATTAATAGCTTATAAATAGTCTAAGAATAATCATCTCTAAGTCTCTGTGAGCAATGCTCTATGTAGAAAACCAGAGTATTGAAGTTTAACATCAATGTCATTATTAAACTTCCAACATATGATACCAATCACAGAGAATATTATCATGAATTTCTCAAAATAATATCATCTAATACCTTAAATTCATTTCACCATATAGATTAGAAAAATTTATCTTTCATAATTATCCAATTCATACCTCAAAAAAACTTCTCATACTCATAAGACATCAAATTATATTGGAATGTTGGATGGATGATCTTCTATGCTCCCCTCAATAGATTATCTAAAGAACTTCTTCATCATTATCGACTTTCTTCAAGAAAAAATTCCAAATATACACTGAGATGATTTAAGATATTGTAAAGAGACAACATGTTGACAATAATATTTCATGAGGGAAAAAATTATAAATTCAGGTCTCCAACTGAATATATGCTTCACCTTAAATTCCCTTATTAAAAGTAAAACAGAAAAAATATGGGAATAAGTTTATTCTTCAATCCTACTCAGTTAGAGAAACATGGATATGAGTTTATTTTCAAACTAGGAATTTTCATAGATGAAAAATGATTATTCACATTTGATAACAAAGAATTTTCAATTCTCTCTATTTACTACATCTTCCTTACCTCTTCCAACTATTCTGTCCATATGATCAAACATTCGTCTAGAACATGATATTTCATTACATTGTGTGTAGACATCTTCTTCACAAGATTTGAAGACCAAGTTTTTTTCCTAATATTATTCAATGATTTATTTTTACTAGAAAAATATGTTGAAAACTTTTTACACGAATGTACATATAAGTTTCACCTATCGCAAAAAACATTAGAATAAAAAAATTTTCCACAATTATGAAACATTTTAAAATCTTCATCAGTAATCGAATTCACCAAATAAATAATTTTATTTCACTTCTAGAATACTTATTTCATTAATTATAGCTGGCTTCATTTGGCATGAATATTCATGTCAAATTGAAAATGGTTCATGATGAAGAATTTTTACCACAATAGAAAGAACATTTCTTTGGTGAGGTACTCTTCACATTATTTTCCTAAGCTTGTTGAGTTTTTTTTGTTTAACAACCTATTTTCAATTCACAACCTAATGTTTTCCTATCATCTTCATAAAATTTCTTATGCAAATTCTATAATGGTCTTATATTCACATCAACAAATGATTTTTTCTTGAGAGGTACATACCATCACTCATCATAATAGTGATCAATTATGTTGCAATTATCAGATAAAGTTTCCAAATAATCATATCTGTTTTTGATAAAATAATTATTTTTCATTGAATTCTTCTTTTGTTTTATAGGTTTAAAATTTAATTCATCTTTGTTCCCCAAAAATCCAAGAATCCAAAAATTCTATAAATTTAATTTAATGAAATATTATTCCAACAATAAATTTCCGGATTCCCAAAATTCCAACAACACCAAAAATAGCAAAAAATTCTGATTTCTTCTTCTTTTACATATTCTGACAATCATTGATATTTTTCTTCTTTTAGGTAATACATTTATTCTTATTTACTTTCCTTCGGGAAGAAGAATTTTCACCCTTCCTCACATCCATATATGATGATTTTGTTGATTCTTGAGTGTTTTCTTCACCCCATTATTCCAGATTTAAATATCAAATATACACTAGTACTCAATACAACATTAGTAAACATAGTTTTATATGGAAACATGTTACCTTCTTCAAAGAGAACACTATTTATTAATCTTTATAAAACCTCTTGATCTTCATGCAACTATTCTTTTTAGAAATAAAACTCTTATCAGATGAATCCTTTATAGTACTAATTTTCTCATGAAATTGGGTAGTCTCAACTTATATCACTTATGTATTTATCAATTTAACATACAGTTCATGAAACATTGAGTTTAGATCAATATTCTCATATTCAACTTATTTTATGATTTCTTCCCCCTGAATCATCATCTTAGGAATATCGCCTTGATGACACTGGTTTTTCTTTAGCAACAAATCATCAATCTCATTGAATCATTCTACTTTATCATTAAGATATGTATATTGGGAATTTATAGAAATGATATTATGCTTTTCACGTTCATGGATAACTTATCTAAAAAACATTTAAAAATTTTATTTCTCACAATGATTACTTTACAATTATTCAATAGATTCAGTATATCTTTCTTTATAATGATATATTGTTTCTTTATTTAATTTCACTGGACATTAGAGAGTGTTGTAAATACCAACCCTTTGGTAAAAGATTCTTCCATTGAATCTGCCTCATCTAATAGCTCTAAATTGTCATCCCTTAGTTCCTTGAAAACATTGGAATGATATATGACCACTTCTTTGTGATGATTCATTAGATTATTTCTAATTTCAGAATTGAACGTATCGTCATCACAACTTGAACATGTTTTATTAACTAATTTTACTAAACCACTTACACTCTGAGTGTTTATAGATATCATTTGATTTTGATTCATATTATTATTCTTCTTTTGATTCACTTCCACACTTTTCTACTTATTATTATTTGATTTGACTGAAACATTAATATTTATAAAATTAGGTGTAATGATAGGTTTATACATTTGATTCTCTTCTGAATTTTCTTCAAACTCAATTTTCTACTTTGTAGACTTCAAATAAACACAACTAGATAAGTATAGTAGATCAAAAATTGGTGTACCTTTCTCTCATACCAATTAAATTGTCCAATGATTGTTTATCAACACTATGCGGGGGGGTGAATTAGGTGAGACCAATTTTAATGAATTCTTTTTTACCTTTTAATTCAAACCTTTGTCGCCTGTTTAGATGATTAGTTCATGCATGGAATGAATAATGTAAATAATAAACATCACATGATATTATTAAATGGTTTGGTATTAAAACCTACATCCTTGTGATGAGGGTTAGACCACTCAACATGGATTATTCACTATAATCTTATTATCAACTATAATGGTTCAGGTAGTATCTTTTTATACAACCCAATAATTGATACTCCAATTGGTTCTAGTTATACCCCTAGAAATTAATCTCTTTAGCCCTAGTTTATTAGACCCCCAACTGTTCAACTGGTTAGACCCACAACCTCTTTCTCGAGCTGCTTCAGCAACTGGCTATACCCCCACCAAAAAAATCTGAATTCTTCAATCAGATTCACAAATAAGATGATCACTTTGATCTTCCTCCATTATCTTTCTAGATCACAATGGTTTGTGTACACTACATGTGACATTGTAGTGATGTTTTTCTTTCACAGATAATTCTGATCACTATATTCAATCAGTAAACTGTATTCACCACTTCTGGGGAAAGAATTCATTCTTTGGTAGAAGAACGAGTCTCACTGAAAACAAAAAATATCAGATATAGAAATATTCAGAAACACTGATACAAAATCTCTTTTTGATTTAGTCTTAAAACACAACACATTGATTAATCAACATATATTCCACATGATCATTTTCAAACTTCATGCATTTATTTATTATAATACATGTACATAAAAAATGAGCATTTGAACATATTCATTTATTTATGTAAGTAAAACACCAACCACACAATGTCTACTTGGATTACATTATTTGAAATGAAAACGGTTCTACTTGAACATTCAAAACAATCCAAAATTGTTACTAAATGTATCAGTATGTGAAACCCTCATGCATATACTACATGAACTACCTCGATTTTTATTCCAAAAGCTTCACACACTCACACTACGAATATTAAATACAATTTTATCATTTTTACTAACCCAAATATTTAACAATGAAAATTAAAATTGATCTAATTAACTATGTTATAATGAAAAATTGTTATATAAAACACATGCCCTTCCTTCGTTTTATGTTTTTGGATTTTAAAATACCATTATGAATTATGATTGTTTCTAATATATCCATTAAATAGAGATCGCACAATTAGTATAAATATAGGGCATTAATAAATCCAGTTTATTAAGACAAAGGAAGTGATTGCCTCATCCAGTAGAATTAATCCAAATTAATCCCATTTTCAGGGAATAGAAAGGTGGAAGCATCATTGGGCTTCACTCTAGACCAATCCCAAGCTGATATTCAACACATTAAGCTTGAACATAATTGCCTTTGGGAGAAGAGGAAGTTAATAGACATTACCACCTGAGAGATGTTATCTAAGCCTTTCTAAGAGTTTTTCATCATCGCACACCTTACCCTTAGGTCTTGTATGGGTGTCATAAGGGGTTATGTAAGAAGACCATATCGAAATGATTATACACATTATTTTTTTAGAGAATAAATAATATACATTCATTTTATTATTGTTACTTTGTAAATGGTATTTAATGTACAAATAGTATATCTAGTTTATATCCAATTATGATATCTATTTTGATGAATTAATTGATTTTTTAATTTATAATATTATAATAAAATATTATTACAGATATATATTTTATTAAATATAAATGAAAATATAATTTCTTATGAATACAATTGAATTTTTTTTTATAGTTTGAAAATAGTTTTTTTCCAATCCCATGAATTATCAATAAATGTCAGTATTATTTTAATAATGGAAATTCAAATATTTAGAAAATTATTTAGATAAAATTAATTTCATTTTTTTATTAAAGATGTCGAAATTATCTAACGGTGAATTTTTAATATTTTTCTGAGATAGTCAAATTTTTGGGAAAAAAATAAATACCGTTTAAATATATAATGTGTTTTCTTAAATCCTAAAGACCCACTTGTGATCTAATAAAATACAATATAAAGGGTGTTCTTCCAATATATTTTCTTTAAAATAATCTGAATTAATAATATTTTGAATAATTTCATGGTGCCTTAGTGGACCCTTCATGACTTCTAAAATATTTTAACATTTTATAATTATTTCCTTGAGAGTATTACACACCGCCACATAAAAAGCCTAATATTTTAATAATATCGGCCATTGCGATTATAAAATAATTTTCTACACTTCTCTTTTTCAAAAACCATTGGAAAATCCCATGGTATGGTTTGTTGTATTGATTAGTTTAATGTGTAGTGTCCAAAACTTAACTAATAAACAATTCCATCACTTTTCCAATATTAACCCCCCCAATCTCCCACTTATCATCATTCAAATCATTTGGAGTTCAATAAATATCTAATATCCTCTAAATATAATCCTCCTAAGGCACACCAAGCTCCCAATAAACCCCCCTCATGCCTCTCATAAGCCATTGGGATCACACTTTCAAGTATGGGATCCTCAATTTCCTTCCTTATTTATGCCATTGTATACTTATATTGTTATTCCCATTTATTTTAAATACAAAATTCTGGGGTATAATTTAACACCTCTCTTATACTTACCTCCTAATGTTTGAATTATTAGATACCCTTTTATCTATCACTAATGCCTCTCATGTACACCTGTAACCATGCCAAAATTCCGTAATGGATTTCTCTCTCCTCATTTACATTCAATAAATGATTTTATATTATGAAAATTAATTACATTATATATGTTGGGATATTATATTCCATGACCCCCTTACTAGAAATTTCATGTATAAATGAGGAGAGACACCTTTCTCTCTCATCAACCCATTTTATAATTTCTATTTGACGTCGTTATGCTGCCGAAGTTACAACAAAATTTCCATGCCAAAATCATTGTGTAAGTGAATACCATACCAATTTATCTATCAAGGGTATTCAACTTTATGAACATGTACTTTTTGATAGAGTAATTACATTTATCAATTCCACATCTCTTATTCATGGAAGAAATTATGATGTTTAATGAGTCCATGTTGTATGATATATGTGACACACTTATGCATGAAATGAATTGATTGAGAATGGTGTGCCCCGATAGCACTCCAATGCATCGGGTAAAGAATATTTTAATCACATTACATGTGAAATGATGGTACACTCATAATAATTCAAGATCAATGAGGATGTACTCATGCTTCATGTGCAATGAGCATTGGTTTTTGAGAGTATCATGGTAAATATTATTTCCACATATCCATGTTATGATAATCATGTTATATCATACCTTTATGTTCATGTTTCTCTTATGCTACATCAATATGAGTATTACCTAACATGTATTTTATTCTTCATGTTATACCTTTTTTTACTTCCTTATTGTGCTTTATAGCTCCCCCATTTCTTATTTATGTCAGCAGAATATCCAATGCAATTCTAAGTACAAAGGAATGTTGTGGTCATGTAAAAGAAGTTTTCAATATAGATGTTTTATTTTATGTCTTCAGTTGTCATGTAATGTTCCTAATTTCACAAAACACTAGACCTATTTATCCTTAGAGTTTTCTTAAGTGAGATTTTATGTAATAAATCATGATTAAGTGTATAATAATGAGAAGGGTAATTAAATTTTTTTATCAGACGATATGTTTAGTTTTATCATGGATTAGGATTAGAAAACCCTATTAAAATCCTTAGCGATAAGACTACATATAAAAAAAATCCCAAATATTTCTTGATTATAGAGTATGTGGTTTATTAAGAAAATACATCAATGTCTTGATACAAACAAGTATAGGTGTCTCTAGCATAGATGTATCGAGGGGTAATACCCAAAAACACCGATTTGAGCTAGAATCAAACAAGAAACAGTGCACGACGATGAGCCTTGAAGCACTCTTGGTTCAACACTCACGGGGGATATTCTTTGTTAAATTCATAATCTTAGTATGAACCATTATCGAGGGAATAAAAAAATTCCCCTATGAATATATGTTTGGAAGTAGATCATGGATAACAGATATTGAGGATTATAAATTCATAAGTTAAGGAAATAAATGTAATTTACAAGTTACCAGTTTTTTCATATATTCCCCATTACGTGTTATAGATATTTTTAATTTTATTCTAGTAAATGGTAGGTAATAGGAGGACATATGATAAAAAATGATGTAATGATCTAGGTAATTACTGTTCTAATGATATTCTCAATCTGATGGTAATGATAATCATGAACATTTTCATGATACACTCTCAGTCAACTCATGTTTAGAATAGAAACAAAGGGTCAAGAGGATTGTCTAACCCCCCCCCCCCCCATGAAAGAACTATCCGAAATCATGAGCTTCTTGAGACATTGACCTATTACTTTTAATGGATAAAATAACCTCTCAATCATCAAACATTGGATCCACTTATTTGAGAATATCGTTTCTATCCTTTAATGTTTTGACCAAAATAATGTTCTTCTGAATACTTATCATTTGGCAAGTGAAGCTAATCAATGGTGGACAGTGATAAAAATTAAGAACTTGGGGAAGTGATCGAGGTGTTGGAATGGAAGGATTTTTAAAAAATATATTTTTTGCTAAATATTTTCCCCACACCCTCTAACATAATATGGAAAGGGATGTTCAATCCCTCAATCCAAAATACGATGAATCCATCAAAGCGTATGAGGAAAGCATCCAAAGGCTTGCACGATATGCCTCCAGCTTGGTTGTTACCCTCAAATGCAAGGATAACTGCTTCTTTTTTGGGATCAAACATAGCCTATGGTAATCCGTATCAATCCATGACTTCGAAAGCTATGAGTAAATTGTCTGATGTTCCCTCAAAGTTGAACTGGAGATTGAAAAATCTCAGGGGTTCCCTAGGAAGAATAAGTGTAAAGTGGACTTTAATTATTGTGATCCTATGTATGAATCCAATGGTGAAAAAAGGTCTATCACCCCACATGATATTGGTGTGGAAGGAATTAGCTCGAAAATTGGCTGAAGGGGATGAGGAAATTCGTTATGTGTCGATGAGAAGTGATCCTGGCTATTAACTGCCGACAAAAAAACATGTTGTTGTGATAGAGGATAAGAATGATCTTTTCGAACCTCAACTCATTGTTCATTTCTTCAACTGCAAAATTTAAGGAACTTTTCATACCAGTTCCCTAATACAAGGGTTTTTTGAGGCAACCAACAACCTTCATGGATGTAAGGGAGATATTTTTCCATCACTACCACTGCAGCGAACCCCGAAAATGAAGTGGTAACATGTAAAATAGTTATTCATTATAGAATAGAGAATTTAATTTTTGATTATGGTTCTATTATTTCTTTTATATCTTAAATGATTAGTATAATGATACCATTTCCTCCACAAATCATGGATGCCAAGATTTCGTTGAGAATGAAAAAAGGGGAAATTATTTCATAAAATTAATATAACTCCTCCCTTGTCACAATTTGTTTATTGAACCTCCCATAGAACCTCATCATACACCCTTTGGTATAATTTTATTCAATTCTTGGAATGGATTGGATTTCTTTATTTAGATCCAGCATAAATTTCCATGAGAGGAAAATCACTCTCCATATAGTGAATTGACCCCCAATTCAGTACAATTGCATGAAGGAAGATTAATCTTCTTTAGTACTATCATCTCAAGAATGGATATTAATGCCATTTTAGTATGCATATGTTTCTCATATGATTGAGTCTATGGAATGAACCATCTTCGAAGACATGACTATTGTGAGGGAATTAGCTGAAGTGTTTTCATAGGAATTTCATGGTTTTTCTCCTAGAACAGATGATGAATTCTCTATTAATATTATACATTGGGAATTGAAAATATCTATGAATCTATATATAATGACTTTTGTGGAGGTTTAGGAGCTAAAGAAACTACTAAATTGAATTTGGATAAAGGGTTTATTTGCCCAAGTGCTTCACCATGGGGTGATCTAGTATTCTTCATCAAGAGTACAGATGATTCAATGTGCCTTTGTAATGATTATCGTGAGCACACAAAAATAAATACTAAGGGAAAGTATCCACTTCCATGAATTGATTACTTTTTCTGTCAGCTACATAGAGCACAATAGTTCTCCACGGTGGATCTGCAGTGGGGAGATGACCATGTTTAATTAAATAAGGTGGATATCCCCAAGACTACTTTTCATACAATGTACAACACTATGAATTCATAGTAATGCCTTTTGGACTCAATAATGCTCCAACAATATTCATGGATTGGATGAATAGAGTATTTAGGGATTACCTTGAAATATTTTTGGTTTTCTTTATAGACGATATTCTAATATACTGCATAACCAAGGAGTATGAGGATCATCTATGCAATGTACTAGAGACCTTGCGGAAGGAGAAGCTCTATGAAAATTATATTAAGTGTGATTTATAGTTGCTGGAAGTTTCTTTCATGGGTCATATCATCACAAGAAATGGAATATCTATGGATAAATCTTAGAAAAATGCAATTTAGGGATTGATGAGGCCAACATCAGTGACAAATATATATAGATACTTGGGGTTAGCTGGATATTGTCGCTGATTTTTGAGAAATATCTCACAATTGGAAAACTATATTATCAATTTATCTGGGAAGGGAGTCACTTTTTCTTGGAGTGATGAATGCGAAGAGAATATCATGGAGTTTCAATGAAGGTTTATCATTGTTCCCAGTCTCATACTACCCACAATTGGAGACCTTTTTGTGGTATTAATTTATTCTATGAATAAGGGAATGGACTATGTGTTGATGAAAAATCCCAAAGTCATTAAGTATGCTTTAAGGAAACTGAATGTTCATGAGAAAAACTATCCAACCAATGATATTTAGTTGGCTGTAGTAATCTTCGTTTTAAAAATTTTGTGAAATTATATCTTTGGTGAGAAGTGTGAAATATATATGGACCACAAAAGCCTCATGTATATATTCCAATAGAATGAGTTGAATATGCACCAATGAAGATGGTTGGAGCTGATCAGTGACTATGAATGATCAATCTATTACAAACCTTAGAATGCGAACTAGGTGGTGAATGCTCTAAGTAGAAATAAACCAACAATTCTATCATTTGATGAGAATTTACAAGGACCCACTCTTCTTAGATTTGATGAATATGGACATGGGAATGATAAATAAGGGAACATCATCATTCCTTTCAGAAATGATTTCTCAACCATCTCTTTTGGAAAGGTTAATGTATGCTCAAAAGGATGAAATGAGAATTAAGAGGAAAGGGGAAACTATCACAAAAGGGAAATCATCATAGTTCAATGTTAATGAAGAAGGAAATTTGAGATTTGGGTCAGGAATATGTGTTCCATAATATCTAGAGATTAATATTGAACTTTTGGATGATGCTCAAAGTTCAAATTTCTCCATTCACTAAGGAAACCCAAATATCTATTGAGATCTTCAAAAGAATTATTGGTGGGATAACATGAAGAAGGAGATCGCTGAGTATACAACAAAGTTCCCGGTGTTTCAGAAAGTGAAGGTTGAGAGGAAGAAGTATAAGGGGGTTATAAAATCATTACCCTTACCAATAAGGAAATTAAAGAACATCACCATGGACTTTTTCATAAGAATTATGAATAAATCCAATGGAAAAAATTCTATCTATGTTTTTGTGGATTGTCTTACAAACACTGCACACATCATTTCAATTCATGAGGAATTTTTACTTGATCAACTATAATTGATATACATCAGATAAGTGGTATGTAGACATGAATTAACACTTTCAATTATATTCGATCAATATCCAAGATTCACCTAAATGTTATTGAGGAGTCTCCAATACTTTCTGAATACTGATCTGATCTTTAGTACGACATATCATCATCAAACTGATGACCAATCAGAGAAGACTATACAAACAGCTGAGGAGTATTGGGAGCATGCTCAATGGGCTTGAAATGAGGATGGGATCAACATCTTCTTCTAGTTGAGTTCTCTTACAAAAAATGTTTCCACTCAAGAATCCAAATGGATCCTTCTGAATCCTTTAACTGGAAGAGGTGCAGAGCACCAACATATCAGGATGATCTTTGAGAGAAAGAACTTCAAGATCCAACCGTGGTTGAAGAAATACTAGAGATTGTTAGGACCATACAATAGTACATTAAATCTTCTCGGATTAAAAAAAAGATATGATGATAATAATTAATGTGACCTAGAGTTTGATGTTGTAGACATGGTATTTTATTGCATCTCACCATGGAAGAGAGTTATGAGATTAGGGAAGAAGGGAATTCCTAGTCCATGGTACATAATGCCTTTTGAGATCTTTTATCACATTGGAGTAGTGGTATATCGACTAGAACACCCACCAAAACAATCCCATGTATACAATTTGTTCCATGTATGACTCCTGAGGAGGTACATACCAGACCCATCACATGTACACAACCCAAAGATTATACCATTGGAGATTTACCTATCCAATGAAGACAAGCCTATGAATATCCTATATCATGGGGAAAAGTTTTAAAAAATAAGACAATGCCCCTTGTCAAGGTGTTGTTGTGAAACAAAAAGTTTGGAGAAGAAACATAGGAATCAGAGGAAGTGATTAAGCAATGTTACCCTCATCTATTTTAGTGTGGTAGAAGAAAATTTCTAGGGAGATATTTCTTAAGGGGGGATGATTGTAATGACCCAAACATTTATTAATGAAAATTCATATTAGTCTAATTAAATGAATTATTATGTAAAATGGTCTTAAAAACACATTAACATCCCTATTTTTATGTTTTTTAATTTCTAAAACACAATTATGAATTATTACATTTCTAATACAATCGTCGAATAGTGATCACAAGATTAATATAAATATAGAGATTTAACTAATCCAATTTACCTAGAAAAATTAAGTGATGACCTCATCCATTAAAATTACTCCATACATAGCTCATTTGACTATGCTTGGAAAGGAGGTAGTATCACTGGGATTTTTATAGTCCAATCCTAAGTCGAACTTCAACACATTATGTTTGAACGAAATCTTTTATGTGAGAAGTGGAAGTTAATAGAGATTACCACATGAGCGATGTTATCTAAAACACCTAAAGAGTCTATCACCATCATACACTATACCCATAGGTCTTATGTGTGTGTTATAATGGGTTATGTAACAAGAGCCTATAACTATTATTATGTTCAATAATTTTGTGTAATATAAAAATATACATTTATTTTATTATTTTTTACATTTTAAATCATTTTGATAGCACAAATAGTAATTGTAGTTAATATTAAATTAAGAAATCAGTTTTGATCAATTAAGGAATGGTTTAATTAAATAATATTTTAATAAAATACTATTAATAAAATATTTTTTATTAAATTTAAATGAATTTATATGTTTTTAAGAATAAAACTGAAATTTTAATTAAGGTATGAAAACTGTTTGTGTGAAAATCCATGAATATTAAAAAAATCTATGTTTTTATTTTTAAAATGGAAATTAACATATTTAGAAAATTATTTATGTAAAATTAATATCATTTTTGGACTTAGGGTTTCGAAATTATCTAATGGTGAATTTCTCATAACATTTTAAGACTCTCAAATGTTTGGGTAAAAATTAAAAACAATTTAAATATAAAATGTGTTTTATGACATCATAATGACCCAATAGTGGTATAATAAAGTAAAATAGAATATATGTTTGGACAATATATTTTTTATATTTAATATATTGTAATTTTGGGTTTTTTTTGATTAATTTTATGGTTCTTTAGTGGACCCTCCAAGACTTATAGAATATTTTATAATTTTAAAATGATTTCCTTTAGAGTGTGACTCACCTCCAAATAATCTGACCTAATATTTTAATAAATGTGTCCATTATACTAATAAAATAATGTTTTCCACTCCCATTTGGCAAGAAACTTAGAAAAAAACCATGGGATGGTTTTTTGTTTTTATTAGTTTAATTCATTGTGTTCAAAACAAAAATAAAAATGATTTCCCTCTCTTTTCATATATAAACCCACCCAAGCTCCCACTTCTCTTCACTATAAACCATTGGTGCTCAACCAAAGTTTTCCCCCTTATATATATAATCCACCAAAGGTTCCCTAAGATGCCATGAAGCCTCTCTAAAGCCTTTCTAATTCCTTTGGGATCACACTTCCATGTATGGGATCCTCACTTTCATTCATTCCTTATTTATGTCTATGTTTCCTTATATTATTATGAGATTTTATTTTCAATTAAAAATTTTGGGGTATGATTTATAAACTAACCCATAATACCCTCCATATTTTTTAATGATTATATACACATATTCTCAATCACTAATGCCTCCCATGTACACCCATTACAATACCAAAATTCCGCAGGGGATTTCTCTCTCCTCATTTACATTCAAGAAATTATTTTATATTATGCATCTAAATTCCATTAAAAATTTTGGGATATTTTATTTCATGACCCCATACTATAAATTTTATATATAAACCATGATAAACCCCTGTCAATCTCATCAACCCATTTTACAATTTTTATTTGACTTTGTTATGCGGTCAAAGTTACACCAAAATTTCCATTCCAAAATCATCTGATAAGTGAATACCATATCCATTTATCTATAAAGGGTATTAAACATTATTCACATGTAATTGTTTATTGAGGATATAAATTTATGTATTACACATCTCTTATTTAGGGAATAAATTATGATGTTTAATAAATCCATGTTGTTTGATCTATGTGGCACACTTATGCATTAAATGAAATGATTATTAAGGGAGAGCCTTGATAGCACTCCAATGCATTTGATAAAGAATAGTATCTTAATAATCCATGGTAATTGAGGGTTTCTCAGGATAATTCCAACTGAATTAGGGTTTACTCATGCTCTATGTGCAATGAGCCTTGTCTCATGCTAATATCATATTAAATGTTGTTGCCCCATCGACATGTGATTATAATCCTTCTATATCATTTATTTCTGTTCATATTTCTCTTATGAACCATTTAAATACCTATCTCCTAACATGAATTGTATTATTAATGTTATTCCTTGATTACTCCTTTAACGAGATTTATAGTTCACCCTTTTATATGTATGTCCTCTGGTTATCCCATTCAATGCTATGTACGAAAGAATATTATGGCCATGTAAAATAAATTTTCAATAAAGGATGTTGTATTTTATGTATTATGTTGTCATGTAATGTTACTAGTTTCCAAAGACAGTAGAACTCCTGAACCTCAAATATTTCTTAAGTGAATTCTTTTGTAGGAAGTCAAGATTAAGTGTGTAATAAAGAAAAGGGTTGTTATATAATGCATGTGCATATGTCTCATGTGCACAACTCTATCATGAAAGAGATATATATATATATAAATCCTTCACACAACATGTATTCATGCTTATATAATACAATATCTCATTCCATTTACATGAAAACACCCATTATATATTCATTTGTCTGATGCAAACTATTCCTTTGTGCTAAACAATATGCTCTCTTTGAGAAATATATACTTCTTTGCATGAAACTATAAACACTGTGCACACATCTTCAGCTTCATGACATCTCAGATTTGATCACACAAATAGTGAGAAATGAGAAAAAAAGTTTTTACACGTATCCCCTTGAGTGTTCAATGCACAAGTCAAGAAATTGTTTCATTCTTATTTTCTTCACACAAGCATAGATCATTTGCGATATGGAGAAGATCACAAAGCAATCTCTCTCTGAAAAAATAAACTCTGATGTGAGATTAATGTTACCATAAAATGATCTCTACATCTTCTATTAATAGGCATCAAACCACTGAATCCGAATCTTTAAGAACCTTCTATAATTATAGTTAAAATACTCGAGAACATACACTGTCTTTGTTCCGTGATTTTTGGAATCACCGTCTCGAAGTTTTAATATTATGCACACAAATAATCCATTATTTTATCATTTTAATATTAGGGAAAAAAATTTCATATTTTTTTTGATCTTAATGGTATCATTAGAATGCTAAAATGGAGATCTAAATCCTTGGTTCAATATCTGCAGATATTGCATTCATGGAAGTATGAGTGCTTATAAACCTCCAGGTGAGCTTGAGGTTAAAGAAAACCTTAGTCAAAGATTGGACGGCTCGGAATTCTAAAAGATTTAATCTCATGGCTAATATAATAGTGATATTATCTTACATGCATGATATTTCAATTTGATGATCAGATGGCTCTGATTCATCTAGTACTAAAAAATGGCACCCCACATCGAAACAATACTTGTTTTTTTACCTCATTATAATACTCATTGAGGCTTCCATTAATTAATTAATTATCTTCACTCCTCCTTGGTACACCCTATACTAGTGTTCTATATGTTTTCTTTATTCCCAGCCTATTTGATTGTGTAGCCCCGCATGGTGTTGCATCACCGCTGTTGTGGCTCACATTGGTGCGACCATGATCTTTTTTCCCATGTCCACTATCTCATCTTCGTGCTGATCAGCTCACTTGGGGTTAATGTTAGACACCCACACATGTGCGGTGTGCTACTTCCCTTGGCTGGCGAGGTCAAAAAAAATTAATATAATTTCATTTTTTTTAAATTCCACTTAAAATGATTTCTAAATTCACAACTAACACAAAATAAACCACCAAAAACATAACACACTCATATAAAAAATAATATTCTTAATACGACTCCTTAAAATTTTGTAAACATTGTAAAATCAACTCTGAACTTGTCTTATATCTCAGGTCAATCTCTCCAGTTTTCAGATTTAGAATTCACTGACATTTTCAACTTCTTAAATAATTGAAAACACTCCAAAATACACAAAATTAAATCACTTGGTAACTTCTCAAATATCATGATCCATGATATAATAAAATTGGTATACAATATATTTTTATGGCATACACATAACATAGAGTACTATATACTTGATCAAGGATCTCTAACAATACTGTCATAGTGGATTGGGTTCACTCCACATTCCCTCATTTCCTTATTCACGATTCACTCCCCATACTATCATAGTAGTCATAGTCACTTATTTAACTAATTATACTCACAATTATAGTCCTTATAATCTTAGGATATATCCATATTAACCAAATACATTAGAGGGAATTATAATTCTAGGCCCACATATCACATAATTAAAATCATAAATATATGTTCCATAAGATCATAAAAAATTTATCATATAATAATCCATGGAAGGGAAACATGTTTCAATAATATTTAATCATTTAATTATATTATATCATTAAAAAATGTTTTTTATAAAGGTTTCATCATAACTAAAATAACTAATGAGAATGAAAAAATCTCTTTAGAATCATCCTTAAATCATCATGATTATAATGCATCTAAAGAATGAATGTGGATTTTATCATTGGATCATATATCATATAAAACATAAGTAACATTAAATCATGATATAAAAGATGAAAAATTCTATTGACGTATAGCTAGAACATTCCTTAATGAAATCAACCTTTTCAATTCAAAACCACTTATTTATTATAAAAATAATTCCCAAATATTAAATTTTATTCTTTTAAAAGTATATTTTTAAACTTATAATGGAGGCTTCAAATAATTTAGTGGTTATAATAGTGGGAAATGATATTGATTTATTGTTTTAAAACATACATTCTTAAGACATTTTATGTAATAAGTCAAAAAAAAAAACTCATTCATAATATGATAAGAAGAATACATTTAAAAAATTTTCTGAAATTAAATCATGGGTAAAGATAAAATTAAAAAATAATTGGATAATATAAAAACATTCTTCAATGAAAATTTAGAACAAATGGACATGGTTGAAAATGATTCCTGACAATATAGGAAATAATGTTTTTTTCTTGAAACATTATCCTAATAATTTGAAGTACCAAATAGAGGGAAATGATACTATTACATGTAGATTACCTAAATAACTAGATTATAATAAAATTCATCCGATTAATGGGAGTTAGATCATGATATTTCATCATTGTAATCTTAATCATAAATAATGTATATATACTATGAGACTATAACATAAATCAAATTCCTCATGTTTGAATTATTTTTAAATAACTACAACCCCTACATAATAATAAGAATTTATTATATAATTAAATCCTAGATCCATGTACATTCTATAATAATCATATATGATCCACTTATAACATTTCAAAACCAATTTATTAATATTTGTTTATTATAATATACATTTCTTAGTGTTAATTATTTCATTTCTGATGAGAATTTTTGTTTGGTAATTTAGATCCTAAAAATTTGTTTATGGATTCTCCATTTATATATTATTATTAGGATTTAAATATCATATATATGTATATATATATTAATCGGTAAAAGGTATATATATATAAATGAATTTACCTTTTCATGGAGATGGTAGGTCGTATGTACATATGAACATTGTTTTCACATTTCGAAGGATAGAAATAAATATAGGTATATAATAATTCAACTTTATTGGATATTTATTAAATCATATAGAACATATATATTATTTTAACATAAAATTATTACAATCAATTTAATGAATATATTAAAAAATCACATCATTTTGTGGAGGTAGTAGCCCAAATTTATTAATGTGCGACGTTATCATTTTACCAATGATGTGAATATAAGAATGAATATATGATATTATAATTATTGAAGAATAATTATGTTATAAATATATTTTAAAAACTATAAAACCATCTTAATAACAATCCTAAAATGATACTCATGTAATATGAATTGTATTTTTATGTGGAGGCGGCAATCAACATGTATGTACAAGAAATCTGTTCATCTCCCATTTATTGAAAAAGAGGGAGAATAACAGTGGTTATATAACAATAGTAACATTTTAATATATTTAGAACATTATTTTTTATTTTATTAAAAATAACTCCTTTTTAGATGATGTAAAAGGAGAAATAATTTTAAAGAGGTCGAGTATAATGATTATATATACTTTGGTAGGATTCTTTTAGATAATGTTTATGGACCCTTGGAGTGAAATTTTAAGTAGAACAAAACATCTCATTCACTAATAAGTAATATAAAAAAGATAATTGGTTGTGTTTTGGTCGAGTTGAATGACTCATAGTAGATTATATAGTAAAAAGGAAAGGTTCCCTTTCATAAACGTGGGAGCGGAAACACATTGAATTTCGTAAAATATTAATATATAATACTTCAATACTCAAGAAAAATAAATTTAAATGGACATATATTTAATGGTGGTATATACTGAGCTCTAAATAATGAAATCAAAAATAATTTCTTCCAGCTTATTTGGAAAACTCACCATTTTCTCTTGGTTTAACGCCTAGCTAAACTCGTTTTAACCATAACTATATTAATTTTTTTATTGTTTTACTATTCAGTATTAAAAAATATGAATGTAAATTATAATTAAAAATATGTTTTTTTAAATGAAAATCAATTCATAGAAGTTGTAGAATTAAATTCAAAATTAATCTTGTAAAATGAGACGAAAGTGATTTTCTAGAAAAAATGTTTTTCGAAGTATTATAGGATTTAATAAAAAAGTAAAACATAAATTAATTATAATGACCTTAATTGGATTATTCCGAATATAAAATAAGTAATTTTCATGTTACAACTATTTAAAATGAAATTTTTTTTTCAAAATTCTTTAGAAGAATCAAATATTTTCAATAAAAATCTATATATTTTTCACTATTCTTCAAAAAAAATCATTTCAAAGAAATTTAATTAAATTAAATCCTATATTTTGTTATATTATTATTTAAATAATGGAGTACATTTTTTTTCAATAAATGTTATAAAAGTGGAAAATTTCAGTTATATTGTTTTATCACAAAAAACCAATAAAAACAATTTTTTAGGAAAAATATTTTTTTGGAGCATATAATGAATTTTAAAAAAGTTATTACTTATTTATAATAATATAATACTTATCTAAAATATTATTATATAATTTTAAAATATTGGTTATCCATGTTGGATTTAATAATTCAATATATTGTTTAGAAAATTATACACTATTATGGTCCTTTAGGATCGCGTTTGTATGTATCACAAGCTATCAAAGAAACAAAAAAAATTTAAAAAGAAAATATCATGAAATCATGTAGTGTTTCACTCATTACTGGGTGATCCTCCCATTGAGAAACACGAAAATCCCCAATCATATCCTTCCACACAGGTGATTGAATTGAATAACAGTTCCTAAACCAATGTTAACCCAATGAAGATATGGACCACTCATCGATGTTCTACCCACTATGTAATGAATCCTTAATGTCTCAAAAACAATCATCATGATTATTTTCCTAGAGTATAATCTCGATACTAGAGGATGTCAACAAAACACTAAAAAAACAACATCGGTCCCAACATACCAAACTCCCAATTGTATATGAGCAAATTGATCCCTGATATTCCACTCCATGATGATTTCCTTATTGTATAGGATTGAAATTTATTGTCTAGATTATTAGTAAGAAAATTATAATTCCCAAGGATGAAATCAATGTTAATTTCAAAATATTGAAGGAACTCCACCCATCACTTATGATGATGCTACAAATATTTTTGTGAAAAGATATAACACAATATTTTATGATCGGATGAAATGGTAATCCATTCACATAAAAGGTTGTGTCCACATATATTCAGAGAAGGAATCACCAATATTATTTCAAGATCATGTGTAGGATTATTATTCTCATGAGACTAAAACAGATGAGAACCATAATTTACCATATGATCACCCTATGTAAGAAAAAATCCAAAACCTCAACCTGATGAATAAAAAAGACCACATAGACCCACATATACTCTCAAATAGTTAATAATAGAGACCAGGTGAAACGATGCTTCAAATTATCAAAGGAAGTATATAATTTTGAATATAAAATGATCTTTACCCCCATTTGAGTTAGAGTGATCAACAGATAATATTTCACATAATATACATTCATGAACCATCGATAATACACTTTTAAGCCTAAGAATCATTGAATATAGACAAAATACTATAATTCTTTCCATGAAATTTCATCCTTCACATTTTTAGGATCAATGAAGATACCATGATCTAAGACCATGTTCCCCAATAAAGTCATGTATTCCTATAGTTGAATATTAATATATTGGCATAATTTCATTGATTCCTCAAGATTTGTATAACTACTCTTAAATTTGACACATGATCCCACATCGTTTTTGAGTTAACCACGATTCCATCCATAATAAACATAATAAAAGAGTCAAGATACTAGTGGAAAATACTATTCATTAGTTCCATTAACATGACAGAATAACCTTTCATACCAGAAGGCATAAGATGATACGTCTAGTTTCCATAAGTTCTTTTGAAAGTGATCTTTGGTATATTATACCCCTTGACCTTGATATAGTAGTAATGAGATTGAATATTAATATTTGATAACTATAAGATATTAGATTTTTGTATGATCCTAGAATCACCTATTTATCAATTTAATTTCCAAAATATGGAATAATGTAAATTCCCTTTGAGGTCATGGCAATTTCAGCAGTGTATGGGGGTAGTTCCGAGCCCACAACCCATGTTTAGGGGTGAAATAAGTCCAGTGAAATGTTAGTGAAAATAATGTGAGGTAGGCTACATGAATTAATAAAATATGTGAGGCATGGTAAGAGAGAATGAAGAGCCCACCAAATAAGAGGAAAGCTTGAGATAGGAGGTGCACACCCATATGGGTTGGACTATAATTCAGATATTGGGTTTTACCATAGTTTTCTCATGGTTTGTAAAACTATGTGGGTAAACCAAGAGTGCCCTTTTCCCTACAGCCAACCGTTCACCAAAACAATGTGGCCCCAGATATTTTTTACATGTTTGTATTTTTATATTAAATTAAATTCTATTAAAACATAACATCTAATTTTCATTAAATTGATAAAAAAATATCATTTTGATAGCCTCATTTGATGAAAAAACATCCAATTGAGGGTTACTTTCTAGGTGACCTCCAATTCCAAAATGTAATGACTCATTGGAACCAAATCCATGAGTAATTAATTTCTTCTTAGAAATTATTCATTTACCCAGGTATCCGCAATTCAAATTAGGTGAAAGATTATTTTCCACAGTTTTAGGTTCTTCACAAGTTCGTCTATTTTATCATAATATAATTAAAATAAAAATTTGATACTAGATGAGAATTATACTATAGACATAATGTATATTTTTTATACATTTTGTCGGGTTTTGGTGATTTATATACTGAGCAACCATTGTGCCGCCCATCCGACATTCTGAAACAACTTCAAAATTGAACTAGTTAATTGAATTATATGTACACTAACCAATTAGGGATTCCCTTATGTTTTGTTGTTATGCATTAGTATATGTTTCTCAAACCATGTCCGCCAATGGGGTGTGACTTCTGAAATTACCCTATTATGCACTATTTCAACCTCCCAAGGGGTGTGTTATCTTGGTTTCCTAGATATAGGATGCCTAATTAAAATGGAATAGAATTAGATTGAGGGATATGTGGTGTTTTACTCCATTTACATATTATTATTGATTAAATGATTATGTCGAGCATTGATTTCATAATGGTTTATTTGGAAAATGTGAAAATGTGTTAGTAAAATCTTGTGTTATGTTTAAATATGAATGTAAAAAATGAGAGGGTATTCTCATTTGTTGTATTTAAATTTCAATATTGATTCATGAGTACGTATACACCTGAGGTGGAATTGAATTTGAAATGGTCATATGAGTGGGTAGAATGATATTGAATGAAAAGGTAAATGCAATGAAATGATGATTTTTTTAGATGCCTTAGACGTTATCTTTGGATCTTGTTATAGTATTGGGGGTCTTGGATTGAGTATGCTCATTGGATATTTATTTTGGGGGATGTATTGGGCCTTTATATGCCCTTTATCCATCTTTCATAGGCTTTTGTAGGTTATGATTTGTTGAAAAGATATTAGAACTCCCAAAAATTCTTAACAGAAATTCCAATGAGATGCTCCCGAGACTCGATGAAGATTTCTTAGTCTGCTACACCTTTGATTTGACCCTTCATGGCCTAACATGCTATTTATAAAAAATATATATGGTTTTCTTGATAAGAATGGTTGAGCATCTCATCCAGGAGTGAAATATAATTTAATATATATGGAAAGTATGTGGTTGTATGACATGCATGAATGAACGACAATGCTGTATTGGTTATCTATGCATTGTTAGTTTCTTTTTGGTTATAGGAGCTTGATTATCTTGTTCTGTGTAACCTCATGTTACTATTTTTAGTTATTCCAAAAAAATGTTTTTACCAATAATTTTTTTGGGTTTCATTTGGGGTTATTTTTCATTTAATTTTTTAAAACACTGGAATTTTTTGGGATACTACACGATTGGAAAATGGGTTTCCAAAACATTTCACCCTCTTCAGCTAAACTGTGCAACCGAAGGCAATGAGATTTTCCATGGTAGGTGCATGGTAAGTCAATATTTGCACCCTCTTAGAATAAACCATGTTTCCCATTTAAAATAGGTGGATTGTTAGTCTATATTATATATTAAACAACGTATGTTTTCCTAAGGAACCATAAGTACATGTTTTTAATTTATTCAAATTGTAATAAAAAATCCCAGACCCCACTTTTAGGCCCAGATAGACCAATATGACCTATAATTAATTTCTATATCCATGTATCTCCCAATAAGTGTTTTTGACCTCTTTAATCCCTCATGTAATTGATCAGAAGATTAATGACCACCTTTCGTTCTTCTCTCGATTATTTTTCTCACCCCAATATCCATCTCCCGTGATCTCTTCTTCACCTCATTAAGGTTCCATGGATCCCCATGTTGGATTTTAGATATAATAACCACAAATATGGATATAATCCTAGGTTTGTTTCATATATCCCTAAATTTTTCATTCTCTCTTGGAATTTTTTATTTATAACTTTCTGAATTGAGATCCGTTGATCCCGAAGTAGGTAGTTTCATTAAGATGGAAAATTTTCATTAACCATAAATTTATGGCTTAATTTCAATTTTCAAAATTATATAGAAATTTATTTATTTTGATTAAATGAAATTAAATTTGATTTTTTTTGAAAAAAAAACCATTCAATTGGGGTTTAAAAATGGGTTTTGTTATGAAATTAAATAATCCCCAAATCCATTGAATTGGGGTTTCTTTTTGTAAATTTATGAAATTTATATTATTTAATTTATATTTTATTTTTGATGGAAATCATTTAAATTAAATTATTAAAATAAATTGTAGGAATATCTATTTGAATGAAAATTTTGAGAAACCCCAATTAAATTTAATTGGGGGTTTACTGTGAAATTGAAGGAATTTTTGAAAAATAAAATTGTGGAATTTAATTTGTTGTAGTGGACTGTGAAATTTATTTTTGAATATTAATTTAAATCCTTAATTATGAAAATGGAATAAAATTGTTTTGATTTTAACCATTGGATTATATCTTTGAAAAGGGATTATTTTTATTAAAGACCATGTCATGGTTTTAAATGGAAATTGCATATTTGAAATAGAGAATGGGATTAACAATATTTTAATAATTATTGAAATCAATTTTACAAAATTGTTTTGTACTAGATCACATTCAAGACATAAGTTGTTAGTGATTTATTTAGAGAAAAATTTACTCCTTAAAGTATTTCAAAAAAATGCAACACATCACATCACTTAGGTGACGGTGATGAGTCCCCTTTGCCCTGCGTTCAAAGGGATGTATGTACATATTTCCTGGTCACATTCAGTCTGGGGTCCCTATAGCTAAGAAATATCATACCTTATTTGGTATATGACCATGTTTCTCTATTTTCTTATTTCAAATGAATTTATTCCACTATTGTATACTATTTAACATTCTATATTATTTATATAAACTGTTTTATAAAAAATCGTTCATTTTAGACATATATAAATTGTACCATTTTTAGAATTATATCCACATGTTGAAATGGGAAGAAATTTTTAAAAGTTTTCACATAATTTTCAATGCATTTCTATATTTTGAAATGAAAATAATTAATTATTGTATTTATGATTATGAAAATTCCAAACCTATTTTTTTAAATTGAAATATCTCTTTAGTTAATATATTTTTGGAATCTTGTAAAAAAATACTCAGTGAGAACATATTAGTATTTTAATACCACAACCTAAATGTGACTTAGGAGTTTCTAGATTTCATCCTTCCATGATTTAGTAGAGGTAAAGAGCCACTAATATGTTGTTCTATCTATTGATCTATAGTCATGGTGACTCTTATCCTTTGAGAAATAGGTTTTTTTCTTCATGTTTTTCTAATGTTTCTAGTTTTTCTAGTTTTCTAGTACATGGTTATAGTACATTGGGATATTCTAATTTAACTTATTGTATATCACTTCTAGAGGAGTTTCATTTGTATGCATTCTGACATGCCTCTTACATCATCATTATTAGTGGAGAATTCATTACCACTTTCACTTTGTATGATGTCTGGTGATAGTCACCGACCCATGGGAATCGAGAAAACCATTTTGGATATGTCCAGACTATTATGGTTATTGGGTTAATGGGGTACCAAAGATAGTTCATGACATAGTGGTATCATTGCTTCAAGATGGGCTATTGTATTGAAGTCATTATGCATTTTTAAATTTTTTTGAGACATATGAGGTAGTTTTGATTGAGTGACTGTCTCGATTTCATCTTTATTGACTTCTCTATTTGATATTGGTTCATTTCATTAGTTTATCTCAACTCATATGATTAATCATATTAATATTCATACACATATTTTCAATTTTTCAGTGGATATTACTACACCCCTTTGTATAATGAGATAGTAGGGTCTCTTTAGTCGTTCCTTTTTTTCTCTAGGTCAGATGTTGATCATTCATGGATGTTTCTAGTACTAGACATGAAATCTCTTGATTTTATTTTTGGAATGGATCAGATAATTTTAAATAAAGACCATATTGATTGTTATCCTCGATAGGTCCTCTTCATTATGCTCGATGGTATTTGTCGTGTCTTACAAGGAGACTGGGACCCATGGTTGAGAAGTTCCATACCTTATCATCCGGATTTGGGGAATGATATATCTATATTATCATATGATATAGTTATATAATATATGAGTGGTGATTTCCCTCTAGTCTTCATTGAGTTTTTGGACATATATCCATATGACTTCTAGAGTTTGAGACCAGTAAGGTAGGTTGGATTTTCCACTGTCTTAATTTTGGGTACTCCATCTATTTTTATTCCTTATTATCCAATGGATCCAACTAAATGAAATTTTTGAATTATTAGTTGGATGAACTTCTAGGGAAACTCATAATACCATTGAGTTTGTCACCTTTGGTTGTGAATATTCCTTATTCTTAGAAAGTTTATGGTTCACTCCACCTTTTTGTTTATTATCAAAAACATAATCAAGTTATGATAAAAAAATATCTGTTTCTATATATTGATTTCATATTTGATTACATTAAAGCGGAAATTGTTTATTGAATATTGAACTTTGATCTAGTTTCCCACAATTATGGATACAAGAATCTCACATTCAGAAACCTCCTTTAGGATAATGTATGGACATTATGCATCACTTATCGTACCTTTTTGTTTAACCAATTCCACTATAATTTCTGTGGCTTTAATGAACACGATTTTCCATGAGAATATTTATATCTTTGTTGTAGTCTTTTTGGGTGGAATCCTAATTTACTCTATGTCGGAGGAGGTTCATGTGCATAAACTAAGAATATCTTAGAGTTTATTGGGCAATCACCAACTATATATCTAGAATTTAAAATTTGATTTCGTTATGCATGAAGTGAAATTCATTGGGTGTGTAGTATCAGAAAATAGGATATCAGTTGATATTGAGAATGTGAAGGTTGTTATGGCTTGGGAACAACGATAAGATTTTATCAATATTCAGAGATTCCTGGGTTTAGTAGGGTAGTATAATCGGATCATTAATGACTTCTCAAACTTGGATTCTCTGATGACTGCACTAACTCAGAACAGAGTAATTCGTTACAGGGATAAAAAATTCCATTGATCCATTATTGAGATAAAACTATTTTTGACTATTTCACCAATGTTGACTCTTACAGTATCCAAGAAGGCATATGTGTTTTTTTGATGCCTTGGTTTATGGTTTTGGTTGCATTCAAGCACATAGTGATCATGTAACTACATATGGTTATCATCATATTAGGCCACTCGAGAAAAATTATCCAATAAATAACCTCAAACATGTATCTATTATGCACCCACACTTGAGAGTTGGTGTGATTACCATTATGGAAAATTGTTTTACATGTTTTCAGATCACAATATCTTGTTTTATGTCTTATCTAAAAAAATATTTGATGTTTTCCCAAAGGAGTTAGATGGAATACATAAAATATTTTGATTTTTCATCGCCTATACCCCATGGAAATGGAATGTCATTGTATATGCTTTGTGGAAAAAATTATGACAAAGGATATAAAATAATCTTCAAAGGAGTGGATCCTGATAAATATATTTTCATTTTTTCATATTAATTTCCAAGGATCAGTGGTTATTGTTTTTTTCCTATATTCTATTGGTATCTACTCTTCATAAATTGATTCTATAGGAACAATATATTTATTATGACTTCCATAGCTTTAGAGACTCCCTTAATGGTTGGGATACCATTGATGAGTGGTATTTCTCCAAAGAGATCATTATATGATTTTTGAATCGCTTTATATGACGTTAGTAGTAACGAATGCTATTATGGGTGATTTCCAAATTTCTTAGTGGGTTGTACACCCATGAACCATGAAGATGTCCTATGAAACGTGGTGTTAGTTCTGGTGTCCAAGTAAGAGACAAGGAATTTCTATGTTTTTATCTTGTTATTATTCATTCCATTAAGTTAAGTCCATGCACCAAAAACCATTAGGTTTTCTTTATAAACATCTAGTCCCTAAATGGAAGTGGGATGTAATATCCTTGGACTTTTTATCTCGATTTCCATGTACTTAGAGAAAAAATAATGTGGTATGGGTTTTGATTGATCATTGTAATAAATCATCTCAATTTATACCCATTCATGATACATCTAATGTTGAGGAGTATGGAAATCCCTACGTGGGAGATATTTTTCATTTTCATAATGTTCTGTCTATTATAGTCTCAGATAGGGAACCTCAGTTAGCATATAAATTATTTAGAGGCTTTCAAGATTCACTGGTGTCTAACATTCATTTGAGTATGACTGGAAATTTATAACCCCTATGGAAATATATAATGAACTATATAGATTAATGAATATTTTCATCACACTTGTGTTCTTATCGTTGGTGGGTATTGGGATGATTATTATTTTCTAGTTGAGTCTTTTAGAACAATAGTTACTATTCAATGATCAGAATGGATTCCTTTGAGGCCTTATATGGCCAGAAAAATAGATATTTGTTCTGTTGGTTAGATATAGGTGAATGATCTTTGGTTAGAATGATTTTTGTCCAAGAGATGACAATAAAGATTCACTTGATTCATCAGAAGATGTTTACATCATAGCTCTAATATATATCTTATATTAATCATCATCATAGACCATCAGAATTTTTAATTGGTGAATTGACATTCTTGAATATTTCACCCTAGTTGGGTCATTAATATCCTGGAATTCTAGGGAAAATTGGTCCATGTTTTGTGGGACCTTTTGAGGTTATTTAAGAGGTATGAAATGTTTTGTATCGTTTGATAATACCACCGCAGGTGGTATCAATGCATAATATGTTCCATGTATGTCAAATTTGAAAGTACGAATCATATCTATATCATGTTTTGATCTTCAATGATCATGATGAGGAACCTGATTTTTCCATCATTGTTGGGATATTCCAGATAGTTGATTATGAAACAAATGTACATAAAGGGAGGAAAATACCTTTGGCTCGAGTGCTATGGAGGCATAGTTTTGATAATCAATATACGTTAGAGAGGGAGGCACTGATGAGAGAGTAGTGGGCGTATCTTTTTAGCAATAAATCTTCTTCATATGCTTTCTAAGGGAAAAAAATTATTTGGTGGGGAAGCTGTATCATCCTGTTACTATTTTCAGGTATTAAAAACCACTTATTTACCGTTATTTGGATGGGTTTCATTTGAGTTTTTTTCGGTTGGAATTTTTTATTTTTTTATTTTTTTGGGCTAATGCACGGTTGTTGCATGATTTTCCCAAACTGTGTTCCCTCACAAGCCAACCCGTGAAACCTAAGGAAGGGTTATTTTACCTTTTTCATGCACTAGTAGTGAGGATTTGATACCTTTTAGGAGAAAGTATGGAAACCATTTAAAAAGGTGCATGGTTAGTCCCCATGGTTTATCAAACCATGTGGCTCTACCCATGAAATAGTGCATTTAGGTTTTCAATTGCTTTTAATATTAAATAAAAATAGTCAAAACCCAATTTCAGGCCCTATATGAACATGTATAACCTATAATAGGTTTCTACCATCCTTGGATTTTCCATGGAGACTTTTGGCCCCTCAGATTATTCGGAGAAGTAATATGATGCTAGAAAAATGTTATTTGAGCTTCTCTCAGTTAGTTTCCTCACCCCGATCTCTATCCCCCATGATCTCTCTTCTCCTCTTTATGATTCGATGGATCATAATGTTGGATTTTGTATATAATAACCACTGTTTTGGATCAAATCCTTGGTTTTTTTCATAGATCCATGTAACAGTCATTCCTCATTGCAGTGTTCCATTTATGGATTTTTTATATGAGATATGATGATCCCAAGGTAGGCTTTTCTATTACGATGCCCTAAATTCATTAATCCTAATTTTTTTGTTTAATATAAAATTTTGGAATAAAATGAAATTTATGGTTTTTAATTAAATTTCCTTAAATTAGTTTTTTCGGAAAACAAAATACTATTTAATTTGGGTTTTTAAAATAGATTTTTAGCTTGAAATTGGAAAACCCCAAATTTCATTAAATTGGGGTGTGTTAATGAATTTTTTTGAAATTTATATTATTTAATTTTAATTATTGGTTCTATAGAATTTATTTAAAATAAATTATTTAATTTATTTGTGGAAAATTGGATTTGATGGAAAATTATGAAAAACCCCAATTCCATTGAATAGGGATTTATTGTGAAATTATTAGAATTATGTGAAAAGTTAGAATTTTGAATTTAATTAGTGTATGTTGATTATGAAATTGATTTATGAATATTGTTTCAAATCCATAATTTTGAAAATTTATTAAAATGTTTTTTATAGGACCCTTTGGGTTCTAACTTTTAAAAAGGCTTATTTTTTATTAATAACCAATGTAATGATTTTTAAATAGAGACTATCATATTCGAAATGGAAAATGAGATTAATTGTAATTTAATCATTCTTGAAATAAATTCCTCATCATTCTTTTGTATGAGAGAAAGGTCATCCTTACGTAGTTAGTATATTATTTGGATGGAAAATTATGCTTTAAAATGTTCCAAATCAAATACATCACATCGCATCTTTTAGGCAATAGGGATGAGTCCTCTTTTCCCAATTTCAAAGGGATTTATGTACATATTTATTTGTCACCATGAGTGTGGAGTCCCAATTTCCTAGAACTTTTTTACCTTATTAGGTATGTGACCATGTTTCTTAATTAATATTATTTCAAATGAATATATGGGATTACTATAAACTATTTTACATGCCTTTATATTTGTATAAAATCTATTATGTAACAGTGTTTATTTATGCAACTTGTGAATAGTTTCAATATTTTAGAAATATTTCAATCACTTCAAATGTTAAGATTTTGAATAAATGTATATCCATATTTTGAAATTTTTTCTATTTTTTAAAATATATATCATGAATTAAATTATTTATGATTTAGATATGGAAAACTTAATAAATATAAATTCAATGCACTCTTTGGTTAATTTAATTATCAAATCCATTAATTGAGTCCTTAGTGTGACACAACTAGTATTTATAGATCAAACTATAAATGGTACATCAAGAATATTCATTTCCTCATTCTAGGTTTGAGTAGGGTTAATTCACCTCTGGGAGGTGGTTCTAGCTATTAATATTTATACATGGTGAGTTTCTCCTTTGGAACTTGGGAAGTATGATAGGATTTTATTGTTCTTCCTATACATGGTTTTATTACTTTGGGTTATTTCTGTTTCATTTATTTTTACATCACTTTCAGTGGAGTTTCTTTTGTTTTCATGCTAAATTATCTCTTCACCTTCACATTTATGCAGGAAAAATCAATCCAAATTTCATTTTTTATGAAGCTAGGTTCTAGTTGTCGACCCATGGGGATGTTGAACTACCTTCGGGTTATGTTAGGATCAGATCGGTTATTGGGATACTAGGGTACCTTGGATAGTTTGTTGTAGGTGGGGTTATTTGAGAGGATATTTCAATGTAATTGGTTTTGTAGTTAAAATTCTATGAGTGTCTCTTCTTTCTTTTACTATATACATATTTGCATGCACAATACATAACTTAGTAAATTGCACTACATAGAATTATATTTAACATGATGTTATTATCAACTAGGATTGTATATCAAACCTTCTTCATGCACCATTTTGTACCCAAATAGTATATTTTTATATAAGTAGTGATTGGGGAAAGTTCCAACCGTTCTAGGGATGATTATGTTTCATGCATAGGAGAAGGGGAGCATGGGATCAAGATGAGGCTCACGATGTCGATCAGAGAAATAAAATTATCCTTTTTGTAATTTTGTATACATTTACTTAAATAGAATGTTTTTTCAGATTTTTATGTTTTCTTAGACATATAACATCTATCATCATCATCATAGAAAATGAACCTTCAATTCATATTTTTATTTATTTATAATATGTATATATTTTATGATTGTTTTACTGCATCCACTATCTATCTGTTTTTTTTCATTACCATTGTATTACACTATGGAGATGAGGACATAGTATCCCCATAGAAACAAAAAGTCCCTTTATAATAGTTACCAGTCTTTGGTGATTGGGGAGATGTGATTCAGGCCATGTTGTCAACTGGTTAGGGGAACAGTTTAGTGGAATCTTTGTTCGAGATGTTACAATGTTGTATCCGAGCATTTATTTTTCTGATTTCATTTATTATTTTTTGAAAATAGATATGTATAGTAGGGAATTATATTTTATTAATGGGACATTTCTAGGCAATGAAAACCCACATACAAGATACTTCCAAACTACCTCAAATTAAATTTTAATTTTTTGGATATTGACTATTATAGTTGATTTGATCCCACCTTTTGGTGAACAAATTGATTTATGATATAATTATTGGTGTGAATGTGGGTTCTATTTCCTTGACACGATGAGATGAGGGTATTTAATTTTATTCATCATATAGTAACCTATCTAGAAATCACATTCCATGCATTATGTCAGGCCATTTTGGATGCATTACTTAGATCATGCTATTTTGATAGGAGTTGTTATATATTTACCTGATGTTGTGAGATGTGTTTATAAGTGGATCGGGAAATTTATTCAATATTTATGTTTATAAGGATTATGGGTTCTAATTGACTTGGAAGTGACACACCTATTGTTTCAATTCATTAAAGTAAATTTGACATGTTTTGATAATATGTGCACCGTATTTTTGTTCATGAGGTGTATTGGGCCCTCAAGGATCGGAACATGGTTAACCATTGGTTCAAAAAATAAAATTGAATTTTGATATAATTTTCAATGAATATATTACATCAGGTGAAAATTAAATTGAAACCAAATTGGTTATAATAGAGACTTGACCTACACTCGGATTTTGGGTAAGAAAGGGGAAATGTTTGTAGTGGTGTTTTTTATTGTTACTTTTTTAGTTGTGGATTTAAGAGATGGATATGTGGTTAAAATTTTGGTTATGAGGGTTTTTAAATTTCCTATGGTTTTCAGCTACGACTTTTGATATCAAATATTTTTCAAGTATATGTTTGTAATTGTGGAGGAATTCCACTATGATGAACTCCAGTCTTGTGCCAAGAGATAGGTGAAGACCGCACTCTTGAGATGGTGAGATATTAGAAACATGTGGATCCTCCTTTAGTTCTAGTTACGACACCAGGTGTCATTCTTAACACAAATTTTGAGGCATAGTTCTACAAGGGTTTTTATCTCTTCATGCAGAATTTTCAGGGAGCATCACAACCTACCTTGTTTATGGATGAGCTGAAACATGTGTTCCAATAGTGACATCATCCCATGTTCTTGAGGGATGTTGGTCCATAGTATACTAAGCTATTTGTTTAGACTATTGTTTTTTTCTTTTTTACATATAGAGACACCTCGTGAGAGGAGAGTGATGGTCCTGATGTAGATGGTACATGGATTAGTAAAAATCTTGTGCGGATTTTTCACTGGGATTTTAAGTTATGATACTTGTTATCATTTCATAAGACCCTCATAAAAAAAAGTTCTAGTGTGCTTATGTATCTAGATTAATGTCTTATGACTTTTATGGGTTGGATTTCAGTGAACCCAGTTGATGTAGAGGGAAATTTATCAATCATATTTTTATTTTATAGGATTTAGATCTCATCCCCATGAGTGTGTTTAAATAATAAATGGGATGGTATAGTTTTCTTTATAATTGGTACTTGATTTTTCTATTTCATCTTTCATGCAAGCTATGATAAAAGAGCCATGTTCTATGCTCTAAAATTTGAATCTGTAGAGGTGTGATAGCATGAACCCTTGGTTAAAGGATAGATTATTCTATTATTTAATGATCATTTGAGATGAAACATGAGTGTTTCTGTGATATTTAGTAAAATTATTTTCCTATGATGGGTCAAATATAGTGGACATGAAGTAAGGCCTTATGACTTTGAAAAGGGATAGCAGGGGGAGGTAACACCCTTATAACCTAAAGCTTTGATATTTTATTATGACGTGTTATTTGAAAAGGATCAACATTTGAGTATGGATTTTCCATAGTATGTTTTCTTGAAATGACACCCAGGTGAATGGTTTTTGTAAGGGTATTATACCTTATGTGGTTATTTTCCAATAGAGAGATACCCTATAAGTGTTAGATATTTTTTTTTATTATTGTTAAAATAATCTAGAGATGTGTACCCTTTCTAGAATATAGGAATGGCTAGCTCCGTATAGATGATGTTGTATGGTTATTCCAATATGACTTAAATGACAGAATTGAACCTTGTGGGGAAGGATCTTTCTTTATTCAGTTTATCCTTCTTTAAAGAGGTGTTTTCAGTAGGATGGATTCCATGTTATATAATCCCTTATGTGGGTTGTGGTTCTGAGTTGAGTAACCACATGGATAGGTGCACGAACCTAGTAGACATTATTTTATAACATTTTTTGTGTTCTAGGTGGTATACCTAGATATACAACACTTTAAATAATCCCAAGTATGTTAGTGACAATATGTTTTCTAAGGAAACCCTTTTTGGGATGTTTGATTGATGTTTATGGTCTCTTTAAGGAAAATGATCATAGGTTATGCTCATTCCTAACTGATTCATGGTGGATGCTTGGGGTCTTTCAATTTTTTAATGGGGACAAATTTTCATTCTAGAATCACCATGGGTGATTATTTATCAAAAATAGATCAATGTATGTGATATTTTAGGTGAATAACCCGGTTGATAGGTAGTGGTCACAATTTCAACCCTTCTGAAATGATGATGTTATTGTAGTGGTATTTCAATGGATGGTGGTGTTTTTTGATGCTCATTTTCGAATGAGTTCCTAGGGAGCTCTTTTCATGATGAGACTAACATTCCAAGTAACATTATCAAAATGGTATTGATGATAAATGAATTGTAGGAGTGTGTGTAGTATCTATAACCTAGATGCATGAGGGTTTAAACCCACTTCTTATGGGAAACATGACACCCAACATTTACATAGGATACTATATTGATAGATAGTTAATGAGTGAAAAAATGTGATCTACGAACCAATAGTTTCTTACTGAATCTTCTTTGAGTGGCAATCCAGAGTATGAGTAAATTAATGATGGTTCCATAATGAGGGATACCCTCTAATAAAATTGGGAACCATGTTTTTGTAGACCCATGTTTTGGGATAGAACACTCATGGTAGGAGACCTAGTGTTAGGCATGGGTTAAGGCTTTTGGAGCATATTTTCGATTCCAGAAGGGCTCAGGTGGAGTTCCAAAAGTCTATAAATGAAAATCTTTGTGTAATCCTTTTTTATTTATTAGAATGAACCCTATATTGATCATGTATTGAGTACACCAAGAGGGAATCAGTTATATACTGAGAAAAATTAATCAGTGACCTTTAAGACTAGTTGAATGAAATCATTTCTGGTATGCTATAAAAGGAGTTTTAGAGGAGATTTATAGGGTGGATACCACCCTCAGCTGTTGGATGAACCCCATGAAAATATGTTTGGGGCTAGTTGAGAACAATTGTTGGATAGTAATTTTGAAACCCATTTTCAATTCGATAAAATGGATATATAGAGGCTTGATAGAGAGATATTCTGAAGGTTGGGTATAGGAATCAGTGGAAATGATCTAGTTTTACATAGGGTATCATGGGGGTAGGCACCAGATATCTATTTTTGGTGTGTTTTACATCAAATATGAGTGATTTTGAAAATAGTCACTTGGAGTAATTTTTAATAGTTTTTTTAAATGAGGTATGAAATGGTTATGAAACCATCATATGACTATCGTGGGCCGAAATGAGTGTCGTGTAAGGTTTTTCTGGTCCATTAAAGTGATTACAGGGTGTATAGTTATTTCTAGTCAATTGTAATTGGTTAATACAACCTATGGTGGGAAGCACCATATGTTTATTGGTAAAAAAGAAGTTTACATGGTCATGTCTTGGGTTATCCTGACTCTCAATGTTGGCTCATTCTTTTAAAAGAGGGAGACCTTTAGGGTGGGTTATCATGGAAGGTTTTATATCCCTGAGACAGTATGCATTCATGGTGTCCCTAATTTTCTATTTTTAGATAGGGATTACCTATTTAGATCTCTTTTTTTGGATGATTTTATAGATGGTGTTGGGTATATAGGTGTTTCTGAGCACACCGTACCACTCTCCATTGATGGTTATTTATAACGGATGATACAGGTGCATGAGAACATGGAATCATCAAGTTTCCTATACTATGGGGGACCTTGATGGATTCATATTCCTTGGGTGGAGTTCTCATACTAAAATATCTATTAGGAAACTATAAATATGTTTCTTTATGAGGGTTTTTTTTCATAGGCCAAGATGATCATCCCAATGCTGGTTAGAGACATACAAGGAATATTTAATTGTAATGTGTCACATTTAGAAGACTTTTGAGTAGGTCTAGCTGAATCCGAAGTGTATTTCTACAACAAAGTCTCATTGTAAATCATAATACTATCACCATAGATGATTCCTAGAGTTTAAGGTTTGAAATCAGGATTTCTTATGTGTTTCACTGAGGCTTGGACACTAGAAAACTTGGATACTAGTAAAACATTCATAGTGATTTGTTAGGCCATTATAGATTCTTTTTAGGTTCGGCCCGAGAACCTAATGATTGTAGTTACCTTAGAGGTACTCACCCATGCACTTAATCCTACATGTATATTAGCTACACCACTATCACTTGGACCCATATCATTATTTTTAGCCTAAGGAGGTTGAGCAATAGGATGTGGTATCTCTTGAGAAGCATATTATTCATATCATTGATAGGAGATTCAAGGATCTCTGAGGCGGATCAGATCCATTATTAAGGGTTCCATGGAAGCATGGTTGTTTAATGTTCGAGACATGGGAGCCAAAGGCCTGTGTACATTCTTAGTGGATGAAGTTTTTCTTAGATGAATCTTTACTACCCTTGAGGGGGAAATTAAAGTGATGATATTCATTGGGGGGGGGGGATTTTAATAACTATTTTTATGAGGTAAAAATCCCCTCCTTCTCAACTTAATTACTTAAATATGTCTTGATGTGAAATCCCTTTAAGGTCACAGTTGTTTTGGGGGTTTATGGGGATTTTTGGAGCCTAAATCAGAAGTTTAGGGGTGAAATAAACCTAGAGCATGGTTAGTGAATCCTGTGTGAGGTAGACTGCATAGTTTTATGAAATATGTGATGCATGGTCGGAGAGAAGGAGGAGCCATCATTGTTTGACTAAGCCATATGAAAGGATTCGCATGACCATGAAACTTTGTATTCAATTATTACAAAGGGTTTAGGCATGATTTCTGCATAGTTAGTCAAACCGTGTGGGTTAACCATGAAGCGACCCTTTTCTAACATATAATCATGAACAAATGGTGCACTTTTTCTTAAACCATGATACCATTGATATTTAAAAAAATATATATATTTATATATTAAATTAAATTGAATTTAAAAGTAATATATAATTTTCTTTCAGCGGATAGAGAAATCCCATTTTGAGAGACTTCATTGATGACTAATCATTATATTGTGGGTTCTTCTCTATCTGATCAATTATTCAAGTGTAGAACATCTCCTTGGATCCACATTAGTGGGTACTAAATTTCTTTTTATTTGTTCTTCTTTTTAAAATGTAATGATAATGATCTTTAGGTGTGATATGATCTACACTTATTTCATATTCTTAATATGTTCCTTATTTTTCTCATAATCTGAGTCAAATCAGAAGTTGATACTTGAAAATAATTCTACTGCCATGATAAGTTAGGGGTTATATAATTTTTACAATTGTATTGGTGATTTATATACCATGTTTCCATTGTGCCGCCTATCAGAATTTCTGATACAACCATGGAATTGAATAGGATAAATGAATTGGATGTAAACTGACCAATTAGAAATTCACTTAGGTTCACTTCTGATTCATTAGTCGTTGTTTCCAAAACCATGGAAAAAATGGGGTGTGGATTATGAAATTTCTTTGTTATTCTATGTTTACACTACATAAGGGGTGTGTCCTCATGTTTTTCTAGATGTAGGAAGACTAATTACCATTGAATGCAATTATATTGAGAGAAAGAATATGTTTTCCTCCCTTTTTATGTGATTATTTATTAAATTATTATGTTAGGCTTGAATTGCATGTTTTATTTGGAAAATATGGAAATGAGTGGGAAAACTCATATATTATGTTTATATATAAATTGTGATGAATTATAGTGTATTTTGATAGGTTGTATTTAAAATTTAATTTTGATGCATGAGTGTGTATTCTCATGAGATTGAATTGAATGTGAAATGGTTATATGGGTTTGTAGACTATTAATGTATGAAAAGATAAATGTTAGGAAATGTTGATTGTTTAAATGGGTTATAAATTATCCTTGGATTTGGACATGATAATGGGAATATTTGATTGAGTATTCTCTTTTGGTCATAATTCTCTAGGATTCCTCGAGTCATTCTACCACTTGGACCTGAATTGATTGGAATCACAAATGTCTATGGATTTTTTGATATGCACGGTTTAATGTCTCAATCATGACTGAAATGAATTTTTTTATATATGAAAATTCCATGGTGGTATGACATGTTTGAGTGAATGACAAGGAAGTTTTGTTTATCTATTAATTATTTTTAGATGCTTGGTTAAAGGATCATGACCATATTTTGCAGGGGTCCATGAGAGGCTATTTCAATGCTACAAGTTTAATAGTTTTCATGCCATGGAAATATTAAATTTTTTTACTACTTACCTATTTACCTGCACACTAACTAACTTATTATATTTTACGTCCTTGAATTGTATAGATATTTGGGTGAATATCTATTGGGATTGTATCTCACACCCTATTCGGGAACCATTGGTTACCCGAACTGTCTATTTGAATATTGGTAGTCATATGGGAGACGACCCATAGTTAGAGGGTAGATTACATACCATTGTTAGGAACATGGAAGCATGAGAATTAGATGAGGTTTGCGATGCTATTTGGAGATAACATTTTTTTTTCATTTTTTCATTTTGGATACATGTATTGTAATATACTTCTAAGTAACTATAATCGATATTTTCATATTCATATGACATGTATCATCATCATCATAGTATATGAGCCTTATTTTGAGATTGATTTATATTCTTATTATGTATCTATTTTCTTCATGTTTTATTACTTCCAATATCTATCTATTATTTCGTTTCTATTGTGTTACACTCTAGTGATGATTGCATTTTCTACCCACATACACATCTTGGCCCTCACTGGATGTTAGAACCCTATGGTGTTTGGGGAGATGCTCTTGAGTCCAGGCATCCGATCAGGATCACGACACTATTGAGTGGCATCTAGGTTCAGGATGTTATAATAACAAATTATCCCCTTTTATCTGATCAAAGAAATCATCAATCTAGACCAATAAATAATTTTTATTTACTGTAACATGATTGAGTTTATAGTAATAAGCACACAAGAAAAGTGTTCAATTGACCTTCTTGGTGAAAATAACGATATCCTTTCAAGGAAAAACACAAAGTTGAAAGAAGCCTTTGGAAATAAATTCATCCAACTATTTCATCAACTCATTTACTTCATATGGTTCCATATAGTATGTGGGAATAAATATAGAGTAGGCACCAAAAACCATTTCAATAGAAAACTATACTTCTCTCAGTAGTAGAAATACAAAAATGAATAACAAAAACCCTTTTAAAAACTGAACAACTACTTAGGGAACTTATTTATATAAATATTCCAAATATAGTTCAACAACATACATTTATATCATCCTACTATACTTTATAAGAGATGTTCTGACTCGACTAGACATCATGTACCATTATCAATCAAAAACATAACACTTACCATAAGGGGTAGTAATGTAGACCCACTAAAAATAAAAATAAAAATAATATTTATAAATAACCAACTGGTCTATTAAAACAATGTTATCCAAATAATTCATCTCAAAATCCAAAAATCCCTATAAGATCTTCATTTTCAATAACAATAAAACACAAGAGTTGCATGTGATAGATTTATCTCTATTCATCTTGATATGCATTGTAGTTTCCATCACAAATGTTATAAACATCATAAGAAGTATGAGCAATTACAAAATGAGGGTTAATAATAAGAATGATAAAAAAACATTTTCAAATAATGATGTTACTAATTATAACTCAATATTGATAACACCTCTCACTATATCAAGATCTATATTTGTTCCCACAAGGTTATTTTTCTTCATTCTTGATTCTTTCTAACACAACCACATTATTCACAAAGAATATATCTACACCATTGATCATCTTGGAACATATTATCACATAAAACTACATGGAGGGGAAAACTTTGAAGATAATCTTGAAGCGTTCATAGCTTCCGGATGAACTATAGATCAACTATGACTCTATAAAAGAATTCATCATGTTACCATGCATTCTACATTGAAAACATGTTAGTGGGACCTTAATAGACATTTGAAAAGATATATGGTAAGTTTACTATCTAGAAACACCATTAATGCTTCCATCATGAGACTCATTACCCTACCTTTTTGAATAAAGGAACCACTAAAACCTCCACTTGTAATAGAAGGAACTCCATTCAACCCTGAATTACTATCCTAAATAATTATTGCATCAGAGTTCTATAAAGAACACTATCCTAAGAGGGAATATTCAGCATAAATACCTAATATTTCATATATGATTTAATATTAATATGAAACCTCTAGGACTTCTCCTGCACATTCAACACCATCCAAGGTGAAAACTAATAATATTCAGAAAAAATGAATGGAATACAAAGTCTCTGAACGAACACCTTGATGAATGTTAAGATAATCTATAGGCATATATATTACAATTAAATATTGAAATAATTTCTCCATGAAAAGGGCCTTAATGTTTGTCCACTCTAATCCCCCAATATGATTTTCTGGAACCAATTCATCCTGAAAACACATTGTAGGTTCTTCAAGTGCAAATATGGAACATTTAACCTTAACTGAATCTAGCATATCCAAAAATATGAAGGTTCATTGAATATTTATCGACCAATACTCTACCTATCAAGGATCATTTTTCCCTAGAAAGATGACGGATTCCAAAAATTATACTATTGGGAACGGTCTCATGTCACGAACCAGCCCGAGTCGACCATGAATCGGTCACCCGAGCTGGTCCAGGGGAATTCCTGAGGGGTGTTCCCAATCCCCCTGGGATGGAAACTATTTCAGGGCATCAACACTGAATAGGTGGGAATGATTTTACCAATAAAAGAAAGATAAATTAATTAATTAAGACTAAACAAAGAATAATAAAACTAGTAGTGGAATGAAAACAAGCTTGTACATACCTCTATGTGACCTCTTGGTCAGCTCCAACAACTAACAACCTACCTCGCATGGGTAGAAGAAACAAGAACCTAAACCAAGCTACTGAACTTGCATATGAAAATATAGGATTGGAGTGATAATTAAAATGATGAGTATGAATGACAAATGTGAACCACATAATCCATGAATTTCAAACTTACAAAATAGTCCAATAATAATAGTTTGTACTATATTTATAAAAATAAGGTTTTCATATATGCAATGCATTTCAAAAACTAACAATCGCAATTCCATTTCCATTATAATTCCAAAAAAAGGAATATAAATAAATTGTGGTGCACACAAATGTTTCTGAAATAGATACTTTGAAATCCCTTTTAAAACCAACCATACATACAATTTTTTTCCATGAAAACACAAAAACCAAGATCAAGATTATGATTCTACAAAATTTAAGAGAAATGGTACTAATAGATCTCATATAAAATGATCAAAAAAAACCAGGAATATAAAAAACTAATTACTGCAACTCCATCACTAGTAGCATGCCACAGATAATAGAATCAAACACTGTAATGCCAGACAACCATTTCTTATGTAAGAATGAGGGGCCCTAGCCATAGTAATAATCCCAAATGTCCACCTTCAACGTGACACTTGACAGTAAATTAACTTACGGTGCATTAATCATTCTTAGTAAAGCTCATTTTTATTTCTAGTTTACGTGTTATGTTCAATAAGAGGGTGCGACACATTTAATCAAAAATCCACATATCCAACCAGGAACAGTACACAACCCGGCACCACCTGGACACCTCATGGTTAGTTCCATGCCTTAAATAATAATTACCCAAACATGGTCCTATAGCGAGCACCCTCCTCTATCATGATCAAAAACCGAGGTGAGAGACCAAACCGAAGAGGTGTTTTCCAAACATAACGTTTCCAAGATTCCAAACATGCTTAAATGAAATCCCACATATCAATGTATTTATAAACATCCAATTATAAATTCCAACTGGGAATTTAGCTTTAAAATTCTCAACCTTTTATTGAAACACTAATCATCTATTTCAAAACAACACCACATACCATCTTTATACCAAGGTGTCCAATCAGGCCTTTAAATCAAGTCTTCCGAAAAATTGATTAGGTGATTTTTTAGACCAAATTAAAACACACCAAACATTCTCATGTTAAGAAATGGTTTATAGATTTCAAACACTAACACACCCAACCATGTTTCAAGGCCAACAGGGCCAAACAACATGAACCCATTTGAATTTATTATTGGTACAAAAGGAGTACCACTTCCCCAATTTTCTGAAAACAATGAAGTATTTTACAAAAAATGAAAACTAGGGGATAAGATGTTCTAATGAGGGCGACTAGCTCTAGAGTTATATTTTCACATTATTTCACAACAATGTGTGCACCTAATGCACCCATGGTTGTGCCATTATCCAACAGGACTCTCAAAAACTGATCAATGAATTCGAAATCCAATTTTATAAATCCACTGTTTACTTTCCACTCAATACCACCCATTTCACTCATTTATAAAATAAAACCAGTGTCTCCAAATCAAGAATCCATTTCAAAATCATGTTTCAAAACACATCAAAGTAAAACGCCTTATTTCACATATAAAACCAAAAGCATGTTCTAAACCATCTTAACAAAATATTTTAATGGGGAAAACACCACACACCCATCCAAATTATCTTTGAAAATTTATTCGACATTTCCTTAAACACTTTTTGCACAAACACAGAAGAGAATAAGTCATATTTCATGTAAAATCCTATTGCTAACACTATCATTCAACAGGAAAACATCATAGAGAACTAACTATAGGTACCATAGAGGGGTGAAACAAGTTAATAAATTAATTTAAATTCCATGATTCAAAGGAAAGGAAATGGAATGGAAAATGCATGGGATCTCCTACCTCAAAGAAAAATTGGGTCATGTCGAACACCTTGGAACTTATCGAAAAAGGCGGAAACCGCTCGTAAATTTTCCCACACTCGCACCTATACATATATATATATATATACATATAACCACAATACAATGAATGTATATGCATGGTAACCCTCTTTCTATGACTAAAAATTCACCATTACCACAAAAGATACCCAAAATTATGGTGGAAAAGACAGAAACATTACCAAAAAAGTACCAGGGACTCACATAAACCAAATTCACAAGTTGTAAAACATAACCAAACGCTAACAAATAGATTTATATCAAATACACACCTTGAACCATTTTAGAAACCATGAAACCATTTATCAAAAGAGAGAGAAAACAAATTCTTTTAAAAAACAATGGTTCGAGAGATGAACCACTCCAAATGTCATCTTAATGTGAAGGTCCATCAATGGGTGCACTCTATGAATCCATGGACGTTCCCACATCCAAGGGAATAATAAGAGGACTTCCACCACCATTTTGAAGAACCCACACGTACACCATTCATTGACATAATAAACCATTTCATCAAGAGTTTCTTGTTTTATAATACCATCCAAACACAATCAAAAAAATATTAAAAACATGTTTCTATAGAGAAAAACCATCCAAAATACTCAACAAAACAATTTAAAAGATAGAAGCAACTGATTAAACCCAATCATCTAGGAACAAACAATGGATATATAGGAAAACAACCAAATCCTATTTTTAATCAAAAATTTTAGCAATAAATAACTACCATAAATTAACTAAGACTATAATAACATATTGAAACATTATTTAAGAATCAAAACATAAAACGTAATAATAATATGGATTGAAATTGGAATAAAATCCATGTAAACACCTATCGATCAGTGTTCGAACATGACCGATCACTCAAAGAAGGGGGAAAACATCCTGAGGACTAAATTGATTACTACCGACAATGAAAAAAACACGCAAATCAGAAATAGCGGAAATTATAATTTTATTGATTTGAGAAAAACACCAAAAAATAAGAAAAAATACTAGAGGAGGAGATGGTTGTAAAAAAGGGGAAACATGAAAAACCAAGAGCAGGGAAGAGGCACTGCAAAGAGGATTTGGGTCATGCTAGATCCATACAGTGAGGTTTTCAGAGTTACTGGTCAGTGAAAAGGTGGAGGGGAGGCACACCACACCAGAACCAGGAAAACAGGGTTGCACTGAGTGGGGTAAGGGCTCCCTAAGCAGGGTTGGGTCATCGCCAGAAGGTGTAGTAGGGTGGGAGGTATGACCTAGAGGGAGCACGACTGGTAGAGATCTCCGGTGAGGACGAGATGGGCAAGTGTGTTGTAAGCCGTGTGGGATAGGGGGTAGGTATACACAAAACGGGGTGTGGTGCATTGCGGATATTGGGAGAGGGAGGGGGAACATGTAGTATTATGTTTCAAAAAATAGAGTAATATAATAATAATAATAATAATAATAATAATTAATTTTATTATGTTAATAATAATAATAATAACCCACTCATAATTATAATTACAATAACGATATAATAGTTTTAACACCCCAATCTTCCACAATACATTTCCCTTTGAGTAATTAAATAGCATGTGTTGTACGCAACTTCGAGTTCTAACACACACCACAACCAATCAAACTAGCTGTTATGAATAGTAATACCACCTTTTTTAAATTTTATAAATTTCATCTCTCAAAATTGACTTAATTTTTGTATTCGGAATATCAAAATTAGCCTAGGGTGGAATTTTGGAACTTTTTGGATAACATTTATATTTTGATGAATAGTGAAAAATACTAAATTTTAATTAAAAAAAACTTTTTTATTAGAAATAATTAGTTGTGATAAATTATGAATTTGAGTGGTTTTAAAGTATATTTATAATATATTTTTACCATTTAATACAATTTTGGTTATTGGACATAATTTCCTAATTAAACCAGACATGAATAAGTGTCAATCTTTTGATAGTTATTATCTCTTAAAAACACGCTTTTTGTTTTAACAATGGGAATTAATTTTAAATTAATTTTGGCCACTTATGTGATTTGAATATGGAAAAATGGATTCCATATTTGGAATCTAGATGTCAAAATTGTGTAAATAGGTAACTTTTATTTTTAGACATTTTGAATAATTAATTCGGTAAATATTTTATTTTCCATGGTTAAAGGGTAAATCTTGTAAATAATGGTTAACAAATAGTATTATAATAATAATAAATTGCCCCAAAACGTGTAATAAACCTATTGGTGGATACATTTCCGACCATGGGCATCATTGGGTTTATTTTTGGGACGCCATGGAGCCACTTGTAGGTGATAGGGAGACTTTATTTTAATTAAGATAAAGTAAATACAAAAATGACATAAGCTTATATCTTTTAGAAAAACAATTTTTACATAGGGTTATATATGTTATATTTTATATTATAAATATGAATTAGAAATATAAAATGATTTCTTACATAATGATTTCTTATTTATAAATTTTAGACATTGAAAAAGTAAAAATATATATGACACAATAATGATGCAGTATTTTCCTTATTAATGAATGAATCAAATAATTGGTATTATAAATGTTAAAATAAATATAATTTGAAAGTTTTGATGACATACACGAATTTTATTGGTTAAAATGACATGCTAGGATTCCTTTAATGATTTTTTTTCGAATTAATAATGTTATTAAGACTTTACCAAAAATCAATTACTGAGTAGTGTCAAAATTGACATATATGAGTTTTTAAAACTAATATTATATTATTAATTTATATTCTATTCCTAAAAACATAAGGTTCGGACAAAGGACTTATATAATTATTAGTGTATCACTAATGGACCACATGGGTGATGATTGGATGTATATAGTATGTTTATTAACTATATAATATAAAAATACAATGTGAAATGGTAAGTGTCAAACTAATTACCTAAGAGTTAAAACTAAAAGATAAGTTTAATATAATGAACCAAACATTTCTAAATTATATTGGTTGAGTGGTTTTCGACCCATACCCACCTTAAAATTTAAATAATCCACTTTGGATCCATTAGAAACCAAATATGGATTTATTATAAAATAATATTTCTAGCTTTTCCAAAGGTTCCCCTCACCCCTCTTATAAAAGGGAACTCCCCCTTCTCACTAATACACACATTCAAAGCCTTTTGGCTCGGCCATACCCTACCCAAATACTCTCTCAACTTCCCTAACTTCATCTAAGAGGCCTTAGTTTGATCAGAAATCCAATCTATGAAGCCCTGTTGATCAAATCAAAAGGAATAACCAGAAGAAGAGGTAATGTTTTCACCACCCTCTTTCATGTTCCTTTCTTCTTCAACTTATTCTTTCATTATTATTCACATTCTAAAATAATAACTCCAGTATCTTATATATAATGTGATGTTATTAGAAATATGGTACAACCATATTCAGTATTCTATCCATCCTTTGAATGACATGTCACCATACGTGCATACACACGGCTTACCGTCTCCACGTCGTGGTGTAATTGTTATTCAATAAATTATTATTTGGATGGGTATAATAATGATGTATAATTCATGTAAATAAGAAATATAACATTATAATTATTCTTTATATGTGATATACCATCCAATTATATATTATTTTAATATCAACAGAGTAATATTGTCGCTCGTGCGTACGTACGGACTACCGTCTCCACGAACACGATGAGATTCATTCCCCATCATATCCATTCAAGACTATTTCTCATTTATTTTTTAACAATAATGTTTAAGGACTTGATATCATTCTGGATATAAATAATATAAAACCTATCCATGAAAAACACGGCTTATGTAGCAAAACATATAAAAGAAAACGAGTATGTTAACACCCAAAATAACGATAATACTAAGATATTATTAACAAATCAATGTTAAATGATCATATATGATATCATATTAATGTATAAGATTTTTTATAATTTAATAAAAATTATTTCACCATTAAATAGGAGGTTAACCTACCCTAAATCAAAGAAAAGTACAAGGTAAGGGTTTATTTCACAATATCTTCAATATCTGAGGTTGTTTATACGTAATTATCTACTAGGACCTCTTTATCATCCACATCTATGTTTCTTAAAAATGTATTACAAATCATTATTAATATTTTAAAGACTATGTGATAAAGTCATTTATAACCTTTTTACTTTTTATACGATGTTTATTAAGGAATCTATCTATCGTTTTCCCAACAAGGTCATTTTTAACCTTTTCGACAAAATTAAGGTAAGAATTTTTTGTTAACTTATACGGCGGGTGCGACTATTTTCCACCGTTATAAAATCGTCGAAGCTTCCCTTACAATATTATAAGAATATTTTCAAAGAAAATTTTTTATTTTATAAATATATGACTCTTAAATGATTTCAAAATATAAATATATATTTATCTAAAAAGTGTTTTGATTTCATCTATGTCAACATCCTATGATGGATTTTATGTTTATTTGTAGTTGATTTATTATGATACAAAACATCCATATTGTATTGATCGTTTTGCGATATGTTTGACTGTGGATGTGTTATTTTTATACCATTCATGATTTATGAAGAAAGTATTGAAATTTCGTATGCTAGTTTTAATACAAATGATTATGTTATGTTTAAACATGTTCATATAAGGAATGCATTGGAATTAATAAGTGACGGGTGGATCCCGCTATAGATCCTTGATGCATCGGTTGGTCTCATAAGACAAAATAGTGTCTTGGCACAAGGCCTTGAAAGAATCTTATTTGTATTCTTGGCATGAGGCCTTGGATATGTGGTTATGATAGTTTGGCATTATTCATTCCATCATTAAGAAAGTGGTTATTGATATTCCATGTGATTATTAGACTAGTAGAATATACATGTGAATAAGTATATGTCATTATTTCATTTTAGTTCTGCCATATTTTGATGAAGTTAAGGTTTTAAAAGGCTTTTGTTTTAGTTATACATTGCCTTAAATGTTTATGCTTATTTATGAATGTTTCTGCTATATTGTTATCCTTATTGGAAATTTGAGCTCACCCCTTTCTATGTTTTATTTTCCACAGGATGTGAAGAAGTATTTTATGAATGACCTGTATGGACATTATGAGAGGATAAGAGTTTGGACTATGGAGACTATTATGTAGTAGTTTTTCATTTTATGATGTAATGTAAACTTTATTAATGTATCTAGTTATTCCAAGGCTACTAAACTAATTGGTCTTTCGAGACTTGATCTTTCTTGTGATCATGCCAATGTTATGTAATAATGCACCGAATCTAGGTAACTGGGGTCGGGGCGTTATAGTTGGTAGTAGAGGAAGTTTAGTATAGACCTTGGAAGCTGGATTTAGATAAACTCTGATTAGAGCACATATATTTAAGATGTACTTTGAGGATTAGTGTAGAAGAACTTCCTCGAATTTTGGTATTATAGGGATTTTGTGTGTTTTCTGAGCAATACATCCATGTCTGGATACAAGAAGGTAGAGGCGGCTCTGGCACAGATGTAACTAGGGGTAAAACCCGAAAACACCGCATTGAGCTAGACTCGAACGGGAACTGGGGCATGACAACGGGCCTTGCTGCACTCTTGGATACGACACTCCCGGGCGATATGCTTAGGATAACTCTCATTTTCTTTACAAATCATTATGAAGGGTTTATGAGTATATACATACTCAAAGAAAACATTTTTCTGATTATGGATTATATCCATAATTAGTTCAATTTATGTTAAGTGTTTTATAAGTATGGAATTATGTATTTTGATACATAAACTAATATTGTATATGCCATTGTTTAGAAATGGAGCCTAGTGGAAGAAATGTAAACTGTTTGAATGCACGCACTCCATGTAGGGATTTCCCTCTGGCTAATGATAATTATAGTGGAGCTGGTGATGCAACTGGTGCTGATCAAATAATCACCATACTGGGACAACTCACTCATGTTATGAATAATAACCTTACCTGTATGGAGAACCCTGATCCACAACATGGAGGATCAATGTTAGATCGCTTCATGAGGTAGAAACCACCAACATTCAATGGTATTATAAATCCATTAGTAGCTGAGAAATGGATAAATTACATAGAGAAAATATTTCAGTCTTTGGGGAGTAATGAAAGGGAAAAATTTATCATGGCAGTTTACTGCCTCACCGGAGATGCTGATCAATGGTGGCCCTTGATTCAAAACATGAAGGAAGAAGATGAAGTATAAAATATGGAATGGAGAGTGTTCAAAGATCTATTTTTAGAAAAATACATTCCTCGTGACCATCAAGCAGATATGAAAAGGCAATTTCTGAGTCTGAGACAAAAGGAGGATGAGAATGTCGCAATGTATGAGGATAACTTTACGAGTTTACAAGGTATGCTGAAGATTATATACGTAACCCAATAAGTATGATTGATCGTTTCTTTTATGCGTTAAAACCATTTCTCCGTCAAGAATTAGTCTCACAATCCTTCTCATCATACAAATACATTGCCTCATGTGATATCAAGAAGGAAAAGGAATTCTCTAAGTCTTATGACTTTAATGAATAGCAAGAGAAGAAGAGATCTGCTGATCAATCTGGGAATGGAAATAAGGGGAATAAGGGAATGGTTGAATATCCATACTGTGGTAAATGTGGGAAGAAACACCCCGGTACTTGCATAAAGGGAATGAGAGTCTGTTACAAGTGTGGTGAAAAAGGCCACAAAGCTCGTGATTGCACGGGGAAGAAGGAAGATACCGATGTCAAATGCTACAATTGCAGGGAGATGGGACATTATGCAAATGAATATCCTAAGAGTCAGGGGAACTCAAATTAGAAAAGGCCAAGGGATCAAGGAAAATCTTATGCTATCACTACTACTGAGGTAGAAGCTCTGAAAGACGTGGTGGCAGGTTATTTAATGGTTTCCTCAAGTTTTGAAAATTCATTATTTGATTCTGGATCATCGCATTGTTTCATATCTTCCCAGTTTGATAAGAAAAGTAGATGTTTACAATTTTATTTAACAAGGGAGTTGTCAGTTAAAACTCCTATGGGAAGTGTCATTACAACATAGTTTTGTGAATCAGTCCCCATTAGAGAAAAGAAATGTTCTTTATCCACTGATCTCATCACAATACGTATGATTGAGTTTGATATAATCATCAGTATGGATATGATTTCGGACTATGATGCGAAGATTTATTGTAAGAAAAATAAGGTTACGATTTTTGATGATGATGATAAGGAACACATTATCTTTAGAGTAGAATCGTCCCTGTAGAGACCCTAAGCATGACGTACATGGACATTACATTACTTTTTCGGAATACTTAGTACATTACAAAAACACACACAAGGACAGTAATAGTTTAGTGTCTTTGGAAACTCGGAATATAATCTTCTAATCATGGTGAAAGATCTTCAACATCTCCCATAAAGATCTTCCCCTTTTTTTCATACATAAAACATTTCCTTACATCTAGGGGAAAAGAAGGCATAAAAGGGTGAGCTCAAATTCTTAGTAAGGGTAACCAAAAGAAATATCAATCACATCATATTCCTAAGAACATAACAATTTGGAAATATTACCCTGCAAAAATGATCACAATTTCATAACATGGGATAAATCATGGTAGTGAAATGTAATCACAATAATCATAACATAAAACATGAAGATTTGTGGCATACACACATAATCATAGATAATCATTTCTTATTAGTCAATACTCATTGTGAATACTATCTTAATGGACAAAGTCCATTTCTAAACCGAGTTCACTCCTCATTTCAGTCCAAATTCATTGAACCGGTTTAACCTACCGTTCCATCCATGTCTATCTCATGAGATATAAAATACTTACCCAATGCATTGGATGGATATATAGGTCCCACCCATCTCATAATGATACAATTCTTATGTGTTCCACAAAATCATAAACCATACATCATAACATAACCCATGTAATAAAAATGGGAATCTTCAACATCATGACATCATAAAACAATTCATATAAGATAAATTAATTCATAAAAATAATTCCATCACAACATAATCAAATCAATGTAATAATAGGGATAGAAACATAACCCTTTATTATCTTAGGTGGAAAATAATTTTGATAAAACACTTGAACTCCATTCTTGAGGAAAATATCCTTTCTACTTCAAAAAAACTTTTCCTTTATTAACATGTCATACAATCATAATCTAAAAGAATTTGATTAAAAATAAACATGGAAATTTTTAAAGGAAGCTTCTTGTAAATAATGTTTCAAAAATCCATCCATGTCGTATAAGTTAAAAAAAACATTCTTCGTACTATTGTCGGAAAATTCAAAAAGTACCTCGTATGAAAAACGATAAAAGATTCCATTCATGTCATTTACTAAAAACTCACCGAAGGGTAAAATTGGATTTAAACAATTGTAGCTAGATGGAAATAATATTACATACTGAGGATGCATGGATGTGGATGATAAAATACACCCCATTAAATACCAAAGTATAAACAATCTCAGATAAAAATGATTTTGTGATATTTTCCCTTACCTTAGGTCCGATTTGCTTCGTAAGTGTCCGAACCTCCTGTATAATGATTTAAATAATGTTATTTACTTATTACAGAATCATAATCATTGTTATGATATCATATATGGTCATATTATTAGCTTATTATTAGTAATATTTCATTCCTACTTGTTATTCGGGTATTTAATACTTTTTGTTCTTATCCGTGTTTTCTCGAATAAATTCTTATTATTCTATTTAGGTTATAGATACCACATTTCCAGAATGTTATTAGTGTAATATATATAATATTATTTCATTCAATTCATTTATATAATCATTATGCAATTAATATCATGTAGAACGAGTCGCATCACATCGTGGAGACGGTATTTCGTACGTACGCACGAGCGATGATATCGTTCCCATGATCGTGGAATTGTATTAGAGTGTATGTATACTATTTCAGAATCAATATCACTTCATAATAATCATATATATTCATTATTTACACCATTATACCCATCCAAGTAAGGTGGTGGTGGAAAATAGATTACACCACGGCATGGAGATGGTATTCCGTACGTACGCACGCGCGGTGATTTCATTTTCCGTAGGATGGATAGATGGCGAAATAGGGTTGTTTCATACTTATAATAGAATATCCTTATATGATTTATACTGATGTTATTACTTCATAATGAAACAACTAATGAAGAAGACGTGGAAGAAGAAATAAAGTTGAATGAATTGGTATCAGACATTACCTCTTCTTTGAAGCGCCTCTTTGAGACCTCCTTTTAGGGAACTAAAATTGGTCTTTGAAGAATACCAGGACCTATAGGATGTTTCTAGGTAAGTGGAGAGGAGAAATTGGCTGGGTTTGGAAAATCATGAAGGCTCAATGTGGTGTGAGGAAGAGGGGGAGGAGGTTCCCTTTTATAAGGGAGGAGAGGGGCTCCTTTGGAAAAACTAAAAATATTTTATTATTACAAAGTCAAATTCGGTTTTAAATATCTCCAAATTGATTTATTTAGAATCTAAGGTTGGGATGGGTCAAACTCCTCTCATCCAATAGAATTTAGACAAGTTTAGGTTCCTATTTTAACCTTATTATATAGATTTAACATTAAGGTAAATAATTTTACTTTTGCCGTGTCTTCTTGTGTTCTTATACTATAAGGTTAATAAACTTACTATAACAAGTCAAATGAACCCCAAATTGTTTATTATTAATATATATAACATTTTCTATGTCATTTTTCAGAACCCTTTTATTTTTATGAATAAAATTACAATTAATAATATAATATTTGTTTTAAAAACTATTTTATGTCAATTTTGACCTATTTTGTAATTGATTTTTGTGAAACTCATAACAGAATTATTAGTTCGAAAAAAGTTAATTAAATCAACAATAACATGTCATATTAACCTATAAAATCAGTCGAATTCATAAAAAGTCTCAAATTACATTTATTTGGGTATTTATAACATCAATTATGTCAATATATCATTAATAAGATAATTACTCCATCATCATTGTGTCATAAATAAATTAACTTATTTAAAGTCTAAAAATTACAAATAAAATATAGTTAAGTAGGAAATATATTTATCTTTCTAATGAATATTTATAGTCTAATTTATCTTATGTATAACCCTATATTAATAATTACTTTCTTATTAAACTTTGATTTAAACTATTTTAACCCTTCTTTAAATAATTTTATAATAAATGTCCTAATCTAATCCATGTCGGCATAAATGGTCATATTTTATTCCTAGGGTTGTTTTTGGTCGAATTTCACTTATCCAACAGAATTATGACATGTTTTAGGGTAATAATATTATCATTTTTACCCTTAATTTCCCTATTTACTTTTAATCGTGGTAAATAAAAGTAAAAAGCAACTATCCACCAAAAATTATTTTCATCTCATTGAACCACATTTTACTTTTTGACATCAACTGTGTCTCTCGGATTTTTGAAATTCCACTCACAGAAGCGGTAAAATTATGTTTTATGTAAATTTGTAAATTCTCCTAGGAGGTGGTTAAAAGACGGTGAAAAGTTCAATGACATTTTTATATATCTAAAATTATTATAAAATTACTCCAATGAATTACATTGAACTTATATAGGTATTATATATCAATTTTTACCTAAAATAAATGTAAATAAAATAAATTATTATTTAAATAAAAATTCGGTTTTTAAATAGTATCCCAGTGTTTTCACTATTCATCAAAAATTGAATGTTTTCAGAAAAATACTAAAATTTTACCCTAGGCTAATTTCAATATTCCGAATCCAAAAATGAAGTCCATTTTCCAAATTAAAATTTATAAAATTTTAAAATGTGGGTATTACTATTCATAACGGCTTGTTTTAATAATATTTTAATAACATATCGTTGTTTAGCGAAACTTGGTATTGCATACAACACATGCTATCGTGGAAGGTCATGATTGTGTGTAATGCAAGCCAAGTCAGGGTTGTGTGTTGTGCATGAATCTTTCATTGTTTCGTATAATAGAATCCAACCATATTTCATTTATACATTGAATATATATATATACTCAATGTTGCGTAGAATAACTATTATCAAAATTGTGTGTAATACGATCCAAGAATAGTGTTGCGTATACTGCAAGATAATACGGTGTTGCATATAGCGCAAGGTAATCTTGTTGTAGTATACAACACAAGACATTAATGAAATTAAAAGAATCTTTTTCATAAAATCTCGGGGTGTTACATTCTACCCCCCTTAAAATGATTTTTTCCCTCGAAATTCGTCAGGGTTATAAATGGTATACTACTCAAAAGTTTGTTAAATATAAACCCACATCGTAAAAAGGAATACCAAAACGTGGCTTTAAAAACTAAAGTATGAAATGTAACGGTTACCCAAATTAAGTCATCACTGGGTTTCCACGTAGGAGAACATAGGTGAAAATATGAATATGGAAGAAAAATCTAGCCATCATGTTTTGATGGAGAGTGGTAGAGAACATGGCTATAAAAAATCCATCAATCACAAAGCCATAGATTTTTGATGATCTAAGGTACCATCTGATTCATCAGATATAAGGTCACCAGGACAACATTTTTGGTTTTCAAGATCATTTCCCTAAAGTTGATGAAATTGGAAATAGAAGAAATACTTTCGTGATTTTGGTACAGTCTCACCGTTGTTCGTTATTTGGACAATTTCCACTTCATCTCTTAAGGAAATGAAGTTGAATTTGTCATTCGTGAAGTGTTAGCAGCTCATGTGATATAATGATGAGTCATTCCATCTGTCTCAAACATAAGGTTATAAAAGTTATCAAAAATACATAAGTCCATCTATAGTGAGATTAATCATATATGGTTCCTAAAATAGAATTATACTTCATATTTCATACTGCTTAATATAATAAAACTAGTTTCTACTAAACAAGGACTTCTTGTAGGCCAGTGGTAGGCGATAAAGGCTGGTCGCACTTTGGTTGTGGGTTCAATTCCCATAGCCATGTCCGACGCGATGGGATGTCGCTCGTCCTGCAGGTTGTCCTTTTTCTAAAGCTATATTACTATAACATCCCATCAATAATATTGAAAAAAGTTCTATCCTTAACCAATACTAACTTACGTCCAACATAATCGATTACAATCTTTAGGCTTATCTAAATTACTTTGGTCCAAGCTCATAGTATAAAGAAAATGATTACTTGAAATGTCACATAACAATCACGTGAATGCTATCATTTATCCCCCATATCTCATAAGATATATCTTGTTGGTCAAATTACAATCATGTGAATACCTTAATCATGTATTCTATTGAAGATTGAATACCCATTAAACCTTAGTGAAAACATGAATGCAGTTAAAAGTTAACACTTTCCACAAACCAAAATCCTCAAAATTCTTTATACTCAAACCATGATATCACTTAGTCCTTATTTCAATCATGAGCTCATGAATACAATAAAACATCTCATTATCTTCTTATCCCTTCATTATGCGCATATCATCTGCTTACCAATAATATCTCAATCATGTTCTATGGTTACCGGTACCATAAAATTAATGAAAACCACAGAAGAGCAATACATAAATATTCCAATATTCCACGATACTATATACAAAATTATTTTGGAATCCCATTACATAAACACTTAATCATTCCACCACATCATTGTCATATTCAAAATCGCCAATATTGATCGCATGTGACTTCCCTTTGTACTTTTCCTTAAGTGGTTTCTCATGTCGATCATCATTAACCCTTGAATTAGGGCATTGATTAGCATAATGACCCATTTCATTGCACTTGAAGCATTGAAATGTTGTTGGTGCGTTCTTTGTAGTCTTTTCATTACTCACACCATTAGCAACCCTTTTGCATTACTTTGACACTCAGCTGCTCGATGACCTTCTTTTCCACACTTAAATCATTTTCTAGTCCCTTTAAGACAATCTCCATCATGCTTCTTTCCACACTTTGAGCATAAGGAAGCATTCATATTCTTTTCACCATTATTATGAGATTTATCCTTGAACTCCATCTTTCGTTTCTTGTCAAAACCATGAGATGGATATGTAACACCAACTTCTATTTCTACCTTAATAGAACAACACACAATTTCTTCATAGATACTGAAGTCCCTTATAGCTAATGCCCTTTGAAGATTTGGTTTTAAGCCACTGAAGAATAGATCAACTTTACTTTCAAGTTGGATGATAAAGCCAGATGCATACCTTGCAAGCATTGTAAAATTAGCTTCGTATATACCAACACATTCGTCTTCCTTTTTCTTTAGTTTAAGAAACACCTTCTCCATATTTGTTCGAAGAATACGAGGGAAGTAATTATTGAAAAATAAGTTCTTGAACTCGTCCCATTCCTTGGACTCAATTTCATCTATTGGCCTCGTATTCTTGATAAGATTCCAACATTGATCAGCATCAGCTTCCAAATGATATACTGCTAAGATGACTTTATCATGTTCAGAACATTGAAGAACTGAAAAAATCTTTTCAGTGGTACTGATCCATTGTTCAGCAACAAGTGGATCAAAAGACCCACTGAAAGAAGGTGGGTGTTGCCCCATGAAGGACTCAATATAATATTGTTCCCTTCTCTGCTCATTTGGAAGTCCAAAATGATTCATAGCTTGTGTAAGTATAGCAATAATATTTTTCACTCCATCTCCCATAACGTTGGTTTGTTCAGTAGGACAATCATTGCATCGTCCATTACATTGATCAATACGGTTCCTTCGGGTTCTAGCCATCATCTAAAACCCAAAAAGAATAGTGTGTGAGGAAAAAATCACGCTAGGGAAAACAATATAATAATGGGGGACTACCATCAATATCAAAAATCTTACGTTTAATTCTAAAATGGTTAACTCAATTCTAGGTCTATAACGTATACTTAACCTTAGGGACATCCCTAGACATAGCGTAGAAATATCTCTAGGGATCTCACTAAAGTTCTCGCATCCTAGTTTCCAAAGGTTGACTAAACCTTTCCTCTGATACCAACTGTAGAGGCCCTAAGCTTGACTAACATGGACATTACTTTACTTTTGCAGAATACTTAGTACATTACAAACACACATACAAGGACCGTATTAGTATAGTTTCTTTGGAAACTCAGAATATAATATTCTAATCATGGTGAAAGATCTTCAACATCTCCCATAAAGATCTTCCCCTTTGTTTTATTACCTAAAACCATTCTTGATATCCTGGGGAAAAGAAAACATAAAAGGGTGCGCTCAAATGCTCAGTAAGGGTAAACAAAAGAAATATCAATCACATCATATGCATAAGAACATAACAATTTGGAAATCTTACCCTTCAAAAGAGATCATAATTTCATAACATGGGATAAATCATGGTAGTGAAATGTAATCACAATAATCATAAATTAAAACATGAATCTTTGTGTCATACTCACATAATCATAGAAAATCATTTCTTATTAGTCAAGACTCATTTCCAAGACTATCTTAGTGGTCAAAGTCCATTTCTGAACCGAGTTCACTCCTCGTTTCAGTCCTGTTTCACTGAACCAGTTTAACCTACCATTCTAGCCATGTCTATCTCATGAGATATAAAATCATTAACCAATGCATTGGAGGGAGATATAGGTCCCACCCATCTCATAATGATACCATTCTTATGTGTTCCACAAAATCATAAACCATACATCATAGCATAACCCATGTAATAAAAATGGGAATCTTAAAAATTGTGACATCATAAATCAATTCATATAAGATAAAGTAATTCATAAAAATAATTCCATCACAACATAATCAAATCAATGTAATAATAGGGATAGAAATAGAACCCTTTATTATCTTATATGGAAAATAATTTTGATAAAACACTTGAACTCCATTCATGAGGAAAATATCCTTTCTACTTCAAAAACACTTTTCCTTTATTAACATGTCATACAATTCTAAACGAAAAGAAGTTGATTAAAAATAAACATGAAAATTTGTAAAGGAAGATTTTTGGAAATAATGTTTTAAAAATCCATTCATGCAGTATAAGTTAAAAAACATTCTTCGTGCTTTTGTTGGAAAAGTCAAAAAGTACCTCGTACGAAAAACTATAAAATATTCCATTCATATCATTTACTAAAAACTCACCGAAGGGTAAAATTGGATTTAAAAAATTGAATGTGGATGGAAATAGTATTACATATTGTGGAATCATGGATGTGGATAATAAAATACACCCCAATAAATACCAAAGTATAAACAATCTCGGATAAAAATGAGAGTGTGATATTTTCCCTTACCTTAGGACCGATTTGCTTCGTAAGTGTCCGAACCTCCTGTATAATGATTTAAATAATGTTATTGACTTATTCCAGAATCATAATCATTGTTATGATATCATATATGGTCATATTCTTATCTTATTATTAGTAATATTTCATTGCTACTTGTTATTCGGGTGTTTATTACTTTTTGTTCTTATGCGTGTTTTGTTGAATAAATTCGTATTCTTATTTTTAGGTTATAAATAACTCATTTCCAGAATTTTATTAGTGAAATATATATCATATTAATTCATTCAATTAATTTATATAATCATTATGCAATGAAGATCATGCAGAACGAGTCGCATCACATCATGGAGACGGTATTCCGTATGTACGCACGAGCGATGATATCATTTCCATGATCGTGGAATTGTATTGGAGTGAATGTATACTATTTCAGAATCAATATCAATTAAAAATAATCATATATATTCATTCATTACACCATTATACCCATCCATGTAAGGTGGTGGTGGAAAATATAATACACCACGACATGAAGATGGTATTCCGTACATACGCATGCGCGGTGAATTCATTTTCCATAGGATGGATAGATGGTGAAATAGGGTTGTTTAGTACTTATAATAACATATCAGTATATGAGTGATACTGATGTTATTACTTCATAATGAAACAACAAAATAAGAAGAAGTGGAAAAAGAAATAAATTTGAAAGAATTGGTAACGGACATTACCTCTTCTTTGAAGCGCCTCTTTAAGACCTTCTTTTCGGGCACTAACATTGGTCTTTGAAGAAAACCAGGACCTCTAGGATGTTTCTAGGGTAGTTTATAGGAGAAATTTTCAGGGGTTGGCCTAGCTTGAAGGCTCAATGTGGTGTGAGAAAGATGGGGAGGAGGTGCCCTTTTATAACGGAGGAGATGGGATCCTTTGAAAAAACTAAAAAAATTATATTATTATAAAGCCAAATTCGGTATTAAATAGCACCAAATTGATTTATTTGCAATCTAAGGTTGGGATGGGTCGAACTAATCTCATCCAATATAATTTATACAAGTTTAGGTTCCTATTTTAACCTTATCATTTAGATTTAACATTAAGCTAAATAATGTTAATTTTACCGTGTCTTTTTGTGTTCTTATACTATAAGGTTAATAAACTTACTATAACAAGTAAAACGAACCCAAAGTTGTTTATTATTAATATATATAACCTTATTTAAGTCATATGGCAGAACCTTAGGTTTTTATGAATAAAATAACAATTAATAATATAATATTTGTGTTAAAAACTATTTTATGTCAATTTTGACACTATTTTGTAATTGATTTATGTGAAAATCCTAAAATAATGATTAGTTCTAAAAAAGTAAATTATATCAATAATAACATGTCATATTAACCTATAAAATCAGTCTAATTCATAAAAAGGCTCAAATTACATTTATTTGGTAATTTATAACATCAATTATGTCAGTATTTCATTAGTATGATAATTACTGCATCATCATTGTGTCATAAATAAATTAACTTATATAAAGTCTAAAAATTAAAAATAAAATATAATTATGTAGGAAATATTTTTATCTTTCTAATGAATATTTATAGTCTAATTTATCTTATGTATAACCGTATATTAAAAATTATTTTCTTATTAAACTTTGATTTTAACTATTTTAACCTTTCTTTAAATAAATTAATAATAAATGTCATAATCTAATCCATGTGGGACTAAATGGTAATATTTTATTAATAAGGTTGTTTTTTGTCGAATTAAACTTATCCAATAGAAGTAGGACATGTGTTAGGGTAATAATAATATCATTTTTACCCTTAATTACCCTATTTACTTTTAACTGTGGTAAATAAAAGTAAAAAGTTACTATTCACCAAAAATTATGTTCATATCATTGAACCACATTTACTTACTGAAATCAATTGCGTCTCTTGGATTTTTGAAATTCCACTCATAGAAGCGGTAAAATTAAGTTTTATGTAAATTTGCAAATTCTCCTAAGAGGTGGGTGAAAGACGGTGAAAAGTTCAATGAAATTTTTATATATCTAAACTTATTATAAAATTACTCCAATGAATTACATTGAACATATATAGGTATTATGTATCAATTTTGAACTAAAATAAATTTAAATAAAATACATAATTATTTAAATAAAAAGTTGGTTTTTAAATAGTAACCCAGTGTTTTCACTATTCATAAAAAATTGAAAGTTTTCAGAGAAATACCAAAATTTCACCTTAGGCGAATTTCGAAATTCCGAATCCAAAAATGAAGTCTATTTTCAAAAATAAAATTTATAAAATTTCAAAATGTGGGTATTACTATTCATAACGGCTAGTTTTAATAATTTTTAATAGCATATCATTGTTTAGAAAAACTCGGTATTGCGTACAACACACGCTATCATGGAAGGTCGTGATTGAGTGTAATGGAATCCAAGTCTGGGTTGTGTGTTGTACAAGAATCCTTCGTTGTTTTGTATAACATAATCCAACCATATTTCATTTATACATTGAATATATATATATATATAATCAATGTTGCGTAGAATAACTATTATCAAAATTGTGTGTAACATGATCCAAGAATAGTTTTGAATATACTACAAGATAATACGGCGTTGCATATAGCGCAAGGTAATCTTGGTGTAGTAAAAAATAGAAGACATTAATGAAATTAAAATAATCTTTTTCATAAAATCTTGGGGTGTTACATTCTACCCCCTTAAAATGAATTTTTCCCTCGAAATTCTTCAGGGTTATAAATGGTTTACTACTCGAAAGTTTGTTTAATAAAAAACCACATCGTAAAAAGGAATTCCAAAACTTGGATTTAAAAACTAAAGTATGAAATGTAACGGCTACCCAAATTAACTCATCACTAGGTTTCCACGTAGGAGAACATAGGTGAAAATATGAATATGGAAGAAAAATCTAGTCATCAAGATTTGATGGAGAGTGGTAGAGAACATGGTTATAAAAAAGACATCAATCACAAAGCCATAGATTTGTGATGATCTAAGGTACCATCTGATTCATCAGATATAAGGGCACTAGGACAACATTTTTGGTTTTCAAGATCATTTCCCTAATGTTGATGAAATTGGAAATAGAAGAAATAATTTCGTGATTTTGGTACAGTCTCACCGGTGTTCGTTCTTTGGACAATTTTATCTTAATCTCTTAATGAAATGAAGTTGTATTTGTCATTCGTGAAGTGTTAGAAGGTCATGTGATAGAATGATGGGTCATTCCATCTGTCTCAAACAAAAGGTTATAAAAGTTATCAAAAATACACAAGTCCATCTATAGTGAGATTAATCATATATGGTTCCTAAAATAGAATTATACTTCATATATCATCATGCTTAATATAATAAAACCAGTTTCTACTAAGCAAGGACTTCATGTAGGCCAGTTGTAGGTGATAAAGTCCAGTCGCACTTCAGTTGTGGGTTCGATTCCCACAGCCTTGTCCGACAAGATGGGATGTCGCCCGTCCTGTAGGTTGTCCTTTTTCTAAAGCTATATTACTATAAAATCCCATCAATAATATTGAAATTTTTTTTTATTAAACAATAATAACTTATGTCCAACATAATACATTCCAATCTTTAGGCATATCTAAAATACTTCGGTCCAATCTCATAGTATAATGAAAATGATTACTTGAAATGTCACATAACAATCACGTGAATGCCATCATTTATCCCCCATATATCATATGATATATCTTGTTGTTCAAATTGCAAACATGTGAATACCTTAATCATGTATTCTCTTAATGATTGAATACCCATTGAACCTTAGTGAAAACATGAATGTTGTTAAAAGTTAACACTTTCCACAAACCAAAATCCTCAAAAATCATTATACTCAAACCATGATATTACTTAGTCCGTATATCAATCAATAGCTCTGAATACAATAAAAAATATCATTATTTTCTTATCCCATCATTATGCACATATCATCTACTTACCAAAAATATCTCAATCACTTTCCATGGTTACCGGTACCATAAAATTATTGAAAACCACAATAGAGCAATACATAAATATTCCAATATTCCATGATACTATATACAACATTATTTTGGAATCCCATTACATAAACACTTAATCATTCCACCACATCGTTGTCATATTCAACATCTCCAATAGTGATCACATTTGACTTCCCTATGTACTTTTCCTTAATTGGTTGCTCATGTTGATCATCATTAACCCATGGATTAGGGCATTGATTAGCATAATGCCCCATTTCATTGCACATGAAGCATTGAAGTGTTGTCGGTGCGTTCTCTACAATATTTTCTTTATTCACACCATTAGAAACCCTTTTTTACATTACTTCGACACTCAGTTGATCGATGACCTTCTTTTCCACACTGAAAACATTTTATAGTCCCTTTAAGACAATCTCTACCATGCTTCTTTCTACACTTTGAGCATAAGAAAACATTCATCTTCTTTTCACCATTATTCTGAGATTTCTCCTTGAACTCTATCTTTCATTTCTTGTCAAAACCATGAGATGGATATGTAACACCAACTTCTATTGCTACCTTAATAGAACAACGCACAATTTCTTCATAGCTACTGAAGTCTCTTATAGCTAAGTCCCATTGAAGATTTGGTTTTAAGCCATTGATGAATCGATCAACTTTACTTTCAGGTTGGATGATAAAGCCAGATGCATACCTTGCAAGCCTTGTAAAATTCGCTTTGTATATACCAACAGATTCGTCATCATTTTGCTTTAGTTCAAGAAACTCCTTCTCCATCTTTGTTCGAAGAATACGAGGGAAGTACATATTGAAAAATAAGTTCTTGAACTCGTCCCATTACATGGACTAAATTTCATCTCTTGGCCTCGTATTCTTGATAAGATTCCACCATTTATCAGCATCACCTTCCCAACGATATACTGCTAAGATGACTTTATCATGTTCAGAACATTGAAGAACTAAAAATATCTTTTCAGTGGTACTGATCCATTGTTCAGCAACAAGTGGATCAGAAGACCCACTAAAATAAGGTGGGTGTTGCGTCATTAAGGACTCAATAGAATATTGTTCCCTTCTATGCTCATTTGGAAGTCCAGAATGATTCATAGCTTGTGTAAGTATAACAATACGATTTTGCACTCCATCTCCCATAACGTTGGTTTCTTCAGGAGGACAATCATTGCATCGTCCATTACATTGGTCAATATGGTTCATTCGGGTTCCATCCATCGTCTAAAACCCAAAAAGAATAGTGTGAGAGGAAAAATTCATGCTAGGGAAAACAACATAATAAAGGGGGGGTACCATCAATATCTAACATCTTAGGTTTAATTCTAAGATGGTTAGTGCAATTCTAGGACTATAACGTATACTTAACCATAGGGACATCCCTAGACATACCATAGAAATATCTATAGGGATCTCACTGAAGTTCTTGCATCCTAGTTTTTCAAAGGTTGACTAAACCTTTCCTTTGATACCAACTGTAGAGGCCCTAAGCTTGATGTACATGGACATTACATTACTTTTGCGGAATACTTAGTACATTACAAAAACACACACAAGGACCTTAATAGTATAGTATCTTTGGAAACTCGGTATATAATCTTCTAATCATGGTGAAAGATCTTCAACATCTCCCATAAAGTTCTTCCCCTTTTTTTCTTACCTAAAACCGTTCTTTATATCCTGGGGAAAACAAAACATAAAAGGGTGAGCTCAAATTCTCAACAAGGGTAAACAAAAGAAATATCAATCACATCATATGCATAAGAACATAACAATTTGGAAATCTTACCCTGCAAAAGAGATCATAATTTCATAACATGGGATAAATCATGGAAGTAAAATGTAATCACAATAATCATAACTTAAAACATGAAGCTTTGTGGATACTCACATAATCATAGAGAATCATTTCTTATTAGTCAAGACTCATTTCCAAGACTATCTTAGTGGACAAAGTCCATTTATGAACCGAGTTAACTACTCGTTTCAGTCCTGTTTAACTGAACCGGTTTAACCTGCCGTTCCAGCCCTGTCTATCTCATGAGATATGAAATATTTACCCAATGAATTTGAGAGGGATATAGGTCCCACCCATCTCATAATGATACCATTCTTATGTGTGCCACAAAATCATAAACCATACATCATAGCATAACCCATGTAATAAAAATGGTAATCTTAAACATCGTGACATCATAAAACAATTCATATAAGATAAAGGAATTCATAAAAATAATTCCATCACAACATAATAAAATCAATGTAATAATAGGTATAGAAACAGAACCCTTTATTATCTTAGATAGAAAGTAATTTTGATAAAACACTTGAACTCCATTCTTGAGGAAAATATCCTTTCTACTTCAAAAACACTTTTCTTTTCATAACATGTCATACAATTCTAAACTAAAAGAAGTTGATTAAAAATATACATGAAAATTTGTAAAGGAAGCTTCTTGGAAATAATGTTTTAAAAATCCATTCATTCCGTATATGTTAAAAAACATTCTTCGTACTTTTGTTGGAAAAGTCAAAAAGTACCTCGTATGAAAAACGATAAAAGATTCCATTCATATATTTTACTAAAAACTCACTAAAGGGTAAAATTGGATTTAAACAATTGTAGGTGGATGGAAATAATATTACATATTGAGGAAGCATGGATGTGGATAATAAAACACACCCTAGTAAATACCAAATTATAAACAATCTCGGATAAAAATGAGATTGTGATATTTTCCCTTACCTTAGGTCCGATTTGCTTCGTAAGTGTCCAAAAATCCTGTATAATGATTTAAATAATGTTATTGACTTATTCCAGAATCATACTCATTGTTATGATATCATATATGGTCATTTTTATATCTTATTAATTGTAATATTTCATTGCTACTTGTTATTAGGGTGTTTATTACTTTTTGTTCTTATGCGTGTTTGGTCGAATAAATTCTTATTCTTCTTTTTAGGTTATAGATACCTCATTTACAGAATCGTATTAGTGTAATATATATCATATTCATTCATTCGATTCAATTATATAATCATTATGAAATTAAGATCATGTAGAAGTAGTGGCATCACATCGTGGAGACGGTATTCCGTACGTACGCACGAGCGATGATATCGTTCCCATGATCGTGGAATTGTATTGGAGTGTATGTATAATATTTCAGAATCAATATCACTTCACAATAATCATATATATTCATTCTTTACACCATTATACCCATCCAAGTAAGGTGGTGGTGGAAAATAGATTACACCACGGCGTGGAGACGGTATTCCGTACATACACACGCACATTGATTTCATTTTCCGTAGGATAGATAGATGTTGAAATAGGGTTGTTTCGTACATATAATAACATATAAGTATATGAGTTATACTGATGTTATTACTTCATAACAAAACAACTAAAGAAGAAGAAGTGGAAGAAGAAATAAAGTTGAAAGAATTGGTAACGAACATTACCTCTTCTATGAAGAACCTCTTTGAGACCTCCTTTTAGGGCACATAAATTGGACTTTGAAGAATATAAGGACCACTAGGATGTTTCTAGGGAAGTGTAGAGTAGAAATTGTCAGGGGTCGGCCGAGATTGAATGCTCAATGTGGTGTGAGGAAGAGGGGGAGGAGGTTCCCTTTAATAAGGGATGAGAGGGGCTTCTTTGGAAAAACTAAAACTATAATATTATTATAACGCCAAATTTGGTTTTAAATAGCTCTAAATTGATTTATTTCGAAGCTAAGGTGGGGATGGGTCGAAATCCTCTCATCAAATAGAATTTAGGAAATTTTTGGTTCCTATTTTAACCTTATCATTTAGATTTAACATTTAGTTAAATAATTTTACTTTTACCGTGTCTTCTTGTGTTATTATAGTATAAGGTTAATACACTTACAATAACAAGTCAAACGAACCCCAAGTTGTTTATTATGAATATATATAACCTTCTCTAAGTCATTTGGCCGAACCTTAGATTTTTATGAATAAAATAACAATTAATAATATAATATTTGTGTTAAAAACTATTTTATGTCAATTTTGACACTATTTTATAATTGATTTTTTTGAAAATCATAACAGAATTATTAGTTCGAAAAAGTTAATTAAATCAATACTAACATGTCATATTAACCTATAAAATTAGTATAATTCCTAAAAAGTCTCAAATTACATTTATTTGGGTATTTATAACATCAATTATGTCAATATTTCATTAATAATATAATTACTACATCATCATAGTGTCATAAATAAATTAACTTATATAAAGTCTAAAAATTAAAATTAAAATATCATTATGTAGGAAATCTTTATATATTTCTAATGAATATTTTTACTCTAATTTATCTTATGTATATCCCTATATTAAAAATTATTTTCTTATTAAACTTTGATTTTAACTATTTTAACCCTTCTTTAAATAAATTAATAATAAATGTCCTAATCTTATCCATGTGGTCCTAAATGGTCATATTTTATTCCTAAGGTTGTTTTTGGTCGAATTACACTGATAAAATAGAATTAGGACATGTGTTAGGGTAATAATAATATCATTTTTACCCTTAATTACCCTATTTACTTTTAACCGGGGTAAATAAAAGTAAAAAGTTACTATTCACTAAAAATAATTTTCATCTCATTGAACCACATTTTACATACTGACATCAACTATGTCTCTCGGATTTTTGAATTTACACTCACAGAAGCGGTAAAATTATGTTTTATATAAATTTGCAAATTCTTCTAGGAGGTGGGTAAAAAACGGTGAAAAGTTCAATAAAATTTTTATATATCAAAAATTAGTATAAAATTACTCCAATGAATTACATTTAACATATATAGGTATTATGTTTCAATTTTGACATAAAATAAATTTAAATAAAATATATACTTATTTAAATAAAAAGTCGGTTTTTAAATAGTAACCCAGTGTTTTCACTATTCATCAAAAAATGATAGTTTTCAGAAAAATACCAAAACTTCACCGTAGGCTAATTTCGGCATTCCGAATCCAAAAATGAAGTCCATTTTCAAAAATAAAATTTATAAAATTTCAAAATTTGGGTATTACTATTCATAACAGCTAGTTTTAATAATATTTTAATATCATATCGTTGTTTAGCAAAACTCGGTTTTGCGTACAACACACGCTATCGTGGAAAGTCGTGATTGCGTGTCATGCAAGCCAAGTCAGGGTTCTGTGTTGTGCAAGAATCCTTCATTGTTTTGTAAATATAACAGAATCCAACCATATTTCATTTATACATTGAAAAAATATATATATATATATATATACTCAATGTTGCGTAGAATAACTATTATCAAAATTTTGTGTAACACGATCCAAGAATAGTTTTGCATACACTGAAAGCTAATACGGTGTAGCATATAGCGCAAGGTAATCTTGGTGTAGTATACAACACAAGACATTAATGAAATTAAAATAATCTTTTTCATAAAATCTCGGGGTGTTACATTCTACCCCCCTTAAAATGAATTTTGCCCTCAAAATTCGTCGGGGTTATAAATGGTTTACTACTTGAAAGTTTGATTAATAGAAACCCACATCATAAAAAGGAATACCAAAACATGGATTTAAAAACTAAAGTATGAAATGTAATGGTTACCCAAATTAACTCATCACTGGGTTTCCACGTAGGAGAACATAGTTGAAAATATGAATATGGAAGAAAAATCTAGCCATAATGTTCTGATGTAGAGTGGTAGAGAACATGGCTATAAAAAAGCCATCAATCACAAAGCCATAGATTTGTGATGATCTAAGGTACCATCTGATTCATCAGATATAAGGGCACCAGGACAAAATTGTTGGTTTTCAAGATCATTTCCCTAAAGTTGATGAAATTGGAAATAGAAGAAATACTTTCGTGATTTTGTTACAGTCTCACCGTTGTTCGTTCTTTGGAAAATTTCCACTTCATCTCTTAAAGAAATGAAGTTGAATTTGTCATTCGTGAAGTGTTAGTAGCTCATGTGATAGAATGATGGGTCATTCCATCTTTCTCAAGAAAATGGTTATAAAAGTTATCAAAAATACATAAGTCCATCTATAGTGATATTAATCATATATGGTTCCTAAAATGGACTTATACTTCATATATCATACTGGTTAATATAATAAAACTAGTTTCTACTAAACAAGGACTTCCTGTAGGCCAGTGGTTGGTGATAAAGGCCGGTCGCACTTCGTTTGTGTGTTCGATTCCCACAGCCTTGTCCGACGTGATGGGCTGTTTCCCGTCCTACAGGTTGTCCTTTTTCTAAAGCTATATTACTATTACATCCCATCAATAATATGGAAAAAAGTTCTATCATTAAACAATACTAACTTATGTCCAACATAATCCATTCCAATCTTTATGCTTATCTAAAATACTTCGGTCCAAGCTCATAGTATAAAGAAAATTATTACTTGAAATGTCACATAACAATCATGTGAATCCCATCATTTATCCCCCATATATCATAAGATATATATTGTTGGTCAAATTACAAACATTTGAATACCTTAATCATGTATTCTCTTGAAGAATGAATTCCCATTGAAACTTTGTGAAAACATGAATGCAGTTAAATGTTAACACTTTCCACAAACCAAAATCTTCAAAATTCATTATACTCAAACCATGATATCACTTAGTCCTTATATCAATCATGAGCTCATGAATACAATATAAAATCTCATTATCTTCTTATCCCTTCATCATGTGCATATCATCTGCTTACCAAAAATATCTCAATCACATTCCATGGTTACCGGTACCATAAACTTATTGAAAACCACAATAGACCAATACATAAATATTCCAATATTCCACGACACTATATGGAACATTATTTTGGAATCCCATTACATAAAAACTTAATCATTCCACCACATTGTTTTCATATTCAACATCCCCGATATTGATCACACATGACTTCCCTTTGAACAATTCCTTAAGTGGTTTCTCATGTCGATCATCATTAACCCTTGGATTAGGGCATTGATTAGCATAATTCCCCATTTCATTGTACTTGAAGCATTGAAATGTTGTTGGTGTGTTCTCTGCAGTCTTTTCTTTATTCACACCATTAGTAACCCTTTTTGCATTACATCGACACTCAGCTGCTCGATGACCTTCTTTTCCACATTTAAAACATTTTCTAGTCCCTTTAAGACAATTTCCACCATGCTACTTTCCACACTTTGAGCATAAGGAAACATTCATCTTCTTTTCACCATTATTCTGAGATTTATCCTTGAACTCCATCTTTCGTTTCTTGTCAAAACCATGAGATGGATATGTAACACCAACTTCCATTTCTACCTTAATAGAACAGTGCACAATTTCTTCATAGCTACTGAAGTTTCTTATATCTAATTCCCTTTGAATATTTGGTTTTAAGACACTGAAGAATCATTCAACTTTACTTTTAGGTTGGATGATAAAGCCAGATGCACACCTTGCAAGCATTGTAAAATTCGCTTCGTATATACCAAAAGATTCATCTTCCTTTTTCTTTAGTTCAATAAACTCCTTCTCCATCTTTTTTCGAAGAATACGAGGGAAGTAATTATTGAAAAACAAGTTCTTGAACTTGTCCCATTCCATGGACTCAATTTCATCTATTGGCCTCTTATTCTTGATAAGATTCCACCATTGATCAGCATCACCTTCAAAATGATATACTAGTAAGATGACTTTATCTTGTTCAGAACATTGAAGAACTGAAAAAATCTTTTCAGTGGTACTGGTCCATTGTTCAGCAACAAGTGGATCATAAGACCCACTGAAAGAAGGTGGGCGTTGCCTCATGAAGGACTCAATAGAATATTGTTCCCTTCTCTGCTCATTTGGAAGTCCAGAATGATTCATAGCTTGTGTAAGTATAGCAATAAGAATTTTCACTCCATCTCCCATAACGTTGGTTTGTTCAGGAGGACAATCATTGCATCGTCCATTACATTGATCAATACGGTTCCTTCGGGTTCCAGCCATCGTCTAAAACACAAAAAGAATAGTGTGAGAGGAAAAAATAACGCTAGTGAAAACAACATAATAATGGGGGAGTACCATCAATATCTAAAATCTTAGGTTTAATTATAAGATGGTTAGCACAATTCTAGGACTATAACGTATACTTAACCTTAGGGACATCCCAAGACATACCTTATAAATATCTCTAGGGATCTCACTAAAGTTCTCGCATCCTAGTTTCCAAAGGCTAACTAAACCTTTCCTCTGATACCAACTGTAGAGGCCCTAATCTTGATGTACATCGACATTACATTACTTTTTCAGAATACTTAGTACATTACAAAAACACACACAAGGACCGTAATAGTATAGTGTCTTTGGAAACTCAGAATATAATCTTCTAATCATGGTGAAAGATATTCAACATCTCCCATAAAGATCTTCCCCTTTTTTTTCTTACCTAAAACATTTCTTTATGTCCTGGGGAAAAGAAAACATAAAATGGTGATCTCAAATGCTCAGTAAGGGTAAACAAAATAAATATCAATCACAACATATGCATAAGAACATAACAATTTGGAAATTCTACCCTACAAAAGAGATCATAATTTCATAACTTGGGATAAATCATGGTAGTGAAAAGTAATCAAAATAATCATAACATAAAACATGAATATTTGTGAAATACTCACATAATCATAGAGAATCATTTCTTATTAGTCAAGACTCATTTCCAAGACTATCTTAGTGGACAAAGTCTATTTCTGAACCGAGTTAAATCCTCGTTGCAGTCCTGTTTCACTGAACAGGTTTAACCTGTCGTTCCAGCCATGTCTATCTCATGAGATATAAAATCTTTACCCAATGAATTAGAGTGAGATATAGGTCCCACCAATCTCATAATGATACCATTCATATGTGTTCTACAATATCATAAACAATACATCATAGCATAACCCATGTAATAAAAATGGGAATCATAAACATCGTGACATCATAAAACAAATCATATAAGATAAAGGAATTCATAAAAATAATTCCATCACAACATAATCAAATAAATGTAATAATAGGGATAGAAACATAACCCTTTATTATCTTAGATGGAAAATAATTTTGATAAAACACATGAACTCTATTCTTGAGGAAAATATCCTTTCTGCATCAAAAACACTTTTCCTTTCTTAATATGTCATACAATTCTAAACTAAAAGAAGTTGATTAAAAATAAACTTCAAAATTTGTAAAGGAAGCTTCTTGGAAATAATGTTTTAAAAATCCATTCATTCCGTATAAATTAAAAAAACATTCTTCGTACTTTTGTCAGAAAAGTAAAAAAGTACCTCATACGAAAAACGATAAAAGATTCCATTCATATCTTTTACTAAAAACTCACCGAAGTGTAAAATTGGATTTAAACAATTTTAGGTGGATGGAAATAATATTACATATTGAGGAAGCATGGATGTGGATAATAAAATACACCCCAGTAAATACCAAAGTATAAACAATCTCAGATAAAAATGAGATTGTGATATTTTCCCTTACCTTAGGTCCGATTTGCTTCGTAAGTGTCCCAACCTCTTGTATAATGAATTAAATAATGTTATTGACTTATTACAGAATCATTCTAATTGTTATTATATAATATATGGTCATATTCTTATCTTATTATTAGTAATATTTCATTGCTACTTGTTATTCAGGTGTTTATTACTTTTTGTTCTTATGCATGTTCTGTCGAATAAATTCTTATTCTTCTTTTTAGGTTATAGATTTCTCATTTCCAGAATGGTATTAGTGTAACATATATCATATTCATTCATTCAATGCATTTATATAATCATTATGCAATGAATATTATGTAGAACGAGTCGCATCACATCGTGGAGACGGTATTCCATACGTACGCACGAGCGATGATATCATTCCCATGATCATGGAATTGTATTGGAGTGTATGTATTCTATTTAAGGATCAATATCACTTCAAAAATAATCATATACATTCATTCATTACACCATTATACCCATCCAAGTAAGGTGGTGGTGGAAAATAGATTACACCATGGCGTGGAGACGGTATTCCGTACGTACGCACGCGCGGTGATTTCATTCTCCGTAGGATGGATAGATGGTGAAATAGGGTGGTTTCATACTTATAATAACATATCCGTATATTAGTGATACTGATGTTATTACTTCATAATGAAACAACTAAATAAGAAGAAGTGGAAGAAGAAATAAAGTTGAAATAATTGGTAACAGACATTACCTCTTCTTTGAAGCGCCTCTTTGAGACCTACTTTTAGGGCACTAAAATTGGTCTTTGAATAAGACCAGGACCTCTAGTATGTTTCTAGGGAAGTGTAGAGGAGAACTTGGCAGGGGTTGGCCGATCTTGAAGGCTCAAAGTTGTGTGAGGAAGAGGGGGAGGAGGTGCCCTTTTATAAGGGAGGAGAGGGGCTTCTTTGGAAAAACTAAAACTATTATATTATTAATTAGCCAAATTCGGTTTTAAATAGCTCCAAATTGATTTATTTAGAAGCTAAGGTGGGGATGGGTCGATATCCTCTCATCCAATATAATTTAGACAAGTTTAGGTTCCTATGTTAACCTTATCATTTAGATTTAACATTAAGTTAAATAATTTTACTTTTACCATGTCTTCTTGTGTTCTTATACTATAAGGTAAATAAACTTTCAATAACAAGTCAAACGAACCTCAATTTGATTATTATTAATATATATTTCCTTATCTAAGTAATTTGGCCGAACCTTATATTTTTATGAATAAAATAACAATTAAAAATATAATATTTGTGTTAAAAGCTATTTTATGTCAATTTTGACACTATTTTGTAATTGATTTTTGTGAAACTCATAACAGAATGATTAGTTAGAAAAAAGTTAATTAAATCAATAATAACATATCATAGTAAACTATAAAATCAGTCTAATTCATAAAAAGTCTCAAATTACATTTATTTGGGTATTTATAACATCAATTATGTCAGTATTTCATTAGTAAGATAATTACTGCATCATCATTGTGTCATAAATAAATTAACTTATTTAAAGTATAAAAATTAAAACTAAAATATCATTATGTAGTAGATCTTTTTATTATTCTAATGAATATTTATAATCAAATTCATATTATGTATAACCCTATATTAAAAATTATTTTCTTATTAAACATTGTTTTTAACTATTTTAACCCTTCTTTAAATAAATTAATAATAAATGTCCTAATCTCATCCAAGTGGGCCCAAATGGTCATATTATATTCCTAAGGTCGTTTGTGGTCGAATTACACTTATCCAATAGAATTAGGACATGTGTTAGGGTAATAATAATATCATTTTTACCCTCAATTACCATATTTACTTTTAACCGTGGTAAATAAAAGTAAAAAGATACTATTCACCAAAAATTATGTTCATATCATTGAACCACATTTTACCTACTGACATCAACTGCATATCTCAAATTTTTGAAATTCCACTCACAGAAGCGGGAAAATTATTTTTTATGTAAATTTGAAAATTCTCCTAGGAGGTGGGTAAAAGACGGTGAAAAGTTCAATGAAATTTTTATATATCTAAAATTATTACAAAATTACTCCAATGAATTACATTGAACATATATAGGTATTATGTATAAATTTTGACCTAAAATAAATTTAAATAAAATAAATAATTATTTAAATAAAAAGTCTTATTTTAAATAGTAACCTATTGTTTTCACTATTCATAAAAAATTGAATATTTTCAGAAAAATACAAAAAATTTCACCCTAGGCTAATTTTGTTATTCCGAATCCAAAACTGAATTCCATTTTCAAATATAAAATTTATAAAATTTCAAAATGTGGGTATTACTATTCATAATGGCTAGTTTTATTAATATTTTAATAGCATATCGTTGTTTAGCGATACTCGGTATTGCGTACAACACACTCTATCATGGAAGGTCGTGATTGAGTGTAATGCAAGCCAAGTCAGGGTTGTGTGTTGTGCAATAATCCTTCGTTGTTTCGTATAACAGAATCCAACCATATTTCATTTATACATTGAATATATATATATATATAATCAATGTTGCGTAGAATAACTATTATCAAAATTTTGTGTGACATGATCCAAGAATAGTTTTGCGTATACTGCAAGCTAATACGGTGTTGTGCATAGCGCAAGGTAATCTTGGTTTAGTATAAAACACAAGACATTAAAAAAATTAAAATAATCTTTTTCATAAAATCTCAAGGTGTTACATTCTACCCCCCTTGAAATTAATTTTGCCCTCGAAATTCGTCGGGGTTATAAATGGTTTACTACTAGAAATTTTGTTTAATAGAAACCCACATCGTAAAAAGGAATACCAAAACATGGCCTTAAAAACTAAAGTATGAAATGTAACGGTTATCCAAATTAACTCATCACTAGGTTTCCACGTAGGAGAAAATAGGTGAAAATATGAATATGGAATAAATATCTAGTCATCAAGATCTGATGGAGAGTGGTAGAGAACATGGCTATAAAAAAGCCATCAATCACAAAGCCATAGATTTGTGATGATATAAGGTACCATCTGATTCATCAGATATAAGGGAACTAGGACAACATTTTTTGTTTTCAAGATCATTTCTCTAAAGTTGATGAAAATTGGAAATAGAAGAAACACTTTTGTGATTTTGGTACAGTCTCACCGTTGTTCGTTCTATGGACAATTTTCACATAATCTCTTAAGGAAATAAAGTTGTATTTGTTATTTGTGAAGTGTTATAAGTTGATGTGATAGAATGATGGGTCATTCCATCTGTCTCAAACAAAAGGTTATAAAAGTTATCAAAAATACATAAGTCCATCTAAAGTGAGATTAATTATATATGGTTCCTAAAATGGATTTATACTTCATATATCATACTGCTTAATATAATAAAACTAGTTTATACTAAACAAGGACTTCATGTAGGCTAGTGGTAGGTGATAAAGGTCGGTCGCACTTCAGTTGTGGGTTCGATTTCCACAGCCTTGTCCGACGCGATGGGATGTCACCGGTCCTGGAGGATGTCCTTTTTCTAAAGCTATATTACTATAACATTGAATCAATAACATCGAAAAAAGTTCTATCCTTAAACAATACTAACTTATGTCCAACATAATCCATTCCAATCTTTAGGCTTATCTAAAATACTTCGGTCCAAGCTCATAGTATAAAGAAAATGATTACTTGAAATGTCACATGACAATCACGTGAATGCCATCATTTATCCCCCATATATCATAAGATATATCTTGTTGGTCAAATTACAAACATGTGAATAGCTTAATAATGTATTCTCATGAAGAATGAATACCTATTGAACCTTAGTGAAAACATGAATGCAGTTAAAAGTTAACACTTTCCACAAACCCAAATCCTCACAATTCTTTATACTCAAACCGTGATATCACTTAGTCCTTATATCAATCATGAGCTCATGAATACAATCAAACATCTCATTATCTTCATATCCCATCATTATGCGCATATCATCTGCTTACCAGAAATATCTCAATCACTTTCCATGGTTACCGGTACCATAAAATTATTGAAAACCACAATAGACCAATACATAAATATTCCAATATTCCACGATACTATATACAACATTATTTTGGAATCCCATTACATAAACACTTAATCATTCCACCACATCGTTGTCATATTCAACATCGCCAATAGTGATCGCATGTGACTTCCCTTTGTACATTTCCTTAAGTGGTTGCTAATGTCGTTCATCATTAACCCTTGGATTAGGGCATTGATTAGCATAATTCCCCATTTCATTGCACTTGAAGTATTGAAGTGTTGTTGGTGCGTTCTCTATAGTCTTTTCTTTATTCACACCATTAGCAACCCTTTTTCCATTACTTCGACACTCAGTTGCTTGATGTCCTTCTTTTCCACACATAAAACATTTTCTAGTCCCTTTAAGACAATCTCCACCATGCTTCTTTCCACACTTTGAGCATAAGGAAACATTCATCTTCTTTTCACCATTATTCTTAGATTTCTCCTCGAACTCCATCTTTCATTTCTTTTCAAAACCATGAGATGGATATGTAACACCGACTTCCATTTCTACCTTAATAGAACAGCACCCAATTTCTTCATAGCTACTGAAGTCTCTTATAGCTAATGGCCTTTGAAGATTTTTTTTAAGCCACTGAAGAATCGATCAACTTTACTTTCAGGTTGGATGATAAAGCCAGATGCATACCTTGCAAGCCTGGTAAAATTCATTTCGTATATAACAACAAATTCTTCATCCTTTTTCTTTAGTTTAAGAAACTCCTTCTCCATCTTTGTTCGAAAAATACGTGGGAAGTACATATTGAAAAATAGGTTCTTTAACTCATCACATTCCATGGACTCAATTTCATCTCTTGGCCTCGTATTCTTGATAAGATTCCACCATTGATCAGCATCACCTTCCAAACGATATATTGCTAAGATGGCTTTATCATGTTCAGAACATTGAAGAACTGAAAATATCTTTTCAGTGGTACTTATCCATTGTTCAACAACAAGTGGATCAGAGTTCCCTCTAAAAGAAGGTGGGCGTTGCCTCATTAAGGACTTAATAGAATATTGTTCCCTTCTCTGCTCATTTGGAAGTCCGGAATGATTCATAGCTTGTGTAAGTATAAAAATAATATTTCTCACTCCATCTCCCATAACGTTGGTTTGTTCAGGAGGAAAAACATTGCATCGTCCATTACATTGATCAATATGGTTCCTTCGGGTTACATCCATCGTCTAAAACCCAAAAAGAATAGTGTGAGAGGCAAAAATCACGCTAGAGAAAACAACATAATAAAGGGGGAGTGCCATCAATATCTAACATCTTAGGTTTAATTCTAAGATGGTTAGCACAATTCTAGGACTACAACGTATACTTAACCTTACGGACAACCCTAGACATACCTTAGAAATATCTCTAGGGATCTCACTAAAGTTCTCGCATCCTAGTTTCCAAAGGTTGACTAAACCTTTCCTCTGATACCAACTATAGAGGCTCTAAGCTTGACGTACATGGACATTAAATTACTTTTGAGGAATACATAGTACATTACAAAAACACACACATGGACCTTAATAGTATAGTGTCTTTGGAAACACGGAATATAATCTTCTAATCAAGGTGAAAGATCTTCAACATCTCCCATAAAGATCTTCCCCTTTTTTTCTTACCTAAAACCTTTCTTTATATCCTGGGGAAAAGAAAACATAAAAGGGTGAGCTCAAAGGCTCAGTAAGGGTAAACAAAAGAAATATCAATCACATCATATGCATAAGAACATAACAATTTGGAAATCTTACCCTGCAAAAGAGATCATAATTTCATAACATGGGATAAATCATGGAAGTGAAATGTAATCACAATAATCATAACTTAAAACATGAAGCTTTGTGTCATACTCACATAATCATAGAGAATCATTTCTTATTAGTCAAGACTCATTTCCAAGACTATCTTAGTGGACAAAGTCCATTTATGAACTGAGTTCACTCCTCATTTCAGTCATGTTTCACTGCACCGGTTTAACCTGCCATTCCATCCATATATATCTCATGAGATATAAAATATTTACCCAATGTATTGGAGGGAGATATAGGTCCCACCCATCTCATAATGATACCATTCTTATGTGTGCCACAAAATCATAAACCATACATCATAGCATAACCCATGTAATAAAAATGGGAATCTTAAACATCTTGACATCATAAAACAATTCATATAAGATAAAGGAATTCATAAAAACAATTCCATCACAACATAATCAAATAAATTTAATAATAGGGATATAAATTGAACCCTTTATTATCTTAGATGGAAAATAACTTTGATAAAACACTTGAACTCCATTCTTGAAGAAAATATCCTTTCTACTTCAAAAAAACTTTTCCTTTCTTAACATGTCATACAATTCTAAACTAAAAGAATTTGATTAAAAATATACTTGAAAATTTGTAAAGTAATCTTCTTGGAAATAATGTTTCAAAAATCAATTCATGCTGTATAAGTTTAAAAAAACATTCTTCGTACTTTTGTCAGAAAAGTCAAAAAGTACCTCATATGAAAAACGATAAAAGATTCCATTCATATGTTTTACTAAAAACTCACTGAAGGCTAAAATTTGATTTAATCAATTTTAGGTGGATGGAAATAATATTACATATTGAGGAATCATGGATGTGGATTACAAAATACGCCTCAGTAAATACCAAAGTATAAACAATCTCGGATAAAAATGAGATTGTGATATTTTCCCTTACCTTAGGTCCGATTTGCTTCGTAAGTGTCCGAACCTCCTGTATAATGATTTAAATAATGTTATTGACTTATTCCAGAATCATAATAATTTTTAGGATATCATATATGGTCATTTTCTTAGCTTATTATTAGTAATATTTCATTCCTACTTGTTATTCGGCTGTTTATTACTTTTTGTTCTTATGCGTGTTTTGTCGAATAAATTCTTATTATTCTTTTTAGGTTATAGATAACTCATTTCCAGAATGGTATTACTGTAATATATATCATATTCATCCATTCAATTCATTTATTTAATCATTATGCAATGAAGATCATGTAGAACGAGTCGCATCACATCGTGGAGACGGTATTCCGTACGTACGCACGAGCGATGATATCGTTCCCATGATCGTGGAATTGTATTGGAGTGTATGTATAATATTTCAGAATCAATATCACTTCACAATAATCATATATATTCATTCTTTACACCATTATACCCATCCACGTAAGGTGGTGGTGGAAAATAGAATACACCACGACGCGGAGACGGTATTCCGTACATACGCACGCGCGGTGATTTCATTTTCCATAGGATGGATAGATGGTGAAATAGGGTTGTTTCGTATATATAATAACATATCAGTATATGAGTGATACTGATGTTACTACTTCATAATGAAACAACTAATGAAGAATTAGTGGAAGTAGAAATAAAGTTGAAATAATTGGTAACAGACATTACCTCTTCTTTGAAGCGCCTCTTTGAGACCTCCTTTTAGGGCACTAAAATTGGCCTTTTAAGAATACCAAGACCTCTAGGATGTTTCTAGGGAAGTGGAGAGGAGAAATTGGCAGGGGTTGGCAGATCTTGAAGGCTCAAAGTGGTGTGAGGAAGAGGGGAAAGAGGTGCCCTTTTATAAGGGAGGAGAGGGTCCTCTTTGAAAAAAATAAAAATATTATCTTATTATAAAGCCAAATTCTGTATTAAATAGCTCCAAATTGATTTATTTCTAAGATAAGGTGGGTATGGGTCGAAATCCTCTCATCCAATAGAATTTAGACAAGTTTAGGTTCCTATTTTAACCTTATCATTTAGATTTAACATTAAGTTAAATAATTTTACTTTTACCGTGTCTTCTTGTGTTATTATAGTATAAGGTTAATAAACTTACTATAACAAGTCACAAAAACCCCAAGTTGTTTATAATTAATATATATAACCTTATCTAAGTCATTTTGTTGAACCTTGGATTTTTATGAATAAAATAAAAATTTATAATGTAATATTTGTGTTAAAAACTATTTTATGTCAATTGTGACACTATTTTGTAATTTATTTTTGTGATACTCATAACAGAATTATTAGTTCGAAAAAAGGTAATTAAATCCAAAATTACATGTCATTTTAACCTATAAAATCAGTCTAATTCATAAAAAGTCTCAAATTACATTTTTGTTAGGTATTTATAACATCAATTATGTCAATATTTCATTAATATGATAATTATTGCATCATCATTGTGTAATTAATAAATTAACTTATATAAAGTCTAAAAATTAAAAATATAATATAATTATGTAGGAAATCTTTTTATCTTTCTAATTAATAGTTATAGTCAAATTTATCTTATGTATAACACTATATTAAAAATTATATTCTTATTAAACTTTGATTTTAACTATTTTAACCCTTCTTTAAATAAATTAATAATAAATGTCCTAATCTTATCCAAGTGGGCCTAAATGGTCATATTTTATTCCTAAGGTTGTGTTTGGTCTAATTACACTTATCCAATATAATTAGGACATGTGTTAGGGTAATAATAATATCATTTTTACCCTTAATTACCCTATTTACTTTTAACCATGGTAAATAAAAGTAAAATGTTATTATCCACAAAAAAATTATTTTCATCTCATTGAACCACATTTTACTTACTGACATCAACTGTGTCTCTCGGATTTTTGAAATTCCACTCACAAAAGCGGTAAAATTAATTTTTATGTAAATTTTCAAATTCTCCTAGGAGGTGGGTAAAAGACGGTGAAAAGGTCAATGAAATTTTTATATATCTAAAATTATTATAAAATTACTCCAATGAATTACATTGAACTTATATAGGTATTATGTATCAATTTTTACCTAAAATAAATTTAAATAAAATATATACCTATTTAAATAAAAAGGTGGCTTTTAAATAGTAACATAGTGTTTTCACTATTCATCAAAAAATGAAAGTTTTCAGAAAAATACCAAAATTTCACCCTAGGCTTATTTCGATATTTCGAATCCAAAAAATGAAGTCTATTTTCAAAAATAAAATTTATAAAATTTCAAAATCAGGGTATTACTATTCATAACGTCTAGTTTTAATAATATTTTAATAGCATATTGTTGTTTAGCGAAACTCGGTATTGAGTACAACACACACTATCGTGGAAGGTCGTGATTGCGTGTAATGCAAGCCAAGTCAGGGTTCTGTGTTGTGAAATAATCTGTCATTGTTTAGTATAACAGAATCCAAACATATTACATTTATACATTGAATATATATATATACTCAATGCTGCGTAGAAAAACTATTATCAAAATTGTGTGAAACACGATCCAAGAATAGTGTTGCGTATACTGCAAGCTAATAAGGTGTTGCATATAGCGCAAGGTAATCTTGGTGTTGTATACAACACAAGAAATTAATGAAATTAAAATAATCTTTTTCATAAAATCTCAGGGTGTTACATTCTACCCCTCTTAAAATGAATTTTTTCCTCTAAATTCGTCGGGGTTATAAATGGTTTACTACTCGAAAGTTTGTTTAATAGAAACCCACATCGTAAAAAGAAATACCAAAACTTGGCATTAAAAACTAATGTATGAAATGTAACGGTTACCCATATTAACTCATCACTGGGTTTCCACGTAGGATAACATAGGTGAAAATATGAATATGGAACAAAAATCTAGCCATCAAGTTCTGATGGAGAGTGGTAGAGAACATGGCTATAAAAAATCCACTAATCAAAAAGCCAAAGATTTGTGATGATCTACGGTACCATCTGATTCATCAGATATAAGGGCACTAGGACAACATTTTTGGTTTTCAAGATCTTTTCCATAAAGTTTATGAAATTGGAAATAGAAGAAATACTTTCCTGATTTTGGTATAGTCTCACCATTGTTCGTTCTTTGGACAATTTCCACTCCATCTCTTAAAGAAATGAATTTGAATTTGTCATTCATTATGTGTTAGCAGCTCATGTGATAGAATGATGGGTCATTCCATCTATCTCAAACAAAAGCTTATAAAAGTTATCAAAAATACATAAGTCCATCTATAGTGAGATTAATCATATATGGTTCCTAAAATGGACTTATACTTCATATATCATACTGCTTAATATAATAAAACTAGTTTCTACTAAACAAAGACTTCCTGTAGGCCAGTGGTAGGCGATAAAGGCCGGTCGCACTTCAGTTTTGGGTTCGATTCCCACAGCCTTGTCCGACGCGATGGGCTGTCGCCCGTCCTACAGGTTTTCCTTTTTCTAATGCTACATTACTATAACATCCAATCAACAATATCGAAAAAAGTTCTATCCTTAAACAATACTAACTTATGTCCATCATAATCCATTCCAATCTTTAGGCTTTTCTAAAATACTTCGGTCCAATCACATAGTATAAAGAAAACGATTACTTGAAATGTCAAATAAAAATCACGTGAATGCCATCATTTATCTCCCATATATCATAATATATATCTTGCTGGTTGAATTAAAAACATGTGAATACCTTAATCATGTATTCTCTTCAAGAATGAATACCCATTGAACCTTAGTGAAAAAATGAATGTAGTTAAAAGTTAACACTTTCCACAAACCAAAATCCTCAAAATTCTTTATACTCAAACCATGATATCACTTAGTCCTTATATAAATCATGAGCTCATGAATACAATCAAACATCTCATTATCTTCTTATCCCTTCATTATGCGCATATCATTTTCTTACCAAAAATATCTCAATCACTTTCCATGGTTACTAGTACCATAAAATTATTGAAAACCACAATAGACCAATACATAAATATTCCAATATTCCATGATACTATATACAACATTATTTTGGAATCCCATTACATAAACAATTAATCATTCCACCACATCGTTTTCATATTCAACATCGCCAATAGTGATCGCATGTGACTTCCCTTTTTACATTTCCTTAAGTGGTTGCTCATGTCGATCATCATTAACCCTTGGATTAGGGAATTTATTAGCATAATGCCCCATTTAATTTCACTTGAATCATTTAAGTGTTTTTGGTGTGTTCTTTGTAGTCTTTTCTTTATTCACACCATTATCAACCCTTTTTCCATTACTTCGACACTCAGCTGCTCGATGACCTTCTTTTCCACACTTAAAACATTTTCTATTCCATTTAAGACAATCTCCACAATGCTTTTTTCCACAATTTGAGCATAAGGAAACAATCATCTTCTTTTCACCATTATTTTGAGATTTCTCCTTGAACTCCATCTTTCGTTTCCTGTCAAAACCATGAGATGGATATGTAACACCAACTTCCATTTCTACCTTAATAGAACAACGCACAATTTCTTCATAGCTACTGAAGTCTCTTATTGATATTTCCCTTTGAAGATTTGGTTTTAAGACACTGAAGAATTGATCAACATTACTTTCAGGTTGGATGATAATGCAAGATGCATACCTTGTAAGCCTTGTAAAATTCGCTTTGTATATACCAACAGATTCATCATCCTTTTGCTTTAGTTCAAGAAACTCCTTCTCCAACTTTTTTTGAAGAATACGAGGGATGTACTTATTGAAAAATAAGATCTTGAACTCGTCCCATTCCATGGACTCAATTTCATCTCTTGGCCTTGTATTCTTGATAAGATTCCAGCATAGATCAGCATCACCTTCAAAATGATATACTGCTAAGATGACTTTATCTTGTTCAGAACATTGAATTACTGAAAATATCTTTTAAGTGGTACTGATCCGTTGTTCAGCAACAAGTGGACCAGAAGACCCACTGAAAGAAGGTGGGAGTTGCCTCATGAAGGAATCAATAGAATATTGTTCCCTTCTCTGCTCATTTGGAAGTCCAGAATGATTCATAGCTTGTGTAAGTATAACAATAAGTTTTTTTCCTCCATCTCCCATAACGTTGGTTTGTTCAGGAGGACAATCATTCATCGTCCATTACATTGATCAATACAGTTCCTTTGGGTTCCAACCATCGTCTAAAACCCAAAAAAGAATAGTGTGAGAGGAAAAACTCACGCTAGAGGAAAAAACATAATAAAGGGGGAGTACCATCAATATCTAACATCTTAGATTTAATTCTAATATGGTTAGCGCAATTCTAGGACTATAATGTATACTTATCCTTAGGGACATCCCTAGACATACTTTAGAAATATATTTAAGGATCTCACTAAAGTTCTCGCATCCTAGATTCCAAAGGTTGACTAAACCTTTCCTCTGATACCAGCTGTAGAGGCACTAAGATTGACGTACTTGGACATTACATTACTTTTACGGAATACTTAGTACATTACAAAAACACACACAAGGACCGTAATAGTATAGTGTCTTTGGAAACTCAGAATATAATTTTCTAATCGTGGTGAAAGATCTTCAACATATCCCATAAAGATCATCCCCTTTTTTTAACTAAAACTTTTCTTTATATCCTGGGGAAAAGAAAACATAAAAGTGTGATCTCAAATGCTCATTAAGGGTAAACAAAAGAAATATCAATCACATCATATGCATAAGAACATAACAATTTGGAAATCTTACTCTGCAAAAGAGATCATAATTTCATAACATGGGATAAATCATGGTAGTGAAATATAATCACAATAATCATAACATAAAACATGAAGCTTTGTGGAATACTCACATAATCATAGAGAATCATTTCTTATTAGTCAATACTCATTTCCAAGACTATCTTAGTGGACAAAGTCCATTTCTGAACCGAGTTCACTCCTCATTTCAGTCCTGTTTCACTGAACCGGTTTAACCTGCCATTCCAGCCATGTCTATCTCATGAGATATAAAATCATTACCCAATGCATTGGAGGGAGATATAGGTCCCACCCATCTCATAATGATACCATTCTTATGTGTGCCACAAAATCATAAACCATGCATCATAGCATAACCCATGTAATAAAAATGGGAATCTTAAACATCGTGACATCATAAAACAGTTCATATAAGATAAAAGAATTCATAAAAATAATTCCATCACAACATAATCAAATCAGTGTAATAATAAAGATTGAAACAGAACCATTGATTATCTTAGATGGAAAATAATTTTGTTAAAACACTTGAACTCCATTCTTGAGGAAAATATACTCTCTACTTCAAAAACACTTTTCCATTCTTAACATGTCATACAATTCTAAACTAAAAGAAGTTGATTAAAAAAAACATGAAAATTTGTAAAGGAGGGTTCTTGCAAATAATGTTTTAAAAATCCATTCATGCCATATAAGTTAAAAAAACATTCTTCGTACTTTTGTCGGAAAATTCAAAAAGTACCTCGTACAAAAAACGATAAAAGATTCCATTCATATCTTTTACTAAAAACTCACCGAAGGGTAAAATTGGATTTAAACAATTGTAGGTGGATGGAAATAATATTACATATTTAGGAAGCATGGATGTGGATAATAAAATACACCCCAATAAATACCAAAGTATAAACAGTCTCAGATGAAAATGAGATTGTGATATTTTCCCTTACCTTAGGTCCGAATTGCTTCGTAAGTGTCCGAACCTCCTGTATAATGATTTAAATAATGTTATTGACTTATTCCATAATCATACTCATTGTTATGATATCATATATGGTCATATTCTTAGATTATTATTAGTAATATTTCATTAATACTTTTTATTCGGATGTTTATTACTTTTTGTTCTTATTTTTGTTTTGTCGAATATATTCTTATTCTTCTTATTAGGTAATAGATAACTCATCTACAGAATGGTATTAGTGTAATATATATCATATTCATTCATTTGATTCATTTATATAATCATTATGCAATGAAGATCATGTAGAACGAGTCGCATCACATTGTGGAGACGGTATTCAGTACGTACGCACGAGCGATGAAATCGTTCCAATGATCGTGGAATTGTATTAGAGTGTATGTATAATATTTCAGAATCACTATAACTTCACAATAATCATATATATTCATTATTTACCCCATTATACCCATCCAAGTATGGTGGTGGTGGAAAATAGATTTCACCACGGTGTGGAGATGATATTCAGTACGTACGCACGCGCGGTGACACTACCACAAAAACAGTTTTTCGCAGTGCCCCCCTTTATCAGCGCTTGTTTAGCAGCGCTGATAAAGGGGGGGCCTTTATCAGTGCTTTTTTTAAAAGCGCTGATAATGGGTCGGCTTCAAAAAAAATTAAATATATATTAATATATTAATATATAGTTATAGTTATATTGTCATATAAATATAATATATAATTTTTAAATATATTTTAGATAAGTATAAATGTACATTTACACTTATTATACTTTATATATATATATAAGATATTTAGTGAAAAGGGCTTCTTAAAAAATTAAAAAAATATTTTTAATTAATAATTTGATAATAATTATGGAGTAATAGTTATTTAATAACAATTTGAGGACTAAATGAATTAAAAAAATTAAAAAAATATCCAAAATATGTTCAAAACGCAACTCAAACTTCAAACGACCATAACTTTTGATCCGGGTGTCCGTTTGAGCTCTACCACATTTCAAATAGAAGCCTGCGATGAGCTCTATGTCGTTGGGACCTGAGAGAGCCCACTAAAGCGTTTTTCAAGGCCAAAAGAGGCCCAGAAGGACACCAAAACTGAGTTTTTTGTCGGGGTACCAAAATTGTTTAACATTTTGTGGATTTTCAGCATCGTTTAAGGGGGTATTATTGGCTTTTTTTGGTGGGGACTGAATTTATGCCAAGTTATTACATTCATATTGATATTATGTATTTTAAATTTAATCCTTTTTGATAATTCATTGCTATTTATAATCAAATATATAACTATATGTACAATTTTTTTTATATTCATACATAAAAATTTAATTATAACTATAGATAATAAAATATATTTATATATAAACTATATTATCTTTATCTAAATAATAACTAACATCCATTTTATTTAAAATACCAATATATGAATATTTATATACCTATATATTAATCTAACTATATATATATATTAATCTTACTATATATATATATATTAATCTAATAACTATATATATATTAATATAACTACATATATATATTAGTATTACTATAAGTATATATATTAATATCACTATATATATTAATATAACTATATATATAAATTCATATAACTATATATATGTTAATATAACTATATATATATATATATTAATATACATATATATTACTATACGAATAAATATAACTAAATATATATATATATATAGATATATATATATATTAATATCACTATATATATATTAATATTAATATATATATATATTAATATAACTATATATATATATATATTATAATATAACTATATATATATATTATAATATAACTTTATATATATTATAATCTAATAACTATATATATATATTAATATAAATATATATTACTATACGAATAAATATAACTAAATGTATATATATATATATATATATATCATGAATTGGAAGAAAATCAAAATAGAGTAGTGGTAAAGGCTTAGGCGCGCAGTGGGGAGGTCTCGAGTTCAAATCCTGTGGGAGGCAGGGGCGCGCACGCATGGGGGAATATAACAGCAAGCGCCGTTAAAGGGTGAAGGGGGGGGGGGGGTGGTGGTGTGCGTGTGGTTTTGTACAGGGGCAGAAAAGCACTGTAAATTGGGGGGCTCAAGCGTTATAAAATCCCACCCGATTCGCAGTATTTTTTAAATTTTTTTTAATTTTTTTTAATTTTTTTCACTTTTATCAGCGCTTTTTTAAAAGCGCTGATAAAATGGTCCTTTATCAGTGCTAAAACAAAAGCACTGATAAATTAAGCGCTGATAAAGGGGACCCCCCCCCCCCCCCCCTTTATCTACGCTATCTTTATCAGCGCTTTTTCTAGCGCTGATAAAGGCCATTTTTAGTGCTGATAAAGGCCGTGTTTGTAGTAATGTGATTTCATTTTCCGTAGGATGGATAGATGGTGAAATAGGGTTTTTTAATACTTATAGAAACATATCATTATATAAGTTATATTGATGTTATTACTTCATAATGAAACAACTAAAGAAGAAGAAGTGGAAGAAGAAATACAGTTGAAAGAATTGGTAACAGACATTATCTCTTCTTTGAAGAGCCTCTTTGAGACCTCCTTTTAGGGAACTAAAATTGGTCTCTGAAGAAGAACAGGACCTCTAGGATGATTCTAGGTAAGTGTAGAGGAGAAATTTGCCGGGGTTTTCTGAGCGTGAAGGCTCAAAGTGGTGTGAGGAATGGGGGAGGAGGTGCCATTTTATAAGGGAGGAGAGGGGCTCCTTTGGAAAAACTACAAATATTTTTTTATTATAAAGCCAAATTCGGTTTTAAATAGATAAAAATTGATTTATTTCGAAACTAAGTTGGGTATGGGTCTAAATACTCTCATACAATATAATTTAGACAAGTTTAGGTTACTATTCTAACCTTATCATTTAGATTTAACATTAAGTTAAATAATTTTACTTTTACCCTGTCTTCTTGTGTTCTTATAATATAAAGTTAATAAACTTACAATAACAAGTCAAACGAACCCAGGTTGTTTATTATTAATATATATAACCTTATCTAACTCATTTGGCCGATCCTTAGATTTTACGTAATAAAATAACAATTAATAATATAATATTTGTTTTAAAAACTATTTTATGTCAAATTTGACAGTATTTTGTAATTGATTTTTGAGAAAATCATAACATAATGATTAGTTCGAAGAAAATTAATTAAATAAATACTAACATGTCATATTAACCTATAAAATAAGTGGAATTCATAAAAAGTCTCAAATTTTATTTATTTGGGTATTTATAACATCAATTATGTCAATTTTTCATTAATAAGATAATTATTGCATCATCTTTGTGTCATAAATAAATTAACTTATTTAAAGTCTAAATATTACAAATAAACTATCATTATGTAGTAAATCTTTTTAGATTTCTAATGAAAATTTATTGTCGAATTTATCTTATGTATAACCCTATTTAAAAATTCTTTTCTTATTAAACTTTGATTTTAACTATTTTAACCCTTTTTAAAATAAATTAATAATAAATGTCCTAATCTAATAAAAGTGGGCCTAAATGGTCATATTTTATTTCTAAGATTGTTTTTGGTCATATTAAACTTATCCAATAGAATTAGTACATGTGTTAGGGTAATAATAATATCATTTCTACCATTAATTACCCTATTTACTTTTAATCATGGTAAATAAAAGTAAAATGTTACTATTCACCAAAATTTATTTTCATCTCATTGAACCACATTTTACTTACTGACATCAACCGTTTCTCTCGGAATTTTGAAATTCCACTCACAAAAGCGGTAAAATTAATTTTTATGTAAATTTGAAAATTCTCCTAGGAGGCAGGTAAAAGACGGTGAAAAGTTCAATGAAATTTTTATATATCTAAAATTATTATAAAATTACTTCAATGAATTACATTGAACTTATATAGGTATTATGTATCAATTTTGACTTAATATAAATTTAAATAAAATAAATCATTATTTAAATAAAAATTAGGTTTTTAAATAGTAACCCAAGGTTTTCACTATTCATCAAAACATGAAAGTATTCAGAAAAATACCAAAATTTCACCCTAAGCTAATTTCGATATTCAGAATCAAAAAATGAAGTCCATTTTCAAAAATAAAATTTATAAAATTTCATATATTGGGTATTACTATTCATAACGGCTTGTTTTAATAATATTTTAATAGCATATCGTTGTTTAGTGAAACTCGGTATTGCGTACAACACACGCTATAATGGAAGGCCGCGATTGCGTGTAATGAAAGCCAAGTCAGGGTTGTGTCTTGTGAAAGAATCCTTCGTTGTTTCGTATAACAAAATCCAACCATATTTCAATTATACATTGAATATATATATATATACTCAATTTTGCGTAGAATAACTATTATCAAAATTGTGTGTAACATGATCCAAGAATAGTGTTGCATATAATGCAAGCTAATACGGTGTTTCATATAGCACAAGGTAATCTTGGTGTAGTATACAACACAAGATATTAATGAAATTAAAACAATCATTTTCATAAAATCTCGGGGTGTTACAGTCCCCACCTAATTCTTATCTAGATCCACCCCTAGTAGCTCAACTAAATTCTATTATTAGAGAGGAAGAGAATGGAATGACTGTGGATGAGGAAAGGAATGTTCAAATAGAGGATGTACCTGTTGTGAATGAATATGTAGATATGTTTCCGGATGATTTACCTGGACATCCTCCAGAACGAGAAGTTGAGTTTTCCATTTATTTAGTTCCTTTACCATGGACTATATCTAAGACCCCTTATAGAATGGCAACTGTGGAATTAGTTGAAATAAAGAAACAACTAGAGGAATTGAGTAATAAGGGATTTATTCACCCTAGTATTTCTCCATGGTGAGCCCCTGTTCTTTTTGTTAAAAAGAAAGATGGATCTATGAGGTTATCTATCGACTACATGGAGATCAATGCTATAACAATAAAGAACAAGTATCCCCTACCTCGAATTGATGATTTATTTGACCAACAACATGGAGCTCAATAATTTTCAAATATTGACCTTCGGTCTGGATACCATCAGTTGTGTGTAAAGAAGGAAGACATTCCAAAGATAGCATTTCAAACCAGGTACGGGCATTAAGAGTTTACGGTAATGCCTTTGGGGCTGACTAATGCGCCTTCTGTATTCATGGATTTAGTGGATAGAGTTTTCAAGGAATATCTAGATGAATATTTTGTGGTATTTATTGATGATATCTTGGTATACTCCATAAGCTACGATGATCATGAAAATCACTTGCGCATTATCCTGAAGACTCTGAGAAGACATGAATTATATGGGAAGTTTAGCAAGTGTGAATTCTGGCTTCAGGAGATTCATTTTCTTGGCCATATTGTCTCTAAAGATGGAATCTCTGTTGATCCTTCTAAGACCAAGGCAATCCAAGAATGTCCTGCACTGACGATTATAACTAAGGAACACAGTTTTATTGGTTTAGCATGTTATTATCGAAGTTTCATCCAGAATTTTACCCGATTGGCAAACCCATTACCAAAGCTCACACGTAAGGGGGTTAAATTTGTTTGGACAAAAGAGTGTGAAGAATGTTTTTAAGAACTGAAGAGAATATTAGTCAGCGATCCTATATTTAATCAACCATCGAGGAATGATGGGAGCAATGTTTATAGTGATGCATCGAAGAAAGGACTTGGTTGTGTCCTTATGCAGAATGATAGGGTTATTTCCTATGCATCATGACAATTGAAAATTCATGATCAAAAATTTCCTACTCATGATCTCGAGTTGGAAGCTATGATGTTTTCTTTGAAGATATGGAGGCACTACCTCTATGGTGAAAAATTTGAGATTTATACTGATCACAAGAGTTTGAAGTATATTTTCTCACAAAAAGAACACAACATGAGGCAAAGGCGATGTCTTGGACTACTCAAGGATTATGACTTGCATGATACACAACCACCCGGGGAAGGGAAATAAAGTGGTAGATGCTTTGAGATGAAATGATCAGGGAGTTTTGAACATGATGTGAATTGAAAGGGATCATATTTTTATGGATCTAGTAAAGTTGGATATGGGAATCACCATGGAAGGTGAAACATCAATGCCTTTTCAAATGGTTTCCAAAACATCATTACTGGAAAGGATAAAGAGTTCTCAGACCGATGATGAAGAGTTTTAGAAGAAGATTAAAGCTGTGAATGATGGGATATTGAGAGACTTTGGATATGAAGAAGGAAGTTTAAAATTTGGGAAGTGACTTTGTGTTCCGAATATACATGATCTAAAAAGGATACTATTGGATGATTCTCATGGTTCTAATTTCTCTATACACCCTGGGAGAACCAAAATGTATAGAGATTTGAAGGAAAATTTTTGGTGGGACAACATGAAGAGGGAGATTGCTGATTTGGTAAGAAGGTTAAATTGAGTGCCAAGTAAATCAGACCTTTCGAAATTCTAGAACTATTTGGGACTGTAGCTTACTGTTGAGAAATGTCGCCAAGTCTCTCCAAAGTTCACGATGTGTTCCACGTATCACTGTTGAGGAAATACATGCCTGACCAAACGCATGTACTCACCTATGAGGAATTAGAACTGGAACCCGATCTGTCTTATAGTGAAGAGCCTGTCTGGATTCTTGATACGAGAGAACAAGAACTGAGAAACCAGATGACTCGTCTGGTAAATGTTCTGTGGAGAATCCATAAGATGGAAGAGGCAACGTGGGAACCCGAGGAACTTATGTTGAAGAACCACCCGAGTCATTTTATATAGTAATTTTCTAGAAATTTCAACTACGAAACTATTTTATGGAGGGGAGAATGTAACACCCATGGCTTCCATGTAACATTTCCCTTTGAGTAATGCAATAGCGTGTGTTGTACGCAACATCGAGTTCTAACACACACTACAACCAATCAAACTAGCCCTTATGAATAGTAATACCCAATTTTTGAAATTTTATAAATTTAACCTCTCATAATTGACTTCGTTTTTGGATTCGGAATATTGAAATTATCCTAGGGTAAAATTTTGGAACTTTTCGGATAACATTTTTATTTTGATGAATAGTGAAAATTACTAAATATTAATTAAAAACAACTTTTTTAATAGAAATAATTAATAGTGATAAATTATGAATTTGAGTGGTTTTAAATTATCTTTAGAATATATTTTTAACATTTAATACAATGTTGGTCATTGGACATAATTTCACAATTAAACCGGACATGAACAAGTGTCAATATTTTTATAGTTATTATCTCTTAAAAACACGCCTTTTGTTTTAATAGCATGAATTAATTTTAAATTAATTTATGACACTTCTGTGTTTTTAATATGGAAAAATGGATTCCATATTTTGAATCTTGATGTCCAAATTTTGTAAATAGGTAACTTTTATTTTTAGACCTTTTGAATTGTTACTTCGGTAAATATTTTATTTACCATGGTTAAAGTGTAAATCTGGTAAGTAAGGGTAAAAATAATATTATAAAAATAATAAATTACCCTAAAACATATCCTAACCTTATTGGTAGATATATGTCTGACCATGGTCATCTTTGGGTCTATTTTTGGGACCCCATTGAGCCACTTGTAGGTGAAAGGGACACTTTATTTTAATTAAGATAAAGTAAATACAAAAATGACATAAGCATATATCTTTTAGAAAAACATTTATTACATAGGGTTATATATGTTATATTTTAGATTATAAATATTCATTAGAAAGATAAAAATATTTCATACATAATTATATTTTATTTATAGTTTCTAGTCATTGAAAAAGTAAAAATATATATGACACAATAATGATACAGTATTTTCCTTATTAATGAATGAATCAAATAATTGGTATTATAAATGTAAAATAAATCTAATTTGAATGTTTTGATGACATACACAAATTTTATTGGTTAATATGACATTTTAGGATTTCTTAAATTATTTTTTTTCGAATTAATAAAGTTGTTAAGACTTTAACAAAAATAAATTTTTGAGTAGTGTCAAAATTGACATAAATGAGTTTTTAAAACAAATATTATATTATTAATTTATATTCTATTCCAAAAAACCTAAGGTTTTTCCAAAGGACTTATATCATTATTGGTGTATCATTAATTAACCACTTTGGGGTCTCTTTAATGTATATAGTATGTTATTAACTATATAATATGAAAATAAAAATTGACATCGTAAGTGTCAAACTATTTAACTAAGAGTTAAAACTAAAAGATACGGTTAATATAATGAACCAAACCTGTATAAATTCTATTGGTTGAGTATTTTTTGACCCATACCCACCTTAAACATTAAATAATTCACTTTGGATCCATTAGACACCGAATATGAATTTATTTTAAAATAATATTTCTACTTTTTCCAAAGGTGCCCCTCACCCCTCTTATAAAAGGGCACTCTCCCTTCTCACTAAATCACACATTCAATGCCTTTTGGCTGATAGAACTCCCAACCAAATACACTATCAACTTCCCTCACTTCATCCTAGAGGCCTTATTTTGATCAGAAAGCCAACCAATGGAGCTGTTTTGATCAAATCAAAGGGAAGCACCCGAAGAAGAGGTAATGTTTTCACCTCCCTTTTTCAAGTTCCTTCTTCTAATTATTCTTTCTTTGTTACTCGCATTATAAAATAATAAATCCAGTATCTTCTATTTATTGTGATATTATTATAAATATGGTACAACCATATTCATTATTCTATCCATCCTTTGAATGACATGTCACCATACGTGCATACGTACGGCTTACCGTCTCCACGTCGTGGTGTATTTGTTATTCAATATATTATTATTTGGATGGGTATAATAATGATGTGTAATTCATATAAATAATAAATATAAAATGAAAATTATTCTATATATATGATATAACATCCAATTATATATTATTTTAATATCATAAGAATGATATTGTCGCTCGTGCGTATGTACGGGCTAAAGTCTCCACGAACATGATGAGATTCATTCGCAATCGTATCCATTCAAGACTAATTCTCATTTATTGATTACAAATAATGTTTAAGGACTTGATATCATTCTGGATATGAATAATATACAACCTATCCATGAAAATCATGACTTATGTTACAAAACATATAAAAAAACGAGTAAGTTAACACCTGAAACAAAGATAATACTAAGATATTATTAACAAATCAATGTTAAAAGCTCATATATGATATCATATTAATGTATATAAATCTTGTATAATTTAATAAAAATTATTTCACCATTATACAGTAGGTTAACCTACCCTGAACCAAGGAAAAGTTCTAGGTAAGGGTTTATTTCACAATCTCTTTATTATCCGAGGTTGTTCATACTTAATAATCTACTTGGACTTCTTTATCATCCACATCCATGTTTCTTAAAAATGTATTTCAAAACATTTTTACTATTTACTAGAATATGGGTTAAAGTCATTTATACCCATGTTTGAATTTTTATAAGAGGTTTATAATGGAATCTTTCTGTCATTTTCCAAACAAGGTCCCTTTTATCCTTTTCGACAGAATTAAGGTAAGAATGTTTTTTTAACATATACGGCGGGTGTGGATATTTTCCGCCATTATAAAATTTTAGAAGCTTCCTTTACAAGCTTATAAGAATATTTTGAAAGTAAATGTTTTATTTAATAATTATGGTACTTTTAAATGATTTCAAAAAAAGAGATATTTCTCTTAAATAGTTTTGATTTCATCTATGTCAATATCCTATGATGTATTTTAAGCTTATTTGAAGTTTATTTATTATGATACAAAACATCCATATTGTATTGATGGTTTTGTGATATGTTTGACTGTTGATGTGTTATTTTTAAACCATTAATGGTTTATGAAGAAAGTATTGACATTTCGTTTGCTAGTTTTAATACGAATGCTTATGTTATGTTTAAACTTGTTCATATGAGTAATGCATTAGACTTAATAAGTGACGGGTGGAGCCCTCTATAGCTCATCCATTCATCAGTAGGTCTCATGAGACAAACTAGTGTCTTGGCACAAGGCCATGAAAAAAATCTTATTTTTAGTCATGGCATGATGCCTTGGCTATGTGATTATGATAGTCTGGAATTATGCATTCCATCATTAAGAAAGTGGTTATTGATATTGCATGTGATTTTTCGGTTAGTAGAATATCCATGTAAATAAGTAAATGGAATTATTTCATTTTATTTCTTCCATATTATGTTGAAGATCAAGTTTAAAAGGATTTTTTAGTTATAAACTGCCTTAAATGTTTATTCTTATTTATGAATGTTTCCGCTATATTGTTATCCTTACTGGGCATTTCAGCTCACCCCTTTTAATGTTTTATTTTTTTCCCAGGTTGTGAAAAAGTAATTTATGAATGACCTGTTGGGATAGTATATGGGGATATGAGTGTGGACTATGGAGACTATGTTGTTGTAGTTTTAATTTTATGATGTAATGTAAACTTTATTAATGTAACTAGTTATTCCAAGGCTACTAAACTAATCGGTTTTTCGAGACTTGATCTTTCGTGTGATCATACCAATGTTATTTAATAATGCACCGACTCTTTGTATCTAGGGTCGGGGCGTTACAATATTAATAAAAACTCCAATAATAATAATCATACTAACAATAATATAAAAAACCAATAATAAAAATCAAAATAATAATTTTTTTCATTTAATTTTAAATAATAATAATATTATTATTATTAAAAATTTAGTAATAAGGATAATGTTATTATTTACATAAAATATTATTATTTTAAGCGTCGAGCAGCATCATGGTCACCCGACTGGAACTCAAGGTCACTGCTAATGATGCGGTGTATGTGCACTGGCCCAAAACCCTTCAAAAATTTTAAACATAAAAAAATTGAACCGAGATAAAGAAGAGTGTCAAAAAATGGAATTTAGAGTCAGGGTGTGAAAATTCTTCCCACCACAAACACTTTTTACCCCAAAAAATTCACCAGGACAACAATTAACACAACTGAAGTCCATGACCACATAAAACTAGAAGAAACCAAGAGGCTCGAGGTGACCATTACTAACACACATCACACCTGTCCAGCTCAAAAACAATCACTACCCAAGGATTAATGGAGAAAATGATAGGGTTTTCTCCGCCACATGAATTTACTATCACATAATCCTTGAAACCCATACTAACCACCCATTAATTCATGAAACCAAAATTTCCCCTAACGAACTCAAATGAGACCAAACTCAGAATCAGAATGAGTCCACTTATTCACAGTCCAAAAACACCGAAAAAAGTAAAAAAATTATAAATGAACATTTAGGGAAGATGAAACCACATGGATTTTGGCGAAATGATCCCATCACACCACCACAATAAGGACGAGATTACGACAAGGAAATGAATAAAACATGGAAACAATGGACATTTCCACCACAAAAAGAAAAATATAAACATATATGTGGTCAAACATACCCTTAGAAACTGTTTCCTGTGCGTATGATTCACCCCTAGACCTTTGGTTGGGGCCCTGATGGCTGAAGCATCTCTTGCCTCACAATTAAGAATTCACATCCTCAAGACCCCAACTTGTTCTTCCTCTTAATGATTCAATCAACTAAAATGATAGAACATTTTAAGATTTATACACTATGATGGCTTAAAATGCCCAAGCTAGCCACAATGGTGGCACACAAGAGAATGGTATGACAAATTGTGTGACTACACTAATGAAGATGGTTTCTTCGAGACATGTTCGGACGACATGAAATCCTTACAAATGGGAAACCATCGTGGAAGCGGACCACCATTAACAAAATTGAAAACTCTAATGACGATGAGACATATAACATTTTCTAGTCCCGAACTGAGCTCTCACATAATATTGGGATAGTACCAACATTAACACCCTCAAAAGTCCCCACCAACCCAAAGGCCAACAGTAATACCAAAAAACCACACAACTATTGCTCGTAGACATTGATTACCTAGATAGATAGGCAACCCACAAAAATAAAGGAACACTAGCCATGACTCATTAGAAACCTTAGTGACCTTTCTGGGTGGCATACTTATAGACACACAAAAAAATACAACTATTATCAGCATCTTCCCAAAACGAAATCAAAGAAAAATCCCAATTCATAGAAATTGTGCACATATGATATAAATAAATAAAAACATGTAAAACATTCTTTTCAAAAAATATATATATTTTTTAAATCCTTAAAACTCACTTTTTAAATCATATGAACTATCAAATGTGAATTAATTAAATTCAACTTACTTCATCTATGAAAAATTTCTCCCATGCACTCTTCACAGATATCCATGCACATGTGACCCTCCATAAATAATTCCAAGGTTCAAACATCTATTCCCCTTATAAAATCAAAACACACACAAAGTCTTTCCAATCCCAAACACTTGAAATTTAAAAATCCCACTTCATTAATTAAAAAAATTAATATAAACATATTCCCATTTAAAAACCAGTCGAAATTTTAATGAAAGCTCCCATAAACTATGATTAAAATGAAATAAAACCAATAACAACCCACTAGAATGAGGAAATAGTTCATATATATGACCTAGAGACATGGTGGTTAGTTATGCCTCAGGTAAGGAATGACAATAAGAGGATCTTGAGTCGAGAACATGGGAATCACATGGGTCACCACCCCATGTTAGGCTACAATGTAAACAAATTCTGCTCCATTTTCATCCCTAAATACAAAACAACCCACGATAAAAGACTCAAAACCCAAACTACCCTTTGAAACATAGGTATCGTTACGAGAGATGGTGATCAAGAACCAACATATAACATACATCCTAATCTAAAATAATACTAATATTCAACTTCTTAACATCATTAATATCAAAAACCTACATTTGATACAATTTTTCATGAACTAGTCTGAGTCGAATCTTAATCGATCACCAGAGCCTTTCCATGAGAAGTCCCAACAGGCATTCCCAACCCCCCGAGATGGAAGTTAGTGCCAGGAATCAACAATAGAAAAGTGGAAACTATTTGGACCATAAAATAAAGACATGTAAATTAATAAAGACTAAACAACGAAAAATAAAAATAGTAGCTGAATGAAATAAGACTGCACATTCCTCCATGTGACATCTTGGTCACCTCCAACAACTAGCAACCTACCTCGCATGGGAAGATGAATCATGAACATGTACCAATAAACTAAACCAACATATGAAATGATAGGATAGTCATGAGTAATAAAATTCTCAGTAGGAATTCCAAAAGTGAACCACATAATCAAGGTATTTTCAAATTCCCAAATAGTCTAATAATACTAGTTTGAGATAATGTTATAAAAAGGTTATCATATATACAATGCATTTTGAAAACTAAAAATCACAATTCTATTTCCCTTATAATTAATAAATGAGGAAAATAAATAAAGCAGGGCACATAAAAATGTTTCTGAAACAACTACTTTGAAATAATTTTTAAAACCAACCATACATACAATGTTTTCCAAGAAAAGACCAAAACCAAGATCTAGATTATGATTCTACACACAATAAGGAAAACGGTACTAATAGTGATTGTATCAAAGGACCATGGAAAACCAAGAAGATAAAAAACTAATACCCACGACTCCATCCCCAGTAACATGCCACAAATGAGATAATCAAACACCCAAATGCCTAACCACCCATTATTAGGTCAGACTGAGAGGCCCTATCCCATAGTAATAATCCTGAATGTACACCAACTATGGGACGCTGGATAGTACATAAACATCCAATGCAAAAATTATTCTTTGAAAAACACATTAATATCCCCAGTTTCCGTTCTATGTTCACAAATGAGTGTTCCACACATTCAAACAACAAGCCTCATATCCATCCAAGCTCACTACACAATATGTCACCACCTAGACACCTAAAAGTTATTCCGCTGACATAAATTATAATTACATAAAGGATGTCCTATACCGAGGGCCATCATGTGTCATGATAAAAAACCGAGGCGTGTGACCTATGCAATGAGGGGTTTTCTAAACATAAGATTTCAAAGATGCCAAGCAGGGTTCATACAAATCCCACACATCGAACCTTTCATAAACAACCAATTTAAAATTCCAACCAGGATATTAGATTACAAATGCTCATCCTTTTGTTAATACATTAATTAACCATTTCAAAACAACCCCAAATACCATATTTATACAAAAGTGTCCAAATAGGACATTAAATCAAGAATTCCCCAAACGTGATCATGTTATTTTTAAAAACAATTTAAAAAACACCAAATATTCACAAGATAAAAGATGGGAAATAGGTTCTGAACACACACACACACACACTCACCCAACCATGTTTCAAGGCCAACCAGGATAAACCACAGGAACCCATTTGATGTTACTTTGGGATCTAAAAGAGTACAACTTCCACAATTTTTGGAAAACATGGAAGCGTTTTAGGAAAAATAAAAGGAAGGGGAGAAGAGGTACTCATGGGGGAGAAAAGAACTATAATTCCTTTTTCACTTGATTTCACAAACATGTGTGCACCTAATGCACCCTTGTTTGTGCCATCGTCCAACGGGACACTCTAAAACTGATAAAAGCATTTGAAATCCAATTTCATAATTCTACCATTTAGTTTCCACAAAAAACAACTCATTTCTCTTATTTATACAAAATAAAACTTGCCTTTGAATCAATAAGATGTTTCAAAATCATGTTCCATAATAAATCATCAGAAAACACCTTATTTCACATATAAACCCCAAAATAGGTTCCAAACCAAATTATCCTAATATTTCAATTGGGAAAACACCACTCACACCTCAAAATTACCTTTCAAAAATAATTTGACATTTCATCAAACAATTTTCACACAAAAAAAAAACAAGAGTGTAAGTGAAGATTCATGTAAACTAATATTTCTATCACAATCATTCAAATAGAAATGTCATAGAAAACAAACTAGTGGTACAATAGAGGGGCGAAAAAAGTTAATAAATTAATTTTAAATGTCATGCATCAAAGGAAAATCAATGTAACAGATAATACATGGGTTTTCCTAACTCAATGAAGAACTGGGTCATGATGAACAATTTGACATTTTTATAAAATGGAGGCAACCAATTATAACCCGCCCGCACTCGCACGAACGTATCTATACATATATACATATATACATATATCCATAATCCAATACATGTAGTCGCTGCGCCATAAGGGAATACGTACATGGATGATATATATATACATATATATATATATATATATATTATACAAACATTAAGTGTATGCATCCACACACTATATCGTTGATCATAAAATCACTATAACAACAAAATATACAAAAAAATAAGGCATTAAAGACCAACGCATAAGAAAAAAGTAATAGGGACTCAATAAACCGAACGAACAAGTAATAAAACATAAGAAAATGCTTCCAAAAAGATTTATATCCAAAACACAGCCTGGGCCATTTTAGAAACCATGATACAATTTATCAAAAGAGATCGGAAAGCAGGAAATAAGAGTTCTTTTTACAAAACCATGGTTTGAGATAACAACCCTTACAAATGTCATCTTTATTTGAAGGCCCATCCCTGGGTTCACTCCGTGCATCCTTGGTTGTTCCCACATACAATGGCATAATAATTGGTCTCTCCCAACCATTTTGATGAAACCACACAAACACTATTCATTGGCACAATAAACCATTTCATCAAGAGTACCATGTGTTTTAAAACCAACCCAACACAAGCCAATCAACCATCACAAAATTATTCTATAGAAACAAACCATCCAAGATATTCTAAAAAACCATTTAAAAGATTGAAGCATTTGATTAAACCCAATATTCTTGAAACAAACATTATATATAAAGGTGAACATCCAAAAAACAATTTTTAATCAAACATTTTAAAATATTTCACTATTATAAAATAACTAAGACTATAATAATGGTGAGAAACATGATTTAAGAATAAATTCATAAAACTCAAGCATCATTTGGATTTAAATCTGAATAAATGGAATGAAAACCCCCACTGGTGTGAGAACATGAACCATCACATAGGGAAGGGGGGAAACACACTGATGACCAAACTACTTAATATTGACATTGAAAAAACACACAAATCATAAACAGAGGAAATAAGATTTTGGATGATTTGAGAAAAAATAAAAAACAAGAAAATTACCAGAGGAGGGGAAGGTTACTGGAAAGGGGAAACATGGACACACTGGAGTAGGGAAAAGGTGTTTTGTGGAGGGTTCGGGTCACACTAGAGAGCAACATGGAGGTCATAATAATTGCTGATCAGAGCAAAGATGGAGGGGAGACACATTGCACCAGAACAAGGAAAACAGGGGGCACTAGGGGAGTATGGGCCACTTGAGTAGGGCCAAGTAACCCTCAGGAGGTGTGGACAGGAGGGAGGTGTGGTCGGGAGGGAGCACTGCCGGCAGGTATCTCCAGTGAGGACGGGCTGGTTTGGTGTGCTCCATGTAGAGCGGGACAGGGGGTATGCCTACAAAAAATGGGGTGGGATGCGTCATGGTTAGAGGAAGAGGGAAAGGGAAGGGTAGTTCTAGGATTAAAAAAATAATTATAATTTTTTTAATTTTTATTATTACAATGTTAATAGTAATAATAACCCACTAAGAATAATAAAAACAATAATAATATAAAAATAATATTAATAACAATTTCAATAATAATAATAATATAAAAACTCATCAAAAAATAAAAATAATAAATTTGTTACATTTGTTTAAAATAATAATAATAATTTTTTATTAAATATAATGTTATTATTTACAAAAAATATTAGTATTTAATGCATAGAGAAGCCTCACGGTGACCCATACAGAACTCACGAGCACCACTAATGATGTGGTGTCTATGCACTGGACAAAAACCCATATAAAATATTAAACATTAAAAAATATTAGAATCTGGACTGAGAAGAGAGTAAAATAAATGGCGTATGGGGTCAGGCTATGACAAATCATCTGTTATACCTCTATTATACCACCACTTTTTCAAGAATGGGAACCTCTTATCCTAGGGCATGGACAACACATACTATTACCTGAATGATAGTGAGGTCAAGTGGAGGGTTTATGTACAATGGTTCATCAAAAAACCCCTCCTAAATAAAGATAAAACATCTTCTTGGGGGTCTGGTATTACACAACATCATTATATAATAAAAAAATTAGAAAATACACACAAGAATATAAAATCTATCCAATCTTGGGAAAAGTTCTAACTCGGATCAAGAAACTTCTTAATTAGATTTTTCCAACTTTTTATGGTAACTTAAGTTTAATTACAATGAGACCAATACAACACTAAATCTTAATATCCTTATTAAGTTTCTAAAATAACATATTATATTTAATGAGACATTATAAAATTCATACTTAGTTAAAATAATAAACTTAACATATAATCCAGAACACAATTTTCATGAACTGACCCAGATAACCCTTTAAACCAGATCATGAGTTGACTCTAACATGACTTGATGTATTGGGTATATGAATATTTATCAAACAATAAAATTATTTTATCATTTATTATGATTCTCATAAATACCTTGATTTTCATTTCTAATAAATATTTTTAGGGAGTTACAGGATTATATATATTGGGATATTTATATTATTCAACTTGGAATTATTGAATAAAATCAGTTAAATTTCTATTTTCAATTTTTTTGATGTTTAAAATAATTATAAAAAGATTTTTATGTACCACATGTTTAAATTGAAGATATTTACAGGGTCCAAAACATTTAAAAAATAACCCCACATTTAATATATTTAATTCCTATTAAACATTATGATTAAGAAAATAACTTTTTTTATAGGACCCAACATTTTAGTATCTAATATATGGTTAATTAACCCTAGGTTTGGAATGAATAGTATAGTTTCACCATATTTTTTTGGGTTACACATAAGTATCGAAATACCTACATTAATGATGCATTACATTGATTTTTATTCTATACATTTTATGAGATTTTAGACAAGATTTCACTAGAGTAAATATATCACTAAAATATGTTCGAAAATCATTACAAATATTTTTTAATAATTTATTAAATCATTCATATTTTTATGGTTGTTATAATTTTATATGGATTATTAAATTCAAAAAAACTTGTGGTGTGTTTTTACTATCCAATTTAATATGATTATACTTTAGGATCCTCTTGGACATAATCAAATTAGATTTTTTTATATCATCAATGTATTTTTTAATGATATAGTATGCAGAAGAGAACTAGATTTTTTTGAATAAGTATAAATTTTTTATGAATCAAAAAAATATTTGTTATTTTATCTGGAAAAAAGTTACATTATGATATAGATTATTGATATAATATTTTTACGTTCATTGAAGATCTTTTTCAAGGATACACATTGGATACATACATGTTATATTCTACTGATGTGTATTAATTATACTATTTAGAAGTTTAATTCCTATTTTTTCATTATAGTTATATTCTAAATAAACCCAACGTTTCATTAAGATGAAAAATGTAGTTAATATGTTCTTATATTCCACAGAATATGACTTTTTTCTTGTTAATTATGGAGGCAGCAGTGAGATGAATATACATTCAAAAATCAACACAATTTTTGGAGTGTTAGTCTCTCATAAAAATCTATTGTTACATGTAAAAGAAAAATTAGGTCATATAAAATCCTTGTTCTACGGTTTTAATTGCAGTCAATCGGTTATAAATTTCCTAGTTAAAGGGACCTATTTGGTAAAAATCACCATGATCATGGAGAAAGAATTGGTGGAGTATAATAGGGAATGCATGTTCCCAAAAAAACTATAAACAACATTGTTATTTCTTTGTTTAACATTATGATACCTAATATCATAATATAAAATAGAATTACATCACTTTCGAAATCAAAAAGTGGAATTAATTTTAAATTATCCACCTATTTTAAAAGAATCAAATTCACCCCTCTTGTTTCATGGTCTAATAAAAAGTAACATTCAGTTTCACTATCAGAAACTAAGGTATAATAAATATCATTTACCATTTTTTGTACAAACGTATTTTAGATGAAACATACACTTTTTTATTTTTTATAATATAATAAATAATATTCATATTTTATGTGGTAATAAAAGTAAAATTAATATTATAAAAAGTCTATTGAGTCACTCTAGGACGATGAATATTGATCATAGACATCATTTTATAATATATCATTTCCATGAAATGATATTTATATTTGGAATTTAAAAATACTAAGTATAAAATTTCTGATATTTTCATTAAACCCTTTCCCACTGCATGTATTGATGTTTTTGACGAGGATTATGATTTTTTAAATTTATGTATATATATTAAAATTCCTATTCATTACTCTGTTTGAGTTTATTAATTTTTTATTCTATTTTTTAAAATTTTTTAGTTATTAAATGTATTTATCTTCAATGTTTTTTTATTTTTTTTATCAATATTTTTGTTTCGCTACACAAATAAAATTGATTACACTATAATTTTATCATGAAAAAACAAAATATCACCTGGAAACTATCAGAGTAAACCAATTCTATCTCTATACTTTTATATTTAAAAATATTGAACTAATATTCTCCGAATCTATTTTGAACCATAATTTTTAAACCATAACCCTTCTGAATCTGATGATGGAAAATATGAAAAAAACAGATGAAACCGAAATGACTAGAATGTAGAGGTAGTTTCTCTCCAGTTCTAATAAAAAATATAGTAAGGAAAATTTATTGATTTTGAAGTGATTTTTTAGATAAATCACATGTTAAATAAATCACTTGGTTTCTAATGTTTGGAGTATATGTTCTACGGTATAAGCACCAAGTATAACTTTGAGGAAAAGGTATGTGAATTCTATGAGCATGCATAAACGAGTTGTTGTGATATAGATGAGATCATCCCTTATATAGTGAAGGAAATTGATTTCTCTATTTCGATATAGTATATGGATTATATTTTAAAATTTCTTAGAAATGATATTTTTAATTTCATTTTAATATCAATTGGGGAAAATTTTTAAAATTTTGAGGACACTGTGTCCTTTTTTGGAAACTTTGAAATTAGAAAAATTTCTATGAATGATTTAGATTTCTATTAGAAATTTCTGATCAAATTTTTTCTAACAAATGTAGTACTAAGGATACATGTGTTTGGGAGAATCATCTTCCGATACATGTATGTTATGTTTTTTTATATTGGGATCTATCAATCAGGTTTTTAATAGAGTTATTCTTAGGTTTATGCAATATTGTTTCCATTTGAACGAAAGAATGTCATTATATTTCTATTCCATATTGGTTTATCATGTTATTTACAAGATAGCGGTGATTGATTACATCTGAGCACAATTTATATTTCATTATAAAAACATCCCATTAGATTGAAGACACATGAAGATTGTATTTTTCTAGAGAATAAACAAGGTTAAGCTAATGTCCATTATTGAAGAGAAGGAATAATAGTTTGAATATCATAATTAGGGGGGAATATGATTAAGAATTCATAAATCTCTACCTTCCGTGATATAAAAGAAGTTATTAAATCCCATATTGAATTAAGAGATGGATTACCTCAACGATCAAGTGGTCTAGAAGACACATATGTCAGTGCTTTGAACCTTCCTGTTAGTACTTGAAGAAAGAATGTGGTGGTAGAGAATATATGTGATATGAAAGGGGGATTTTTTAAGTTATATGTTAATTTTTTATATAATTTTACAGATATAGGTAGTGGAGTTGTGCTTTTTTATAATCCCAAGATAAGAGAATACCCTATCAACTAAGATATAATTTCTACAGTTGAATAAGTTAAACAATAAGTTTATGGTGTTGGAGAAATGATTGATTTTGATGTTATAAAAAGATATGAAAAATATTCTCATGAAGAATAATAATTGGATAGGTAAACTCATTCATATGAGAATTTGAGTACCCTTATAGTTTCAAAAACTAATTTTATATTAGATCAGTGAGTTTATTTTATTGAAAATTTCTTTTTATGGATAGTTGAAAAAGATGGTTAGGAATCTAATATTCATGGTGAATTATCATCTCCGTCAAATTAAATTATATACATTCAATAATATAAATTAGTTGAAGCTAGAAAACCTAAAGGGTACTGAGAAGGATTAATAAGATTCTGATGAATAATTCTCCAAAGAGAATAGTCATTAAATTTTTATGAGTATGGTTTCAAAATATAATCAGTTGATGGTTGAGGATGTTCTATTGTAATTAAGAAATGATAGTTCTCACAAATCACTTTATGAGTTAATATCATATTCTAATTCAAATCCATAATTTTATTTATTTATCAAAATTTGAAATAATGACTAATCTCAATGATTTTTTTTTTGAATATTTTATGATAGAAAGTGGAATGACCAATTGGATAGATCAAAAGTGAAATACTTTCTTAATAATATTTTATTAATATAAAAATAATTTTTATATTCATTTTGAATATTTAATAGATAGTTTTTTTCATGGAAATACATTAAATTATAGTGGAGAAATATTTCCAACTCTATTAATAACAATAGATCATCTATCACAATATCTCACTGCCATGTCTGAATTTGTTCGAGGCTTATAATTTAACAGTGTTCCCCTATACACATTAATGGAAAATCAAGAAGATAATATTGAATATTTTACTTATATTAAAGCATGATTTTGGTTTTTTTCAACTAACTAGGTGAAATTATAGATAAATATGTTATGTTTTCCAATGCTATTCAAAATTTTCTGAATGTAAACGTGGCATAGGGGATAAATTTGTGTCATGATTCAAGGATTTTAGTGTACCGATGTGTTGGGAAATTTAATGGTAATTTCATGCTTCCTATGGGGAAGATAAACTATGTACATTAGACTAGTCATGATTCTCTTGTAATTGAATATTCTTCTATTAGGACTAAACCTTCGTTTTATCTAACCCCATCTCATGCTAAAACCAGGAGCACAAATTCAATATAATATGGGATTATTAATATAAGATGTTATTCTATTAAAATTATGTTATCATTAGTATCTATTTTATATTTACTACAATTATATGTTTCTAAGTCTATTCATTTTTAGGATACATTTATTTATGACTTAAAAACTAAATTTTCTAACAGTTTTGTGTTACATTGAATGTGTTCTAATCCTTTTAAATACATTTTCTTATTTCATAGTAGGGGAATAAATATGAATAAACACATCATTATTTTAGTTATTTTATTTAAAATCGCAGTTTTGTATTATTATTTCAAAAAATTAATTGTGTGTTTATATTTTTACGAGTTTTGCGATCCTTAAAAGGGGGTGGTTTTGGGTATATATATGTTGATATGAAAATATCATTAATTTTCAATGATTTTTAATCTCAAAACACCATAATATACTTTTATAATGAATTTATTTTGAGTAAAGTTTAGAATTATAGTCATTGAAATATTTATATTATTCTTTTTTGAATTATTTAAGTAATTTTATTGATGTTTGATTTTCTATGTTTTCATAAAATTTTGAACAAGTATAGAATCACTATTCATTGCCATTTTTCTAAATTCACTGTTATTTTTGGTAACATGTTTTTTTATAAAGAATGATTATTTTTCATACTTACATTTGAAAGAAATTATTGGATTAAGAACCTAATTTTTATTAAGAATCATATGATTTATAATATATTATATGGTTAGTTAAACCTATATTAGGAATCCAAAGTAAATTGTATACCATAATTTAGGAGTTATCCATACACATATAATTATATACGTTGAATCAGGCATACTCCAGATTTTAATTTTAGAAATTTTATGAAATTTTAGTAATGATTTTACTAGAGAAAATATAACATTAAAATTATTATTATTATTTTAATGATCATCAGTTATTGAATAAATCGTTCTTATATATAAGGTACTTTATAATTTTTAGTTGTTGATTAAATTCAAATTTCAAACTAACTCTATGGTTGGAATATCATTTTTTCTGTTGATATTTTCGGATAATCCTAACCAAAATCAAATCAGATTTGTTTTTTATTCATAAAGGAATATGTTTTTTGGGATAATAAAACTAAGGGGAAAATATTATCTAAACAAATCTATATTTTCATAGAATTTCAAAAAAGAAAAATCTATTTATAATTTCATCAAGAATTTAAAATATTACTTTTGAGGTATATTCTTTATTAATCATTTATAGTTCATCGATGCACTTTTTAGGATTAAACATTGGAGACATATATGTTATATTAAACTACTATGTATATATATTACTATTGATATTTTTATACTTCTACTATGATTTTTAGTTATTTTCTATTGCAATATATAGTTTTTTTTGGAACACTATTCTTTGAATATATTCTAATATGAATCTAAAGATCTCTTGTCAAGTTAGTTTTAGAGGTATTTGTGAGTTGAATCCATATTAAATAATCAACACCTTTATTATTTTTAATTTTCATAGTCCCATAAAAAGTTATGGTTTCTAATAAAATAACCAAAAGGCCTTAATAAATCTTATTGGTAAGTTTCCTACTACCTATTCTAAGTTACATGGTTCCCAGTAAAAGGACTAATTTTGTGAAAATCACTATGCTCATTGAGAGAGAATTGGTAGAGTGGACATGGGGTTTTTTCTTCATGAAACCACTATAAAATTAAGATTGTATTTTCTTATTTAATATTCCTCTTCATAATCTGGTTGATGAAAATAGAACTACATCCCTTTATAAATAACAATGGGGGATTAATTTTATATTATCCTATAATTTTTAAAAGGACACAATTCACCCACTCTTATGACTTCATTTTAATTCTAAACAACACAAATGGTGTCCTCAATCTCCGTGATCTAGAAACTAGTTCCAAAACATCAGCAAATAATGAAGGTAAGGATTTTACAAAAAAAAACACAGTCTAGAAAATGAAATAGAATGAAACCATAAATAGTTAGTATGGAAAAAAATAATTAAGACAAAAAATCCTTATGGTAGAAAAATACATATTCCAATGAAAGAATAAAAACATGGTATCCTCATAAAAATTGGATCACATTCTCCACTTTTCACCATTAACATTCACAGTTTCATAATCAAGAACACCCACCAACACGAATTTGTGCTTTCTTGTTTCTTAAATCCGGCACATGAAAGCATATAAATTCCAAATGGAAAAATTGGGATGTGAGAAAAACAATTTGTATACTATTCCTCCAATAATTCCATCAACAATCCAAATATAATAAACTAAATATTCTCCATTTTAAATATAATATTGTATGTTTGTCTTGTACTGTCACAAACTGCGTTCACTTTTAACTGACTAAACCCGATTGGCCTTATAGACTGAAGTGTTTCACAATGTAAAGTAGATTATATTTACTAACATAAAGGACCTTGTCTCTGTTTATAGGTATACTATGACCTCTCGCTAGAGTTGAGAAAAATAGAGAATAAATGATAGAAATAGTGGAAGTAGAGTGACAATATGAATATATGGAAGAATTAATACATCATTTAGATAAATATCACCAGTGTTTTAATAAACAAATGATTATGTCATTATATTAAGAAAAAAACTAATATGAGAGACATAGAAATTTTAATATAAAACATGATAAAAATATAGATAAAAATGCTGATATTATCCATGTACTGACCCAAACTATTATAAATAAAACTTCCCTTATGATTTAATTAATAATTTTATTATGTGATATAGTTTAAGAAAAACATGAAGTCATTTGGCTTTATTGTATCTTGTAAGATTTAAATAACTCTTAAGCATCATAACCATTAATAATATATCCATTGAATAGTAATCAAATTAATAGTATAAATATAGGGTTTTATCAAATCCTATTGACCTAGAAAAATGAATTGGTGCCCTCAAGCAATAATATCATACCATATAAATTTCATTTATTAGAGATTGAGAGGGAGATGTCATCACTCGTCTGTGCGCATGACCAAGCCCAATATGAGATGCAACAATTTAATCATGAGTGAAACTAATTACAAGATAATTTCATTCTCATTGAGATCATGACCCAATCCACGTACACCAAACCACCCCAGAAAGTATCACCATAACAAACCTTACCCTTTTAGTGATTTCCTTTTTATTAAAGCTATATGTATCAAGAATGTAGAAATGTTAGTATGTACAATTTTTTTAGAATATTGAATACATTTTAATCCTATTATTTTTACATTATAAATTAATTATATTTTGATAAAATAATACATAAATAGTATTTTTTTGTAATATTCATATTTAATTAAGGAATTTGCAATGACCCACTTATTATCAATGGCTTGAGGGGGTGGTGAGCCATTTCTAGTCCTTAAGAAACATACCTAAGATGCCAACAAATAAAGATAAATGACAATGAATTTCAAATATAAATGGGGGACGATTTATCTTTAATAAAAAAACCACAAATCAACAAAACATCACCGAATAATCACTATATAATGCATGATAAAATGAAGACAACTCAACCATTTATTTTATATCAAACCAACAAAATTATTCTATATAAAAATCCAAACCATTATCAAAATAAATAGTTTAAAGACTCCAATAAACTCCAAGACAACAACAAGACTCCATGATCCAAAAGATCCATACTCTAATCCCCAAACTGCACAACTATCTTGAGATAGTGCTCACGATCTGGGATATATTACATTTTCCCATGTTCTATAAGATAACATCTGAAAATGATCCAATGTGCCAAAATATGGGTGAGTATAAAACTAAGCAGGTTTCCACAATGACTTCCCTACTTACACCACTAGGATAGAAATTTTAGAAACATTTATATAAAATAGTATATATAAAACATTTTCACAAAAAAATAATTTATAAATAAATATAAAACAGTTCCAAAACCATTTATAACCAATCATAAACAAGTAATATTTTTCCCAAATTTACAGCAAGCCATATTTTTATAAAATGAACCAAACATGTCTTTAAAACCATTTCTCAATAAGTTTTTCACATAACCATTCCATTCGTATTTTTAACCCGCCAAAACATGCATGAAACTTAGACATCCCTATACATAGTAGCAGTGAGTTATCCTTCCACAAATCCATCACTAAGTGGACCAATTTGACAGGGGTACATCACAACCATATCCATCACAACCCATTTTTGGGGGTACGTTACCCCCTTATCCATCCCAATGAATACGGACATGCACACCACAACCAATGGCATCCCATGAAAAATCCATTACTGTTCAGCCAATCTAACAAACTCAATCAATTATTGAATATTCATTAAATAATACAATTCAAACCAACACTTTCATTTCAATAAAAACATTACTTTTATTAAAAAAATCATAGTAAAATTAATGTTCCACAATTTCCTAATGTCTCCATTTTAAATTACATGTTTTAAATTCAATAACCAAAGCACATATTCAAGAACACCCAATTTTCTTGATTTACAAAATTTAACTAATCAACATGAAAAAAGGATTCCCAGAAACTCATAAACTTAAAATTAACAAAAAATTTAACCAAATAAAATAATTTTGAAATCATACCATTTAGTTATAAAAATATGAGTGGATAGTGAATCCTCGAACATTAGGGTGTTTAAGAAAACCTAGAACTGGTGACGAATGCTAACAAAACCATAATCTGCTAACATTTATCCCCCTAACCTGATCAATACAAAATATCGACATATATAGAATACATAATCATATATCTAAAAAAAGGTTGTAGATCTATGAATCCAAGAATATGTGAGAAGTATATACATGAAAACATGACAAGAATGGTGAAGAAAAAGCACTTTCTGTGTGAGTCCATTTTCTAAATGCCATGGAAAGGATTCACATCGATTTCAATTTTCTTAGGAGATGTTCCCCAACCTGCAAGGGATAAGAATCATACGTTACGACTACATAGGAAGCAAAATGTGGCAGACAAATTCAAAAACATGTAAGATACACTTTTTTAGGATCTTACATTGACCATGAACATGGTTTCGTCAATATGTTAGACAAACCATGCGCTAACCGTGTGTTAGCTACTACATGGGTAGACCCTCACATGGCCTCCTCTAATTGTATCCCTAATCATGCACACACTGTGCTGATGATACAACCTAAAATTTAAAAAAACCACTTTTCAAAGTTCACATATACTATTAGGAACCCATATAGTTTTGAAAACCCATGCACAACCTGTAGGCCTCCCCTGTACCCCCAAAAACTCTCCAAAAAATCTCCAAAATAACCCAACCATCACCCATAATCATTATATACATGAAATGAATAAAGAATTTGTTACATATAAGAAACCAAGTGGAGGTACATTCTCCCCACCATTGGTATTTATATCCCAAGAAATTATAAGACCATACTTTCCTTGAAAGTGTTTTGGACACTGATCTTTAATTTCCCACTCACGTACCCAAGTCTCTTCCTGAATATGGCCATGTTTCCATAAAACCTGAACTCAGCTAATGCTTTTCCAACACTAGAATTTCTCTTGTCTATTCAAAATCCACATCATGATATGTAAGAATACCTCTCTATTCCAAATTGATCTCGTCAGATCAAATGGTTAAGATCAAGCTAAAAAAAATTCAACTGAGATATGTGGAACAAACAATGAACCATACTGAACCATGGTGGAAATTGTAACAGATATTTCACCTCTCCAACTTGTTCTAGTGTCTCAAAAGGGCCAATGTATTGAGGAGATAACTTTCCCTGCTTCCCAAAATGATGATGTCCAAACCTTAGAGAGATCCTTAAGAAAACGTGACGGCTCACAGAAAATGACAATGGTCTTTGGTAATGATTTGCATACAATGTCTATTAACATATAGTAGTCTCCATTCTCTTTCTGATAAACCAAATATTCTCCATTATTTTATGGAAAAGGCTATGACCAACTAGTGAAGCCTTTCCTGTTTCCACCAAAAAATGTGGAGAACAACAAGGAAATCCATACAATGCTTTAAAAGGATCCATATGTATCATGGCCTGATAGTTAATATTATATGAGAACACCACTAATGGAACATTCTATTTCCATGAACCAAAAAAATCTATTAAACAATATTGTAGCACATCTTCCAACATTTACATCATTAATTCAATTTTCTCATCAATTTAAAGATGATACGTTGTACTCATAGTCAATTGAGTCATTGGGGATTTCTGTATGGATTTCTAGAAATATGACATGAACCTCATATCTCTATATTATACTATCAAAACAGGAATTCCAGGTCTCTTAATGACTTCTTGGTAATATATTTTGGATAGATCCTTTACCATATTAGTTTCAAGAAGAGGGATGAAATGGGATGTGTTTGTGAGACGATCCACTATCACCCATATAACATCATGTTTTCGAACCGTTCATGGTAGAACTGTAACGAAATCCATTTCTATATAATCCTATTTCCACACTAGAATAGGTAAATTATAAAACATACCCTATTGGTATTTAATGTTCAACATTATCTTAATTATAAGTTAAGAACCTTGAAATGAACATAGCCATATTCTATTTCATGATGATCCAACAAGATTGTGCCATAAACACCTTATACATATTCTATATTTCTATATGTTCAACCCATATAGAATGGTGGTAAGCATGATGATGTTTTTCTTGAAAAGAACTAGGTATATCCATTCAATCACTGAACCATAAAACCGATCTCCCGTAATTTTTCCATCCCTTAATGGTCTCCCCACCATTTATTTTTTGAACTCATAACCAATCATTCTGCATCTGATGTTTATACCTATTTGATCATATTTACCAAATTAAGAACCAATAAAACTGAAAAGAGAACTACAATATCATCTCGGTCATCACATTCCATATGCATATCAGTTAGGAATGACATCAACTACCATTAACCAGAAGCTTTATTCACCAACTGATCATATGAATTCATAAAGAATCGTCCATCATATTTTTTTCTTGGTGTATACATCATGTAAATGTCAAGAATATGAAGATACTTCATCTATATTATTTGAATCATATTTAAATCCCATTTTTAAAAAATATTCATTAAACTCTTATTATCCATGAACACAATACATTTCTCACTAAAGAGATAATGATTCCAAGTCGTCAAGGTACGGACGATATCAGCTAACACCAAATCATGTGTTGGGTAATTATACTTATTCACTCTCAACTATATTGAACCATAAAAAGCCACATGGTATCATTTAATGATAACAAATTCTAACCCAGTTCTTGAAGCATCTCATTACACCATAACCCTTGTCCTACTTCTAGAAAAATCTAGATTTGTGCTGATGTAAGATGAACTTGTATCTCTTGAAAAGACTTTTGTAATTCCTCAGTCGACTGTAATGGTATGTTATTATTTTTCAAATATATCATTGGTGATGTTACTCATGAAAAGTCATTCAAAAATCATCATTATTAACTAGCTAGACCATGAAAAAATCGTATCTCAAATAAATTCTTCAACTGTTTCCACGAGATAACAACTTCAATCAACTTTAAATCCACTAAAACGATTTACTCAATATTGAAAAGAAAGTGTACCACTTTTATCGAATAATCATACTTTGATAACATGGAATAAAACCATTGGTATCTCAATAGTTACAACCCTATTTCTATGTTTTCCTCATTTGCTGCCATTGTCCTTGAATATAGCATGATATCAACCACAAAGAGCACAATGAAAGAATCCAGATATCCCTAAAATATCTAATTCATCTAATCCAATATGACCACTGTTGAAATAAAAATACAGAAAGGCATTGATATATATTCATAGTGTCCATATCTTCTTATGAATATTGTCTTCAAAATATATTCCTTCCAATCTATCAATTGATGATAACTTGATCATAAGTCAAATTTTGAAATCCACTAAGCTCCCCTCAATTTATTAGAAAACTCATAAATTCTTGTAAGAGGATATCTATTATTTATGGTATCCTAGTTAATCATACAGTAATCAGAAAATAACTGAACATTTCTATCTTCTTTCTTCAAAAACAAGACTGATGCTGCCCATGGAGGCGTGCTGGGATGAATAAAACCTTTTATTTCTGGTTCCTCCAACTACACATTCAATTCCCTTAATTTTGATGGTTCCATCCTATATGATTTAAGGGAAATAGTACTGGTCTCCAAAAGGAGATCAATCATATAATCTACTTCTCTTATATGTTGTATCCCCAAGAATTTATTCGGAAAAAAATTGGAAATTGATCCACGATTACTGGAGAAATAGTACCCTCAATAACGTTTATTGATGCCAAAGTCAACACTGCCAATTAGTATGATATTGTTCCCATTACTGGTGCCAAAAATTTCATTGATTCTAAATTTAAAACCAAACCTCCTTTAAAAATAAGTTTGATTTTTTCCTCAGTTGTGAAGCTAAATATTCTTCAATAACAGTTTATGTGGGCCTTGACGTTATCAACCAATCCATACAGATGACTATATAAAAGACTTCCACGTCCTACACTAAAAGAAATTATTTATTCTCACTTATGTCAACAATTATAGAAAATTCCCTACACACAATGGCTTGACATTCTATCTCACCCAGAAGAGTTTGATGTTTTCTCATGTAAGGAATCATATAAGGTTTTAAACATAGAAAATAAATTGCATGAGAAGAGATAGAGGAATGTTATGCAATAGTATCAAAGGGAACTTTTATAAGGGTATATTGCAACAGAATCGTACATGTCACGATTGATGGTCTATCCAGGTCATATACAATCACCTGCTCAACTATATACAACTTATTTGTCACTACAATTTACTCCATATTTCTTTGCTGAGGTTTCCTTTACCAGGGAGTCATGGTATTAATAAAATCAGAATGGATAGATATGCCCTACTTATAATAATTATTATAATGCCCTCATATTTTCAAAGTATAGGACGCCCAAGATACATGAGAAGTGTCTTGTGCACCATACCTAAGAGAAATATGACAATAATGCTTATGATTTCCCATTTGGATGTAGTTTTGACATTCTATAGGTGGGTTTGTACACTATAACTTAGTGCGGTTGAATGAGCCACATTGAAAACATCTAGGTAGGATCTTTGGTTTAGAGAAACACTCACCAATCTAGCAGTCTGTTCATGATTCCCACTCTCACCTTGGAAATTGGTATCCCTCTTCCACTTTTCACATGAATTTGAGTTCCCACCATTCCCTCTAGGTATCATCATAATTCATCCTACTATAACTCCTGATATATCACATTTATCCATTGTCTCTATATTCAAAATTTATATATAATCCATAACATAGAGTACATTAATATTAAGGGAAAATTTAATGTCATAACACCAATTTGATGATGCATACATTAAAGGTTGTAGTCTCCGCAACATTGGGTACAATTTTAACTAAATTCATGAATTTTATCACATATTCTATGACAGAATGATTTTACTTCTTCAGGATGAATAAGTCTATCATTATCTGAATCATGAAGATGTGAGAAGAGAATTTTTTGTTTAAAATTCCTTAAAATAATCCCAACCCAGGCATTGATCTAGTTCATCCTACACCACTAAATCCCACCATTTTCATGTATGATGATCAAGAATATAATTCCATATATTCACTTTTTGCTGCCATAGTGTATTGATGAAACCAAAGATGTGATTAATCCTATTCAACCAGACCATCGTACATTTTGGTTTAGAATCACCCCAAAATTTGGGAGGATTCGTTTTCTAGAATTGGATGGAATGATCCACTTGTATTAGTGATTCCCTCACGTTACCAATGTCTATAGATTAAAATTCTTGGAAAATACTATGAACAAGATCTTGGTTCACATGTTTCTCATGTGTAGGCACATTCTCCATAGCTTCTTCTAGTTGGTTTCTACGATGCCTACTAGGTGCCATTTTCTAAACAGATAACAAGCGTTGTAAGTATAACTCTCTAGAAACTGAAGATGAAGCATTTCAAATTTTATCACCTCCACTATCATAAAATTAATTTCCAAAATAATCTTTTTTTCTCAACCAATTGATTTTGAAAAAATTTACCATGATTTTTAAAATCAAATCATTTTCAAAATAGATTGACTATTTCCTTTTTGAAGTATTTCATTTAAAAACAAATGAAATTGTTTTCAGAAATCCACATTATGCATCAAATAATATCTCATTAATATAAATGAAATATGAAATCATAGTGGGAATTAACTACTCTATTTCATGTCATTATCATCTCATTGGATGAAACCATGACAATGAGATTTCAGTATCCTATATGTGTTATCAAAACACATAGGTTCCCAATTCCCTTGTAACTTGATGTTCATCATAATAAGGTATCTTTGTTTGTCTATTCACTACATTTAATGTCCCTTAAATATTAATCCTTTATAAAATTAGAACCCAAATAATAGAGATGAACGAGTATTAACTCCTACTCCAAGGACACTGATGATTACTTATTCCACAGTAGAAGGAACAAGTCGATTCCACTTACCTCTATGAAAATTTTGGACCGAAAAAATTGATACAATTTGTAATTTCCCACATATTCTCATTGGATTGAGAGGGTTATGATCAATTACTTGATATTTAGTGACATACCCATGATGCCAAAGGCTTTCAATTAATGCCTAAGGGTTTCAAATAAAAGTGGGGGACGATTTACCTGTTATGAAACGAAACCCAATCCGACCAAAAATTTCCAAAAAATCACTATATGATGAATGATAAATCAAATACAACTCAACCATTTACTTTATAACAAAACCATACAAAGTGTGATACAACAAAATCCAAAACTGATATCAAAATAAATACAAGAAATAATAAAATACCATCCATGATGATAACAAAACACCATGATCTACAAGTTCCATGCTCCAGTCAGAAAACATCACAAGTATCATGAGGTGTTTCTAAAGACGTGTGATAATTTACCTTTACCCAAGTATGAGAAGATAGAATATACGAAATCATTATGATTTCAATGAATTGGTGAGTATAATAATCACTATATTTTCCCTAGTGAATTTCGTACTCATTCTACTGTGATACAAAGTTTATAAAAAATTATTCAAAAAAAATTATATAAACCATTTCTACAAAATAGTTTATAAGTAAATATAAATAAGTTACAAAACCATTTACAACCATATGTAAACATGTTATATTTAAAAAAATATTCCAGGAAGTTATTTTTCCATAAAAACCCAAAAAAAGGCTTGAAAACAATTTATCAATGTCATTTTAGCAAAAATATACCATTCATCTTTTTCACACACCCATCTATGCATGCAACCAGGACCTCCATATACTAACGAGATGTGAGCTACACTTCCCCTATGTCATCACATAGTGGACCACTTTGATGGGTGTATTTCATGACCATATCTATCACCACATTTTTATAAGGGTCCATTATGCCTTTATCAATCCCAATTAATATGAACACACACACCACAATGCTTTCCAAATCAATGCCAAACCAAATTGTGTTAAATCAGTCTAATAAACAAATTCATTCATAGAAAAATCATTACATAAGGAAATTCAAATGAACCCTTTAATTTTATTAAAACATCCATTTTATTGAAATAAATTTAATAAAATAAACATTCCATAATTTCAATAAGTCCCCATTTTAAAATCCTCATTTAAAAATCAATAAGAAAAGTAAAGTATCAAAAACACCCAATTTTTCAGATTTCATCAATTTACAAAACCATATAAAAAATGGGTTTCTAAAAATTTTTAAACAAGAAATTAATAATAATTTAAATACATGATAAAAAATATGAAACCATGACATTCAGTTATTCTAAGATGAGTCGAGAGTGATTCCACCTAACTCAAGGGATTTTTTTATTAAAATTGAAAACATGTAGTGAATTCTCATGTAACCGAGGTTGAATTCCTCATAACTCACATAAATATTTTCCCCTATCTAAATCAATGCAAAATTTCAACGTATTTGGAATCCAAAATCATAGATACAACAATAACTAGCGTAGATCTATGAAAATGAGAGGAGGGAAAATGTATATCTAAGAAAATGTGATAAGAACAGTGAAGAACAATCACATACCATAATAATCATGCTTCTAAATTCCCTAGAAAGGCACTAAATAAATTCCAATTTTAATGGGATAGGTTCTCCATCCTTTAAGAGAGAAGAATCCTATGTTCGGGTTGTATAGGAGAAACTACAAGGTCGGTAATGTCAAAAACATTTCAGATCCCCTTTTTTAGGATCTCACTTTCACCACACATATTTTTTAGTCACCTAGATAAATAAACCATGTTCTAACAATGAATTAGATACTACTTGGAAAGAGCCTCGCACAACCTCCTATCATGATATCTCTAATTGTGTACACACAGTTCCGAAGCTACTGACTCAAATTTCCCAAAACCACTTTTCAATGTACACTATTACTACTGGGCTCCTTCATAGTTTTCACAACCTGTGGACCTCCCCTTTATCCCCCAAAACCCTCCATATGTTATCCAAACTCTCCCAACCTTAACCTTTAAACATTATACACAATAACATCACTACTAAAAGGGTTACATAACAGAAATCAAGGGTGTTACCGAATTTATATTGAAGAATTAATGGATTATTTGAAATAAATAATATTTTAAAAAAATATTATTACTAAATAATATTTTATAAATTTAAATGATCATATAGTTTTTATTAATTCAAATATAGTTTTTACAAGGGATAAAAAATTATTATTGTCAAAAAACACAACGTTTTTCAATAAATGTTAAATATTATTTTAAATGTGAAAATTTACATATGTTTAAAATTATAGGGATAAAATGGATTTTATATTTGGAATCATAATGTAGAAATTATCCCATGGTGATTTTTTCATAATTTTTAAAAACAAACAAATTTCCAAGTAAAAATTAAATACTGTATAACTATATGGCATGTATTATGACATCATAAAAATTTGAATGTGATCTAATAAATACTCTAAATGGTATCCAGGAAAAAATATATTTTTTTCTTTATTATAATTTTATTTTATAGTTATTTTATTAATTTTATAAAACGTTTAGGAATTATGAAAAACGATTAATATATTATAATATTTTAAAATAATTTATTTAAAAGTGATACTCACTTAGACATCATAAAGTTTATTATTTTATAAATTTCGGAACATGTACATATAAAATATAAAAATACAGTCACCATTGATTGAAACCATTGGAAAAAACCTTGGGAATGTTTGTGGTTTTGGTTATTTTATTATACAGATCAAAAATCAATGTTTGAGAAATGATAAAGAATTCGCCAACCATTTTTTATATAAATCCACCCATTATCACATTTATATTAACATAAAATACATGGAGAATGTACATACTCAATCCATACCTCTCTACAGACATCCCAAGGTTCCCAAATCTCGTAAGAAAATCCTCCCGAGAATTTTGAGTCACAAACTCAAGTGAGGAATACTCTCCTTCATCTCTTAAGTAAAGTTTCTTTGTTATCGTGTGCCTTATATCTCCAATTAATAGTGTTGGGATACATATTTTCATGTACCTATTACTTCAAATTTAATTTTTAAATTATTATAGACCCATTTCTCTCAAATTAACCCATTTTATAAAATTTTAAGTGACGTCGTTATGCAACGAAAATTTCACCGTGATTTTCCCTCCCCAAATATTTGTGTAGTGAATACCATTCCAATTTAATATCAAGAGTGTTAACCTTTATAAACATACACTTATTTTAATTGGAAAATAAATATATTTAATAAAAACTATTTTATCATCTAATAAACTATTATAATGAATGAATCTGTGTAGTATGATCTATGTGGCACACTTAAGAATGATAATGATATGAAAGTGATGGGTGTACCCATAATTATATAATGCTCTACTAACTTGGGTAATTCTTTGTCTCCTAATACATCATGTTTGGATAGGGTGTGAAAAAAATTCATCTATCATACTTTTTCCATCATGATGTCCTAGAATTTATCCTTGATGAATTTTTATGATGTAGTGCATAATGTTCTATCCACATTCCCCATGTTTTTTCTTTTAGGATTTTCATGCTATATCATGTCTAATTCTTCATGATTATGATTATTACTCTTTTTTGATATTCCAATTGCCTAAAATATATTATTTTATTTATTTTATTCCATGATTATTTCCTTAATGGGCTATATAGCTCACCCCATTCTTATGTATTCCCCTAGGTTATCCCATGTGGTTTTAGGTTTGATGGAATATTATGATCATGTTAAGTATTTTTTTATAAAGATGATGTACTCCCTATTTTATGTTTTTATATAATATACCTAATTCCTAAATAAAATATACTTCTTGATCTTCTGGGTTGTATTAACTGCTACCCTATGTAATAAATAATGTATTAATATGAAAAAAGAGAAATATTTTTCTAGATGTTATCAAAGTTAAAGCTTAGTTATTTTTTTGGACTATGATTAAAAAATTATAAAGAAATCCATAAAGATAATGTTATGAATTTTTAAATCTCCCTAATTTTTGTATATTATATATTGAGTTTATTTTCAATAAAAAAAATATATATCTAAAAATTATTAGTGGATGTGGCTTCAGAATAGATGTATACAATGGTAAAACCCAAAAACATTATGTCATGATAGACTCAACTGAGAACTAGTGCACAACAATGGGCCTTTTTTATGAACTTGGATTAACACTCCTAGAATATGTGATTTAATAAATTCATAAGCTCATTATAAAACATTATTAAGTGATCAAAAATTCTCATAAGAATAAATGTAAGGAAATAGATCACGTATAAAAAAATTTGATTCCTAAAAATTGATTAGTTATGTAAAAGCATTTAATTTATAAATTATCTCTTTAATGTCATTGGATTCCCATTTATGTGTTTAATAGTTTAAAAATATTTATCCCTAATTTTCCCTTTATTATAGAAAATGGCCAAAAATAGGAGGAACTAGGTAAAAAACCAATGTGATGGGAAATGTGATGATTGTCTTAATGAGATTACGAACTTGATGGCAGAAAGAATCACAAACTTTATGATGATACTATATCAGTTGAATAAATTCATGAATAGGAACCTATATCAGGAGGAGCATCCAAATCACCACAAGATAAGAAGCTACAATTGGTTATATTATACAAGGAATGCCTCTAACTTGAAATGAATCATTTGATTCCTTAATTTCCAAATAATAAAACCACTTCATTGAGAAAATTTTATTTATCCTTTACTGTTCCTAATAATAAAATGTTCTACTGGTTGTTTATCATGTCGATGGTGAAGCAGTTCAGTGGGGGATATTGATCCAATATCAGAGTCCTAAGGAATAGATCGATGTTATGGGTTTGAAGGAATTATGGAAAATGTTTTTTTCATAAATATTTTCCTTACATGCTCCATATTATAATGTAAATGGAATTACTTATCCTCAGGAATAAATATGAAGAATCTATCAGGGAATACAAGGAAAAAATCACAAGACTTTCACGATATGCGAATGGCTTTTTTGTTACAACTAAATATAATGTTGAATTCTTCTTGGATGGAATAAGGCATAGTCTATAAAAATAACTATAAATATGAGACTTTGATTTCTATGATGAAATTTATTGATGTTCCCTCAATGTGTAATTGATGATCCAAAATTATCAAGGACAAGGGAAGGAAGGGCGCCTATCTATGGATTGCCAATTTGAGTAACCCACTAATGAATAAGAGGAGAATAATATGTCGGTCAAACCATATATGCATTTATATTTAATTAAACTACAATTTACTGGGTAAATTTTCAAAAAAAAATCACCAATTTATGTCTTTTTAAAGACAACCTACAACCACCATGGTTGAAAGGGTGACTTTTTTCCATCACAACCTCTGAGGTGGATCCCTAAAACAATGCGGTGACATGTATAGTAGTTATTAATTCAATAATATTGAACATAATTTTTCATGATAGTTCAAAACATTCCTTCATATCATGGATGTTATGTTTATCAATTAAAAAACCACCACAATCCAAGGAAGTAGTGTAATTTCTGAAAATGAAAAAAGGGATCTTATTAAATTCAAAATATATAACTCTTCCCCTGATAAAATTTTCATGATGAAATTCCCAGAAAGATTTTTTGTACTCCATTTGGTGTAATTTTATGATATTATATGTGTTGATTGGATTTCCTTAAAAAGATAAAACATAAATTTTTGCGGGAAGGAAATCATTCTCTACATTTCAAATCCACACTTGATTCTATATTTGTACAAGGTTGAGGATGAATGATATTTAGAACCATAATCTAAAGCATAGATATTATTTCTCTATGATAAATCATATTTATCTCAAATGGTTGAGTCTAATGAAAATATCTTCCTTGAAAATATTCCCATTATGAGGGAATATGCTTATGAATTTCCTTAATAATTTCCTAGTCGTCCTCCTAATGGATAGGTTGAATTTTCAATCAAGATTATACATGGGGAATTTCCATTATACAAGACTCTAAATATAATGGTAATTATGGAACTTTAGGATCTAAAGAAACAACTGTAGGTGAATTTTGATAAAGGGTTCATACACCCATGTGCTTCACCTTCGGGTGCTTCAATACTCTTCATCAAGAAGAATGAGGGGTCAATGTGTTTACCATGAGATCAACGATATCACGATAAAGAAAAAGTATCATCTTCAAACAAATTATGACTTGTTCGATCATCTACAAGTTGAGTAATACTTATCTAAGGTGGATATATGGTTGTGATGTTACAATGATATGGTAATGAAGGTGGATATTCACAATAATTTTTTTTCATATATGGAACAGGCACAAAGAGTTTATAGTAAATCCCATTAGTCTCACTAATTCTAAAATAATCATTATGGAAATAACTAATAGAGTATTTAGAGATTACACAGATAAATACTTGGTTTTCCTTATATATGATTTTATAATATAATTTAAATCCATATATCGGAATGTGGAGTATCTGAGTACTATTATAAGGACTTGTGAAAGTATAATATTTCTTCCTTGTATAGAAAATGTGAGTTCTATTTGAAGGACGAATCATTACTGGTGAATATCATCACAAGAAATGGGGTATTGGTGGACCCTTCAAAAATAGAAGTGATAGAAGGATGGATGACAGAAATATTTATGACAGATATCCATAGTTTCATTGGATTAGTGGGATACTATAATCAGTTTTTGATAAATTTATCATGAATGAAATCCTTTTTACAAAGATAATTCAAAAGGGTGTAAAATTATCATTGAATGATGAATGTGAAGAGGGATTCATTGAGATGACATGAAGGTTTGTCACTACCCCTTTTCTCACACTACCCAAAAGGGGATTAAATTCCATTGCATCCAGTTATGTTTTGAAGAAGGTATTGGGTTGTTTGTTAATGCAGAATGACAAATTCAAAGCATACGATTCAAGGAAATTGAATGTTCATGAATAAAACAATCCAACACATGATCTGAATTTGGATTTTGTGATAATTTCATTGAAAATATATCAGAATTATAAATTTTGTGAGATGTTTGAAATATATACGGATCAAAAAATCCGGATGTATATAGTCACATAGAATGTGTTGAAAATTCACAAAAATATATGGTTATAGTGATCAAGGTTTATGACTACTCAATCAACTACCATATGAGGAAAGTGTATAAAGTGGAATATTTACTATTTATAAAGGATACAAATATTATATCATTGATGGTAATTGAGAAATATCTAATCTTCTTAGATTTGAAAATAATGGACATGGGAATCATAAAGGAAGGAACATAATCAAATAAATTCATAAATAATTTCTCAACCATCACTTATGTAGAGGTTAATGGATTCTAAAAGGTTTAATGTGGGAATTCATATGAAAGTTTAAACAATAAGAAAAGGGAAATCATTGATGTTCAATGTTAATGAAGAAGGAGTTGTGAGATGTAGTTCAAGACTATGTGTTCCATAAAATCCTGAGTTAAAGAAGGAGTTGTTGGACGATGCACGTAGCTGAACCATCTCCATCCACCTTAGAATAAAAAAATATGTATTGATATATCCAAGATCACCATTGGTGGGATAATAGTAATGAGATTATGAAAGGTACACTGATATTTCTTATATGTCGTTATGTGAAGGAAAAAAAGAAAAAAATCCATGGCGATGATGCTATAATTTCCCATACCTATATGGAAATGGGAAAAAATTTCCTTGATGTTTTTCACTGGTCTTCCAAAGAAATAGAAATGAAATAATGTTGTAAGGGTTGTGATGGGTCTTTTATAAAGGCTACAAAGTTCATTACGCTTTAAGAGGATTTCTAACTCAGTTATCTACAAATGGTATACATTTGAGAAGTGGTGAGGCATCATGAAACACAACTATCAATTGTATTTGACCGATACATAAGATATATCTCAAATTTCTAGAAAAGTCTCCAAAATGATCTAATGAATGAGTTCAACTTCATAATATATTATTACATAAAAATTGATAGAAAACGGAGAACACAATCAAGACAATTCCGGACATGTTGAGAGTATTCTGAATTATAATCAAATGAATATGGTATAAACATCTTCATTTGGATGAGTTCTCATAAAATAATAGTTTCCACTCAAACATAAAAATTGATCCTTATAAAACCATTTATATGAAAATGTATCGAACACTATGATGTTGGGATGAAGTCGGGGAACCCAAACTGCTAGGTCCTAAAATGGTCAAGTAAACAGTAGAAAAATTTAAGACCATTCCTCACTACATCAACGATTTTCATATTTGATATATGATCTACGATAAAAATTGTTGAAAAACCCTATAGTTTTATGTTGGTGACATAGTATTTTTCTACATATCTCCTTGGAATAATGCATGCGATTTGTGAAGAATGGAAATATTATTCTAAGGTACGTCAGTTTCTATGAGATCCTTGATCACATTAGAGTGACAACCTAAAATATTTTACTCCCAAAAAAAGTATCTCAATATCATTATGTATTCCATGAATATATATTGAGAATGTACATACGAAACCCCACACATGTACTAAATCTAGAATTATTACTATTGGAAAATGACTTTCTTATGAGGATCCGATAGTGAAGATCATTGATCATAGAAACAAAGTTCCAAAGAATAATACAATACACCTTGTAAATGTTCTATGGAGAAACCACATGTTTGAGGAATAAATATTTGAACTAGAGGAGATTATAAAACTGAGTTACCCTAATCTGTTTTAGTGTAGGAAAATAAAATTTTGAGGGTAAAATTTCTTTAGGGGGGATGATTGTAATGACCCAGACTATTATAAATAAAATCCACCTTGTGATTTAATTAAATGTATTACAATATATTATGGTTATAGAAAACACATCCACTTATTTTGTTTTACAATATCCTAGTAGATATAATTATCTATTAGGAATAATTAAAATTGATATCATATGCATTGAATAATGATAACATGATTAGTACAAATATTGGGTTTCAACAAATATAGTTGACAAATAACAAGTAATTTATGACATCAACCAGTAGGATCGAACCTTATGAATCCATTTTATTGGATCTTACAATGGAGATAGTATAATTGGTATTTTCCCTAGAGCATTCTTAATTTGTGATCCAACAACATAAAAATGAGTAAAACCATTTATAGGAGTATTTCAAAATCATTTCGATCACATCCCAAACCATGTACACAGAACCACCCATCAATGTCTCAACATCACAAACCTTACACTTAGAGAATTTTCTAATGTTTCAAAGGGATATGTGTTAAGAATAAAGATATATGAGTCTATAAATTCGTTTTTATAGAATAATTAATATATTTTCTTCCTGTTATTGTTACCTTATAAATGTTTTTTATTTAAAAAACACAAATAGAATAAATGGGAAATATTCATATTCAAATAACGAATTTTATTAATTAATGAATTGATCATTTGAAATAAATAATAAATCATTTAAATATTATTATAAATATTTTAATAAATATAAATGTTTGTATAATTTTTAAGAGGTAAAATGTAATATTTATAGTGGTTCAAAAAATATTATTATAAAAAAATAAATTTTATCAATAAATGTTGAGTATTATTTTGAAAATGAAATTTGAAATATTTAGAAATTTTTTAATATAAATTTAATATTATTTTTTGGAATTAGGATATCAAATTTATTCTTGCGTGAACTTTTCATAATTTTCTATGATTGTCAAATATTTAGGTTAAAATTAAATACCATATATATACAATGTTTATTATGACATTATAATGACCCAAATGTGATGTAATAAATTACATAAATTGTATCCAAGAAAAAATACATTATTTAGTTTTTAAATAATGTGATTTTATGTTTATTTGTTTAGTTTTATAAATCCTTAATGAATCCTCAAAAACCATTACTATATTTCAAGGTTATAAAATCATTTCAATAAGTGTGTGACTCACTTCCACATAATTAATTGTATTATTTTAATAATTTATGACCTTTGATGTATAAAATAATAAAACACTAACATTTGTTACAAACCATAGGCAAAAACCATGAGACAATTTTTGGTTTTGGTTATTTTATTATATAGAGTCTAAAACCTATGTTTGAGAAATGATAAAGATTTCCACACTCGTTTCCAATATAAAATAACCTAATATCCCATTATATTCACTAAAAATTAATTTAACACTTTTTTACTCTTCCGTCCCCTCTCTATAGTCCTCCAAAAGTTCCCCCAAGCTCTCAAGAAGCTTCTCCCATGCATTCATAGTTACACACTCAGGTAAAAGATCCTCTCTATCTCATCTTTGTTAATGTTTCATTAGTATATGATGCCTTCTATATCCAATTTCAAATGTTGGGAAATATCTAACATTGACCCTATTACATCCCATTTTAGGTCCAAATATTTAGAGTTCCATTTCTATCTCATCAACCAATTTCTAAATTTTCAGGCGATGTTTTTTATGTTACTAAAATTTCATCAAAATTATACATTTTCAAAACAATTTTTCAGTGAATACTATACCAAATTTCCTATCACATGTGTTCATATGCATACACATAAACATAATGCACAAGGTAAATAAATTTTTTTCATCTAAATCCTTTTATCATGGAATAATATATGATGATTTATTAATTCATGTTGTATGATCTATGTCACACACTTAAGAATTAGAATGAAAAAAAATTGACTGGTACACCTAGAATTATATAACACTCCAATGCATTGTGAAATTTTTAGTGTGAGAAATCATGTTGGGACAAGGAATGAACCTGATGCAATTATGGAAATTTTTCCATCATTATGTCTTGTTAGTTAGCCTTGACCTACGTTTAAGATGTAGTGTTTTATATTGTTTCAACATTACCCATTTTTTCTTTATAATTATCATGTCATATCACATTTCATTTTTCATTTTTATGGCTCTTACTCATTTGTGTTATTATTACAGTCTAACATGTATTATTCTCTCCATGTTATTCAATTTTTATTCCCTTGCTGGGTTTTACAGATCACCCATTTCTAATGTATGTCCCTAAATTATTCCACGTGATTTTAAGTTAGATTAAATATTATGATCATGTTAAGGATGTTTTCAATAAATATTATTACTCCTTATTTAAAGTAGTTATGTAATGTACCATGTTCCAAAATACACTATACATATTGATCTTTTGGGTTGTATTATGTGTAACCTTATGTAATAAGTCATGTATTTATGTTAAATATTGAGTTGGGTCGGTACTGTATGTAGTAGAATTGGGAGTATATGCTCAACCCCTATCTCATGTACTCAATAATAGGTAGATAATATTCATCCATAGATAGACCGATTACATTATCAATAACTACAACTATGATGTTTGTGCAGGTTCTGATCGGTGGTATGAATATGGTGTGAGATATTTTCTGTAGGCATCCACTGAAAGAGTATACTATGATCCATTCAGTGTATATAAAATCATAATTTACATATATAACAATGTAAATTACAAATTTAAATAATAAATGAGACATCTCATGTTCTGGAAGGACCCCAAGCTGACACAACATGGTTTGAACTAGGCCGACGTAACTCTGAACATGTGTCATTATTTTTATATTAATATATAGATATGCATGTATTGTTGAGTCAAATGTTATCTTTTTTACTTCTGTATTTTGTTTTGTAAATCACAAATGTCTTTTTTATCGTATCGTATTGACTCTGTCCATCATACAGTACTGACTCTGTCAATCGTACCGTACTGACTCTGTCAATCGTATCGTACTGACTCTGTCAATCGTATCATACTGACTCTATAAAAAGTATCATACTGACTCTGCTATTCATATGTTCATTACTTGTTTTGGTACCTAGTCAAAAACACTTGTTTCATATGAATCGTATCATTGTTTATCATCGACATATATCTTGTGTTAACCAATACGATGTCGTTGAGTTAGTTACAAACTAATCAAAACGATGTCATGCTTTTTGTTTCAATATGACCATTATGATGCCATGTGTCCAAGTCTCTCCGAGTTTTTCAGAGAAATATGACCGTTGGAGGCAACATGACCATTGGAACCCAAGTATTATAAATAGGAGGTCATTTAAAGCTGAGAAAGAACAAATGAGACGTTGTGGAACAACTGTGATATTTTGCTTAAATCAATATTCTAGAGTGAGATGTTGTGACTTCTCTCATCTTATTTGTGCATCCGATCATCGTATCGAGGGATTTCAAAAAATTGAAAGACAGAGGTACTGATTACATACAAAATCGAGGGCTGCCAGGGATAGGAAGACAGATGTGTCGATCATCGTATCGAGGGCTGTTGGGGATAGGCAGACAGACGTGCTGATCATCATATCGAGGGCTGCCGGGGATAGCTAGACATACGTTCCGATCATCGTATCGAGGGCTTCCAGGGATAGGCAGACAGACAGTCCGATCATCATATCGAGGGCTCACCAAGGTGTTGGTGAGACAGACCTTTTATCCTAGGTGAAAGGATAACCCTTCTCTTTGGGTTAAAAGAATTGTAATTCTTTTACATTTCCGATTCTATCTGTATTAGAAAGGAAATTGTTTTTGTTTCCTTTTCTATCTCTTATACATTTGTAATTGTTTCAATTACATCCATTCTATTACATATTGTATTGATTGGTTCTATACGCTTTAAGGTAGAATCATTCATCTTTATATTACTCTGACTATTGTGTTCATCTTGAATATAATTGTATTACATTTAATTTGTATTATATTACATCATACCTTTTATATTCAATACAATTGTGAGTGTTTGTATTTGTATTTGTTTAAGACCTTTTAAACTAATTTCTTAAGTGTTAAAACTCAAAGGTTTTTAAACCTACAATTCACCCCCCTCTTGTATTGTTCCATCTAATAGACATACATATATATATATATATATTCGATCCAACATGTATATATATTTACTATATAAATAGTAACATATATAGCTACATATATGGATATGTAGTACTATCTGGGACTAGAGGTGCAACTCATGAATCCATGTATGTCATAATAGTCTCATACTATAGATAAGGTTACATTCCAAAGAATTAGATCATGAATACACATGTTATCATATCTGAAAACCCAATGATCGAGGTGAAATTTCATCCCCAAAAACCACCAAATAAACATGACACATCATGAACCACATTCAATAAACAACGTTAGATGTCATTCCCATCCTGACACATTAGGGGAGCATGAATCATCATGTCCAACCATACCCAAATGTTTGTATCATCATCCATTATACATGGGTTAGAAATAATAATAATAATAATAATAATAATTAAAATAATAATAATAATTAAAATAATAATAATAATTATTATTATTATTATTATAATACAAAATGTATATAATGCATCAACATAATCTAGAAGATGGTTTCTCTCCATTTAAAATTTAATTATCTAAGAGAATAATCTATTATTTATATTAACGCATGTGATATGGTCATACCATTCACATAAAATTGATTAGATTAAGAGATTCCAATTTAATTATAAAACTTACCCCTCATAGAGGGTGGGTTGGTCAAATAAAGAAATTTCCAAGGCCAACATAACTTTTTTAAGCAAACCTCAAGGGGAGACACTAGTAAATAATTTTTTTTACATGATCTAGAATTTATCGGAATTTATAACATGAAAAACAAATTTGATTATGGAAATTTTTATATTTATGTAAATGTGTATATTGTATGGTATTACATCATCATGATTCATGGTATATAATAATGAAACATGGGGATAAATACAAGACCACCAATCTTATGGATTTAGATGATTCATAATTTTGTATTATATTCTTATTTGAACTGAATGTGTTGTTAATGGTGAAATGGAAAAAATCCTGGAAAATATGGAATATGAGATCTCCTAATAATAGAATCCTTCAGAGAGAAATTAATTATTAAATGAAAGAAATTATTTCATAGCATACCATTAGCTATCCAACATAGACAATAGTGACTGATTCTGACATCGTATGGGGGAGGTTGCTAAACACCTTAGTGGAAGGGATTAGGGAGCTTCCAATGGTGGAGAAGGCGGTGTTGTGTTATTTCGAAAGAAAAAGAATGATTTGACTTTAAATATTGTAGGATACAAATCATCATTTTCACCCATTCAAATATTATCATAGTTTTTCCACAGGGGTTTTTCTAAACTGTACACTAACCATGCATCTCCACTTCCTAAGTGTAACTACCCATATGGGATACACACTTAGTATGAAAAACCCTGTGCAACCCAAGAAGATCCCCTAAAAAACTTCATTATAGATTTTTTTAAAAGTACTGAGGAGAATTTTTAATAATTAAAATAATCATTTACATCCTACTAAAATGTAGCATGGTTGAATAGAATGTTGAAACTAACCATGCGTCAACTATGCGCCTCATTTTATTTCACAAAAAACAAATGTTTTAGCTTCTAAATTAGCCCCAGATGCTCCTGAAACCTCTTTGATCCATTTGACAACATATTTAAGGATATGTGGGAGATTCCAATTGAACATTAATGTATATTTTCCTAATAAAAAAAATCCATGAAATTACAACCTCCCCTCCATAAAATAACTCATCCTAGATTTTTCTTCTAATGGTTGAAAAACATAATTTTAGAAAATTTATATCCATTGAGTACATACTTCACCCACCATCTCCCATTTATCATCCTTTAAAAGGTTACTCTTCTAAAACACCTGAACTAGAGGAGCTGACCTTCCTCAAATAGCCTTCATAACTTGATTGATAATAAAAATATAACTATCCTCAGATGAAACATTAGCCTCCATCTCAATTTCCTTAGTATCAAAGGATAGAGATAAGGTGGGATAATAATAGTGAAGACGTGAATCATGAAAGACATCATGCATGGAATAGTACCTTTAAGGAATGGGAATCCAATACATTACTATCATAAATAACTAAATAATATAGAAATTCCTGACCTAATGAAGTGATAGATTTCTCTACTTCAGAATCCATCTATAACCCCACCTAGGAAAAAATCACAGAAAGACTTGATGACCAAACATGAATTCCAAATCTTGGTAGTGAAAATTGGTAAAAAAAACTTTGTTACAGTCTGATTAGTATTCATATGTTTCTTGATAAGTTGTACCTTCTTTATAGTCTACCATATGATATGTGGTCCTGATAATGGTACGTAACATACCTCTAACCAGAACATGGATGAGAGGCATGACCTACCATATATGGAATCATAAGGATATATTAAATCATTTTCTAAAAGATATTATTTTATGAAAATTCCGTATAAAGTAGGTTTTTCTCCCAAGAACCTAAAAAATTTTGTACATATTCTATATGATTGTTCTTGAAAACCCATATTATATGTTTGGACTGATTATTGATCTAAGGGTGATATTTTATACTCATATAAATATTTGAACCCAGTGCCTTTGATGATACCTTTCATAAATGTGATGTGAAGTGTGAATCACCATCTGATAAGACAACATTAGGAACACCATGAAGGTGCAAAACCCCTTGAATGTAAATCTTGTTATGCTCATCTAATTTAAAATTTTCTCCCATACGTAGAAATTGAGTGACTATGATCGACCTATCAAGGATTCCCCATACCACATCACTGTCTCAAAGGGATCTTAGAAAACACCTCACAAAATACATAATTATTTATTCCAATTTATATTATATAATTATAGTATCATTTAAATGTCAAATGGTCCACTGGTACTCTATCTTCACCTACTGACCAGTGGAACACCATGTAATAAAACGAACAATTTCCACTTCATATGGGGATACCAATACTAGCAGTGTATATTATGGTATATCATAGTGATTTTATGGCATACTGACTGAGAAATGGCATGTAATTCCCAAATAAATTCCTCTCGTGTTCCTACAGGCATCCTGACACATATGTGAATGTGAAAAATCTCATTCTCATTAATAACCCAACCAGGCATTGGGTCCTCACTTGAAACACTCTCCCTAAATACTAATTTCATAGGATCATAAATATATCTCTTCTTTACATACTCTAGTAGATAATATGTCACCACATAGGATGATAAAACATTCCTCCCAGGATACTCTTTAAACTGTATAAGCATCATAGAAAATATGGACATCAACTGCCACTCGCTACTAGATTATTTAACTATCTTTGTCTAAGTCATTCGACTCATAGAATTTTCTTACGCATTACCCTTCCTAGTGAATAAATAAATCAATGATGAATGAAAATATGTATTCTTTAAATCATCACTATTTTATATTCAATTCATAATGATTAGAAATGAATTTTAGAATTTAGTGATCCGTTTAAATGGAAAACCGTTCTCGCCATAAATAATGAATCAAAGTCATAAGGAATGAACCATAAATACTATATCAAGGTATTTTTTGGGTATTTAAACTCATTAGGCCTCAATTGATGAGTCTCATATACCATGAATCATTATCCCTACAAACTGAATTTCATCTATACTAATGCTTCATTCATCACAATATACTTCATAGTTTTTTCCCGGGTCTTCCAGAATCAAGATTGAGGATGATGACTATCCCCCCTTTACCTCAGGGATGTATTTATCCCATGTTTTATACCACATAAACTTAATACCCATATTTTTCAATCCCATAAGAGTAGTGGTAAGGTGTGTGAATTCTGAATTTTTATTATTATGTATAGATAGATACATGAAACTATGTATAACAAAGATGTTCATGGGCTTAGAGCATAATACCATGACATTAACCATATATGGGTTAATCCATACTACATTACCTGAGATAATGTGACCAAGGAAGAGAACATTATCAATCATGAAGTGGAACATTATGAGATTAGCATAAAAAATATTCTCTCTTAGTGCATTTAGTACATTCTCAAGTGATTTAGAATGGGAATGTTGAGAGTGATAATACACCAAGATTTATTCCATGATGACCACCACAAATGAATCCATATAAAGGTGAAAGACTGATTTCATGAAGGAAATAGAATCTATTGACCCATTCATATGTATGAATGATATACGATGAAACTTGTAAAGGTGATATAATCTTTGGAAATCCATATTTATATATTTGAATTCCTAAATAACACATAATGAATTCCTAAGTGTAGAACAATGTATGAAGAGAAACATTCTCCCAATATAGAGTCAATGATATCATTTGTGTGAGGAATTGAATATCATTTCTTGACAGTAAGACTATTAAGAAACGGGTAGTCCACATAGAGCCTAATTCTCCCATCATCCCTTGGAAAATAACACTGGTAAAACCCAAGAAGAAGTATTAGGTCATATAACACCCTTAGATTTGAAGTCCTCCATGTATATCATGTGCTCTTGAAACTCTATAGGTTGTATATAGTATGTAGGAATGGATACAAGTGTTCCCCCAAAAAATATATCCATAGTGAACTCTAGATTCATCAAAAGAGGTATTCTAGAAAGGCCTCTAGAAAATACATCCATACAATGATCCTATATTGAAGGGATAAATTGTTTTCATATTAAATGGTCATTCCCCAAGAGAATGGAAATATAGGTTTTGTCTCCACAAAAACCATGATACCTAGGTCCATCTCTAGTTGTAGATAAATCCCAGTCTTCCTTATGCATATTGTTTCCACCATTGTGTAATGATAAAGCCACCCACTATAGATAACAATAAATATGGTCTTGATAAATTATTGTCTAGTCTATAATGAGAATGAGGTCAAAACCAGTAATCTCTAGGGATACGAGGTTTTATAAGAGACCAAATACACCATTATTTAAAGGATAACACGTACATTAGTGCATACAATCCAATCACATTCCCAACGAAGTATCAAGAGTAATAGAACCATAAAATTAATCAATCATAAGGCCTAAAAATTCTATAATCGATAAAGAAATAAAAAATTGTGAATCTTCTATGTCAAAAAGTGTAGACTATAAATTAGTGGCTACTAAAATATATTGTGTACCGTAAATAGCCCAACACTCTGTTCCTCTAGTATAGGTTTCACTAAATGAAGTTGGCCAGTACCATGGCCCTAATTTGTAGCTTGTACATCCTAAAACATCCCACTCTACATGAGTTTCAACTCATAATTTAGGCACCCATGACCACGTCCACCACCTATGGGATGATTTTTGTCTAGAAACCTATCTGTTGGGATGTTATTGGTCATACTCTTGACCACATAGTCAGTGGAAGAATCCCATCACTACGTATAGGGTAAATGTTCTGAACAACTCAATGTAGATGACCCATCTTTTTACAGTATCGACATTCAATTGGTTGTCTATTTAATTGAGGATTTTGGTGACTAGGTCTCCCATTCTTTTGGAATATCTTATATCTGTTAGTTTCTTCAAACTAATTAGAACCACTCCCATGAGAAGTCTCAAGGAACCACTTCTGGCCGATAGAGGATTTTCTACCCTATATCGGTGTCGAAATGCATTGGACATACCTTTATTTTCCCACAAATTCTACTCAATGATGAGGTCTTGGACTACTATCTCTTAAAAGGTAGTCAAGAAAAATAAATTAACATTAGATCAGTTGGTGTATTCAATTCCATCATCAAAACATCTCATTACGGAGAGCTCTTCATCAATAAGATTCGGTGAGAAACGTTGATGTAGACACCGGAAAAGTCCTTTGTTCCCGAACGAAGCTCCGGATGCGGAAAGCGAGGTCATATTTGGAGTCGGAAGCCCGTTTCAGAGGGCCCGGAGGCCTTGCGCGGAATTTCGGAGGCCCGCGCGCAATGTTTGAGTGTCGCGCGCAAACCTCCCGGGATGCGCGCAATGCGCTGGGCCGGCGCACAATTTTGCGCGCCCGTTGCCCGCGCGACTCCCTTGCGCGCCGGGCCAGATTCCGCGCCCGCGAAGGGAATTCCGCGCCCGCGAACCGGATTCCGCGCCCGGGGTTGCCTATAAATATAAGGCGACCCCCGACGTTTTGGAGGTTGCCAGAATTCGAAAGGTCTCTCGTGCGCGCAATCCAACCCCTTCCACGCACAATGCCGATCTTCAGGTAACCTCTTTTCTTTCGCGCAAGAAAGCCTTGGGGTTCGCCTTCGCGCGCAATACCTTTGGCTCCTTTCCTTTGAATAAATATTCACCCAAAGGCATTCGCGCGCAAAAGAAGCCTCTTGCGCGCAATTTCCCCCGGGGTGTGCGCAATCCAGCCCGATTGCGCCCCCCCCCCCTTTTCAAAGTGGCCATTCATTAGAGAATGAGCCGTTGCCCCCGTGCGCTATCCGAATCCCGGTGCGCGCAATCTCTATCATTCGCGCGCAAAGTGCTGGCCCAATTGCGCGACAGCCCGTCCATTTGTGCGCCGACCCGCGGTATTGCGCGCAAAGCTCCTCTTTTGCGCGCAAACCGCCAGGGTCGCCCCCTTTGACCCCCTTTGGGTACCCACCTGTGAGGCGCCCGATGACCCTCATCCCGGGTGCCCGCACTGTGCGTTGTCTTCCCGTGCGGCCCTCCAGGCTTGCGCGAAGCGACACGGACCTATCGGCGGCTTCAACGTCCTGCACGACGTTAAACTGCACACGTCCTGCACGACGTTAAACTACATACGTCCTGCACGACATTAAACTGCATACGTCCTGCACGACGTTAAACTGCATACGTCCCGCACGATGTTAAACTGCACTTCGTCCCAGCTACAAGACGTTAAATTGTACGCTATTCGTCCTGCATGACGTTAAACTGTAATTCGTCCTGCATGACGCTAAACTGCACCACGTCCTGCACGACGTTAAACTGCATACGTCCAAGCTGCATGACGTTAAACTGCCTAGCCCCTATCGTCCGTGCTGCAAGACGTTAAACTGCCAAGCATCTTCATCCTCAACACACGACGTTAAACTGTACTTCGTCCGGCAAGACGTTAAACTGTCTGCTTCGTCCTCAACACACGACGTTAAACTGTACTTCGTCCGGCAAGACGTTAAACCGTCCGCTTCACCCGATCTCGTGCCTCGCACGCAGGGTCCTCCCGATTTGGATGTGGCCCCCACCCGCTCGTCTCTGCAGGGATGTCGGGATTGGAGTGGCCTTCACCCACGGGGGTAGAGTGTTGCAAACAGAACGAACTACGTGGACTTTGATCCCTGTCTTCTAAACAGGGTACGTAAGAAGACTCTCCGAGGTTCAAGCCCACCACCTGGTCGTCCCGGTCGTATTTACGTCGGTTCGTCCATCAGTGGACCCCTCCCGGGTTCACAATTGCACTAATTCACCTATGAATCCGCCTCTGTGGGGGGCTGCACGTGTGTATCTCCATTGTGCTTCCCCACTGCCTCGATCTCTTCGTGAGTCGGCTTGCCAACGTCCAGCATGACGTAAAACTGTGATCCACCCGGCCGTTCCATCCCCCTCTGTGCGAGGTGGTTCGGTTCAATCCTTCTCCAGGCAGCCTCGATCTCTTCATGAGTCGGCTTGCCAACGTCCAGCATGACGTAAAACTGTGATTCACCCGGCCGTTCCATCCCCCTTTGTGCGAGGTGGTTTGGTTCAATCCTCCGCCCGGGGGCCTCGACCTCTTCGTGAGTCGGCTTGCCGACGTCCGGCATGACGTTAAACTGTATATCCGAACTACGCTGACTTTGATCCGCGCTAAAGCACGGTACGTAGGAATCCCCTACGGGGTCCAAGCTCTTCACTCCATCATCCATCCTGATCCCTACCCGGGCCGCCACATCCTGGTGGGGTCATGCCATTTCATCCCACTCCACTTCACTCAGGAAGCCGCCCATGTGCTGGCCCCAGCGTCGGAGGTTCCCCGCAAGGGGTTCTGTCATCTGATCCACTCCTCGTGTTGATCAGTCCGATGCCGTCCCCGCTGGACGTTAAACTCGCGGCATACCCTGTGTTAAACATGGGAAGCTGAGGAAAACCTCAGGTAACACAGTTCCCCGCACCCAGTGCGGGATGCCTCAGGCCATCACGCCTTCGAGAAGCCCTATTAGGGACGGAAGGCAGACATGCAGAGGCGCAGTGTTAAGACACGCCCCGACATCCAGGGCCACCCGGTCTCCTCACCGCAGGTTGCTTCCCCGACCAGACTCCTTGGAGCGTCCGGTCGGAAGCAGCGTAATTAACCGGTGTCCATGGAGACATGGCGCCGGGAACGAGATTCACGAACGTTCTTAAATCTATGAGGGAGACCCGGATTAGGCGATGAGTTCCGAGGAGACGTCCACGGAAGGAGGAGCCGACATCCCATCATCCCGGTTTCGATCAAGGAGTAGACGCCCCTGAATAAGGGACGAATGCCTCCCGCCCTTGGAAAGCGGGACTGCGGGACCACAAGCCGCGCGCCCATCCCCTCGGGTTGACGGGTGCACGCGTGAACGCGTCCTGGCGGAACAGTGTAACCCGACGCACATCCGCACCGAAACAGAAAAATGGTGAACCCGACGTGAATCTCTTCTCCTCAATACGAAGACCGATGGCTTTCAGAGGTGTTGGAAGACCAGCATGCTGCTCGACCGAGCATTCAGTTTTACCCGCCAGGGGCTGAGGAAGGGAACTCGGGCACTCCGTCTCGCGACGTCGAGGGCCTGGGTCCCCCCCCCCCACGGAAGGCGTCGTGGCACTAATGGTTGGTTGTCGATTCCTTTTCCTGTCAGTGTTAATGGGTTCTTCTCCCTGCTTTCAGAAATCAGGTCGCCCAATCCAGTGCCCGATCGCCACCTGCCCACTGGCGCAGGGGTAGAGGAAACACCGATGCGGCTACTCCGCGCGGTCCCGCCCGTTCCACAGCCGTGCCAGCAGCCGCAGCTGCGGGGAAACCACGCCCTCTCTCCCCCTCGGAGGTCATCCAAAGAAGGGTGATCAACAACTTGGTGCGGAGATATGAGGAAGAGGGAGTCATCCCCACCAGGGACATGGCTCGCCTAGACCTCGAGGGAGCTGCACCTCACCACCAACGCCGCCCCCGAGGGCCGCGCAGGGAGGCACCGCTGCCTACCTCGACGTCCAACCGCTTTGGGAGTTTGTCCCCGGAGCGCTCCGACAACTCCTTCCCCTATGCGGATGAGGTGGAAGATGCCCGGGACCATCCTATCCGGGATTTTCCCCAGGGATCCGCGATGAGGGCTCCTGTCAGGCCACGGCGACATCGCCTCCAGGCCTCTCAAGTCGAAGAACGGGCTCTCCACCTGCCCGCGCCGCTCATCCCGACTCGTCTGTCCTGACGCCAACGTCGGGCGCGAGCGGAAGAGGATGCCCACCTTGGGGCCCTAGAAATAGCGGCCGCGTTGGCTCAATCCACTGCTAGCTCCAGTCGCCAGGCCCCTGCGCATCCTGAGTAGGGGAACTTCTATGCCCGACCCGGATCGAGGCCCCGACCGCCCCAAAGGCAGGTTGGGTTGACTCTCCCGGTTGCTGGTACAGACAATGGCCACCGCGGACCACCTCGTGGTAGTGCTATTCGCCAACAGGGTCTACTCCGTGTGGCCGATCCAAGAGGCATGGGTCACCCCGCCTTCCGATCTCGGCCCGGAGGCCTGCCCGGAATCATCTCTCCCCGCGTCCCCTTTGATATCTGTCCCGGTGCCCCTCGCACCTTGGTTTCCAGTCCTCTTGGCCCCAGCACCAGTGTGGCCGGAGGACGCCATGATAGAGATCAGCCATGCCCCGAAGAACCACCCAGGGGCAGGAGGGCGAGGCTTCGACGCCGAGGGAAGAATGTTACGGAATTCCGGACAGAGATCCGACCGGTTCGTTTCTCTGATACAGAGGCGGAGTATGATTCCGCGACAGAGCCCTCCCCCCAATCCCATCTGTCAGGGGCATGGGTAGGAATGCGGCACGTCAGCCTCGTACTTCCCGAGAGCGAGATCGATATGATCCCCGCTTCTCTCCGAAGGTATATCCGGAGTAGCGAGTGCCTGGTAGACCCCCAAGGATCAAGCTTGTGGTTGGTACCGGCCCCTCTGGAAGCGCCTTCTGCCTCGATCAGAGAAGCCGGAGACCTTTTCTGGGGACCGACGGTCGAACCACGATCTAGTGCACCCTCGGCGAGCACCGACGCTACGGCAGGATGTTCGCTCGCCGGCCCGTCCTATCGTGATGTGGTAGCCAGGGCACCGCCACCCTCAGAGGGCGGCCCGGGATATGGAGGCCAATCGGCCTGCTCGCCGTATTCACCGCCGGCCAGCCCGTCGGCCCGGCGGCCCGCCTCGGCACCACTTCCGGTTCCACGTCCATTCCCAGTCGTTGAAGAGGACCAAGGAGACCTGGGTCCCGAGTTTGAGTCGTGGAGTTTCTGGACCGTCCTTGCAGAGGGCCACTTCCCTGAGAAGTTTTGGCCAGTCGCAGGACTGGACTTTGATGCACCCGAATCGCTCACCCCGGATGAGTTCGAATGCTTCCGTCGAACTCTCCCGGAGACTCACTCCCGTCTTCACCGCTTACAAATGCCATATCCCAGGAGTCAAGTGCACCTGGAGGATATTGGTGAGCAGTGCCGTCAAATTGACCTGGCCACGCTCCCCGCAGTTCGGCACCCCGGGTCATTTGGGCACCACGAGGCCCTCCAACAACGATGCGTTGAGTGTTTTCAAGTACTCCGCAAGGTTATCGAGGAAGCCACTCCCCACGTGTATATCCGTGGATGGGGGCAGTACGCTGCCCTACGCTTCAGTGCGATTCGCCGACAGCCCGATTCACTGGGTGGCCCTGAGGGTACATCCCCAGGGACGGAAACAGTCAATATGGCTGACCTGTCAGGGGAGGGGAATGGTTTGGAACTTCTCGACGGGGCTCTCCCCCCGAAGACAAGCCGTTGTTGGATCCATCGGTGAGAGTTACTCGTCACCAGAAGAGCCTCCTGGGTCTCCCCGCACCCACTGAAGCACTGACGTTGAGCCGAAACGTCAGTAAAGGTAAATAGCACGGCGAGGCTATAAAGCCCGCCAACCCATCTGCCTCCACGCAGAGGGCGGATGAGGATCCCGAGAAGGCTATGCTACGTCAACAGCTCGCCGAGCAGAAGAAGCTAGTTGACCAGCTCCTCGCCGAGCGCGCTGCAGAGCAGCGGCCTGACTACGGTGATCCTAGGCCAGGACAGCAGGGACAGGAACAACCACCCCTCGATGAGGCTCTCCCGGGCAACCGTGATTATGCCGTGTTCGCCGACAGGAGAGAGGCCATCGCCTATGGCAAGAGGGCGCGGTATGTTTCACCACACCCTCCCGAGCGGCGTGACTACCTGAGAGACCCCGCTCGGATTCCTCCCGCTGCCCCAAGGGCCGCTCCGCCCGCCATCCCACGAGCTGCCGAGTTCGACGACCCGGTCGACGACCCGATTGAAGGGCCATGCAATGCGCTCGTGGTTGGAGATCCTCGCCAGGACTGGAACCCATGTCCGGACGATCCGATGGCGGCACTCATCGCCCGCTTGGAAGCCTTGGAGACTCGGCAAGTGGCAATCCCACCGGACGACAAGCCATACCCAGCATGGGTGGATGACATGCCGGCATCTCCGGGATTCGGGAATCCTACTTTTTCCCCCATCAACGGGACTGGAGATCCGCCACAGCATTTGGCCCATTTCAACTCGAGGTGCGGGCCTATGTTGGGGACTCCGGAGCAGCAAGAGGCCGCTAAGCTTCGCTGCTTTGTCCAGACACGGGAAGGGCCAGCATTTGTCTGGTACAGCCAGCTCCCCGTCGGGTCGATAACTAGCTGAGAGGACCTTCGTAGACAATTCCTCTACCAGTCTAGTTCCACGACCCGGAAGACGAGTATCGCAGACCTCTTAAAGTGCAAGCAGAGGCCTGATGAGCGAGTCGCGGACTTCGTCGCCCGAAGGAAGGTTCTCACGTATTCCCTTGACATGCCATTGACTCAAGAGCAGTTGCTGACAATCTGCGTCGGGAACGTCAAGACCGAGCTGGTCCCTTCCTTGATCACTCAGAATTACCCCGGAGGGTTCAGGGACTTCTCAGACAAAGCTCAACGTCTTGAGGAAGCCCTGCAACAGGCCAGTCAGGCACACCCGCTGCCTCCTATGATTCCTGCAAGGAGAGCCAGCAGGGCTGAGCCCGCTGTTGTTGCCCAGATAGAGACTCCCAGGCCGTTGGAGCTGCTGCCAGTGAGGCCAGCTCCACAGCCCCACAGGAATCCGCCTCCACGGGCCCAGTTCCCAGCCCAGCAGCGGCAGCCCCAGAACCGGCCGGCCCCTCCGCGTAATGTACCGCCACAACCCAGGCGAGATAATCAGGGTCCACCTCCTCGGCAGGCCCCTCCAGCCCCTCGTCAAGCCCACGCTCCCAGGGGCCCGCGATACCTGACCTACTCATTTCACGAGGATCAGGTCCCCGGTTATTTCCGGAGCGCCCTGGAGCAGAGGATTGTGCGACTGCCTGAGTGTTGGAGGCCGGAGGAGGCACATCTCACGGATAACCCCCGCTACTGCCCCTACCATCGGGCCCTGGGGCACACCATCCAGCGGTGCTATGTGTTTAAGGATTGGCTCCAAGACCAGATTAACAACAATGTAATCAGGTTGGGCCCACCTCCGGCACAAGTGGCGGGCATGTTCGTGGGATCAGATGACGATAGCGGCAATGAGGACGAATGGCAGCTGGTCTCCGACCGCGGATCCCAGAAGTATAAAAACTGGATGGCCTTCAAGACGATCATTCGCGCCCATGGAATCATCCGTGCGCGCTTGAATCAGCCTGAGCCCCCAGAATCTGCGGGTGCTGCTTCGGCATCGTCGTCCCAGCCTGCCTCTTCCAAGAAGAGCAAACGGCGGCGGTGCAAGAAGGAAGAGCGCGCCCCGCCAGTTCCGCCACTATCCCGCACTCTCGGCGATTTCATGCCCCCGGAGATGGGGATCCCTCCTCGGATCCTCCCAGTGGTGAATGATTTGTCCGATGACAGTATTGGGTACGCTTCGGTCAATACCGTCGAGCTGGTAAATCCCTTTTCGGTTCCCGACGTTGAAGAACACCAGGTGGACCTCCCTAGTGCCCCCGGTCGTCGCCACCGTCGGAGGAGCCGCAACAATAGGAGTCGCCGGGGCACAGCAGTTGGTACCTCTAGCCAAGCCGTGCACGCCACTGAGACCAGGAAGCAGGCTCAAAACCGAGCTCAGCGTGCGCAGCCCCCCCATCCGGGGATGACAGATTCGCCTCCGCCACTGTTTGTGGTATGGGATCAGGCAGAACCGCCTCAGCCGCGTCGCGATCTGCTCCGCCCTGCCACGAGTCCATCCCGGCCTCCTGACCCCAGTACGGTGACCATTTCCCGGGCTTCAACCAATGAACAGCGAGATGCGCCAAACACCAGTCGGCCGCCGGCCCAACCGGCAAGGCCCGTCATGCTTCCAACCGCAGAGCAACCTCCTGCAACCAGGGGTTCGCGCTTGGACAAAAAGTATGATGTCCTGAAGCACTTGGCCGACATCCCAGCGAGACTCTCCATCCTTGAGGCTCTGTGCATGTCATCTGAGATTCGCGAGGCACTCGCTGAAGCCCTGAAGAGCCCCCTCCAGTTTGAGACAGAGGTTGCGGCTGCAGAGGCCTTTCACGCCGAAACGATTGAGGACGCCGAATGTCAGGCAGTTATCTCGTTTTCTGGTACGGATGAAGACCCTCCTATACAGGGGCACATTCGTCCGCTGTATGTTACCGGCCAGTTCAATGGCCTTGAAGTCCGGCGCTGTCTTGTCGACACGGGGTCCGGGATTAACCTGATTCCCACTCGGACGCTCCAGAGATTGGGGTTGTCTGAGGATGACTTGATTCCCTCCGACCTCAGGATCCAGGGGTACGACCGCACCGAGCAAACCCCGGTCGGCAAGATACGTTTGAAGACCCAGTTCGGTGATTTGGTTGCCAACACCGAATTCATGGTAGTCTCTCAAGACACTGCGTACAACGCATTGATGGGAAGGCCCTGGCTCCACCTTCATGCGGCGGTTCCCTCGTCATACCACCAATGCCTCAAATACTCCCTTAATGGTCGAGTAGGCGTGCTTCAGGGAGATGCCTCTCCTTTTGCCTCATGTGAAGCCCGCTATCTGGACGTGGACTATTACAAGAGCAAGGATAAGCAGATCCTGGCAGGTGAGGTCGAGCCTGTCACTGTTACAAGTGATCCCTGGGCATGTTTGGATGACGCTTATGTCCTCCCGATTCAACGGTTGGACGTAGCCATGGTCTCGACGGCTTGTGAGTCTCCTGATGAGATGACCGCGACCGCCCATGCCAGCACCAGCGGCCCAGCAGGATCTGGTAGCCCCAATGCAGTTTCCAATGCAGTCTCTCCCGTGGATGATCCCTCCCCGAGTGGAGAGGACGTGGAAGATGCACCCCCAGCCTTTGAGGAGGGCGTCTCCGCCACGGTCGATGAGTTAGTACAAGTGAACCTTGGAACCGAAGCAGATCTGAGACCCACATTGGTCTTTGCCGCCATGCCCTCTGAGGAGCGGCAGCAGTACGTGGACTTTCTCAGGTAGCACCGTGATGTGTTCGCTTGGGGCTATGACGAGATGCCGGGGCTAGATCCTCAGGTAGCCGTCCACCGCCTTGGTCTCCCGACGAACCATCGCGGGTTCAAGCAGCCTCCCAGGAAGATGCACCCATTCCACGGTGCCATGGTTGAGGCCGAAGTTGACAAGCTTATCAAAGCCCACTTCGTGAGGGAAGTCCAGTACCCCAAATGGCTGGCCAACATTGTGCCGGTCCGGAAGAAGAACGGGCAGATCAGAGTCTGCATCGACTTCCGCGATCTCAACCGCCACTGTCCGAAGGATGATTTTCCCCTTCCAGTGACAGAGCTGTTGATTGACGCCACGGCAGGGTTCCAAGCCCTCTCCTTCATGGATGGATACTCCAGATATAACCAAATTCGGATGGCCCCTGGGGATGAGGAGTTCACTGCCTTCAGGGCCCCCCAAGGTACCTTTTGTTACCGGGTCGTGCCTTTCGGCATGAAGAATGCAGGTGCCACCTATCAACGGGCGATGCACTGCATATTCAAGCCAATCCTCGGCACACTGGTGGAATGCTACGTCGACGACTTGGTATTCAAATCGCGCCAGCATCAGGACCATCTCAAAGATCTTGAGAAAGTGTTCGGCTTCCTCCGGTCTCGCTGCCTGAAGATGAACCCGTTGAAGTGTGCCTTTGGGGTCACCTCCGGAAAGTTCCTTGGATTTGTGGTAAGATACCGGGGTATTGATATTGACCCAGAGAAGATCAGGGCGATTAGCTATATGCCTCCCCCAGGTAACATCCGGGAACTTCAGGGGTTCCAAGGCCACTTAGCCTATATACGCCGATTCATCGCGAATCTGGCCGGCAAGTGTAAGCCCTTTTCTCGGCTCATGAAGAAAGGTGCCACCTATGTATGGGATAAAGAGTGTCAGATCGCTTTCGAGGAAATCAAGCAGTACCTGCTGCAACTTCCGGTTCTGATGCCGCCCGTATCCGGGAAGCCGCTGGTCCTCTATGTGACCGCCCTGGAACGGTCCCTGGGTGCCCTTCTCACCCAGAAGAACAACGAGGGAACAGAGAATAGCCTCTATTACCTCAGTCGCATGCTCCTAGATGTGGAAGTTAGGTATTCCCCCATCGAGAAGAGCTGCCTGGCGCTCGTATTTGCCGTACAGAAATTACGGCATTACTTGCAGCACCATGAGGTACAGTTGGTTTCTCGGGTAGACCCGTTGAAATATATCCTGAGCCGGCCCATGTTGACTGGCAGTCTAGCGCGGTGGGCTGTGATTCTCCAGCAGTTCGACATCAGGTATGTGTCTCAGAAGGCCATCAAAGGGCAAGCATTGGCAGACTTTCTGGCTGCTCACCCAACCTCCGCGGATCAGCCGCTGGATCTAGGCTTTCCTGATGAGGCCATTCTCTCGGTCGATCATGCCGGTCCATGCTGGCAGATGCACTTTGACGGTGCCTCCCGGAGCCCCACCGGTAGAAAACTTGATAATCCTAAGCTCAACAGAGTGGGTTTGGGTATCGTCTTCATTACCCCGGAGCAATCCGTGCTGCCATACTCTTTCCTGTTGTCAGAGGGCTGTACCAACAATGAGGCGGAATACCATGCCCTCATCACCGGGCTCGAGTTAGCTCTCGAGATCGACGTGCCCCATCTGTGTGTGAAAGGGGACTCCGAGTTGGTTGTTAAGCAGATCAATGGCGACTATGTTGTCAGGAAGCCGGAACTTGTGCCACTGCTGGAGTGCACCCTCCTTCTGATGGCCCGGTTCCCTTCTCGGCCAGAGATTGTCCATATTCCCCGGTCGCAGAACGGTCGAGAAGATGCTTTGGCCAGCCTTGATGCGTCACTTGCGGAGCCTGAATAGGATAACCTGACCGTCCGCGTGACGCGCCGCAGGCTCATCGCTCCCGTTGTCCCGGAGGGAGATCGCGACCCGTCGGTAAGTAATCTCACCACGGTTGCCCCTGTGCCCGGAGCCCCGAGTACCCCAGATATAGCAGTCGAACCAGCCCCTGATTGGAGGACACCTTTGGTTGAGTACCTCCAACATGGCATTCTCCCGCCGGATCGGGCCGAACGCGAGCGAGTTCGACGCCGCGCATCGCAGTTTGTCCTCCAGAGCAGTCCCGGCCTTGAGCAGATCCTCTATAGATGCGGATTTGATGGTGTTCTCCTCCGTTGCCTTCAGGGAGTTGAGATCTCGCGAGTCATGCAAGAGGTTCATGCTGGTTCATGCGGCGCCCATCAGACGGGGCCGAAGCTGTCCCACCAGATTCGGAGGTTGGGATACTTCTGGCCCTCCATGATCCATGATTGCATCGAGTATGCCAGGAGGTGCCATGCGTGCCAGGTTCATGCGAACTTTGTGCATCGGCTTCCGGAGCCTCTCCATACCACCAGGTATTCTTGGCCCTTTGCAGTCTGGGGGATGGACGTTGTGGGACCTTACCCGCCGGCGACGGCTTGCCAGTGCCGGTTCATTCTGACCGCCACAGACTTCTTCTCCAAATGGGCAGAGACAATTCCGCTCAGATAGGTCAAATCCTGTTCGATCGCTGACTTCGTGACCTCCAACGTCATTCATCGATTTGGAGTGCCTCACGCTATCCTCACGGATAACGGAGCCAATTTCTGAGCAGCCGAGTTGAAGAAGTTGTACGCCAAGTACAACATTCTCTTGAACCATACATCTCGCTATCATGCGCAGGCAAATGGACAGATCGAGGCGTTTAACAAAACCCTCTCTAACATTCTGCAAAAGATGGTTGGTCAGAACAAGAAGAGTTGGCCAGACAAGCTCCCCAACGCCCTCTGGGCTTATCGGACGACGACTCGCAATTCCACCCAGATGACCCCTTATTCCCTGGTGTATGGAGCTGAGGCCGTCCTGCCCATCGAGATCCAGTTACCGTCCTTGCGCACTGCGGTCTACGACCAGCAAGCGCCGGACAGAGCTGCTAAAGCCCGTCTAGTCGAGTTGGAAGCACTGGATGAGAATAGACTTCGCGCCTTGCACAACTTGGAGAGGCATCAAAGCAGAATGGCTCGAGCTTTCAATAAGAAGGTTCGCCTTCGCTCCTTCCTGCAGGGTGACCTAGTGCTAGCCCTAAGAGCGCCAATGATCCCCGGCAGGAAGCCACCCAAGTTGGAGCCCAAGTGGGAGGGACCTCTTGTCGTCCACAAAGTTTATCCCAATGGCGCGTACTCCCTAGAGACTATGGATGGTGAGCGTGTCACTCCTCCCACCAACGCTAGGTTCCTCAAGCAGTACTTCGTCTGAGTGTACTACGTCCTGCACGACGTTAAACTGCATACGTCCAAGCTGCACGACGTTAAACTGCCTAGCATATCGTCCGCGCTGCAAGACGTTAAACTGCTAAGTGTTTCGTCCAACATGACGTTAAACTGTACTTCATCCAAGCTACAAGACGTTAAACTGTTTAGCATTCGTCCAACACGACGTTAAACTGTACTACGTCCGAGCTACAAGACGTTAAACTGTTCAGCATTCGTCTTGCATGATGTTAAACTGCCTCTCAAGAACTACGTGCGGCTTGATTCCCATCATTATGGGATACGTAGGACCGCCTGAACATTCATGTTTCAGGCCCAGCCCCATCCTTCGGGAATTTCCATCCCATCTCGGGCCCTTGGCCCAGTTGTCTCTGGGTATGCGGCGTATGGTGTGAACGCGGGGCTATGCCCTCATTCACGTCGGTTTTCTCGCCACGCTGTACGCCCCCCACGTTTGGGGATGCATTCTGCTCCCCCCTTTTTCTCTTTTCTTCCTGCATGACGTTAAACTGCACTTCAAGAACTATGTGCGTCTTGATTCCCATCCTTATGAGATACGTAGGACCGCCTGGACGCTTGTGTCTCAGGTCCAGCCCCGTCTCTTGGTTGATCACGGGGATCTGCTGTCTTTTGGTTGCTCTCAGGGTGAGTCCCCCGACCCTTTCCGGTGATCTGTTAACATGTCTTGGGTACTTTGGTCTATGACCCGTGGTGTCGGATTCAATCCCGAAAAGTCCTGTGTTGCTTGTCGGGACGCGCGCTTCCTCTTGTTTGAGCCTTCACTCAAAGGGATCCTCGTTAGCGGTTTGGACACGATGCCTCAGTGCTCTCCTACCGCTCCGGGTCGATTTACCGGCGGGTCCTGGGCCGCATATCGATATGAATCCTGCGATTGAGCGGTTGATGCTCGTTTTCTTGCCCAGTTCTAGGCTGACGCGATCGGATGTTGTGTTGCGAATATGGTCAGCAACATCCTTGATAGCCATGTCGGCTCTTTTAGGCTCCGAACATTGGTCGCACGGTCCTCATCACTCTCCGCCTTTGTGCGTTGTAGTGGAATCTCGACACTCTCTTCATACTGACCTTCAGTACACCTTTACACGTTAGGCAGGCCAACCAGGATAATGGTGTCTGTCGAGGCTCCCACGATCTGAGCACCAAGGGTATATGCTGATGTCCTCCCTAAGGGCCGTGTATAGCTGGACCCTCGTCCCCACAAGGAGGAAGGAGTCGCCCGAACAATCGTGTTTTGGGCCCAGTATATCTGGAGGCTAGCATCTCTGCCCCTCGGGTGATGGACATACGCAGGCCCCTATCCCAGGATCGTTCTCCTGGAATCGTGCGTGACCGCAGGGCTGGTTATGTTCCCACCTCCGCTGAGTCCGCCGTATCGCGATAAGCGGATTCCTCCGTGGTCCGAACCACACAATCTTAAACTGTGTTGTCTGGTCTTACCACACGACCGTAAACTTTGATCGTCTTGGCCGCCCGACGAGAAACGGCACTGCATCGTGATGTTCTCCTCAGGGGACACTCACGTTGGGCGCTGGTTAATAACCACGCCATTCATCAATGCCTTTCATGGCTTGATTATTGTGGCGACGCCAGTGATTCCTTAATCACAGGCATGTTGCTGCACAAAAAACCATCCATCTTTAAGGACAAACAAGAAATATCAAATACCGCTTCTTCTGTGTGCGAGGGTCAGACCCGCACCCTTCCCCGCGCTGGTGCCCGATTGTGTTGCGCCGCGCTTCAAGAACTACGTGTGGCTTGATTCCCATCCTCATGGGATATGTAGGAACGCCCGGATGTTTGAAACTTCGGGTCCAGCCCCCACCTCTTAAAGATTCCCCCCTTCTCTGGGGAGTCCGCCGCCTTCAGGCCACCCTCAAGGCGTGTCCCTCGACCCCTTGCAGTGGTCCACTGGTGTCAAGAGTACTCTGGTTTATTGCCAGGATGGTCAGGTTTAGCTTGGTCAGGTTCCTTCCATTTTCAGGCTTCGTTCTCCCTCTCATTCGGACCCATCGCCTACGCCCTGGGTGGAGCCCCCGTGAACGGTTTGGACACAATGCCTCAGTGCTCTCCCACCGACTCGGGCTGGTGCCCCCAATGGCCTCGGGCAGCAAATCGATATGAATCCTGCGATTGAGCGGTCGATGCTCGTTTGCTGCCTCATTCCATCAACGGTTAGTGCGATATTGATGCTGCTCTTCCTCCACGGTTGGCAGTACTCCCATATCGTTACGCCGGTGCCCCCAGTCCTTGAGTGAATGGCCGCATGATTCACATCACTTTTTCCGCCCCCCATTCTGACCAGGAAAAATCTCGACACTCTTGACACTATCCCCCAGTGTATCTTCGCATATCCAGGGGATAGGACCACGATGCGGCGTACTTTGTGGTTCTTATGGTCCGAGCTCTAAGACCTTAAACTAAGATCTACCCTTATGGTCCGAGCTCTAAGACCTTAAACTAAGATCTACCCTTATGGTCCGAGCTCTAAGACCTTAAACTAAGATCTACCCTTATGGTCCGAGCTCTAAGACCATAAACTAAGATATACCCTTATGGTCCGAGCTCTAAGACCTTAAACTAAGATCTACCCCTATGGTCCGAGATCTAAGACCCTAAACTAAGATCTCCCCAAACGGGGTTCTGCGTCCTGCATGACGTTAAACTGCACTCGCAGAACTACGTATGGCTTGATCTCCAGCCTGATGGAGTGCGTAGGAACGCCCGGACATTTCGACTAAGGTCCAGCCTTAGGGATCGCCAAGTCCCGCCCCTCCTCGTCGCCGGCCGTCTGGCCTGACTTCGGGTAAAGTGGTGCAGTTGTGATATTCTCCCTGATCCAGCTCGGGATGCCCCATTGCAATGATGGGAAGCGACAGTTTCCTCGTTAAAAAGGTTCTGTCTGAGAATTGGGGTGATTCACGGCCAGATTAGATCATCCGCCTAATACACTTTCCCCACGGTGGCGCAATTTTGAGAGCGTTGGATTCTATCCGAACAAATCGTCACTTCGCCCCACGCTTCGCATGCCCTATTGATCTGGATTTCCACCCTTGTGCCTGAAGGAACCCCCAAAGCGGCATTGATGATGACATGTGATCCACCTCCTGCAATATGGATGATGACCTTCGGTCCGTCTATCGCAGCAGTATGGTCGATTGATCCATTGTCCGCTTGTCGTCTTGGGCATTTCCTGGAAGGCCAACCGTTGTGGGTTTCTGAATTCGGGACACGCGATTCACCCTTTCTCATTTCCCTATGTTCGGATAAAATCTCAACGCCCCTAGCATTGTCCCGCTCGTGTGTCGGAACAAGTTGGGGGGATGATACATTGATTAGGTCTGAGGTCTCCTTTCCTAGGAATGATCTCCCTCTTTTCATTAGAAATCCAGGCCCAATTGTGGATGCCTGAAACTTGGTTAACGCTCCCGCAAGACAATGAATTGTGGTTGAGCACGTTAAGCCACAGTCCCGCGCCACCCCGGACTTCGGCATTCCGGCGTCTCCCTCGGAACCCGATCGTTGCGACCTCTCGCCGATCAGATTCCGAGGGGGGGCTTTTGTAGACGCCGGAAAAGTCCTTTGTTCCCAAACGAAGCTCCGGATGCGGAAAGCAAGGTCATATTTGGAGTCGGAAGCCCATTTCAGAGGGCCCGGAGGCCTTGCGGGGAATTTCGGAGGCCCGCGCGCAATGTTTGAGTGCCGCGCGCAAAACTCCCGGGATGCGCGCAATGCGCTGGGCCGGCGCGAAATTTTGCGCGCCCGTTGCCCGCGCGACTCCCTTGCGCGCCGGGCCAGATTCCGCGCCCGCGAAGGGAATTCCGCGCCCGCGAACCGGATTCCGCGCCCGGGGTTGCCTATAAATATAAGGCGACCCCCGACGTTTTGGAGGTTGCCAGAATTCGAAAGGTCTCTCGTGCGCGCAATCCAACCCCTTCCGCGCGCAATGCCGATCTTCAGGTAACCTCTTTTCTTTCGCGCAAGAAATCCTTGGGGTTCGCCTTCGCGCGCAATCCCTTTGGCTCCTTTCCTTTGAATAAATATTCACCCAAAGGCATTCGCGCGCAAAAGAAGCCTCTTGCGCGCAATTGCCCCCGGGGTGCGCGCAATCCAGCCCGATTGCGCCCCCCCCCCCCCTTTTCAAAGTGGCCATTCATTAGAGAATGAGCCGTTGCCCCCATGCGCTATCCGAAGCCCGGTGCGCACAATCTCTATCATTCGCGCGCAAAGTGCTGGCCCAATTGCGCGCCAGCCCGTCCATTTGCGCGCCGACCCGCGGTATTGCGCGCAAAGCTCCTCTTTTGCGCGCAAACCGCCAGGGTCGCCCCCTTTGACCCCCTTTGGGTACCCGCCTGCGTGGCGCCCGATGACCCTCATCTCGGGTGCCCGCACTGTGCGTTGTCTTCCCGTGCGGCCCTCCAGGCTTGCGCGAAGCGACACGGACCTATCAGCGGCTTCATCGTCCTGCACGACGTTAAACTGCACACGTCCTGCACGACGTTAAACTGCATACGTCCTGCACGACGTTAAACTGCATACGTCATACACGACGTTAAACTGCATATGTCCCGCACGACGTTAAACTGCACTTCGTCCCAGCTACAAGACGTTAAACTGTACGCTATTCGTCCTGCACGACGTTAAACTGTAATTCGTCATGCATGACTCTAAACTGCACCACGTCCTGCACGACGTTAAAATGCATACGTCCAAGCTGCATGACGTTAAACTTCCTAGCCCCTATCGTCCGTGCTGCAAGACGTTAAACTGCCAAGCATCTTCGTCCTCAAAACACGACGTTAAACTGTACTTCGTCCGGCAAGACGTTAAACCGTCCTCTTCGTCCTCAACACACGACGTTAAACTGTACTTCGTCCGGCAAGACGTTAAACCGTCCGCTTCACCCGATCCCGTGCCTCGCACATAGGGTCCTCCCGGTTTGGATGTGGCCCCCACCCGCTCGTCTCTGCAGGGATTTCGGGATTGGAGTGGCCTTTGCCCACGGGGGTAGAGTGTTGCAAACAGAACGAACTACGTGGACTTTGATCCCTGTCTTCTAAACAGGGTACGTAGGAAGCCTCTCCGAGGTTCAAGCCCACCACCTGGTCGTCCCGGTCGTATTTACGTCGGTTCGTCCATCAGTGGACCCCTCCCGGGTTCACACTTGCATTGATTAACCTATGAATCCGCCTCTGTGGGGGGCTGCACGTGTGTATCTCCATTGTGCTTCCCCACTACCTCGATCTCTTCGTGAGTCGGCTTGCCAACGTCCAGCATGACGTAAAACTGTGATCCACCCGGCCGTTCCATCCCCCTCTGTGCGAGGTTGTTCGGTTCAATCCTTTTCCAGGCAGCCTCGATCTCTTCATGAGTCGGCTTGCCAACGTCCAGCATGACGTAAAACTGTGATTCACCCGGCCGTTCCATCCCCCTCTGTGCGAGGTGGTTCGGTTCAATCCTCCGCCCGGCGGCCTCGACCTCTTCGTGAGTCGGCTTGCCGACGTCCAGCATGACGTTAAACTGTATATCCGAACGACGCTGACTTTGATCCGCGCTAACGCACGGTACGTAGGAAGCCCCTACGGGGTCCAAGCTCTTCACTCCATCATCCATCCTGATCCCTACCCGGGCCGCCACATCCCGGTGGGGTCAAGCCATTTCATCCCACTCCACTTCACTCGGGAAGCCGCCCATGTGCTGGCCCCAGCGTCGGAGGTTCCCCGCAAGGGGTTCTGTCATCTGATCCACTCCTCGTGTTGATTAGTCCGATGTCGTCCCCGCTGGACGTTAAACTTGCGGCATACCCCGTGTTAAACATGGGAAGCTGAGGAAAACCTCAGGTAACACAGTTCCCCGCACCCAGTGCGGGATGCCTCAGGCCATCATGCCTTCGAGAAGCCCTATTAGGGACGGAAGGTAGACATGCAGAGGCGCAGTGTTAAGACACGCCCCGACATCCAGGGCCACCCGGTCTCCTCACCGCAGGTTGCTGCCCCGATCAGACTCCTTGGAGCGTCCGGGCGGAAGCAGCGTAATTAACCGGTGTCCATGGAGACATGGCGCCGGGAACGAGATTCACGAACATTCTTAAATCTATGAGGGAGACCCGGATTAGGCGACGAGTTCCGAGGAGACGTCCACGGAAGGAGGAGCCGACATCCCATCATCCCGGTTTCGATCAAGGAGCAGACGCCCCTGAATAAGGGACGAATGCCGCCCGCCCTTGGAAAGTGGGACTGCGGGACCACAAGCCGCGCGCCCATCCCCTCGGGTTGACGGGTGCACGCGCGAACGCGTCCTGGCGGAACAGCGTAAACCGACGCACATCCGCACCGAAACAGTTGATGTTATGTGAAATGAGAATAATACTAAATCAATGACATAACACCCTGGTGAATGAGTATAATGACCACAGACTATTCTCCTATTAGTGTTTTCCTGAAACATTAATCATATAATTAGATCTAGAAAAAATTCCAAACTATATACTAATGTTGAGTAGCTCGGGTGACAACCTCCCACCATCGCATGGAGGAATCACACAACATATCGATTATGAGATTGAACCTCCATTCTCAAGGAAAATATATATGTTAGAATATATATTTATCTTGGCCCCTAGCTATGACTCAGTTTCATAGGGGTTACCATCCCCCAAGAACGTATGTAGATTATGAATATAGAACTCATGCATCAACTCTTCCATAGATTCGATAGCACATGGATATACCTACATGAACTTCACAAACATAGGAAACTCTCTCAAAACTGAGCATATGTTCCGATCTTGGTAATAACATGTCGTGCCATAATAGGCACCACATGAGGTAATACTTGTAACTTAAGGCCAACCACATCTATAGAATATTCATTAGGTCCTTCCTGAAAATTGACCTAAGGTCAACATGGTGGAATATTTATACTATTATGAAAACACATGCCTCAGAATAGAATTTTATTAGATAACATATCACAGATAAATACAAAATATTGGAACAATAACATCCCATAACAGATTAAACACCAATGGGCATGCTCCTACAGACTTGTCTAGGTTACTATAGAAGATAATTATAGTCATAATATAAACTCCCTAATTCCTACTAATAAGGATGGGTTAGGGCCCGAATACCATATCACATCACAAAGGATTTTTTATATATGATTTTAAAATAATGTTAAAGAGGAAAAGACACTTTATGGTACAATTGACCACACTATTTAACGAAAACATTCATTTTAGAGTTTATAATTATACCAGTTCAATTATATTTACATATAAATATATTTATAACAATATTGATTTATTGTGATGTAGTTCTATGGGCCTTTTATTCCCTAGTTATAAAGTCATATGGTTTATAAATTACAATTTTGTACCTCATGTAACTGACATGAGCCCTTATAATGGTTTAATTATCTAAATCACCATTTCGAATATATAGAGGCCCATATTATCTATTCATTTAAATTGGCATATATCTAATTTCAACCACTAAAATTTCATCCCCGGTGACTAATGGTCCATAGATCATACATGCCATAAATGGGTTTTCTATAGTCCCACTATCAAGCTATATAAGAAAATTCAATTTATGGTGATCCAAACACATTAAAAAACAATTATTTATTTCATTGAAAGAAAAATTAGTTTAATTTGAATATAATTATTTAGGAACATATGACGACAAAAGGAAATACATGAAAAACAAAAATAACATGAACCAATAAGGCCCAACCTAATGCATGGAAGTTGAATCTCTACCCGCCTTTAATGATGTCTATACAGTAATTTCTTACTTTACCAGGCCAAGGGTAAATGATAATTACATACATTTCACAAAATAAAATTACTTCAAAATATAACATTGAAATTAGTAAAAAAATTAAAAAATAAATTAAAAATTTTAATCATATCCAATGAAATTATAGATATTCTCTGTACATTGTTTAGCTACTTCTAGGCACATGATGAATAAGAAATTATAACACTTCCTAATATTCTATCTAACAATTCCCAATTAGTAAGAAAAAAAGAAGTATAATGTCTTTTGATGCCCCTTATATCATCCCAAACTAGGATCACTATTATGTAACTCAACACAATTGTCCACATGGCCTCTAGTGAACCTTCTCATAAGCCAATGGCTTCCATCTAGAAGTGAGGACCTATTGTGTGTTGGTGTGGATAATATTCACTATATTTAGAGTGGATCACATTGAAAGATCAAAAATAAAATCTATATAAGTACTATAATAATATTATTTAGCAGATGTAGTAATAAGTCAACCAGATAAAGATCACTAGATTGATTAATAAAATGATGATCATGTCATGTTACAATAGAAAACTTAAAAAACAAGGGATACATATCTTCAAGCATAAAAAAAATTCTATATAAAAAATGAACAAAAGGACATGTCTATATAAAAGAGCATCATGAGCATAAGATTGATCATATTCTCCATTAATCAATCCTAGATAGTAAATCAAGAATTCATAGTTGAACCCTTACCCTTGTTGATACACACAACTAAAAATTATATGAAGGTACCAATCAGTAACATGAATTGGGTGTGAGATATACTGAGTAGGCCACCACTAACAACATCTTGTAAAATCCATCCAGTGTATCTAAAAAGTTAGTACATAGATTTTGTTGTTTAAAGAATAGATGTATAGTGTAAATGAGTTTTCTCTAGTTTTTAAAGGACACAAGTCTGACACTACCTAATTCAGCATAAGTTGGGATAACTCTAAGAATTTGGCACCATATATATATATATAGATAAATATATGTACATATATGTACTACATATGTATTAATATATATATATATATATAATTAAATATAGATACATATTACTAGACTAGACTTTAGGTGTTACTCTGGGATCCATGAAATGTCATACGAACCTCTATTGTAGGCAATGTTACTATCCAAATCATTGAATTGGGGATATGGATGGTATCATATCTGTCAGCCCAATGACCAAGGTGGAACATCATTTCTAAAAACCATCATGGAAATGTGAAACTACATGACTACTTTTCAATAAATGATGTGAGATTTTATAACCATTATCACACACCAAGGGTGTGTGAAGCATCATCTCCAAATCTCGACATAACCATGTATAAATTTCAATTATACATAGGTGAGAAATAATAATTAAAATTGATCATGCATGTAATTCTTTACATTTATACAAATGAAGGTTTCTAAACACATAAAATTTAATTATCCGTGGTCAAAATCTTGTATTTATACTATGACATGTGACATGGACATTCTATTGAATTTTAATTAATTAGCTTAATCTAGTCAAATATCTTAATCAATAAAAACACACTTAGAGGGTGGGTTGGTCACATAGTCATCTTCTATGGTCAAGATCACATTATAAGCACATGTCTACATGTGTCTCTATTCAAGAGAAACATCCTTTGACAATAAAAATAGTGTAAATGGAATTTCCAACATGATTATCATTTTAGATTAATGAAATTTATATTGTTAAGTAAATTCTTCAATGGATCAGTGTTTCAGAATCACAAAACAAGGTATATAAAAACCCTTATGGATAATGACTAAACCACACAACATAAAAAGGTAGAAAAATCATCATATAGTTCAAACTTCATATATGAGCTAGAACAGAAGGAAGTAGAGAAATAGTACAATGCCCTGATAATAGGGAATATAAAATTGACTATAAATGAAATTCATGAGGGTGAGGAAAATGAATATATTATTCATAAGGATTTAAGAGCTTACCATTGGCTATCTAGTGTAACTGACATCAAGCGATTTCGACACCACATAAAAGAAGACGAACAAATCCAATGAGGATGAGAGGAAGAAGATTCCAATGGTTGAGAATTAGATTCTATGAAATTTAGGGGAGAAAAACGAGGGTAAACATTAAATAAAAAATGGGATAAATTTTCATTTCATCCATTTAAAGAGGCATAAGTTTTGGACATGTGGTTTGACGAAACCATGAAGCTCCACTTCCAAAGTGGCGCTACCCTTGTAAGTTAGGCATAGTGTAAAACGAACTACATGAAGACATTTAATATATCAGGTATGATTTATTTAAATATCCAAATATTATCTTGATTCGTCCTGTGTACATTTAATGTAACTTTGAACCTACTTTTACTGGTCTTCATAGTTGAAACACATGGTTTAACTAACCATGTGAAAACCCTATGCCTCTTATTGTTTCTCTAAAAACTGGATCTCTGGTCTCTTAATAAGACATTTACGCTTCTAAAACCAATTTCTAATCTTTATTAACTAAAATAATATTATGGTAGAGATTCATACTAAGAATTATAGGATCCCTTCATCATAAAAATGTATTATAATGATCTTTACTTTTATTACATCACTATTACAAATTTTTAATAATAAACAACATAAAAGAAATATAGGTTCTAGATCCAAATGTTTTGTATCATAGAAAAACTATGACTATAAAAAACTTTTAAGGAAAAAAACATAAACATTTATATAATTTATATTTCTCTATCTTCTAAATGGCCCTTGAATTCTCTATAATACAAGTAATCACTTGAGGATATACATCAAAAAGGGGTGAGTTAAAAGCATAGTAAGAGGATAGATAAGAAAAATAAAAATATCACATGAGAATAATATTTATCATAATAACATGGGAATATGATAATAATAATGGGAGTAAACCTTAATAAAAATTAGGTAATGTTCCAATTCATAAAAATGAAACATCATCTCTTAGTGATCAACTACCACACATAGTTATGAAAAAATCTGGCATAATGTTCACACATATTTAAATTTCATCATGATATACATACCAATAAACTATTAATATATGTGATATATAATTATGGGTCACACTTAATATAATGAAATTTACATTTCACAATATAATTCTAGGTGCACCTGTTACATCATAACATTTACATTATCATACATGCCCCATAGAACATAAATCAATCATGGAAATAAAATAACTCAATGAAAGGAATATTTTTTGTTTAATAAAGAATATATTCATAAAATTTCGGTTCCAAAATGAAATAGGTAATATCATTATTGATATAATAATCCTCATCCTTGAGTACAGAAGAAATAATATTGAGATGTAAAAGATGTGTTTATCTAAGAAGATTTCTTTTCGAAAACATTGTGTTTGAAATAATATTAATTAAAAATAATATATCATAGAAGATGTATTATAATAATTATGAAATTATATTTGAGTAATATACATACTAAAAATGTGGTAAAATAGGGAAAACCCAAATAAATAATGTTGCGTTCAAGAATTCCCTTTACCTTGTGTCTGAATTATTTCTTCAGTTTAATGTCCAGTATAATCACATTAAATTAATTTATTTTCAATTATAGAACTTTTTATGCATGAATGTTATTAATTTTGGTATTATTATGTTCTTTTATGGTCCTATGGATGAGTGATAGAGTTTAATTTCGTCTCTTGGGTGTCTTCATCTTCATAGCTTTCATGATCAGTTCACTTGTATACATGAATGGATGTTCGTGTAAAATCAGGATAAATATCCAAAATTGTGATTATATGTTATTAATGAAATTATAGTTATTTTAATTATATTATAAAAAATATTCTATATGGAATGAGGATTAATCATTAGATACCTGATAATGATGATTGTTTTAGGTTAATTTTGGGGGTTATTTTATCACAATTAATTCATTTTGTTTTATCATTTAGTATTATGTGTATAACATAGTCACAGAAAATAAATAGGTTTGTAACATAAAATTTATAATATGTTTCAACCATTATAATGGTCTTGTTAATATCCTTGGTGGTGTTAATGGAAAATTAAAGTGCATCGCCTTCGATTTCGGAAAATTAACACATCACGGGCGATGATTTCATTTAAAAAATTAAAAAGAGAGTCGGTGGATTTTAATGATTTATACTACATTAAAATGTAATATTTATATTATATCAAACATAATGGAGTTATTATTTTAATTGGGTGATGTTAGGTGAAGGGATATTAAAAAATAAATGAAATTGAAAGGATGATAAAAGAAAGAGAGAGGGGGGGGGTTTGCCACATTAATTTATCATCATTGAGAACCTCTTTAGGGAAATGTCAGGTGTATTGGTGTGACCAAAACCTCCTTGATGTGGGCGAGGTGATAGGGAATATTTTTGATAAAATATGAATAAGACTTAATGCTTGAGAGGTGTGAGGAGGAGAGAGTGTGGGGGTGGTATTTATAGTGGAGTAGAGGGGTGTTTTCTCAAAACTATATTCATTAATTTATTATGTTTGGATAAAGACTATAAATTGTTTGATATATATCACAAAATATATTAAAAAATTAAGGAAAGATTGATATTTGGGGCTTAAATCAGCCTTACCTCATCTTTGACTCCATAATTCATGGATATAGCATTTATAAAATATTATCACGTTTTACTATTGATAAAAAATTCATGTATTTCAAGAAAATCCCAGAGATGTACCCTAACAATTTGTTGATATGTAGAATTTAAAAATGAAATCCATTTAATAAAAATATTTTTATAAATATTTTTACTATAATTTCTAATTAGAAACAACATTTACAATGAAAATATATATTTTAATATTATAACTGATTTCAAAACACTATAAAACATTACATAGGGTGCATAAAATTATCTTAAACCCATAAGACATCAATGTTTAAATTTATGTATTTTCTTTAAAATATAATATCTTTAAAGTTTATAAAACTATCATACAATTTTAATTAAATATTTATGACTTCAAAAAATACCAACACATTATTAAAAATATTTAAAAGATTTATTTATATAGACTATGATATAATTATATCATTTTTTCATTTATAAAATGCATACATTTTATTTACACTTTTATAGGGTAGGTTAATACTCATATGGACGGTTTACTATTCATAATGTCATATTACTTTTCCTATGGTCAAGTTACTATATCATAGATATTGGTTCCATAACATCTATAAATACTTATTATTCCATTAATAGTTCATTTATAATGTTTTTATTTTGATTTATACTATATGAAATTATTATTTGAAAGAATAAATTCCATTGATAAATGTTTGTGTAGTTACATTCTCCCACCATTCAAAATGTTTTCCTTGAAATTTCATTTTACATATACAGGTGAGGGTATTATCCTTCATAACATCCTCTAATTCCTAAGTTGAATCATCATACTAATGGTTCCCCCATAAAACCTTACCAAGGTGGGCTGTATTGTTTCGTAGAACATTATCTATGCAGTCTAGAATAATTACATGTTTCTCCTCATAAGAGGGGTCATATTCTAGTTGGGCAACCTCTGAGTTCAGTATATGTAAGGGATTTGGGATGTACTTCCTCAAGAGTGATATGTGGAACACATCATGATCATGAGCAATATTCAATGGTAGTGAATGAAAATAGTCCATGAAACCTATGATATCATGGATCTCAAAGGATCCAATTTATATTATTCTTAGCATAACTTTCTTCCCAAACCACACGAGTCTCTTCCAGGGTGATATTTGAAGGAATAATTTATCTCCAACATTTAACTCTATGTTCCTTCGACAGTTTTTAGCATAGCTATCTTGCTGTCTCTAACCATCTGTAATATTTTATTGTATGGATTCAACATTCTCTATCATATCATGTACATTATTAGATCAATGTAGAATTATTTGAACAACTTCATCCCAATAGGTTGGTGTTCAACATCGATTTCCATATAATTCTTTATATAGATCCATATGAATACTAATGTCGATGCTATTATTGTATGGGATCTCAAACAATGGAAAATTTTGATCCCATCCTCCTTTAAATTATAAAGAGAAGTTTCATATCATATCTATGAGAGACTAAATAGTCCTTCTAGATTTTCCATCAACTTGGGGGTGATAGGCCATGTGGAAATTTAATTCATTACACAAAGTGAGTTGAAGACACCTCCATAATTTAGATGTGAACCTGAGATCCCGATCAGAGACAATTGAGGTTGGAATTGTATGAAATCTCACCCCATCCTTCACATATATATTGTCAATTTTTTCAAATGAGAGATCTTCCTGAATAGTGATAATGTGGGTAGTCTTTGTTAGTCGGTCCACCACAACCCATATGGAATTGTTTCCTTTGGATAAATTCAGGATACTAGTGATGAAGACCTTAGTGACATTATCCCATTTCCATGTGGGTATAGGTAATGGTTGTATTATCCATTTGGAAATATGTTACTATAATTTTCCTTGCTGATATATCAAACACCTTGAGATATATTTTTCAATTTACTTCTTCATGTAATCCCACATGATGTTTTCTCTAAGATCCAAGTACATCTTGGGGCTACTAAGATGGATTTAGAATGTAGATTAATGTGAATTATCCAATACATCCTTCTTTATCCCCTGTAATGAAGTCAGATAAAGCCTTATTGAAAACAAATTGATACCATCATCATCTCTGTGGAACTCTTTCAGCTTCCCTTCATTTAAATTATTCACCTTCTTTTCTAACTCTATATCATCCCATTGTGCCTCTTCAATATTCTATTGGATAAATGGTTGGGAAATAATTTATTATTGGAAGTAAATATTCTATTTCATTATAATTTATGGATCCATCCTTTTCATATCCATGATGAAAGGGCCTTTCATAATCTGCAAAATGGATAGAGAAGAATGTTTTTTCTACTAAGAGAATCAGCTACCATGTTCACATTTCCACGATAATAGTGACTAGATAAATCTTGGTATTTTTTTTGCTCTAACCATATAATTTAATTAATTATGATCTCCTTTTGTGTGAATATATATTTTAGGATCTTATTATTGGTATATATGTCACAACTCTCACTATAGGAGTAGTAATGAAATATTTTCAAGGAAAAATTCATGGTTATTAACTCTAGATGATGAATCATGTAGTTATACACATGTAACAATACTTCCATGATGTTTAGGATATAAAATTATCATTTTTAATGAGTACAAAATGAAATAGTTTCTTGGAATAATCATTATATATGAAAAAAAGTTATCCACTTAATAGTAATGTGAGTATAGGTGTAGTTATTAACCTCTCCTTTAGCTCCTTAAATATTTCATGAAATTCTTCCATCAAAACATACATTACACCTTTATTTGTTAACATAGTTATTTGGATAGACAATAAATAAACATCATTAGTACACAGATAATCCACAGAAACTAATTATTTTTACGACACTTGAGGGTTTAGGAAATTCCTCAATCGCCTTTGCCTTTGAACTGTCCACAAAAATTCCCTCAAATATTATCATGTGTCCCAATAATTTTACATGTTGCATCCAAAATACACACATGATAAACATTTCATATCACATATCCTTTATTAATTACCCAAACATAATCCATAGCTGTTCTTCATGTTCTTCATTACTCTTGGATTTGATGAGAATATCATCGATAAACACTACCACAATTTTTTTGAGGTAATGTCTAAAAACATTATTCATAAAATTAATGAATATTTTAAGGGAATTAGTAAGTACAGTGGGAATTACCAGAAACACCTTGTGACCATAACTTGTATGGAAGGAAGTCTTATAAATATCTTCCTTATTCAACTTTAGCTGATGATATCCAGAATGATGATCCATCATTTAGAAGTACTGAGATCCTTGAAAATGATCGAACAAGTCATCAATCCTAGAATATGATACATGTTCCTTATGGTGATCTTTTTGAGTTCTAGATAATTGATTCACAACCACATTGATCCATCCTTCTTCTTGAAAAAGAGCACTGGTGTACCCTATTGTGATTAACTAGGGATTGTTAACCCTTCATCTATATTCTATTAAAAATACTTATTAAACTCCTTCAGTTTGATAGAAGCCAACCTATAGAGATGCTTTGAGATACATGAATCTCTATGTATGAATTCTATTGAGAAATATAACTTATTATCCTAGGAGAGTCCTGGTAACTCTTCAGGAAATACATATATTTATTCCCTCATGATGGGAATTTCCTCGAGGCAGATAACACCCATAGAATCAACTATTTGATTGAGGTATGATTCTTCATAGGGAATTGACTCCCACACAATTAAAGGATTTTCAAAAATAGAATCATGACCTTCCTTTCATATATAGAGGAGACAAGGACAGTTCATAACATGAAAGAATATTTTTCTGTTATGACAGTTGATATGTTCTCTATATAAAGTGATCCAATCCATTCCCATTATAGCATCCAATTACTATAAGGGAAATATCATGGGATTAGCTGGAAGAATCATCCCAAATGAGACAGTAGGAGAAGATTCCAACAGTTTGGCTATAATGATTTCACCACTTACGATTTTTATAAATATCTATACATCAAGGATTCTAGTATTCGATTCAATTGTTCTATCGAACATTCAATATATAAACGAATCAATAGATATCAAATAAGATTATATTTATTCCATTATTATGTGTATAAGAAGTGTACCTTGTAAAACATAATTTTCTTACTACACTTCTGCAGTAGTAATTTCATAAGCCTTATCCTTTTTCATTAGTGGCTGATGACATTGATTACCCTTGATAGATCGAGGATTGGTGTATTGGCTTGCATAGTGCCCTTGATCCTTTTAATTTTATAATCATACAATCAGTGGTTCTCTCTTTTATACACCACATTTTACTTCTTCTTCATTTATTTTATACATTCATGAGCTTGGTGGACTTCTCTCCCAAACATAAAGCATTTCCCCATCACTTTTATCTAGTTACCAAGATTCCTCTCCCCACAATTTTGATATGTGGGTGGTTGAGTTTTCTTTTCCCATTTCTCATTGGATACTCCGACTTGAAACTACATATTCTGTTTCTTATCACTATAACTATGGGGTGATTCTCCGATGACTATATCAACTGTGAGAGAACATTAAACAACATCATAATAACTCCAAAAGTTTCAAATTGAAAGAGAATGTAGATGGTTTTTTTCTAAACCAGTAATGAATCTATCTTGTTTTCAATCATTATTGTTAATAAAACCCAATGCATACCTTGAAACCATGGTTAAATTTTCTTTGTAGTTCATAAAAAATCCTCCATATTTTTTCTTTTCCTATATAAATTATCTCCATATTTTTGTATTGAGAGTCTGAGGGAAATAGTTGTTATAAAAAATTATCTTAAGGTCTTCCCACTCCATCTCTTCAATTCAATCCCTCAGATTCGTGTTCTTAATCTAGGCCCACTAATGATCAACCTCTCCATGTAGATGATAATAAATGAGATTAATCATATCCATCTAAGAACAATGAAGAACAAATTAGATTTTCCCCATTGATTTGACACACTATTCCGAAACTAGTGGATTGGAAGATCTATTAAAGGTTGATTTCCTTGGATCCATAAGGTAATCAATAACCAGTTTCTCCCTCTTTGGTGAATAGGTTCGTTCCAAAATTTTCACGTTATTGTTCATAAACAGAGATAGATGGGTAAGAATCACTAAACAAATTTGAAATCCACCTCTCAATGAATCGGGATATCATTCTAGAAAACTTTTATTGTCCCTCGCATGGGTTATTGACCTAGTTTCTTGTGGTTACCATGATTTATTAATACAAAAATGGTTAGAAGAAAAAATTAGTCAGCAAGTTAAAAAAATTTATCACTTTGAGAAAATATATCTAAATACATATCTTATGGAATTCTAATGTTTGGTATTTTCATGAAACAATGCTTTTGGGGTTCTTACGTATACTAAGTCTCATACAAAGGGTTTTTAGTCAGGTTCATTAATACTAATTCCATAATTAACTAAACTGTGCTAAGATACCACCTATAGAGACCCTTCATTTTCTTACTTCATTATTACAAAATTTTAATTTTAAAGAACCTAAAATAATTACATTACCACGATTTATCAATTTAGTATATGGTGAATACTAGTATTATATATATATTTTACAAAAATAAAAGACAAACATTTATTTAATTCATTATTCTCTAGATTGTCATTATCCTTTGAACTCTCTTAGATATAGTAATCACCTGAGGGTATACAAAAAAAGGTTCAAGCTAAAATACCAATAATAGAATAGATACGATCGTGAAAAAATATCAAATGAGGATAATCATTATTATCATAACATAGGCATAATATAACATTTATGAGAGGGTGCATTTAGAGAAGGCACAGAATGTGGAAATGCATAAAAATAAAAAATCAGGTCTTAGTGGTCGAATACGACACATAGTTGTGAAAATATATATCATCATGTTAATGAATATTTCAATTGTATAATGAGACAAATCACATTACCAAATGCATTATAGTGTGATATAATTTCAGGTGCAGCCATCACATCATAAAAATTACATCCGCATGCATGCCACGTAGAATATATATCAATCATGGACATAAAATAACACATGGAAATAAATGGATTCCATTTAATAAATAAAACATTCATAAAATATAGGTTCCCAAATTAAGGAGATAATATCATTATTGATATAATAATTATCGACATTTAGTGTGTAAGAATAAATCTTGAGAAGTAAATTGTGTGTTCTTTTGTAAGAAGAGTTATTTTCAGAAACATTTTGTTTGTCAAAAACTCAATTAGAAAACATTCATATCCTAGAAAATGTAATAAAATTAAGGATAAATGGTATTTATGGAATATCCATACTAAAAATGGCATGAAGTATGGAAACCCAAAGAAAGAGATTTGGGTTCGAGTGTTCCAGTTACCTTAGTCTAAATGCTTTATTCATTTAAATGTCATGTATAGTCACATTAGATTCATTAATTATTGATTATCTATCCTTAAATACATGAATATTATTCATTATGGTGTTATTATGTTCCTTTATGGTTCTTTGTATGAGTAATATTGGTTAATTTGATTATTTAGGGGTGTTCATTTTTATAATATTCATGATCGGTTCACTAGTATATATGAATGGAAGTTCATGTAAAATGAGGATAAATATATAAAATTGGTATTATATGTTATTAATGATATTACATAATTTTTAATTATATTATAAATAAAATGGTAACATTGAAAGAATATCAATACATAGATAAAAGTTAATGATGTTTATATTAGGTTAATTTTAGTGGTTTTTCGATCAGAATGAGTTCTTTTTGTTTTATAATATTGGTTTATGTGTATAAGTAAGTCAAATAAAATAAATAGGGTTGTATAATAAAATTTAAAATCAGTTTCAACCAATATAATTATCTTATTAACATCCATGAAGTAATTAAAGGAATATGAATGTGCATCGCTCATGATGTCAGAAAATTGACACATCACGAGCAACAATTTCATTTTTAAAATAAAAGACGGATATAGTGGAGTTTAATGATGAATCATCCATTAACATGATAAAAATATTTTATATCAAACATAATTGTGTTATTATTACATTTTTATGAAGGTAGGTGAGGTTATAATATGAAAATAAATCAAATTGCAAATAAATTAAATGAGAGAGAGAGGATTTACCTCTGGAATTTATCCTCATTGAGAAACTCCTTAGGGAAATGGTCTGGTCTTTTGAGGATACCAAGAGATCATGGATGTGGGGTAGGGGATAGGGAATAGTTTGGGGTAGAATTTGGTAATGGATCAATGCTTTAGTGGTGTGAGGAGAAGATGGAGGGGGTGGTATATATAGTGCAATAGAGTGTTGTTTTCATAATATTATATACATTACTTCTTTATTTTGACTCAAGAGTGTGAATTGTTTCAGAATTATCACTAAATATATTAAAATAATTAACAATTTTTAGATATATTGTTCTTAAATCATCATTACATCATCTATGACTCCACAATTCATTTATATATCATTTATAAAAAATCATTGTATTTTACTATTCATAAAAATTCAATATATCATAAAAATACACAAAAATAACCATTACCATTTTTCTACATGTAGAGTGAAAACATTAACTTCATTTAATGAAAATAATTTTCTAAATAAGTGTAATTTAATTTTTATCAAAATCAACATTTACTAGGAAAATACATATTTTTTAATTCATAACCGATTTTAAAACATTTTGAAAACTTATTGAAGGTCTCATAAAACTATGTTAAAACCAATATACATCAAAATATTAATTTATGAATACATTTTATGAAAATAAATATTATTTTAAATTAATAATTAAATCAGGAAATTTTAATTAAAGATTTATGTCTTCTAAAAATACCAACAAATAATGAGTAATTTTTAAAACATTTATTTACTTAGAATATGGAATAATTATATCATAATTTCATTTTTAGTATTGAAACATTTAATTTATACTTTAATGGGTGAGGTTACTATTCATTTAACTGGTTTACTATTCATAAGGGATATATTACAATTCATATGGACAAGTTACTATTTCATCGGTATTGGTTTCTTAACATCTAGAAATACTTATTATTTCATTAGTTATTAATTTATACATTTTTAATTGTGATTTATACCTTATGACATTATTATAAGAAGGAATAGTTTTTTTTGATAATGGATTATGTGGTTTCTTGGATGAGATGTTATATATATTTTCTAAATTCATAATAAGACATTATTTTAATATCAGAATAATCAAAAATATAAAAATTATACAAAATTTCATTTCTATCAATTCCGACATGAATTGGAATTTATACCAAAATAATATTAGTAAATAATTTAATAAATAGTGGAACTCATATTTCATTTTTAATCACTAAACCATGTTTATAAGGACCATGGTTATTAGACCAAGTCGCAAGGATCCTCACACATGTTAGTGAAATAAATCTACTTCTATGTAGAATTTCCTAGATATCATAATTAGGGGAAATATAAGTCCACCCCATTGAATGTAATCCCTACTATCATCTTGATTATTATCAATTTGATCCTCAATTCTTGTCTTGTTAGAGAAAAAAATTTGTAGAATGATTGTCCTAGACTACCCACCTAACTACCTATGATCCCATGTTCTTTAATAATCTCAATAATATAAGGGGATTTAATACATTTCAATATGATTCAAATAATTTCAAATAATAATTTCAATCGACCCCATGTTCATGTTTTACAACATGGCATTTTATTTTTATATCCAACATCAAATTGTTTTAATCAAAACTCATTCTTTTCAGAACACCTCATTTAATTAAAAATTCATAAAACATTTCAATCCTTTGTTTCACAATAATCATCATCAAAATCAATATTTAAATAATTAATTTCGTTTTAAAATACTTTTACATTGAGTAAAACATTATAGGTAAATCCATATTCAATTATGTTCAAAACCAAAAATTCTATTCAAAAAAAATTATAACGAATATCACATCATAATTAAAAATAAATTAGAAATCCATTTAAATTTAAGTAAGAAATAATAGTTTCAATTGATCAGAATTCACTTTTGAAACAAAATACCTCCAACATGGACTAATATTCCATGCCGTCCCAGTTTGATAAAATTCTAATTTCGATTGTTGGAGGTGTTCAGAGGTGGTTCAGGGAGTTTTTGGTGGATGGTAGGGGTGCAGTAGAACAGCTATAAGAAATACACAACATGTAAGTGTATTAGATCGAGTGGAAGTTGGGATCATGGATTTTCTAAGGATGGTTCATAATGGTTATAATTTTAAGGGAAAATAATTAAAACACAACATTTTTTATTGAAAAAACTGAACTCTAATGACTATATACTGTGAAAGGGGATGCTGCCTCCTTTAAACCCCTAACATAGTAGAGTTTTGAAGTTATTTTCGGCCAAATATTCATTCATCTAGTCATGAATTATTCTTCCTATCATTTTTGGAAAACCAAAGGTTCCCTATGGAGTTATTTAAGGCATATTTATCCCCCTTTGATCCATTAATCCCAATGGTTTTCTGTTGGTTTATCCATGACAGGATATTCTTCATTCATGTATATCTTTTTTCTATTTATCTTATGAGGATTCGCTATAGTGATGTTGTTTGGATTTGGAAATGTGTTGGGTTGAATTTTTAAAGGTCCTTGTTGGTGGTTTAGGTTTATCCATGTTTTCTCATGTTGAAGTTGTAGTTTTTAGGAATTCATCTTCTTCATACGGCGCATAGCGAGTTGGTAAGGCTTGTTTAAGGTAGGGTGCCCCTTATTTCTCTATATTGTGTATCATGCATGTGGTGTTTTATTTTATTCCCAATTGTTTATGGTTTTTATGGATTAATCAAAGATAAGTAACAATTTAACTGAAATTTAAAGGGGATAAATTAGGTTTTATTCTTATTATTTTACATCTTTGATATTATTTGTGTTATTTTGGATTGTACAGACATGATTTCCATCTAAAAGTTTTGGAAATTTTGGAATTTGTTTTTACTTTATATGTATTTTTTGGTTGATGATTGAGTTCTAATTTTTTTGACTATTGTGATTATTTTGATATCACACTAAAGTGTTTATTGATTAACCACATATATTTTTTTAATGAAATTGTTTCCCCCAAATTATAGTTTTCATAATAAATCCCCTAAAATAATACGGAATGAGATAAAAGAAACTTTTATAATGTGTAAAATTTTAATAATGTGATGTGATGTGAAGTGTGGGAATTTTTTGTGGGATAGAGAAGTGTGTCTGGGGAATGTCAAGCTGGTGGTTTGTGTTCCATTGTATTGGGGTTTTGAGGAGGTGGTTTGTGTGTCATGATTTTTGAGTGGTGATGTGGTTCTTTGATTGTTGTGCTTTAGGGGTGGCGAGGTTGTGGTTTGTATGCCATGATTTTGGCCCAGTGATTTCTTGGTTTGTTGGCCACATTTTTGGGGTGGAAATGTGACAATATGTTGATCTGTTTTCGATATATGTTTTTATTGTACTTGATTCATGGGTAGTGATGCGATAAATAAATAATTTTTTGATAATGTTATAAATTAATTGGGTTGTTTTAGTTAATAGAATGAAACAATGGATGAATAATTAAATGGTAGGTTGTTTTATTAAATGTGGTCAATGATAAATAATTTAAATAAAGAGATGATTAAATTGAATTTGTTGGAGATGTGAAATTGGGATTCTATCTTGTTGGTTGGGGTTATTAATTTAGAGGTTGCAATAATGATGATGGTATTATGAGTTGGTCAATTTCTTGGGAACACATAGGATGGGACTGTGTTTTTTGATACTATATATATATATATATATTAATTTTATATTCTATTGATTTTATATACATAACACACCCATGTTGAGCACTATGTTCTGACACCCATATAGTCACGCGTGGTGGTATTTTTCTTAACATCTGGTGAAGAGTACAAATGGATGGGTACCCTCTCTTTCCTAATCTCTCTTATAGGTGTGGTGGGTACTGTATAGGCTAGGACGGGTAGTGAGATTCTAGTAAATTATATGGTTGTGGTGATATCCTACATGTTTTTGGGTAAGATATAATAGCCCTATTGTTTTTAGGTGAGGCATAACTATGCTTATGGCGGAGTTAGCCCAGGTGTTTTCGGGTGAGGTGTGATATGGTTGTGCTTAGAGGGAAGTGATCCCAAGTGTTTTCCGGAAAGGTGTGTTGTGAAAGTCCTTGGGGGGAAGTGTGGTGTAAAGAACATATAGGAGGTCAGTACAGACAACATTGGGTGTGAGAGTTGCATATCATTGAGAAAGTTGTGTGTGGTAACCTTATTGATGTGATCATATTATGATATATTACATGGTTTTAATTTTTGGGTGAGTGTTCCTTGGTGAGGTTGGAATTGGTTATGATACATGTATAGGTGTTGTTTGGTTCTTTTATTTTATCACAAGTGAATTAGTACGTGACATTAACATATGGAGAAGGAATTTTATTTTCCTAATAGGTTTATTTGTATGCTCACCCTGCATATATAAAACTATTTTCAGGTTTACATGAGGTTTATGTGGACCATGTTGGGAATTAATATCTCCTACCTCTTGAAAGATGTTATGTCTCTTCATTAAATTTTATTTTAGAAATTTACATTGAAAAATTTTATTCTATCTATTTCATTTATGAATGCATTGTAGGATGGTTTTGGTTTCTTTTTTGTATCCTTCCTTGAAGTTTTTTGTGTGGATGATTCATCCTATCTCTTGATCAGGTTTCTTTTATATAGGGTAAGGACTCCCATAATATTATATTTTTGTACCCATGGTACTACTCTCTTACCTGGGGCCTACTAGAGGCGGTTCTCAGGGTTATTATCTCTCTCCCCTCTATGCAGTATCTTTGGGGGGAGTGGTTCCTGAAAGAGTAATATCAAAGATGATAGCTGAAATATAGGATGGAGTTTTGGAGTTAGGAAAAGTGAGGAATTCATGGGATGGTTTTTAAACACTTTTAGTTGACCATGGTACATGACATATTCCAAGGATACCGACTAGGAAAAGGGATTTTATAGCCACAGGATCCACTGCACTGACTCTAGTATTAATAAACGACCATGTATGATGAACCTTATTGCAGTGTAAAGACCTCATAAAGTTACATGAATCATAATGAATCATGTTCTTGATTAAAATGAGTTTTTATTGAAATTTTATAATGGTTTAAATAAATTAATTTAGTTAAAATTAATCTTAGTAAAATTCTACACTACCATACTTAGTTTGTTTCTTGTTTTCCTTTCAACCATGGGTCCTGTTTATCGTGCATGTGTGACTCGGGATGTCAAGGATCAATAGGATGACCCAGTTGAACATTGTAGGGTTGATCAGGTTGAGGAAGATGATTAGTGTAAGAGTATCCAATGTTCTTTCCAGTGGATGGTTTTGTGAATGTATGGGGGTAGTGTTTTAGATGTGGGGATAGAGAGCTAGCTGGAGATTCTTGAAATCAGTTTTGGTTTGATCCGGGACCCAACAGAGTTTTGGGTCCCTTTATAAATCAGTCGTATATGAGGATCAATACATCAGTGGTGGAAATTATTTCTGGAAGAGAGAAAAATGTAGACTTCTAATATGATGACTTACATTTGGAGTTCCGAGAATAGTTTCTTTCATCGACCATGATGGTCGTAAAGACGTAGGAGCTTATTTTTCATCAAGAAGATAGCATGTTATTATGGGAACAAAGAATCAAGTTCAAGGATAATCATTATTTTTTCTTAGATATTTTCCTAGATGAGGTGTCTCATTCAATAAATCTTGAAGAGCCACTCCATCCTTCTTTGTAGTTTTCAATTACTCCTTTTACGTTGTTGATTCATCTAAAGGTTCAAAAGAATGCATAAGTGATTGAGAAGATGCACTTGTGGGGTGGTTTATAGTGAGGGGGATCTAAAAGGGTACCTTGAGGGTTATAGTTTTTAGTGTAAGGTCTCATGAACTAGGACCATAGAGGTTTAGACTAGTAGAGATTCATCCTAATCATCATCATTTATGAACTTCTAGGTCCAGTGGTTTCCATGATTTTCTTGGGAGGTATTTTCTTGTGTGTTTTGGTTTTTGGGTTCAGGGAAATTTCTAGAACTAGTGCCCAAGGGTTCCATGAGCTCAGTTTGGTGGATGTAGATAGGTCCATTACTAGCCTCAGCAGCAGTTGATAGTGTGACTGTTTCAGCAGTAGGGGTAGTAGACCTTATCTCCACCAAGAGGAAATGGAGTTGGTATAGGCTGATCTCATGATGTTCTTTGTGTACAAGAACATCAAACCAATCATGGTCGTGGAGGTGGTAACCAAAAGGGAGGGAGATTATTTGGGTGTGGTCAGTTGCATGTAGTGGAAGTAGTAGGAACAGAGGGTCCAGTGATCATCATAGGTATGATTAGTTTGTTTTGTAGTATGGTTTATGCCTTGTTGGATTCAAGAGCGTCACACTACTTTTTTCACCCTCCCTATCCCATTCTCTAGTACTAGATATAGAGATCCTTCCATCTCCCCTAGTGTTTACTACACTAGTTAGAGGCTATACAATCTTGTTTGATGTGTGTTGGTGGTGTAGACTAATGATGGGTCGCATCAGTCTCTTGGAGATATTTTCATTATATAGATTTAGCCATACGATGTCTACCTCATTATTAACTAGTTGTATTGTATACATGATATTATTGAATTCTTCAAGAGGAGAGTCATTTTTTCATATGTGGATGCCCAACATGTGGTTTTCTTTTTTGAGTGATTTTATTTGGTTTCATGTGGATGTGTAGAGCCCCTTATATATTTATTAGCTATGATATTGGTGAAATTAGTGGTTGCTGATATGAAAGACCTTACTAAGGTCATTGTAGAGTTCCAAGAATTTGTTTGTTGATGAGGCTTTGATGACACCCCCTCGATGTGATTTTGGGTTCGAGATAGACTTAAATCCTGGTGCTTCACCGATTTTGATGGATCCTTATTGGATGACAGCTTTCGAGAAGTGGGAGTTGAGGATTCAGATAGATTATATATTGCATAATTGTTTTATCAAACATAGTTTGTCATTATGGGGTTCACCAGTGTTTTTCAAAAGGTAGATAGATGTTTCTCTAAGGTTATGGATAGATTATCATAGTTTGAATCAGTATATGGTCAAAAAACGTTATCCTCTTACATTGATAGATGATCATTTAGACCATTGTAGTGGGGTTAGTTGGTTTTTATGATCGATCATTGGAATGTATATCATAGATGACAGTGAAGAAGGGTGATATACTGATGAATTCATTTAGATGTAGGCATAGGTACATAGAGTTTTTTGTCATGCTATTTGGTTTTACAAACATGCCAACTATGTTCATGGGTATTATGAACTCCCTATCCCAGGAGTTACTGGACTGGTTCTTCATCTAATTCTTCAATGATTTCATGAACTAATCAATGTCATAGGAGAAGCATGCCAAAAATCATAGATCTGTCTTGTATATTATTTGACACCACCAGATCAATGGAAATATTGTCAACTATAAGATTTATATATGATATATGTCATTCCATGATTAAGTGGTGTCTCATTAGGGTGCGAATGTAGACTAGTCGAGGGTTAAAGTAGTTGTTTCTTGGGTACCACCCAATAACATGGAAGAGGTTCATATTTTTCTTAGCTATATGACTATTAGTGGGGGTTTTATCCTATTTCCCTCAGGCTACATCCTTGTTGACAACATATAGTAGAAAGTAAGATGATTTTGTGTGGAGAGATGAGTTTTAGGTATCATTTGTTTACCTAAAGGCTATTTTGGTTAATTCTCTTGTTCTATGATTTCCTAAGGAAGGGGTTGTGTTAGAGGTGTTTTGTGACGCATCTAAACTAAGATTAGGATGCATTCTGATGAAATAGAGGGAAATGATCTCTTATGGTTCCAAGAAATTACACCCTCATGAAGATAAATATTACACATATGATCTTGATCTATCAAAAATTGCATTTGCGCTAGAGGTATGACGACATTAATTCATTGGGGAGCACTTTGTGGTCTTCATGAATCACAAGAACATGAGGTATATATTTTATCAAAGTGATTTGAACTATTGGTAGTGGAGGATGATGGAGATTCTTAAGGATTTTAATTTTGAGATCTCCAACACATCAAAAAAGGGGAATGCTAGGTCTGATGTATTGAGAAAGAACTCATAGAAGGGAGTTGTTTCAAAATTCAGGTATGCATGGCAGGAAATGATGGAGTTGGAATCATTGCACCTAGATATAGGGGTCGATGGTGATAGAAGAATTCTGATTACAATTACATTCAAATATTATCTAATTTAACAGTGGAGGAATCTTGGTGGGGGACACAGAGGCATTGGTGTTTCATGATCATACTGCCCATGGTGTTGCTTCGATGGGACGAACAGAGGATGGTCAGAATGAGATATTACTTCATAGGAGGTTTTTTATTCCAGTAGTAATGCATGCTGGAGTCCTTTTTATGTATCATAGATCACCTTTGGCTGTACACCCTGGAATTTACAAAATTTACCATGGCATAAGGACTCAATTTTTGTGGCTTGGTATAAAATGGGAAGTGATGGTGTTTTTACCTCATTGCCTATTTTTCTAATATGTAAAGGCTGAGAATCGTGTATAGAGAAGTCTGTTTCTACCCTTTGAGGATTTTAAGTTGAAATGAGATGAAATATCTATGGATTTTTCATAGATTTACCCATAGATGAGGGATATTTTGGTGTTATATGGTTGTTTGGGGTTCATTAGATTAAATCCTAACACCTCGTAGAGATCAAGGAAATGTGAATAGTGGATTATTTGACTATGAGGTATGTAGATGATGTTTTATAATTTCATGGAGTCTCGAGATACATTATCTCATATAGGAAAGCAAGTATTATCTGACAATACTTTAGGGGGTTGTAGCATACATTTGGAACCCCTTTAAAAATCAATAATTCCTTCCACCCTTAGAGAGATGGGAAGATGGAATAGACTATATGAGAATTGGAGAATATGAATCATTACTGCAACATGGAATTTGGTGTATTGTTCTTATGAAAAATGTCTTTATTATTGTTTTGTTTTAATAATTGATACAAGTATTCCATTGTAATGGCCCCATTTGATGCATTTTACTAGTGAATGTGTCATTATACATTAAGCTAGATGGAGGTTAGGGTGGAAATACTTCTTGTTCCTGATGTATTGCAGAGCATTATAGAGAAATTTCAACCTATTTATAAGATGGTTAAAGAAGAACAAGACCAACATAAGTATGTTTTATCACAATATGTGTCCCTTCTCATTTGAGGATGGAGAATACATGTTCCTAAAGGTTTATCCTCAATGAGGTTAATCCTTTTTTTGTAGTGTGAGCATGATTTCTCCTAGGTTTATTGAGACATATGAGGTGTTTTTTCGAGTTGGCGGGTTGGCGTATCAGTTGTATATTCCACCATGGTTTTATTGGATCTATTTTTATTCCAAATATAAAAAAATATTTAGTATCTTCATAGGGATTCCCATTTCATTTACAGGGGAGAGTTAGATATTAAGGATGGTTTAATGTTTATAGAGTGGCTGGAAGAGACCCATGATTTTCAGAATAAGGAACTGCATGGATGAACGATATCTTTGGTTCATGTGTTTGGGAGGAATGGTGTCCTGGAGGAGGTTACTTGGGATGGATAGACGCATATGCCTTCCCGATTTCTAGAGTTGTTTTTGAGTGTTTATTTTCAATGTTTTTCTTCATGATGTGATGTTTGGATCCTTTTGTTTATGAGTTGACATGTTTTCCTTTGTTTGTGATGTTTTTGATAATGTATTGACTTATGAAAAGGGTTGTACCTAATTCCTAATTTATATGAATTAACTGTGACATGATTTAACATATGTGGGAATGTTAGTTCTTCCCAGAGTGGATAGAATATTGACCTGTATAATGGGATTCCCTAATTTGTGTGTTCATTAAAATGTTGTTTTTTAGTTGTAAAATGGTTTTGTGGTGGTGTGGTTCTGTGAGAGGATACATTTTTTAGTTGTTTATATGTGGTGATGAGGTTATGAAAGATGTTTCTGTTTATTCAGTTTGGGGTACTTGGCTGGTGGTATCCCTTGAGGTACGAAGAGATCCCTTAGAGTTATCTCGCATGGTATTTGTTCAGACCCTTTTGTATTCTTTGATTAGTATCAAATTCTCTAGAGATAGATTCATTTGATATGTATCTGATGTAATTGTATATAACCTCTTGGCCCATTACAATGTTTGTCTTTGTTTCTGCAGGTGATCAAAGGAGGTATCAGGATTTTTTGTGTGGAATATGGTGTTGTAGTAGAAATGATAAAGGAAATACACATCATGTAAGTGTATTGCACGATGTAAAAGGTGGGGTCACAGATTTTCTAGGGATGGTTTACAATATTTAGATTTTTAGTGTTCTATAATAAAAAGGTGATTCCTTTTTTGGTAAAACTAAACCACGAGGATTATAAGATGTTAAAGGGGATTGAAAATCCTATAAACAACCAATGTAGTGAAGTTTCAAAGTAAATTCGAGCTACATATGCATTCATTTCGTAGTTGAATATTCATCGTCTCATTTTGGAATAACCCTAGGTTTCCCTAGGAGTAATCTAACCCCCTTCCCCCAGTTTGATCTATTTATCCCAATGGTTGTTTGATGGTTGATCCGTGGTATGTTCTTCTACCTTCATGGTTAGTTTTCATCCAATATTATTCCAGGGACTCACTATGGGGATGTTATCTTACGTGGGGTGTCTGTTATAATTCCATCTAATGGTATTTTATTGTGGTGTAAGTTTATCAATGTATTGTCATGGTGTGGTTATTGGTTTTAGGCATTCTTCTTTGACCCGCGATGCACAATCAATCAACAAAGCTTCATTGAGGTATGGTTTCCCTCATTTTCCTTTACTGTGTTTCATGTGGGAGGGATTTTCTTCTGTTTCCCAATTGGTTATTGTTGTTATAGCTTAATAAATGATAAATAATTGGAAAATTGAAATTCAAAAGGTGTACATGGGGTTTTATTTTCACGATTTTAAATCATTAAAATTTTTGGTGATGTTGTGGATTGGATGGAAATGATGGCCAATTTGAAATTTTAGCTATTGGGAGATTTATTGGCACTGGATATATGGGTTATCAATGCTACACTGTTTAGGAATGTTTTGACTATTTTTATTGTAGTGATATAACCCAAAAATAGAAATTGATTAACCACTTATATTTTCTGAATGAAATGGTTCACCATGATTCTGGTTTGTGTGATAATGCCCCTAAAATACTGTGGAATTTGATAATATCCACTAATTAAATATGTAAAATTATATTGATGTGATGTGATGTGTAGACATGCTTATGAGACAATGATGTGTGGTTAGGGAATGTGGAGCTGGTGGTGTGTGTGCTATTTTTTAGGTTGGTGAGGTGGTTTTTTGTGTGTTATTATTTTTGGGTGGTGAGGTGGTGGTTTGTGAACCATGATTTTGGGGTGATGAGGTGGTGGTTTGTGTATCGTTCTTTTGTAGTAGAGAGGTGGCGGTTTGTCTACTGTGCTTTTGGAATGGTGAGGTGGTGTTTTGTTTGCCCTAATTTGGGTATATAAGGTGATGAATATATGTTGATCTCTTTTTTATATGTGGTTTCATTGTGCTTTATTCACTGGTAGTGATGGAACAAATAATAACTATTTGATGATGTTTGAAATGGAATGGGTTGGTTTGGTTAATAGAGTGAAAATGGTTAATGAATAATTAAATGGTTTGTTTTTTGGTTAGATGTGGTTTGTGATAAATAATAAAAAGAATGGTATTATTAAATGGAATTGGTTGGAGATGTGAAATGGGGTATGTTTCCTGTTGTTTGGTGTAAGAATTTAGAGGTGGCAACAATGGTGATGATGTTTTGAGTTGGTTAGTTGGTTGTGAACCCATACAATGGGATTGTCTGATTTGATACTATATATATAACTTATACATTCTATTTATTTTCTATATCTACCCCCACCAATGTTGTGAACTATGAGATGAAACCCACATAGTCACACGGGGTGGTGTTTTCCCTGACATCTGGTGAGGAGTACAGATGAAAGGCTACACACTCTTTTCTCATCTATCTTCCAGGTGAAGAATGTATTTCATAGGCTATGAAGGCTGGAGGTATGTTAGTGCATTAGATGGTGGTGGTGATATCCCGAGTATATATGGGAGAGACGTGATGGCCCAAAAAATTTCAGGTGAGATGTGACCATGCTTGTGGGGCGGTAGAAGAGGTTTTTTCAGGAAAGGTGTGATGTTCCCATGATTTTAGTGTAGTAAGATCAGGTGTTATTGATAAAGGAGTGTTGTGAACATAACTGTGTTCAATTGTACATTTGAAAATGATTGGAGCACTAGGTTTACGTTGTTCGGTGTGAGAGAAGCATACCAGTGGGAATGTTATGGGGGTACCCATATTGATATGATCATGTTATATTTTATTACTTGGTTGGCGTTATTTGCTGAGTGTTACCTGGTGAATTTGTCTTTGATAAGTATAATAATATACGTATTCTTTGGTTCTTTTGTTTTCATACTGGTTCATTAGTATGATTCCTTCACTTGGGCCTAAGAGCCATTGGATTGCATACAGAGTTTACTTGTATGCTTACCCAATGTAAACAATACTATTTTCAGGATTACATGAGGGTAACATGAAATGTGATGGGAATTTGTAGCTCATAAAAATGGATAGATATTGTGTTACTACCTAATATTGTCATTTGGTTAATTAGATTGGACTCTGTTATTAATGAGTTTCAATTATACATGAATTGTGGGATGGTTTTGGATTCTTTTTATTTATGTATGAATGTTTTTTGTGTATGATTCATCTTATCTCCCTTTCCTATTTATTTTTTATAGGGTAATTCCTCCCATACGATTAGATTTTTATACCCTTGGTGATAGTATCCAACATGATGCCTACTGCAGGTGGGACTCAGGGGTTATTATATGCATCCCATCATTTTGGTATGTTTGGAGTGAGGGGTCCGGACACCTGGTCTCGTCAAACAGCCAAAATGTATCAAAACATTGGGATATGAAAGGATATAGTGAATCAATAATGGACCCTAAAAATAAAATTCTCAAATATGAATATCTTATTCATCATTTTAATAACAAAAATATTGAAAGATAACAACTATCCTGACCATTATTGAAGAACTCACAAAAACCATTGAATATTCGTTTAACAAATCAAACTTCCATGGTTGATATTTAATAATTTAAACCAGATTAAGTAACAAAGAACAGATCTAGTATCAACAAACCTAATCTATGTTTCAATTCAACTAAGTTAGACATGATCTAGAAGACTTATGGTGACTAAAAAGGAATGGTCACTTACCTAGAATACTATATATCCAATAACAAATATTTATCAAAATAGATCACTAGAAGACAAGGAATCTCCCAAACCACTAAGAGGAGTATCCTTTGTTGAGTTCCTATTCCACATGAAGAATAAAGAGAACAACAGATGAGTTTGGGTATAAAAAATTTGATTAAATATAATTAGGTAACACGAATTGGCCTCATAGTTTGACAAACCATGTGCCAACCATGAAAAAACTATTTATGTGAAGTCATGTTGTTTAAAGGTAAGGATAGAATATTTTGGATAACAACGCACCTACCAATGTTTCTTCCTCTAGAAATCCAACACAAGAAGCACAATTTCTTATATAGATCGAGCTGGTTGTCTTTAACTGTGCACCACCCATGAGAAGGTCAAAAACCATAACAAAGTCCCAAAAGTCACCCAAAGTGAATCAAGAAATGTTCTGAACAATAGATAAGAAAAAATGAATATAGGTATGTGGAAATTCGTTGTGGGATGTTAAACCAATGAAATTAGATCATAATGAATAATAGTACATAAGGGAGATAAATCATCGCTTTAATAGAGATTTGAAGGGGAGTATATTATAGCTACAAGATGTGGATGCAATTAAGAGAGATACATTTTAAAATTTAATGATTTACAATGAATGATCAATAATTGATCATTAAAATCCGATTCAACTAAAAACATTTTATCCTAGATATCAAGTGTTGTTACTTAAATCTAGAATCAAGATGATTCTAGGTAAACATCATTCTAGAATGAAAGTGAACTTTAATGTTATCCAAGTATACTATTATGGTGAAATTAAAATTTTTAAATGGGAGGAATTCTCATATTCTATTAATTAACACGTGATGATGTAGTACCATGTCAACATACTCCATAATCCAACGAAGGATATCACACTCGTCCAACCTATTTATCAATGAAAACCCACTTTGATATACCTTTCCTTAATTCATGATTTCATATTTTTATTCTTTTTTAAATTTGTATATATGAAAATTAAATATGGATGTATTCATTACACTTTATCAATTATTTTTGTGGGATTGAACCTTATAGTTTATGAATTTCACAATTTTTACCTTAATAATTCTTTTTTCAAATTTGTATGAATTTTGGTCCCATTATATGTATGATTTATAAATCATTTAAGATTAAATTGAATATCTTGGGAAACATTGATTCCAATAAAAATGTTGGGAAACTAATTTAACCTGTTAACTCATCATAGAGGGATGATAAAATGAATATTCTTTTTAAAAATATTAATAAATGAATTATAGGTTAAATCCACATATATTTGAAACTCCTTCCATGAAATACTATCATAAAATTTTAAACACATACAAAAGAGGCTTCTAAATTAATATTGAAATATTTTATAAAATTCACTATTTCTTGAGAGATCCATGAAATAATTGAATAACCCTAATTTTTGGAGAAATATAATCAAAATCATAGAAAATCAAGTAACTTGGGATTTAAAATATTGAGGTATTTTTTTATTTTCAAGTCCCTTATTCAATAATATATTTTTCATTGACTACCTATAAATTAATCATTGTATCCAATTGTATCCCTGAATGAATTCATTAGTCATAATTATTAAAATCCATATAACTATATCCACATTTCTCTAGAAGCCATTATATGATCTATGATGAATTTAAGTGGTAGGGAACAATGAAAAGGCGCTAAAAATCAATTTGGTAGATCCTGTATGAAATTAATGTTGAATTTATTGCAACTATTATGATACAATTTTTTAAGAATACATAATTGTGAAAATAGTGGAATAATGTTATTGATATAATCTATATAATTCCATCGATATTCATTACAGGTAAAAGTATAAAATTACCTCTATATCCTTAAAAGGATTGATTATAAAGTGAAATATTGTTTTGTAAAAGTTGATATAATGATATTGGGAAAGATATATGATTTTTTATCATGTTGTTTCTACTATTATTTACAATGAATAACCAACTAAAGGAATTGATGGAGATCCCAAACTCTCATGAGGAGAATTCATCATCCACCTATACCATATAGAGGTGATCCGAAAAATCATTTCAAGAGGAAAAAATAGAAAGGAATATTTGTTGTGTTCAGAGTGACAAACGATGTGTATTTTCTATGGATTATTTAAATAAATAGAGATATTTGAGTAATATATGATTTTATGGGGGAATTTATTCTTGGACGAAATTTAATAACCTGCATTAAGATTCATTTTTTATCCAAAAAAACCTCATTCAGTATAAAATGTTAAATATTAAAATCATACCAAAAATCTATCCATAGAATAACCATGATTAATCCCTAATGATATGAAAAATTACATGACTCAATGTGTGGAAATAAAGATATTAATTATCCCAATGGTATCATTTTTTAAACATGGAATCATAAAAACATTGTTAAGAATCACACATGAGTGTGGAGTGAAATATTTCTTAAAAGGTATATATAAGTTTTCATGAGCTGATGAATTATGTAGTAATTAATTGAATATAATTAAAAAAGAAAATAGAAACAATAACATTGATATGGGTTGATAGTTTTGTAAAAATGATAGTTAAAGGAGGAACTCAAATCGGTGAGGCAGATTAATTTTTATCTGGTGACCTTTTGAAGTACACTACTCAGTAAACATAATCATTACCCAATTCCACCACTTCCTAATATATTGCATAAAAATTCCAAATTAGGAAGAAAAAAATGAAAAATAACCTCCACTGATAACACTTTGTAAAATCCCATACCTATCTCACTCATATGTTACTGAACTCAGCAGGCCATATGGTCTCATGTGAACATTGTCTTATGCTAGAGGCTACTTACTAGCAGTGAGGTCCTTAGGTTTGTCTTGGGGGAGACTATAACCTCTTGTTTTTTGGAGAATATATTATAATAAAAGATAAAATTATCAAATGAAGTGTAACAACATGAATCAGTGAATGAAGGAATAATCATCCTGATAAAGATCACTAGTGTCCTAAAAAATGATGATCCTATAATGATTCTATAAAATAAGGGGAAAACATGGGATATAATGTGACATAAATATAACACATTCTATAAAAAAAGATAAAAATATTTAATATTATTTCTGAAATCGAATTGCAAGCATAAGATTATTACTTTTTTTATGTACTCCATCCATGTTAGTCAATAATGTATACATAGGTGAACCCTGACCCCTATCCTTGATAATAACAAAAAAGTCTATTTAGTTATCAATTGGTGGCCTCAATAGGGTGTGAAGTATCCTCAATAAGTCTGCACCAATTAAGTCTAGGTTGATCCATCCAGTACATATAAAATGACAATGTATAGATATAACGATTTGAAAATGAAATGTAAACAACAAAAGTGGTGGATTTGGTACATAAAGGACATCGGGCTGACACTACCTGTGTCGTCCTAACATGAGATACCTCTGAACACCTATCACTATATATATATATATAAGAATATATATATGTATTTATATATATGAAAAGTATATGTGGTAATAAATATATCCATATATATATAGTATTATCCATAACATGAGGTGCAACATAGGTATCCACACACAGTCATAAGGCTCTCATGTTATAGATACGGGTACTAGACCATACATTTGAGTAAGAATACATTTTTCATCATATTTATCATAATAATGAAAAAATTGAAATTTTATGTTCAAAACCCTCCATAGAAATGTGAAACATCGTGGCCAACATTCAATAAATGATGTGATATGTCATTTACATCATCACATGTTTGGGGGGAATGAAGCATCATGTCTAAAACTATCCTTAATCATGTCTCAACCTCTAATATTCATGGGTGATGATAAATAATAATAAAAATCCTTCATGAATTTAATGATTTAAGATAATCTGAAATATGGTTTCAAACCATTTAACATTAAATTTTCTGAGGGTATAATCAACTATTTATAATAAGGCATGTGACATGGTTTCACAATTCAATTACAATATATTATATTAATACATTCTAATTTAATTAAAAATAAAACCCCAATTAGTGTTTGGGTTGGTTACATAAGAAATTTACAATGATAAGATAACATCCTAAGATCTAATTAAATGATATAACTAGTCGATAGGAATTCCCTTTGATAACAACAAGAGTTTTGGGGGAATTTCGTGCAAGGATAACAATTTATATTAATGAAATTTACAGCTTCATAGAAATGCGAGGAAGGTACTACATAGTGTTATCACAACACATGGTATAAGTCAATGAATCATTAGTGATAAATACAACACCAACTATCTTATGGTGGTAGATAAATCCTAATATAGTATTAGTATTGTATTTTCACTATAATTTTTGGAATCAATGAAATAGAAAAGTGAACATAAAATATATCCAATTATCCCACATGAAAATTTCATTAACGAGGGAGAGATACAATGTAATTATAAAAAAGGATTTAATATCTTACCATTTTATATCCAATTCAACTGACAATATTTATTTCTGGATTTTTATTATGAAGGAGGCTCAAATCCTCAGAGGAAGGGAGGAAGGATCTTCCAATTGAGGATAAAGAGGTGTTTTATGATTTGGTGAAGAAAAAAATGGATTAAATTAAAATTAATATGGGGATAAATTTTTATTTCCACCAATTAAGAAAGGGGATCATTTTAGTCTCACCATTTTTCTAAACCATGTGATATACATGTTTCTCAACATCCTATGTGGAACTACACGTGAATTCAAAAATCTTGGTTTGAAAAATCATGCATAACCCCCAAAGATAACATCTAAAATTTCATTATATCTCCCCACACACCCATGAAACCTCTTATGTAGGGTTAAAATAACAATGAACCTATTATTACATGTTTGTATTATTAATCCACAATTTTAATACAATACTACACCAATCACCTGCCTCCTATGGTTTCTCCAGAAATTAGAGCTCTATGTTATGAAAAATACACAGATTCTCCCAAAAACTCATTAACCTATCTCATATCTAATATAAGTTTATTTAGAATATTAAAAATATTATTTAAAGGATCCATAAATCCTAAGATAATATGGTAAATTATATACCTTTTCAAAACTCAAAAAAACATTCGTTTCAAATCAATACCATGAAAAATATATATTAAGTAAAAAATTACATTTATTTCAAATCAATAATGAATATCAATTTCTACCAAACATGACTAGGTAAATAGTTTTATAAAAATTGGCATTTAAATATCATATTCAATCCTAGAAACATGGTTAATAATCCTTGGGTTAGTTAGATCATGGATTAGGGATCCTTACACTTCTCATTGACATATGGATCATTGTGTGTACACAACCATATGTCTTAGGACTAGAGGGAGTATATGTATAACCTAATGAATGAGATACCATACCTTATCATGTTTTGTTTCATTGTCATAATCAATACATGGCTAGGTAGAGATAATAAATTCTTAGTGTTCTTTTGAGGAATTACCCACCTAACTACCTATGATCCCATGTTCATCAAATAAATCAATCATAAAAGTGGATATCATTCATTTCAATTTGTCTCAAATCATTTCAATCTATCATTTCAATTCAACCAATGTTATATTTTTAAAAAATTCCATTTAATTTTAAAAACAATAATCAAATGGTTTTCATAAAAAATATTTCATTTTATATCAAATAATTTCATTTAAAATTCGTTAAATTTGTCATTTACTCATGTCAAAATAATAATCATAAAAATAATTTTGAAAATCATTTATTTTATTTTCCAATAACTTTATAGAAATAAAGTATTATTTTTAACAAAATAATCAACTAGGTTTATAAAACACAATTTCATTTTAAAAAATTTATCTGGAATATCACATCATGATTTGTAAATAAATTAAAAATCCATTTCAAATTACTAAATCTACAATGATTTCAATTATTAGGAATTTTTATATAAATAAACCATCCTCAAACATGGTGACATTATGTACCCAGAAAGGGATCCATGAAAAGAGAGATGAAATGATATAATCAATCAAAAATAGATTATTGAAACATAATTCTCCAATAAAAATATACAATTATTCTTTTCTAGTATAATAGAAATGAGATAAAACACACACCACAATGAATATTTAATATCTTACAATTAACTATGAACATTCATAAAAAAAATTATATCTTTAAAAAAACTATTTATATTATTCCACAAACCTTATATCTACTGTCAACATCAAAGATGTAACATTTCATTCAAGGAAGAAAAATTTGATCTTCTAGATCTATGGAGACTGAAAAAGAAATATCACCTACCATAAAAATAATAGATCTAAAAACCATTTATTTTTCTAAATAGACCAATGGGAGATAAGGAATATCAGAAATATTCTTTGCGAGTCTCCTTGGATTAGTTTATATTCCATTCGAAGAATATTTTAAAAAATTGATGTGTTTTGAGTCAATAAATTATGTTAACTAAAATAAGGTCTCATGGATTGGACATATGGTATGAAAATCCATGAACCATCCATGATAGAACAATCATTATCGATTGATATGGTTTGAAGGTATGGTGTAGAGTTTTAGAAAATCATACATCAAATCATGTTCCCTCCTTTATAAACCCAACACTATAAGAATAGTTTCATGGGTAAAAACATATGATTTATTTTCAATGTGTAATAATGGTTAAGTGGTCTAAAAACAGAATAAAAGTCTACAATGTAACCAAAATATATTAAGGAAAAGATCCCATGAAAATATAAAAAAATAAATTTGAGTACATTATAGTGCGTGACAAGATGTTATACTCATGAAATTATACCAAAAAGAAAACAGGTCCATAAGGGAGATGAATCATGGACTTAATAGGGAAGTGAATTTGGGGGGTTATAGTTGAAAGAAAAAGATTATATGAGGTGATTTGATTTTAAAAACCCAATTATTTAAAAATAATAAAAAATAATTGATTGAGATAACATGATTTAATTTAACAATATATATTAGGTATCTCAACTATTGTTATACAATTCTAGACTCATGTTGATACTAGGTAAATATAATTCTAGATTTGAAGGGGGTTTATTGTTACCCATTTTACCCTTATGGTTTGATGAAAATTGAAAAACAATGAGAGTGAACCGCATTTTATATTAATAGGATTTCGATGAAGTAGTATCATGGGTTCTTATCCCAATAACCAGCGAAGGATATCACACTCATCTAAACATTTTATTAGTGAAAACCAGTAGGATTTAGATTGCATTAATAGATGATTATATGTTGTGATTCTATTAAAAATCTTATTACACTATATATCAATATGAATACATTGAATAAAACCAGTCAATTATGTCTGTGGGATGGAACCATAGAGTTTATGGTTTTTTTGATTTTTTTGTTTATTTTTAATGGTTTTATGGAATGTTTTCAACATTTTATGTTTAACTTTTTAAACCAATTATTTTTTATTTAATATAATTGAAAACAGTTAATATTTTACAATATTTCAAAACAAATTTAATATAATAAATAGACTTATATTTTTTATATTTTTTAAAAATTATAAATTAATAAATTTGATGGAAAACACACTGACTATTGGAACTATTTATATAACCTACTAATTTAATGTTTTAAACCCATAAATAATAGGATTCTAAATTAAAATTTATATTTTTTTTAAAAAACCATATTTATTGAGAAGACCAATACATATTTTAATATCCATAATTTTTATAGTAATTTAGTCAAAACTATATAGAATTCAGTAAACTTTTTCTTTCAATTATTATGTAATTTTTTTATTATCATGAACACTTTTCAAGAAACTATTTTTCAATGAATTATTATACATTATCCTTGTCTCCCTTATATTCCATGAATGAATTTTTTAGATAGCCTCATTACAATACCAATATGTATATCCATATTTATCAAGAATCATTTACATGATCTAAGATAAATTTAAGTGTGTGGGTAGATCAAAAAATGGATGGAAAACATGTTTGGTAGATCCAATTTTAACATTATGATTAATTTATTAAAAAAATTGTGTTGTAGTTTTGGAAGGAAAATATTGGTGAAAACAGAGTGTAATTTTTTTTGATATCATCCATGGATTTCAATTGAGATGCACCGCTGTATAATAGATTAATTCCACTCTATTTCCCAAAAACTGACGACTCTAAAGAGAAATCTAGATCAGGAAAATCTAAAAAAAATAATATTAGAAAATGTTGAATGAAATTATGATGATCTTATTTCTAATATAGTTTTCTGCGAATAACTAAATTAAGGAGCTACGGGAGGTCCCACACCCTTAAAAAGATAATTCATAATCTCCTTATATGATAAAGACAATATCGTAAATAATATAGATTGAGGAAATAGAGGTATGGAATTGTTGTTTTGTTTTTAGTAAAAAATTGTTTGGGCTATCGAAGGATAATTTAAATAATTAAATCTAATTGAGTGAAAGAGGATGTGATGGAGGGATTTATTCATGGAGGAACCTAAATATAATTCCTTGAGCATTATTTTACACCAAATCTACATCATATTGGATGAAAATATTTACATTAGTGTCCTTATAATGCTATATCCTTATAAAAACATTGATTAATACCTCATGATATTGACAATTACACGAATAATTGGGTGGATATAAAGAGATTCATCAAGGTAATGGTATATATTATTTGAAAACAGTATGACAAAACCTTTTATGAAAATCATAAATGAATGTGGAGTATAATATTTCCTATATGAAATATATAAGTGTGACTGAGGGGATGAATGAAGTGGTAATTAATTTAATATACATATGAATAAAATAGAATCAATGACATTAAAAAGGGATGAAAATTTTAGAAACCTGATATTGAAAATAGGTACTCACATTGGCCAGGTAGATAATTTTTTATACGGAGATCTTATTAAGTAAACCTATCCAGATGTCGAGGATTAGGTGTAGTGGAATTAAGGAGTTAATATTTTAAAACATTTTATCTTCTGTTTCTTTTATATTAAATCCAATATTTTTATAAAATCGTGAATTTTCATCATAATGTTTTGTTTTATGGAATAATCTATAAATAAATTTAATAATAAATTAAATCATGGGTTTTAATTGATTATTTTATCCTTTGGAATTATCAGAATAAAGACTATATTTTTTTTGTACATGTTGATGATTATTTTGGGTATCTATATTCAATTATGAATAATTAATGAAATTTTAATGTAATTTAGATAACTTTTTATATTTTATTACAACACTTACAAAAATCAGTTAACCTAGGATAATTACATTTATAGGAATTCACCGATTTAATAAATTCAACAATGCGAATCAAACCATGTAAGGAGGAATCTAGGTAAATAGATATAATAACATAATATAATTTATCAATACAATGTTCCCTGTATGAGAATTCAGATACCTAATGATCCATGTACGAAAATTCATCTATTTAGTGATCCTCATATAAAAATAATCCATTAATGGGAATTAAAGAGTTGACACACATAGACAAATGTAACAAGGTAAGGTGATCCACATAAGGTATTTCCTGCGATATAAATAAATATTCATGCTACACAAGGTTCTACTACCATGAATTATGGATCACCTATACTTTATGAAAAATCATTTGGATTTTACTTCAATATCTATAAAACATATCAAAGGCATCCACGTGGATCATAATATACATATCCATTCGATCAAGAATAATGGTATGAATCTATATATTCTGTGGAATCCAAAATCATGTGAAAATATATTGTGTGGGGAAAAACCATTAGTATTCGAAACTTCGATATTCCACATGTTTTACCATGTGACTTAAATGAAGGAAAGTTCACACCATTTATAGAGTGATCTGGATTGGTATCATGAACTCATTATTCTCCTCTCACTTGGTTATTTTATTTTATAATTTTTAAGTATTTAATTATTCCCATTTCACCTTTTATTTAATTTTCTATTTTCATGGAGGAGTTAAATCCAATTGATCAGGGAAGGGAAAGAAAAAAATAATTTGGATTCTTGAGCTCATGAGTTTCATTGAATACAATCCTATATTAATTCTATTAAACTAGTTTCAATACTAATATTTCAATATTTATTTTCATGTGTGACAATATTTGGTTTTAGATTATATTAATAACAATTTCCTTGGTTGATGGTCTATTGTCTACATATACCATTTTTTATTCTATATATGATTGAACATTCCTAGTATGCGTGGTGGAGTTCTAGATTATCATTAGCACATGTGAAAGTGGAAGTGGGAACCTTTTTTATTTTATGAATAAAAATCCCCAATTAAGAATTTATAATGAAAACTAAGGGGATTTTGTTAAGAATTTTCTACATATGAAGTAGGGTAGACAAACCTTGGATCCAAGTTAGGAATATTTTCATCAAAAAAAATTGTGTTTATGGGTAAAGAAGAAGTGATTCTGGAATCTATACCTTACCAGTGCATGGAAGAATATGATTGGACAATTTGGAACAAGGATAGAATTATAGTCTGTTTATCCCACTACGCACTAAAAACCTTCTCATTAACTATTTTCATAGCACTATTTTAATTTCTTCCCATTTTAAATCAAAAATAAGAATTATAAAATCATTTGATTAATGAAAAAATGAAAAAAAAAATTTCCACCCATTTCTAGAAGACTACATTGGTTCCCACAATAAATATATTTAACTTATGTAAAAAATTATTTTACCATACCCCATGATAAATAGTTTTTCAATGTTTTTTAAAAGGCCACTAAAATTGATCTCTCAAAGAATGTTAAATTTTAGATACACCAAGATGTACCACCAAGAGTGAATTATTTAACTAATAGAGAAACACCTCAAAAATTCTAATGAAATGAGAATATCTCCTAAAATACTACCCAATGAGGTCTATCCTTAGACCATCACCCAGTAGTGCAACCACAAATAAATCAATCAATTGAAACCCATACATCTGAACCTGCCAACTGGGACTCTTATACATCTAAAAATGAAGATGACTAAACTATCATATATTAATGACAACCTCTTACATATACTTATCTCATATCATTTTGAATTCCATCTAACTCTTCCATCACCCTCCTAGAGTGTGAAAAATCACACAACACACCACCATGTGTCTTTTATTATGTAATCCGTCACAACATTCCTTTTACCCGGTGTAGGGGAAATATCAAAGTCATAGTCCTATAATAACTTCATCCACCATCACCTACAAAAATAAAAGTCACAATAATGTAATACACATTTAAAACTCTCATGATCCAAAAATATCAGAAAATTTTCACTGATAAGATAATTTCTCTATAACGTCATATTAAACACTATCATAGAATGATTTAGGTCATGTGTGGAATAGTTACATTAATAGGGCCAGAACTAAATATGCCCATATGATATAAGTTCCCTATAATATATCAACATACAACCCAATCCAGGAAATGAATCATTTCTATAAACCATGAATGAAAATCCCTCAGGTGCTAGACAAAATGCCCTAGAATTTAATATATTATCTATTAAATACTCAATAAAAACAGAGCACTAGTCAGTCCAAACAAATTATTAATCCTTTTTTTTATTTCTATTATATAAGTAATAATCTGATAGAATTTTAGTATGAACCTCTTAAAATATATAACTTGAAAAAGTAAACATATTCCCTATGCTACATTATCAAGGGATACCCATGAATCCACTACCAAATTCTTCAAATTGTCAATGGATACACGATAATTAGATATGAAAGGCCTAAGTAACATACCTCAAGTGTGAAAAAAATTACAATTAAAAAGCTTCTTTAATATATTGTGAAATAGGAGAACATCCTTTATAGACCATAGATTCTCTACATTATCCTCCTCTAATAGTTGAAAACACAATTATTCCTTCAATAAATACAACCTTGAAAAAATTCAGAAAAATTAAAAAATTATTTATAAATCCCATTAAAATTGTTGGAAGATTCCTTACACTGTATAACTTTATAATGGAAACATAATTATCATAACCATATTTGAAATTTGTCTTCAATATATATCATCCTTTTTTCAAATGTGATGTTATAAAGATAGTAAGACATACATTGACAAAAAATAGACCTCATTAAATAATCAAATAAATCATCACTATACCAAATACGATAATGTTTGTTCACCATTACTTGATTCAAATAGATATAATCAAAAAACAACAACCAATTGACATATTTATTCATTATATATATAAATTGATCTCCACATGGTGGAACACTAGTAAAACTGAATCATGTTTATAAGAGATCAGTAATCAGGAACTAATGGGACCCCCACCATCAGTTTAGGGAACAACCTGGTCCTTCCTCTGTTTCTCCAAAACCCGACTATCTTCTTTATTTACCTTAAATATCGCTCAACCCATTGGTCCTAGATCTATTGAATACTTTTCCTATGATTTTGATCTTGCGATCAGAGTAAAATGGAGCCTCAAATCATCATACTATTACCATGATTGCATAATTTATTTAACTGAACCCCTAGATTGACTATTTTTATAAGATAATATTTGAGTTTTGGGGATTAAAAGGCCAAAAAAATTTAGGTTTTCTCGACCTGTGGCACATCATGATCTGGTTTTCTTCAGAGGATATCATAGTGATGGCATGTTCCAATGCCCTTCATAGATGCAATGGATTTTGGTTCTACTTCTGTAGGTTTTATTACTAATTCTATATAAATCATGAGATCCCTACAATGATAATTTAGGTTAGTTTCCCCAAGCTCACTTTACCTTCTAAAAATCCCAGGATTATATACATTCTTGGGAATCTAGTTGGTAGGTATTTATGCTCTTATAGTAGAACATGGTCAGTTTATCACCCTATTTTTCCCCACTTTTTTATCGATGTTAATGTTTCAAATTTACCTATATTTTCTATTTGAATCATAGTGGGAGAAGAATATCGATACAAGTAGGATGTGTGTTTCAAATGGTGGGTTGATTTTTGTTCTTCTTTTAAGACGTTGGGTTCCTCAAAGCCTATCTATGGAAAGGGTCGAAGAACTATGATCAAAAACAGATTGAGGTTTTAAGGGGAAACATTATGGTCATGGAGTCAGGTGTTGGTGAAGGGTAGATTGGGAAGAGTCAGTTTTCCACTTTTAATAACCCATTAAATGTTAAGGATGTACAAAATGAGCATGAGGGTAGCAATCTATTGGTAGATGATATCATTAGGTGTTATAATATGGACATGGGTGACCCCATGTCCATATATAGTTGTTCCCCTAGGTCCAATGATCATATAAGGGGTTTGTGAGGTTAATGTTCTGGATTATTCCTCCAACCAATCAATAGAGGACTCTCATGTAGGGGATCATAGTTGTAACAGTTAAATTATTAATGAAGTGGTGTCGAAGTTGGTTGAGGATGGAGGTGAATGGACTCTCAAGGCTGAATCATATGTATATATAGAACGTTTAAGACAATTTTATATAAGAATAAGGTAATCCTAGGATTCTAAGAGACTGTCAATGGAAAAATTCATTAATGAGGGAAATCCCGAGAAGTGATTCTAATGTCCAAAATCATTATTACTTCTTTGAGGGTTTGAATGTCATGATGGACCTGGTGGTTGAAGTAGTATGACCTAATTATCCAAATGAGGAGTATGGAGACCTCTAAGATGTATATAGTGATGATTAATCTAGTCAACTATCATGAGACAATAAATATGATATTCAAGGTGAATATCTCCTTAACCATAAGACGAGGAAGGGTCAAAGAAGAAATATATAAGGTTGAAAGGATTATTCAAAATTTCACCTTCCAATAGAGACATGACACCCAAAAAAAAACAAAATATTAGGTGATTCCAGATAATCCCAAGGCATTTAGATTCCCTGTATGGGTAGTGGATGCAGCCTATGAGGTACTTCCTTACAAAGGGACTCTATAAGGTCCTTACTCTGAGAAATATATGGTTCTAAAGCATAATATGGAACTTATCTTGCATTCAGATAAAGGAATTCTTGTGGGATGTTTTATGATTAATTCTATTAAAGAGGATTCTAAAAAAAAATTGGAAGATTCTTCTGAATGGACACTAAAAGTGAGCAAAAAGATTGTATTGACAAGAATGACCATATATTGATAAAAGGATTCAATTTGGGGAAGATAAAAAAAGTAAAATACATTACAAATTTGGACTATTTGGAGTATCATTTTGAAGACCTTTTAATGGATGATCAAGGAGTGCAGGTAGCTTCAATTCTATTGAAATTGTTCATGGATAATGTTTCCAACCGATTTAAACTATCATCCAATAATTCTTTAATTTTTTTAGTAATTGATTTGGTTAGGATATGCGGGTTTCCACTTTCCCCTTGAATGTGTTTTGATATTATCATTTTAATTTTTAGTCATTAATGGGAATCAAAATGTCTACAATTCAGAAGGGAAATCTGATATAATGAAAATGATTTCAGGGAAATCCTTGTTTCTACACTCTCCCAAACCCAATCTCTCATCAAAGAGGAGGCATCACTACCACTTCAAGGAATTCATTAGGGGAAACATAAAAAACCATGGGACTCACCAATGGATAAAATATCATATAAACTAGTATCCACTAACCCATCGAAGAAAATAGAGACCCTGCATGCCTCTAACATATTAGTGAGTCTTATTTATAAATGAACAAATCACAATCCCTATCATCAACAAATAATATGATCCAAATTCTAAACATTCCATGAAATACTATACTAAAAATAACGAATACAAGTTTTTGATGATCTCATATACTTATATTCACAAACAAATTCCACTAATAGTTGTTCTTCCATAACATCAAATTATATTTACTATATATATCCAACATGCCAGCTTGATCTCCAACTGAAATAGTCACCAATAAGAGAATTGGATGCCTTCCACCTAAGGTAACAAAAAATAGAATGGGTAATGTTAAATGAAGAAGTTTTTATCTATATAATAAAACATGTATTAAACCCATTCAAAAACAAGATGATAGTATTTCATATGATGTTGGGGTCTTTTGATGATGTCAATGAAAAATCATGCATCTTAACACAACCTTCTCCATGGACTATATGACACTAATGTTGTCCACATAGATGTATGTTCACTTTTTTTTCTTCAAGGTTGATGAATATCACAATGTTTTCCCCTAATTTCCCAACCACCAATAAACTACTCAAAAGCTATATTTCCCTAAAACTATTACTTCGTCAGTTGGAAGGGCTTAAAATGATGGGCATAAAATATTCCAAAAACAATATGTAGAGTACTATTAAAAGTCATCTGATCATGATTCACATTTTCATGACATCCAAAACAAAATAAAACTACACCTGATCCATTGGAATGTGAACAAATATTACTAGAACTAGGGAAGGTAGTTGATAAATGATAAAACATACTCTTTTCAAGTTGAAATTTTTTTCGAAAAGGAAACATTGTACCCCAAGTCATATTTTTCCCTATAAATATTTATAACTACTCTATTCTAGTGACACCCCATTCCCAACCAATGTCCTCTCTTTGACCTCTATCTTATTTATCGCTTCATGATATGATGTCAACATTAATAGGGTGACATGTAATTGTATATTTAGTTATAAAGTACCCCCAAAATTTTATACCCTATCTTCTTCATATAGAAATAATTTTGAATTATATTGTTCGTGGTTTTTGTAATGGACACTGAAATCTTTACCACATTAACTAACCTATCGAAGGGTAAGAATCTTCAACTAGAAAGATGAATTTGTAGTCAATTAGGAAAACTCATCCTGAAATTGTTCCCTAAAATTTTCCCAAGAAATTGATAAAACATCACGATCCTTGTGGGATGAAATCAACCACTGCTAAACTGACCCACACAATATCATTATAGTTAATTTCAGCTAATGTCCCTACTGATAACAGACTGAAATGAATGTTATCCTCACCTCCTATATCATATCCTCTATCTTCTAATAAAAAATGTAGATCTCATAAATTTAAATAACCAAGTGATTAAACTCTAAGATATTACCCCTCCAATTAGTATAATTATTGAGCTCCAATTTATAGTTATCCATATGAATATCCCACAGAAAAAAATTTATAAGAAATTAATTGATATGTCAACCTGGTATCATATATGCCAAAGAAAAAATGTTAAAACACCTGCCATTTGAGAAAAGAAAATTTTAAGGTTTAATAAATAATAAATTACTTAATTTTAACCTATTTCCTATTATATAAAGAAAATTTAAGCATTGGAGAAAAAAATAAGAATATTGGAACCTTTTCAAGGTCTATACTCTGAAAGAAACAGCATATTACATAGTATGTATAAAAAATTGAATGTCCTTTTATCTGATCATAGGTTTTTATGAAATCATATTTCTTAGACTATTTATCATATTTACAATATCACTAAGACTATATGAAAATATTTCCCTACCAACCCAGGCATCCTTACAAGTGAAAAACTCCAAAATGCATCCAATTTTTCAACCATCACCTTTGATACCACATTCAAATGGCCCCTCCCCACAATAAAACACATTCTGGGAAGAAAATGAAACAAAAGAGAAAGTTATCCTTGAAAAATACCTCAAAGTGTACATGAGCTTGTGAATACCACTGAGGGAATATCAATCACACACATGATGGGAATTTCCTTCTATTATGTTTAAGGATTATGTGATAAGATGAAATAAAGAACCCACCAACAACATTAAGAAATAAAATAACAAATAACGATTCATGTAATCTCATACATAAATTGTAAAATTATGTAAAAATAACAAATGGTAACAAAATTAAAACTATTTAGAACCTAAGAAATCCAGAAATTACCAATATAACCTAAATAACTCCACGGAGCTAGTGATACCCATTTTGAACACCAACTAGTTATTGGGGACATAAAAATAGTGTGTATATAAATAGTAACCCTAACAAGTATACTTATTTTGATCATCTATTAAACCTATTTTGAAAAAATTGAAATAATCATACTAATGCCTAGTTAATAAAGAAATTCAACTAACTCATCACTGAAATAGGATACACTATTTTCCCATTCCTCACTATCAATTACTCACCAATAAAAAAAATAAAATTAATCCATTCTATATTAAAATAATATATATAAATAACAAACCAAACTTCCTCTTTTTTACTGGTCTATCTCTCTCCCATCCCATTGCCACGTATTATGTCCTCATACTATCTATGAGAAAATCAAACTTGATGTGAGTTTGTCCTTAAACCTGCCTAAATATTCACACACAGAGTCCAAAATCTAATATTAGTATCAGTCATCAAATCCATATCATCCTCAACATAATCCCATTTTAACCACGTGTATTTACTTATGGCACTATATATTTTTCAAATTAATTATACCTAAACTCATCGCATCCCATTTATTTATAACCATGGGATTTTAGATCCACCATTACCTAATATTTTTATGCACTATCCCTCATTATATTACAACCCAAACATAAATGTATTTTAAAATATAGAGCCTCAAAATATATGGTGGTAACACACCCTATACCATAAGCAATTATATCCTAAGATACACCTACTCATATTAATGTACATATGGAGAGAGATGCAGAGGGAAATGATAGACATCAATTATTTCATTATCCTTAATATTTGAGAAAATACCATGAAAAAGTTTTTTGTCACTTCACTTAATTAAGTGGTTTTTATTGCACATGAAATTATAAAATATAAATAACATGACATAGAAAACACAATTAGGGTAGCTACATGACCTTATAATCATTTACCTCTATTTTCACACAAAACCCCCATATTCCACTACCATGGTCTCAATATCATATAAGTATAATAGAATCATTATAATTTTTAAATAAAAAGTCATCTATTAATTATTTCACAAAAACTTGTTAGAAATATCAACATTTTAATCTTATCAAGCTAGGAGCTGAAAACCCTATAAATTATATTTGACATATTTTCAATTATTTTGTCAATATCATCAAATCACCACAGAACAACCCCATTTTATTAATAAATTTTATTTTTCCATAAAAAATTTTAAAATTACCTTCGAGAATAATTGTAATATACATTATTAGTTTAAAAAATGTTGTTCAAGGAGTCCCACTATATCAAGTAGTGGGAAACCAACAAATAAAATCTAGCTAATAGGATATCTAAAAATCATCATCTAAAAATTATGAATCAATGATTAATCCTCACTCTGTACTCATCCCAACCACTCCATTGGGATACATCATTGCACATAACAACAAATGATGCTTTTATACTAGTCATTGACCATTATTAAAGCCCATGATCCTAGAAAATTAATCATCATGAAAATTAACCCATCAAGGTTATCAAATAATAACCTCAATGATCTAAAATTTCTAATGGACACATATATTTCAAATATAATTTATATACACATGAAAATGATCTAATTATACAAAACAATGGTTTATAGTCCTTTCATAATAAGAATTAATTCACTCACCCCCAAGCATTTATACTTAGTTTGATTAATTCCCTTATTTAATAATCTGATATATTATTCATCGGTTTCTAACAACAAAAAGCCTATAAATTATTAGATTAAAATCTCTCTATGTTAATATAATACTATGTTTCATGATAATTTTATATTCCATTAATGAATTAAGAGAAAATAAGAAATTAATTATCCTGATTCATTAATTAAGTTATAATTATTTGAGATACACATTGTTTATCATAATTATAAAAGAATTAAATAATTTAAATAGAACAACAGATACACCATAAAGATAGCACAATGTCATAGAAAAAAATAATAATTACTCATAAAACTAAAAAAGATCACAAACCCAAAACAAATGACCATTATCCCTTTAAATTAATATGTTCAAATCTTCATTATGTCAATTACAACAGTACATATAATATCAAAGTATTATAATCTCATAATAAAACATTAAACCATGAAAGATGCAACATATACCCTATCATAACATACATATGTATATGATCTATAAGTATAAGGGAAATGCTAAGTACCAAAATATTATTTCCCCTTCCACATGGAAATAAATTTCCCTCAAACATCATAAAAATAGTTACCATGTATCATTAATTTATAGAAACCTCAATAAAATGGGAGAAGAACCCTTCATAGCATATCAAAAGAAGAACATAATATAATGATACCATTATAGAAGAGAAAACTATTCATGGATATCCAATAATTAATCTCTACAAGATTGGGGATAAATCCAATGAAAGGGTGAAAATGATTCTAAATGGGGCCTCAGATCACCTGGGGTTCATAGGTGAAATGGTAATTTATAAATATTTTAAGGTCACAGTAAAATTAATAACTAAAATTTAAAATAGAAGGTGAAATAAAAAAATCTTTGACTAAAGTATAAATGTTAGAGTTTTCCCTAATTATCTTTTGTAGAAAGTATGAACACACCACATAAACATTGATCAAAGTGGATTGTTGGGATCAATGATGATAATATCAATGTATCACCCCTTTCTAAAACCATTGTGATATATGATCTTAAAATATAAGGGTAACACCACATTTTATCCCTATAACCCTACATTATGACCACACTAAAGGAAAAAGGAGGGACGGAAATTAATCCCATGAGACTCCAAAAAATTTCCCCAACCCATTCTATAACCAATGTTTTGGATGACGATAAATCAAAACATGTCCCTCAGGAAACTATGCTATAGCCTACCATTACATCACTGCTACATCTTATGAGATAGAGACATAAAAACATACTATATTTGAACACCCCATTCCATGAATGATAACCACTACAGTCATCAACGCCACACCACAAGAACCACTAAAACCAATATGATGTATCTATTTTAAGGAATAACACCAACCAAATAATGGAAATAATACTATCATAGTGAATTAAAAATAAACCACTGATATAAAATTTTACTTTCTGGGATCCGAACACTACCAAAAGGACCACCGATAACCTCCTTCATATGAAGTAGATGCCAATAGGAAGACCCAAATAAACACTATTGTGAGTAACATGAAACCATTAAACACATCACAAAATTTTCATAGATGAAAATGCATAACATGAGATCAAACATCCACATTCATATCTACCACCAAACCTGAGACCATCCATAGTATATCCAACCTTTAAAGAGTAAACAAATTTCCGAAAAGAAAACCAGTGAAGAAAAAATTTAACAAATGTGGATGAAAAAAGATTATTCCCACTAATAAAAACCCATTAAATCGGGACAAAACCACCATCGATAAAAAAGAATACATATGATGAGATAGACATCAAATGGACACATATTCAAGTCAACACCATATAGGGACATAATACCTGTTTCGGTGCGGATGTGCGTCGGGTTACGCTGTTCCGCCAGGACGCGTTCGCGCGTGCACCTGTCAACCCGAGGGGATGGGCGCGCGGCTTGTGGTCCCGCAGTCCCGCTTTCCAAGGGCGGGCGGCATCCGTCCCTTATTCAGGGGCGTCTGCTCCTTGATCGAAACCGGGATGATGGGATGTCGGCTTCTCCTTCCTTGGACGTCTCCTCGGAACTTGTCGCCTAATCCGGGTCTCCCTCATAGACTTAAGAATGTTCGTGAATCTCGTTCCCGGCGCCATATCTTCATGGACACCGGTTAATTACGCTGCTTCCGCCCGGACATTCCAAGGAGTCTGGGCGGGGCAGCAACCTGCGGTGAGAAGGCCGGGTGGCTCTGGGTGCTGGGGGCGTGTTGTAACACTGCGGCTCTGCACGTCTGTCTTCCGTCCCTAATAGGGCTTCTCGAAGGCACGATGGCCTGAGGCATCCCGTACTAGGTGCGGGGAACTGTGTCACCTGAGGTTTTCCTCAGCTTCCCGTGTTTAACACGGGGTATGCCGCGAGTTTAACGTCCAGCGGGGACGGCATCGGACCGATCAACACGAAAAGTGGATCAGATGACGGAACCCCTTGCGGGGAACCTCCGACGCTGGGGCCAGCACATGGGCGGCTTCCCAAGTAACGTGGAGTGGAGTGAAGTGGCATGACCCCACCGGGATGTGGCGGCCCGGGTAAGGATCAGGATGGATGATGGAGTAAAGAGCTTGGACCCCAGGGGGGCTTCCTACGTACCGCGCGTTAACACGGATCAAAGTCAACGTAGTTCGGGCATACAGTTTAACGTCATGCTGGACGTCGGCAGGCCGACTCACGAAGAGGTCGAGGCCGCCGGGCGGAGGATTGAACCGAACCACCTCGCACGGAGGGGGATGGAACGGCCGGGTGGATCACAGTTTCACGTCATGCTGGACGATAAAAGGGGAAATGGAAAAGGGGGGCTGTGGGGAGGCACCGTGGAGATACACACGGGCGGTCTCCCACAGGGGCGGATTCATAGGTGAATCAACGCAAGCGTGAACCCTGGAGGGGTCCACTGATGGACGAACGGACGTAAATACGACCGGGACGACCAGGTGGTGGGCTTGGACCTCAGGGAGGCTTCCTACGTACCCTGTATAGAAGACAGGGATCAAAGTCCACGTAGTTCAATCTGTCAGGACTTACGCACTTGGGGAAGCCCGGATACTGCAAAACTCAGTTGGAAGGGACTTGGACCGAAAGCAAAAGACACCTCGATCCCAGTCAGACCCTCTACTGGCTTCGGCAGTGGGGAGGTGCAATGGAGATACACATGTGCAGCCTCCCACGAGAAACTAGGGGTTTGTAATACCCTGCCCCCGTAGGGAAAAGCCACTCCCATTAAATCGTCCCAAAAGGGGGACAATCCCGACATCCCTGCAGAGACGAGCGGGTGGGGGCCACGTCCAAACCGGGGGAGACCCTGCATGCGGAGCACGGGATCAGGTTGCGGACGGTTTAGCGTCTTGCCAGACGAAGTACAGTTTAACGTCATGTGTTGAGGACGAGGCACTTGGCAGTTTAACGTCTTGCAGCACGGACGATGGGGGCTAGGCAGTTTAACGTCGTGCAGCTTGGACGGGTGTGCAGTTTAACGTCATGTTGGGCATAGGTTGCCGGACGAAGCACTTGGCAGTTTAACGTCTTGCAGCGCGGACGATGTACAGTTTAACGTCGTGCAGGACGTATATGCAGTTTAACGTCATGCTGGACGAGTATGCAGTTTAACGTCATGCTGGACATGTATGCAGTTTAACGTCATGCTGGACATAGGTGCGTGTCACTTCGCGCAAGCCTGGAGGGCCGCACGGGAAGACAACGCACGGTGCGGGCACCCGGGATGAGAATCATTGGGTGCCACACAGGCGGGTAACCTTAGGAGGTCAACGGGGACGACCCTGGCAGATTGCGCGCAAAAAGGAAGCTTTGCGCGCAATACTGCGGGCCGGCGCGCAAACGGGACGGCTGGCGCGCAATTGGGCCAGCGCCTTGCGCGCGGATGCTTCAGATTGCTCACACCGGGCTTCGGATGGCGCGCGGGGGCAACGGCTCATTCTCTAATGAATGGCCACTTGAAAGAAGGGGGGGTGCGCGCAATCGGGCCGGATTGCGCGCACCCCGGGGCAATTGCGCGCAAGCGGGTTCTTTTGCGCGCAAAGGCCTTAGGGTGAGTGTTTATTCAAATGAAAGGAGCCAGAGGGGATTGCGCGCGAAGGCGGACCCCGAGGCTTTCTTGCGCGAAAGAAAGGAGGTTACCTGAAGTTCGTCATTGCGCGCGGAAGGGGTTGAATTGCGCGCACGGGAGACGTTTCGACTTCCAGCAACCTTTAAAATGTTGGGGGTCGCCTTGTATTTATAGGCAACCCCGGGCGCGGAATCCAGGGTGCGAGCGCGAAATTCTTCTCGCGGGCGCGGAATCGGGCGCGGCGCGCGCAAGGGAGTCGCGCGGACCCGCGGCGCGCAAAATTGCGCGCCGGACCGGCGCATTGCGCGCATCCCGGGGGGTTTGCGCGCGGAACATCCACTTTGCGCGCGGGCCTCTAAAATTCCGCGCAAGGCCTCCGGGCCCTCCGAAACGTTCTTCCGACTCCAAATATCACTTCGCTTTCCGCATCCGGAGCTTCGTTTGGGAACAACGGACTTTTCCGGCGTCTACAAAAGCCCCCCCTCGGAATCTGATCGGCGAGAGGTCGCAACGATCGGGTTCCGAGGGAGACGCCGGAATGCCGAAGTCCTGGGCGGCGCGGGACTTAGGCGCGCAAAAAGGGGCGCCGGTCGCGAAATTCGCCGCTGCGGTCGCGCAAAGCGCTTTCCGCGCAGCGCGGGCCCGGCCTCGCCTATAAATAGGGGCGCTGGGTTTTTGGAGAAAAGAGGGAGGTCATTCCTAAGAAAGGAGACCTCAGACCTAATCAATGTACCATCCCCCCAACCTGTTCCAACACACGAGCGGGACAATGCTAGGGGCGTTGAGATTTTATCTGAACATAGGGAAATGAGAAAAGGTGAATCGTGTGTCCCGAATCCAGACATCCACAACGGTCGGCCTTCCAGGAAATGCCCAAGACGGTAGGCGGACAGTGGATCGACCATAACAACTGCAATAGACGGACCGAAAAAGGCCATCATTCATATTGCAGGAGGCGGACCACATGTCATCATGAATACCGCTTTGGGGTTCCTTCAGACACAAGGGTGGAAAATCCAGATCAACAGGGCATGCGAAGCGTGGGGCGAAGTGACGATTTGTTCGGACAGAATCCAACGCTCTCAAAATTGCGCCACCGTGGGGAAAGCGTATTGGGCGGATGCACTAATCTGGCCGTGAGTCACCTCAATTCTCAGACAGCACCTCTCTGACGAGGAAACTGTCGCTTCCCATCATTGCGATGGGGCATCCCGAGCTGAATCGGGGAGAATATCACAACTGCACCACTCTACCCGAAGTCAGGCCAGACGGCCGGCGACGAGGAGGGGCGGGACTTATCGATCCCTGAGGCTGGACCCGAGTCGAAATGCCCGGGCGTTCCTACGTACTCCATCAGGCTGGAGATCAAGCCACACGTAGTTCTGTGAGTGCAGTTTAACGTCATGCAGGACGTAGGACCCCATTTGGGGTAGATCTTAGTTTAGGGTCTTAGAGCTCGGACCATAAGGGCTGGATCTTAGTTTAAGGTCTTAGAGCTCGGACCATAAAGGTGGAGGATCTTAGTTTAAGGTCTTAGAGCTCGGACCATAAGGGCTAGAGGATCTTAGTTTAAGGTCTTAGAGCTCGGACCATAAGGGCTAGATCTTAGTTTAAGGTCTTAGAGCTCGGACCAGAAGGGGAGATCTTAGTTTAAGGTCTTAGAGCTCGGACCATAAAGGGGGGATCTTAGTTTAAGGTCTTAGAGCTCGGACCATAAGGGGAGATCTTAGTTTAAGGTCTTAGAGCTCGGACCATAAGGGGAGATCTTAGTTTAAGGTCTTAGAGCTCGGACCAGAAGGGCTCAAAGCACGCCACATCGTGGTCATATCCCCTGGATATGCGAAGATGCACTGAGGGATAGTGTCAAGAGTGTCGAGGTTTCGCCTGGTCAGAATGGGAGGTGGAAAATGTGAATCATGCGGCCATTCACTCGAGGACCGGGAGCACCGGCGTGACGATATGAGAATACTGCCGACCGTGGCGGAAAAGCAGCATCAACATCGCACCAACCGTTGGTGGAATGAGGCAGCAAACGAGCATCGACCGCTCAATCGCAGGATTTATATCGATTTGCTGCCCGAGGCCATTGGGGGTACCGGCCCGAGTCGGTGGGAGAGCACTGAGGCATTGTGTCCGAACCGTTCACGGGGGCTCCACCCAGGGCGTAGACGATGGGTCCGAATGAAAGGGAGCACGAAGCCTGAAAAGTGGAGGAAACCTGACCAAGCGGATCCTGACCCTCCTGGCAATAAACCAGAGTACTCTTGACACCGGTGGACCACGGAAAGGGGTCGGGGAACACGCCTTGAGGGTGACCTGAAGGCGGCGGATTCCCCAGAGAAGGGGGAATCTCTAAGAGGTGGGGGGCTGGACCCGAAGTTTCAAACATCCGGGCGTTCCTACGTATCCCATAAGGATGGGAATCAAGCCGCACGTAGTTCTTGAAGCGCGGTGCGACACAATCGGGCACCAGCGCGGGGAAGAGTGCGGGTCTGACCCTCGCACACAAAAGGAGCGGCATTTGATATTTCTTGTTTGTCCTTAAAGATGAATGGTTTTTCTTTGTGCGGCGACATGCCCGTGATTGAGAAATCTCTGGCGTCGCCACAATAATCAAGCCATGGAAGGCATTGATGAATGGCGTGGTCATTAACCAGCGCCCAACATGAGTGTCCCCTGAGGAGGACATCACGATGCAGTGCCGTTTCTCGTCGGGCGGCCAAGACGATCACAGTTTACGGTCGTGTGGTAGGACCAGACAACACAGTTTAAGGTCGTGTGGTTCGGACCATGGAGGAACCCGCTTATCGCGGTACGGCGGACACGGCGGAGGTGGGAACATACCCAGCCCTGCGGTCACGCACGATTCCAGGAAAAGAGTCTTGAGATAGGGGTCCGCGTATGTCCATCACCCGAGGGGCAGAGATGCTAGCCTCCAGATATACTGGGCCCAGAACGCAATTGTTCGGGCGACTCCCTCCTCCTTATGGGGACGAGGGTCCAGCTACGCATGGCCCTTAGGGAGGATATCTGCATATATCCTTGGTGCTCAGATCATGGGAGCCTCGAACGACATCATTACCCTGGTTGGTCTGCCTAACGTGTAGAGGCGTACCGGGGGTCGGTATGAAGAGAGTGTCAAGATCCCACTACAACGCACAAAGGCGGAGTGTGATGAGGACTGCGCAACCAATGTTCAGAGCCCGAGAGAGCTGACATGGCGATCAAGGACGTTGCTGACGCATTCGCAACACAACATCCGATCGCGTCAGCCTAAGACGGGGCAAGCAAACGAGCATCAACCGCTCAATCGCAGGATTCATATCGATTTGCGGCCCAAGACCCGCCGGTAAATCGACCCGGAGCGGTGGGAGAGCACTGAGGCATCGTACCCAAACCGCTAACGAGGATCCCTTTGAGTGAAGGCTCGAACAAGAGGAAGCGCGAGGCCTGACAAGCAACACAGGACTTGTCGAGATTGAATTTGACACTACGAGTCATAGACCGAAGCACCCCAAAACATGTTAACAGATCTCCGGAAAGGGTCGGAGGACTCACCCTGAGAGCAACCGAAGGGGGGCAGGTCCCCGTGATCAACCAAGAGACGGGGCTGGACCTGAGACACAAGCGTCCAGGCGGTCCTACGTATCCCATAAGGATGGGAATCAAGCCATACGTAGTTCTTGAAAGGCAGTTTAACGTCATGCAGGACGATGAGGGGTGTGAGGTAGTCCCACACACGGGGGAGGCGTACGGCGCGGCCAGTAGACCGACGCGAATGAGGACATAATCCCCCGCTCACGCGATACGCCTCGCACAAAAAGGAGGGGAACTGGGGCCAGAGGCCCAACGCGGGATAGGGATTCCCGGGAAATGGGGCTGGGCCTGAAACATGATGTCCAGGCGGTCCTACGTATCCCATAAGGATGGGAATCAAGCCATACGTAGTTCTTGAAAGGCAGTTTAACGTCATGCAGGACGATGAGGAAAAAAGAAGGGGGGAGCAGAAGGCATCCCCAAACGTGGAGGGGGGCGTACAGCGTGACGAACAAACCGACGTGAATGAGGGCATAGCCCCGCACTCACACCATACGCCGCACACCCCGGGGCAACTGGGCCAAGGGCCCGAGATGGGATGGAAATTCCCGAAGGATGGGGCTGGGCCTGAAACACAAGCGTCCAGGCGGTCCTACGTATCCCATAAGGATGGGAATCAAGCCGCACGTAGTTCTGGAGAGGCAGTTTAACGTCATGCAGGACGAATGCTGAACAGTTTAACGTCTTGTAGCTCGGACGTAGTGCAGTTTAGCGTCATGCGGGACGAAGCACTTGGCAGTTTAACGTCTTGCAGCGCGGACGAATGCTAAACAGTTTAACGTCTTGTAGCCTGGACGAATGCAGTTTAACGTCGTGCAGGACGTAGCACTTGGCAGTTTAACGTCTTGCAGCGCGGACGAATGCTAAACAGTTTAACGTCTTGTAGCCTGGACGAATGCAGTTTAACGTCATGCAGGACGTGGTGACACTCAGGCAAAGTATTGCTTGAGGAACCCAGCGTTGGTGGGAGGAGTGACACGCTCACCATCCATAGTCGCTAGGGAGTACGCGCCATTGGGATAGACCTTGTGGACAACAAAAGGTCCCTCCCACTTGGGCTCCAACTTGGGCGGCTTCCTGCCGGGGATCATCGGTGCTCTTAGGGCTAGCACTAGATCACCCTGTAGGAAGGAGCGGAGGCGAACCTTCTTATTGAAAGCTCGAGCCATCCTGCTTTGATGCCTCTCCAAGTTGTGCAAAGCGCGAAGTCTATTCTCATCCAGTGCTTCCAACTCGACTAGACGGGCTTCAGCAACTCTGTCCGGCGCTTGCTGGTCGTAGACCGCAGTGCGCAAGGACGGTAACTGGATCTCGATGGGCAGGACGGCCTCAGCTCCATACACCAGGGAATAAGGGGTCATCTGGGTGGAATTGCGAGTCGTCGTCCGATAAGCCCAGAGGGCGTTGGGGAGCTTGTCCGGCCAACTCTTCTTGTTCTGACCAACCATCTTTTGCAGAATGTTAGAGAGGGTTTTGTTAAACGCCTCGATCTGTCCATTCGCCTGCGCATGATAGCGAGATGTATGGTTCGAGCGGATGTTATACTTGGCGTACAACTTCTTCAACTCGGCTGCTCGGAAATTGGTTCCGTTATCCGTGAGGATAGCGTGAGGCACTCCAAATCGATAGATGATGTTGGAGGTCACGAAGTCAGCGATCGAACAGGATTTGACCTCTCTGAGCGGAATCGCTTCTGCCCATTTGGAGAAGAAGTCCGTGGCGGTCAGAATGAACCGGCACTGGCGAGCTATCGCCGGCGGGTAAGGTCCCACAACGTCCAGTCCCCAGACTGCAAAGGGCCAGGAATACCTTGTGGTATGGAGAGGCTCCGGCGGCCGATGCACAAAGTTCGCGTGAACCTGGCACGCATGGCACCTCCTGGCGTACTCGATGCAGTCATGGATCATAGAGGGCCAGAAGTATCCCAACCTCCGAATCTGGTGGGACAGCTTCGGCCCAGTTTGGTGGGCGCCGCATGAACCAGCATGAACCTCTTGCATGACTCGTGGGATCTCAACTCCCTGAAGGCAACGGAGGAGAACACCATCAAATCCGCGTTTGTAGAGGATCTGCTCCAGGCCGGGACTGCTCTGGAGGACGAACTGCGATGCGCGGCGTCGAACTCGCTCGCGCTCGGCCCGATCTGACGGAAGAATGCCATGTTGGAGGTACTCAACCAAAGGCGTCCTCCAATCAGGGGCTGATCCGACTGCTATATCTGGGGTACTCGGGGCTCCGGGCATAGGGGCAACCGTGGTGAGATTACTTACCAACGGGCCGCGATCTTCTTCCGGGATAACGGGAGCGATGAGCCTGCGGCGCGTCACGCGGACGATCAGGTTGTCCTGTTCAGGTTCCGCAAGTGACGCAGCCAGGCTGGCCAAAGCATCTGCTCGACCGTTCTGCGACCGGGGAATATGGACAATTTCTGGCCGAGAAGGGAACCGGGCCATCAGAAGGAGGGTGCACTCCAACAATGGCACAAGTTCCGGCTTCCTGACAACATAGTCGCCATTGATCTGCTTAATGACCAGCTCGGAGTCCCCTTTCACACACAGATGGGGCACATCGATCTCGAGAGCTAACTCGAGGCCGGTGATGAGGGCATGGTATTCCGCCTCATTGTTGGTACAGCCCTCTGACAACAGGAAAGAGTATGGCAGCACGGCTCGCTCCGGGGTAATGAAGACGATGCCCAAGCCCACTCTATTGAGCTTAGGATTATCGAGTCTTCTACCGGTGGGGCTCCGGGAGGCACCGTCAAAGTGCATCTGCCAGCATGGATCGGCTCGATCAACCGAGAGAATGGTCTCATCAGGAAAGCCTAGATCCAGCGGCTGATCCGCGGAGGTCGGGTGAGCGGCCAGAAAGTCTGCCAACGCTTGCCCTTTGATGGCCTTCTGAGACACATACCTGATGTCGAACTGCTGGAGAATCACAGCCCACCGCGCTAGACGGCCAGTCAACATAGGTCGGCTCAGGATATATTTCAACGGGTCTACCCGAGAAACCAACTGTACCTCATGGTGCTGCAAGTAGTGCCGTAATTTCTGTACGGCAAATACGAGCGCCATGCAGCTCTTCTCGATGGGGGAATACCTAACCTCCGCATCGAGAGGCATGCGACTGAGGTAATAGAGGCTATTCTCTGTTCCCTCGTTGTTCTTCTGGGCGAGAAGGGCACCCAGGGACCGTTCCAGGGCGGTCACATAAAGGACCAGCGGCTTTCCGGATACGGGCGGCATCAGGACCGGAGGTTGAAGCAGGTACTGCTTGATTTCCTCGAAAGCGGTCTGACACTCTTTATCCCATACATAGGTGACACCCTTCTTCATAAGCCGAGAAAAGGGCTTACACTTGCCGGCCAGATTCGCGATGAATCGGCGTATATAGGCTAAGTGGCCTTGGAACCCTTGCAGTTCCCGGACGGTACCCGGGGGAGGCATCTGGCTAATCGCCCTGATTTTCTCTGGGTCGATCTCAATACCCCGGTATCTTACCACAAATCCAAGGAACTTTCCGGAGGTGACCCCAAAGGCACACTTCAACGGGTTCATCTTCAGGCAGCGAGACCGGAGGAAGCTGAACACTTTCTCAAGATCTTTGAGATGGTCCTGACGCTGGCGCGATTTGACAACCAAGTCGTCGACGTAGCATTCCACCAGTGTGCCGAGGATTGGCTTGAATATGCGGTGCATCGCCCGTTGGTAGGTGGCACCTGCATTCTTCAGGCCGAAGGGCATGACCCGGTAGCAAAAGGTACCTTGGGGGGCCCTGAAGGCAGTGAACTCCTCATCCTCAGGGGCCATCCGAATTTGGTTGTATCCGGAGTATCCATCCATGAAGGAGAGGGCTTGGAACCCTGCTGTGGCATCAATCAACAGCTCTGTCACTGGAAGGGGAAAATCATCCTTCGGACAGTGGCGGTTGAGATCGCAGAAGTCGATGCAGACTCTAATCTGCCCGTTCTTCTTCCTGACCGGCACAATGTTGGCCAGCCATTTGGGGTACTGAACTTCCCTCACGAAGTTGGCTTTGATAAGCTTGTCAACTTCGGCCTCAACCATGGCACCATGGGATGGGTGCATTTTCCTGGGAGGCTGCTTGAACCCGCGATGGTTCGCCGGGAGACCTAGGCGGTGGACGGCTACCTGAGGATCTAGCCCCGGCATCTCGTCATAGCCCCAAGCGAACACATCACGGTGCTGCCTGAGAAAGTCCACGTACTGCTGCCGCTCCTCAGAGGGCATGGCGGCACTAACCAACGTGGGTCTTGGATCGGCCTCGGTTCCAAGGTTCACCTGTATTAACTCATCGACCGTGGCGGGGACGCCCTCCTCAAAGGCTGGGGGTGCATCTTCCACGTCCTCTCCACTCGGGGAGGGATCATCCACGGGAGAGACTGCGTTGGAAACTGCATTGGGGCTACCAGATCCTGCTGGGCCACTGGTGCTGGCGCGGGCGGTCGCGGCCGTCTCATCAAGAGACTCGCGGACCGTCAAGACCATGGCGACGTCCAACCGGTGAATCGGGAGGACGTAAGCGTCATCCAGACTTGCCCAGGGATCGCTTGCAACAGTGACAGGCTCAACCTCACCTGCCAGGATCTGCTTATCCTTGCTCTTGTAATAGTCCGCGTCCAGATAGCGGGCTTCACATGAGGCAAAAGGAGAGGCATCTCCTTGAAGCACGCCTACTCGACCATTAAGGGAGTATTTGAGGCATTGGTGGTATGACGAGGGAACCGCCGCATGAAGGTGAAGCCATGGCCTGCCCATCAATGCGTTATACGCAGTGTCCTGAGAGACTACCATGAATTCGGTGTTGGCAACCAAGTCACCGAACTGGGTCTTCAAACGTATCTTGCCGACCGGGGTTTGCTCGGTGCGGTCGTACCCCTGGATCCTGAGGTCGGAGGGAATCAAGTCATCCTCAGACAACCCCAATCTCCGGAGCGTCCGAGTTGGAATCAGATTAATCCCGGACCCCGTGTCGACAAGACAACGCCGGACTTCAAGGCCATTGAACTGGCCAGTGACATACAGCGGACGGATGTGTCCCTGTATAGGAGGGTCCTCATCCTTACCAGAGAACGAGATAACTGCCTGACATTCGGCGTCCTCGATCGTTTCGGCGTGGAAGGCCTCTGCAGCCGCAACCTCTGTCTCGAACTGGAGGGGGCTCTTCAGGGCTTCAGCGAGTGCCTCGCGCATCTCAGATGACATGCGCAGAGCCTCAAGGATGGAGAGCCTTGCTGGGATGTCGGCCAAGTGCTTCAGGACATCATACTTTTTGGCCAAGCGCGAGCTCCTGGTTGCAGGAGATTGCTCTGCGGTTGGTGGCATGACGGGCCTTACCGGTTGGATCGGCGGCCGACTGGTACTTGGCGCATCTCGCTGTTCACTGGTCGCAGTCCGGGAAATGGTCACCGTACTGGAGCCAGGAGGCCGGGATGGACTTGTGGCAGGGCGGAGCTGGTCGCGACGCGGCTGAGGCGGTTCTGCCCGGTCCCATACCACAAACAGTGGCGGAGGCGAATCCGTCATCCCCGGATGGGGAGCCTGCGCACGTTGAGCTCGATCTTGAGCCTGCCGCCTAGTCTCAGTGGCGTGCACGGCCTGGCCGGAGGTACCGACGGCTGTGCCCCGGCGACTCCTGCTGCTGCGGTTCTTCCGACGGTGGCGACGACCGGGGACGCTAGGGAGGTCCACCTGGTGTTCTTCAACGTCGGGAACCGAAAAGGGATTTACCAGCTCGACGGTGTTAACCGAAGCGTACCCAATACCGTCATCGGACGAATCATTCATCACCGGGCGGATCCGAGGAGGGACCCCCATCCCCGGGGGCATGAAATCGCCGAGAGTACGGGATAGTGGCGGAACTGGCGGGGCGCGCTCTTCCTTCTTGCGCTGCCGCCGTTTGCTCCTCTTGGAGGAGGCAGACTGGGACGACGATGCCGAAGCAGCACCCGCAGGTTCTGGGGGCTCAGGCTGATTCAAGCGCGCACGGATGATTCCCTGGGCGCGAATGGTCGTCTTGCGGGCCATCCAGTTATTATACTTCTGGGACCCGCGGTCGGAGACCAGTTGCCATTCGTCCTCGTTGCCACTATCGTCATCTGATCCCACGAACACGCCCGCTACATGTGCTGGAGCTGGGCCCAACCTGATTACATTGTTGTTAATCTGGTCTTGGAGCCAGTCCTTAAACACATAGCACCGCTGGATGGTGTGCCCCAGGGCCCGATGGTAGGGGCAGTAGCGGGGGTTATCCGTGAGATGTGCCTCCTCTGGCCTCCAGCACTCAGGCAATCGCACAATCCTCTGCTCCAGGGCGCTCCGGAAATAACCGGGGACCTGATCCTCATGGAATGAGTACGTCAGGTGTCGCGGGCCCCTGGGAGCGCGGTCTTGACGAGGGGCCGGAGGGGCCTGCCGAGGAGGTGGACCCTGATTATCTCGCCGGGGTTGCGGCGGTACATTACGCGGAGGGGCCGGCCGGTTCTGAGGCTGCCGTTGCTGGGCCGGGAACTGAGCCCGTGGAGGCGGATTCCTGTGAGGCTGCGGAGCTGGCCTCACCGGCAGCAGCTCCAACGGCCTGGGAGCCTCTATCTGGGCCACAGCAGCGGGCTCAGCCCTGCTGGCTCTCCTTGCAGGAATCATAGGAGGCAGCGGGTGTGCCTGGCTGGCCTGTTGCAGGGCTTCCTCAAGACGTTGAGCTTTGTCTGAGAAGTCCCTGAACCCTCCGGGGTAATTCTGAGTAATCAGGGAAGGGACCAGCTCGGTCTTGACGTTCCCGACGCACATTGTCAGCAACTGCTCCTGAGTCAATGGCATGTCAAGGGAATACGTGAGACCCTTCCATCGGGCGACGAAGTCCGCGACTCGCTCATCAGGCCTCTGCTTGCACTTGAAGAGGTCTGCGATACTCGTCTTCCGGGTCGTGGAACTGAACTGGTAGAGGAATTGTCTACGAAGGTCCTCCCAGCTAGTTATCGACCCGACGGGAAGCTGGCTGTACCAGACAAATGCTGGCCCTTCCAGTGTCTGGACAAAGCAGCGAAGCTTAGCGGCCTCTTGCTGCGCCGGAGTCCCCAACATAGGCCCGCACCTCGAGTTGAAATGGGCCAAATGTTGTGGCGGATCTCCGGTCCCGTTGAAGGGGGCGAAAGTGGGATTCCCGAATCCCGGAGGCGCCGGCATGTCATCCACCCATGCTGGGTATGGCTTGCCGTCCGGTGGGATCGCCACCTGCCGAGTCTCCAAGGCTTCCAAGCGGGCAATGAGTGCCGCCATCGGATCGTCCGGACATGGGTTCCAGTCCTGGCGAGGATCTCTAACCACGAGCGCATTGCATGGCCCTTCAATCGGGTCGTCGACCGGATCGTCGAACTCGGCAGCTCGTGGGATGGCTGGCGGAGCGGCCCTTGGGGCAGCGGGAGGAATCCGAGCGGGATCTCTCGGGTAGTCGCGTTGCTCGGGAGGGTGTGGCGAAACATACCGCGCCCTCTTGCCGTAGGCAATGGCCTCTCTCCTGTCGGCGAACACGGCGTAATCACGGTTGCCCGGGAGAGTCTCATCGAGGGGTGGTTGTTCCGGTCCCTGCTGCCCTGGCCTGGGATCACCGTAGTCAGGCCGCCGTTCTGCAGCGCGCTCGGCGAGGAGCTGGTCAACCAGCCTCTTCTGTTCGGCGAGCTGCTGACGTAGCATAGCCTTCTCGGGATCCTCCTCTGCCCTCTGCATGGAGGCAGATGGGTCGGCGGGCCTTATAGCCTCGCTGTGCTCTTTTCCTTTGCTGACGTTTCGGCTCAACGTCAGTGCTTCAGTGGGTGCGGGGAGCCCCAGGAGGTTCCTCTGATGACGAGTAACTCTCACTGATGGGTCTGACGACGGCTTGTCTTCGGGGGGGAAGCCCCCATCGAGAAGTTCCAAGTCGTTCCCCTCTCCCGACAGGTCAGCCATATTGACTGTTCCTGTCCCTGGGGATATACCCTCAGGGCCACCCAACGAATCGGGCTGTCGGCGAATCACACTGAAGCGTAGGGCAGCGTACTGCCCCCATCCACGGATATACACGTGGGGGGTGGCTTCCTCGATAACTTTGCGGAGTACTTGAAAGCACTCAACGCATCGTTGTTGGAGGGCCTCGTGGTGCCCAAATGACCCGGGGTGCCGAACCGCGGGGAGCATGGCCAGGTCAATTTGACGGCACTGCTCACCAATATCCTCCAGGTGTAGTTGACTCCCGGGGTATGGCATTTGTAGGCAGTGAAGACGGGAGTGAGTCTCCCGGAGAGTTCGGCGGAAGCACTCGAACTCATCCGGGGTGAGCGATTCGGGTGCATCAAAGCCCGGTCCTGCGACTGGCCAAAACTTCTCAGGGAAGTGGCCCTCTGCAAGGACGGTCCAGAAGCTCCACGACTCAAACTCGGGACCCAGATCTCCTCGGTCCTCTTCCATGGCTGGGAACGGACGGGGAACTGGTAGTGGTGCCGAGGCGGGCCGTCGGGCCGACGGGCTGGCCGGCGGTGAATACGGCGAGCAGGCCGATTGGCCTCCATATCCCGGGCCTCCCCCTGAGGGTGGCGGTGCCCCAGCTACCACATCACGATAGGACGGGCCGGCGAGCGAACATCCTGCCGTAGCATCGGTGCTCGCCGAGGGCGCACCAGATCGTGGTTCGACCGTCGGTCCCCAGAAAAAGTCTCCGGCTTCTCTGATCGAGACGGAAGGCACTTCCGGAGGGGCCGGTACCAACCGCAAGTTTGATCCTTGGGGGTCTACCAGGCCCTCGTTACTCCGGATATACCTTCGGAGAGACGCGGGGATCACATCGATCTCGCTCTCGGGGAGCACGAGGCTGACGTGCCGCATTCCTACCCCTGCCCTTGACTGGCGGGATTGGGGAAGGGGCTCTGTCGCCGAATCGTACTCTGCCTCTGAGTCAGAGAAGCAAACCGGTCGGATCTCTGTCCGGAACTCCTCAACATTCTTCCCTCGGCGTCGACGCCTTGCCTTCCTGCCCCTGGGTGGTTCTTCGGGGCAGGGCTGATCTCTGTCCTGGCGTCCTCCGGCCGCACTGGTGCTGGGGCCGAGAGGACTGGGAACCAAGGTGCGAGGGGCACCGGGACAGATATCAAAGGGGACGCAGGGAGAGATGATCCCGGGCAGGACTCCGGGCCGGGATCGGGAGGTGGGATGACCCATGCCTCCTGGATCGGCCACACAGAGTAGATCCTGCCGGTGAATAGCGCTACCGCGAGGTGGTCCGCGGTGGCTACTGCCAGTGCCAGCAACCGGGAGAGTCAACCCAACCTGCCTTTGGGGCGGTCGGGGCCTCGATCCGGGTCGGGCATAGGAGTTCCCCCGCTCAGGATGCACAGAGGCCTGGCGACTGGAGCCAGCAGTGGCTTGGGCCAATGCGGCCGCTGTTGCTAGAGCCCCAAGGTGGGCATCCTCTTCCGCTCGTGCCCGACGTTGGCGTCGAGACAGACGAGCCGGGATGAGCGGCGCGGGCAGGTGGAGAGCCTGTTCCTCGACTTGAGGGGCCTGGCGGCGATGTCGCCGTGGCCTGGCGGGAGCCCTTATCGTGGATCCCTGGAGCGGACCTCGGATAGGGTGATCCTGGGCATCTTCCACTTCATCCGCATAGGGAAGGGAACTGTCAGAGCGCTCCGGGGATAAGCTCCCGAAGCGGTTGGACGTTGAGGTGGGCGGCGGTGCCTCCCTGCGCGGCCCTCGGGGGCGGCGGTGGTGGCGAGGCGCAGCCTCCTCAAGGTCTAGGCGAGCCATTTCCCTAGTGGGGATGACTCCCTCTTCCTCGTATCTCCGCACCAGGGTGTTGATCACCCTTCTCTGGATGACCTCCGAGGGGGAGAGAGGGCGTGGTCGTCCCGCAATTGCGGCTGCTGGGACGGCTGTGGAACGGGCGGGACCGCGCGGAGTAGCCGCGTCGGTGTTTCCCCTGTCCCTGCGCCAGTGGGCGGGTGGCGTTCGGGCACTAGATCGGGCGACCTGATTTCTGAAAGCAGGGAGAATGACCCATTAATACTGACAGGAAAAAGGAATCGACAACCAACCATTAGCGCCATGACGCCTTCCGTGGGGGGAACCCAGGCCCTCGACGTTGCGAGACGGAGTGCCCGATGTCCCTTCCCCAGCCCCTGGCGGGTAAGACTGAATGCTTGGCCGGGCAACACGCCGGTCTTCCAACACCTCTGAAAGCCATCGGTCTTCGTATCGAGGAGAAGAGATTCACGTCGGGTTCACCATTTTTCTGTTTCGGTGCGGATGTGCGTCGGGTTACGCTGTTCCGCCAGGACGCGTTCGCGCGTGCACCTGTCAACCCGAGGGGATGGGCGCGCGGCTTGTGGTCCCGCAGTCCCGCTTTCCAAGGGCGGGCGGCATCCGTCCCTTATTCAGGGGCGTCTGCTCCTTGATCGAAACCGGGATGATGGGATGTCGGCTTCTCCTTCCTTGGACGTCTCCTCGGAACTTGTCGCCTAATCCGGGTCTCCCTCATAGACTTAAGAATGTTCGTGAATCTCGTTCCCGGCGCCATATCTTCATGGACACCGGTTAATTACGCTGCTTCCGCCCGGACATTCCAAGGAGTCTGGGCGGGGCAGCAACCTGCGGTGAGAAGGCCGGGTGGCTCTGGGTGCTGGGGGCGTGTTGTAACACTGCGGCTCTGCACGTCTGTCTTCCGTCCCTAATAGGGCTTCTCGAAGGCACGATGGCCTGAGGCATCCCGTACTAGGTGCGGGGAACTGTGTCACCTGAGGTTTTCCTCAGCTTCCCGTGTTTAACACGGGGTATGCCGCGAGTTTAACGTCCAGCGGGGACGGCATCGGACCGATCAACACGAAAAGTGGATCAGATGACGGAACCCCTTGCGGGGAACCTCCGACGCTGGGGCCAGCACATGGGCGGCTTCCCAAGTAACGTGGAGTGGAGTGAAGTGGCATGACCCCACCGGGATGTGGCGGCCCGGGTAAGGATCAGGATGGATGATGGAGTAAAGAGCTTGGACCCCAGGGGGGCTTCCTACGTACCGCGCGTTAACACGGATCAAAGTCAACGTAGTTCGGGCATACAGTTTAACGTCATGCTGGACGTCGGCAGGCCGACTCACGAAGAGGTCGAGGCCGCCGGGCGGAGGATTGAACCGAACCACCTCGCACGGAGGGGGATGGAACGGCCGGGTGGATCACAGTTTCACGTCATGCTGGACGATAAAAGGGGAAATGGAAAAGGGGGGCTGTGGGGAGGCACCGTGGAGATACACACGGGCGGTCTCCCACAGGGGCGGATTCATAGGTGAATCAACGCAAGCGTGAACCCTGGAGGGGTCCACTGATGGACGAACGGACGTAAATACGACCGGGACGACCAGGTGGTGGGCTTGGACCTCAGGGAGGCTTCCTACGTACCCTGTATAGAAGACAGGGATCAAAGTCCACGTAGTTCAATCTGTCAGGACTTACGCACTTGGGGCAGCCCGGATACTGCAAAACTCAGTTGGAAGGGACTTGGACCGAAAGCAAAAGACACCTCGATCCCAGTCAGACCCTCTACTGGCTTCGGCAGTGGGGAGGTGCAATGGAGATACACATGTGCAGCCTCCCACGAGAAACTAGGGGTTTGTAATACCCTGCCCCCGTAGGGAAAAGCCACTCCCATTAAATCGTCCCAAAAGGGGGACAATCCCGACATCCCTGCAGAGACGAGCGGGTGGGGGCCACGTCCAAACCGGGGGAGACCCTGCGTGCGGAGCACGGGATCAGGTTGCGGACGGTTTAGCGTCTTGCCAGACGAAGTACAGTTTAACGTCATGTGTTGAGGACGAGGCACTTGGCAGTTTAACGTCTTGCAGCACGGACGATGGGGGCTAGGCAGTTTAACGTCGTGCAGCTTGGACGGGTGTGCAGTTTAACGTCATGCTGGGCATAGGTTGCCGGACGAAGCACTTGGCAGTTTAACGTCTTGCAGCGCGGACGATGTACAGTTTAACGTCGTGCAGGACGTATATGCAGTTTAACGTCATGCTGGACGAGTATGCAGTTTAACGTCATGCTGGACATGTATGCAGTTTAACGTCATGCTGGACATAGGTGCGTGTCACTTCGCGCAAGCCTGGAGGGCCGCACGGGAAGACAACGCACGGTGCGGGCACCCGGGATGAGAATCATCGGGTGCCACACAGGCGAGTAACCTTAGGAGGTCAACGGGGACGACCCTGGCAGATTGCGCGCAAAAAGGAAGCTTTGCGCGCAATACTGCGGGCCGGCGCGCAAACGGGACGGCTGGCGCGCAATTGGGCCAGCGCCTTGCGCGCGGATGCTTCAGATTGCTCACACCGGGCTTCGGATAGCGCGCGGGGGCAACGTCTCATTCTCTAATGAATGGCCACTTGAAAGAAGGGGGGGTGCGCGCAATCGGGCCGGATTGCGCGCACCCCGGGGCAATTGCGCGCAAGCGGGTTCTTTTGCGCGCAAAGGCCTTAGGGTGAGTGTTTATTCAAATGAAAGGAGCCAGAGGGGATTGCGCGCGAAGGCGGACCCCGAGGCTTTCTTGCGCGAAAGAAAGGAGGTTACCTGAAGTTCGTCATTGCGCGCGGAAGGGGTTGAATTGCGCGCACGGGAGACGTTTCGACTTCCAGCAACCTTTAAAATGTTGGGGGTCGCCTTGTATTTATAGGCAACCCCGGGCGCGGAATCCAGGGTGCGAGCGCGAAATTCTTCTCGCGGGCGCGGAATCGGGCGCGGCGCGCGCAAGGGAGTCGCGCGGACCCGCGGCGCGCAAAATTGCGCGCCGGACCGGCGCATTGCGCGCATCCCGGGGGGTTTGCGCGCGGAACATCCACTTTGCGCGCGGGCCTCTAAAATTCCGCGCAAGGCCTCCGGGCCCTCCGAAACGTTCTTCCGACTCCAAATATCACTTCGCTTTCCGCATCCGGAGCTTCGTTTGGGAACAACGGACTTTTACGGCGTCTACAATACCATATATGAAAATCCATGAGATATCATCAGATGTGGGGACAAAGGTTGATCCAGATGTAAATACCAATATGGATTGGGATACAAACCAAAAATGAACTATGAATAACCAAAATCATGGACTGAAAATAAACATCATATCCTAGAGACAACAAGGGTGAAGGAAACAATGAAGAAGAGAACTGATGTGGAATGAGGAACTTGGAGGCCTATGGGAAGGGTAGGCGGTGAAACATTAACCCCCCAGACATCAGATGATCCAAAGAGAAACAAACAATGATGAAATAAGAACAACCAAGGTTCTATGTAAAATGGTTCCCTCTAATAATTTAGTGTTGAACATAGATTATGTCTCATAAAAATAAATGTGGGATAAGAAACCCTTACCTAAGGTTTGATTTCATTCCGATATGATTGAACCTACTCTGAAATAAATATATATTTATCATTATCATATTCTAGGAAAATAACTATATATATATATAATAACATCTCAAATTCACTTATAACATTTACCAACCATTAATGAATAATTATTCATTAATATTGTTTCGGTGCAGATGTGCGTCGGGTTTCCATTCTGACGCTGTTCCGCCAGGGCGCGTTCGCGCGTGCACCCGTCGACCTGAGGGGATGGGCGCGCGGCTTGTGGCCCCGTAGTCCCGCTTTCCAAGGGTGGGCGGCATTCATCCCTTGTTCAGGGGCGTCTGCTCCTTGATCGAAACCGGGATGATGGGATGTCGGCTCTTCCTTCTGTGGACGTCTCCTCGGAATTCGTTGCCTAATCCGGGTCTCCCTCATAGATTTATGAATGTTCGTGAATCTCGTTCCCGGCGCCATATCTTCATTGACACCGGTTAATTACGCTGCTTCCGTCCAGACGCTCCAAGGGGTCCGGTCGGGGCAGCAACCTGCGGTGATGAGACCGGGTGACTCCGGGTGTTGGGGGCGTGTCTTAACACTGCAACTCTGCATGTCTACCTTCCGTCCCTAATAGGGCTTCTCGAAGGCGTGATGGCCTGAGGCATCCCGCGCTGGGTGCGGGGAACTGTATCACCTGAGGTTTTCCTCAGCTTCCCATGTTTAACACGGGGTATGCCGCGAGTTTAACGTCCAGCGGGGAAGGCATCAGACTTATCAACATGAGAAGTGGATCAGATGACAGAACCCCTTGCGAGGAACCTCCGACGCTGGGGCCAGCACATGGGCGGCTTCCCGAGTGAAGTGGAGTGGAATGAAGTGGCATGACCCCACCGGGATGTGGCGGCCCGGGTAAGGATCAGGATGGATGATGGAGTGAAGAGATTGGACCCCGTAGGGGCTTCCTACGTACCGCACGTTGGCGCGGATCAAAGTTAGCATAGTTCGAACATACAGTTTAACGTCATGCTGGACGTCGGCAAGCCGACTCACGAAGAGATCGAGGCTGCCGGGCGAAGGGTTGAACCGAACCACCTCGCACAGAGGGGGATGGAATGGCCGGGTGGATCACAGTTTCACGTCATGCTGGACGTTGAAGAGAGAAATAGAAAAAGGCAGTGGGGAAGTGCAATGGAGATACACATGTGCAGTCCCCCACAAGAGCGGATTCATAGGTGAATCGATATGAAGGTGAACCCGGGAGGGGTCCACGGATGGACGAACCGACGTGAGTACGACCGGGACGACCAGGTGGTGGGCTTGAACCTCGGAGAGGCTTCCTACGTACCCTGTTTAGAAGACAGGGATCAAAGTCCACGTAGTTCGCTCTGTTTGTAACACTATACCCACGTGGGCGAAGGCCACTCCAATCCCGACATCCCTGCAGAGACGAGCGGGTGGGGGCCACATCCAAACCGGGAGGACCCTGCACGCGGGGCACGGGATCAGGTGATGCGGACGGTTTAACGTCTTGCCGGATGAAGTACAGTTTAACGTCGTTTGTTGAGGACGAAGCGGACGGTTTAACGTCTTGCCGGACGAAGTACAGTTTAACGTCGTGTGTTGAGGACGAAGGTGCTTGGCAGTTTAACATCTTGCAGCGCGGACGTGGTATAGTTTAACGTCATGTTTGGACGAAACACTTGGTAGTTTAACGTCTTGCAGCGCGGACGAGGTGCAGTTTAGCATCATGCAGGACGAATGCTGAACATTTTAACGTCTTGTAGCTCGGATGATATGCTAGGCAGTTTAACGTCATGCAGCTTGGACGTGGTACAATTTAACGTCATGTGGGACGAAGATGCTTGGCAGTTTAACGTCTTGCCGCGCGGACGATGGTGTGATGCCGCCAATGGGTTCGTGTCAGTTCGCGCGAGCCTGGAGGGCCGCACGGAAAGACAACGCATGGTGCGGGCACCCGGGATGAAGATCATCGGGCACCACGCAGGCGGGTACCCTCAGGGGGTCATAGGGGGCGACCTCGGCGGATTGCGCGCAAAAGAGAAGCATGGCGCGCAATACCGTGGGTCGGCGCGCAAATGAGCGGGCTGGCGCGCAAATGGGCCAGCGCTTTGCGCGCAGATGATAGAGATTGCGCGCACCGGGCTTCGGATAGCGCGCGGGGGCAACGACTCATTTTTGATGAATGGCCACTTCAAAACGGGGGGTGCGCACAATCAGGCCGGATTGCGCGCACCCCGGGGGCAATTGCGCGCAAGAGGCTTCTTTTGCGCGCGAAGGCCTTTGGGTGAAGAATTATTCAAAGGAAAGGAGCCAAATGGATTGCGTGCGAAGGCGAACCCCGAGGCTTTCTTGCGAGAAAGAAAGGAGGTTACCTGAAGATCGGCATTTCGCGCGGAAGGGGTTGGATTGCACGCGCGAGAGACTTTTCGAATTCCAGCAACCTTCAAAACGTCGGGGGTCGCCTTATATTTATAGGCAACCCCGGGCGCGGAATCCGGTTCGCGGGCGCGGAACTCCCTTCGCGGGCGCGGAATCGGGCCCGGCGCGCAAGGGAGTCGCGTGGGCCACGGGCGCGCAATATTGCGAGCCGGCCCAGCGCATTGCGCGCATCCTGGTAGGTTTGCGCGCGGCACTCCAACTTTGCGCGCGGCTCTCCAAAATTCCGCACAAGGCTTCCGGGCCCTCCGAAACGGGCTTCCGACTCCAAATATGACCTCGCTTCCCACATCCGGAGCTTCGTTTGGGAACAACGGACTTTTCCGGCGTCTACAAAAGCCCCCCCTCGGAATCCGATCGGCGAGAGGTCGCAACGATCAGGTTCCGAGGGAGACGCCGGAATGCCGATGTCCTGGGCGGCGCGGGACTTTTAGCTTAACGTGCTCAACCAAAATTCATTTTCTTGCGGGAGCGTCAACCAAGCTTCAGGCATCCACAATTGGGCCTGGATTTCTAAAGAAAAGAGGGAGATCATTCCTATGAAAGGAGACCTCAGACCTAATCAATGTAGCATCCCCCCAACTTGTTCCGACACACGAGCGGGACAACGCTAGGGGAGTTGAGATTTTATCCGAACATAGGGAAATGAGAAAGGGTGAATCGCGTGTCCCGAATTCAGAAATCCACGACGGTCGGCCTTCCAGGAAATGCCCAAGACGGCAAGCGGACAATGGATCAATCGACCATACTACTGCGATAGACGGACCGAAGGTCATCATTCATATTGCAGGAGGCGGATCACATGTCATCATCAATGCCGCTTTGGGGGTTCCTTCAGGCACAAGGGTGGAAATCCAGATCAACAGGGCATGCGAAGCGTGGGGCGAAGTGACGAATTGTTCGGACAGAATCTAACGCTCTCAAAATTGCGCCACCGTGGGGAAATCGTATTAGGCGGATACACTAATCTGGCCGTGAATCACCCCAATTCTCAGATAGAACCTCTTTGACGAGGAAACTGTCGCTTCCCATCATTGCAATGGGGCATCCCGAGCTGAATCAGGGAGAATATCACAATTGCACCACTCTACCAGAAGCCGGTCCAGACGGTCGGCGGCGTGGAGGGGCGGGACTTAGCGATCCCTGAGGCTGGACCCGAGTCGAGATGCCCGAGCATTCCTACATACTCCATTATGCTGGAGATCAAGCCACACGTAGTTCTGAAAGTGCAGTTTAATGTCATGCAGGACGTAGAACCCCGATTAGGGAGATCTTAGTTTAAAGTCGTAGAGCTCGGACCGTAGGGGCAGATCATAGTTTAAGGTCTTAGAGCTCGGACCAAAGGGGCATATCTTAGTTTAAGGTCTTAGAGCTCGGACCATAGGGGCATATCTTAGTTTAAGGTCTTAGAGCTCGGGCCATAGGGGCAGATCTTAGTTTAAAGTCTTAGAGCTTGGACCATGAGAACCTCAATGTACGCCACATCGTGGTCCTATCCCCTGGATATGCGAAGATGCACTGAGGGATAGTGTCAAGAGTGTCAAGGTTTCGCCTGGTCAGAATGGGGGTTGGAAAACGTAATGTGAATCATGCGGCCATTCACTCAAAGACTGGGGGCACCGGCGTAACGATATGGGAGTACTGCCGACCGTGGCGGAAAAGCAGCATCCATATCGCACTGACCGTTGATGGAATGAGGCAGCAAACGAGCATCAACCGCTCAAGCGTAGGATTCATATCGATTTGCTGCCCGAGGCCCTTGGGGGCACCAGCCCGAGTCGGTGGGAGAGCACTGAGGCATTGTGTCCAGACCGATCACGGGGGCTCCACCCAGGGCGTAGGCGATGGGTCCGAATGAAAGGGAGCACGAAGCCTGAAAAGTGGAAGGAACCTGACCAAGCTGAACCTGACCCTCATGGCAATAAACCAGAGTACTCTTGACACCGGTGGACCACTGCATGGGGTCGAGGGACACGCCTTGAGGGTGACCCGAAGGCGGCGGATTCCCCGGAGAAGGGGGGAATCTTTAAGAGGTGGGGGCTGGACCCGAAGTTTTAAACATCCGGGCATTCCTACGTATCCCATAAGGATGGGAATCAAGCCACACGTAGTTCTGGAAGCGCGGCGCAACACAATCGGGCACCAGCGCGGGGAGGGGTGCGGGTCTGGCCCTCTCACCCTGGAGAAGTGGCATTTGATATTTCTTATTTGTCCTTAAAGGTGGATGGTTTTTCTTTGTGCAGCGACATGCCTGTGATTAGGAAATCCTTGGCGTCGCCACAATAATCAAGCCATAAAAGGCATTGACAAATGGCATGGTTAGTAACTAGCACCCAACGTGAGTGTCCTCTGAGGAGAACATCACGATGCAGTGCCGTTTCTCGTCGGGCGGCCAAGACGATCACAGTTTACGGTCGTGTGGTAGGACCGGAAAACACAGTTTAAGGTCGTGTGGTTCGGACCATGGAGGAACCCGCTTATTGCGATGTGGCAGACTCAGCGGAGGTGGGAACATACCCAGCCCTGCGGTCACGCACGATTCCAGGAGAAGAATCCTGGGATAGGGGCCTGCGTATGTCCATCACCCGAGGGGCAGAGATGCTAGCCTCCAGTTATACTGGGCCCAGAACGCGATTGTTCAGGAGACTCCTTCCTCCTTATGAGGACGAGGGTCCAGCTACACATGGCCCTTAGGGAGGACATCAGCATATATCCTTGGTGCTCAGATCGCGGGAGCCTCGAAAGACACCATTACCCTGGTTGGCCTGCCTAACGTGTAAAGGTATACTACATGTCAGTATGAAGGGAGTCTCGAGATTCCTCTACAACGCACAAAGGCGGAGTGTGATGAGGACTGCACAACCAATGTTCAGAGCCTGAAAGATCCTACATGGAGATCAAGGACGTCGCTGACCATATTCGCAACACAACATCTGATCCCGTCAGCCTAGGATGGGGCAAGCAAACGAGCATCAACCGCTCAAGCGCAGGATTCATATCGATTTGCGGCCCAGGACCTGCCGGTAAATCGACCCGGAGCGGTAGGAGAGCATTGAGGCATCGTACCCAAACCGCTAACGAGGATCCCTTTGAGTGAAGGCTCGATCAAGAGGAAGCGTGCGGCCCGACAAGCAACACAGGACTTGTCGGGATTGAATCCGACACCACGGGTCATAGACCGAAGTACCCAAAACATGTTAACAGATCACCGGAAAGGGTCGGAGGACTCATCCTGAGAGCAACCAAAAGATAGCAGATCCCCGTGATCAACCAAGAGACGGAGCTGGACCTGAGACACAAGCGTCTAGGCGGTCCTACGTATCCCATAAGGATGGGAATCAAGCCGCACGTAGTTCTTGAAAGGCAGTTTAACGTCATGCAGGACAAAAAGAGAAAGGGGGGAGAAGAAGGCATCCCCAGACGTGGGGGGCGTACAACGTGGCAAGAAAAACGATGTGAATGAGGGCATAGCCCCACGTTCATACCATACGCCGCACACCCGGAGGAAACTGGGCCAAGGGCCCGAGATGGGATGGAAATTCCCGAAGGATGGGGCTGGGCCTGAAACTTGAATGTTCAGGCGGTCCTACGTATCCCATAAGGATGGGAATCAAGCCGCACGTAGTTCTTGAAAGGCAGTTTAACGTCATGCAGGACGATGATGCTTGGCAGTTTAACGTCTTGCAGCGCGAACGTGGTACAATTTAACGTCATGTTGGATGAATGCTGAACAGTTTAACGTCTTGTAGCTTGGACGAGGTGCAGTTTAGCGTCATGCAGGACGAATGCAGTTTAACGTCGTGCGGGACGAACTGCAGTTTAACGTCGTGCGGGACGAAATACAGTTTAACGTCGTGTTGGACGAAGATGCTTGGCAGTTTAACGTCTTGCCGCGCGGACGAAATGCACTCAGGAAAAGTACTGCTTGAGGAACCTAGCGTTTGTGGGAGGAGTGACACGCTCACCATCCATAGTTGCTAGGGAGTACGCGCCATTGGGATAGAATTTGTGGACGACAAGAGGTCCCTCCCACTTGGCCTCCAACTTGGGTGGCTTCCTGCCGGGGATCATTGGCGCTCTCAGGGCCAGCACTAGGTCACCCTGCAGGAAGGAGAGGAGGCGAACCTTCTTATTGAAAGCTCGAGCCATCCTGCTCTGATGCCTCTCCATGTTGTGCAAGGCGCGAAGTCTATTCTCATACAGTGCTTCCAACTCAACTAGATGGGCTTCAGCAGCTCTGTCCGGCGCTTGCTGGTCGTAGACCGCAGTGCGCATTGACGGTAACTGGATCTCGATGGGCAGGACGGCCTCAGCTCCATACACCAGGGAATAAGGGGTCATCTGGGTGGAATTGCGAGTCGTCGTCCGATAAGCCCAGAGGGCGTTGGGGAGCTTGTCCGGCCAACTCTTCTTGTTCTGACCAACCATATTTTGCAGAATGTTAGAGAGGGTCTTGTTAAATGCCTCAATCTATCCATTTGCCTGCGCATGATAGCGAGATGTATGGTTCGAGCGAATGTTGTACTTGGCGTACAACTTCTTCAACTCGGCTGCTCGGAAATTGGCTCCGTTATCCGTGAGGTTAGCGTGAGGCACTCCAAATCGATGAATGATGTTGGAGGTCACGAAGTCAGCGATCGAACAGGATTTGAACTCTCTGAGCGGAATCGCCTCTGCCCATTTGGAGAAGAAGTCTGTGGCGGTCAGAATGAACCGGCACTGGCGAGCCATCGCCGGCGGGTAAGGTCCCACAACGTCCATCCCCCAGACTGCAAAGGGCCAAGAATACCTAGTGGTATGGAGAAGATCCGGAGGCCGATGCACAAAGTTCGCATGAACCTGGCACGCATGGCACCTCCTGGCATACTCGTTGCAGTCATGGATCATGGTCGGCCAGAAGTATCCCAACCTCCGAATCTAGTGGGACAGCTTTGGCCCAGTCTGATGGGCACTGCATGAACCAGCATGAACCTCTTGCATGACTCGTGGGATCTCAACTCCATGAAGGCAACAGAGGAGAACACCATCAAATCCGCGTCTATATAGGATCTGCTCCAGGCCGGGACTGCTCTGGAGGACAAACTATGATGCGCGGCGTCGAACTCGTTCGCGCTCGGCCCGATCCGACGGGAGAATGCCATGTTGGAGGTACTCAACCAAAGGCTTCCTCCAATCAGGGGCTGGTTCGACTGCCATATCTGGGGTACTTGGGGCTCCGGGCACAGGGGCAACCGTGGTGAGATTACTTACCGACGGTCCGCGATCTCCCTCCGGGATAACGGGAGCGATGAGCCTGCGGTGCGTCACGCGGACGATCAGGTTATCCTGTTCAGGATCTGCAAGTGACGCAGCAAGGCTGGTCAAAGCATCTGCTTGACCGTTCTGCGACCGGGGAATATGGACAATTTCTGGCCGAGAAGGGAACTGGGCCATCAGAAGAAGGGTGCACTCCAGCAACGGGCCCAAGTTCCGGCTTCCTAACAACATAGTCTCCATTGATCTGCTTAACGACCAGCTCAGAGTACCCTTTCACACACAGATGGGGCACGTCGATCTCGAGAGCTAACTCGAGGCCGGTGATGAGGGCATGGTATTCCGCCTCGTTGTTGGTACAGCCCTCTGATAACAGGAAAGAGTATGGCAGCACGGCTTGCTCCGGGGTAATGAAGACGATACCCAAGCCCACTCTGTTGAGCTTAGGATTATCGATCCTTCTACCGGTGGGGCTACAGGAGGCACCGTCAAAGTGCATCTGCCAGCATGGATCGGCTTGATCGACCGAGAGAATGGCCTCATCAGGAAAGCCTAGATCCAGCGGCTGATCCTCGGAGGTTGGGTGAGCAGCCAGAAAGTCTGCCAATGCTTGCCCTTTGATGGCCTTCTGAGACACATACCTGATGTCGAACTGCTGGAGAATCACAGCCCACCGCGCTAGACGGCCAGTCAACATAGGCCGGCTCAGGATATATTTCAACGGGTCTTCCCGAGAAACCAACTGTACCTCATGGTGCTGCAAGTAGTGCCGTAATTTCTGTATGGAAAATACGAGCGCCAGGCAGCTCTTCTCGATGGGGGAATACCTGACTTCCGCATCGAGGAGCATGCGACTGAGGTAGTAGAGGCTATTCTCTATTCCCTCGTTGTTCTTTTGGGCGAGAACGGCACCCAGGGACCGTTCTAGGGCGGTCACATAAAGGACCAGCGGCTTCCCGGATACAGGCGGCATTAGAACCGGAGGTTGAAGTTGGTACTGCTTGATTTCCTCGAAAGCGGTCTGACACTCTTTATCCCATACATAGGTGGAACCTTTCTTCATGAGCCGAGAAAAGGGCTTACACTTGCCGGCCAGATTCGCGATGAATCGGCGTATATAGGCTAAGTGGCCTTGGAACCCTTGCAGTTCCCGGATGTTACCTGGGGGAGGCATCTGGCTAATCGCCCCGATCTTCTCTGGGTCGATCTCAATACCCCGGTATCTTACCACAAATCCAAGGAACTTTCCGGAGGTTACCCCGAAGGCACACTTCAACGGGTTCATCTTCAGGCAGCGAGACCGGAGGAAGCCGAACACTTTCTCAAGATCTTTGAGATGGTCCTGATGCTGGCGCGACTTGACCACCAAGTCATCGACGTAGCATTCCACCAGTGTGCCGAGGATTGGCTTGAATATGCGGTGCATCGCCCGTTGGTAGGTGGCACCTGCATTCTTCTGGCCGAAGGGCATGACCTGGTAACAAAAGATACCTTGGGGGGCCCTGAAGGCAGTGAACTCCTCATCCTCAGGGGCCATCCGGATTTGGTTATATCCGGAGTATCCATCCATGAAGGAGAGGGCTTGGAACCCTGCCGTGGCGTCAATCAACAGCTCTGTCACCGGAAGGGGAAAATCATCCTTCGGAAAGTGGCGGTTGAGATCGCGGAAGTCGATACAGACTCTGATCTGCCCGTTCTTCTTCCTGACCGGCACAATGTTGGCCAGCCATTTGGGGTACTGAACTTCCCTCACGAAGTTGGCTTTGATAAGCTTGTCAACTTCGGCCTCAACCATGGCACCGTGGAATGGGTGCATCTTCCTGGGAGGCTGCTTGAACCCGCGATGGTTCACCGGGAGACCAAGGCGGTGGACGACTACCTGAGGATCTAGCCTCGGCATCTCGTCGTAGCCCCAAGCGAACACATCACGATGCTGCCTGAGGAAGTCCACGTACTGATGCCGCTCCTCAGAGGGCATGGCGGCACTGACCAATGTGGGTCTTGGATCTGCCTCGGTTCCAAGGTTCACCTGTACTAACTCATCGACCGTGGCGGAGACGCCCTCCTCAAAGGCTGGGGGTGCATCTTCCACACCCTCTCCACTTGGGGAGGGATCGTCCACGGGAGAGACTGCGTTGAAAACTGCATTGGGGCTACCAGATCCTGCTGGGCCGCTGGTGCTGGCATGTGCGGTCGCGGTCATCTCATCAGGAGACTCACAGGCCGTCGAGACCATGGCCACGTCCAACCGATGAATTGGGAGGACGTAAGCGTCATCCAAACTTGCCCAGGGATCGCTTGCAACAGCGACAGGCTCGACCTCACCTGCCAGGATCTGCTTATCCTTTCTCTTGTAATAGTCCGCGTCCAGATAGCGGGCTTCACATGAGGCAAAAGGAGAGGCATCTCCCTGAAGCACGCCTACTCGACCGTTAAGGGAGTATTTGAGGCATTGGTGGTATGATGAGGGAACCGCCGCATGAAGGTGGAGCCATGGCCTGCCCATCAATGCGTTGTACGCAGTGTCTTGAGAGACTACCATGAATTCGGTGTTGGCAACCAAGTCACCGAACTGGGTCTTCAAGCGTATCTTGCCGAAAGGGATTTACCAGCTCGACGGTATTAACCGAAGCGTACCCAATACTGTCATCGGACGAATCATCCATCGCCGGGCGGATCCGAGGAGGGATCCCCATCTCCGGGGGCATGAAGTCGCCGAGAGTGCGGGATAGTGGTGGAACTGGAGGGGCGCGCTCTTCCTTCTTGCGCCGCCGCCGTTTGCTCTTCTCGGAAGAGGCAGGCTGGGATGACGATGCTGAAGCAGCACCCGCAGATTCTGGGGGCTCAGGCTGATTCAAGCGCGCATAGATGATTCCATGGGCGCGAATGATCGTCTTGCAGGCCATCCAGTTTTTATACTTCTGGGATCCACGGTCGGAGACCAGCTGCCATTCGTCCTCATTGCCGCTATCGTCATCTGATCCCACGAACACGCCTGCCACTTGTGCTGGAGCTGGGCCCAACCTGATTACATTGTTGTTAATCTGGTCTTGGAGCCAGTCCTTAAACACGTAGCACCGCTGGATGGTGTGCCCCAGGGCCCGATGGTAAGGGCAGTAGCGGGGGTTATCCATGAGATGTGCCTCCTCTGGCCTCCAACACTCAGGCAGTCGCACAATCCTCTACTCCAGGGCGCTCCGGAAATAACCGGGGACCTGATCCTCGTGAAATGAGTAAGTCAGGTATCACGGGCCCCTGGGAGCGTGGTCCTGACGAGGGGCTGGAGGGGCCTGCCGAGGAGGTGGACCCTGATTATCTCGCCTGGGTTGTGGCGGTACATTACGCGGAGGGGCCGGCCGGTTCTGGGGCTGCCGCTGCTGGGCCAGGAACTGAGCCCGTGGAGCCGGATTCCTGTGAGGCTGTGGAGCTGGCCTCGCCGGCAGCAGCTCCAACGGCCTGGGGGCCTCTATCTGGGCAACAGCAGCGGGCTCAGCCCTGCTGGCTCTCCTTGTAGGAATCATATGAGGCAGCGGGTGTGCCTGACTGGCCTGTTGCAGGGCTTCTTCAAGACGTTGAGCTTTGTCTGATAAGTCCCTGAACCCTCCGGGGTAATTCTGAGTGATCAAGGAAGGGACCTGCTCGGTCTTGACGTTCCCGACGCACATTGTCAGCAACTGCTCCCGAGTCAATGGCATGTCAAGGGAATACGTGAGACCCTTCCATCGGGCGACGAAGTCCGCGGCTCGCTCATCAGGCCTCTGCTTGCACTTGAAGAGGTCTGCGATACTCATCTTCCAGGTCGTGGAACTGAACTGGTAGAGGAATTGTCTATGAAGGTCCTCCCAGCTAGTTATCGACCCGACGGGGAGCTGGCTGTACCAGACAAATGCTGGCCCTTCCAGTGTCTGGACAAAGCAGTGAAGCTTAGCGACCTCTTGCTGCGCCGGAGTTCCCAACATAGGCCCGCACCTCGAGTTGAAATGGGCCAAATGCTGTAGCAGATCTCCAGTCCCGTTGAAGGGGGCGAAAGTGGGGTTCCCGAATCCCGGAGGCGCCGACATGTCATCCACCCATGCTGGGTATGGCTTGCCGTCCGGTGGGATCGCCACTTGCTGAGTCTCCAAGGCTTCCAAGCGGGCGATGAGTGCCGCCATCGGATCGTCCGGACATGGGTTCTAGTCCTGGCGAGGATCTCTAACCACGAGCGCATTGCATGGCCCTTCAATCGGGTCGTCGACCGGGTCGTCAAACTCGGCAGCTCGTGGGATGGCGGGCGGAGCGGCCCTTGGGGCAGCGGGAGGAATCCGAGCGGGGTCTCTCAGGTAGTCACGCCGCTCGGGAGGGTGCGGTGAAATATACCGCGCCCTCTTGCCATAGGCAATGGCCTCTCCCCTGTCGGCAAACACGGCATAATCACGGTTGCCCGGGAGAGCCTCATCGAGGGGTGGTTGTTCCTGTCCCTGCTGTCCTGGCCTAGGATCACCGTAGTCAGGACGCTGCTCTGCAGCGCGCTCGGCGAGGAGCTGGTCAACTAGCTTCTTCTGCTCGGCGAGCTGTTGATGTAGCATAGCCTTCTCGGGATCCTCATCCGCCCTCTGCATGGAGGAAGATGGGTCGGCGGGCTTTATAGCCCCGCCGTGCTCTTTACCTTTGCTGACGTTTCGGCTCAACGTCAGTGCTTCAGTGGGTGTGGGGAGACCCAGGAGGTTCCTCTAGTGACGAGTAACTCTCGCCTATGGATCCAACAACGACTTGTCTTCAGGGGGAGAGCCCCCGTCGAGAAGTTCCAAGTCGTTCCCCTCCCCCGACAGGTCAACCATATTGACCGTTTCCATCCTCGGGGATGTACCCTCAGGGCCACCCAGTGAATCGGGCTGTCGGCGAATCGCACTGAAGCGTAGGGCAGCGTACTGCCCCCATCCACGGATATACACGTGGGGAGTGGCCCCCTCGATAACCTTGAGGAGTACTTGAAAACACTCAACGCATCGTTGTTGGAGGGCCTCGTGGTGCCCAAATGACCCGGGGTGCCGAACCGCGGGGAGCGTGGCCAGGTCAATTTGACGGCACTGCTCACCAATATCCTCCAGGTGCACTTGACTCCCGGGATATGGCATTTGTAGGCGGTGAAGACGGGAGTGAGTCTCCCGGAGAGTTCGGCGGAAGCATTCGAACTCATCCGGGGTAAGTGATTCGGGTGCATCAAAGTCTGGTCCTGCGACTGGCCAAAACTTCTCAGGGAAGTGGTCCTATGCAAGGACGGTCCAGAAGCTCCACGACTCAATCTCGGGACCCAGGTCTCCTTGGTCCTCTTCAACGACTAGGAATGGACGGGGAACCGGAAGTGGTGCCGAGGCGGGCCGCCGGGCCGACAGGCTGGGCGACGGTGAATACGGCGAGCAGGCCGCTTGGCCTCCATATCCCGGGCCGCCCTCTGAGGGTGGCGGTGCCCCAGCTACCACATCACGATAGGACGGGCCGGCGAGCGAACATCCCGCCGTAGCGTCGGTGCTCGCCAAGGGTGCACTAGATCGTGGTTCGACCGTCGGTCCCCAGAAAAAGTCTCCGGCTTCTCCGATCGAGGCAGAAGGTGCTTCCGGAGGGGCTGGTACCAACCGCAAGATTGATCCTTGGGGGTCTACCAGGCCCTCGCTACTCCGGATATACCTTCAGAGAGAAGCGGGGATCGTATCGATCTCTCTCTTGGGAAGTACGAGGCTGACGTGCCGCATTCCTACCCCTACCCCTAACTGGCGGGATCGGGGGGAGGGCTTCGTCGCCGAATCATACTTCGCCTCTGTATCGGAGAAATGAACCGGTCGGATCTCTGTCTGGAATTCTGTAACATTCTTCCCTCGGCGTCAACGCCTCGCCTTCCTGCCCCTGGGTGGTTCTTCGGGGCATGGCTGATCTCTATCCTGGCGTCCTCCGGCCGCACTGGTGCTGGGGCCAAGAGGACTGGAAACCAAGGTGCGAGGAGCACCGAGACAGATATCAAAGGGGACGCGGGGAGAGATGATTCCGGGCAGGCCTCCGGGCCGGGATCGGAAGGTGGGGTGACCCATGCCTCTTGGATCGGCCACGCGGAGTAGACCCTGTTGGTGAATAGCGCTACTGCGAGGTGGTCCGCAGTGGCTATTGCCTGTACCAGCAACCGGGAGAGTCAACCCAACCTGCCTCTGGGGCGGTCGGGGCCTCGATCCTGGTCGGGCATAGAAGTGCCCCTGCTCAGGATGCGTAGGGGCCTGGTGACTGGAACCAGCAGTGGCTTGAGCCAACGCGGCCGCTGTTTCTAGGGACCCAAGGTGGGCATCCTCTTCCGCTCGTGCCCGACGTTGGAGTCGGGACAAACGAGTCGGGATGAGCGGCGCGGGCAGGTGGAGAGTCCGTTCTTCGTCTTGAGAGGCCTGGCGGCGATGTCACCGCGGCCTGACAGGAGCCCTTATCGTGGATCCCTGGAGCGAATCTCGGATAGGGTGGTCCCGGACATCTTTCACCTCATCCACATAGGGGAAGGAGTTGTCAGAGCGCTCCGGGGATAAACTCCCGAAGCGGTTGGACGTCGAGGTAGGCAGCGGTGCCTCCCTGTGCGGCCCTCGGGGGCGGCGTTGGTGGCGAGGTGCAGCTTCCTCGAGGTCTAGGCGAGCCATGTCCCTGGTGGGGATGACTCCCTCTTCCTCATATATCCGCACCAAGTTGTTGATCACCCTTCTCTGGATGACCTCCGAGGGGGAGAGAGGGCATGGTTGCCCCGCAGCTGCGGCTGCTGGGACGGCCGTGGAACGGGCGGGACCGCGCGGAGTAGCCGCGCCGGTGTTTCCCCTACCCCTGCGCCAGTGGGCGGGCGGCGATCGGGCACTGGATTGGGAGACCTGATTTCTGAAAGCAGGGAGAAGAACCCATTAATACTGATAGGAAAAAGAATCGGAAACCAATCATTAGCGCCATGACGCCTTCCGTGGGGGGGACCCAGGCCATCGACGTCGTGAGACGGAGTGCCCGATTTCCCTTCCCCAGCCCCTGGCGGGTAAAACTGAATGCTCGGTCGAGTAGCATGCTGGTCTTCCAACACCTCTGAAAGCCATCGGTCTTCGTATTGAGGAGAAGAGATTCACGTCGGGTTCACCGTTTTTCTGTTTCGGTGCGGATGTGTGTCGGGTTTCCGTTCCGACGCTGTTCCGCCAGGGCGTGTTCGCGCGTGCACCCGTCGACCCGAGGGGATGGGCGCGCGGCGTGTGGCCCCGCAGTCCCGCTTTCCAAGGGTGGGCGTCATTCGTCCCTTGTTCAGGGGCATCTGCTCCTTGATCGAAACCAGGATGATGGGATGTCGGCTCCTCCTTCCGTGGACGTCTCCTCGGAATTCGTTGCCTAATCCGGGTCTCCCTCATAGATTTAAGAATGTTCGTGAATCTCGTTCCCGGCGCCATATCTTCATGGACACCGGTTAATTACGCTGCTTCCGCCCAGACGCTCCAAGGGGTCCGGTCGGGGCAGCAACCTGCAGTGAGGAGACGGGTGACTCCGGGTGTTGGGGGCGTGTCTTAACACTGCAACTTTGCATGTCGGCCTTCCGTCCCTAATAGGGCTTCTCGAAGGCGTGATGGCCTGAGGCATCCCGCGCTGGGTGCGGGGAACTGTATCACCTGAGGTTTTCCTCAGCTTCCCATGTTTAACACGGGGTATGCCGCGAGTTTAACATCCAGCGGGGACGGCATCGGACTGATCAACACGAGAAGTGGATCAGATGACAGAACCCCTTGCGAGGAACCTTCGACGCTGGGGCCAGCACATGGGCAGCTTCCCGAGTGAAGTGGAGTGGAATGAAGTGGCATGACCCCACCGGGATGTGGCGACCCGGGTAAGGATCAGGATGGATGATAGAGTGAAGAGCTTGGACCCCGTAGGGGCTTCCAACGTACCGCGCGTTGGCGCGGATCAAAGTCAGCGTAGTTCGAACATACATTTTAACGTCATGCTGGACGTCGGCAAGCCGACTCATGAAGAGATCGAGGCTGCCGGGCGAAGGGTTGAACCGAACCACCTCGCACAGAGGGGGATGGAACGGCCGGGTGGATCACAGTTTCCCGTCATGCTGGACGTTGAAGAGAGAAATAGAAAAAGGTAGTGGGGAAGTGCAATGGAGATACACATGTGCAGTCCCCCACAAGAGAGGATTCATAGGTGAATCGATGCGAAGGTGAACCCGGGAGGGGTCCACGGATGGACGAACCGACGTGAGTACGACCGGGACGACCAGGTGGTGGGCTTGAACCTCGGAGAGGCTTCCTACGTACCCTGTTTAGAATACAGGGATCAAATTCCATGTAGTTCGCTCTGTTTGTAACACTATACCCCCGTGGGCGAAGGCCACTCCAATCCCGACATCCCTGTAGAGACGAGCGGGTGGGGGCCACATCCAAACCGGGAGGACCCTGCGCGTGGGGCACAGGATCAGGTGATGCGGACGGTTTAACGTCTTGCCGGACGAAGTACAGTTTAACGTCGTGTGTTGAGGACGAAGCGGACGGTTTAACGTCTTTTCGGACGAAGTACAGTTTAACGTCGTGTGTTGAGGACGAAGGTGCTTGGAAGTTTAACGTCTTGCAGCGCAGACGTGGTACAGTTTAACGTCATGTTTGGACGAAACACTTGGCAGTTTAACGTCTTGCAGTGCGGACGAGGTGCAGTTTAGCGTCATGCAGGACGAATGCTGAACAGTTTAACGTCTTGTAGCTCTGACGATATGCTAGGCAGTTTAACGCCGTGCAGCTTGGACGTGGTACAGTTTAACGTCATGTGGGACGAAGATGCTTGGCAGTTTAACGTCTTGCCGCGCGGACGATTGTGTGATGCCGCCAATGGGTTCGTGTCACTTCGCGCGAGCCTGGAGGGCCGCACGGAAAGACAATGCACGGTGCGGGCACCCGGGATGAAGATCATCGGGCGCCACGCAGGTGGGTACCCTCAGGGGGTCAAAGGGGGCGACCTCGGCGGATTGCGCGCAAAAGAGAAGCATGGTGCGCAATACCACGAGTCGGCGCGCAAATGGGCGGGCTGGCGCGCAAATGGGCCAGCGCTTTGCGCGCAGATGATAGATATTGCGCGCACCGGGTTTCGGATAGCGCACGGGGGCAACGACTCATTCTTTGATGAATGGTCACTTCAAAACGGGGGGTGCGCGCAATCGGGCCGGATTGCGCGCACCCCGGGGGCAATTGCGCGCAAGAGTCTTCTTTTGCGCGTGAAGGCCTTTGGGTGAAGAATTATTCAAAGGAAAGGAGCCAAAGGGATTGCGCGCGAAGGCGAACCCCGAGGCTTTCTTGCGCGAAAGAAAGGAGGTTACCAGAAGATCGGCATTTCGCGCGGAAGGGGTTGGATTGCGTGCGCGAGAGACCTTTCGAATTCCGGCAACCTTCAAAACGTCGGGGGTCGCCTTATATTTATAGGCAACCCCGGGCTCGGAATCCGGTTCGCGGGCGCGGAATTCCCTTCGCGGGCACGGAATCGGGCCTGGCGCGCAAGGGAGTCGCGCGGGCCACGGGCGCGCAATATTGCGCGCCGGCCCAGCGCATTGCGCGCATCCCGGTAGGTTTGCGCGCGGCACTCCAACTTTGCGCGCGGCTCTCCAAAATTCCGCGCAAGGCCTCCGGGCCCTCCGAAACGGGCTTCCTACTCCAAATATGACCTCGCATCGTGCATCCGGAGCTTCGTTTGGGAACAACAGACTTTTCTGGCGTCTACAAATATCACTAAACCATCTAATAACTGCTTCATTTTCCATGTTTGTTTTGGTTTGGTTGTTTTGATCATTGTACTTTAATCATGGTTCCATCCACTATGTAATGTTAAAAATTATACTAATAAAATTTATATTCATTATATATTTATTTAGGGTCATCTGTAAAATTTATAGATATAAAAATGTATGACACCATTCGAGGAGGCAGAAGGTCGTGTACACGTATTATCCTTTTTTAATTTTTCAACAGATTGAACAAAAATAAAGGAAAAAATAATAATTCCCATTTTAAATAATAATTATTTCATATGAATCATATATATTCCGAAATTATATCCTTATTACTATCAATTTCATGTGTAAATAAAAAATGGATCAGATCTCTCTGTCGGGGTGATAGTCTACATGTACAGTAGAGTGACATTTTCTTTTTCCAATAGTTTGGAAGGTAAGATGGTGTATATTATAGTTTAATTTAAGAAGAATATTTAAGCAATAAATATAATATATATTAATTATTAACATATTTATAACCATCTAATAAAAATTGTGATAGAAAATGAATTACATCACAATGTGCAGCCGGTAAGCCGTACATACGCATAAGCAATCTCTTCACTTTTCACCGGGTGGAAGAGAGATGGAATATGGTGTTACAATAATATTTATTACATATTTTTTATTTTATGATATTTTTTATATTATATTAGGATTTTTGTAACATTTTATGTTTATGTATAAGATGAAATAATCATGAAATAATCGATAATGACTTTTAGCTCTCTATTGAGAGTCATTACTTAGATCTATTATTAATAGAATTATAATAGTTATTTTTTGGAAATAATAACCAATAGAACTTGGATAATTATGTTTAAAAGGGTTTTGTTAATGGTTTGGTTGATCTATATATATCATTGTGGCGTAATGAAGTGGAGGATGAGGTTCCCTTTTATAAATGAGGCATTTGGAACTTTTGGAATTTATTAAAAGATTATGTTATAATAAAGTCATTATCAATATAAATGAATCCAGACTACCACGAATTCAATCCTATATTATAATATTGTTCAAATATTAATAAAAAATAATATTTTTATTCTTTTTAGGTTGACTTAATCATTATCATTTGGTTTAACACTTTTGTTAACCAATTTCAACATTTACATTGGTAACATATATTTCACTTTTGAAGGGGATAAAACATTATTACGAGAAAACTATTGACTCATAATTGGAAAATGGATGGAATATTTAACCATATAATTCCTAATTTTTTCTATAAAATTATTATAATTTTTTTGAATTATGTAATAAAATGTAATTTTTATTAATTTTCATTAATGTGAATTTTTACTCTTTTCATTTAATTTGATATCAAATACATCTAGAAAATCTTTTATTTATAACATAATTCACTTACATACCACTAATATTTCATATTCCTCTGAAATTTTATTTTAACATAATAAAACACTCAAACTATTTCACATTTAATATTTATAATATAATTGACTATATTTTTATTTAAATGGAATTAATATTTTATTAATATTTTGCAAGAATATGAGGTAATTATATAATAATAAAAAATTACATAAAAAAGTATCACAATGAAGATAATTTTTTATATTAAAAATTGACATTTATAATTTTTAAATATATTTTTCTCCTCTGTGGACAAATAATGGATATCTAAAATAAATAGAGTTGAATTATTTATCTTTCTGTGATTTAAATATTTTATTGGATAATTTCATGGATAATTTTCCATTAAAATTATAAATTTCGTGCCTATGGAGATAATGGTAGAATGAAATTATTCCAATAAGAATTATGTTGAAATTGTATGACCTTATCGCTTATTTTTAACATAGTTTAACCTGATATACCCTTTATCGATATAATATATTTTTCCACCATTAGTATTCATAATGACTAAAAATAAAAGTGGATATATAAATTTTTTGGAAATATTTATTAAAAATAAGGAATACATTTTATCAAAATCAATACCTATAATTGGAAGAAACTAATTTTAATATTAGTTCACAAAATCTGATGAAAATAATTGTTTTTAAAAACTACAGTTTCAAGCACAAAGATGTATTTACTTTATTTTCTAATTCAATGAAAAAACATTAGATGACTGATAAAATATTTTATTTAATTTTTATAATATAATAATCATAAAAAACATTCACCTATAGTGACAATTTTGATTTATTAGGATAAAATCACATTGTGTGCATAAGAATATTTTTTACGGAAAAATATCATATATTTTCCAAATGTTAATTATTTTCCTTCATAATCTATTGATATCTAATGAATTTATTTTATACATGTTTAAAAATAAATATTTTATAATTTAGTTATTACATTTTCTTTCCTTCCAACCCGACGATACTGTGATAATTATTAAAAATATAATTTAGCAGAAAATCACGGTTTGTTTATAATAATAATTTAATGTAGTGAAATCTAACAAAGAAACAAAATTTATTAATAAGAAATATAATATAATATCTAATTGTGTTACATTATACCCCCCGTAAAATTAATTTCACCCTAAAAATATATTAATGTATTAAAAATAAGTGAGGATACTTCTACCACATCACATAATCAGGTTCCCACATAGCTTCCTTGAATTGATGGTTTCACCACCAAACCATGATAAGGTGACATGTGTTGCTTCATAACACATTCTCTCTATAATATAAAATCTCACCTGGTTGTACCTCATATGAATATTCTTTATACATTGTTATAATTTTTATGTTTAGTACATTTTAAGGATCATGTATTTAATTTGTAATGAGAGATATGTTGAAGGCATCCAGAACATGGGAGGGATTCAATGGAAGCACCCATCAGTAAGCTACCATCCTGATACAATCCTAAATTTAAAAGGGTCCAATATACCTATGCCTTACCTTAAACTTCTTTTCAAATATCATCACTATCATCCACGGATATATTTAAAGGAATACCTTTTAACCACACTTCAATCTCTATATATTTCTGATGATTGTATGTGTAACTTTTTTGTTGACATTGAGATGATATTATGTGTTTCTTAATGGATCTAAACTTATGTACTATTTATTCTTCTAGGTTTGGTTCCAATTTCATTATTCTTATAGCTACACTCCATCACATTAGACATGCTCAATTATTTCTTTAGAGGGATTCATAATGAGCCATCTATATTCTTGAGTGAAATCTATTATTATAAAAAATTATAACAAAAAAGGTATAAATCCCAACTACCTTCCTAATATATATAAGAATAAATATCGATATGTCTTGTAGAGTATAAATTTTCCCCCCAATCATGACATATTTATTTGTATGATTAGTTTTTTTGAAACTCAAAATTGTTTCCAAATATCACAATATAATTTGTAAAATTTTCATGGTAAACCTCATATCCCAATTACATAAAATAAAATGTTGTACTCTATAAAACCATACCACTTAATTAATATATATTGTGAAAATATTACCAAGAGATAAATATTATCATATGGAAATGAAGTGTGATTACATCATAAGGGGATTGACTACAACCATAATATAATTAAACCCTATAGACATTTTTTGGAGACATATGATAAAACACATGGTGATGTTTTCCCATTTCCATTCTCGTATGGGTAATTCTTGTAACATCCCCTATCTTTTCTATATCTTATCATTAAATTGGTGACATACCAATAATCAGAAAACATATTCTACAATATCATCCTTCTTCTTTTTCGCAAATTTAATATTCATTCATATATCTATACATATTTATACATATAGGATAAATATAGAATGAAGAACTATGAAATTCATAGAATAGATATTTATTAAAATATGGTATGGATGGAAAAAATATGTGGTTCCTAAAACATATCACTCCATCACTGTTGAACGTTTCTCACTGTTATATATTGATCCATTTCATTCTTCTACACATTATTAATTCTCACATGGATAGATGGTTTTCTAATCAATTGAGAAATATATGATTTCACCCATACCTAAAATATTTCATTATCTATAATTTTATACAATATAAATATTAGATATTTTGTGATCCTTTTTATATATAATCAATCATGATCTATTCGACTGAGATAATTTTACTCATTTTTGCTTTACCACAGTGGTAATTTATTGAGCAGTCATAATCACCAATCAACTCAAACCATCTTCTTTAGATAATATTCAACTCTTTATGTGTGAATATATAATTTAATATTTTATGATAAGTATGTATGTAATATATTTCTCCATAAATATAATTACTTCATATCTTTAATGAAAAAATTACAATAGTTAACTCCAAATATTGAGTTTGTTAAATTGTATCATAGAGCCTCAGTTATCATTAGTTGTATGATATCACTACACCATTTTTCATGAGGAATTATCACAATACTTTATTCATCGCCTCAATATATATTACAATCCCTTATCCACTAAAGTTTAGTGTAAGAATAGGTGCACCAACTAACCTTATCTTAATATTTATGAAGTTTCCTTCACATTCATATGCCAAAAACAACATGGATACCTTCTTCGTAAACATAGTAATTTGGTTTTATGGTTGTCGGAAATTATTCATAAATCATAGATAATAAATATCGAAACCATGTATAATATAGATCTTAATTTTTATGGTTGGGATGATCTAATGAGAAATTACTTATTCCTTTTTTGGATCCATATACATGACCTTCCTTGAGATTATGTGAGACAAAAATGAATTTATTTTTTTAAAATTCACAATTGGTAAATTTTTCATTCACATTTTAATTCCATATGGTATTTATAAAAATCCACAAGTAATATTCATGATTTTCTAAGATCATTTAATATGTAAGAATAATTTCTATAATGACTTCCACAAAATGATCAATGTAATTTATAAAGAATATATTAATTAAATTCATGAAGATATTTTGGGTACTATTATGACCAAATGGTATTACAATAAATTCCAATTCTCTAAACCTTGTACAAAATATTTTATTTGTTATATCCTTCTTCTTAGTCCTCAATTGAAAATTTCAAAAATAAACATCAATATTGGAAAAAAATTTAGTTCTATAATATTTATTGAACAAGACACCAATATAGGGTAGAAATATTTATTCCTAATAGTGATTAGGTTATTTTTTTGTAATAAAAAAATAGAAACATTTATCAATCATTCATATTAATAAAAATAAATTTTTCACCCCCGGGTGACAGACCTATATAAATTAATCACATATTAATATTAACCTTGATTTATTCCTTAATTACATAAATTAAATTAGATACATTTTATATGTAATATTTTAAATAAGAGTTTAACCTAGTAGTATTTCTATTTAAAACTAAACTTACTGATTTAGCGAAACACTAGGAAACTAATCCAAAAATAAATTGATAAACTCTTGTATAATAATAATTTCATTGATATTGAGGTTTTCCCCAACCTTATGAGTTAAACACACCTTTTGAAAAGGAATCAAGAACTATATAATGGATGTTATCTGGATCAATGTTTTTATTTACCATCACACTGATAGATTATCATATATTGGTTTAAAATATCACATCTGACTTCCCTTTCTCTAAAATTGATGTTGGATTTATGCAGAGAATCCAATCCACCCTGATGATAATATGAAATTTGGATAGGGAGATAATAAAAACATTTTTACTTGAAAATTATCATAGTATTAAATTAGGGGGGAATTATAGAATTATTATTTGACAATCACTCCAATTGAGATTTTTACTGCCGACAAAATATCTAATCATTGGGGTGGTGATTTGATACTCTTAAAAAATTATTCTCATAAACATATTCGTACAAATATTGAATGAAATAAAATATTTTCATATTTGGAGTGACTAATAAGTGTAACATTCACCACATCATTACTAACTTTTATTTTAGACATCGTAATTGCATAATATTGGAATTCTCCATATGGCTTCTTTTTTACAAGTTTTTTTGACGCATGGGGAATTGTTTGGAATAATGACCCATTTATTAATAATTAATGCACTATAATTTTATGCCTTCTCCATAATCCATTAATTGAGGATCATTGTGATCTTCTTCTACACATATTACGAAAATACATTTTCCTTATAATCTTGAACTAAGGTGTTTCTTTCAATAAATATCACATGTTGGAAAATTCATAATTTTCTTTTTTCCATAATCCATTTTTTTATATTGAATTTTTTTCCTTGATTTAATTTGAAGCCATAACACATATAGAATTATTTATATATCATCATAGAATATGATATTATATCCTCATATGATGAGAATGTTTTGGAGACTACTTTCCATAAATGTATTATCTTAATCCCATCAAATAATTAGTTAATATTTCTCTTTGGATTGAACACGTAGTCCATATCATGGTATGATATTCTTGTAATTTTAGCTTCATAATTTACAAAATTTTATTCTTTATTTTGTCTTAGAGTCAATAATTATCTTTCCAAATCAACCCTTTTTTTCATGACAGATTTACTTTTCAATGAATATTTTCTTAAATTCCTTTCATTCCATATGTAGAACCCCTCAGTTAGACATATGTAGCCTTTTTTGTATTTATTTACATGTTTAAAGTAATTGGGATGAGTTGAGAAGAGGTTGGGAGTGTTTTTAATGGTTTTGAATAAGTTTGGAGGCATCTCTTAGGGAGAACAGTTTGTGCACGGTTAGGGGAAACCATGTGAGTTCTCTAAGAAACCATGTTGGGGGAGGCAGTAGGCTTTTCACGGCCTGTGTAGAGTTTTCCAAACCGTGCAAGGAAACCATGTGGACCCCTCCTCTCGAGACAGTGGTGTGCAGATGTTTATCACATGGTTTGTCAAACTGTGCAGACTAACTGTGCGACCACTTAAAGGAAGTGTTTTTAAATTTGGGCTCCTTCTGGCTTGACCTATTTCACTACCAATATTCTCCCACTCGATTCTCACTCAAGATTTTCCGTTCTCAAGGGTTGTAGGGTCTCTCCCACACATTTTGGAAGAAAATCAAAATGGATTTCAAGGTGGTTGGAATGAGGTTTCTCTATGGTAAGTCTCTCATCTTTGTTTCTTTGTGTTTTTCTCAAGATACACATATCTCTATCTCTCTTGGTTTCATATATATACACCCATTTTGTCTAGATCTATGGTATTGGTTTCTCTTAGTGTTTTTATTTTAAAACTTGTCGGTGTTATGGAAGGGGATATAGAGAAAATTCAGTGGTGCATTCGCCATATTTGAGGAGGTGTGGTAGCTTGTGGGTCAATTTTGACGGAACCCTAAAGGGTTCTAGCTTCTTTCTCTATTCCACTATACTAGAACATAAATCTTGGTTTTAATTAAAATGTGTTTCTTAAAATTAACTATGTTTTTTATGTGCAAAATTGATTGGAAATCCCTTTGGTGGTGTTTGGGGATTTTTGGGAAGAAATGGGTTATTGGGTAAAATTCTCCTCTTGTGATTTTTAAATGGAGATTTTAAAATTGTTTGTTATGTTGAATTATTTAACATGGCTTGTGAAATGGTTTTTCAATAAAGGGATTGTTTAATTGAAATGTGAATTGGCATGTAAAAAGGGTGGAAGGGTTTTTTCATTAAAGTTTTTATATAATGAAGTGGTTCATAATGTAATTCAAATGGTTAATTGCATATTTTGGTGACCTTGGTAGGTCATAAGATTGGTTATGGATTGTTTGAATGTTGTGTAAAAGTGTCCAGGAAGTGACACTATAAAAAGGGGATGGATAATGGACGGAAGGGCCCCCATCTATAGTATGTGCGTGGGAAGTACCACTATAAAAAGGGGATTGATAGTGGATGGAAGGGCCACCATCAATAGAAAGAGGTTAGGATGTACCACTTGAGTGGATTGGTAATGAATGGGTTAGATGAGAAGTGTCATCATGGTTTGTTGTGTGCTTTGTTGGTGAGGTTTGTATTTGGGGATATTGAGTGAAATATGAACATGGTAATCGACTTTTGGAATGGTTGAATTGGCTTCCTTGCGTGGCATAGTTGATTTGGCTCCCTTGTGTGGCATGTTTGGATTATGGCATGTTTGGATTATAAACAATTGGTAGCTTGATTTTTATTTATATAAAATGATTTATATAAATGTGCTAACATTTTTACCTTAGTGGCATGTGTAGGGATGTCAGTTGGGGAAATTATACTGAGTCTTAGTACACACCCTCTACTTTGGCACTTTGGTGATTTGGAAGATATAGTATTCCAAGACACATATAAAGTTAAGGCATCTCATTGCTAGTGGTTAGTTATGTTTCTTTGGATATGTGGTGGTTCTTGGATCATGGAGATTGGGGTGGAGTCGTGGAGTGTGTCTTAGTTTATTTTAGGTCCGTTTTTTAGTATTCCATAGAGTACTTTGGTATCGTGTTGGATTGTATTGGTTTTGGGTTGTATTGTGGATCAACTTGGTTGCCTTTTGGGAATACATGCTTGAATGTTTTATTACCATGCATCATATAGTGGCTGTTAGTGGATGGTTTGGTTGGTTCTTTTTCGTAATGGAAAATAGTTCCCCAATTTGTTCTTGAAGCCCTTGACATTTATTTATAGCCATTGGTGCCTTGGGAAGGTTTCATAAGGCCAAGTAACCCTCACTGCCTCCTCAAGACAATGAGGAGGGGTGGTGTGTTACTAGTGGTATCAGCTTGTTTGGTCTTCTAGAGTTGATTACCAAATTTGGAGTTGACATTTGTTGTGGTGTATGAATTCAGTTGGGATGGTATCAAGGCATAGGAATGTTAGAACATGGAATGTATATAATAATAGGATGTAGCTAACCCATTTACGATGATCTTCAAGTTACCAGGGAGTTGGGTACATTAGTGTTTTGGAGACACTTATAGGCATTGGCAATCTCATTGTCATGGGTGTAGCCAATGAGATGTGTATGTCATATATGGTAGAAATGAAATCCTTCTAGGATTCATATTTCATTGGGCATAATGATTTATGAGATGAATTGAGAAAATAATTTTCATATGAGGGAAAATGTAATGTGAAGAAATTTGGTATTTTGAAAATTGATTGGTGTTCAAAATAGGTGAAACATGGAAAATGTGGAAAGGTGGAAATCCTTGTTGTGACAATGTTGTGTAATGCGATTTGAAATTGGAATTATTGATGTCTACGAAAGTAATATTCATGGGAGTTTATTTTCGGTTTATAGAAATGGAACTAGGTCGGTGTCGTAGAGACAAACAGGAAGTGGCCGATGAGAACATGGTTGCACCTGAGCCCTAGGGGAACGAATAGTTAATCCAGAGCATAGTGAAAGCTTTCCAAGATGTGGGAGTGTGAATATAGAGGAAGAGTCAAATCATTTTGATTACGCGACTCTGTTTCAAAAGTAGGATCCACCTATCTTTAGTGGTGATTCGGACCAGGAAAGGGTAGAGGCATGGCTATCCAGAATGAATAGAAATTTTGAATTCTAGGGGATGCTGGTTGAGATGAAAGTAAAGATAGAAATGTATAAACTTGAGGATATTTCTTTTCAGTGGTGGGTGTTGGTAGTCCAAGTGGGAACATGACAGGGTATGATATGGGAAGGCTTTGAGGAATTGTTTAATAAGAAATACTATCCATATATGTTCAGAATTTAGCGCACAACTGATTTCTTCAGTCTAAAGTAAGAGCATAAGTATATGATGGAGTATGCAACTAAGTTTATGAGCTTAGTGCAGTTTTCACCCGAGGTGGCAGGTAGCACGTCATTGAAGGAAAGGATCTTCAAAGTGGTATTAATTGAAGAGTTCTATTAAAATATAGTAGTTTTGTATATCAAGGATTACACATAGATGGTAAATCGAGCATCGGTGGTTGAGCGGGATCTGTTGGGAGATCCAGGAAGAGGAAGAATGGTGGTACCCATGGGGAATTGTTGGAACTCTAACACTGGGTTCAAGTGGGAGAGGGACACTTATTCCCAGGGTGAGAGTATGGCACATAATCAGATGACAGGATTGGTAAATCTTCCTCCAAAGCCCCATAACAAACAAGGATGTTTTCAACGTGGCTCTATGGTACACATGAACCAGGACTGTACGACACAACCTCAACCATGATAAGTATATAGGGTAATATTAAACTCTATTGTAGCAATGTTCCAATGTCGTGTGCACGTCATACTCCTCAGGTATCACAAACATTGTATTCTTTGACGGGATAGGGATAGAAACATACCCCTCTTCAACAGAACAATGTCAGTCATGGTGATTCTTTATACACCAAAACTCCTCAACAAGGAATCAAAGAGTTAAGTGTGGCAACCATGGTGTTTTTAGGAGTCGAGATGGTTGTGGTGGATGATTAGTCGGGACCATCCATGGTGCCAGGTACTATTCTTTTAAATTCTACCTTGATACAAGTGATATTTGATACGGGTGCTTCACACTCTTGTATTGTTTCATGTGTGGTTGAGTTACTGGGTTTAAGGGTAAAAATTATTCCTTTGGTTTTGAAACATCAAACTCCTCTGGGTCAAAGAGATTGTCAAGCCTTCTTGTGTAGAACATGTTGTATTGTTGTGGGTGAGGTTCAACTAATGTGGAATTTCATAGTGCTTGAGATGGATGTGTATGATGTAATCCTGGGAATGGATTGGATGGTGGTGTTTAAGGCCCACATCGACTATAATGCATATACAGTGGCTTTTACGATGCAAGATGACTTTAGACACCTCTTTAGAAGAGAGAGGCATGAAAGGCAGGGTGAAACTGGATTGTTGGAACCGGTAGTGGGCCTGTTATCGTATCAGTGTGTGGTGTTGTCTTTGGAATTGGCATAGGGTGTTGAGCATAGTGTTCTTTAGGCAATAATGGACCAGTTCATGGATGTTTTCCTCAATGAATTCTTTGGGTTCCCACCTGTAAGAGAAGTGTAGTTTACAATTGATCTCATTCTAGGGACCAGTCCTATCTCACATCTGTCTTACAGATTGTGACCTACTGAATTGCGGGAATTTAAAGTCCAGTTGGATGAGTTTGAAAATATATGGGTTATCCAGCCTAGCACATCTTCGTGGGTAGCGCCAGTGTTGTTTTTGAAAAAGGTGGATGGAACATTGAGGCTCTATGTTGATTATCGTAAACCTAACCATGTTACGATAATGAACCAATATCCACTTCCACAAACTGTTTATCTGTTCAACTAGTTGAGGGGATAATAGTGGTTCTACAAGATCGACCTGTGGTCAGGATATCAACAATTGCAGGTGAGGAAGGGCGATATTCCTAAAACAACTTTCATATGTTGATATGGCCATTATGAATATGTGGTTATGGCATTTGGTCAAACGAATGCACCAGAGGTGTTCATGGCATTAATGAATAGAATATTTCAGAGATATCTGGATTCATTTGTGGTGATTTTTGCAAATGATATTATAGTGTATTCAAACACAAGGGTAGAGCATGAGCAACACATGGCGATAGTGCTGGGGATCTTGAGGGATAATCGGTTGTAAGCCAAATTGTCAAAGTGTGAATTTTGTATACAGGAAGTATGTTTTCTTGGCCATGCGATTGCGTATGGCTCATGACAGTTGATTGTACATGAGAAGAAATACCTAACTCATGATTTGGAATTGGCAGTAGTGGTCCATGATTTGAAGGCGTGGTGTCATTATCTATTCGGTGAGAAATTCACAGTTTATACAGATCATAATAGCTTGAAGCACATTTTCTCACAATGGGATTTGTAATTGAGGCAAAGGAGATGGATGTAATATCTTTAGATATTTGATTTGGACTTGATGTACACAGTGGGTAAGGATAATTCAGTGGAAGATTCATTAAGTAAAAAATCATATGCTCATGTGGTGAAACAATCATTAGACTAGTGGTAGTTGATGTTTGTTATAGCTGACATGTTTTGGGAATGTGAGGACCAGGGTGATAGAAAGGTCTTATTTTTGGTTTTGTTGATTCTTGACTTGGATGGACTGGTTAAAGAGGCACAATTATTAGATTCCGAGTATCTGACCATGAGTTCGAAACTCAATGGTGGGGAGACCATTGAGGGTGGTAAACTGAATAGAGATTCAGTTTTGTGTTTTCGCATTCGGATGGTTGTACTAGTTTCTTGTCAACAAGATATTTTCAGGTCATATCATCATTATATCTGGGATTTCCTTCATGTAATTCGAAAAATGTATAAACTGTTGAATGCGTAGTGCTGGTGGGATGGTAAAAAAAGAATAGTGGCTGGTATTGTTTCGAGATGCTTGACTTTCCAATAGGTCAAGGTAGAGCATCAGAGGCTAGTTGGAATGTTTTAGTCTTTACCAATCCCTGTTTGGAAGTTGGAGAAAATAGAGATGGATTTTGTCGCAGGCCTCCCAAGAACAATCAGAATGCACGATGCCATTTGGGTGATAGTGGACTAGCTATGAAAATTGGGCCCATTTCATTCCAATTTGTGAATCTAGTATGGTGAAGGATATGTCCAAAATCTATATTCAGGTGGCTTTAAAGAGGCATGGTGTTCCAGTTTCGATCATATCCAATAGAGATCCGAGGTTTAAATCTCATTTCAAGAAATCCTTACATCAAACCCTTGCTTATAAGTTGACCATGAGTACAACGTATCACCCTCAGACAGATGGTCAATCCAAGAGAATGATACAAAAATTGAAGGATATGATGTGGTCTTGTATCATGAATTTTGGTGGCTCATGGGAGTATCACATGTAATTGGTTTAGTTCTTGAATAATCATAGTTATCAGGAATCCCTACATATGGCTCCATTTGAAGCGTTGGATGGGTGGTCATGCTGTTCTCAACTATACTAGGTGGAAACTGGTGAGTCCTTGATGGTTGGGATGAGCCTTGTCCAGGAGACTACAAAGAAGATTATGTTAATCAGGAAGAGAATGGAAATGGATCAATGTCATCAGATATACTATGTGGATCATCGTTGACGGCCATTGTCATTCGAGGTGAGTGATCATGTTTTCATGAAGATCTCTCATAGGATGGTACATCGCCGGTTTGGGAAGTAGAGAAAGTTATCTCCAAGGTATATTTAACCTTTTGAGATTATTGAGCGGGTTGGTGAGGTGGATTATCATTTGGATTTTCCACCTAGTTTCACTATGGTGATCAACGTGTTTCATGTATCATAATTGAAAATGTATCATCTTGATTCGGTCCATGTTATTCAATGAGATCAAGTCGATATAGAGTTGGATGCTTTATTGGTGCATGTGCCAACGCAGGTTGTGGATAGGCAAGAGAATGTCTTGTGGGATAAAATCATGGGTCTGGTTCGAGTTTTCGGGTAGCATGGCCAGATCCAAGAGGAGACATGGGAGTGGGAGAAAGAGATGTTCGAGCAGTGGCCCAAGCTCTTTCAGCAAAGTGTGGGATGACTACTTTCTGAGGACAGAAATTACAATGGTGGGGAGAATGTAGCTACCCCGGTTTGAAGTTTGTATCCATTGTTTATGATTTTTAGGTTTTTATAGTGCATGGGATGAGTTGAGAAGAGGTTGGGAGAATTTGGAATGGCTTTGAATAAGTTTGGAGGCTTTTATTAGAGAGCATGGCTTGAGAAAAGTTAGTGGAAACCATGTGGGTTCTCCAGGAAACCAAGTAGGGGGAGGCAGTAGGCTTCGCACAGACTATGCACAATTTTTGAAACCATGAAAAGAAACTATTCATACCCCTCCTCACGAGACTGTGGTGTGCGCATGGTTAACACAGTCTTTTTCAAACCGTGTAGAATCGCTGTGCGACCACTTTTCAAGAAGGGTTTTTAAATTTGGACTCCTTCAGGATTGACCTATTTCACTCCCAATCTTCTACCACTCAAGCCACACATGAGATTTTTGGTTCTCAAGGTTTGGAGAGACTCTCCCACACATTTATGATACAAATCAAAGGGTTTTCAATGTTGTTTAAAGGTGGTTTCTCATCGGTAAGTCTCTCATCTTGGTTTCATTGTGTTTTCCTCTAGATCTACATCTCTCTCTCCCTCTGTTTAATATATCTACACCAGTTGTGTGTAGATACAATGTTGTGGTTTCCTTAGGCGTTGATTCTAATACTTTTTGATATTAGGTAAGGGGATATAGAGCGATTTTGGTGGCACATTCGCTAGATTTGATGGGTTGTGGTAGCTTGTGGGTCAATTTCATTAGAACCCTAACGGTAGGTGGATTCTCTTTCGACAACACTTTTCTAGAAATTGAAACTTGGGTTCAATTAATTTGTGTTGCTTAAACTTAATTGTGTTTTTAATGTTAGAAATTGATTGAAATCCCATTGGTAGTGTTTTGGGGATTTCTGGGAAGAAAGGGGTTTTTGGGATAAATGTACTTGTTGTGATTTTAAAATTGAGGTTTTTAAATAGGTTGTTATTTTTGAATTAATTATGATGGATTGTGAAATAGATTTTCAATAAAGGGGTTGTTTTATTGAAATTATAATTGTCATGTAAAAATGGTGGAAGGATGTTTTCAATAAATTTTTGATATATTGAAGTGGTTGGGAATGTAATTGAAATGGTTAATTGCATATTTTAGTGACCTTGGTTCGTTATATAATTTGTTATGACTTGTTTGAATGTTTTGTGGGAGTGGGAGGGAAGTACCTCTATAAAAAAAGAATGGATAATGGAAGGAAGGGCCACTATCTATAGAAATTGGGCGGGATGTACCACTATGGAAGGGGGTGGATGGGGGATGGAAGGGCCACCATCAATAACAAGTGGACTAAAAGAAATACTTGAGTGGATTGGTAATGAATAGGTTGGACAAGAAGTGACACCATTGTTTGTTGTGTTCTTTGTTGGTGATTTTTGTAGTTGGGGATTGTGAGTGAAATATGAAAATGGTAATCGGCTTGTGGCATGGTTGAATTGGCTTCCTTGTGTGGCATGGTTGATTTGGATTCCTTGAGTGGCATGTTTGGCTTATGGCATGTTTGGATTATAAACAATTGGTAGCTTGGTTTTTCATAATAAAAAATGTTTTATATAAATGTGATAATGGTTTTATCCTAGTAGCGTGTGTAGGGAATTCAGTTGGGGAAATCTTACAGAGTATTAGTAATCTCCCCCTACGTTGGAACATTGGTGTTTGTGTAGATATCGTATTCTGAGACATAGGTAATGTTAAGGAATCTCATTGCTAGTGGTTCCTGGTGATGCATGAGAGTTGTGGTGGTGCTTGAAGCATGGACCTTGGAGTGGAGCCTTGGAATGTGTCTTGGTTTTTTTTGGGTCTCTCCTTTAGTCTTCCGCATAGTACTCTGATATCGTATTGGATTGTATTGGTTTTGGGTTGTATTGTGGATCAACTTGGTTGTCTTTTTGGAATACAAGCTTGAATGTTTTATTAACATGCGTCATATAGTGGCGTTTAGTGGATAGTTTGGTTGGTCCTTTTTCTTAAGGGAAAATCATTCCCCAATTTGTTCTCGAAGCCCTCGGGATTTATTTCTTGCCTTTGGCACCTTCATAACATCGCTTAAGACCAAGTAACCCTCACCGCCTCCTCAAGTCAATGATGTAGGGGCATGGTGTTACACCATACTCGCTATTTCGTCCTCATCCATAGTTGTTTGGAACAATGACCACCATTTATATGCTTCCCTTAAGAGAGGATAAACTAATGTGAGAACATTCTCCTTTTCATTATTTCCTAAAAAGATAAATATATTCTCTAATGAAGTTATACATTGCTGAAAAAGAAATATATGTATAGTCTAATTGAATGATAGATGTTACTAACGCATGAATCGGTTTAACATTGTTACCCCATCTTATGGATCTAAAAGATTTCCCATAAAGGAATTTTTATTGCTCATAACTTGATTTAGCTACCCATAAATTGTTATAATTTTTTCATATATAGCTTTATCTCATGCACAAACTTCATTATCATTCATTGGAGGGATATCCCTATACAGATTACATAGATTAAAACAGTTTATATTCCTTCAAATTTGAACTATTTCTAAAAACATCCAAACACTATATTTGATCATAAAATTATGAAAAATAATGTATACTTTCAAATTAAGTGAACCACATAGAAAAGTTTGAAAAATTTATGAATAGATATTATCATAATCCTAAACATGGTTTCTTTGGGAATATTCTCAAATGAATCCATAAGGTTATGCTGCATAATATATGTTTTCCTAAATCTTATTCCCAAGGATTGTAATAAACATGAATTGGTAATAATTGTAAGTACCCTGCCCCTATTAGCATAGATATAGTGGTTATATTATTACATTTGATCTAAATACACGAAATCATATTGAAAATAAAAAATCAGTTTCTTAGTCAAGGTGAACTAGATATATAATGGAATTTCGCATTTAAATTTGAAATATTAAAATACAATAAAATATTTTCTTTGAGAAAATAATTGTCCCCTTTTCATATCCCTATTTTTTAACTACAAAAAATTCGTAATATCCTTATAAAATGAAACATAAAATATTGGTGAGCTCAGATTCATAGTTAGGGTATGCAAATAGCAGAAGCTAAAAAAGGCATGAATAATGTGGATGGAAGTAAATGATAGCCAAAAAATGCCACATAGTTAATCATATGAGCATAAAATTATACATGGATATATGAAATATTAATAGTATAAAATTTAATTAAATAAATAACTTCATAATGATGTTATTCATTATGGAAGGTATCAAAAACATTTCATCGAATCCCCATGACTATACATCTTGAACCCATACTCAAGACCACCTGCCAAGACATATTATATAAATGTTTAAGGCGTTATCCAAAATACAAAAAAAAAGTATGTATAGTGATACATACCATCACATATAGGGATTATGTTATTATACACCCAACACATCACTTAATATGTCAAATGCATTCCACATATGAATAAATTAAACAATATAATAAACTCTCTTAAAAATAAATAACTGGCCAGATTGGAAGGACTTGTATACAGAATATCAATAATTTCCACGGTCTAAATTAGAATAAAACATCTAATAAAAAAGGGGGGATCCTAAAATAATATAATATCCACAATAATTTATAAGATTCAACAATGAATATTGATAAATATGGGAATTATTTTAAAATATCATTAGAAAATTATTGAGGAAAAATACCATTTTCACTTTAAAATAACCTATTTGAAGACTTCAAAAATATGATGAAAAATAAATTTTTCAAAATAAATTTATAAACTTGAAAATTATTGTTAAAATAATTATTATTTATTTATTTGGTATAATCAATTCATTTCATATATGTTAAAAACCTTTCCTTTCAATCGTTTATAAAATTGTTAAAAAGACATCGTTCGGAAAATGACAAGAAGATTTCATTCAAAATATTTTTAAAATGTAAATAATTATTAAAAATTCATTTTATAAATCAATTCAATAAATTGTTAAAAATATTTTAATTTATGTATAGAAAACATAAATATGGAAGAAAAATACTCCCCCAGTGGGGACTTAAACATTAGCAATACTGAACAATGATGTTTTCAAGAATTTAGCCCTTACAATTATGGTATATATTGAATTATAAGCCCAATACCATCATATGAAATTTTAAATACCATTTATAAAAAGTTATTAATGATATAATATATCATAGGGGTGGTATATATACCAATCAAAAAAAATATGAGGATAATAGAGCTTAGGTTTCATAGATGTAAAAGTGAGATGAGAACCCATTACCTTAGTTATAATTCCCTTTATATGTGTAAAAAACACATGTATAATATTAATAATATATTTATTATAAATATATTATATAAATTTAATCATATATATCATTCCATATATGTTTTACTTATAACATTTTATCACTAATTAATTAATAATTCTCTATTAAAATCACTATTATGAGTGATAACTTCTTCATTTTTCATGTGTATTTTGATTTGGATGTATTGGTATATATACTATGATAATTCATTTATCGTATAAATTATAAATACCTGACCCCAATTACCTAAAGTTGGTGCATTATTACATAATGTTGGCATGATACAAGGAATCATGCCATGAATGATCGATCAGTTTAGTAGCTATAAAAGCACTAGACACATTCATAAGTATTACATTACATTATGAAATGAAACATCGACAACATTTTGTCTCCTTTTGAACACACTTATATCCTTGTCCTATCCCTAAATTTCAACCATAAAATACCTTTTCACATACTGGGAAAAATAAAACATAGAAAGTGGTGAGCTTAGATTCTAATTAAGGATAAAAATATAGTGGAATCTTTCCTAAATAAGAATAAACATTTAAGGAAATGTATAAGACTAAAAGAGACTATTAAACTTAAACATAAGAATAATATGGAAATTATAAAATCAAATAATTCCATTTACTTTTTCAATGGATATTCTACTAGTTGAATAATCACATGAAATATAAATAAACACATTCATGATGATGAAATTCAAAATGATAGACTTCACAACCACATTGTGAAGAACTTGTTCTAAGACTACTAATTAGATTATGTCAAGGCCATATGCCAAGACTCATGTTTTTCTCATGAGACATATTGATTCATCGAGGAGATATAGCGGGCTCCACCAGTCACTTACTAAGTCCAATTAATTCCCCATATGAGAAGGTTTAAAAATAACATTAACATTCGTATTAAAACTAGAATATGAAATGTCAATACATTATCCATAAACCATGAATGGTGTAAAAATAATAAATCCGCAGAAAAAACTATCACAAATCCTTCAATACAATATAGAATATTTTTATCATAATAAATCAACTATAAATAACTTTAAAATCAATCAAAGTATGTTGACATAGATGAAATGAAAACAATTTGAAATAAATATCTCTTTATATTTTAAAATCATTTAAAAGTAATATAATTATAAAATAATTTTTTTTGAAAATATTCTAATAATATTGTATGGGAAGCTTTGACATTGATATAATGGTGGAATATAGTCATAGTCACCATATAAGTTAAAAAAAGACATTTATACATTAATTTTTTTTCGAAATAGTCATAAATACCTTGTTTTCAAAACAACAGGAAGATTACTTTCAAAACAAATATGGTAAAATAAGGTTATAAATGACTTTAACCCATAGTATAGTAAATAGTAAAATTTATTTGAATTAAATTTTTAAGAAGGCACTGATGTGAATGAGAAAGAGGTCCTATTAGATACTTGCATATTAACAACCCCAGATAAGTAATGAGAGTGTAGAATTAAACATTAACTTGTACTTTTATTTGGTCGAGGGTAGTTTAACCTCCTATATAATAGATAAATAATAATTATTAAATTATACATTAACTATATACATCAATATGATATCATATATGATCCTATAAAATTTCTTTGTTAATAATATTTTAGTAGTATCATCGTTTCAGGTGTTTACTGATCCTTTTTCCTTTATATGCTCGGTTACATAAGCCATGTTTGTTATGAATAAGATATATTTTATTCATATCTAGTATGATATTTTGTTAAAAGTCATTATTTTTAATCATAAAATGAAAATTATACTTGATTGATTATGATGAGAAATTAATTTTATCGCCTTTATGGATACGGTAATCTGTGCGTACGCACAAGTGAAAATATCATTACATTGATGGTGAAATAATATGTAATTTTATGGTATATAATATATAAATATTAATTAACATGTTATATTTTTTATTTAATCAGTTATAATAATTATTATACCCATCAAAAAAATGATGTTTTTGAATAACAAACTACACCACGACGTAGAGACTATAAGTCGTACGTACGCACATATGGTGACTTCTTCATTCATATGATGGATAGAACAATGAATACGGTTGTAACATTTTTAAAATAATATCACAATATATATAATATTATAGATTTATTATTTTATAATGGAAACAATAATTAAATAAGAAGTGTGAAATGAAAATAACTTGAAGGAGGTGATGAAATATTAAACTCTTTTTCAGGTTCATCCTTTTGATTTGATCAAAAGGGATCCCTAGGATGAATTTATGACAAAATTAAGGCCTCCAAGATTAAGGTACGAAAGTTGGTAAGATATTTGGGAAGGTTTTGGCTGATCCAAATGGATTTGGAGGTATGAATTTAAGAGAAACGGAAGTACCATTTTATAAGAGAGGTGAGGGTCACATTAGGAAAAGCTTGAAATATTATTTTATAATAAGATAATTTTCTATTTATAATGGCTCCGAAATAATTATTTAGATTATAAGGTGGGGATGGGTTGGAAATCTCTCAACAAAAAGGTTTTATATAGGTTTAGGTCACCATATTAATATTATCGTTTAGATTCAACTCTTAGATAAATAGTTTGACATTTACCATGTCTATTGGTATTTTTATATTATATGGTTAATAAACATACTATAATAAGAAAAAAGAACCCCAAGTGGTTACCTATTATTATATATAACCTTAGCTATGTCCTTTGGATGAAATTAATATTTTTAAGAATATTATATCAAATAGTAATATAGTATTTTTTTTAAAAATTCAATTATGTCTATTTTGACACTATTTAGTATTTGGTATTTGTGAAAATCATAACAACATGATTAATGTGAAAAAAAAATATTTAATCAACACTAACATTTCATCATAACCAATAAAATTAGTGGAAATTATAAAATGTCTCGATTTACATTTATTCGGATATTTATAATATCAATTATTTTAATAAATCATTAGTAAAGTAATTACTACATCATCATTGTGTCACAAATAAATGTAATTATATAATTTTTAAAAATTATAAATGAAACAAAATTATGTAGGAAATTTTTTTATATTTTTAATGAATATTTATATTCTAATTTATCTTTTGTATAACCCTATAATAAAAATGGTTTAGTTATTAATCATTGAATTTAACACATTTAACTTTTCTATAAATAAAATAATAATAAATTTCCTAATATAATCCAAGTGGACCTAAAGGATCATATTTTATTCGTATGGTATTTTTTTGGTAGAATTACACTAATGAAATTGAATAAGGACATTGTTTGTGCAATTATAATATCATTTTTACCCTTAATTACCCTATTTAATTTTAATCGTGGTAAATCAAAGTCTAAAGTTACAATTCAAAAAAAAAGTAATTTCATCTTATTGAACCACATTTTACTTTCTGATGCATACAATGTCTCTCGGATTTCTGAAATTCAACTCACAGAAGCTATAAAATTTTGTTTTATGCAAATTTGTAAATGCTCCTAGAAGGTGTGTAAAAGGAGGTAAAAAGTTAAATAAAATTTTATATATCTAAACTTAGTATACAATGACTCCAATGAATTATATTGAACTTCTATAGGTATTATGTATCTATTTTGAATTAAATAAATTTAAATAAAATAACTAATTATTTAAATAAATTTCATTTTTAAACAATAACACGCTGCTTTTAACTATTCATAACAAAATTAAAAGTTTTCAAAAAAATACAAAAAATTCACCCTAAGCTAATTTTGATATTCCGAATCCAAAAATGCTGTCTATTTTGAAAATTAAAATTTAAGAAATTTTAAAAAGTTAGTATTACTCTTCAAAAAAGCTTGTTTGATTGGTCGTGGTGTGTCAAATCTCTATGTTGCGTATAACGCAAGCTATATCATTATTCAAAGGAAAACATACCGTGGATGTTTAGGGTGTTACTTTATCCCCTCCTAAAAATATTTTCGTCCTCCAATTTTCTAGAATATTACTGCATAAAAAGATTCAGGGGGTGTTGTTTATCATAAGTTCATAGGGTTCCCAAATTTCCTCTTCCATCTTTTGGTTTCTCAATAGAAACTTCACCAGAGGAGTCGACTGTTTTTCAGCACCAGTTCTCTTGTATCATGAATTTTGACATGCTCTCCACAATAAGACAGATCACGTTCCAGTTCAATATCCTCAGAGGTCAGTACATGTGTTGGGTTAGGCATGTATTTTCTCAATAGTGATATGTGGAACACATCATGAACTTTGGAGAGACTTGTAGGCATTGTCAAATGATAATCTATAAATCTAATTCATTCTAGAATTTCAAAAGTTTCAATGTACCTCGGACTCAATTTACCCTTATTACCGAAATGTATTACACCCTTCCTTGGAAATACCTTCAAGAAAAAAAGGTCTCCTACTTTAAATTCCAAAATCATCCTTCAGTTATTGGCATAGCTCTATTTCCTACATTGAGTTTCATTTAATTGGGTTTGGATAATTATCACTATTTCCATTATTTCATCTACATGTTCTGGGCCTACAAGTTTCCTTTCACCAACATCATCCCAAAAGTTGATGTGCTTCATCTCTTGTTATATAACGCTTTATATGGTGCCATATAAATTTGTGAATAGAAGCTATTGGTATAATAGAATTCTACCATAGGTAAATATTGATCCCAAATACCAATAAAGTCAAGTGAGAAAGATCTCAACATGTATTCTAGGGTTTTCATATCCCGTGCTAATTTTCCATCGGTTTGAGGGTGGTAGGTAATGCTCAAACGATGTTTAGTATCCAGGTCCTTCTAAAGTATTTTCCAGAATCATGATGTTAAAGGGGGACCACGATCAGAAACAATCGATAAGGGTTCACTACAGAGTCTTATAACTTCATTAATATATAGTCTTTCTAAATTTCTAATTGGTAAATCTAGTATTATAGTAGAAAAAAGTGTTGAATTGTTAAGATTATCAAAAATGACCCATATTGCATCACTTCTTCTAGGATTATTTGGTAGTCCCATAAAAAATTTCATCACAACAACTTCCCATTTCCACTCAGGTATGGTAAAAGGTTTCATGACTCTTCTAGGATGTTGTCTTGTAGAATTCACTCATTGTAAAACCATGTATCTTGACACAAAATCAGTAATATCTCTCTTTATGTTGTCCCACGGAAAATGTTCTTTTAAATATATATACATCTTAGTTCTACAAGAGTGTATAGATAAATTAGAGTTATGAGCATCATCCAAAAATTCCCTTTTTAGATTAGTTATATCAGGAACACAATTTCTCTTCCCAAATTTTAAAATTCCATCTTCATATACGATGTCGATCAATCTCCCATTATTCAAAGAATTAATTTTATTTTCTAATTCCTCATCATCTGTCTGAGAAATTTTTATCCTTTCTAGTAAATATGGGTTGGGAACCATTTGAAAAAGCACTGATGTTTCACCTTCCATGGTTATTCCAATATCCATCTTTACTAGATCCTTGTATATTAGATCCTTTTGACTTTTATCTTATTCCAAACTCCATGATCATTTATACTCAAAGCATATGCAACATTATATTCCTTCCCTGGGTGGAAGTATATAGTGCAATAATAATCCTTGAGTAGTTCAAGCCAAATCCTTTGCCTCCTGTTGTGTTCTTTTTTTGGGATAAAATATACTTCAAAATCTTGTAATCAGTATAAATCTCACATTTTTTTACCATAGAGATAGTGTCTCCTGGTTTCTAGATAAATGAATATAGATGCTAACTCAAGATCAAGAGTGGGATAGTTTTTATTAAGAATATTTAGCATTCATGATGCATAGGTAATAGCTCAATCATTATTTATAAAGACACAACCAATTCCTTTCTTTGAAACATTACTATCAATAACAAACCCATCATTCATTGATGGTAAAGTCAAGATAGAAGCTTTAAATAATATTCTCTTTAGTTCTTCAAATCATTTTTCACACTATTTTTTTTAAAAAATTTACCCCTTTATGTGTGATCTTGGATAATTGATTAGAAAATCAGGGAAAAATCAAGACAAAATGACGATAATAACCTACTAAACCAATAAAACTGCATACCTTAGTTATACTCATCGGTGCTGGCCATTCATGGATTTCCTTGGTATTTGAAGGATCAATAGAGATTCCATCCTTTGAGAAAATATGGACCTGAAAAGAAATCTCATGAATCCATAATTCACACTTTCTAAATTTCCCATATAATTAATTTCTTCTAAGAGTCCTTTGGATAATGCACAAGTTGTTTTCATGATCTTCATATCGTTTGGAGTATACCAAGATATCATCAATAAATACCACTACAAAGTCATCAAGATATCCCTTGAAAACTATGTTAATTAGATCCATGAAAACAGAGGGTGAATTAGTCTGCCCAAAAAGCATTATTGTAAACTCATAATTCTCATACCTCGTTCTAAATGATGTTTTCAAAATGTCTTCCTTCTTCCCACACAACTAATGATATCTAGATTGTTGGTCAATCTTTGAAAAATATTGAGCTCCATGAAGTTGGTCGAATAAATCATCAATGCGGGGTTGGGGATAATTGATCATTATTATTATAGCATTGATCTCTCTATAGTCAATGCACAACCCCATAGATCCATCTTTCTTCTCAACAAAAAAAACATAGGATCTACATAGAGAATCACAAGGAAGAATAAATACCTTATTACTCAATTACTCTTGTTGATTCTTTAGTTCCACTAATTCCATAGTGGCCATTCTAAAAGAGGTCTTTGATATAGGCATTGAACTAGGAATTAAATCAACAAAAAACTGAATTTCTCATGCTATAGTATTTCTAGGTAAATCCTCTGGAAACACAACAACATATTATTTCACAATAGGTATGTCCTATATTCGAAGATTATTTTCCTCACCAATAGTTATTTCATTACCTTCTTCCCCAATAATTGAATTTTATAGGGCTAATGGGCGTGTATCTAGATAAGAATCAGGTGGTGATGTTTCAACTCTAATGATAAGGTACTCTTTATCATCATTAAAAATTGTAACCTCCTTCTCATTACAATAATTTTTCACATCATGGTCCGAATATCAATCCATTACGAGGATTATATAAAACTCAATATTGGGTATGAAGATGAGATAAAAAGATAAAGAAGTTTTATATTCCCTAATGTGAACTGATTCAGAAAACCTTGTTGCGATGATACTTCCCTTAGGCGTGTTGACTGGAAACTCCAGTGTTAAGTCAAATTGAAAACATATAATTGTATTATAAATCTAAGAATATATAAAACAATGCGATGATCCAGAATCATGTTATGTATTGGATAAACATTAGAAAACCATTAAATTATCTACCACCACGTCTTTCGAAGCTTCATCCTCAACAGTAGTGATCATATAAGCTTGTCTTCTCTCCCTTGACCTTTTCTGATGAATGTTCCCTTGGTGCTTAGGAAATTAATTTTCATAATTCCCCTCATCTCTATAATTGTACCATTCAACATGGATAACCTCTTTCTTCCCCTTGCAATCACGATCTTGGTGGGCTTTTTCACCACACCTGTAACAGACTCTCATTCCCTTCAAGAAAGTACTGTGGTGTTTCTTCCCACATTTACTACAGTATGGATATTCAAACATTACTTTCATTCCTTTATTTCCTTTTCTAGAGTGTTTATAAGATCACTTTTTCTCTTTCTTTACTTTAAATTCATAAGACATAGATAATTCCTTTTCTGTCTTAATAGCGCATGAGACAATATCCTCATACGATAAGAAGTATGGTGAGACTAATCCTTGATGTAGAAAAGGTTTTAACCCATCAAAGAATCAATAAATATTACTCCATGGGATAACTATATGATCTACTGCATTCCTTTCTATCCTTTTAAAGATAGCCTCATACTTTGTGACTTTATCATCATTCTTTTTCCTCATACTTAGAAATTGTCTCCTCATATCTGCTCGATGGACATGAGTAAAGTATTTTTCTAAGAAAATATCTTCAAACTACCAACATTCCATGTTTGATACTTCATAATCATTATTTTTGTTTTGGATTAATGACCACCATTGATCTTCATCTCTCGTGAGGTGATAAAATACCATTACAAATTTTTCCCTTATTCTACTCCCCATAGAATGAAATAGTTTATCTTTAAAACATACCCATTGCTTAGATAAATATAAGGACCCGACCTTAAACCTTACTTAATCTTGATTTATTTCAAGAATAAACATTGAGGATCATTTCAGGTTTAGATTTTTAGAGAATTAGATCATAAATCATGCATTACATTCCATAATTAAACAAAGTGGTTATGTAAAAGATAATATTCATTTTTTCCCATCAACAGAAACATATTTAAAATAAAACATGGATTGTTTCTTGACACTTCCTTGACATAAATGATCATATCATTTACCGTTCCCTTGACTTGTGAAAAAAATTTCAAAAACATGGGATGAGCATAAAAAGCTCAGTGAGGGATATAAAAATTCAGAAAGGAAACAGTAGAACATGTATATATAAGAATCAATGAAATCATACTTTACTCATAAAACATAAGCATGTTAACATACCTCATGAAATAATAAGATTTAGGAATAACTCATAAAAATTATAAGACATTAAGGTAACATGGGAATTCATAACATTCTTACATAGGGAGTAACCCTCATTGTTACGTTTGTAATTCCCATCACAGTATATTCCTTAAACCTCTTTGACGAAACCCTAACGTTTAACCCCATCGCTTTACCCAATGCATTGGAGAGCTATATTGGGCTCACCCGCCATTAGTTTATCACGAAACCACCTGTTTTCATAAACAATTCCCAAGAAATATAACATAATCATAACACATAACTTAAGCATAAAGGAATGATTACAATACCACATTACAATAACAATATAACATTTTAAGATATTAAAATAATGAATCCATTCAAAAAACCATTTTCAAAACCATTTAAAACATTTAATAAAGATATTTTTGAATCAAAGTGTCCCATACAACTTTAAAGATTTTAACATTTTAAACCATCAATATGCATATAAATAAATCCTTAAAACCAATTTTAAAACATGGATATTAATGAGAAATATTTATAAAAATAAATCATTAAAACATTTAAAATGATATTTTAGTTAAATGGTTTTTAACAAAATAAGAGACACTTGAATACAATAATTGAGGAATAACATTTAATTAGAACTTTATAATACCATGAGAATAAAGGGATTCATGATATATTATTCCAAAGGAAAATATATACACCATATAAGAGTGAATTGGTGCATAACAACAATGAAGTATCAATAGAATTGTAAACTGAGATGAAATTCCTTATAAAGAAGGTAACCTTAAATTAAAGATAAATCAATCTCATAATTATGTGTGACAAATATAAATACACCCAATATAAGTGGATATTACGTGTAAAACAACTATATGTCATATACACATATTCATAGGCTGACGTATTCAATAACTACAAGGTGAACCCAGAGATATCGAAATTGGGATGAGAAGTTCCCTTGGTATACTTTGACATCCTAACAACGTCACTTTAAAATCCATAAAATTCGTTGATGAGCGAGAAAATGATATCTCATAACTTGGACATAAAATTTACATCAATAAGGATATATAAGAACATATTCCAACATAAAAAGATGTAAATTAAAATACATAACAAAATAAGTCTTTTTAAAAGAGGAGTGTGAAAGGTTCCCTTACCGATATGGGTAACTTTCGAAACGTACACCCCATGAAATAAGGGTCATAAAATTAAGATGTAACTACCCATAAATTAGAGTATAGTATACAAATAGTAAAATAATGGGTAGTACATACACCACACAAAATTAAATAGTGGCCAATGTAGCATGAATCTCACAGGAATAAAAAGGTAGATGAAAATCCCCTTACGAAAATTCGGCAGCCTAAAGATGCCACATAATACATCCAAAAATGGATTGATGAGATAAAATAGGGAATCTCGTCATATTGAAATAAAATTTACAGCAAGAGGAATATAAAAGAACATACTCCAATATTAGAAAGAGGAGCTTCATGTATGTTACATAAAAAAGAGTACTTAAAAAGAAAAAGAGAGGTAGGATCCCTTACCTCAAGTCCGACTTGTCTTGTTCGTTTCTTTATATTCCTGAATAATAAACATTGTAAATTTATAATTTCTTAAGGTAATCCATTAAAGATTATTATTCAGTTCATATCACATATTATAATGTTATTATAATTGTTTAAAAAGGTGAGTTCATATCATACGTTTTTGTCGATGTTTGGTACATGAGTCAAAAATAAACATGTCTGAAAACGATTTTCCATGTAGTTATAAGTAAATAATATACAGAATAGTAATAATCTTTTAAATATCATATATGTCCAGTAAATATTCATCTATACTATTCCATAATATTTGGAGATAAAAATAAATGAAATTCACCGTTCATGGAGACGGTAGGCCGTACATATGCATGAACGCTAATTTCATTTCTTTGTCATATTAATGGAAATAAAAATAATGGAGAGATATATATATATTATAATTACAGTATAATATATATGTTTTATAGGTCATATAATTTCATTATTTTCATTCTTTATATATTCCATGTATTTCATGAACGAGTCACATCACTTGAGGGGGTGGTAGTCCACACTTCCTCGTATGAAATTATCGTAGTTGCACAACATGAAAAGCATAAAGGTATTTTTTAAATATAAAATATAGAAGAATATGGTAAACATAAATACCATATATATCACATATAAAATATAGTTACATCATAATGGCCACCAAGAAAGGTGTTAAGAGAAGATTGAACAATCATCGTTTCGTGAGGCAGTAATTCTCCATCCACAGAAACAGTATGTTCTTTAAACATTTGACCGAGGTGTGTATAAGTGTAGCTCGAATCCTTAACATAAAAACATCCTAGTATATTTAAGTTACTGTTTTTGTTACAAAATAAAGGAATAAAATGAGTTTAGGGATTTTTATAAAAAAAATAAAACAAAAGAACACAAGTGAAGACATTACCTTTAAATCGGGTAACTCCTCTTGGTTTGAACCAAAAGTTTATCTTGAAGAGCATTCTTCCAAAGGCGAGGCTTCAATGATGAAGAGAGGGATGTGGAGAGATAAAATGGGAGGTGTTTGGAAGATCCAAAGGCTTGAGAGGTGTGGGTATGGTGGTAGAGGTGGGGGCCTTTTATAAGAGAAGAGGAGGAGCACTCTTGGAAAGTTATAAACTATTAATTTATTATAAAATGCTTTTAGGATTTCAAAGGTCCCAGAAGGTAATATTTTGAGGATAAGGTGATAAAGTTTCTAAATCCTCCCATTCAATAGTTTTGTGACAAGTTTAAGACTTATATATCACCCAATCTTCTCATTTTATTTAAATCGTTCATTTATGAGGTAATCACTACATCATCACGATGTCATAAATAAATTATTTTATTTAATGTCTAAAAATTATTAAAAAAAAATATGATGATGTAGGAAATATTTTTATATTTATAATGAATATTTATAATAAAAAAATATGACTTGTATAACCCCATGTAAATTTTTTTTAGTAATATAATACATGTTTGTGACATTTTAATTTTAACATTAAATATAAAGTTATTAATGTAATTTTCCAACCAAAGTTGCTCCATGGGGTCCCCAAATTGACCCATGGATTGACTTGGTTGTAAATGACTCATCCAATAAGGTTAGGACATGTTTCAAGTAAATTTCATATTATTATAACATTATCTTTACCTTAAATTATACTAATTACTTTTAATCACGATTAATAAAACTTAAAAGGTACTATTCACCAAAAAATTATTTTAATCTCATTGAGCCACATTTTACATCCGAATGACATCCATGTATGTTGGATTTTTAAAAATCAAATCACAAAAGTTTTAAAGTTTCATTTAAATGAAAAATCAGTTTCTTTAACTACCACTTAGTGGTTTCACTATTCATAAAAAATTGATGTTTTTCGAAAAAATACCAAAACATCACCCTAAGCTATATTTGATATTCCGAATTCAAAAATGATGTCTATTTTAAAAAATTCAAAATACGTATGTTTCATTAATTAATTTAATAATTCATTCCCGCTGTCAAAACAAATATTGTGTTTGTAAGAAACAATATCGATTAAAAGATTGACACTAGTTTATGTCCAATTTCAAAGTGAAATTTATTCCAATGACCTCCATTGGAATAAATGGTAAAAATATATTCCAATTACACTTTAAAAACAATTAAAAATATAATCTAACCATATATTTAAATTAGATTAAAAAGCAGTTTTTATGTAAAATGCAGTATTTTTTCACTACTCATTAAAATAATGAACAACGTCAGAAACATACCAAAAATTTAACCAAAGTAAATTTCAATGTCACAATCATAAAGAATAATTTTATTTTAAAAAATAGAGCTTATAAAATTCTCAAAAGTTAGATTTAAAAAAGGTTCTCCATCAAAAGGCGGTAAAACAATCTTTTAAAAATATTAGAGTATTTATTCTTAAAATTGGATTCATTTGGATTTTAAGCCTCTAACATTTATTAGATAAATGTAAAAATATTTAACAAATATATGTAATCATTTTTTAGATATTTCTGTTCATTCCTGCCATTAAAACTGCTAGGCGTTAACTATTATAATATTATTATATTATTAGTGTGCAATGTAAGATTTCAAAGAAACATGTTGTTGCGTATTGGGTACGCCATCGAGAAGAAAATTCCCTTTAATGTAATATTAACATTTTATTCACAAATATTTATAAAAATTAGAATTTAATATTATTTATTTACCTGGGATGCTACATCCTTCCCCCCTTTTGGTAATTACGTCCTTGGAATTTCAAAATTGGGATTCAAAACTTCATTGAAAGTCCCAAATCGGAACAAGAGTCAGTAAAACTATCACTTTAAACGAAACGGAGAGAAGAACAAAGGTCACCCAAGTTGACCCATAATAGGATTCCAATTATGAAAATATGGATATGGAGGAGAAAACAAAGGTTCATGTTCTAAAGGATAGTGATAGTAAACATGTCTATGAGAATGTTAACCACAAGAAAATCACAAACATGTTATGGGTTAAACGGTATTCGATTCCCTAGTAGGAAAAGTTAACAGACAACATTTTTGTTTTAAGTTACTCTTAATTGAGGAATTTATTTTTGAGCTTAACTAAATCATAATGAAACATACTTACTTGTCATGTAGACTTTCAACTTTTACTAGATTCCTTAATCAAACTCATATTTTCTCCAAAAGATGAGTATTTAGGAAGACTTGTTCACATTAAGAGAACTATAATCAACTTCTTGAGAATCACCTAATCCACAAAAGCGAACTATATATTTCCCATGTCATTAAATATAAACCAAAACCAAACCAAAAGGATTTGTACGAGATCATATAAGACCCAAAAATGATATTTTTTATAAACAAGAAAAACTACTCCTAATCTCTAAAATTTTTCAAACAAACCCCAAATATCAATGAAGACCATTCAATAAAAAAATTTTCCATAAAATTATTCAAGGTAAACCCAACTATGATTTAAACCCAAATATTTTAAGGATTTAATCACATAGTCTCCCAAGGTAAAAATTAACTTTTATCTCCAAATAACATCAGTTGCTCTTAAAGTCACATATTGAAAAGTAATTAACCCAATCACATATCCTCCATTATAGGAAAATAATTTCCATATATAAAACAAAATAAACTTACTCTTGATTCATAAAATCATCTAACTAAAAAAATAATTAGTCAAACTAACAAAGGACTTCACATAGTCCAGTGGTAGGCGATAATTCCAGTCGCACTTTGGATGTGGGTTCGATTCCCGCAGTTTTTTCCGACGCGACTGGTTGTCACATGGTCTGCGTGTTGTCCTTTTTCCAAAACCATATAATTCTTAAAACCTTCCCCAAAATGAGATAAAATCTTCAAAAATAATCATAACATAATTTAACCTCATGTTTATCTAATGCCTTTAATTTTCCATCATAACATATAGTAACCCATAATTACCTCAAAAGTAAGGATCATATAAACCCTAATGGTTACCTCTATAATTATCACATGAACAACCACATCGAGTTGGTTCTCTCGTACAAGAGGAATTAGATAACTCACCAAGGTTCAAGTGGTTGATCATGACTCCTGATAGTTGGTTTAGAATAACCACGAGATTTCTCATTGAATCCCCTATTTCATCCAGTCTCTTAACCAGAGAACCACTACAATTTCCTTCAAACCCATTGTCACTTTGGTGCCTACTATATCCATCCATTTACTAAAACAAAAAATGTCAGTGTGGGTATATCAATAAAATCATCATGTACTAAAGAGGAAGATAAACAATAAGATATACTTATCCAAGTTATCTTAAATTTATTACAACATTAAAAAATAACAATGACTCTATCTAATATAATAATCATTGTGGTTATACACAAATTGTCACAATTGCTTAAACAACACTTCAACATCTAAAGTTATCTAATCTGACCTCTGATACCACCTATAAGGCCCCAGCCTTAATCATTACTTAATATTGAGTTATTTCAATAATAAACATTGAGGATCTTTTCAGGTTTAGAGTTTTAGAGAATTAGATCATAAATCATGCATTACATTCCACATTTAAAAAAAGTGGTTACATATAATATAGTATTCATTTTTTCCCATCATAGGAAACATATTTAAAATAAAACATGGATTCTTTCTTGACACTTCCTTGACACTATCATCTTATCATGTACCTTTCCATTGACCTGTGAAAAAAATTTCAAAAACATTGATGAGCATAAAACCTCAGTAATGGATATAAAAATTCGGAAAGGAAACAATAGTACATGTATACATAATAATAAATGAAATTATAATTTACTCATAAAACATAAGCACGTTAACATAACTCATGAAATCATAAGATTTATGAATAACTCATTGAAATAACAAGACATAAAGGTAACTTGAGGCATTCATAACATTCTTACATAGGGAGTAACCCTCATGGTTACGTTTGTAATACCCATCAAAGTATATTCCCTAAATCTCTTCGGAAAAACCATAACGTTTAACCCCTACGCGTTACCCGATGAATTGGAGAGCTATATCAGTCTCACACACCCTTTGTTTTTCACGGAACCACCAGTTTTCATAAATAATTCCCAATAAACATAACATAATCATTGCACAAAACATAAGAATAAAGGAAAGATAACATTCCCACATTGAAATAACAATATAATAATTTATGATATTGAAACAATGAATCCATTCAAAAAACCATATTCAAAACCATTTAAAACATTTAATAAATGGATTTTTGAATCAAAGTGTCCCATACCACTTTGAAGCTTTTAACATTTTAAACCATTAATATACATATAAATAAATCCTTAAAACCAATTTGAAAACATTGATATTAATGAGAAATATTTATAAGAATAAATCATTAAAACATTTAAAACGATATTTTAGTTAAAGTGTTTTTAACAAAATGAGTGACACTTGAATACAATAATTGTGGAATAACATTTAATTATGACATTATAATATCATGAGAATAAATGGATTCATGATATATTATTCCAAAGGACAGTATATACACCATATAATAGTGAATTGGTGCATAACAACAATGAAGTCTCAATAGAATTGTAAAATGAGATGAAATCCCATATAAAGAAGTATCCTTAAATTAAGGATAAATCAATCTGATAATTATGTGTGACAAATATAAATACACCCAATATAAGTGGATATTAAGTGTAAAACAATCAAAGTTCATTCAAACATATTCATAGGATGACATATTCAATAACTACAAGTTGAACCCAAAGATATATAAATTGGGTTAAGAAGTTCCGTTGGTAAAATTTGACAGCCTAACAGCGTCACTTTAAAATTCATAAAATTAGTTGATGAGAGAGAAATTGGTATCTCATAACTTGGAAATCAAATTTACATCAATAAAGATATATACGAACATATCCCATCATAAAAAGATTTAAATTAAAAGACATAACAAAATAAGTCTTTTTAAATGAGGATTGTGAAAGGTTCTCTTACCGATTTTGGTAACTTTCGAAACATACACCCCATGAAAGAAGTGTCATAAAATGAAGATGTAACTACCCATAAATGATAGTATAGTATACAAATAGTAAATTAATGGGCAGTACATACACCACACAAAATTAAATAGTGGCCAATGTAGCATGAATCTCACGGGAATAAAAAGTGAGATGAAAATCCCCTTATAAAAATTCGGCAGCCTAACGGCACCACATAATACTTCCAAAAATTGATTGATGAGATAAAATAGGGTCTCTATTCATATTATAATAAAATTTAAAACAAGAGGAATATAAAATAACTTCCCCCAACATATGAAAGTGGAGCTTAAAGTAAGTTACATAAAAAAGAGTACATAAAAAGAAAGAGAGAGGTAAGATCCCTTACCTCAAGTCCGACTTGTCTTGTTAGTTTCGTTATATTCCTAAATAATAAACATTGGTAAATTTATAATGTCATAAGGTCCTCATATAAATATTATTATTCAGTTCATATAACTTATTATAATGTTATAATAATTTTCTAATAATGTGAGTTCATATCTGACGTTTTTGTCGATGTTTGGTACAAGAGTCAAAAATAAACTTGTTTGAAAATGATTGTCCATGTAGTTATAAGTAAATAATGTCCAGAACAGCATTAATGATTTATATATCATATATATCCAGTAAATATGAATTTTATACTATTCCATAACATTTGTATATAAAAAGAAATGAAATGCACCGTTCATGGAGACAGTAGGCCGTACGTACGCTTGAACGCTACTTTCATTTCTTTGTCATATTAATGGAATTAAAAATAATTGAGAGAAAGATATATTATAATTCCAGTATAATATACATGTTTTATAGGTCAAATTATTTCATTATTTTCATTCTTTATACATTCCATGTATTCCATGAACGAGTCACATCAATTGAGGGGGTGGTAGTCCACACTTCCTCATATGAAACTTTTGCAATTGCACAACATGCAAAGCATAAAAGTATATTTTAAATATAAAATACAGAAGAATATGGGAAATATAAATACAATATATATCATATATAAAATATAGTTACATAATAATGTCCATCATGAAAGGTGTTAAGATAATATTAAACAATCATCGTTTCGTGAGGCAGTAATTCACCATCCACAGATTCAGTATGTTATTTAACCATTTGATGGAGGTGTGTGTATGTTTAGCTCGAATAAATAACATAAAAACATCCTAGTATATTGAATATAATAGTTTTGTTACAAAATAAAGGAATAGAAAGTGTTTAGGGGGTTGGAGAAGCAAAATAAAACAAAAGAACACAAGTGAAGACATTACCTTTAAATCAGGTAACTCCACTTGTTTGAACCAAAAGGTTTTCTTGAAGAGCATTCTGCCAAAGGTGAGGCTTCAATGATGAAAATGGGGATGTTGAGAGATTAAATGGGCAGGTTTTGGACGATCCAAAGTCTTGAAAGGTGTGGGTAAGGTGGTAGAGGTGGGGGCCTTTTATAAGAGAAGAGGAGGGGCACTCTTGGAAAGTTATAAACTATTACTTTATTAAAAAATGATTTTTGGATTTCAATGTTCCTAAAATGATATATATCAAGGATAAGGTAATAAGGATTCTAAATCCACCCATCCAATAGGTTTGTGACAATTTTAGGACTTCATATCACCCTATCATCTCATTTTGTTTAAATCGCTCATTTATGAGGTTATCACTACATCATCACGGTGTCATAAATAAATTATTTTATTTAACATCTAAAAATTATAAAAAAAATATTGTGATGTAGGATATATTTATATATTTCTAATGAAAATTTATAGTAAAAAATATTACTTGTATAACCCCATGTAAAAATTATTTTAGTAAAACAATACATATTTGTGACATTTTAATTTTAACATTAAATAAAACATTATTAATGTTATTTTCCAACCAAAGTTGCTTCATGGGGTCCCCATGTTGAAGCATGGATTTTATTGGTCGGCCATGACTCATCCGATAAAGGTATGACATGTGTCAAAGTCATTTCATATTATTATAACGTTATCTTTACCTTAAATTATACTAATTACCTTTAACCGCGATTAATAAAACTTAAAAGTTACTATTCACCAAAAAAAATTTTAATCTCATTGAACAACATTTTACTTCTTAATGGAAACCATGTATGTCGGATTTTTGAAAATAAAATCACAGAAGTGGTAAAGTTTCAATTAAATGAAAAATCAGTTTCTTTAACTACCAATTAGTGGTTTCACTATTCATAAAAAATTGATGTTTTTCAGAAAAATACAAAAAATTCACCCTAAGCTATATTTGATATTCTGAATTCAAAAATGATGTCTATTTTATAGAATTAAAAATATATATGTTTTATTTAATTAATTTAATAATTCATTCCCGTTGTCAAAACAAATAGCTTGTTTTTAAGAAACAATATATATTAAAAGATTGACACTAGTTTAAGTCCAATTTCAAAGTGAAATTAATTCCAATGACCACCATTGGATTAAATGGTAAAAATATATTCCAATTACACTTTAAACCCAATTAAAAATATAATCTAACTATATATTTAAATTATATTAAAATGCAGTTTTGATGTAAAATGCAGTATTTTTTCACTATTCATTTAAAAAATGAACAATGTCAGAAACATACCAAAAATTTAACCAAAGTAAATTTCATTGTCCCAATCATAAAGAATAATTTTATTTTGATAAATAAAGATTATAAAATTGTCAAATTTTATATTTAAAAATGGTTCTCCATCAAAAGGCGGTAAAACAATCTTTTAAAAATATTAGAATATTTATTCTTAAAATTGAATTCATTTGGATTTTAAGCCTGTAACATTTATTGGATAAATGTAAAAATATTTAACATATATATGTAATCATTTTTTAGTTATTTATGTTCTTTCCCGCCATTAAAACGGTTAGGCGGTAACTATTATAATATTATTATATTATTAGTGTGCAACGTAAGATTTCAAAGAAACTCGTTGTTGCGTATTGGGTACGCCATCGAGCATAGCATTCCCTTTAAAGTAATATTAACATTTTATTCAAAAATATTGATAAAAATTAGAATGTAATATTATTTATTTACCTGGGATGTTAAAATACTAATGGATTTGTACTCCCATTTAATGTTGGTGATTTTTGCTTCATGAAACGGTCAAACATTGATCCTCCACGTTGTGGATCAGGATGATCCATACAGGTAAGGTTATTAGTCATAACCTCAGTGAGATGTCCCAGTATTATGATAAGATGATCATCACTAGTTTCATCACTAGCTACACAATAATTATCTTGAGTAGGAGGGAAATCCCTACCTGGATTACATGTGCTGATATGGATTCCATTCCTTCCACTAGGCATTATTTCTAAAAAATGTCATACAATAGATTAGTTTATGAATCACAATACATAATTCCAAACTTGTAAAACACTTAACATAATTTGAACAGTTTATTGATATAATCCATAATCATAAAAATGTATTCTTTGAAAATTTATATAATCATAAACCCTTCATAATGGTTTGTAATGAAATTGAAAATTATCTTAAGCATATCCCCCAGGAGTGTCGTATCCAATAGTGCAACAAATCCCGTTGTTATTCACCAGTTCTTGTTCGAGTATAGTTTAAAGTAGTGTTTTCGTGTTTTACCCCTATGTGCATATTTTTCAGAGCCTCCTCTAACTACTCGTATCTAGACATGGATTTATTTCTTCGAAAACCCACAAAATCTCTACAGTATCAAAAGTCTAGGAAGTTCTTCTTTACTAATCCTCAAAGGATATCTTAGGATAGTGTTCTCTAATAAGAGTTTTTCTAAAACTAGTTTCCAAGGTTTGTAATAAAATTACTATAGTACCAACTATATTTCCTCAACCCCAGTTACCTAGAGAAAATAAATTATTATATAACATTTTCATGATATATGGAATCATGTCCTGAAAGACAGATTAGTTTAATATCCATAGAATTACTAGATACATTCATAAGTTTTAAATTACATAATGAAATAAATACATCATCAACATTTTTCCCATTTTTATCACACTTATATACATAGCCTATCCATTTAGGTCAACTATAAATTACTTCTTCACATCCTGAGAAAAATAAAACATAAAAAGGGGTGAGATCAGATGCTCAATAAAGAATATAATATAACAGAAACATTCATAAATAAGAATAAACATGTAAGGAATTTTATAAGTCTAAAACAAAAGTATTTTAAAAATAAAATTCAGCATAATATGGTAAAGATAAAATTAAATTATAATATATACTTATTCACATAGATTTTCAACTAGTCTAATAATCATATGCAATATCAATAGCCACTTTCATAATGATGGAATGCATAATTCCATACTTCATAACCACATAGTCAAGGCCTTATTCCATGACTACAAATGTGATTCTGTCAAGGCCTTGTAAAAATACACTAGTTTGTCTCATGATACCTACCAATGAATTGATTAGCTATAGCGGACTCCACCCATCACTTTCAAAATCCAATGCATTACTTATATGGTAATTTTTAAACATAACATAAACATTCATACTAAAACAAGAATACGAAATGTCCATACTTTATCTATAAACCCTGAATGGTGTAAAAATGAAACATCCAAAGTCAAACATATCAAAAAACCTATAATATAATATGGACTATTTTTATCACAATAAATCAACTTCAAACAAGATTAAAATTCATCAAAGGATTTTGACATACAAGAAATGAAAACTATTTGAAATAAATAACTATTTATATTTTTATATTATTTAAAAGTCACATAATTATAAAAGAAAAAACATATTTTGAAAATATTCTTATATTCTTATATGAGAAGCTTTGAAGATGAGATAACGGCGAAAAATAGCCACACCGATTGTATAAGTTAAAAAAAGACATCATTACCTTAATTTTGTCAAAAAGGTCATAAAGTACCTTATTTGGAAAACGGTGGAAAGATTCCTTTCAAAACATATATTGTAAAATAAGTGTATAAATGACTATAACCCATAATATAGAAAATAGTAAAAAAAAATTAATTTCATTTTTACGAAAACACATATGTGGATGATAAAGAGTTCTGAGTATATACTTACGTATTAACAACCTTGGATAAGTAAAAAGATTTTAGAATTAAGCATTGCCTTGTAATTTTCCTTCATATAAGGAATGTGAACCTCCTATATAATAGTTAAATCATTTTTATTAAATTATAAAAGAACTATATACATAAATATGATATCATATATGATCCTCTAATATTTCTTTGTTAATAATATTTTAGTAGTATAATCTTTCCAGGTGTTAAATGATCGGTTTCCTTTGTATGATCAATTACGTAAGACATGTTTGTTATAAATAGGATGTATTTAATATTATCTAGAATGATATTAAGTTATTAAACATTATTTTTAATCATAAAATGAAAATTATTCTTTAATGATTACGATGGGGAAATAATTTCATCACGTTCATGGAGACGGTAATTTGTACGTATGCACGAGCGATAATATCATTATATTGATGGTGGAATCCTATGTAATTGGAAGGTATATCATATAAACGTAATAATTAACATGTTATTTTTATTATCTAAATCAGTTATAATCATTATTATACCTATCCAAATAATGAAGTGTTTGAATAACAAACTACCCCACGACGTGGAGACGATATGTGTTTGAATAACAAACTACCCCACGACGTGGAGACGATATGTCGTACGTACGCACGTATGGTGAATATGTCATTCATATGATGGATAGAAAAATGAATACGGTTGTAAACTCTTTATAATAAAATCACATTATAAAGAAGATACTAGATTTATTATTTTATGATGGAAACAACAAAGAAAGTGTAAGAATATGAAGAAAAAACTTCAATGAGGTGATGCAATATTTTTCTCTTATTTGGGTTCTTTCTTTTTATTCGATTAAAAGGGCTCATTAGGTTGGCTTTCTGACAAAATTAAGGCCTGTAATATAAAGGGAGTAAATTTGATCATATATTTGGGAAGGTTTTGGTCTATACAAATGGCTTTGGTGGTGTGAATATAAGATAAAGGGAAGTACACTTTTATAATAGCGGTGATGGTCACTTTAAGAAAATCTTGAAATATTGTTTTATAATAAAATCATTTTCGCTTTATAATGTCTCCAAAATCATTTTTTAGAGGATAAGGTGAGAATGGGTCAAATAACCTTCCACCAATATGTTTTAGATAGTTTTAGGTTTCCATATTAACCTTATATTTTATATTTAACTCTTTATTAAATAGTTTTACATTTACTATGTCATTTTGTATTTTAATAATATATGGTTAATAAAAATACTATAACTAGCCAAAAGAACCCCAACTGGTTCATTATTAATATATATATACTTATCTTTTTTCTTTTTATGATCCTTAGATTTTTAGGAATATTATTTCAATTAATAATATAGTATTTGTTTAAAAAATTCAATTATGTCAATTTTGACTCTATTTAGAATTTGGTATTTGTGAAAATTATTATAACATGATTACCTAGAAACCTTTTTTAATCAGCCCTAACACGTCATATTAACATAGAAAATTATTTTAGTTCTTCAAAAGTCTCAAATTACATTTATTTGGTTATTTATAATATTAATTATTTTAATCATTCATTACTAAAGTAATTACTCAATCATCATTGTGTCATAAATAAATTTTATAATTTAAGGTAAAAAAAATTATAAATAAAATACCATTATGTAGGAAATAATTTTATATTTTTAATGAATATTTAGAGTAGAATTTATCTTATATATAAACTTATATTAAAAATGGTTTAGTTATTAAACTTTGAATTCATCATTTTCAACTCTTCTTTAATTAAAATAATAATAAATGTCCTAATAAAATACATGTGGACCAAAAAATATTATTTATTTCTAATGTTGTTTTTTTGTAGAATTACATGTATCCCATAGAAATAGGATATGTGTTAGGTTAATTATAATATCATTTTCACCCTTAATTGCCCAATTTACTTTAAACCATGGTAAATAAAAGTCAAAAGTAACTATTCAGAAAAAATTATTTTCTTCTTATTGAACCATATATTACTTACTGATGTCAACCATGTGTCTTGGATTTTTTTAAATTCAACTCACAGAAGCGGTAAAATTATGTTTTATTCAAATTTGTAAATGCTCCTAGAAAGTGGGTAAAAGATGGTAGAAAGTTCAATAAATTTTTTATATCTAAACGTAGTATAAAATGACTTAGATGAATTAAATTGAACATATATAGGTATTATGTATCAATTTTTACCTAGAGTAAATTAAAATAAAATAGCTATTTATTTATATAAATGTCAGTTTTAAACAATAACCAAATGATTTTTTCTATTGATAAAAAATTTAATAGTTTAAGAACAATACCAAAAATTTACCGTAAGCTAATTTTGTTATTCCGAATACAAAAATGAAGTCCATATTTAAAATTTATATTTAAAAAATTTCAAAAAGTTGGTAATAATATTCATAATGGATATTTTGATTGTATGTGGTGTGTCAAATATCTAAGTTGCATACAATGCCAGCTACTGCATTATTCAATGGGAAACATATCGTGGATTATTGGAATGTTACATTCTACCTCCATAAAATAATTACATCTTGAAAATTTCAAGAAAATTACTGCAAAAAAAGATTTGTGTGGTTCTTCATCATAAGTTCCCTAGGTTTCCTCGTTGCCACTTCCATCTTTTGGTTTCTCCATTGAACTTTTACCATACGATTTGTCCAGTTTCTCAGCACTTGTTTTCTAGTATCACGACTTTTGACTAGATCTTCACAATAAGAGAGATCATGTTCTTGTTCAATTTCATCATAGGTGAGTACATGTGTTGGGTCAAGCATGTATTTTAACAATAGTGATACATGGAACACATCATGAATTTTGGAGAGACATGGACGCATTTCCAAACATTAATCTACAAATCCAATTCGTTTGAGAATTTCGAAAGTTCGATGTACCTGGGACTCAATTAACCCTTCTTACAGAAACGTATTAGACCCTTCCATGTAGATAAATTCAAGAAAACATGGTATCCTACATTAAATTCCTAATCCTTCCTTAGATTATCGATATATCTCTTTTACTTACATTGAGCTTCTTTGATGTGGGTTTGGATAATCATCAGTTTTCCATTGTTTTCTCAACAAGTTATGGGCCTACGGGTTTCCTTTCACCAATATCATCCCAACATGTTGGTGTGTTACATCTTTTGCAATTTAATGCTTCATATGGTTCCATCTTAATACTTTAATGGAATCTACTGTTATAGGAAAATTCTACCAGAGGTAAATATTGGTCCCACATACCTTGAAAGTCAAGTGAGAATGATCTCAATATGTATTTTAGGGTTTGAATAGTCTGTTCTAATTGACCATCAGTTTGAGGTTGGTAGGCAGTGCTCAAATGATGTTCAGTATCTAGGGAATTCAGAGCACTTTTCCAATAACTTGATGTAAAATGGGGAACACAGTCAGAAACAATGGATAGGGGTACACCATGGAGTCTTATAACTTTGTTAATATATATTCATTCCAAACGATCAACTGGTAAATATTCTCTTATAGTTATGTAATGAGTTTTCTTGGTAATACGATCAACAATATCACATATTGCATCATTTCCTCTAGGAGACGTTGGTAGTACCTTGACAATTTCCATATTAATATCATCCCATTTCCACTCAGGTATGGGAAGAGGTTGCAAGACTCTTCTATGATGTTGTCTTCCCGCTTTCACTTGTTAAAAAACAATACATCTCGACACAAAATAAGAAATATCTCTCTTCATGTTGTCCCACCAAAAAAGGATCTTTCAAATCACTATACATCTTAGTGCTACCTGTGTGTATAGATATATTAGAGCTATGTGCATCATCCAACAATTACCTTTTTAGATCAGGTATATCGAGAGCACAAAGACTCTTCCCAAATTTCAAAATTCAATCTTCATATACGAAGTTGAACAATATCCCATCCTTCAAAGCTTTAATATTATTTTGAAATTCCTCATCATCTATCTGAGAACTTTTTATCCTTTCTAGTAAAGATGGTTTGTCAACCATTTGAAAAAGAATTGATGTTTCACCTTCCATGGTTATTCCCACCTTCATATTTACTATATCTATGTATATAAGATCTTTTTCAACTCTCATCTTATTGAGAACCCCATGATATTTTTTTATCAATGCATCTACCACCTTATTTTCCTTCCTGGGGTGGTAGTGTATATTTAAACCCTAATCCATGTGTAGTTCAATCCACCCCCTTTGCATAATTTTGAGTTCTTTTTTTGAGAAAATATACTTCAAACTCTCTTGATCAGTATAAATCTCACATTTTTCACTGTAGAGATAGTGGCTTCATATTTCAAGAGATAATATTACAGATTATAACTCAAGATAATGAGTGGGAAAGATTTGTTCATAATATATTTGATGTTATGCATAGGTAATAACACTATCATTCTGCATAAGGAAAAAACCAAGTCCGTCCTTTGAAGAATCTCTATAAATAACAAACCCATCATTCCAAGATGGTAAATTTAAGAGAAGAGAATTAACTAATCCCATATTCATTTCTTAAAAATATTCATCACACAAATTTTTCCAAACAAATTTAACCACTTTTTGTTTGTGCTTGGCTAATGGGTTAGCCAACTGGGATCAATTCTTGAAAAAACGCCAATAATAACATGCTAAAACAATAAAATTGTGTACCTCAGTTATACTCATGGGTTTAGTCGATTCATGGATTGCCATGGTCTTTGAAGGATCAATAGAGATTCCATCATTTGAGACAATATGTCCAAGAAAAGAAATCTCTTGAAGCCAAAATTCACACTTTCTAAATTTCCCATCAAATTCATTTCTTCTAAGAGTCCTTAGGATAATGTGGAAGATATATTCACGATCTTTGTAGATTTTAGAGTATTCCAGGATATTATCAATAAATACCACTAAAGTTTATCTTCATATTCCTTGAAATCTTGGATCATTTCATCAATGAAAATAGAGGGTGCATTAGTCATCCCAAAAGGCATTACTGTAAACTCATAATGAATGTACATGGTTCAAAATGTTGTTTTCGGAATGTCTTCATTCTTCACACACAACTGATGATATATATATCATAGGTCTATCATTTAAAAATATTGATTTCCTTGAAGTTGGTCGAATAAATCATCAATACAAGGTAGGAAAAACTCGTTCTTTATTGTTATTGCATTGATATCCTGATAGTAAATGCACAGCCGCATAGATCAATCTTTCTTCTGAAAAAAACCAGGGGCTCCCTATAGAGAAACACTAGGGTGAAAAAATCCATTATTACTGAATTCCTCTAGATTTTTCATTTATTTCACTAATTCCACAGTGTTCATTCTATAAGGTGTCTTCGATGTGGGCCTTGAACCAGGAATTAAATCAATGGAAAACTCAATTTCTTGTTTTGGAGGATGTCCAGGTAAATCCTATGAAAACAAATCAACATATTATTTCGCAATAGGTATGTCCTCTATTAAAATATTATATTCCTCACCGATTGTTATTTAATTATCTTCTTCCTCAATAATTGAATTTAATAGAGCTAATGGGTGTGTATGGTGATAAGAATTAGGTGGTAATTTTTTTTGTAAAGATAAGTTACTCCATATCATTATAGAAAACATTAACCTCCTTTCTCTTACAATAAAGTATCACATCATGGTTGGTAAGCCATTCCATTCTGAGGATTATTTCAAACACAATCATGTGTATGATGATGAGATCAGCTAATTTGGAACATTTTTATGCCGTAATGGGACCAAATTCACAAATAATTGTTGAGATGAAACTTCCTTTAAATGTTTTGACTGAAAACTCCCTTGTTAAGTCATATTAAAAATATCTAATTTTTAAAGAAAACAAAGAATATATGAAACAATGTGATGATCCAAAATCAAATAAATCATTGGCAAAACATTATGAAACCAATAAATTACATACCACCACATCTTTTAGTGAATCAACCTCAGAAGGAGTGATAAAATAAGCTTAGCCTTTCTCCCTGGTCCTTTTCTAAGGTAAGTTCCCATGGCTCTTAGGTCATTCATTTTCATAATTCCCCTCTTATCTACAATATTTGAATTCATCATTGACAACCACTTTCTTCCCCTTGCAATCATGAGTTTAGTGGCCTTTTCCCCACACTTGTAACAGACTCCCATTCCCGTCACTCATGTACCATGGTGTTCCTTCCCACATTTACCGCAGGATGAATATTCAACTAGTCCATTATTCCCCTTATTTCCATTTCTAGAGTGTTCAGTAGATCTCTTTTTCTCTTACTTTTCTTTAAATTAATAATACTTAGAGAATTCCTTTTATCTCTTAATAATGCAAGACACAATATCTTTGGATAATGAGAATTGTTGTGAGACTAATTCTAGGTGGAGAAATGGTTTTAACCCATTGAAAAATCGATCAATTTTACTCATTAGGTTACGTATAAAATTTTCAGCATGCCTTGCTAACCATGTAAAGTTTCCTCATAATTTGTGACATTCTCATCCTCCTTTTCCTCAGACTTAGAAATTGTCTTTCCATATCAGCTTTATGGTTATGAGGAAAGTATTTTCTTAAGAAAATCCCTTTAAACTCCCTCCATTCAAATTTTTATATTTCTTCATCTTCCTTTGTGTTTTAGAATAATGACCACCATTGATCTGCATCTCATGTGATGTGATAAAATCCCCTAACATCTTTTTCCCTTTCCCTACTCAAGGAATTAATTATTTTCTCTAATGAACTTATCCATTTCTATGATACTAATGTATTTGTACTCCCATTTTATTATAGTGGTTATTACCTCATGAATCACTCCGACATTTATTCTCTGCGTTGCGGATTAGGGTGCTCCATATGGGTAAGGTTATTATACATTACATGAGTGTGTTGTCCCAGTATGGTGATAGCATGATCAACACCATTTGCATCACCTTCTACAATATAATTATATTTATTAGGATGGAAATCTCTACATGAACTGCGTGCATTGATATAGTTTCCATTCCTTCAACTAGGTTCCATTTCTAAAAAATTGCATACACTATATTAGTTTATGAATCACAATACATAATTTGAAACTTGTAAAACACATAACATAAATTTAACAGTTTATGGATATAATACATAACCCTAAAAACTATCTTTTTTGAAGTATATACTCATAATCCCTTCATAATGTTTTGTAAATATTATGAGATTTATCCTAAGCATAACCCCCGAGAGTGTTGTAACCAAGATTCCATCAATGACCATTTTCGTGCACCATTTCCCATTCGAGTCTAGCTCCAAGCGCTTATTTTGGGTTCTATCCCAAGGTATATCTATGTTAGAGCCGCCTCTACTCGATCGTATCTAGAAAAAGATGCATTTCATAGAAAACTCACAAAATATCTATAGTACCAAAATTCTAGGAAGAGCTTATATACTAATCCCCAATGTCTATCTTAGGGTAGTGTTCTATAATCAGAGTTTTTCAAAATCTAGTTTCCATAATTTGTACTATATTTATCTGATACAAACTATAATGCCCTGAACCTAGTTACCAAAGTCATTGAATTATCACATTACATTGTCATGAAACATGTAATCATGTCTGGAAACACCGATCAGTTTAGTATAATTAGAAGTACTAGATATAATAATAAGTTTTACATTACATCATTAATTAAATACATCAACAACATTTTGTCCCATTTTTAACACACTTATATCCATATCCTATCCTTAAAGGTCAACCATAAAATAATTATTCACATCCTAGAAAAATTAGAACATAGAAAGTGGTGAGCGCAGATACTCTGTAAGGGTAACAATATAGAAGAAACATTCATAAATAAGAATAATCATTTATGTAAATGTATAAAACCAAAACAAAAGTCTTTTAAAATTAATCTTAAGTATAATATATAAATATAAAATCAAATAATTCTATTTACTTATTCACACGGATTTTCTACTAGTCGAATAATCACATGAAATATCAATAGCCACATTCATAATGATGGAGTGTAGAATGCAAGACTTCATAAAAACATATTCAAGGCCTTCTTCAAAGACTTTAAATAAGAATTTGTGAAGGCATTCTGCCAAGACACTAGTTTTTCTCATGAGACCTAACGATTCATGAAGGAGCTATTACAAGCTCCACCCATAACTTACTAAGTCCAATGCATTCCTCATATAAATGTTTTAAAACATAACATAAACATTTGTATTAAAGCTAGCATAAGAAATGTCAATACTTTATCCATAAATCATGAATGGGGTAAAAATAACACATCCACATTAAAACAGATCACAAAACCTTCAATACAATATTGACTATTTTCATAATAATAATTCAACTTCAAACAAGATTAAAATCCATCAAAAGATGTTGAAATAGATGAAATGAAAACAATTTGAAATAAATACCTATTTCTATTTTTAAATCTTTTAAAGACCCATATTTATACAAGAAAAAATTTATTTGAAAAATATTATTGTAAGATTGTATGGAATACTTTGACAATGATATAATAGCTATAAATATCCACACCCGTCGTATAAGTTAAAAAAGTAATTCTTACCTAAATTTTGTTGAAAATGTCATAAAGTACCTTGTTTGGAAAATGTCATAAAGTACCTTGTTTGGAAAATGAGGGAAAGATTCCTTTAAAATAATATATGGTAAAATAAATGTATAAATGAATTTAACCCATATTATAGTAAATAGTAAATTTTTTTGAATTACTTTTTTATGAAAATAGAGATGTGCATGATAAAGAGGTCCCCGTAGATACTTACATATTAACAACCTCAGATAAGTATAGAGATTGTAGAATTAACCCTTACCTTGTACTTTTCCTTGTCCGAGGGCATGTTATACTCATGTATAATAGTTAAATAATTTTTATGAGATTATAAAATATCTATATACATAAATATGATATCATATATGATCCTTTAATACTTCTTTATTAATAATATTTTTGTAGTATCAATATTTCAGGTGTTAACTAATCCATTTTCCTTTATAAGCTCAGTTATGTAATCCATTTTGTTATGAATGTAATGCATTTTATTCACATCCATAATTATATTCTGTTCTTAATAATTTTTTTTAATGATAAAATAAAAATTATTCTGGAATGATTACGATCAGGAATGAATTTCATCGCGTTCGTTGAGATGGTAATCCGTACGTACGCACAAGCGACAATATCATTATATTGATGGTGAAATCATATGTAATTGGATGGTATATCATATATATAAATAATAATTAGAATTTTATATTTATTATTTTTATATTTTATACTGATTATTATACACATCAAAATAATGAAGTGTTTGAATAACAAACTACACCACGACGTGGAGACAGTAAGCCGTACGTATGCACAGATGGAGACTTTGTGATTCATATGATGGATAGAATAATGAATGTGGTTGTGAATTTTTTTAATAACATCAAAATATATATATGATAATTGATTTATTATTTTCTATTGGAAACAACAGAAAAGAGTAAGTTGAAGAAGAAAAGAACATGAAAAAGGTGATGGAATATTTACCTCTTTTTCGGGTTCTAACTATTGATTTGATCAAAATAGTTCCATAGGATGGATTTATGACCAATGAAAGGCCTCTAGGATGAAGTTAAGAAAGTTTAAAAAATATTTGGGCAGTTTTTGGCCGAGCTAACTGGCTTTGGATATGTGAATTTATGATAAAGTCATGTACCATTTTATAAAAGAGGTGTGGGTCACTTTAGGAAAAGCTTGAAATATTATTTATAATAAAATCATTTTCGGTTTCTAATGGCTCAAAAATTATTTATTTAAAGGATAAGGTGGGTATGGGTCTAAAAACATTCAACTAATAGGTTTTAGGTTGGTTTAAATTGCCATATTAAACATATCATTTAGATTTAACGTTTAGTTAAATAGTTTGACATTTATCACGTCTCATTGTATTTTTGTATTATATGGTTAATAAACATACTATAACTTTCCAAACGAACCCCAAGAGGTTAATTATTAATATTTATATCCTTATCTATGTAATTTATACAATTAATATATTTTTTTAATATTATATCATTTAATAATATAGTATTTGTTTTAAAACTAAATTATCTCAATTTTGACAGTATTTAGTATATGGTTTTTGTGAAAAACATAACAGCAAGATTAATTTGAAAAAAAATTATTTAATCAACTCCAACTAGTAATATTAATATATATAATTAGTGGAATTCATCAAAAGTCTCAAATTATATTTATATGGATATTTATAATTTCAATTATTTTAATCTTACATTAATAAGGTTATTACTGTATCATCATTATGTCATAAATAATATTAATTATTTAATGTCAAAAAATGATAAATGAAATAACATTATTTAGGAACTAATTTTATATATCCAATGAATATTTAGAGTCCAATTTATCTTATTGATAACCACTTATTTAAAATTATTTAGTTTTTAAACTTTGAATTTAACATTTTTAACAATTCTTTAAATAAAATAATAATAAATGTCATATTCTAAACCAAGTGGACCAAAAGGATCATATTTTATTTTTAAGGTTGTTATTGGTCGAATTAAAAATATCCAATAGAATTAGAAGATGTGTTAGGGTAATTATAATATAATTTTTTACCATAATTACCTAATTTACATTTAACCGGGGTAAATAAAAGTAAAAAAGTTAATATTCACCAAAAATTATTTTCATATTATTGAAAAAAATGATACTTACCAATGTCAACCATTCCTCTTGGATTTTTTAAATTCAACTTACATAAGTGGTAAAATTATGTTTTATGCAAATTTGTAAATGCTCTTAGAAGGTGGGTAAAAGACGATAAAAAATTCAATAAAATTTTATATATCTAAATGAAGTATAAATTAACTCCAATGAATTAATTTTAACATATAGAGATATTATGTATCTATTTTAACCTAAAATAAATTAAAATAAAATAACCAATTATTTAAATAGATGTCAGTTTTAAATAATAACACAATGTTTTTCACTATTCATCAAAAATTGAATGTTTTTAGAAAAATATCAAAAATCAACCCTAAGATAATTTTGATATTCCAAATCCAAAAATGAAGTCCATTTTCAAAATTAAAAATCATAAAATTTCAAAAATTTGGTATTACTATTCATAATGGCTTGTTTCACTAGTCGTGGTGTGTTAAATCTCTAAGTTACGTACAATGCAAGCTAATACATTATTCAAAGGGAAATGGATCGTGGAAGCTTGGGGTGATACATACATAATGTTAATAATTTTAAAATTTTCATTTAAAATACATATATATATACTAATTTTCATATTTAAATGTTATATATTGAAAAATGAATTACATCATTTATGGAGACAATATGCCATACATACACGTGAACACGGTTTACATTTTTTGATACATAGAATTAAAGGAAGGAAAATTATAATTCTTATTTTTATGATAATTATTATATTATATACATGTTATATGTTCATAAAATCCATATTTATTTGCTTCCATGTCAATTGTAAATAAAAAATTTATTGTAGTTCTTTGTGAAGGTGGTAGTCCAGACGTATGGACGAGCAATAAAAACTTTTCCCACTATATTTGAATGTAAGTAGGTAAATATATTTTTTAAATTATAGTATCACAATTTTTTAATAAATATAATTTATATTAAATATTTATATCTTTGTAACCATCTTATTGAAATTGAATTGAAAAATTAATTACACCACTATGTGGAGACGATAAGTCATACTTACACACGAGTGATGTTTTCACTTTTTATTAGATTGAACATGGATTTAATATTTTAATAACATAAAAATAACGTAATATTTTCATATTTATGATACCGGGGCTATTATATTAGGACTGTTAAAAAATTTAAAAATAATTTGATAAAGAAATAATCTTGATGGAATCCTTAAAGATGATTATCTTTTCTTTGGCAGTATTCTTTTAGATCACATAATAATGGACTTAGAGTAGATATTTTTGAATAAAAAAACCCTTAGAACATAGATATTTATATTTATAAGTGGAATATTAATTCTTTGTTCAAGATATATGGAACAAAGTGGGGTATGGATGTGAAGGAGGAAGTTCCATTTTATAATTGATGTGATAGAAAGTTTCAGAATTTCCTAGAAGATTAAATTTTAATAAAGTAATTATAAATCAAAATACATCCAAAAGGTAATGGATTAAATCCCAACGTATGATATGTTTGAACAATCATAAGACAAAATTGATAGGTATGTGTGTGTTTTTAAACTTTATCATTTGAATTAAATCCTCTAGTAACCTATTTTATATTAATCGTGTTAACATACTTTTCACACATAAAGGGTTATAATTTTACATGTAATAAAACTATTGACTCATAAATAGACAAGGGATGAAATATTTTCCTATATGAAACCCCCTTTTTCCATTTTCATTATTTTTATGATTTTTAGATAATTTAGTAAAATGTTATTTGGATAAATTATCATTATTCTTAATTTTGACATTATTCAATAAATTTGACTTCAAAGATGTCATTTTTTTCAATTTTAATATTTTTAATGTCATTTTTTTATTTTTTCAATTAATTGACGAAAAATTGAATTACTGTTGGACAAGAATTTAAGGTAATTATATAATCATAAAAAAGGAGCACAAATTACCAACTTGAAGATAATTGTATTATGAATGAAACTGAAATTTCTATATTTTTATAACATTCTGTTGCCCATATATTGAATCATAATAGATATTTATAACTAAGCATATTAAATTTTATGATTTTATTGGATTTAAATATTATCTTGGTTATTTTCATGGATAATCGTCCATTAAAAATACATATTTTGTGTCTATGGTGATACGTGTAGAATTTAAATTTTAAACAATAACTAGGTTTAAAATTATTACCTTATCAATTAGTTTTAATCATGGTTAACCCAATTTACCATATACCATGGTGATTAATTTTACAACGATTACTGTTCATAATTCCAAAAGGGGCCTATTAACCAAAAATGGACCACTTGATTCCAAATATTAAAAAAAAAATTAAAAAATTTAATAACTATAGATTTAAAAATTTAATTTGTATATAAGTACACCAAAAATAATGAAATCCAATTATTTTGAAAATTATAGTTATTATATACAACATTAGATATATATACATTTATCAGCCTAGAAAAAACATTTAATGAATGATAAATTATTTTAATGAATATATAATATATAATTTTAATTAAAATCATTCACTCATAGTGATAAATTACATTTACTTCCCATTGAGCGCTTAAAAATATTTTTCTAAGAAAAAATTATCTATTTTAAAAATGTTTTATATTTTTATTTTTTAAAAATATATTAATTTTTAATTTATTTTATACGTATATAAACTATATATGATTCATAAATTTTATTATTCTATTTATACTCACTAACCCAACATCATTGGGGCTACTATTACATAATAATTTAAAAGAAAATTGATAATTGTTTAAATTCAGGGTTTTATGTAATGAAATATATCAAAGAAATAATTTCTTTGAAGTGAAATATATTATAAAATATCATGTTGTTATAGTGTGTAGGATGGTTCCCATATATTAAAGTGAAAATTTGGTGTTTTAGTTTATTTAGTTCCACAATTGTCTATTTTTGTGTGTGCCTAAGAGCTTAAAAATATATATGATTTTCTATTGATAATTTCATTTAATTAATGAGGCCTTATTTCTTAATTCATGATTTTATCTTGTTTTATAGTGAAATTAAATTATAATAAGATTTTATAGAGTTTTATAACATATTCCAGAAAGGTTGTGTCGTAAATGATTCAGTGTAGTGGATAACATGTCTTGAACTATGCTAGAATTAAAAACAACTATAGTATTGAACATGGAATGGTAATTATGATCAGAGATGATAATGGAAATAAAAAAATTTCAAATGTTTCTATTTAAGAGTGTAAATATTTGACATATGAGGACCATTCTTATATGTATAGGAAAATTAAACTATTATAGGATCTTCAAGTCATGGGTTGGAGAAATAAGAAAGAGGAAATGGGCATTATGATGTCCAACATGTAGTGATGGTGAAATTTTGTGAAGGAGAAAATAAAAAGATAAATATAATTTTTTTAAGGTCTAAATGATGTATTAATAAACATAAGGGGTTCTTTATGGTAATATTATTTCACTAATGATTCTAGGTGACCCTTTTAAATTTTTCAAATCATTTGGGGACAATTTATATAAATTTTGGAGATTGTAAAATTTTGAAAATGCATGATTGTTGATATTTTGTAAAAGAAAATACCATATTTGGTTACTTACATGTGTATTTTTTCTTTTATTTACGCTAGAGAGGAAAAATTTTGAAATTTTTACTCTTCCCTCTATGAAGAAGGCCCTCATTGAATAGTTAAGTCCCACAATCCATTTTGTGTAATTTTTTCACCTAATTTTCTTAATTTATATAAATAGCTGATATGAATACAAAGGAGGAATTTTATAACATTTTTAGAACATATCATATAAATTTTAAGGCATATTATGAGTAATAATGTGACACAAATAACGTAAATATGATTGGAAGTGTATAATATATATCTTTTTAAAAAAACATAGGATTTAGATTGAATAATTACATCAACGTATCACTGACAAGAAGGATAACCTCGACATGTAGTTTCAAATGATATAATGTTGATAGCAGATTTTAAATTTTGGTTTTTATTTCACCCATTAAATTATGTTAAGGATAAGACCTGTGATTTCTCTGAAACCATTAAGGTGTGAGAATCATGTATCATTATTTATAATGAAGGGTGATAGAGGGATTTCTTTTTTTTGTTTTCATTATAAATTTTTTTTGGTACGTGGATATTATATATATATGTTGTGATATGGAAATGTTTTTTAGGCCTGTTATGAATGAATGTTTTTTCCAAAAATCTTATCTTTTTTTGTTGAACATAAAATAACTTACATTTTTATGAGTTCCAATAAGGGTATTTGGAATGATATGATAAGATTGAGTTTATTAAACTGATTCTATTAGATAATCCTTATCAGGATGACATGATAAACTTGAGTGTTGTGTTGAATTATTATCATATCATGTTCAAAAGCCCCATTATATAGAGTGGTATAGGAATAAATCTAGGGATTCCTTATTGTTATTAATATTCTAAACATCATTTCTAGTGGATTTTTTCATGATTCATTCTATTGTAAAAATCATGTGTTTTGGTTAGTGTATTTTTATGATATATTAGTGTGGATATTTAATGTTTTTGTTCAAGGGAAATGTTGTTTTATAGTTGTGGTTGTATGAAGTGTTACCATTCAATCAAATGTGAATATTTTCGATCAAAAGAATGTTGTCTAAGTACAACTTGATGTTTTTATAGAATATCTTTAGACAATTATAATTGGATGATATCACACAACATCCTTACTATGAGTCAATAAAAATAATTTTTTGAAAAATTGACTTATGTTTCCATATTTATAAATAATATTAGATGGACATGTGTGAATTTTAAAAGCTCAGTTGTTATAGGTTTATTGTATACTCATTTCTGTATTTAGCACACCGATTTAAAGATGGCATGTTAAGATAGTGGTGTTAGTGTTCTCATACATTTCATCTAATTATGGATGTGTCTAGTTTAATATTTCATGGACATACCTATAAGGTTTTTTAGGAACAATTTAGGGAGTTTCATTACTCTGGTGTTCTACTATGATGTTTTACTTGAGTGATGATTTGTATAATGTTATAAAACTTAAAAGGACAATATAAATAATTCTTGAATGTATCAACTAATATTTTGTTATTCTGATTTTTAAATTCTCTAAATATCATGGGGAAGATCATTATTATCAACGATTCTTATTAAAGTATAAATAAGTTTGTTATCATTGATATTTAAGGAGATATTCTATTTTTTAAGAGAATTTAATGCATTAAAATGTAGGAGGTTTCAGAGTGGGGAACTCAACTTTTTTAGTGGGAAGGTTGAAAAGAAGTTCATACATTTTCATTAATTGTTAGAGATACTCTGGATACATAATAGGGTCCTGTAAACTGAGATTTATAGTAAATTAGTGGAAGGTAGGAAAAAGAACTACGGAATTGGAAATTCAATCAAATGAACACATTGAGAAGGTGATAGTTGGAAAGAAAATAGATGATGTTTCATATCAAGTGGTATGAGACAAATAGTGGGACAATTATATTAATGAAAATATGTGAAATAAAAATAATTACTATTCAATAATTCCCCATATGGAGTATATCGGATGAAAATAATATATATTATACTCAACGAACCCATTTGAAGAACTTCTATTGGGATGAAAGAAGTTCTTTCCTACTGTTATTTAATAAAATTTTTTAGAAGAAGTATGCTGGAGAAAAGAAATTGAAAATAATGTTTATTAATCATAGTGAAAATACAATTAATCATGTTGGTGAATGTTTATATAGTTATTATGAAAACATTTTTATACCATTTATCTATATGAGGAGTACATGCACTTTAGAATGACTCTAGTGTGATGAAAATTCAAGGATACTCTTTTCTTACTGTAACCACATTAAAAGTTTTTTTTTCAAAAGCTTATTTTTCTCATAGATTATTTCTAATCCATGGAAAATATTATCTACACCTATTTATTAAGAAACATGTAAATACACTATTTCTTATTATTGTGCTTTTTTCTTGTTTTCTATATGATTTATATGACCCTAATATGAGGTCAAGGTTATTTCTTAAGAAATAAAATATAAATAAAAAATCACTGATTCAACGCCACTTACTTACAGTGATTGTATTGATCCCAACTGGACATTTCATGTGGCTTTATAGGGATGGTTCACTTCATTATAACATTACTAATGTAATAAGAGAATAAAAATCTCCATGGATGTTTAGAACTCTTTTAATTGAAAGGGAAATCTATTCTTTTATGGGAATAACTATTATATATGAAAATATATATTAATTAATTATCTTATTTCCATTGGTTATTATATTCATGGTCCAGTTAAATAAGGTTTAGATTCTAATTTTGAGAGATTTCCATTGATATAATCTTGTAAGAATTTTTTATGAGAATGGTAGGTGTGTCAAAAAAGCAATACATTAATCACAAACATAACATATGTTTTCTAGAGTTAAATGACCTTGAATGACTACTAATATATGGGAAATGTTTAATAACATCTATAAAGAAGATAAAAAAAGAAAACAAAATATATTACTATATATATTGATTTAACAGTATTTTATTATACGTGACAATGATTATTTTTATGAATTATTTATAAGGATTAATATCATTGTAAGAACTATAATTTGTCTTGGAGAGAATATATAAGATTCAACTATAATGAAAATGATCTTATAGATTCTTATTGATAAATTTGATCCCAAGGTTTCATCATTGGATGATATATATCCTAAAAATATCTCTTTGGATAAACTTCATAACACTCTCATCTATAATGAAATGAGATGTGAAAGGGATTTGGAGAAACCAAAAAATGATAATTGAAAAATTTATTTCAATTCTACCATGAATTGAATGTATAAGAATGTTCTCAATGATAGGCCTACGAATATGAAACCAAAGGCACGATTAGAAAAAAAATTATGTATTTATGTATTTTTCTTCTAAAAAGGTGAAAGGTGGAACATGAATGTGAAAAGTAAAGATACCTCAGATGTTCTATGGTTGTATATATATTAAAAATGTTTCTCCATATTAGTCAATACATAAGTAAGATGAAGATATTTTTGAAGGGGACATAAATATTATAAGATCTCTAAAAAATAAGGCATACAAATCCATTTACCAAATAATGGGAATAGATAAGATGTTTTTAAAATAAAAACTATGAATTTTTTGTCCATATATAAGGATGTTAATGATAGTAATGAAAAATTAGAAAACTCCAGTGATTATAATGATAAAAAATTGATTATTCAAAAAGTTAATAATGAAATATCCACTACTAAAAATATTAGTAACTCTGTGAAAGAATTAGAATAATAAAAAAACACGATGAATTTTATTCAAATGATATATTTGAAAAAATGTCTTGAAAATATTGTCAAACATGAGGGGAAAAATATATTCAACAATGAAAATCATTGTTAAAAAATAAATTTTTCTTAATGATAAATTCATGTTTCTAAAATAGAATTATGATGTAAAATTTTTTATTAATGTAATGAATAATCTCAATGTTAATATTAAATAAAATATGATGGTGAATGATAAAGATTTATATGTTTTTATATAAAACTATTTAAACATTAGAATTTAAATATATGTTTACAAAAATCAGTTTTAGAGGTTTTTGAAATTTTATGAATGGTTAAAAATATAAGGGTCATCACAAATTTTCCTTAAATTTTAATTCGGATTATGTGGATGTGTATAAGAAAAAATAAATAAAGAAAGATAATTATGTATGGAAAAGAGTATTTAAAAAACATGGTTTTTATAATGTTCTAAGTTATTAACCAAACACAATGAATACTAGAGATGTTATGGAGTTTTTGAAGAAATATCATCTCAAGAAAAATATTTCATGAGGTAATCAAAACCTTTGTGTGGAAAAATGTGAAAAAGTAGAACATAATAATATTGATGGAAATAAGGAACACAACTATAGAAAACATGAAAGCTTCCAAGGTAACTATATATTCATTGGATACTAATAGTGTGGTTGTGGCTTTGGGAAAATGTATAAAATGTGTTGGTTCAATCATATTAAATAAAATGAATCTAGGATTAAATCTAGGTAGTGTTTGAGGAGGATCCAACCCACTTGAAGAATAAAACTATATATATGATGTTTAATGATTGAAAATAGATTCCAACCCATAGAAACATTTTTAGAATTATGTTATTAGCCTAGAAATCATAAAAATTGATATATTTTCATTATTCTTGAATAGTTGTGTTTATTCAGAACCACTAAAAATTTAGATGATAAGGAAGAGAAAAGAAAATAAAAATTCAGTAGTAGTTGAAAATGATCTCAGATATAAAAAAGGAGAACCAACATGGATAGTGGATAGTGGGTGTTATTCATATACTATCAGATATTTGAATTTTTTTAGGAATGCCACAGATTATAAATAAAGAATAGTGATGATTGTAAATGATCAGTCAGTCAAAAGAAAAGGAGTTGGATCTACAATCAATGGGGAAGAAAAGATAATTCTAAAAGTGATTTTTTTTATGTTATAATAATAAATTTTTTTTATGTTTTTTATAAATTCTTTATGAAGGTAATGATGTTTTGTTCAAAATAGTGGTTTCATTGTTATATGTCATAAAGATTGGAATGTTATTACATGTGTAAAATGAACCAATGGAAACATATTTTATGCTGATAGTGTGAAGAGTTCATGCTATCTGATCATGATGGAAGACAATAATGACACATATGTGTTAGAGTAATATAGGGTAGATAAAAAAGGGAGAGACTATCCATGATATCCCTAACATGGAAGGATGAATATATTGGTGTAGATCCATATTCTAAAAATGGAAGAATGCAAACTCAAAATATATGAAAGATAATGTGAATTCAAAATTTCCATTAGAGATGATCAATTCTAAAATTTTTAATCCAATGAGAATGAAATTAAAAAAATATAAGTACATTATTTACAGTTTTTATTATTTTACTTTAATTACTTATATTATGACTTTGAAACATGATTCAGTGGCTCCCTAAATATTTAATATTTTCAAGAGAATTATAGAAAAATAATATGAATACATTGTGATGAAAATTTGAACTAATAATATGGGATAATATAAAAATGATATTTTTAGGGAATATCTTAATAGAATTCAATTCAGTATGAATTTATTAAATCATACACCCCATAACATTATGATATTTCTGAAATATGTAATTAATGTTCAGGTGATAAGACATGAATGTTATTGGTTTAATATGACACTTCATGATATTTTTATAAGAATTATTTAATAGTAATAGTTTATATTTAGAATCAATGTTTCCATAAGGTGAACTCTGATATGAATCTTTATGATATGGTTTATAAATAAACCCCATGTTTGAAATTAAATAATGTTTTTTAAGATCATTTCAATATAAAATTTAATGGAGAGTATCCTATAATGTTTTATTAGAGACATGCTGATAAAATAATTCTTCAACACCCTTCTAATAGAATAGGATACATGTGTTATAATAAAGAAACAAATAATTTTTTAGTGTATTAATATGTTAATGCTAGTGATCATTATGATAATAATTTTTCACAGATGATTTCAGATGATTATGAAAGTGAAGATGACGTGGTTATAATTTAAAAATGTGGAAAAGTTTTTAGTGTTAGAAAAAAAATTGAATATACTTAATATGAATATTCATACATATCTATCTCATGTGATGATGAAGAAATATGTTCGTCTTATCCTATGATGATGAAGAAATTGAAATCACTAAACATCATTATAGATAAATGAAAGTGGGTTCAACCAAGAATAATAACAAGGTTAGTTTCCCATATTTCTTTATATTCATATATTGATCCAAACTGTGTTAATTAATAATTAGAGAATAAAGAATAGATTTATTCCATGATTTAAGATTTGGATTATATTGATAAGAATGATACATGGTAACTTACAACAAAACCAACTAATAAGAATGTGATGGGTAAAAAATGGGTGTTTCAAAAAAATTTGAATGAATAAGGTGATGTGACAAAAAAGGCCCTACTGGTTTGTAAATGTTATTAAACAATTGAAAGAATTAACAATGATGAGACCTTTGATTCAATGGAAAGATTTTAACCTATAAAAAAATATCATTCTATTATGACACAATGGATATATAATTCATTATCCATGGATGTCATGTTATCTTTTGTTAATGGAGTGCATAATTAAGACATTTATATTTAACATCCAAGTGTAATCATTCAATGAAAATATGAAAGCTAATAGTGTAACGTAAATAAGTATTAGTATGCATTAATGTAAGTTATGAGTGTCTGGTATTCTATTTTTTTACTTTATTAAGGTAGATACATTTCAAAAATTGATTATTTCATTGTAACCTCTATATTATAGATTATAAATAGGTTTCCATCATTGTGATTGTTTATGTTGAAATTTCATATTTTTAGGGAATAAGGAAGAAAGATGTGAAAAGCTGAAAGAGGAGATGAAAATGATTCAAAAATTCCCATGATATGGGAAATGAAATAATATTCTCTATACAAATCTCTAAAAATAAAAAATAAATTTTTTTATCTGAATATAACAATGATAAGGAACATATAATTATGTTTGGAATGGAATATTAAATGAAAATTTCCACACCTATTTCTAGTCGGAATTAATTTTTCAACATATGGATATGGGAAAAAGGGTGATCTTAAAGTGTTTTAGAAGTTTGTTTGTTGGTTATTGTATATATAATATTTAAGACAAGATATAGTTTAGGCTTTTACATTGTGTTCCAGATATACATGTGCTTCAGTAGAATCATATCATAAGTTATGAAAAAATATTCTCAAATATATCAAAGAAACAAGTAGTTCAAGAATTAAATATAAAATTCTTGGAATGATTAATCTGTTTAGTTTTATAGATTCATTTTGGGAATGTTATGTTGGTAAAAGATGATTTGTATGTATTATACTTTTCTTTTTATGATAAATAAGTGTGGGTTTTCCTATAAATAAGGAAAATTCTATATGTATCAACACTAAAAATACTATCTTGTATGTTCCAATAAATCTGCAACAAAAAAAATATCATGAAGTCTTCATTGGGAGACTGGTTCATTAATGGCATGCTTCCCCTTCTCTTTAGCTGTGATAATCAATGTGAGATAAATCTTACTAAGAACCCTATGAAACATTATCAATCAAAGAGCATTGTTTTCAAATATATATTCATCAAAGAGTATTTGGAATTAAATGAATCAAATATAGAGTTTTTTCCAACAATGGAAGATTATATTTATATGTTAATAATCCAATGACGAAGTATACATGTCATAAACTAGGGTTTATCATGATTTTAAAACCTCATCTTCTTCAAGGAAATGGTATTTAATATCTATCCTATCATAATATTTTCATTTGATAATGTTTTCTAAGGGGTAGTAAATTGATTACATAAATGTATCTATTAGTTTGTGTATAACATTATTTAAGTAAGAAATTATATTTATGTTGTCTTTTTAAAAGGGGTAAGCTATAATTACATAATGGGAGAACTATTTAAATATTAATTTGATGTGGATAAAAGAAAATTTGTTTTTTCAAGTGGATATTGTTTAATTTTTACTGTTCAAAGTGGAAGAATAAGTTTTAAATGTTTCTATGAAAATATTCTATGAATGTATACGTAAACGTTTTATAATCTCATCATATACCAAGCATATCAATTTTTTCATTGATTCTCGTATACTAAACCATGTTCACTCATGTGGGGTGATAATTATTACATAGGAAACCAATTTGAGGAGTTATATAGATTCAGTGAGTAATGTTCAATGTTTGAGAAAAAATTTAAATGTAGGAGAATTTTGGGACCAATGGGTTCTATGATAATATTATGATATGAGGATGTCGGTTAGGATTGCCAATAATAAAGAGGGAGTTATCAAAATTTTCACTTTTTATCTAACATAAATCACATTACACTGTTAAAATTTTAAATAATTATGATAAAATAGAGATGATTAGCTTGATGTTAGCAGACCAAGTCTATCACATGAACATTACCAGTCCGAGGGGATCAACTGGATTGTTGTGCTAAATTCTTATCCTATATTACATATATTTTCCAAAAGGCCTAGTTCTGAATGAGTAATTTTTTTTAATTTTTTTGTTGTTAATGTTCCTATCATTTTTTCAACAATAATTATTCATGATTAATCAAACAATAAAGAGTATGTGTTTTGGTTTTATGTTCTTCAAGACTCGTTTGTGCGGTCGTACAATGTTTTTGTTCATAGATAGTGATTTTTTTGATATAATGTATTATTTTTTAATAAAAAATAAATATATTTTTTATTATAGTAATCTATCCCACATATAATAAATGTAATTTATTGAATAATTAAATCATATAAATACCATCAAATGATATATCATAATGTCATCAGTCTGAATCCATCGGAAGAACTGTTTGAATTTCTGTAGGATGTTAAAATATGTATAATGGCTTTTAGGAGGACATATATAAAGTTATGAAATGTAGTTATTATAAGATGATTAGTTATATGTTTCCATATGATGTTCATTAGTATGATGTTTACATTCAAAGGAAATGGTAAATGAGTTCTGATGCAAGTCATTAGATGATGAAAGAATCAATAAAAACATCCAAGACATTCCTACAATGTTTTATATGAACATTGTATGAAAATTTATCAATTAAAAGTTTTTCTATAAAGACTAACCAGATAGATGAGTGGTAGAAATTTTCACTAGTTTAAATGAATTTACAAGGATTTCATAATGTTATTAAACATGATGATTCCTTGTTGAATTTTAAACATTCCACATATCATCGTCAAAGATCCTGATTCTCAAAAAGTCACAAGGATATTTCATTAATTACTCTACCATAGAATATTAATGGTGTATCCCCTTGTAACGCCCTGACCCTAGTTACCCATAGACAGTGAATTATTAAATAACATTGTCATGATCACAAGGAAATCATGTCTAGAAAGACTGATCAGTTTAGTATTATTGGAAACAATATTCATACAGAAGTTCAACTTTAAAACCTGAAAAGAAATAAAACACTAATTTATTCCATTATAAACATCCATGATTCCTAGATTATGTTGGAAAGTCACTCATTACTAACTTCTTCATATCTTCGGAAAATGAAACATATGAAAGGGGTGAGCTCAAATGCTTAGTAAGGGTAAGCAATACAGTGTATGACAACATAAATATTTAGCATGGTGAATAATTGGAAACACATGCCTTTACCAATAATAAACATGAACACTTTTGTGGTAGGAATTGGAGTCGAGTAAATAATGACATAATAAAGCATAATAATGGGTATTCTTCTAGTCGAATGACCACATGATACATCAATATTATTTTCAAAATGAGGGAATGTCTAATGCCGGACATCCTAAATTTTTTTTCAAGGCCTCGGCCAAGACGTCTAAAAATAATCAAGGCCTTCGATAAAACCATATATCAAATTGCGAAAGGCCTAAGTCAATTGTGCAGCTAGTGGTCTCATTAGACCTACCGATACACCAAGGAGCTATAGGGGGCTCCACCCATCACATACTATGTCCAATACATTCCTCATAGGAAATGGTTGAAATATAACAAAAATATTCTTATAAAAACTAGCACACAAAATGTTAATAAATTAACCATAAACTATGAATGGTATAAAAATAACATATCCACAGTCAAACATAATACAATATGGAATATTTTTATCATAATAGATCAACTTCAATCTAGTTTAAAATCCATCAAAGGATGTTGAAATAGATGAAAAATATTATTTAATAGTAATATATCATTGTATTTTGAAATTATTTAAATGTCATTTAATTATATAAGAAATCATTTATTTTTAAAATATTATTATAAGATTGTAAGGGAAACTGCGACGATGTTATAACGGCAAAGAATAACCACACCAGCTGTATAAGTTAAAAAAACATCCTTACCATAATTTAGTCAAAAAGGTCGTAAAGCACCTTGTTTGGAAAATTACGGAACGATTCCTTCCAAAACATATTAGGTCAAATATGGTTATAAAAGACTTTAACCCATTTTCTATAAAATAGTAAAAATGTTTTGAAATATATTTTAAGAAATATGGATGTGGATGATAAAGAGGCCCGAGTGGATACTTACGTAAAAACAAACTCGGATGATAAAGAGATTATAAAATTAACCCTTACCTAGTAATTTTTATTGGTCATGCATAGGTTAACCCCCTATATAATGGTGAAATAGTTTTTATTAAATTATAAAAGAATAATATACATTAATATGTTATCATATATGATCTTTTAATATTGCTTTGTTAATAATATTTTAGTATTATCGTCATTTCAGCTTTTAACTAATTCGTTTTCCTTTTTATGATTTATTATGTAAGAAATTTTTTCTATAGATAGGACGTATCTTATTAATTTTCAGAATGATATTAAGTCTTTAAAAATTACTTTTAATCATAAACTGAAAATTTGTCATGAATGGATTCGATGGGAAATGAATCTCATCGTGTTCGTGGAGATGGTAATCTGTACATACGCACAAGCGACAATATCATTCTTTTGATATTAAAATCATATATAATTGGATGTTTTATATTGTATAAAAAATAATTATCATATTATTTTTATTATTTACATCAATTATACATCATTATTATTCCCATGCAAATAATAATGTATTTAATAACAACTACACCACGATGTGGAGACGGTAAGCCGTAGGTACGCAAGTATGGTGACATTGCATTCAAAGGATGGATAAAATAATGAATATAGTCATACCATAATTATAATAACATAATATTATATAAAATATATTGGAGTTATTATTTTATAATGGAAACAACAAGGGAATAAGATGTGGAAGAAGGAAAAACATGAAAGAGGTGATGAAATATTTACCTTTTCATCGTCTTCTTCATTATGATTTGATCAAAAGGGCTCCATAGGTTGGATTTATGACTAAATAAAGGCCTCTAGGATGAAGGCATGACAACTGAGAGTATATTTGGGTAGGGTTTGGTAGAGCCAAATGGCTTTAAAGGTGCGAATTTGAGATAAGAGGAAGTGTCCTTTTATAAGAGGGGTGAGGGGAATCTTATGAAAAGATTGAAATATTATTTTATAATAAAATAATTTTTGGATTCTAATGGCTCAAAAATGATTTATTTCAAGAATATGGAGGTTATGGGTCGAAAAAATATCAACCAATAGGTTTTAGACAGGATTGGGTCACTATATTATCCTTATCTTTTACATTTATCTCTTAGGTAAATAGTTTGACATTTACCATGCCTCTTTATATTTTTATATTATGTTGTTAATAAACATAGTATAAACTTCCATGTGAACCACATGTGGTTATCTATTGATACACCTGTAATTATATAAGTATTTTGGATGAGTCGTATATTTTTAGGATTATTATATCAACCAATAATATTGTATTTTTTTTAAAAGTCATTTATTTCAATTTTGACATTATTTAATAATTTAATTTTTTAAAGTCCTAAAAACATAATTACATAGAAATAAATACATTGAAAATACAAAAAATGTCGTAATAACCTATAATTTTTGTGTATGGCATCAGAAAGTAAAAATTATATTTATTTTAGTATTTATAATATCATTTAATTGATTACTTCATTAATAAAGAAAATAATGCATCATTATTGTGTCATATATATATTTATATATATTTATTTTATGTGTAAAATTTTAAAACAAAATATCCTGAGGTAGTAAATCCTTTTAGCTTTATAATTAGTATTTATAGTTAAATAGATCAATTATATAACCTCATATAAAAATTGTTTTACTAAAATATATTTTCTTTTGTTTTTTTTCTCTTTACAATAGCTTATTTAATATAAAATGTCATTATCACTCTCATGTGGTTCTATGGGGTCCCCAAATCGTCCCAAAGATATCCATGGTCGTGCATGTATTATAAAATATAGTTAGAACACATATTATGGTAATTTAATATTATTGTAATGTTTTTTAATTATATTTACTGGATTTAACCCCTTTAACCACGATAAATAAAATATTTACTTAAGTAAATATTTCTAATTTCTAAAAATAAAAGTTTACTATTTACACAATTTGGACCTCTTGATTCAAAATATAGAATCCAGTTTTTCAAATTTAAGGCACAATAGTGGTAGAAATTATTTTAAAATTAATTCTCGTTGTCAAAACAAAATGTGTTTTTTATGAAATAATAAATATCAAAAGATTGACACTTGTTTATGTCCAATTTAATCGTGAGATTACAACCAATGAAATAAATTATATTAAATGATAAAAATATAATCTAATGATACTTAAAAACAATAGAATTTATAATTTATCACTTGAAATTATTTTGATTTAAAAAGTGGTTTAAAATTAAAATTTTGTATTTTCACTATTCATAAAAAATTGAATGTTTTCAGAAAAATACCAAAAATTAACTCTAATATTGTATTGATATTCCGAATCCAATAATGAAGTCCATTTTGAATGATAACATATAGAAATTTTCAAAAAGAGGGAATTATTATTTATAACAGCTAGTTTGATTCGCCACGTCGTGTTTGAATCTTGAAGCGGTGTACATTGCAAGCTATTACATTATTCAAAGAGAAACGTACCGTAGAAGCTTTGGGTGTGACATTCTCCACAACTTAAAATAATTTCTTCAATTTTATGGTTTCTACTTACAACTTTTACTAGACATGTCATCTGGTTTCACAACAGTAGTTCTATTGTATCATGAATTTTGACAGGCTCTTCACAATAAGACAGATCGGGTTCCAGTTATAATTCATCATATGTGAGCACATGCATTGGGTCAGGTATGTATTTTCAATAAAATGATACGTAGAACACATCCTGATATTTGGAGAGAGTTAGTGGCATTACCAAATAGTAATCTACAGTCCCATTTCATTCTAGAATTTCAAAAGCTCTGATGTACCTGAGACTTAATTTACTTTTCTTACCAAATCGTATAACCCAATTATAGGTAGATACATTCATGAAAATATGATCTCCTACATGAAATTACAAATCCTTCCTTCGATTATTGGCATAGCTCTATTGCCTATATTGATCTGCTTTGATGTGGGTTTGGATAACTCTCACCTTCTCTATTGTTTCCGCCACATGTTCTGGTCCTAAAAGTTTTCATTCACCTACATCATTCCAACAGGTTGGTGTACGAAAGATTTTTTTGTATAATAATTCATATGGTTCCATCTAAATACTTGAATGGAAGCTATTGTAATAGGAAAATTCTACCAGAGGTAAATGTTGATCCCACATACATTGAATGTCATGTGAGCAGGATCTCAACACGTCAACAAAGGTTTGAATAGTTTGTTGTGATTATCCATCAGTTTGAGGGTGGTAGGAAGTGCTCAAATGAAGTTCAGTATCTAGATATTTCTAAAACATGTCTAGAATCTTGATGTAAAATATGGATCATGATCCTAAACAATCGATATGGGTACTCCATGAAGTCTTATAACTTCATTAATATACAGCCTTTCTAAATGTTCATGTGCTAAATCTTCTCTTATATCAAGAAAATGTTCTGATATGGTAAGAAGATCAACAATTACCCATATTTTATCATTACTTATAGTTGTGCTTGGTAGTCCCATGATAAAGTACATCATAATATTATCCCATTTCCACTCAAGTATGGGAAGAAATTGCATGTCTCTTCCAGGCGGTTGCCTTCCAGCTATCGCTTGTTGAGAAACAATACATGTTGATACAAAATCCGCAATCTCCCACTTCATATTGTCCCACCAAAAATGTTATTTCAAATATATATACTTCTTAGTGCTACCAGCGTGTATGGAGAAATTTGAGTTATGAGCATTATTTAACAATTCTCTTTTCAGATCTGGTATATCGGGAACACAAAGTCTCCTACCAAATTTCAAAATCCCATCTTCGTATACGATATCAATAAATCTCCCATCGTTCACTAATTTAATCTTCTTTTTAAATTCCTCAACATCAGCCTGAGAACTTTTTATCCTTTCTAGTAAAAATGTTTTGGTAACCATTTGAAAAAGTATTGATGTTTCACTTTCCATGGTTACTCCCATATCCACCTTTACTAGATCCATTAAAATAAGACCCCTTTCAACTATCATATTGTTCAAAACTCCATGATAATTTCTGCTCATAGAATATCCCACCTTAAATAAAATCACTGGCTAGTATTGTATTGTAAAATAATAAACATTGAGTAGTTAATTCCATATCCCTTTCCTCATGTTGAGTTCTTTCTATGAGAAAATATACTTCAAAATCTTGTGATCAGTATATATCTAACATTTTTCACCATTGAGATAATTTCTCCATATCTTCAAAGAAAATATTATAGAAGCTAACTCAAGATCATGAGTAGGATGGTTTTTCTCCTGAAGTTTCAGCTTATGTGATGCATAGGCAATAAATCTATCATTCTTCATAGGGACACAACCATGTCCTTTCATTGAGGCATCACTATAAATAACAGAACCATCATTCCTCGATGGTAGAGTTAAGATAAAAGCATTGAATAATCTTCTCTTACGTTCATCGAAACATTCTTCACACACTTTTGTCCAAAAAATTTAACCCCTTTAAATGTGAGCTTCATTAATGGGTTCTCAAATCGATTAAAATTGTAGATGAAATGTCGATAATTATTATATAAACCAGAAAAACTACATACCATAGTTATACATGTCAGTGCTATCCATTCTCAGATTAACTTTTTCATAGAAGGGTCAACATAGATTCCATCCTTATAGATAATATGTCCATGAAAATATATATCATGATGAAAAAATTCAAACTTTCTAAACTTACTGTATAATTCATTTTTTTTATGGTCTTTAAAATGTTGATCATGTGATTTTCATGATCTTCATAGCTTTTGGAGTATACTAGGATATCACCAATAAATTCCACTGAAATGTCATCAAGATATTCCTTGAAAATTCTGTTATTTAGATCCATGAAGACAGAGGGTGCATTAGGCAATCCAAAAGGCATTATTTGTAAACAGGTAATGCTCGTACTGGTTCGAAATGTTGTTTTCAGAATGTCTTCCTTTTTCACACACAACTGATGATATCCAGATCGAAGGTCAATCATTGAAAAATAGTTAGTTCCATGATGTTGGTCTAATAAATAATTAATGCGAGGCAGGGGATACTTGTTCTTTATAGTTATAGCATTGATCTCCCTATAGTCAATGCCCAACCTCATTGATCCATATGTCTTCTTAACAAAAATAATAGAGGCTCCCCATGGAGAAGTACACGGGCGAATAAATTACATTTTAATCAATTCCTCTAGTTTTTTCTTCAGTTACACTAATTCCTAAGTGGTCATTCAATAAGGCGTCTTTGATATGGGCTTTGAACTATGGATTAAATCAATGGAAAAATCAATTTCTCATTCTGGAGGATTTTTAGGTAAATCTTATAGAAGCACATCTACATATTCTTGCACAATAGGTACATCCTCTAATTGGACATTCTTTTCCTCATCCATAGTTATTTTATTCTCTTCCTCTCTAATAATTGAATTTTGTTAAGCTGCTGGGGTGGGTCTAGATAAGAATGGGGTGGTGATGCTTATTCTCTAATGATATAGTTCACTTTATCATCATCGAAAATTTTAACCTCTTTCTTATTACAAAAAATTTTCACATCATGGTCCAAAAGCCAATCCATACTAAGGCATATATCAAATGAAATCATGGGTATGATGATGAGAGGAGCAGATAAAGAACATTTATAAGCCCTATTGGGAACTGATTCACAAAACATTGTTGCCATGATATGTTCCATATGAGTTTTTACTGACAACTCCCTTATTAAATAAAATTAGAAATATCTATTTTTCAAAGATAACTAGGAAGATATGAAACATTGCGATGACCCAGAATCAAATAATTCATTGGCTAAACTTGAGGAAACCGTTAAATTACATGCCACCACATCTTTCATAGTTTCAACCTCAGTAGTAGTGATCGCAAAATCTTGGCCTTAATCCCTTGATATTTTCCAAGGTAAGATTCCAAGACACTTAGGACATTCATTCACATAATTTCCCATCACCATGCAATTTTAGTATTGAACATTGTAAGAATCTTTCTTTCCCTTACAATCACCTGTTATATGGAGTTTCTGTCCACATTTGTAGCATATTCCTTTTTCTTTTAGACAGGCACCGAGGTGCTTCCTACCAAAATTATCACAGGGTGGAAATGCAATTCTTCCCTTCTTCTCTATTTCCTTATTTCTTTTCCCAGAGTGTTTATCAGATCTGTTCTTCTCTTGCTTTTCATTAATATCGTAAGACATTGAGAATTGCATTTCTGCCTTAATTGCACATGAGACAATATCGTCGTATGATGAGAAGGATTGTGATACTAATGCTCGATGGAGAAATGGTTTTAACCCATCAAAGAAATGGTCGATTTTATTTCTTAGGTTACATATAGAATATACAGCATGCCTTACTAATCTTGTAATGTTAGGAACATACATTGTAACATTCTCATCCTCCTTTTTCCTCAAACATTGAAATTGACATTTCATATCTACTCGATGGTTAGGAGGAAAATATTTTTCTAGGAAAAGTTCTTTTAACTCCCTTAATTCCATACTGGGCACTTCTTCATATTCCGTTTTTTAAATCAATGACCACCATTGATCAACATCTCCAGTGAGGCAATAAACTACCATGACAATGTTTTCCCTTTGTCTACTCTCCAAAGCGTGGAATATTTTCTCTATGGAATTTATCCATTGATCAGCCACTAATGGATTTGTAGTCCCATTTAATGTTGGTATACATTTCCTCATGAAGTGGTCTAACATATATCCCTTTCATTGTGGGTCAGGGTGCTTCATATGGGTAAGGTTTTTATTCATAACCTGTGTGAGTTGTCCCAGTATGTTGATAAGATGATCAGCACTAGTTTCATCACCATATCCACAATAATTTTCTTGAGTATGATGGAAATCCCTAAATAGATTATGGGAATTGATACAATTTACATTCATTCCACAAGGTTCCATTTCTAAAAAATTCCATACACTAGATGAGTTTCTCAATCACAATACATAAATCCAAACTTCTAAAACACATAACATAAATTGAACAGTTTATAAATATAATCCATAATCATAAATTTTTTTTCCTTGAGGATGTATATAATCATAAACCATTAATAATGGTTTGTAAATAAAATGAGAATTATCCTATGCATATCCCCCAGGAGTGTCGTAACCAAGAGTGCAGCAAGGCACATTGTTATGCAGCAGTTCCCATTCAAGTATAGCTCAAAGCGGTGTTTTCAGGTTTTACCCCTAGGTACATATATGCCAGAGCCACCTCTATGTGCTCGTATCCAGACAGAGATTTATTGCATGGAAAATTTAAAAAATCTCGACAGTACCAATAGTCTAGGAAATTCATATATACTAATCCTCAATGTCTATCTTAGGGCTATGTGATCTAATGAGAGTTTATCTAAATCTAGTTCCCACGGTTTGTACTAAACTTCCTCTGATACCAACTATAGCACCAGGACCCTAGTTGCGCAGAGTCAGTGAATTATTACATAACATTGCATGATCATATAGAAATCATGTCCCGAAATACCGATGAGTTTAATATTATTGGAAAACTGATTCATACATAAGTTCATCTTTACAACATGAAAAAAATACAACACTAATTTATTCCATTAGAAACATCCAAGCCTCCTAGATTATGCCTACTAGTCACTCATAACTAACTTATTCATATCATTGGAAATGAAACATAAGAAAGGGGTGAGCTCAAACTCTCAATAAGGGTAAGCAATACAGTGGAAGAAAACCTAAATATTAATCATGGTGAATATTTTAAAACACGTTCCTTTATCAATAATAAACATGAACACTTTTATAGAAGGAATATGACTTGAGTAAATAATGCCATAATAAAACTTAATCATGGGTATTCTACTAGTCGAATAACCACCCAAACCATCAATATTATTTTCATAATGAGGGAATGTTTAATTCCGGATATCCTAAACCACTTTTTCAAGGCCTCATCCAAGACATCTAAATATGATTAAGGACTCGACAAAAACCATATATCAAATTGGGAAAGGCCTCAGCCAATTCCACGTTTAGTTGTCTCATGAGACATATTGATACACCTAGGAGCAATAATGGGCTCCAACCATCACTTACTAAGTCCAATACATTCCTCATATGAAAGGGTTGAAATATAAAATAATCATTCGTATTAAAACTAGTATATAAAATGTCAAAAAATTAAACATAAAACATGAATGGTATAAAAATAACACATCCATAGTTATCAATAATACAGTATGGAAGAATTTTATCATAATAGATCAACTTCGAACTAGTTTAAAATCCAACAATAGATGTTGACATAGATTAAGGAATTTTTTTAATAGGAATATATCATTCTATTTTGAAAATATTTAAATGTCAGGTAATTACAAAAGAAAACATTTATTTTAAAAATATTCTTATAATATAGTAAGGGAAGTATCGACAATGTTTTATTGGTGGAGAATAACCACACCCGCTGTATAAGTTAAAAATCATTCTTACCTTAATTTTCCCAAAAATGACGTAATGTACCTTGTTTGGAAAATGATGAAAAGATTCCTTCCAAAACATATAAGGTCAAATTATAATATAAATTACTTTAAACCATTGTCTATTAAATAGTAAAATAGTTTTGAAATACATTTTAAGAGACATGGATATGGATGATATATAGGTCCATGTTGATACTTATGTAAAAACAACCTCGGATGATAAAGAGATTGTGAAATTAACCCTTACTTTGTACTTTTGCTTGGTCTAGGGTAGGTCAAACTCATGTATAATGGTGAAATAATTGTTATTAAATTATAAAAGAGCCATATACATTAATATGATATCATATATCATATTTTAATATTGCTTTGTTAATAATATTTTAGCATTATCGTCGTTTCAGGTATTAACTGATTCGTTTTCCTTTATATGCTTTATTACATAAGTAATATTTTTTATGGATAGGATGTATCTTATTAATTTTAAGAATTATATTAATTATTTAAAAATTATTTTTAATCGTCAAATGAAATTTATTATTGAATGGATACGATGGGGAATGAATCACATCATGTTCGTGGAGACAGAAATCTGTACGTACGCACGGGTGACAATATCATTTTTTTGAAACTAAAATTGTATATAATTGGAAGTTATATCATATATAAAGAATAATTATCATGTTATATTTATTATATACATCAATTATACTTCATTATTATACCCATCTAAATAATAATATATTGAATAACAACTACACCATGACGTGGAGACTGTAAGTCGTACGTACGCACGTATGGAGACATGCCATTCAATGGATAGATAAAATAATGAATATGGTTATACCATAATTATAATAAAATCAAAATATATAGAATATACTAGAGTTATTATTTTATTATTGAAACAAAATGGAACGAATAAGTGGAAGAATAAATAACATGAAAAAGGTGATGAAATATTTACCTTTTTTTCAGGTTCATCCTTTTAATTTGATAAAAATGGCTCTTTAGAATGGATTTCTAAAAAAAGTAAGACCTCCAAGATTAAGGTCGGAAAAATTAGTGGATATTTATTCTATGGTTTTCCAAGTAAAATGTCTTTGAATGTGTGAAATTGAGAGAAGGGGATGTGACCTTTTATAAGAGGGGTGAGCGGCACCTTAGGAAAAGATTGAAATATTATTTTATAATAAAATCATTTTCGGTTTCTAATAGCTCCAAAATGAATTATTTAAAGTATATGTTTGGGATAGGTTTACAACCTCCCAACCAATAGGTTTTAGATAGGTTTGGGTCACGATATTAACCTTATCATTTAGATTAAACTCTTAGATAAATTGTTTGACATTTACCATGCCTCTTTATATTGTGATATTATATGGTTAAAAAACATACTATAAACATACAAGAGAACCCCAAGAGGTTCATTAATGATACAAATATTATTATATAAGTATTTTGGCCGACTCGTAGATTTTAAGGATTATTATATCAACCAATAATACTATATTTTGTTTTAAAAACTCATTTATGTCAATTTTGACATTATTTAATAATTGATTTTTGTTAAAGTCCTAAAAACATTATTAATTAGAACTAAATATATTTAATGAACCTTAACATGTCATAGTAACCTATAAAATATATTTATGGCTTCATAACATTCAAATTATATATATTTTTGTATTTATAATATCATTTGTAGGATTGTTTCATTAATAAAGAAAAATACTGCATCATTATTGTGTCATATATAAATATATTTATTTTATGTATAAAAATTATAAAGAAACTATCATAAATTATGAAATCGTTTTACCTTTTCAATGAATATTTATTTTCATGTATATCAATTATATAACCTCATATATTTTGGTTACTAAAATATATTTTCTTATGTTTTTTTCGACTTTACATTAGATTATTCAATATAAAATGTCATTATCAATCCCATGTGGCTCCATTAGGGTCTCCAAATCGACCCAAGGATGCCCATGGTCAGACAAGTATCTTCCAATATGGTTTAGACATGTGTTAGGATAATTTAATATTATTTTAATATTATTTTTTAAACTTATTTACTAGATTAACCCCTTTAACCACAGTAAATAAAATATTTACTAAATAAAATATTCCTATTGTCTAAAAATAAAATTTACCTATTTACACAATTTGGACCTCTTTATTCCAAATATAGAATCAATTTTCGAAATTCAAAACACAAAAGTGGCAGAAATTAATTTAAAATTAATTCCCGTTGCAAAAACAAAAAGTGTGTTTTTATTAAATAATAAATATAAAAAATATTGACACTTGATTATGTACAGTTTAATAGTGTGATTTTATCCATTGAATTAAATTATATTAAATGTTAAAAATATAATCCAATGATACTTAAAAAATATTAAAACATATAATTTAACACTATAAAAAGTTTCTTTTAAAAAAGTTGTTTTTAATTAAAATTTAGTATTTTCACTATTCATCAAAAATTGAAAGTTTTCAGAAAAATACCAAAAATTCAACCTAAGATAATTTTGATATTACGAATCCAAATATGAAGTCCATTTTCATAGGTTAAATTTATAAAATTTTAAAAAGTTGGTATTATTATTCATAATAGCTAGTTTGATTGGTCACGGTGTGTTAGAATCTCGAAGTTGCATACAATGCAAGCTATTGCATTATTCAAAGGGAAACGAAACATAGAATCGTGGGATTTTTACAACTTTAGTTTTGGATAAATGAAATTAAACAAAGGTAAAATGTTTTAGAGTGGTACTCCCATATGATTTTAGTGGGAACATTAAAATGATGATATGATGTTTCCTTGAAAATTTGGAGATGTTACGCCTATGTAAATGATTTTGTGCACTAAAGAGATTAGTGAATTATCTTAGGTGATTAGAAGAATTGAAAAATAATAAATTTGATTTTATGAATATGTTGATGCAAAAATAATCAAAATTATATTAGATGACGATTCTTATCATTTGTTATCAGATGTATAGTGTCTCGACGTTATCTGAAAAACAATATCCCATAAGTAAGATCGATCTACAAGAATTAACTACATAGAGTATACAAGATATAAATCAGTCAAAGTATATTAGATGAACTGTTAAGATGAACTATATTTAGAATGAAGGAATGTATTTTATATGATTATACTAGAAATTTAAAATCAATAAGTACTTACATGAAAAGAATGTTTGAAAAAATTCATGTAACACAATGATAATGTGATAAATAATGTTAGTAAAGGTTCATATATTTATTACAAAGAATATTGTAATATCACCTATCTATGTAGTGAGAATATGAATGTTATATTTAATATAGTGAGATTCCAGTGTAAGGATACATCCTAATCTCTATAACCACATCAATAGATTTATTTCTAGCGGACTCTATGGTATTTGTTTATTTAAAACCCATTCAATGGACTAGCTACTATTATTGAAAATTGAAAATTTTATATACACATGTTTCTATGAGTGTGGTTGTTTTAATTTTTTCTATAAAATTAATATCACTGTATTATGAGGTGATTGTTGTTTCTTAATAATTAAAACATTAAAACAATGAAGATATCATTGATTAAACCCTATCATTCTAATTGATCATAATAATCCTAATTGGTCATTTAAAATTATTATCTTGTTTATTCATTCAAAGTTTATTCTACATATATTAATTAATAATTATGTTTGATCAATATTTTCTGACAGATGTATTTATATTTAATGCTTGTACTAGTTTTTTATTATTTATTGAACATGGAATAATATTTGGTTACTATATTTAAATATGGGTTTGGAATTATAAATTAATAAATTAATTTAATTACATTACAATAGTACAATATGATTTTTCTAATTCATGAGTAAATTATTGAAAAAGGTATTACTTAGGTATAATAACAATGATGAATATTATTCATTAAATACACCATAGAAAATTTATCTCACAAAAATGGATTTATAAAAAATCAGAATGCTTGCATCATTCATAGTATTTTCACTAGGTTTAGATTCAAATTAAAAAATTTGAATCACTTACCCCAAAAAAATTAATTGAATTTTAATTATATGGATCACTAGTTCTTATATGTTTGATAATGAGACTAGAGTTATACAATGCCCTTGTAGTTTTGTTTTAATCAAGATTATACATAGGTTCTAAACATGATTGACTTTGATAATTAATGATGTGTCATTGGTGGTAAAAGTTTATATTGACATTTTAGGGACTTTGGAACTTATTAGATTAATAATCATTAAAAAATTAGAATGTCATGATCTCATCCCACTATTTTTATTACTCTTATTGTGACCATGTTATGTTTTAGAAGGTAGATTTGTTAATTCAAAATTACCCAACTTAAAAAATGGATGAATGATCAATTGATAATTATTAAAATAATCCCATAATAGATATGATATTTGGGAATTACATAATGAAAGAATTAATGGATTGATTATATTGAGGAAAAGATATATATTAAGTTGTGTAATGGAGATAATTATTATAAAGGTTGTTGATAGAGTACATTCTTCCATAATGTGTGAGGTAAAACCCAAGTATCTTAGTTCCAAAAGTTTGTTCTAACAACGTTTAAATAAATCCTACAATCATCCAAATTATAACAAACATCATTTGATTATTTGTTAAGGAACATGAAAATGTTAACACACACTTGTAAATTTTATGAAATCAATTTTGAATTTTCGAGTTCAACGATTTTCTAACAATGATGTTAGGATATAATTAAATATATTTTCTTTAGTGATAATAAACATAAGAATAAATTATTTTACCACATTCTATTTAAAAATGTGATAATATAAGAATATTAATCATAATAATATTCTTTCATCCATCACAATTAATTAATAATTTCATCAATATTTTAATTAAAATTAATTTCATAGTGAACCACATTACTATGGATCTTAAAGTACAATAGAATTATTAATAATGTTAGCCCATAATGGTTTAGAAATTTGGTTTCCAATTAAAGCATTTTACAAGGGGGTTTCTCAACAAAATAGTTAATTTCATCAAATGAGGTTTGTTAGAAAAAAAGCTACATAGAGTGGGTAATAATTTATTCGATGGAATTTATGCAAATTGTTTTGAATGAAAAAATAATGGTTTTTGATGGAAATAGTTTCAAAAGATAGATATTTATGTATGGTTTTATTTATAAATGGAATCATTATTTAAAAAAATAGATATTATAAAGGACATGCACCAACCCATGTAATGTCCACCAAAAATGTAAATTTTCATAATTATAATTTGTATTTTTTTAGGAATTAATGCCTTTAAAACCATGGTTTTCAATCACGAAGAGGGTCATCAAGGTTAAAAAAACAAGGATAATCACATTAATATAAAATAAATTAAGTACAGAATAACATTGAGCAGTTCATGATTAACACTATAGAAACTATAGAAAATCTAGAATACCATGATAGGTACCTTAAAAACGTACACATAGAGAGTCTAAAAGTAGATATTTTAGGTGATATAGAAATTAGTACAACTAGAGAGTTGAATGATATCACACTAAGGAGTGGGAAACCCATTTAATAAAGTGAAAAATCTAGTAGAAGATGATAGCCTAAATAATAAAAGAAAAAGTGAAAAAAATGTGGAAAACTATTGAAAAAATAAAAGGTAGTCAAGAAGAAATATATGGAATAATATCAACTACAATTAAAAATAGCACTTACATTAAAAAAATGACAACTAAAACGATAATTTATAATGAATGTTTATATTTTCTAGAAATATTATATAATCCTCATATTATCATTCTCATTGTATAATATTTAACAAAAAACCATATATATAAAATTATCGGCAATTTAATTTTCAAATTGAAGATATTCGAATGATACCACATATAGAAAAGTGTTCAAGTATCATATAAAAGAGTATACCAAAAAACAAATAATAACAGAAAAAATTTTCAATTCCAATTAATAATATATCATAATATATTGAAAAATAGTTTCATGATTTAGTGAAAGAGTGAAAATCATATCATAAAAAATATCTTGATGAATGGGATTACAGGAGTGGAATCACACTGAGGAATCTATTCATTTGGTGGATATAATGGTGGGATATACCAATGGTTTTTTTGCGGTTGTTTACGTTATGAAGGATAAATTTTTCATTCTAATGGATTTACTTGTGCTAGAGATGGATGAAGAAAAATAACCCCTTATACATGGAATGATATTTCAAGAATTTAGAAATTTTTTAATTTAGGTTTAAAACATTGGGTTATCACTGAGAGTTTTTAGTGGTCATGTAATGTTTAATATTTATAAATTGATGAAAATTTTTTAGTAAGAATAGGATATTCTGAGTGAGAATGTTTCTTATATTAATTAAAGTGATGAATGCGTTATTTTGAGGAAGAAAGAGATTTGAGATATTTCAGAAAAGGAGAAAACATGGTTGATTGAAATTATAGAGGATGTTAGAAATTATATTTTAAAATTGAATATAAGAGTGTTATAATATGTTCGATTATATTATAAATTAGGTTTTTATTTCTGTGGATTATCTAATTAATGTTAGATTGGTCACATGAATGTAAAAAAATTATACCCTAAGGAAGAGTAAAATTCTATCAAATAATGGAATAAAATACATATATATATATATTAATCTCAAAGTATATATCTCCTTATTTTCTAAATAAAAATATTTATGGGATACTTTTCCATGATAATGATCCTTATAATATTTAGAGCTACAAAAGATACCAGATGTCACTCTCTTTCATTTAAATATCTCTTAGGTGTTCACATATATCTAAAATAATGTTTGTAATGAATATTAACTTCTTTTAGAATAATGAAATTATTTTAATGATGATAATTAATTTCTAATTCTTATGTAGTTATTTATTTATCTTATATTCTCAAGCAATGGCAACAAAATATTTCTTCAATTAATAAAGAATAAAAAAAATTAAATATATTGGAAGTAATATAATTCTTGTGAATTATTTGGTTACAATAATTTTTTATGAACATGTGAAATATTATGGTTGTTTTGAAATATGTTTTTTAATTATATTTTTTTCATGATTTTTTTAAATTCAAATAAAAAAATATCAAAAAATTGTCATTAATGATATTTTATAAGAAATAAAATTTTATTAAATGACTTAAAATTCATAAAAATGGTATATTTGGTCATGTGAATTATATATTGTTTAACATATAAGAAATTTTCTATCTATGAGTCACTTCTCCAATTATTGTATCATTCTTAACATTTTATGATTGAAATAGTTGTTTCCAAAATTATGGTTACAAATGATTAAAGGAGTTAATAAAAATTATATCAAATAAAATGACAACAAATCCAATTTAAATATCATTGGATTTTTTAATTTGTCCTTATAATCCCTTATTTTGAATAATTTTCATATAAAATCATTTTTCATGAGAACAACTGTATGGTATTATAATATTTTATGAATGTATAACTATGACCTCTCCCTCACTTATAAAGGGATTCCCTTCCTCTAAATTATTTACCCCACAATAAATTTTATATCTAGACCAAACCATGAAAAGTTATTTTCTAAAATTAATTTTACACATTCTATAGGTGTTGGTATTTCCAAAATACCAACTATATAATCCGTAAGATGATACCTAAAGGAGTTCTTTTAAAAATGTGATAATAAACATAAACAATGAATTTTTTTAATTCTTATTTTAACTCTTATAAATCATCAAAAAATATCATGAAATAATAACTTCAGTATCTTCAATATAATAAAATTCTATTATGATTATTAAACCAACTTCATCACCCATATTTCCCATCATATGTTAATTGAAGGTATCCATCATGCGTACGAGTAGATTATCATATCCACATTACAATACAATTAATTTTTCATCACATTTTTTTTAATGTGTATTATTATGGTATTAATATTTAAATAGGTTATTTATTACATAATTATTATTGTATACTATTAATGTCATATATACATTATTACATTAAAAACAATTGGAAAATTACAACATCACTCATGCCTATGTGTGGACTACCACCTTCACGAGGTTATATAATTAATTTTTTCATTTCCATTTTAAATTGATGGTAAATAAGATTGATTTTATAAATATATGTGATATATATGATGTAATAATTATTATGTAATGTTGAATGGTTATTTTTTATACTTTTCTTTCATTAATTGAAATATTAAAACATTATTCATGCATATGTACGACATACCATATTCATGAACGGTGTAATTCATTTTTATGTATATAAATTTAATGGATGTGTATAAATATATATAAAATGAATATATATGATATTTATATCATTTTTAATATTATAGATAATATAAAACCATGAAAAAAATTAAAACTTCTATATCTTTTTAATTGAAGTTCTCATGAGGAATAAAATAGTAAACAACATGAATCAATGATTTTAAAAATGAATTATTAATAATTAGGTGTTGAAACGAAAAAGTGGATAACATATGATATTATAATTATTTTAATGAATCTTTAATATAATTATAATATATTTAAATTCATTTTATGTGGTAAATAGAACATTCAAGTAAGTGAAATGTAATGTAATGTATTTATGTTAATATTTATTTCATTATCATTATTTTTTATGATAGTAAAATTTCATGATCGACCTCATAGAAAACCCATGAAATTTATTATCCATTATTTATTTACATATATTAAAAGTTTTACTTTAATTTTACTCACTTTATGAACACAATATACCGAATGAATATTTTAAAGGAAACCCAACTTTGTTTCTCTCTCTAGTCCAACATACTTTATCCTCTATATTCATGTTTTTTAAAAATTATTTCAAGATTTTTATCAGTATTCATTAGTTCCTGTTTAAGTTCATTTTACACCATGTTTTTATTTTAACAAAATGGTTAAATCTGAATCTTATTTTATTTTTCCTAATGATGTACTCTCAAATATTTTTTTCAAAGGAACAAAATAAATGTTTTATTTTACCATATAATATATGAACAGAATTTCTCACTATAATGACTACTCTATGATTAGATGATTCATTAAACAAATTCACAACAACATTTCCAAATAATTTTATCCTATATATTTGAGGGTGTTATATAAAAAATAAGTGATTTCAAAGTTAAAAGGTGATTTTCAACATGAAATGATCCATGTGAGATTTTGAAATTATTTTTTTAGTGAGGTGAAATCATCTGATGATTTATAATTTTTATAGGGGATATGATCAAATGACATCATACATATTCTTTTGTTGTATTATTTATAATTATTATTAGTAGATGATCATGAAACCTATTCCTTTACCTGAGTTATGATATGATGAATTTATATGTATAACATTTATTTCAATGCGTTATGTAATGATGAAAGTTTTATGAAACCCATTTATTTTTCACAATCATGATATGGTAAATTCTTTATGTTTATTTGGAATAAATATTTATGAGTTTAATTATGTTATGGTGAGTTAAAATATTATACTTCTCTCAAATATTATGTGTGAATATAGATATCTCATGATAGAAACACGGTTTGACTGGAGAGTAAACCTTGTTTAGTAAGATAATTTATCTACTATGATAGTATTAATAGTGAATAATTATAATATGATTGTTTGGGGAGCGAACATAATAAAATATTATATTATTGGATACAATCCATAACAACATAGGAAACAATTTTCGATTCTTTTGTATATTTTACTAACAAATGACTTATGAAAATTTTATGCTCCCCTGGATCATATTCTCTGGTTCATTTACGATTCATGTATTATGATGTTCTTATATTTATTTCATGATTGATGATTATGATCTATGATATGTTGGGTATGGTTTTAAAATGTTATGATCATAATCTTATACCCTTATTCACTTTTTTTCTTAATGTTATCATTGGTATATCCCTTGTTTGCCATTATAGAGTATCCGAGATGAGCCTTTCTTATGGTTCCTTTCCCTAGGTTATGATGAATGATTATAGGTATGGTATTTATAATAAGGGTTCTAGTTATGAATAAATAACTGGGAGACGATTTAGATATCTTATGAACTTATTGTTTTTTTATGCAATTGTATAATGATACTAGATCTATAAGATTATAAAATGTCTCGTTATATTATTTAATTATTTTTAAGTTGATAATATGTAATATATACGTATGAAATTTATTGGTAAATATAGTTAATTTGGATATCTCATGAGATAAATAGCAATAAAATCATTATTGAACCAAATATAGTGAGGGAATCATTCTACTATTATATATATGGGATTGAATATTGTAAACTATAGTAGTTTGGGGTGTGAACCTAATAAACTATGTTAGTATTGGTATTAAGCCATGAAACTTAGGAAATTAATTTCTATACTTATGTATATTCCATAAACTTGTGTCTTATGCCAATTTTATTGTCTCATGACTCATGTTCTTTGATTCCGTTATGATTCATGTATTCTAACTACTAGGCTTTGTTCCATGATCAATTATTTTTTGGAATATGATATAATGGGTACGGTTTTAAAATTTTATTCTCATGTTCTCATTAACTTATTATAATGTTACATTTAATTGATAAATAATATCTCCCTTGTTTACCAATTTGATAATTTTATCACACCATGTCGTATTTTCCCATTCCCCATCTCATGGAGAAAGGTTTCAAGTATGATGTATATAAGAAGGGTTTCATTATGAATAAATAAGGTTAAGATGAAGTAGATATATTATAAAACATCATTTTATATATCCATGTTGACAAAGATACTAAAAATATATAATTTTGGTGTGTAAAATTATATTATGTAATAGATATTAATCTAATTAGAGGTAATATCTATATATGAAATGTATAGGTAACTATAGTTGGTATCAAAGAACAATTTAGTTACCTTTATAACAATCGTTGATAAAACTTTTCTAAAAATCATTGGTATTAGTTTAATTAATTGACAACACACTAACGTTTTTGTAATGTTCATGGATTACCTTAGCTAAAACAACAATGTCATTAATTGAGAAGATGGTTTCCTAGGTAATATATCAATTAAATTATTATTCATGACATTGTGGTTTAACATTATGTTTTTTATTAATCACAATATGGTTTTTTACTCAATATATTGACCTTTAAATAATCATGTTAATCCTTATTGTGAGGGAAACTGAAATAATTTTCATCCTAAGAAACAAAATTTTATGGGTGATAGAATTAAAAATATCATTTCTATGCTTATGAATCATTCTAAATCTAATAATGAAATTCTGAAGGAAAAAATGTGGTAAAATAATTTTATTTAGTCTTTCATGAGGAAAAATCCACATTACTCTATAAAGTCCACTAATCCAAATGATTTTGAGAAATATTTTAATACAACTAAAAATATATTATTCACTATCTAGGGTTCTAAACATGAAAATGTTATTTTCGGTTTTTGTAATTTATAATGGAATGTATATAAATAGTGAAATATTATATTTACACATGTAAATGAGAATAATTTAACTCAATTGAGTGGGTTTAGTTTAAATTATTATTTTTCAATAATTACAATCCTCATTTCCATTGTATTAATACCATGATTTGATTCCTTGAGCTAAATCACAAGGATGATTAGTCTATTAGTACATATGAGGAAAATTTCATAGGACCTTGGAGTTACTCTTATCGTGTTATCAACCAAACTGAATGTATGGTTGATCGATTATTTAGTGGCATAAAATGAGGAATTTTAATTATGTTACGCATAAAAGTCTTTAATATCTATAATAATATCATTATATATTATATTAATGAGAAAATGAGGATCATTGACATATATGAATCTAATAGTTTTTATAATAAAAGAAATATGGAATTCAAAATAAATCTAAAAAACATAGAGACAATAAGATTAGTTTTCTTTTATTCTTGAGTTTGACAGGAATTGTGGTAGAAATTGTCATAAGTAGACCAGATTTTTTTTTGTGTAATGGAAGGCCATTGGGAAATTTTTTTCCAAAGTGATGTTGTTAGACCAGGCAATGAAAAGAAAATTGAAAAATTTCTATAGGGGTTATTATATTATTTAGTTATATATCTAATCATGATTATATATATGAAGAATAATCCAAAGTTTTCTCAATACCACCTTAATGATTAGATATTGAATTAGCATTAAAAAAATTATATATTATTTCATGTCAATTCTATAATTTTTCTTTGCTTCATGTTTTTGGAAATTTATTTCCTTTAAATATTTGTATTCTCTATATAGTTGAATTTGATAATATTTTGGAAATATATTAACATTAATTTTATAAATCATATTTCATTTTAGAGGGAAGAAAAGATATAATTACTATTATAAAACAACCCATGACCATCTATTGGTGCGATGATAAATATGAACATCCTATTGAAATTTTTTCCATTAAATATGTCTTAATTCTTATTAAAATGGGGTATTTACCTTAAACAGTTGGGGAAAAAATCATCCATGATGATATTCCTATAGTTTGGGATGTTGTTGACGTATTTATATATGATTCACATAGTCTTACTAAAAAAATTTATGATTAGATTTCAATATAACTGATACATGGTACTTCACCTATTTGGATAAATCCATATAGAATTTCAATGATTGAGTGAAAATAATTTAAGATGAAACTCAACCAAAATATTGAAATGTGATATATTCAACCAAGTGTTCCACCTTATGATTAACTGTTTATTTTTTGTTCTGAAAAAATATAGATCAAAGTGACTCTTCATTGAACATTTAGAACATAAAAGTATAATAATTTTAAAAAAGTAACACCTTCCTCATATTAATGACTCATTTGGACAACTTCATGGATCTTATTAATTTATTGAGATTGATCTTGGTTATATATATCATCAATTGAAAATAAATAATGAGGATAAATCCATGTCAAAATTCTGTTTATGGTATGGACACAATGGTTATACAGTTCTTCTATTTGGTCATATGAATTTTTAAATATCTTCCCGGATTCAATTAATAGTCTCTTTAAATATTACTAAGATCATTATATGGTAGTATTTACAGATTATATTCTAATATATTCCAATATAAATTAATATATTGATGATGACTTTAGAGTTTTAATGAAAACCATAACAAAGATGAAATGGAATGAATTGTTTTTAAAAATTGTAAATATTACATATAAATTTTTTCCTTTTTGGGTCATATAATATATAGAGGAGGTATATTACTAGATTCATACATGGTACAAGTTATTTAACATTGAGAAATTCAAATAATTCTGATTGATATACCTAATTTTCATCCGTTAGATGAATTTTTATCGATGATTTATATAGAATTAATCACAAATTTTTAATCTACTCACCATGTTAACTCAAAAGGAACCAAGCTCATTTAAAAAATTAGTGTGAGGAAAATTTTAAAGAACCAAATTTAATGTTTGACTATAAGTTATTCTAATATTACCTTATAGTAGATAAGAGGTTTTTATCTATTGTGATGATGTTAATAATTAACTAGGATACATTATCCTGAAAAAATATATTATTATAGATTATGCCTTGTTACAATTGATGGTTCTTGAGTGAAATTACATGCCTTAGGATATGGAGTGCGGTCTGATATTTTCTTCATTATAATTATGGAGGGATTACCATTTTGGAGAAATATTTAATATATATACTAATAGTAAATGTCCAATGTATATATTCACTCAAAACATATTAATATATTTCCGAGATGATTGTTGGAGTTGATAAGAAATTATAACTTCTCAATACCTTACATCCCTATAAAACTGAACAATGAAGAAGAGGAAATGATTTGAAATAATGATTCTAGTTTATCCCTAATAAGGATCAATAAATAACTAATATTTTTATATTTTCATATGATATATCAAAAAAATTATGGATCGGTAGAAATATTCTCTTTCTAAAATTACATTTCAACCATCTATTTGTGTGAAGATTGAAGATGCAATGATAGAATTTGTGGATATAAAAAAGATAGTTATAAATTCTCTAGAGATAAATCATTATTATGATAGAATTATGTGTTTAAACAACCTTTTTTGTATTCCATCCATACGAGGGCTAAAAAAATAGTTATTGGATGAAGATCAGAGTTCATCATTCTCTATTCATCATTTAAGTGTGAAGATGTATAGATATAAGAAAGAGAATTTATGGTGAGATAGTATAAAAGTAGTTATTGATGAATTTTTATCTCGATACATGGTATGTTAGTAAATCAAAATCTATAGATAGATTTATATGATTTATTTTTCAACCATATCCCATACATGAATTAAAATGGGAAAATATAACAATGGATTTTATTATTTCACTCTACAAAACATCTGAGGGGAATAATACAATTTGGGTTGTAGTTAATCACCATAAAAAGAAATAAAACATAATTTATATTATGTATTATTTATATATTTATCATTATTATATAATTTATATTTATTATGTTTTAATGATAGATTTTGTACTGAATTCAATTTTATCTAGGTGGGATCTATGATTTTCCTCGAAATTCTTATGATGTCTTCAGTAGGATCTGGATACATAGATGAGATTTAGTATATTGTATCATCATAAAACATATGGTATGTTTGTGTGAACTATTTAAACCCTATAAAATATTCTATGATTCTGATAAATGTATTTTAAAGGTAGTTGGTATAAAAAATTTCTTCTAGTTTCGTTCTCATATAATTGTTTCTTTCACTCAAGTATTCAGAAGGATCCTTATATAGATTTATATTGAAAGAAGGGTAGAAGTCTAATTTTCTAGGATTATTTTTGAATAATAAATCTATTGGGATATTAGATGAATGAAGAAATGCTAGAAAAAGTAATATCTATTACCCAACATGCCAACAAATCTCAGTGTTGACAAAAAATATATACTTATAATCGTAAGTGTTGTAATGATTTGGATGTTGTTTAGAAACCTTTTTTTTCTGAATTTCACTATGGAATATGGTTATGTGATATATTATGAAATGAAATGAAATACTTAGTTATATTTTTCTCTTAGGAATTATTGATCGAGTACAAATGGTAGGTTTTCTCTTGATACTTTTATTGAACATCTCTTATGTTCATGAATTATTCTATATATATCTCTTGAGAAAGTACAAACATGATCCTTCAAATGTACTAAAAATTAGTTTCATACTAATAGATCATGATATATCATATGAAGAACAATGAATATAAATCTTCAATCATAGGGATAAAGTGATATATAACCAGACTACTTACCCAGTTAATGTTTCTAAAGGAATCATAAATATGAATATGATACATAGAAACATGAAGATGTAATGAAACAAATCAATCATAATTTTTTTATTTTTAAGGGTCAAAATTTTGTGGCCAAAATTAATTTAATGGGACATAAAATGTAAATCCATTATATTTAATGAAATATTTATTTTAAAAAAAATTATGCTTTCAATAGCATGTGATAGACACAGCCCTGATTCTAAAAAAACCATAACCATTATAATATAACTGTAAAAAGTTTTGGTATGAATATCAATCACTAAATTATGTATCAATTATATTTTATATATTTATAAATTGAATTAATATCATATCAATTAATTATAAATGAAAATAAAAATCATTTGAAAATAATAAAGATGTATTTCTTAAAAAACTATTTTTATATATACAATTTGTTTTAATATTAAAAACATAAATTGATAACTATTGTTGAATAATTTTAATGAAATTTATATATTTTATTTTTAGTCCTATTTTTTCACAACCATTTAATTTCCGTTAGGAATCAATTATGGATAACCCTAGTTTTATGTCTAAAGATGTAGTTTTCTAAAAAATGGGATTCATCAACTTTTTTGAAGAAATTTTAAAACGAATTTCTATGACTTATATAAATTTAATTTTAAAAAATATTATTCATTTAGAATCATGAGTTATAAATTTGTTAAATAGTCCCATTTTATTTTTAGGCATTATTATTAAAAACCATGATAAAATTTATCCCCTTAATAAATGGTAACTTGGGAAAACTTTGGTTAAACAAAAACATTATGTTCAACATTTTTCATCCAAATATTTATTGGATTAATGGAATTTGAACTTTATCACTTCTATCTCAAAATATAAAATTTTTATGTATTGTAGCCCATGAAAATGAAATATATAATATTTAATTTAATGAAAAATACAAAATGGAACTCTCTTGTATTTAAGAATTACTTATTTTTTCACATAAAGAAAAAGCTTGCTTTTAATAAAAAAATTTCTTTGAGAATAATGAAATTATATTCCAAATGGTAATTTATTTTTAATTATTGTTATTTATATATTTACATTATATTATTATGCAACATTGACACACTATTTGATTAATTTTATAAAAATGATTTTAAAATTATTAAAGTTAATATATTAGGAGTTATTTGTTTTTTCGTTGATTTTTTAGATACATATAACATATTAGGGTTGTTTGAAATTTTTATACTCAAATTCCACATTTTTCTTGATTTCATCAAAATCAAATTAAATGAATTGTTCTAAATTGACATTAATTATATTATATGACATATAATATTTTAATAAATGATAAAATATTCATAAAAAATTTATATTAAATCAATTTAATGTAATATGGTTAAAAATATCAAACATGGACCATTTATTATTCAATTTTATGTTGACTATAACATTCATAACACTTTAATATTGAAATATTTGTTACCATAGTTATTGTCAAAAATGATTATCAAAGGATTTAATAAAAAAGACAATGTTTTAAAAATTAAAACCTATTTAAATTACATTAGATGATTTTATTATTCCCTTATACTCTTTGACTCAAATTAATTTCCATTTTGAACTTTTTTTGAGAATTATATTATTATATTTGAATATTGTTTCAAAAATTAATATCGTTTCCTCTCCCGCAATTATAAAAGGGAGCCCCTCTTTATCTTCTTGAAACCACTTTTAGATTTATATATTGACTAAAACATACAAAATTATCTTATAAACATATTTATACACATTATACAGGTGTATGCATTCTCAAAATACCAACCATATAATCCTTAACTGGAGATCTGTGGACTTTATTCCAAGAAGAGTAAGTGTCTTAAACAATGAATTATTTTTACATCATATTTCGAAATCTACTGTGTTTATCATAAAATAGTAACATCAAAAACACATTTATAAATAAATATTATTTTTATTATTATTAAACCACCATTATACTACCTATTTTTAATTAATAGAGAAATTAAATTATTGCTCGTGCGTACGTACGATTTACTATCTCCATGTATGGATTCCAATAATAATTAATAATAATGTTTTATTGAGGGTTATTATGATGGTTTTTATGGTTATATATAATATTTAATACATTATTATTATATTTTAATTGTAATATGATTTATAATTTCTTACATTCCTATCTATTTGAAAATGACAATATCACTCACACATACATGTTGACTACCACCTCTACGAGATGATGCGATTATTTTTAATTTGTATTTTAATTTGATAAAAAAATATATTATTTTATGAATATATAAAATTTATATGTTATAATATTATACTATAAAGGTTAATTTTTGTTTTACCTTTTTACATCCGTTGAAAACACAAAACATTGTTCATGCATACATAAGATCTACTACCTTCAAGAATGATGTAATTGATTATTTAGTCACTAAATTTTATATATTAATATAAATATTTATATAATGAATATATATGATATTTCTATAATTATAAAAATTCTGGATATTATGTAACCGTGGTAAAAGTACAAGTACTATAATATCCAAACTAAAATCCTTAAAAAGAATGAAATAGTTGACACACAACAAGACTAATTTAATTATGAAAAATTCATAAATGGGTGTTAAAATGATAAAATTTTATTATATGTGATATTATAAGCATTTTCATTAATCATTTATATAAATATAATATATATTTTTTTATATAATATGTAAAATCATATTTTATGAAAGTGGAACTCGGGGTGAAGGTTTTAAGTTAGCACCACATTATTTATTAATATTTTTTATGAAATATTTTTATGACGATTTTTTAGCTATATTTATATTAAGAATCTCATGAATTTTAAGATCCTCTGGAAATTTTTATATTTTACATGTTTTCCATTCATTTTCCTCCATTTAAATTTGGAAGATTCAGAAATAATATTTTTAAACAAAAACAAGATTATATCTCTATTTAGTAAAAAATAGTTTCTCTTCCACGTAAATTTCCTCAAAAAAATGTTTCCGAGAATTTTTTAACATTTTTCAAATTTTTATATAAATTAATTTTTAACCATGATTACCTTTTTAGAAAAAAATTTAAAGGAATTTTCTTGTTATTTTCAAGTTGATTTACATATGATTGTTTTTACAAAAGTGTGAATGAAATTACTTCTTTTAGCTTATACCAAATGAATGTAATTTCACATTATCATGATATCTCAATGACTTGAAATATAGTTTAATATCATAGAATGTTATTTTCAAATAAAAAAATTTCCACTATATTTAGGAAATTTTTTAATTTATATAAGTTATTTCAATATTAAAGGGGGATTTTCATAAATATATGTTCCATTTGATCTTTTAAAATAATTTTCCATATATTATGAAATCATTTTATGTTTCCAAACATTTACTAGAGATATTATTCCATTATAAATTCCATATTCTTACTCATCAAGTATTATGATTAGGATGTAATATTTTCCCTTGAATATCACTCTTTCACGTGGGTTTTTTATGACGGATTGATTAAATGCCTATGAAACATATTTTCTACCAAGGTTATTCCATGATGAAATATTTATGACATAAATTTATTTTACAATGGTTATGATATGATTAATGTTTTATTATATTATAGAAAACTCCATAATGATATTATTTTTTATGTGGTGTCCCATAATTATTTTTCCCAATAATTAATTGTGTAAATATGAATATCTCCTAAGATAAATATGACTAGTATGGGGAGTGAAACCTATTCTGTATAAGACTCTTTACACTATGCTGGTCTTGGGAGTGAACATTGAATACCATGGTGGTTTATGGAGTGAAACCAATACACTATGAAATTCTTTACCAAAATACATGAATATTAAGATAATTATTTTCTATCACTATGTATATGTTATAAACATATATCATATTCTACTGTTATGCTCTCATGGCTTATGTTTATTGATTCTTTTATGATTCAAGTCTTATAAACTGCAATGATTTATGAAATGATTCATTATTATGATATATGATATAAAGGGTATGGTTTCAAAATGTTATTTTCATGTTATCATACCATTATTCTCATGTTATTTTAATTGTATCATTGTTATGTCCCTCATTTAAACTTATTGAGCTTCTAAGATCACTATTTCTTATGTATATTTTCACCAAGATATAAAATTAGGTTTGAGTAATGAAAAGTCTAAGGATGGTTCTTTCTATGAATAACTATGTGGGAGACAATGTAGATAACTTATGAACTATTTGTTTATGTGTCCAGGTTTCATTAATACAATAGACTAATATTATTCTTGCATTGATTGTTATGTTATCTAATTATATTTTTTTGATAAGATGTAATATCTATGTATGAAAAGTATGGGTTAAAAAATAAGAATAAAAATATTTTATTACTTAAATAATATTAATTTTTTTATATTAGCATGTATTGAATTGAATAATGCAGTTATGAGAAGAAAATAATTTTAAAATAACTCAGTTTTGAATGTTACCTCTTCTGTTGGATATTCCCTATTAGACTAAGCCATTAGAATTCCTATATTAGAATATAGGGAAGAAAAGATCAGATAGAACATGGAAAAGTGGGGTTAGAATAAATTTTTATAGAATTTTGGTAGAATATGGATGATATAATGGGATTAGAATATGTGAAAAATTGAGGTTTTGAAGGTAATTATTTTCAAGTTGGGGAGAGGGGTGTTTTAATACAAAATATTATATGTTCAAATAGTGACTCAACATGTTATTCAATAGTAAGAGGATAGTGAATGTTTCTTAGTGGAGCCATTAAAATATTCATAGGACTTCTATAGACCTCCATATATAATTTATATATTGTATTACAAAATAAGATACATATACAGTCTGAAAGTTATTTTTTATTATTATTTCAAAGGATAACAAGAGGAACCAAAGAAATCCCTTAAAGGGGGGAAAGTGGTGCAAGCCAATGACATCCCCTTGAACCACACATAAGCACTCCTGGGGAAGTGAATGAAGACTATCATAAACCAAAATATTGTCCTCCTGTCTGCCCAAACGAGCAAGTGAGTCAGCTACAAAGTTGGATTCCCTCCAGCTATGATGAATTAACCTTCCTTGACTTTATTCTGTCTTGCACCTTCTAATAATATAATTCAAGTCCCAAGGAATCCCATAAATTCACTCTACAACCTGAACCAGGACCTCTGAATCTGATTCAACCTATGTCACCGTCAAGCCCCTCCTCTTGGAAACCATATAGCCAAAAAGGAGAGCTCGAGCCTCCGCCCCCAAGGTGTTACTAGGACCATAAAACGCACTAAAGGCAACGTACACCGAGCCCCAATAGTCTCGCAGTAATCCTCCTCCCCTCATCACTCCCTCTATGCAAGACACGTCAATATTCAGTTTCAACCCGTGGCTAGGAGGCTGCCATGTTACCCAAAAACCAACCCTCCTTTGAAGCATGTATGGTCTCTTAAGGATGTTACAAAGCAAAGCCGAATCACTACCCCCTTTAACCAAGGACGCCAGTTCCACAATGAGAGATTTAAGTCTAATCAAAAGAGACAAAGGAGTTATTTTGGAGCCCAACCTATCCTGGTTACGCACCTCCCAAATGACCCAGCAGATAGCAATCAAGATGATGGTGCTAATCGTTCATTCCATGGCCCTATTCTGCATCCCCGAGAACCAAGATGAAACAAAGACCCGAAAGGTCCAGGGTTCACCATATTCAAGCGGAGAGTGAGTGAAAGAAGACCAAATAAGTGAGGCCCATTGCCCTTGGAAGAAAAGATAAATCGTTGTCACGATACTGGGGTGCTCACATCAATAACACCAAGACCCCATGCAGATCTCATTGATGTTTTAATTCCAAAATTTACATAAATTTTACAATATATATATATAAATTTAATTTATTAATAAAATCATTAATTATTTAAAAATACATTATTATATGACATAATAATGTTTCTCACCCTTAGGATAAGTAATAACAATTTCATGTTATTATTTAATAATTGATATCAAAATAAATAGTGTTTTATAAATTAATTTTGTGAAAATATTTGTTTATTAATAAAAAATTATTTTTATGATAATATAACTTATATATTTTACTAAAAACAAATGTTCTTCAAAATTTTATTTTATCAGGTTTGAAATATTTATTTAATGTAATTTTTGATTATTATTTTTATGCTAACCCAAATATTTTTTTTCTAAAAATACCAAATTTTACTCATATCAAAGTTAAAATTTTTGAATCCAAATAAAAAATAAAATTCATTAGCATGTTAAAAAAATGGTAAAAAAGTAGATACCAAATAATTTACAAACCAATACTAATTGTCCCCTAGATAGAAAATTCATTATCACACCACCATTAGACCATAGGGTATAGTGAAAAATGGTGACACTTTTATAGATTGGTCCATCCTACATTGGTTTGTGAGTGATTTACACTAACATGAACTTCTCCCATTCATGATTCCACTCAAGATTAAATTTCTGATGTTTTTTCTAATATTGGTCATAGTAGAACCCCATTAATACATTCTCCCTCATAATAATGGATATATAAACATTATATGAAATTATATTAATTGTTAGATCCATAATTTCCCCCTTTTTCATTAATTATCTCTTACTATTACCCTTTTATATACTAATTTAAATGACCACATTATAAAAACATCATTACCAATGCCCACAGTTCATAATTGTCCAATTAACCATTAACCATATTATTAACAGATTTATTCACAAATTATAATGTTCCAAATTTAATTTTTTTGTTAATGTTCATGAAATTTATAATATTATATATAGAAGAAACATATTTATTCAAAAGGAATATTTTTTATATAGTAGTCTATCTTATTAAATTATTCCCCCTTTACAAATTCCTCCCTCAAAATTTTATTTAGTTACCTAACATGAAAGCAAATGGTGGTATTTCTATTTCACTTCTCGTTTAGGTTCCCATATTCTATCAACATACTAATGGTTTTATCAATGAAAAATGACTAGTGAATTTTTTTTATTACATTGAATTTTGTCGACACAAAATAAAATCATTGCCAGATTATATATATAAGAGTGATCTTTATCTATATATAGGTGAACTAAGTTTAGTATATTGAATGTATTTTGTATAAAAGTACTCATGTGGAATAAATGTAAAATTTCATTAAATTGATTATGGTTTTGGGGGGATGGGGGTTTAGTTGATAGGATAGTAATATGATGTGATCAAGAATCCCAATGTGTAAAATGTATCAATGACATAGCTTTTCCTTAATCATAAACCACATCAATATATTACAAGGAGATATATAAATGAAAAAAATAATATCTAACCTCAAAACCGAGATATCATAGATGATTTTCAGTACAACTATTTGTTGACTCAATTCTACTACGAAATATTGCCATGGAGCCTTGAAAATTTCTACCATTTCTGTAAAAAATTACGTGTCCCATTAAGTTTTGTTCACCATCATTATACAATTACATATGTTATATATATATCATCTCATTGATGGATTCATAAGGATCCATAAGAATGGTTTAGTGGGAGATATTATTATATGATAACATTATTATATGATTATGTTGATACAAATCTCATCTGTAGTATATAGTGAAAACTCTCAACACATCATCATGTGTGTGTATAGTCTCTTCATATTTATAATTAGTCTAGGGATGATAATACACACATAATATCATGAATCAACCCACTGGGCACCAACTTGGATCATTATTGAGAGGATTATGACACCCCAAGATGACCTCCAATTGGTCAGGGGAATATGACTATCATCAAGTTGGCATATAAAAAAATTGATGCCTTGTCCTAATCATCCTGTAAGAAAAGAAATAAATACCACCAACCATAAAGTTGAAGAAAACCCATAAATTATATAACAAAGTTGAAAAAAATTATTCATTCACACCTCAAAATCAATTTTGAGAATAGATCCACCACTTCATTTTATCTACAACCAAACATTTCCGTCTTCTAAATCCTTCCTGCTCCACTAAGTTCCAAAATCCATTATACTAGGTTTGATATTTCACCAATATTCACAACATAAGTATTGAAAAAACATGTTTGGGACATAAGTCCCATACATGGGTGAGTATAGAATTACCCAATAGGACACCATAAAAACAAAATGTCAACACAGTTAAAGATTGATATACATGTTGGGTTGAGGGGTACCAATTTCAAACACAACCAAATCATGCACTAAGATAGAGATAATACATTGATAAAATACCTCATTTTATTTCAACTATATTCAACATACAAGACAATATAAATCCTAAATTTTCACTCATCCACACTATGGGGACCCCCATAATATGTTTGATTCCCCTGGGAAGACACCTGCCTTATCAAAATTCAGCAAAAAAGAACGAATCAATCATTATTGGAGATAGAAACACCTAAAAACACTAAAAACATTCCCTAGGGAATACAAAACGATCCCATGTAAATAAAATCACACTAAAATATGAACCACCAATTCCTCTTTAAAACTTATTCCATTATGTAGGTTGAGTTACTAAAAATATAATCATGCCACACTTCCTTGAATGAGGTCTCATTTAACACAATGATTCCCAGAATTGAGAACCAACAACACCCATATCTTTCTATAAATTGAATAGAAGTTTATGCTTTTTAAAATTTCAATGGAAAAAATTCTTCATCGAAATTAAACATAATGTGGGAAGCTAGTACCTCAAATATACTCAATTGTAAAATAAAAACAATAATTAGAAGAGTAACCAACACTAAAATAAAACATTATATTGAAAGTGGTATGAGAGAAAATACCCTAAAGCTCCTTATGTTATATGGACCTATATAGGGTAAAACCATCCATAGAGGTCAATAATTATCATTTTAAATCCATTAAAATATAAACCATCAATAGAGACCTCACCGATACATGCAAATTGGATGGGGAGTGATGACCCTAGACACTGATCCATCCCCATTGAATATCCTCTATCAACAGTGTGCCAATATCGCATCTGTATCAGTGTTTCCACACCATGCCGAGGGATTATATCATCAATGAAGTTTATTTTCATCATCATTGAAAGAATAGTCGGTGCCTCACAAGAGGGGGATCCATAAAATAAATTACATTTCATGGAGAAACCATGTCACTCCCTGCCGTGGATAATAACTACATCAAAATAATATAACAACTCACTCATCAGCCAAGAAATCAACATCAAGGTAAGTATAAAAATATAAAACAACTCTACTACCACCATATAGGCATTTAATTTGATGATAGAGTGAAATAGATCAGTGGGGATGCTCTGAAAATTATTCTCCTTTTTCTAGGATTATAAATTGAGATGTCATTTAGAAAAGAGAAAATATATATTCTGAAAATTAAAATTGGGTATAGAGGTTGTCTTTAACAAGCAAATATGGTGTATTCCATATTCCTTCCATTCCAAATCTACATTTTCAGAATCCAACTCTATAGTGATTTGGGAAAATGATGGATTCCTCCATGAGTATCACTACATTATAAAACCCACAGAACTACTCAGATACAAAGAGGGCATCGATCAATCCTATCAAAACACCAGTTTCCATAAAACAACATATACTAAGATACTCAAATCCAACCTCAAATCAAGAAGTGTACCGAAATATGAAATAATAAAGTGTATCATATTTGATTTCTGATTTCACCATGAGATGGTCCTCCAACTATCACACCTACATTGCAGTAAAATTTAGTTCCTGTCATAGTATTTAAATAATTCAGATCCACAACAAACCTTGATTTCTCACTCAAAAACCTATAATATTTAAGATGAGATCACTATCAGTTTATACATTAAATTTTCTCCTGTAATACGCACAAATTACTAAAGGTCAATAAAAATTACAGATCCATATGAATGGGGAAGTACATGGTGAGTATGTGGAGTACATGATGTGCACTCCTAAAGTCCCAGCCTTGGTCGTGTACCCATGAAAACCCAAAATGCAATTCACATGTGAAAAAGGTTCCACTAAATCACATAGGGTGAGGGATACATGAATACCAAGAAACATACCCATATCCCAAGCTATGTTGTGTAACTAGGCATGTCACGTAAATGTAAACCCCATGTTATTAACATACTGTGTTTGGATATATAAATATTCATACCCCAATTCATATTAAAAATCGTCTAATGCATAGTTTTTAATTTATTTTCAAAACATGTGTGTCACGAACCAACTAGGATCGACCCTGAACTGATCACCCGAGTCGGTCCATGACATGGCCCGAGAGGCGTTCCCGATCCTCCCGGGCTGGAGACAAGCGCCAGGGCAACAACTGAGGTTGTGGGAATGATTTCACACAATATAAAAAAGTAAAGTAGAAGGAATAATATAAAGAAATGAAAAATAAGTAAATCAAACAAAATGACCAAACAAGAACAAAATAAAAACAAAACAAACCAAACATGATGTTCGAACTAACTCCATGCGACCTCGCTGGTCACTCTCCGACTCAATGATCAATCGTCGCCCAGGGAGAGCGCACTCAAGATTTAGCCTGCACAAACAATAAAAGTAGAAAATAACTATAGGAATGAGTATTAAAACTCAGTAGGCTAGCCAGATATCTATTCCCAAAGCACGACCTTTAAAATAAAAGAAACATTATTTCATGTTTGAACTATAATATATAAAAGTATGTTTTTCTAAATATTTTACTTAAAAACTACGTTTGAACCATTTCCCTTAACCAGTTCCAAAATTGTATTAATTTACTTAGTGTAAATGTCTTTTTAGAACAGGAATGTGATGTTTACATTTTCAAATTTTCAAAAAGAGGATTAAACACTTTAATTTGAGAACCATTTTTAGAATCATAATCAAAACAATTTACCACTTTCAAGGAAAACAATACACTAGAAATGCACAAAGTAAAACACACAGCAATGGAAATGTAGGTTTACATATGAGCATCATAATCACTACTGCAAGAAAAAAAATCCGAATAGACATGGGTGAACCTAGGATTTCAAGAATAAACCAGAATACACCAATACATGAGATATCATCCTCATTGACATGTCACACATGATGAAATAAAAATGCCCAATATGCTCGCCAATCCTTTCTCAAGAAGGTCGAGGGAAAATCACATAGTAATAAACCCAATATATCCACCGACTATTTGTCACTGATCAGTACCATAACCTACCCGTGCAACAATCATTGTTAGAATATTCTATCAATATGCCATATTCCCATGTCTCAAGTGTTTGGAAAGGGGGTGAGCCAACCGATTCCAACCGAGCATCAAATCACATATATATATATAACTCAAAACAAGCATCACCCCAAGCCACTCCAGGGGAAAACCTCTTGACATTAAACTACTCAAGTACTTGGGAGCCTTTATGCGTGTCCACCCGAACAATCATTTGAGAAAAAGGTAGGAGGGTTTTACTAGGAGGGTTTTTATCCAAACATTTTAATCGTTTTCCATAAACTACCAACGAGGAATTAAACAACTTTCACAATCACCACTTAAAAAAAAGGTACAACTTCTTTATAAGACCAAAACCAGTTTAAAACCATTTAAGGAACCCCCAAAACACTACTTCATAGGCTACCAATATTTTTATAAAACCAAACCAAAACATTTTATTATTTTCTTTTTCAGATGAACTGTAAGAGACAACTGGGAAATTTCTCAAAATAACCAAATTACATTTTCACAATTCAAAAGAAATCATCTATAATTAAACCTAAACAATAGTTGATATTATGTGAATTATATTTAAAATCCAAACATGCATTCTTTTATTATTGGGTGTCCGCTCGTCAAGAAAATATTTCAAGCATTGTGTATAAAATAAAAGGCTCTTTTTACACCAAATAATCAATTTAAAAGTAATTATCTTACGTAACATCTCATTTATTAAAATTAATAAAATATTTAATTGAAAAATTATCGTGCGCAATCAAAACAAAATGACACCATTTTCACACTATAAGATTTGAATTATAACATTTCATGATAAATGAATTAATCTTAAATTGCATAATAATATTTAGCACATATGTTTTTATATAGAGAAAATGACTAGGAAATAAAGTAACATAAATTTTAAATGTAGTGTAATGGGAACATACCCCGAGATCGGTGTACGAAGACAATACAACCTCAGAACCAAGGTGGGATGATAAGAAAACTTCGAAAAAAATGTGCGACGATAACGCTCACTCGAAATGCCCTGCAATGATCCTAAAAATCCAAAACCAACCAATAAAAACCAACCACCAACAAAATCCCATAAACCACAAGAGTAAGATGATAATAATAATAACAATTATAAGAGTAATAATAAGAATAAAAATAATGATAATAAAAATAATAATAATAAAAATAGTAATAAAAATAATAATAATAATAAATATAACAACAAGAACAACATGAATAGTAATAATCATCATAATAATATGGATAATACTAATAGTAATAATAACAACAACAAAAAATATTATAATAATAATAATAATAATAATCATAATAATAACAATAATAATATTAACAACAATAATAATAATAATAACAATAACGATAAAAATAATAATATGAATAATAATAAGAATAAGAATAAAATTAAAATTAAATGTAAAAAAAAGAAACCTTTCAGGGGGCGCATCACTTGTCTGGCAGAAGGAGGAGGTCGGGAGGCGTGGGTTACACGCATTGAGCAGGGAGCAAAGGAGGCCGGCGGGGCGCTGAGCTGCCATGTGAGGGAGTAGGAGAGGGCGGAGGCCCAGTGGGCTTGCTAGGGGCTTCTACGGACATAGGAAGGGATCGCGCCAGATAGTAGAGCCACTCTGACCTTGGTGCACGTTGGCTGCTGCAAAGGGGACCAAGAGGCGGTTTGATATGGATATAGGATGAGGGGGGGGGGACGTGCAGAAGTAGAACATGGGAGGAGGAGGGTGTCGGGTGTGCTGAGCAGAGGGGAGGGCGGTGACTGTTGGGTGTGTTGGGAAAGAGGGGAGACTCGGGGAGGTCAAGAGGTCGGTCAAGAGGTCCTTTTTCACTGGATCAGGAGCTCAGCAAAGGTTATGGTGAGGGTCTGGTGTCTGCAGCATAGAGAGAAGGAAGGGTCCGGGAGCTATAAGGGAGATCTGGCTAGGTCGCAAAGTAAGGGGAAAGGGGCGTCCATGACTTCTGAAATGAGGTGCGGGTGCACGATGCAAGGTGAATGGAGTTCGTCTTAGGGGGAGGTGTGCTGCACTGGTGGAGGTCATGCTGCCATGCAGGGGAAGGGGGATACACTAATTAGAGAGGGAAGAAAAATGGGTGCACCGAAACCCTAAAAAATTTGAACAAATAAAAATAATAATAATAGTAATAATAATATAAGGAATAATAATAGTGAACAAAATAATGACAAAAGGATTAAAGATAATACTAATAACAATAATAATTATTAATATTTTTAATTTTATTAATAATTAATAATCATAAAAAATTAATTATAATAATATGAATAACCCTCATAACAATAATAAAATAATAAAAGTATTCTTATTTTATCATTATTAATAAAATCATTAACACAATAAAAACATTAAATGGCTCAACAATTAATATGAGATTAAAATATAAAAACGTTTCTTTTCAACTTTCCAATGACGACCGGGACACGTAATTACCCGGGAGGAGCTACGTGGGGTTTCCAAAACAAGCTCTTCTCATGCGTCGAACGATGTCTTGTAAAAAAAGTGAAATTAAAAAAAACTCAAAACAATTGAGTCCAAAACTCTCCCCGTACACCAACAAATATATTTAAAGATAGAATAATAGTCAAATAAATTTACATATAAGTCGGGGTGTGACAATTCTCCCTACCATAATGCTTTCCATCCCCGTAACTCCACAACACCATCCAGCCGATCGATCAACACCTAAGGATTTCCACACAACATGATCCAACCTCTTTGCACTTGGAAATTTCATTGATTACAAGTGGGACTCGACCTCATTTCCCGAAACAGATCACTAGTAGAGGTAAGGCATGAATGGACTCCCCACCATAATGAATCAACTGGCACACAATAACGAATTAATAAGAAAATCAAAGAGACTCATGGTTGGTATCCCCACCACAATGAACCGACCTTCTAGAGACCAAATAGAAATCCAACTTAGGCCAGAACCGGGCCTTACTCAAGCTATAAAAATCACAACAAAAACTTTTAAACCACTCACTCCAGTTCTAAAGGGACAAATGTTGATCTGAAAAGTCCGTGAAAACTAAAAAACCCTTACCCTTTGGGTGGGGAGGAAGGGCACAAGGATTTGATCAATGAATCTTGGACAGAAAAATACTCACATCATACCACCTCAGGATGGACACAAACCAAAGATGTAACAGATTCAAATTGGTGGCCCACCCAAGGTCACTGATCAACAACTTACATCCAAAAGGAAAAATTACTAATATTACGCAAGGGATAAATCCATCATACTCTTTGCAATAAGAGAAAATTTATAACAACAAGAAAACCCCAACAGACACGCTAAAACTACCTCACTCCAATGATAGAGGCGCAACCTTAACCATACTCCTCAAAATTTTCCCGGGGTTCCTGACTACGCGCCGACATCACTCTGAGAAATTTTGGATGGAAATCTGATGGATGAAGAATCTCCGACCTCATAGTCAGGTTCTAATAATCCTAATAAAAAACTTAAAAAATAAAAGGAAATTTTTTGAAATAAAGTAACACTGCCATTGAAAACCAGAGTTCATCAAAACCAATGACATTACCTATCATTTGAAACCCAAAACAATAGTCATGTAACAACCAAAATAAAATATCCCTTACACTATATGGAAACATACATAAGAAACATGAAACATAAACCCAGCAACACATCACTTTTGAGAACTTCATCTGCGATGCTTTTTAGATATGCCTCGGCAGAATCGTTGTAAGTGACCCAAATGTCCACAAGCATGACAGGGTTTAAGAGCACGTGAGAACGACGACATATTGTAACCTAGCTGCCATCACTGATAACACATGAAGATCTCTCTCTCTGCAAAGTTTGATGAAAGATCCCGAGGCCTTTTAATTCCATGACCTTTTCCATCAACTCTTGATCGCTTACTCGTCTTATTATTTTAAGTCTCTCCACTGCTCCTATGAATTGAAGGATGGATGACCACTTCGAGCACTCCCACCATCATGGATTAAACATGAAAAGATTTTCTTGCCACATCGGAAAATGAATTTAGGTTCGATGCCGACACCTTCGACTATAGATCAGGACCGTGACCTGGCTCGAAGCATCAAGCTTTCATGGAGTCCTCTGTGGCATACCCTGAATCATAAGGGACTAGTTCTAAAATGTTTTGGAAATACTCCAACATGGATCTATTGCCCTGCTGTAAAGAAAACATCTCCATCCTCTTTCTTACCCTTTCTTCTTCCTATAAATACTGACGAATGATGAAGGCCTTGAAAAACATCCATGTATGCTCTTGACGAGGCTTGTTCCGAGCCACTGACTTCCACCACATCCATGACGAACCTTCATGCATGATGGTTTCAAAATTACCCTTTAAAAAATCTGGCAACTCAACGAGGTTAAATTCCTTTTCAATCTTCCGCATCCAATCCTCTTCTAGGGATGTTTCTTCTTGACCATAAAAGAGAGGTGGGTCTAGCTTCTAAAAATCAAGCATAAAATCTTTTGGTTGATCAACCATACTACGATCACCCATCGAAGCTTTAAATGAATAACTAATGGACAAGGAAATGTCAAAAACATAATTAATTCCAACTCAATGGGTGAATAAAAACCTCAAAATCAATGATTTCAGAAGTGACAAGCTCGAAACATGAGAAAACAAGTCATCAAACCATTAAAACTTTTCTCCATGGAAACATCTTTAATTTATAACATGTTTGGTGGGTTAAACCCTCGCCATTGGTATTCCTTAGAGTATATGTAAAGACCCGTAAAATTCAAGGGAAATTTTTTCTTAATTTTCTTTGGAATTTTACAAGAGCGCGATTTCTAACGGCTCCTGATTCCGAGGCCCGGTGTGCGCGGAATCAATTTCCGAAGTTTGGCTCGGGTACGTTCAGTGAACGAACGAGTGGGAATTCCTAACTTTTGATCCGGTGCTCGGAATTGAAATCTGAGGGCACCAATGAACTCGCAGCTTCGATATTCTCTTAAGGAGACCTTTTCCGAAGTTGCGTTTATTGCGGGACGAAAGTTAATTTTTTGGAGAATTATAAAAAGTTGAATAAAAATGTGGAACACTTTTTATTTTATTTTTATGTTAGTTAACTTCTCCCAAAGGGAGTTAAAGGTGGGACCCACGTCCACTTAACCTCCCTTGGGAGGATTAAATGTGGTGGGGCCCACACGAAACCCAACTTTTCAACTTCTCTCAAAAATCCCTTTAACCCCACTTTAAATGTTTTGACAACTTAGCTTATTAATTAGGTTGAGTTGTTTAAACTTTTTCAAACCTTTGAAATTCAAAAAGGTTTGGTTGAGTTAATAAAATAAGCTCTTAGCTTATTTTATTGGGTTATAATTGTTTAGCCATATTGAGAGGATTTGAGAGCTTTTCTTTCTTCTTCAAACTTTGACGAAGAACGCTCAAGCTTTGACGAAGAACGCTCAAGATCTGACTAAGAACACCACTCCTCTCTTCTTCGTAGCCGATTGTATCCGAAGATCGAAAACCGCTTCCCACGACTACGTCAATGTGCGACTATCGAGGTAGGTGTTTACTTCAATATGATTATCACTTTCCATGTTTTCCCCTTCTAAATCTATTGTGGAATTGGGAAAAGTGTTTGTTGGGGAATGTAGGGGTTGTTGTTTTTGTTTATTTATTTATTATTGTTCGTGGTTCTAGCATGAAAAACGTGAGGATATTAAAATTTGTGTTATCGTTTAACGTGAGGGGGACGGACCGCATGAACACAGCCGAACCCCCTCCTTTGTTCTTGTTGATTTATCATGCAGATGAAACAAGATGGCGTGGTTCCGTCGCACTACGCGGATATTCGCACGATTATATTGCGCGGCGCTGTCGCGCCGCGCCGTGAAAGGATCATCAAGAACGCGACGCCGTCGCGCCGCGTCGAAGGGAATCGAAAGCGCGGCGGAGGGGCGCGGTTCCGTCGCACCGCGCCGGAAGACGAACACCGCGGCCGGTTCCGGGCTGTGGCGGGACGAGAAGACCGGCGGCCGGGCCGCCGACATCGGAAGTCGGAAAGGGTACCGGTTTACCGGTCCCGTTGGAGAAAAACCGGTCGGCCAGGTGTCCGGCCGGAAGGTCAAAGGCCGGCGGAATTTAATTCCCCCGGCCAGCTCCAACCCCCCCCCATTTATGAGGGGGGCGGTTTCTTTGAGGGGGGCAGGTGGCCACCCGGTTTCCTCAAGCAAGCCCCCCACGAGGGGGGACGGTTCTCCAAAAGGCGCGGCTAAAAGCCGCGCCGCCACTTGCTGGAAGCGGGGGCTTAGCCCCCCGCGCGTGACCCCAGTGGCGCTAGGCCGCGCCGCCGCCGGCCGGGCCGCGCCGGACCGCCACCAGCCGGGCCGGGTTGGACCCGGGTCGGCCCGGACCCGGACCCCCCGTTTTCGAGATGGATTCGGTCTTTTGGCCATAACATGAGCCACGTACCTCCGATTGACGAACTGTCTGCGGCAACGCGATCCTTGGATCGAGACTATCGTTTAGGTATATCGCACTCAAAGTTTCGGAATACTTTGAGTTCTGCCGGGTTGGTTCGTTCACGAAACCAACCGGGCCTTCGGAGCGGAAACGCTCATATCTTGAGCTACGAACGTCCGATTAACGTGTCGTCAGCTAGGTTGTGTTCCTCTTAGTGAGACGGATCTTTTGGCATACTCCGCCCGAGGTTTGGATGCCGGTGGAGTATGGTCGGGTTGGTTTTTCCTTAAAAACCAACCGGGCCCCGAGGACCAAAATGCCAATAACTCTCAGACCGGGCGTCTGATCGACGCGCCGTCTGTTGCGTTGAGTTCCTGTTGATGATACAGAACTTTTGGATACATCAACTCTGGACTTTGTGACAGTTGATGTATCGGCTTCTCGGCTTGTGGAGCGGATCCTCCTGTACGAGCTTGCTGTGTGCGGGAACCCTAGTGCTGGCTGCGACTGTGACTGCTACTACTACTACTACTACTGCTACTGTGACTACGACGACGACAGTACAGAGATCCTGTGTGGATTCGAAAACGACGACTACAGCCCTCAGTAATCCTACGTGGATCAGTGCTACAGGTCCTGTGTGGGCCCGATCCTGTGTGGGTCCGATCATGTGTGGGTCTTTGCGCTCAGCGGTCCTGTGTGAACCAGTGCCTACAGGTCCAATGTGGGCCCGATCCTGTGTGGGTCTTTTGCGGGGGTTAGTTACCTATCGATCCTTCATGGGTCCGACGACTTACATGGATCAGAGATCATCTTTATCGTCTTTTGAAGAAGTATACCTGTGTGAGCTGAATCCTATTGCTTTCCTGTGTGGATCGTGTTGTGCTATCCTGTGTGGATTTCGTTTTTCTTTCCTATGTGGAATATGTTTAATTTCCTGTATGTACTGTGTTGTACTTGGGCTCGGAGGTTGGAGCTTATTTGAAATTGATGACTTAGGTATATGTATGGGCATATACCTAAGCAGTGTCAGTTGTTACTTTGTTTGTATCTTCCTTTGTGGATTATCCTTTGTGGATTTTATGAGACCTTCGGGGGTCTCGGGGTCCCTACTGAGTAGCTTATACTCACCCCTGCACGGGCTATGCCCGCACTACGTTGTGTTGGTTGCAGACGACGGACAGCGTTGATCTTGGCTGAGGCTTGCAGAGCAGGACGGTACCTGGAGGTGGACCACTGGGCGGGACGTGTTCGGAGCGGACGACGAGACCCAAGGAGCAGTGGGGCTATCTGTACCCACCCTTCAGGTGGGATTTCCAGTGGACAGCTCGATGTTGCAGCTTTTACTTTACATTTGTTGTTTTCCCTTTCGAGTTGTACTTTACTTTCAGTTTGGGTTTGTATACTGGCCCTTTTACTTTTCCGCACTTTCAGTTGTACTCTATTTTTACTTAGTGTTTACTTTCCGTTTGCTTACTCTGTGGTGTTTGTTTACTTTACAAAGGCAATTCCTTCCCTTTTTACTGGGATTTACGCCATGGTTTTAGTCACCAGCCCCTGGCCTATGGAAGGCGGGCTTGGGGTAGTCACGGCACGGGCCCCGAGGACGGGTTGTGACAAATTGGTATCAGAGGGCTTCGGTTCTACCGCGAACTCTGATCTTTTCTATGTGAAGTAATAATGTTTAGCGTATTGAGTGTGGTTATCAGTCCAGGGAGTCCAGTGTTGGTGCGGCGGCCGACGTATCCGTACACCAGGACCTTGACTTCTTATTTTCTACTTAATGCACGAAAACATTGATTGCGTGTGTGTTTCAAAGTTTTCTTTGTGATTACTTATATCAGCTCACCAGGTATACTGTTCTGACCGTGGCGCACCTGTTTCCTTTTCAAGATGGCCCCACGACGACAGCCAGCTAGGGTTCCGAGAGTCGAGTGTGACGACAACCCACCAAGCGACGAGGCCTCGGTGCAGGGCCCTTGTCAGCAGTGGCACCGGCAGTAGCTCTACCCGCCGAGCCCCCGATGCTTCCAGCACCAGCCGCTGACGATGCATGTCGCCTCAGCGCACTGCATGAGTTTCAGTGCCAATGACCACCCAGGTTTCGCAGGGAGACGGATCCCCAGGCAGCCGAGGACTGGCTGGAGGCAGTGGTACGTGTGTTTAGGCTAGTGAGGACACCAGCAGACCTCATGGTGATCCTTGCTGCGAGCCTACTACATGCAGCATCAGGACGATGGTGGAGCTTGATGCTCCAGGTGCATGATGAGGCATCTCTACTTTGGACGGACTTTGAGAGCCTCTTCCGCTCGGCGTTCGTCCCAGTCACCCTTCGTGCGGTGCGTATCCAGGAGCTTCTTCAGCTGCGGCAGGGCAGCATGACGGTCGCTCAGTACTCGGCGAGATTTACTGATCTCTCGTGCTACTCGACTGACATGGTACATGACCCATTCTTCCGGGCCCGGACCTTCGAGCAGGGTTTGAGACACGAGATCAGGGCATCGCTGATCTCCCTCAGCATACCGACTCAGACAGGAGTACTGAAGCGGGCCCTTCTGATCGAGAGCTTCCTTGCTGAGTCTACACCAGAGCAGCTACCCACCGCAGGGCAGCACGTGGCAGAGTCATCTGCAGCAGGCAGTCGACGGATGACTCAGGGGTCCAGACAGACCAGACCCTCAGGCAGATGACCTCAGGACACTGGCTCAACAGTGCGGGGCACACAGCGAGGAGCCAGTCTTTCGAGAGGAAGACAGTGCTACTCGTGCGGCGGGCAGGGCCACATGGCTCGTGACTGCCCGACCCGCCATGCCGGGGAGCAGCAGACAGTTGAGGGACCACCGAGGCAGAGGCAGAGGGTTGACCGTGGCGATCTGCAGGGAGGAGGTGGATGCGGCAGAGGAGCTGGACGAGCAGCCGGTGGTGGGCGACGCGTTGAGGCTCTGCCACCACCACCACCAGGAGGTCCACCCCGACCACAGGGAGCTGGCGGGCAGAGACATGCACAGCTCCAAGCAGCAGAGGTCTGCGAACACGACGCACCCGATATGATTCGAGGTACTATCTGTGTCTATTCCACCCTTGTTGCAGTTCTTATAGACACATGATCGAGTCACTCTTTCATAGCCGCTGCCCTTGTTCGGAGCTCGGAGATTCCGACAGAGCCATTGGGTCGATCCTTATGACTAGAGACTCCTACGGGAGCAGACTCGACGATTACGCACTGGTGCCGGCAGTGTGAGCTTACTCTAGGAGGCGAGAGCTTCGGATGGGATCTTCTTGTAGCAGTGTCGAGGCCTTACGACGTCATCTTGGGCATGGATTGGCTATCTACGGACCATGCACAGATTGACTGTTTTAGGCGCAAGGTGCGATGTGTACGCACCGACGGGAGCAGGTTCACCTTCACCGGCGAGAAGGGAGCCTTAGCAGCACAGGATGGGCTTCCGCGGAGGAGAGGACAGCCCATTACTCATCAGTTAGAAAGCCTCATCCTTGGAGTAGTTGACGTGTGGAGTCCTAGTTTTCCTGCAATGGTGGATCAGTTTGCGGACGTTTCTCCTGACGACGTACCAGGTCTACCTCCTCATAGGGAGGTAGACTTTTATATTGACTTGTACCCCGGGACAGCCCCGATATCCACTCCAGCATATCGGATGGCCCCCGCCGAGCTTCGAGAGCTACGGGTACAGTTGGAGGACTTGCAGGGCAAGGGGTTCATCCGACCCAGTGTTTCACCCTGGGCTTCCCCGATATTGTTCGCCAAGAAGGTGGACGGGAGCCTGCGGCTTTGTGTTGACTATCGTCGCCTGAACCAGGTGACAGTGAGGAACAAGTATCCGCTACCGAGGATTGATGACCTCTTTGATCAGCTCAAGGGAGCACGGTGTTTCTTGAAGATAGACCTCAGGTCAGGCTATCATCAGCTCAGAGTCAGAGACGAGGATGTGCAGAAGACGGCCTTCAGACGCCGGTATGGCCACTATGAGTTCATGGTCATGCCTTTCGGTGTAACCAATGCTCCAGCAGTGTTCATGGATCTCATGAACAGGATCTTTCAGCCATACCTCGATCGGTTTGTCGTGGTATTCCTCGACGACATTCTAATTTACTCTACGACTGAGGAGGAGCACGCCTATCACTTGCGAGTTGTACTAGACACACTCAGAGAGAACCAGCTTTATGGTAAGCTCTCGAAGTGCCAGTTCTGGATACGTGAGGTCCACTTCTTGGGACACGTTATCTCTGAGGTGGGAGTTGCAGTGGATCCCGCGAAGATTGAGGCAGTATTAGCATGGGAGCCACCCAGGAGCGTGACTGAGGTTCAGAGTTTCTTGGGACTAGCTGGATACTATCAGAGATTCGTGCCAGACTTCTCTAGAGTTGCGGCACCACTCACAGCTTTGACAAAGAAGGGGAAACCCTTCGTGTGGTCAGACAGATGTCAGTAGAGCTTCCAAGAGCTGAGACAGAGATTGACTAGCGCACCTATCTTGAGGTTGCCCGAGGAGGGAGTAGGGTACGTAGTTTACTGCGATGCATCAGGGACCGGACTCGGATGTGTTCTGATGAAGGATCGGGCAGTGATCACCTATGGATCACGTCAGTTGAGGCCGCATGAGCAGAAATACGCTACCCATGACCTGGAGTTAGCAGCAGTGGTCTTCGCTTTGAAGACATGGTGACACTATCTGATGGGAGAGCGCTTTACAGTCTTTTCTGATCATCAGAGTCTCAGGTATATCTTCTCGTAGAAGGACCTGAACCTGAGACAGCGGCGATGACTCGAGTTCCTCCAGGACTATGACTTTGAGATAGTCTATACTCCTGGGAAGGGGAACGTAGTAGCTGATGCCCTCAGCAGGAGGACGAGCATTCAGCTACTTGAGGAGGCGACAGAGCAGCTAGCCACTTTGCAGATATCCTTCGTGGATAGAGATGGAGCAGCCTTCCTTCAGTCTCTCACAGTCACTCCTCCACTACTGCAGCGAGTCAGGGAGGCACAACGTGGGGACGCTGATTGTGAGACACGGCGTGCACAGATATCCTCGGGACATGCACCTTATGGTTTCTCCCTTGGAACAGAGCACGACATCCTTTTCAGAGGACGTACCATGGTACCAGTCGCTTTGCGAGAGGAAGTGCTTACAGAGTTTCAAACTTCTCCTTTGGCGGTACATCCTGGAGTGGCGAAGATGTACCAGGACCTCAGACGACAACACTAGTGGCCGGGCATGAAGAAGGCAGTAGCAGAGTTCGTTTCTCGATGCCTCACCTGCCAGCAGGTGAAGGCAGAGCATCAGGTACCAGCGGGCTTGGTACAGCCCTTCGAGGTTCGAGAGTGGAAATGGGACGGCATATCTATAAACGTCGTGACTGGACTTCCACGCACTTCCAGAGGTCACGACTCCATCTGGGTGATTGTTGACCGACTCACCAAGTCGGCACACTTCTTACCCATCAGAGAGCAGGGCTCAGTGGAGAGCTTGGGACGTCTCTACGTTCAGGAGATTGTGCGGCTCCACGGTGTGCCATCATCTATCGTCTCTGATCGAGATGCTCGTTTTACGTCCCGGCTTTGGAAGAGGTTACAGGAGGCATTCGGGACGCAACTACATCTGAGCACAGCCTTTCACCCTCAGACGGATGGTCAGACGGAGAAGACCATTCAGACTCTCGAGGACATGCTCCGTGTATGTGTCCTCGACTTTGGTCGTAGCTGGTAGGACCACCTACCGTTAGTGGAGTTTGCGTACAACAACAGCTACCACTCCACCATCGGGATGGAACCGTATGAGGAGTTGTACGGCCGACCTTGTAGATCTTCTTTGTGCTGGAGAGACCCTGGGGAGTCAGCACTTGTGGGACCGGAGATGGTCCAGGCCACGACAGAGAAAGTCCAGGTCATCCAGGAGCGGATGAGGACAGCTCAGAGCCGGCAGAAGTCCTACGCTGACAGGAGGCGGAGGCCACTATTGTTCAAGGATGGCGACCACGTCTTCTTGCGGCTCTCACCTCGACGTGGTATTCAGAGATTTGGCCGAGGCGGCAAGTTATCTCCGCGCTTCATCGGACCCTTCCAGGTCCTCAGCAGGGTTGGCGAGGTGGCTTATCGCCTGGCTCTGCCACCTCAGTTGCACCGGGTGCACGACGTCTTCCTCGTATCCCAGTTGAGGAGATACGTGCACGACCCGATGCACATCATTGACCATGGGGAGCTTGACGTTGACGATGGAGCGGCTTTTACGGAGGTCCTGGTGGAGATAGAGGATCGACAATAGCGGGTCCTACGTGGGCGATCGATTCCTCTTGTGCGCATCAGATGGCAGCACGGGAATCTCTAGGAGAGCACATGAGAGCAGGAGCCTCACATGCGTGCTCAGTACCCTCATTTGTTTCCCTAGTTTTTGATGTATCTTTACGGGGACGTAAATCCCTAAGGTGGGAGTAATTTAAAGTCCCGTAAAATTCAAGGGAAATTTTTTCTTAATTTTCTTTGAAATTTTACAAGAGCGCGGTTTCTGACGGCACCTGATTCCGAGACCCGGTGTGCCCGGAATCAATTTCCGAAGTTTGGCTCGGGTACGTTCAGTGAACGAACGAGCGGGAATTCCTAAATTTTGATCCGACGCTCGGATTGAAATCCGAGGGCACCGATGAACTCGCAGCGCTGATATTCGCTTAAGGATACCTTTTCCGAAGTTGGGTTTATTGCGGGACGAAAGTTAATTTTGGGGAGAATTATAAAAAGTTGAATAAAAATATGGAACACTTTTTATTTTATTTTTATGTTAGTTAACTTCTCTCAAAGGGAGTTAAAGGTGGGACCCACATCCACTTAACCTCCCTTGGGAGGATTAAGTGTAGTGGGGCCCACACAAAACACAACTTTTCAACTTCTCTCAAAACTCCCTTTAACCCCACTTTAAATGTTTTGACAACTTAGCTTATTAATTAGGTTGAGTTGTTTAAACTTTTTCAAACCTTTGAAATTCAAAAAGGTTTGGTTGAGTTAATAAAATATGATCTTAGATTATTTTATTGGGATAGAATTGTTTAGCCATCTTGAGAGGATTTGAGAGCTTTTCTTTCTTCTTCAAACTTTGACGAAGAACGCTCAAGCTTTGACGAAGAACGCTCAAGCTCCGACTAAGAACACCGCTCCTCTCTTCTTCGTAGCAGATTGTATCCGAAGATCGACGACCGCTTCCCACGACTACGTCAACGTGCGACTATTGAGGTAGGGGTTTACTTCAATATGATTATCACTTTCCATGTTTTCCCTTTCTAAATCTATTTTGGAATTGGGAAAAGTGTTTGTTGGGGATTGTAGGGGTTGTTGTTTTTGTTTATTTATTTATTCTGGTTCGTGGTTCTTGCATGACAAACGTGAGGATATTAAAATTTGTGTTATCATTTAACGTGAGGGGGCCGGACCGCATGAACACGGCCGAACCCCCTCCTTTGTTCTTGTTGATTTATCATGCGGATGAAACAAGATGGCATTGTGCTGTCGCACCACACAGATATTCACACGATTATATTGTGCGGTGCCGTCGTGCCGCGCCGTGAAAGGATCATCAAGAACGCGACGCCGTCACGCCGCGTCAAAGGGAATCGAAAGTGCGGTGGAGGGGTGCGGTGTCGTCGCACCGCTCCGGACGATGAACACTACGGCCGGTTCCGGGCCGCGACGGGATGAGAAGACCGGCGGCCGGGCCGCCGGCATCGGAAGTCGGAAAGGGGACCGGTTTACCGGTCCCGTTGGAGAAAAACCGGCCGGCCAGGTGGCCGGCCGGAAGGTCAAAGGCTGGGGGAATTTAATTCCCACGGCCAGCTCCAAACCCCCCCCCCATTTATGAGGGGGGGCGGTTTCTTTGAGGGGGGCAGGCGGCCCCCCGGTTTCCTCAAGCAGGCCCCCCCACGAGGGGAGGCCGGTTCTCCAAAAGGCGCGGCTAAAAGCCGCGCCGCTACTTGCTGGAAGCGGGGGCTTATCCCCCCGCGCGTGACTACAACGACGCCAGGCCGCGCCGCCGCGCCGGACCGCCGCCGGCCGGGCCGGGTCGGCCCGGACCTGGACCCCTCGTTTTCGAGACAGATTCGGTCATTTGGCCATAACATGAGACACAGACCTCCGATTGACGAACCGTCTGCGGAAACGCGATCCTTGGATCGAGGCAGTCGTTTCGGTATATCATACTCAAAGTTTCAGAATACTTTGAGTTAGGCCGGGTTGGTTCGTTCACGAAACCAACCGGGTCTTCGGAGCGGAAACACTCGTATCTTGAGCTACGGACGTCCGATTGACGTGTCGTCAGCTTTGTTGTGTTCCTCTTAGTGAGACGGATCTTTTGGCATACTCCGCCCGTGGTTTGGACGCAGGTGGAGTACGGTCGGGGTTAGTTTTTCCTTAAAAACAAACCGGGCCCCGGGGACGAAAATGCCAATAACTCTCAGACCGGGCGTCCGATCGACGCGCCGTCTGTTGCGTTGAGTTCCTGTTGACGATACGGAATTTTTGGATACATAAACTCTGAAATTTGTGACAGTTGATGTATCAGCCTCTCGGCTCGTGGAGTGGATTCTCTTGTACGAGCTTGCTGTGTGCGGGAACCCCAGTGCTGGCTGCGACTGTGACTGCTACTACTACTGCTACTACTGCTACTGTGACTGCAACGACGGCAGTACAGAGATCCTGTGTGGATTTGACGACGACGACTACACCACTCAGCGATCCTACATGGATCAGTGCTATAGGTCCTATGTGGGCCCGATCCTATGTGGGTCCGATCCTGTGTGGGTCTTTGCGCTCAGTGGTCTTGTGTGAACCAGCGCCTACAGGTCCTATGTGGGCCCGATCCTGTGTGGGTCTTTTGCGGGGGTTAGTTACCTATCGATCCTTCATGGGTTCGATGACTTAGATGGATCAGAGATCATCTTTATCGTGTTTTGAAGAAGTATACCTGTGTGAGCTGAATCCGGTTGCTTTCCTGTGTGGATTGTGTTGTGCTATCCTGTGTGGATTTCGTTTCTCTTTCCTGTGCAGAATACGTTTACTTTCCTGTGTGGACTGAGTTGTACTTGGGCTCGGAGGTTGGAGCGTATTTGAAATTGATGACTTAGGTATATGTATGGGAATATACCTAAGCAATGTCAGTTGTTACTTGTGTTTGTATCTTCCTCTGTGGATTACCCTTTGTGGATTTTGTGAGACCTTCGGGGGTCTCGGGGTCCCTACTGAGTAGCTTATACTCACCCCTGCACGGGCTATGCCCGCACTACGTTGTGTTGGTTGCAGACGACGGACAACGTTGATCTTGGCTGAGGCTTGCAGAGCAGGACGGTACCTGGAGGTGGACCACTGGGCGGGACGTACTCGGAGCGGACGGCGGGACCCAAGGAGCAGTGGAGCTACCTGTACCCACCCTTCAGGTGGGATTTTCAGTGGACAGCTCGGTGTTGCAGCTTTTACATTACAGTTGATGTTTTCCCTTTCGAGTTGTACTTTACTTTTAGTTTGGGTTTGTATACTGGCCCTTTTACTTTTCCGCACTTTCAGTTGTACTCTGTTTTTACTTAGTGTTTACTTTCCGCTTGCTTACTCTGTGGTGTTTGTTTACTTTACAAAGGCAATGCCTTCCCTTTTTACTGAAATTTACGCCTTGGTGCTAGTCGCCAGCCCCTGGCCTATGGATGGCGGGCTTGGGGTAGTCACGGAACGGGCCCCGAGGACGGGTCGTGACAGTATAAATCACATGAATGTATATGTGCCACCTCGACCATCCATCCACCATACCAATAATCCATCCACATTTCCAACATACCACTATTCATGTGAGCACTCAACGAAACACCAAGGAAAAAACAAAGAAACTGAATTTTCCAAAAACAAATCACTCATACCACTTATTTTAAAATAACACACAAATTAAACATGTCATTTCAAACAACCATTTTTTTTTTCAAAACCAACAGTTCTGATTCAAACCACTTCCAGAAAACAAAGGAAACCCAAATCAACTCAAACATGGAAATAGTGTCAGTGGGTGACTTAACCATATGGCTAGAAGCCATATCCCACACACGTCACCAACAGAGAGAGCCTTCTTGGACCAAGCTCCTAGCCATGCATGGCTTGCCAAGCCATGCAGCTTAGGACAATAAGTCCAAATCCCTTTGTCGTATCCCAATCGCAAAACATTTTTCCATAAAAATTCAAATAAAAAAATTATACCGGACTTCCCATGGAAACATGGGGATCACTATGAGCAAGAGTTCGTGACGCTCTTCCCGCAGTTACCCTTCGAGTGCTGACAATCCAACTCCATCTACCATGACATCCCAAATAAAAAATGGCTCCCTGAAAAGTGAGGTCCGCTAAATTTTGACCTCTTCTGATATTATTTTTTCCCGAACCCACACGGGTCGACCCTAAAATGGTCACCCATGCCGGTCTGCGACATCTTCCGAGAGGCGTTCTTGATCCTCCCGGGTTGGCGACAAGCGCCAGGGCATCAACAAAAGCTGTGGGAATGATTTTTCCCAATATAAATAAGTAAAGTAACAACAATAATACAGAGAAACGCAGAATAATTAAACTGAACAAAATGACCAAATTGGAAAAAAATAAAAATAAAACTAACCAAACACGACATCTGAACTAACTCCGTGCGACCTCGTGGGTAACTCTCCGACTAAATGATCTGGTTTCACCCATGGCATCCACACTCAAGCTGTAGCCGACACAAATAAGAAAAAATAATGAACTATAGGCAGGATTATTTAAACCCAGTAGGCTAGCACGATATCTATTCCCAATTCAGTACCCTTAAAATAAAATAAACATCATTTCATGTTTGAACTAAAATATAAAAAAGTATATTTTTCAAAATATTTTAATTCAAAATAAAGTATGAACCATTTACCTTAACCATTTCCAAACTTGTGTTCAATTTCATTATTGTTAATGGATTTTTAGAAAGGGAAAGTGATGATTTCATTTTCAAATTTGCACAAAGAGTATTAAACGCATTCATTTGAAAACCATTTTAGTAAACCTAATAAAATAAAATTTACCACTTTCCAAGGAAAACAATACACAAGAAGTGCACAAAGTAAAACACACATCAAGGGAAATGAAGGTATACATATGCACATCATAATCCCTACTATAAGAAACAAAATCCGAATAGAAATGGGTGAATCTAGGAGATGGAGAATAAACCAAAAGACAGCAATACATGATATATCATCTTCGTTGACATGTCACATAGGATGAAATCAAAACTCCCAATACGATCGACCATCCTTTCTCCGGAAGGTCGAGGGGAAATCCCATAGTAATAAACCCAATATATCTCCCTACTATGGGCCACTAATCAGTTCCATAACCTACCAGTGCAGCAATCATTCTTAGAATATTCTCTCAATATGCCATATTCCCATGTCTCAAGTGTTTGGAAAGGGGGTGATCCAACCGATGCCAACCGAGCATCCAATCATATATATATATATATAAAGAACCACAAACATCACCCCAAGCCACTCTATGGGAAAACCTCTTGCCTTTAATCTACTCAAGTACCCAGGATCCTTTAAACGCGGCCACCCAAACAATCAATTGCGACCAAGGTTGTAGAGTTATCCAAGGAGGGTTTTTATCAAAACATTTTCATTGTTTTCCATAAAGTTCCAAATGGTCATTAAACCCCTTTCACAATAACCACTTTCAAAAAAGGTACAACTTCATTATAAGACCAAAACTAGTTTAAAACCATTATGGAACCCCAAAAACAGTACTTCACTGGCTGCCAATATTTTTATAAACCCAAACAAAAACATTTTATTGTTATTGTTTTTTCAAATGAACTGTATGAGCCAACCGGGCAATTTCTCAAAAGAACCAATGTACTTGTCCATGCTTCAAAAGAAATAATATATCATTAAACCAGAATTATATTTGATATTCTGTGAATTATGATTAAAATCCAAACAGTCATTCTTTCTTTATTGGGTGTATGCTCATCCAGAAAATATTTGAATCGTCGTGTATAAAATAAACGGATCTGTTTACACCAAATAATCATTTTAAAAGTAATTATGTTTTGTTACTTCTAATTTATTAAAAATAATATAATATTTAATAGAAAAAGTAGCGTGCACAATCATAACAAAATGACACCATTTTCAAACTATAGGAATAGAATTATAATGTTTCATGATAAATTAATTAATCTTAAATTGCATTATAATATTTATGAAATATGTTTTTATATAGGGCGCAAATAGTAGGAAATAATGTAACATAAATTTTAAAAGTAGTTCAATGGGAACCTACCTTGAGATCAGTGTGCGAAGACAATGAATCCTCGGAACAAAGGTACGACGACAAGGAAACTTCAAAAACAAGGCGCGACGATGATGCTCGCTTGAAAATGCCCTGCGCAGATCCTAAAAATCCTAATTTATCCAATAAAAACCAACCATCAACTAAATCCCATAATCCACAATAGTAAGATGATAACAATAATAATAATGATACGAGTAAGAATAAGAGTAACAATACTGATAATGATGATAATAATAATAATAATATTAACAATAAAAATAATAATAAATACAACAATAATAATAATAATAATATGGATAATTATAATAAGAAGAAGAATAATAATAACAACAACAACAACAACAACAATAATAATAATAATACTAATAATAAGAGTAATAATAACGATAACATTAATAATAATAATAATAGTAATAGTAATAATAGTAATAACAACAACAACAACAATAATAATAAATGTAAAAATAAAGATTACAAAAAAACCATTCAGGGGGGGGGGGGCGCAACACTGGTCTAGCAGCAGGCGGAGGCTAGGATGTGTGGGCTGTGCCCATTGAGCAGGGAGTAGAGGAGGTCAGTGGGGTGCTGAGCTGTCGTGCGAGGGAGTAGGAGTGGGCGGAGGCCGAGCGGGCAAGCTGGGGGTCTTCTACATTCATAGGAAGGGACCGCGCTGGAGAGTAGTTCCACTCCGACCTTGGTGGGCGTTGTCTGTTGAAAAGGGGAGCGGGAGGCGGCTGGCTGCAACTACAGGTGGAGGGGGGGGGGTGCATGTGGATGATAACATTGGAGGAGGAGGGTTTTGGTTGTGCTAAGCATAGGGGAGGGTGCCTGCTGTTGGGTGTATTGGGAAAGAGGGGAGACTCGGGGAGGACAAGAGGTCGACTGAGAGGTCCTTCGACACTAGTTCGTGAGTGCGGAAAAGGGGAAGGTGAGGGTCCAGGGACCACCTCACAGAGAGAAGGAACGGGCCTGGTGTTGTAAGGGAGATTTGGCTGGGTTGCACTGCAAGGGGCAAGGGGCATCTGGGATGGCTACAAGGAGGCGCTATAGCATGCTGCAAGGCCGATGGAGTTCATCACAGTAAGAGGAGTGCTACACTGGTGGAGGTCGCGCCGCCAAGCAGGGGAAGGGGGATGCACTAATTCGAGATAGAAGAAAAAGGGGTGCTCTGAAACCCTAAATAAAGTTAAGAAAATAAAAATAAAAATAAATACTATTAATAATAATATAAGGAATAATAATAAAGAAAATAATAATGACAATAATATTAAAGATGATACTAATAACAATATTAGTTATTAAACTTCTTAATTGTAATAACAATTAATAATATTCACAAAAATAATAATTTTAATAATAATAAGAAGACTCATAATAATAATAAAATAATAAAATTATTCATATTATCTCAATATTAATAAAGTTATTAACAAAATAAAAACCAAAAATTACACAACAATTGATATGACATTAAAATATAAAAACTATTCATATCAATTTTCCAAATATGATAGAGACACACATTTACCTAGGCGGAGCCGTGCGGGGTTTCCAAAACCCTGTCTTCTCGCACACCCAATGATGTCGCATCAAAAAATTGAACTTTTAACAAAAAATAAAAAAAATTCATTCGGAACACACCCCTAACCGTAAAAAATACTATATTTAAAGATAGAAAAATAATAAAAAAGTATACATATATGTCAGGGTGTGACAATGTGGATCTCATATACAACCTAAGATACACCAACCAACTACATGATGTGTGTTTTTTGGAACAAATGATGTTTATATGGTATTTATAAATGGAATACCCTTGTGATCTAAATAAAATCATACAAAAAAACATATAATCAGAACAAAATCCAAGGAAAAATTAAAATCATGATATAAATAATCCAATATACGCAATTAGTATTATTTTACAAATAATAATGTGGGGAATTGAATAGAAAACCCTTCCTTCTGGAATATTATCGTAGCTTCACAATCATAGTGGCGATGCCTCCCTCATGTGTGTATATGAAGTGAGTGGATTGATTTAGGTACTATTAAAACAAAAAATTAAATAAAATTGAAAACCCCTTAAATGTTCCAGACCTAAGGCTTGAACCCAAATAATGATTATACATCACATAAGTAAAAACCTCCATTCCAAACTCATCCATGAAATCATAATTCCAATTCAGGGTTATTTTTAGGTGATATAAATGTTTGAAACTATGAGAATGAAATATATTTATTTTTTAAAAAATTAAAAATCCTGAATAAACAACCAAATTTATAATTTTTTTAAATTCCAACCTTATGGAAAACACCATATTTCAAAATCAACATAATCATCATAACAAAATTCATGTTCATTTAATTGTATTTTTTTTGTTTCACCCTTTGAAATGCATGAAGCATTGAAACACCAAAATGATCAATGATTTTCATGCCAAAAAACATAAATAATTGCATTCTCCCCACTATTATTATATTTGTACATAAATGGTAAATTCATCAAAAGGTAAAAAGAATCCCTCTAGCTAAACTCATGTGAACAATAGAATGCCACCACATTATATTCTATTGATTTTGAGGTCCATTGCATGTAGATATCCCAAACAGATCACACTCATGATGTTATGTCATATGAAATTTATGAACATGGATATTTCATTCAAGATTATCTTTCCTTCATGTAACAAATTATCCTCAATAAATCACATTGAGGGAATTCCTCCAAATCCCAACTCACCTTAAAGAAACTCACCATTGGATTTAGACCAAGAGCATTTATCCTCAAATTATGGGTCTCTCAATGATCGTTGTATGCATTAATGAAATAATCCAAAGATATCTATCAGATATTATTTATTCACTAAAGCATCATCTAAGAAAATAAAACTCCAAAACTTTAGAATGGGGAAACCCCAACAATTTCTTTTAGAGATATTCAAAACACTACAAATTAAGACATTTGGTTTCTCAACATTACTACCACACCACTTCATGGGACCCATAACCACTCATGTTATATTAAACCCATTCACACACATCAACACCGATTGGTCTAAATAATTAGAGTAATATCTACCCTCTCATATAACTCTCAAAAATGGTTGTTGGTTTGACACATCTACACCGCTGATCCAATATAGTCACTTTTCCACAGTAGATGAATTGATACATTCACCCTAAAACTCAAGGTCAATGAATTATTACTTGTGTTCACCTAAAATTCTCATGATAAATGGCTATCTACACCCACATCCATAGAGACTCGATTAGTAAAACCCCCAAAAATACATGCCACACTATTGAAGAGGGTATGAAAATAATTTTAATGATTACTAGTCTTCTTGATACTCATGAATACCTAACAATAATTTCTTTACCCAATCATGGTAAGGACTACATACAAGGGAATGAAAATGCACTTGTACACATGACTTCATTATCTAACCAATATAAGAGATACCATAGATCAATCCTTACATTAGACCCTCCAAATCATAAGATCATGCCATAAGTAATAAATAAATGATTAGATACTCTCTTATATAGAGAAAATTATTATGTAGAGGGAGAAAATGAATTTTTCATAACTATATTAATAATCCTTTATAACCCACATCCTATGAAACGAATTTCTCTAACCCATAAAAAACTAGTTTCAACCCCTATAGATTGTTGCTATTTAATATCATGGTCACAAAACATATGAAGTTGAATAGGATCCATTCAATTGATTTCCAACACACCTTAGAAAAATAGTCACCCAATTAAACATGGTCTAAAGGTGACCAACCATTGTTATGAAAATAATACTAAGTCTCTTCCCAATATTGAAAAAAATCATATGGAAATTTCTTCCATTACTTATAACCACTGTCAGAATATATGAGGATAAACCGCCACAAATATGACTTTGCTTTTACCACAACATGTTGATCTAATGCCCCTCTGGGTATCTATATCACCCCGATCTGCAATACAACATTAATAGTAATGAATGAAAAAGAATGACTAAAACCAAAAAATACATTAAAAGGTCACAAACCACCCCATAGTATTGGTGATCCTCTAATGTTCCATCCATATGTATCCTATAATATGAATCTTGCATAAAAATATAATAACCAACCATTATCCATCCATCCTCATAGTAATATATCAATGGAAATGAAGCCATGAACACAAGAAAGAAGTGTCGATATAGCTAAAATTCTCATCCCTCACATCCAAATTTCTATACTCATCCCCATACCTTTTAAATATCCCTTCACAAAATATCAACCTCAACAATGGATGGACCAAAAAAACACTCATGATAATGATATAACAAATAAAATTCTTTTTAATCATTAATCAAATTTATGATTAGTTAATGAGGAAGGATCCACACCTCACTAGTATATATAGTCCAATTTAGGGGATACCAATTTCACCAGTGATGAAACAAAAATAATCTAAAACTCCATGTTAAGTGGATCCACACCCTATTATAGTGAGATATCATTTCTTCTATAATACAGTGGAATTTACCTAATTAGAAACAGTGGGGTATAGACCCTATTCTTGATTGTTGACATGTAACCTACCCCTTCACAAGGAAAACATATGCCTCACTAATGGTAGTCATAACCATTGTATCTTTGAGTGAGTACTAACTCACATGGATGAAAAACTATACCTCATATCTCTACGAACACTAGATATTACAAAATTAGTATCAAACCCTTTCTAGAATGGAGATTCCAACACCATCATTAAATGTGGGACACACTCCCCATTAGGATAAAGGTAGTACTGACCCCATGCCCGAGTGAGTGATATATGACCCGCAAATGGTAGGCACGACCCCTATATCTTTAGGGGTACACCAAACTGCATGCCATTTATGGGGGACCTATGCCTCATTCGATGACACCTAACATAAGGGAGTAACAACCCAAGTTGTGGATCCCACACCATGTAAAATCTTTTTAGAAACAAGGACACCAAATCTAAAAATATATGATCTCAGAACCCATGCATAAGTAAAGTCATACTGAACATGTCTAAAGATGGAATCTACCAAGAAAATTTTTTATTGAGATACTCCAGGGAATCCCACATGTTTTTGAGTAGTCCTAAGGACCTAATCGACCACATGAGGTCTAAAGTGAATATATTTAGAATGATTTTTTGAGGGAAATCAATAACGACATTATATTGTTCCAACATACAAGTTATTATGTCATGTTCATAAACCAATAAATACATTAGACACTACATTATGCATGGAACTATAGAATTATAAATTGTAACTAGTAGTCTGAGCACTCTGTCTAGTAAATCATATTATTGAAGTACTTATATAGGAATATGTATACCACCATACCCTAGATGGGTTACTTAAAAGGATAACTAACCCTAATCACATTAAGCATTATAACCCCACATGTCCAAAACCATTCTCACGATACACCTATCTCTAAATTGTATCCCTATAAAAGTTGTACTTCGTCATCTATTAGGATCCAACACCTTTTGGTCATGCCTTGACCAATTGTAAATTAAACATGACACACCAATCCTACTTCTAATTGCCTAGTGGATAATGTCTTTATTGAGTAATAATATCAACATATGGGGTGCCTTATCCTATTCGTAACAAAATAAAATATAATAAATACAACCAAACAAAGAAAAGGATGAGAAACCATGAGGATATACATTAGTAGAAATAAATTAAAATATGCATGTGTACCTCACATGAGACTAATAGATGTGAGCTACCTTGTCACATCATCTCAAATCTAAACCCTTCCATCTCTTGAATACTATTGTCTCTAAATTTCTCCAACTCTACAAAATGGTATGAAGTTTATTATTTTTTAATTCAATAACATAGACACACTACGTGTTTGGAATAAGGCCCATATAGGGTTCAACATAAAAATACTAGTTAAGAAACACCAAAAATGGGAAACATGTCTAATGATCTGCACACAAAAAAGAAAAAATGTACAACCACCCAACATAACCAAAAGGAACACTACAAGAGTGTGAATCCATCAATTGAATCCCATATATGACATCCACAATACTCAAAAGGTGATTCTTGGTAAAAAAAAATTGATCAATCATCTTCATCATTGGGAAAACCTAAAAAGGACATATTCCATAGGAAAGACCCGCAACTCATTGTCCACAACTAAAAGGGGAATTCCCCACAATGATATAAACACACCATTGGAAATCCCATGAGATACCCATTCAAAAAAGGTGAACTAAATAATGAACTAAAACAATTCTATCTATAATTTCATCCAACATTCCATGTGAGTAATTGATACTATAGTCACACTATCGTTCCCTAGAAAAGGCCCCATGCTACACCAAACTCACCAGAATATATTGAAAATAGAACCTATTATTACCATTACATAAAACTCATGCTTGTACTTCATAAAATCTAACGTGAAAGGAATTCCTTAATGTAAGGGCACACAATGAATGAAACCAACACCCAAAATACACTAAAGGGTTAAAGGAAATTTTATTTTGAAGAATAACCATAACCATAACTCAACCCTATATAAAAGATGACTAAGAGGGAATTAATATAAGAAACCCATAATCTATGAGACTTTTCACACATGAACCATCCATGATGGCATGTTATTTTATTCACTACTCCATGAAAAAACTAAAATCATAAGGGAAAACCAAACAACACTAATATAAACAACCTAGATAAGGGGGTACTGACCATAAACACTAATCCATATCATCAAAACAATTACTATCTACATCATTAAAATAAATAAACATTGTTATGGATCCTATTCCATTCTAAGGGGAAATGTCATCAATGAAAATCAACATCATAGTCATTAAAATAACATCCCACACCTTTTGTGAGCAACTTCTCACTCCGTAACATATGATATAGGTTCAAAAAATGTATTTAAATCTAAAAAGACACAAAAATGAAATATAAAAATAGAATCCTATAGTCTAGTTAAAGGGATCATTGAGGATTCTATAAAAATGATTCTGTATCTCCCATGGAAATAACATGAGATGGAACATGAAAGAGAAAGTATTTTAATCATCCAAACAAAGACTGAGAAAAAATATTATATATACAATGGAGTGATGTTCCATCTACTATGTCATTCGAGCTCAAGATGCATACACTAAAACCAAATCCATATTGTATGATGAGAAGGAGGGATTTTTATATGACACATACACTAGACTAAGTCCTATTAAAATAATCTTATATGAAGGTGGTATCAGTCACACCTAAATAAATAGTAGTATATATGACAGTAATTCCTATATGATAGTAGAATCCACCAACAATAATTAAATTGTATCAATATATAAATCAATATGGGGTATCATACCCTATTTATGATTTCACCATTAGAAGGGTCTCTATCCCTCTTGCCTGATCATCTCTAGTAATTTTTTCTATATCTCTCCAAAATGGGATTAAGATATACATGAAATTATGAATAAACAATCCAATATATCTAATAATAATGTGGAATTAATATTTCATTATAAAAAAAGGATACACCAAATGAAATCCTATTATGTAAAAAAATATATATGATGAGAAAATGGAAAACCCCAAGGAATATGGTAGTACATGATCTGTATTAGGAGTAGATGGTGTTCACTGCCAATTAATCATACATTGGAAGACCATATTGGTGTGTGATTCCCTTATCCATGGGTCCCTAAATTATAGTGGGTGTGTGGAAAATGGATTCCAATCTATATTCCCCCCAAACCTGGCCACATAGTTTAAAATATTAGGGAATGTACAAGTAAACACCATGCACCTCACATGGGGTGTCTCGCTATGTGTATGAATAGACCCTGATTAATGTATAAAAAGGTAAAACATGGAATATTAATTTTGATGACATGTTGTGTGGAAATAATCTCAAAACCTAGACTCACCAAACAACTAATCAATGTGTTTTCTTAGGAACACACAACATGTATTCATGATTTATAGAAACAGATTAATTGTGATCTACCAAAATAATAATTGATCACCTTGGATTCCATTCAATGACAAAGGAAAAATAAAAACAAGGAGTTACAAAATTCAATATGGAATTAATGATTGATTAAAAAATAAAAACAAAGAAAAATTTAATTAATGAACCTTATTTCATGGTGGATTACTATATTATCAAAATCACAAGCCTCGGATTCCCAATACATTATTTCTTCATCCATATGCATTCTCGAATAATCATTGGAAACAACTCTAAATAAGTCACCTCCTATCAGCTCCATGTCATCAAATGTGAAGGTTATGTGTGAGATCTCATTCGTGTGTGAGAATGGAGAGATATGAGAGGGTTTGTATTAATTAAAACCAAAATTATTTAAAAGCGAAAACAAAGAAAATGGGATTGACCAAGGCTCAGAACCTGAATGAAAATTACACCACACCTAGGTAAAACCCCTAATTATAAACACAACTATAATTCCATAATTAAACACCTAAGAATAATTTAGGATATATTAGTATATGAACCCATATGAAGAAATAATATTTATTTTATTAGGTATTAAATATCTCAAATAAAATTACTAGATTATATTATATATATGATTTGGAAAAAAGAAGTTTCCACGTTCCTAAGTAAATGGAACCATAATAAAACATTTCTCAGAGAGTATTATCGATGGAAATGACCATTATACTATTCACAATTTTGCAGATCCAAAACAATAAAACAATATAAGGCCTTCACATGGGAAACAAATATCATTACATTTAATTTCATATTATGTATACGGAATATTGTATAATTTTCCCAAATATTCTGTTGAATCTAGAATCTCAATAAGATATTGATTGATCTATTACATAAATCCCCGACACTTATATAATTACATATGTACAATATGATTTTGTGAGATGTCCTAAAAAATTGAAATAAAGTGTGTAATCACTGTATGATATTCCAGAAGAAACCATATGACATTATGTATGTTTTATGCATTTTAATGAACAATGAATTCATTTGTGGTGATGTTCCCTAATTTCCATATAGTTATGGGTAATTCTTACATATTCCCCTGGGAATTTGGATTTCAAGATTCAATTTTTGGAACACCAATTAAATTAAAGTAAATTAACGTATATCATTATTTATATTCCCCCTACCCCACCCTCGAAATATATCTTAGATATCATTATACATAATTTTATACCCTTTTTATGATTACACACTAAGTGTCAGGGGATTTAATCAAGATATAAATGATAAAAATTATTTTTCCATAATTATGGATATTGTTAAAGGACCTTTAGGAACACTTTGATTTCATTATTTAATACTTGTCATGGGGAAATGAATACAATAAATGGGTTGATAAATTTTACATGGTCAACTCACAATTGGGTAAATCCAAGGAGCATGAATGATAATGTGTCTATGCACTAAAATCACTAAAATATATCTAATTTAACAAATACACATTTGGATTTGTCTCAATTTATATCTTATTTTACTACCTAAAATGATTGGAAATAAACATAATCTCCCACTTCAATGAAATAACTTCTCCTCATGAAAAAGTATCTCAACATCCCCTGAGGATAGTGGAAATATTCCCCAAGAATGGTGTTTTTATTCAACAAAAAAATAATAAAACATCTAATGAGAGAATGAAACTATTTATTAACACATTAATAAACCTTATTCTTTTTATTATAGATCTAGAAAAACTTTATTTTCTTCTATTATATATATTCTTCCTTTTAATTATGTAGATATATCTCTTTTATATCATTATACTCTTTTATATCATTTCCTTAATTACATTTATTCTATCCCGATCAAGGCATTAATGAAGGACTTTATAAACTAACTAGAGACAGCCCACTAAATGTAAGTTACAAATACCATAAAGGGCCAAGGTATTTTGAATGTTCTTATATATATTTTTTAAATTTAACACAAAAATATAATGTAACACTATGTGGTGAACAAACCATAGTCATTTTTCCTTTAATACACATATCTCCACAACTTAGTTTCGTACAAATTCTTTTTTCAGAAGAAAAAATTCATTGATCCATGAAGTTAAATATGCACATATTATAAATTTCATATGGTACACATGTGTATGATGTGATTTCAATACCTTGATTTGTCATGTTAGCGAACTCCCTGTGGCTTATAGGTTGAACTAATTTCTACCACTCCAAGTGAAAGAATGTCATCTCACCATTGCATTCTTTCTTCCGCTATAAGAATTAAATGTAAAAACGTTTCCTAAACAAAACATCCTCCCCATGGAATTGTGAATACATCATTGGCCATTGTCCCATAACCATGGTATATAACATTACATAAACAACTATTATCTTGATTTATTTCCTTCAAACTCTTAATGTTGACCACAACTTCCTCTTGCAAAGGCATGATCACATCAACTATGGGTATGGAACACCTACGCTACTTATGATACTACATCACTACAAAAATGAACATGACCATGTTAATATTTCACATGTTTCACAAGTACACCATCATGAAAAGATATGAAAATGTTGGTTGTGTACCTGACCATCTTAAATTACTGCTTCACCAAACATGAGAAACACCTTTCATCAACTTCTTATGAAACTTTCTTCCTTAGACTATTCAACAACCCATCCCAAAACCTGTATGATGGATTTTTTCTAACAATAACCCTTTCTGGATTGTTGAAAACCCCATAAACACTATAAGATCCAATTAAATGAGCTTTAAAAACATGACTTTTTTGTTTATAAATGATCCACTAATCATCAATTATAATTTAACATAATCTATGTTTAGTGGGATAACCAAAAATTGAATGAATGTTTTATCATGAAAACAAAAATTGAATTATTTTAACAACTACACCTCTATCTCCTTAATTTTTTATTAGCATACCATCCCTATGGCAGTTTCTCACATTTTAGTGACACTTAGACATTTCTCCCCCATTATAAAATTACAAAAAGATATCCCTTCTTTAACAATTTCACCAGAAAGGGATAGAATACAAAAAATTATGGGACATAAAACACACGTTTGTCCCGAGATAATCAATGGGGTGTGGGGTTTCCATAACAAAAAAATATTAAGTGAATGAATGATATTTGAGTCCATGATCCAAAAATAGTTTCTAAAACATTACTTTGAGTTGTTTCATTTTCATGGAATCTACTACATGGTATTATGTTGAAACATAATCCAATATCAAAATTACTTACTCTACATTCTCTATCATTAAATTCTATTTGATCTCAATGTGATTGGTTCATGAATATTGTACGGGATGTTTTAGAGATTGAAAACAATATAGTTATCACACATGATTATAATAGGATAAATCATTCCAACACCCACATTATTTAGATATTTTTTCATCCATACAAACTTTTTACCTGATTTAGTGGAAGCAATGAATTCATCCTTTTTTGTTCTCAATTATATAAAATATTTCTTCTCACTTTTCCATGATATAGATGGATTTCATAGGTAAATTGAACCACCAAATGTATATTTTTTATTAATTGAACATATTGGTCTAATCTATAATAGTAAATTATCAATAATGTTTTCCATGAATCATTATAATAAAATATATAATAGTTTTTCCTATGATAGAAATTTAATATAATTAATTTCATATATTTCATATGGTTTTACCATGGACAACTCTAAAAACAAGTTTCATGAAAATGGTAAAATATAAAGATTGTTTGGATAAAAGTAAAATAAAGAAAACTCCAAATTATTTGTCAATAAAAAGTGTTGTTGACCATGTTTTCATATATATATATATATATATTTAAATTTTATTCTTATAACATAAATAGTTCTTATAGGCCTAAAAAATTCTATTCTAAATATTATTAAAACTTATTGGAATATTTAGTTTGGGAGGTAAATATCCCAAAAATTTTGGAATTAAAAATAAGATAAGTAAAAAATAATAATTGACTAATTAAATACATACAAAATTCCCACCTCCTAATATATTAATGCTTTTTCCATTTATTTTCATCTGAGACTACAAATATTATATCATAAACATTGAATAACGCCACTAATATCTTATCATTATTCTTCTTTACGTACAATTTATGATCAAAAACTCCTCTAGGAAAACTGAATTCATTAATCATTATTTTAAGATGGAATCCCATTCTCTCAGTGCTTGTTTATGTCCATAAAATAATTCTTCAATCGATACACTTTTATTTCATCTTCATTGATGAAAATATCCTCTGGTTATTCAGTGTACACATTTTCTTCAAGAACACCATTCATGAAAGATAAATTAGAAAAAATTTGATATACATTGAAAATATTTATAACTAGTATGGCTATAAATAAAAAATGGTTTCATGTCTTATTAATATATGATTCAGCTCATCGACAACAATTAATTCTATTTGTGAATACCCCTTACCCAAAATCCATTGTTTGTTCTGAATCAATTTTATATCTTTATTAAGATTATTTTTGAAAACCCACTTGGTTCAAATAAAATTATTTTATTATATACTTAGAAAAACATCCCATATTTCACTCTTCCCTATTTTACCAAGATATTAAATCATAGTATTAACCCATCATTCATCCTTTTAATCCCCTTTAAATGAATTCGGTTACAAACAATATCATAATTTCTATACAAATTATCCTTAATTCGTTCAATTTAAACTCAGGATTTCTAGTCACCAAAATTGTTCTTCTCAATGATTTCACATCCACCGATTAATTTTCAGGAATATGCTATAATGGGTGTATCTTATTCTGTGTCATATATGTTATTATAATTTCTATTAGGCCTTGAAAATCCGCCTTATCAATATGGTTCTCATTACATTCAATATAAAACACTATTTGGTTGTTAAATAAATTATACATAAATGTGGATGTCAGTTGATTACATTCAACTTCCACAAAATCATTTATCACAATTATATTAACATGTTAATTATTGAGGAAATTTTTTTATTTTATCTTCAATTAATACCCATGATGTAGGAATTAATCACCCTAAAAATTTAAAAATGATACTCTTATCCATGATAGGAATAAAATTATTAATTCATAACTCTCAGATGTACTTATGTTAAGGCTTCATTAAATACCAATTTTCATATCTATTTTTCTTTAATATGGATATAAAAACACACTCTTTTTTATTTAAACTACTAATAGAATAAACACTTTCTTATACCATTCTAGTAAGGACTTATCTATATGATTTTTTGGGACATGTTGTTGATTATATGGTTTCTTATTTCCACTTCCCCATTTTTTCAGGGTGTTCTAAGCACTGATACATGATTTATAATTCCATTATTCCCTAAATATTCCTCAACTTTATTATTAGTGAATTGTTTTATTTTTTTGGGTTTATAACTTATTAATCAATACACAAGGAATATTTTCATATCCATTTATCTATTTAGTGATACATCTATATACCTCAGAGTGGTGTGTGATAATTTTAATTGGTGTGATCATTCTAACATCATTGATAAAAAAACATAATTTATTTTATTATCTTTGGATTTAGATGATATTGGCTCACATAAATCCCAATGCAACAGCTTATGAATCCATGATGTCCTTACCTATATTTTTTTGTTTGTATTCCATATGTTGCTCAATTTTATTCATGAAGGAGTCATGTGTTAGTGATCATATTCCATATGGGGAATATCATTCTTCCCACCACACTTATTTTAATTATGAAAATATATTTGGATCAAAAGTCTAAATCACTAATGACATAAATTGTTTTCCTTGCCTATAGAAAATATTAAAAAAACCTTATTCTCCAACAAGGTATAGACTTCCCTTAGTCCTTATTCCATATAGAATATGTGAAAAATATTTAACACTATCATTACATAAATTTTTTAAAACTCCAAATTCTTTAGAGAATCACACAATTATCTAGCATTATGGTTAATTTGACATGTCCCTATAACTAAGAGTGAATCATCACACTTAATAACTTTTCATCCAATTTTTTATATTTTTGGAACTTACAATATTAGAACCATCATCATTACTAAAATGTATGAAACCACTTTTGTTTTGTTTTATATTAACCAAAAGGTCTTGAATTCTAGATTTGTGTGATGTTAAACACACTACAAAATTCCATGACCTCAAATTTTCTATTACCCACAAGTTAATTTTAGGAGTAGTAGCTTATTTTTAGCTTCGTTTTATTACCTATGATGGGTATGAGGGTGTTTCCTTATCATATACACCCACGAACAATCATCCTTAAATAAAAACTTAAAAATTAGATTCTATCAATTAAATGAATATTATTTATGGTTCTTCCCTCACTTTGAGACATTCTTGATAATCTTTTATCCATATTTACTTACTACTAAAAACAATATGAAATAATACATAATAATGAATAAAATAACCATTAAATGTGAAATAATGATAAAAAAATATATTTCCCATTTGGATTGTAATTTATCCTACTAAAATATCATGTAAATTGAGAAAACATAGAATATGAGTCCCAACTTGTCATAAAAACATTTAACCCCCGATGTAAATATAACATCCATAGTTGTATGATTTGTAGCCTTTATAGTGCTATGTAAATCAACTTTATTTCATAGATTTGTTGCATGTTGTTTTGAAAAAACCACTTCTATATATCCTCTTTAATATATTTCATCATTTATTTTCTTTTACCATTCTATTACTATACTTGAGTGATAGGTACATGAAAATCATGAAAATATCCTTTGGGTTGATAGAAAAATGATTTCTTAGAATTCCAAATAATCATATAAGGTTTTAAAAATATATCTGTATCTCCATAAATCAGACACTAACTCTTGAGTTTTACTTCTTGTTCATTAGTATTTTTAAGCCCTTAATTTATAGTTTCTTATACACTATATATGATTTGGGATTCTTTTTAAAAATTAATATACAGTTTAAATATATTCCCAAAATATAATGAAATTATCTATTGGAGTTTTTCAATATCATATAAAAGATAATTATTTTATTCATTTTTTTGTTTTATGTAATGCATGGAATCAGGAACCACTATATTGGCCTTTTTAATCATCACTCTCCCAACATCATTTTCTTCAAGGTATTCCTCATATTATTCCTGAAGATAAAATAAAACAATAAATCAATCATTATCATCATCAATATCATCATGAATTATCTTATTTTCAATATACATCTATATATTTATCCTTGTAAATTTTCACTTCATCTAATTCACTATATTCAGTATAATATTTTTATCTAGAAGGAAAATTTATTCATTCAAAAGATCTCTAAGGGATGATATTCTTACCTTACAAATTTTGTTATTAACTTCTTTTAATACCTATCTTCATCATAATATTTTGGATATTTCATGGGACATTAAGGTAAATAGTATCCCACCTTTCCACATCAGAAGCAAGAAAGAGGATGATGTCTCTTTAACATTCATATCCCTCTTTTAAAATTAGAGTATATAAATGGCATAACCAGATAAAATTAATTAACTTATTAATTCTCCATGATTGATAGATATTTTATGGAATTAAATTCTACCTATTAGAAATTGTACATCATTGTTGAATCATTATCCTCATGTATTCTCTCATAAGACATAAGAGAACTATGAAAATTATTAGGTTATATTTCTATTGGGTCTTTATATTCTTGAAAAGGAACTATATAATTGAAATGAAATGGGATTAATCTCATGATCATCTTAACTATCATCTCAACTTCGAGATCTTCACTAAATAATTACATATATTTATCATGATAATTTTGATAGTCAAATAAGACATCAACTGAATCATTTTATTTAATTGATAAATCAACATATTATTTCCATATAACGTAATAAGTTTCCACATGAACCTTAAAATGTCCATTATAAATATTTTTAGGCTTTTCCCATATAATATGATATGTTTTTCAAGACATTGTTTTTGTGTAAATAGGATTTTCTAGAGCACTTCCCAAGGAATGTATGGATTTTTCATCTAAATAAAATTCATTATGATCAATCAAAATCAAGTATCCACTCTTTATGTTAGTAGTGGTAACCTAAACGGATTTTTTATAGGTTTTCATGACTAACAACCAAAAATATTGTTTCATTACACTTTTCAAAAAATATAAATTTCTCCTTTAAAATATGGGAATAACATTGTTGTTGAAAATAATCATGAAGATTATAAGATAGAGAAATTAAAACCACTCATTGGATTCAACTCATTGAAACCTTATGGGGTATTAAATCTTAATAGGGAGGGTTTCTTTCATGGTATATAAATTTAACATGATACTCACATGATTTAGGATCTTTTCCTCTAACATTGAAGTCTACTTCAATTTCTATCTTCATTTCTTATAAATGACTTTTTAAATAATGATATTATGCATGAAATTTTACTTAGTTCACCCAAACTACGACACATATAATAATCATATAAGATTAATTGATTTTCCACTAGAATCAATAATATCTCACTACATTTACAAAGTGAAAATTTAGTGTAGTCTCATTGACTCTCCTAATTTACTACCACAAATGATCATACAAATCAATACATTCCCATATCGAGGAACTCATTAATACTAAAGATGAGACCATTTTTATTCATAAAAATATAATGGAATATTCAAAAAATCATTTTTTATTTCATAATGAATTGTCAAACATATAGAAAAATAATTAATATCATGAAAAAAATATAATCTTCAATTTTACACACCATTTATGTTATTAAAAGTAATTTTGTAGATATATATCTCATATATCCTTCCCAATATTTAAATACTATTATTCATGTATATTCCCTCCATCTTAATGAATGCATGATTTGATGACATTGAAAACCAATGATAAACCACCCTTTAATTGGACATTACAACTACCACAAAGGCCCAAGATTTTCGTAATATTTTTTCCTCATCAACAAACATGAAAATTTATATGAAATACATATAGGAGTGGTGTGAAAACCTTATATATTTTTCCATCAACATATCCTGATACTCTATACTATTTTCAATAGGAAAAATTTTACTTTATCATGAACTATAACAAGAAAGTAGTGTAACTCTCCATGAAATACATCTGAATGTCAAGATCACTATTCAATCCTCTAAGACCATAAAGAAATCCACAAGGATCATAGGCTGAAAAAATTTATACAACCCCATGTTAAATGGAAGAGTATCACCCTTTTGGGCGTCTTTTAATAATATGCCTTTAATATAGAATTACTACTCAACCAAAACATCATGTCCATGTCTAAGTGTAAAAATTATTGTTCATTTTCCCTCATCCATGGAATATACCATGACTTGTTCCACTGTTAGTTGGACGTGTTTCCTTGATAATATTCTTATTAAAAATAAATTTTTACTATCATGGAATGGTCTCTTCCACTATGGGTGTTTCAAAACTGGGATCCTTCTTCAACTAGAATAGCACGATGATGACCATGACTATATTATGCTTCATCCTATTTCACTAGGAAACCATATATCCACTACATGAATTTATAGGGTGTTTTATATCCATTTTAAATTATAAAAACAAAAATCATGAGAAAATCCTTCATTAAAGATTACATGAGTCATTCTTCAACAATATTTTCAATAAAAAAACCTAAAAATCATTATGAGGGATTTTTTGTAACACATATTTATGCACCTTGGTTGGAAAAAACAATTTATTTTTGGGTATTTTTCAATATCTCGTTATTTATCTAATGATATTATGGTATGAATTTTTTTTTCCAAATATATTTACTCTATCAATATCTATAATGAACCAACCCAAGATACAATGTGAAATAGTGTATAACATAACACCTCAATAGGAAAAAATAAGTTACCAAAAAGATATAAGTAGATGCAAAATAAATCCCTCTTCCCACACACAAATCCCTCTATAGATGAAACTATCATGAGTACCCCAGTATCCATATATATAATGATCTTAAACAAGTAACCCTAACTGAAAGAAGTAATATTATACTTTATTTCTACAAAAATATTTATAAAATAATAATTACAATGGAACAAAATTCCAAAAATTCTATGAAAAAATGGAATGTCTAAATGGGTGTTCAATAAATAAATTAATAAATTTAACTATCAATTCATTTAGAAAAATAAATTAAACAAATATAAAAAACTAATCTCAAATTATCAACTCAATCAATTGTCCAACATTACTACCACATTGAACCAAATACAAAGGATATGGTATACTACTTAGTATGAACCAAAACATAAGAAAGAAAATAATTAAAGTGACTATAATACGGTTGCCTCAAATAAAACAAGAAAGGGGTGGGCAATAAAGTACAAGTGTGTAATTACCTACACAAAGCTCCAGTAAACATGTAACATTCATGAGTTACTAAGAAAGACTCTCAAGTAATTCAATCATGAATTAAGGAAAAGGAACATTAGGCCAACCTATAGAAAATGATCCCTCCCAATAGTCCTGTGAAACTTGTTATGCCCAATCATATCAACCTAAGATGGAGAAGCTACAATGAGGAACCTTCAATGAAAACACATCAACCCAGCCCCTATTTATATACAAACACAATAAAAACTAGATTTCTCAATCATCCAATAATTTACACATTGACTAATAATTCCCATGAACAACAGAAAAGATAGAATGGGGATGAGAATGTAGTTTGAATGAGTTCGGAAATAGATACAAGAAATATATCACATCTCCAAATACATCAATCACAAAAATAAAAAATGGGGAAATGATTATTGTCACAGAATGAGTTTCTCATACACACACACATTATAAAATTACACAATGATTCCAAAATGGAATTCTATAAATCTATATGGAATTATGTAAAATTTGTATATTTTTTTAATATTTTAAAACTATTTTATAGACCACATATCTTTAAAACCACCCTTTAAATCCATTTAGGAATCAAAAACCACTATTATAAAACTCTTACATATTTTATATATCATTTTTTAATTTATTCTAGGACCCAAACTTGGAAGACCAACTTTAAAATAATACAAATTATTTTAAAAAATTATAATAATTATTTAAAATTATTTTTTATTTCATGTATCACATGAAATTAAAAATAACATTTCACTAAAACTAATTTAACTGAAAATGAACTTAATATATATTTGGTTAATATATTGAAAATTCATTCATAAAATTTATTAGGAACCTATTGTGCAAGGTTTAATAATGAATCATTGAATATTACTTTGATAAGAGTGAAATATATTAATTTCCATGAAAAACAAAATAAAAATAAATTTCCACTTTACCAAACCAAAAATAATAATTTTTAATATCAATTAATAATAATAAAAATTTAACAGTGTAGAAATGAATAATTCTATAAATAAATGTGTAGACGGGGAGAGGACATACCTCAAATCCATCAAAATTGGGGTATAATAACAAAGAAATGTTAAATGAAGGTCGAGGAGGACATAGAATAACCTATATTCAATAATAGAAACCAAATTAGAACCAAAACCCTATTTAGGTTTTGACCAAGCTGGGGAGAGATGATTAGGAGATAAGGAAACAAGAGTAATGATAGAAATAAATGATGATGAGTTCCTACCTTTAGTATTTAACCAATAACATTTATTAAAAATTATTAAAATAGAAAATGGGAGGGAGACAAAGAGGGGGGACACATGTGAAAAAATGGGTGTTGGTATGGAGGTCACTTGATGACGTTCGGGGGAAGATTAAGGGAAATTTGTTTTTAAAAATAAAAGAAGTAAAATATACAAATAAAAAATAATAAAAATTAAGGAACGATGCTTTGTTTACATAAAAATATTGTGAAATTAATACCCAAACATACTAGAATAAAAGGCCTCACATAGTTACTCCACATTCCCCACACTTTCTTCGTAGTCATTCAATAATCTCTCTAAAAATTTCAAGCCATGTAAAGATCGAAACACATTGTTTCTCTATAGTTTACTAACCATGAGGTCTAATTATATGACCATTAAAAATTTTGATATATTTTTATAATATACCCTTAAAACCATTAAATATCAATGAAACTCAAATAATAAAATAAATTAAAATAAATAAAGTCATTAGTGACATGATGGATGTCACAATCCTGTCAACCATAATGCTTTCTACACATGGAAAGATAATACAAAAGGATGGAATATATCTAATATATTGAATCTATATCACCATAAAAATAGTGAGAGATATAGGGAACTATAATAGGACTTAAAGAGGGATAATACCAACTAAAACATTCATCATGAAAAATAGAATACATCCCCATAATAAAATAAAACATCTCCATGAAAAAAACAACAAACTAAGAAGGGACACAAATGTATACTTGCATCATGGCCTTTTAGAATCTCCCCAAAATATAGAATTTATATAAAATTACTGTTTAAAAATACAAATACTCTATATAATGAGAAAATATTATATTGAAGCACTTACCCAAACACCCAACATTGATTATAATTCCCTTATAAATTATACCGACCATTCAAAAAAGAAACTCCAAAATATCAATCCTCAATCTATAGGTCCTAAGAAGAATGGAGACCTATCATAGTATCCCCGACACATTTAAATTTACTAAATAGAGAGGAAAGTAGTTAAGAATAAAAACAAGATATATACAACAATAAAATCACTATCTCTACAAACCACTATGACCGACTATCAATAAGAAACAAATGAATATCAATGAGAGAGACCAAATAATAGAAATCATACACACCCAAAATTCAATGTCACAAATTCACTCAAAATAATAACAAAGAATTGGGGAAAATGGTATTTAACATTAGATCATTGAACTCAATGGGTAAAATATGACCTCAAATAGGAACACTCTCTCATGATGAACCCATTAAATGAAACCTGCCACCCTCTAGTGTGCACCAACCTTTAAAAAATTCCCATCATTGTTACCCATACCCTGACACTATGGGGTCTCATTATCTACCTCTCACGACCAGAATTTATTAAGGAATAAACACCAAAACACAAACTATATGGAAAAAATAAACATTGGGGAATAAGAACCAAAAAATTGCCAATATCCCATAAAATCCTCATAGAATCCCCCCAAATAAAAATAAGATAAAAGATACATTATAATCAATCATAGAGTAAAAATTCAAAAAAACCACAATAATTAAGAGTCATCTAATGAATAAATTCCAAACATTCCCAAAACTCTAGATATGTTCTTAAAATACCCCCATGACAAACCTATATCATGTAATTGGGGATGATAAAGATTCAAGAAAAATTGAACTAGATTTCAATTATATGAAATATTTTGACATCACCACTCAATTTTAACACTAGGTAGTTCCCATAACTAAAAGAAATGTATTTAAAAAATAATACATTGTCTTAGAATAACATCCCTTTAATCATACAATCAATATACATTCATGAATTCTTTTGGAGGGTTGGTGGAATATCATTAAGTGCACAAAACATGAACTCAAGTAGATAATGATGTTCATGAAAAGTAAATTAGTCCCACCAAAACTAAAAAAAATTACAAAATAATAATTCAGTAATATCATTATGAACCATTAATCCCTCAGAAATTATCTTTTACTTTTATATAATATTTTCCCAAAAAATGAAAACACACACATTAAAAATAAAAACCCAACATCAAATTTGATAACAAATTTCCCATATCTTTTTTTTAAAACAATTTATTTTAAATGAAAACAAATTAAAAAAATCATTCTTGGATGAGAACATGAAAGTTGTTTGGAAACCAAAATTTTATAATTTTTTTTTTGTAATCACAATTTTTTTCCCAATGCACACAAGAAAAAGCATTAAAACCACATATCAATCATATTTGAAATTCAGCTAAAATTCAAATCACATTATTGAGAATTACTTAAGATAAACATAATCAACAAGATAATTTGATGAGGGTCCATTATTGACTTCTACATGTGGTTTGAGGGAATGTGGGCCAACAACATATCAATTAAAAATATTTCTCAAGATTAAGAGTTTGGACACGTCCATGTTTCTTAGGACATAAAATCCATCCACAAGCTCCAATCTATCTTCTGTTTTCATCCCAAAATCCAATGGGATAACCAAGTTAACACATATATACCAAGAGGATCAACACATCATTTAAAATAATCAAAACTAAATTTTGGATTTAAAATTAAAATTCTAAATTTCCATCGTGAGTCTAGCATCATCATGATATGTGGTGGTGATGCACCCACTCAAGACCATCATCATAACCCTAATGATAAATTATAATTTTATCTTACCATGAATAACCAAATAATATAAATTTAGTCCTGAACCTAGGATCCCACTACTAATACTAATCGATGATAACATTTTTAAAAAACTAGTCTATCAATCAATGAAAAGAAAAACCTGATAGGGATCACCACCAGCTCAAGGTGTGGTAATGATCACTATAAGCTATAAATAAGAAACTGGTAATGAATATTACATACTATGAATTATTTTACACATAAATTAGAGTTAAATAATAATGATACAATAACCAAAACATCTATCATGATGTAAAGATATGTTATATATGAAACCCAAATACAATAAATTAAAATAAACATCAAGATATAAATTGATGCATAATAAATCCCTCCACTCACCCCAATCTCCCTCTAAAGAGAGACCCACCCCCAGTTTCTCTAGTATCCACATATATAATTTTTAACCACTAATGACCATAACTAAAATCAGTAAAGTCCTACTTTGTTGGTAGAATAATATAAAAAAATTAATTAATTTAAAGGAAATAACTACCTAAACATTCTATGAAAATAAATATAATATCCCGCTGAATATAATACATATTATGTAATATAAAGATATGGAAGACACAAAAAGTAATCAAAATATAAATAAATAAACAAAAAAAAATTAAATCCCTAAATCAATCAACTCAATATGATTATATAGGACAAAAACTATTTATAAAATATAGGAAATACTTCCACTTAGACACCACAAGTTAGGATATAGATAATTAATGTAAACAGAATAAATATATCTCAAACTATATAATTAAATGGGTGGGAAATAAAATAGAAGACTTTTATACCTAAAATGAACCACTACCCAGAGAGTTGGTTTATGAGCTAATAAATTAGTAACTGAATTTTTTCAATACTAAACTACTAACAAGAATCATAGGCTAACCTACAAGAACTAATCTATCTTGGCAGTCTTATCAATGTATTTCAGATGAGTCTCATTAACCAAGGAGTGAAATGTTTTCATGGGTAACGATTTTGGATTGCTCATGGAACCAGTCCCTCACTTTATAAACATAAAAAGAAAAAAAATATTATACACTCATCTAGGAATCTACTTAGTTACCATGCATTTCCATGATCAACGCCAAATAAGGAAAGGATATGAGAAATAATTTTTAAAAAAAAATCCTAAAATGTCATAAGAAATATCCAACATATCCTCATAAATGGAACACCTCCATAAAAAATAGAAAAGCGTAAAAGATTTACAGAGAGGGATTCACACACACATATGTTGAAAAATATTGATGGATCAGAATGACCATTTAAAAAATCCACCTTGAATGTTAAAAAAATTCCATAAAATTTCAAATAAATTATAAATCATTCCACCAAGAAAATCACAACTTTACCATCACCGAACACCATTTAATAAATAAACCCCACATTTATAAAACTCATAAATATATTTCAACATCATTGTTTAAATTATCACATGTCTCAAATTGGGTCAAATCATTTTTAAACCATACAATTTCTTTTAAAATTTTACGGAGACAATCTAGAGATTCTTAGAATTTGAAAAATCACTATAAAATCCAAGGGAAACCATTAAATAATAAATTTCAATTCCTAAAACCAATTTATAAATTTTGAATATTATTTTAAAATTTAATTTGGGAAATTTCTCTAACACCTAGTTTTCATGGGGTTTTTAACAATCATGTAAACATCCTTTTAAAATAGTGAATCCATTCACTTTATATAGAAACCATAATAAATCCTAATTTTCTATTTTGAAATACAAAAAAAAATCACTAAATCCATTAAATAATTATAAGATTAATTTAAAACCAATGAAATTAGTATTTATAAAATTAATAGTCCATTCAGGGGAAAACCAAACCTCAAATCAGTGGATAATGGTAAAAAATGTAAAAGATGGGTTAAAATGGGTCTGAAAAAGACACTACACAACCCATAATAAAAATCTAGGAAAAAATCATATCCAAAATTTTATTTGGTTTCATCTAAGAAGTGAAGGAAGAAAGCATGAGGACATAGATAAAAAGGTAAGGGGATTTGATACCACTAGGATTTAACCTATAATCACAATGAAATCTTGTTAAAATCACCAAAGGGGAGGGATATCTAGAGTAGCGAGACAAACATAGGAAGGGTGATCAGTTTGGGGGTGACATGATTAAGCGAGGGGTAATATTATGGGAATTTGGGTTTTAATGGAAAAATTCTGAAAATATAGAAATCACAAAAAAATAAATATCATGGAATGAAACATGGTTTACCCACACTTTTTACAAAAACATGTAGTAACAATGCACCCTGCACTATATAAATAAAAATTCTTTTTATAGTTACTATTTTGATCATTTATTGTCCACCTATCAATTTTTTAACTTTATCACACAACAATACCTAGGTATATATAAAAATATACAACATTCACATAGTTTAATAATCTTGTGGTCTAACAGTGGGGGAAATAAAATATTTTTAAATTTTAAAACTCCCTTGAAATATCATGTTGTAACAAAATAAAACAAATTACACACAACATTGATATGGTAGGTGTCCCATTTTATGTTGAACTCTGATTCATTCCCCTTTCGTACAGATTCCACCTACTTCTATACCTCAAAATTATCCATTTGAGATTCCTTAATATTATCTGGAATGGATGGTGGAGAAATCATCTGTTCACGATTGGATGCTATTATTTCATGTATGATTTCCATTTCAATACTTCACACGACTAAAAATATTGAATCATTCTCAATTTCCACGACTAATAAGGTCGCATTCTATTTTTCTACTTAGATAATTTCCCCTGTTTTCAACTATGTAGGATAATAATGAATTTAGGAATCATGGTTTATGATATTCTCTAATGATATATTTTTTAATTATATAGATGAATTTTTTTGAATATATTCTTCATGATCTTCTAATCTATATATGTCAAAATTTTGTCCACAGGGTTACTGCATCCATAAATTCAATGTAAAAATTATTTCAACCATATCCAGATCATGTATGGAATAATATTAATCATGCAATTTTAGCTATCTAGAGGCATAATAAATAAGTTAATAATATTTCATGTGTATACAAACTAATAATTTCGTTGAATAATCATTTTATATCAGAAATACATCCCACAATTGGGTTTTGTGAGTACATTTGAAGTAATAAGACTATTTTACAACTCTTTGACACTCACTTCACATTCATCACTCTACAAAAATTTAATCCATTTCACATTTCATTGGATAGAGGTTTTAATTATCAAGATAAGTTACTCAAAAAGCATTAGTAATACACATGTAATATTTAAAAAAAATACTGTTTTTCATTAGGTATGTCAGTTAAGGCCATTATTCCATAGTTTTTTTTTCTTGGAAGGATCCATAGATATCTCGTAGTTTTTGATTAAGTGTCGCAGTAATGTTACATTTTGAATAAAAAACTAATATTTAATGAAATTTTAATATAACATATGCTTCTTTAAAGAAATTATGATCATACAAAAATGCTCCCCATATTCCTCCTTACTATTAGAGTATATAATAAGATCAACTATATGGAATCTTAGAATTTTATCAAGGAAATCTATGAAGCCTCTATTGATAAGATATATTGATATTTATGGAGATTTGGTGATTCCAAATGGAATTACAATGAACTCATGGTGATTTTACCGAATATGAAATACTATCTTGGGAATGTCATCCTTTTTCAAATCTAATTGATGATATATTGATTGAAGGCCCACATTAGATAATTAATGGGAATCTTGTAGTTAATCCGTTAATTGATCACCCCATGGATGGAGGTACATGATTTTTTTCATGATCAGGAAGAGTTTGTGAAAATCAATGGTGAAATTCATTAGGTTGTCCTTCTTCTTGGAAAATAACACCCATTTACCCAATTGTCGGGATTTAATTTTAATTGATTCTTTAGTTTTTCCATTTTTATTTGTAAAATTTTATTGGGATTCATATATATGGGAGAATATCTGTGTATTTTCTCAATTGTGAACTAAACTTATCGGTATAGAAGAATACCAAGAAACACCTCCTAGGATACATTATCCTATTTGCTTACAATGAAAATGTCTTCAAGGATGATTATCTCCTTTTTCCTAATCATTTTAACTAAATATTCTTCCTCACAGTAAAAAATTTACTCATTCTAGAGGTAATGGTTTAAATAAATAGTTACCCTCCTCCTTAAACTTATATATAAAAGGAAGATTATTTGAGACTTGTAAAGATATTTCCTTCCCTTAGAAATTGATGTTTGATATATATATATATATATATATATATATATAACCAATCAACCCCCATTATTTCATTGAATTCTACTAAAGAGAGTATTAAAATCATTTCTTGTATATTTTTTCCATCAATGGTAACATAATGAGAGATATATACTTGTGATATGAAAAATTCACCACATCATGTTTCCAATAATAATTAAACCTCTGTTTGTTGTAGTGGTGGTATAATAGTTTTACTAAAATACTCATGATATGAATGATTAAGTATAATTATAATCATACAATATATTTAAATATCATTAATTTATAATTTGTGTACCTTTCAATATTTGATTATTTTTCTAGAAATTTAATAAAAAAATAATTACTTTAGTAATGAGAATACTGATATTATAAAAATGTTTATTGGGAAACTATGAATTTAAATGGAATAAATCATAAATGACATATATAACTTAACTTATGAATTTATATGTTTAATGTATGTTATCCATGTTTTTTTTCATTATAATGTTCTCCAACATAACTAGATGTATATTTCATCATTTAATTATATAATACAATAACAATATATATTCAAATAGTTCATAATAATTTATAATTAGATGTTGAATTAACAAAAGTATATACCCTGTGAGTTTCAAACATGATGTACAGTAAAATCCACTGATTATGTACCCTGTGAAAATTGAATTAATAACCTACTCGACTTTTTCCTGGTTATTACCCATAGGATCATTTTTAGATCTCGTATCAACATCTATTGTAAAAAATGGATTGTAATTCTTATAAACCTCACACTCTATATATTACCAAAATTTAGGGATGTTATCCTATACCTATAATTATCCCAAAAATTTTCAATAATTTTTTATCATCTTAATCCCCCTAAAAAATTGATACCAAAAATAGGAATTAAATCCTTAACATATTTTATTTCTATAAATTTAATATTTAATTGGTTAATATATATGAAAAAAAATCAAGAAATCTGGTGTATTTGGAATATTAGATATATATTATATAAACCTAAAAATAATATACAAAATCAATATTTTTATATCCATAATGTACTTTTAAAGCCCATTTATTTCCTTTTCCTATATTGTATAACTTGTGGAAAACACAAAAAGGAAAGGGGTGAGATATAATTCTAGTAATATAATAATCATAGTAACACATGATGATGATGTAGTATGTATGATTCTGAAGACATTCCATGATATCATAAAAATAAGTATCATAATAATTGGAAAATTTCATAATTAAAATAATATTATGTGATTTTTATCATAAATATACTGGAACAACATATAAAAAACAATAATTAATCAAGTGTCGCAACCATGACATAATAACATTACATGACATGTTAGATTCCTATGCTCCATAAATTGTATCTCCAAAGAAGAAAAAATTAAAAAATTAATTGTGGGTGAGGTTGTATAATTACAGTCCCACCGATCATATAATAATATATACATTTATATGTATTCCATATACGGAAATCATACATAACTAAAATTATAAGGAAACCCCCATGAAAATAAATGGGTCACATAATATTGTATTACGAAATAATAAAAGGAATAAACTAAATATTCCCAGGATAATAAGAGACTGTAGAGTTTTAGAAGTTCATAAATTATTAATGAAGAAATGGTCATAAAAATAAGGTTTATTTGAAGAGAATTATTGAGGGTGAATTAGAGAAGTTACATGACAACCTTATGGGAAATATTTTAAAAAGTGGATATGGAATACATTATTGAAGGAAAGGCCTCATTGTTTTCCACAAAAATAGAACATATTTTAAAAAAAACAATGCCTGTTAATATTATATTAATTACTATTTATATATTTCTTTACCATATAAGATAAGAAATAGAGAAGTTCCCTTAAATATGGTTTTTATAAAACAAAAATAGAAAAGGGAATATTAAAACCTTGTATTCCAAAGTAAATAATAGTATTTTAAAATATATACGTATATATATATTGTTATCATATATATAGAAAATAAAATATATAACTATAAAATATATAGAGATAAATAGATTCTTATATAGTGATATCATAACCCAAAATATAATATAGCGGTTCATAAATTCTCTTACCTTAAAAATGAATTGGTTGATACATGCATCAAACTAAATAAATAATCATATTAATTTTCTTGAATACATTCTATATAAACATTTTATTGTATATATTTTGAATGGAAATTTATTTTCATATTCCATTTATTTATTATATTGAATTTTAATGTATTGTCTATTTTGGGTTGTTAGGTTAATTTCTCTAAATTTGTTTTGGTATTTTGATTATCATCAATGTTGTAGAAACATGGTTCCCCTATATATATAGTCATAGGTTTATTGATCAGTAATTATCATATTAACACATTTGTTAAAAAATTTAATGGGTTTCATAAAATATATTGAAACTATGATATTTATCTCAGTATGATCAAATTAGATAGTTAAAATGCGAAAACCATTATTTATTATTATCATTAATATAATAACAAATTTTTCATTAAATAATCATGATCTTTTTTTAAGTATTATATTAATTTATTGAATTTAATTTTAAATCAATTCATTTAAGGTGGTGATGAAATTGAAATATGTGGTCTATTGATGTGATTTAACTATAATGATATTAGTAGTGTTTTCATTTTTAGAATAATAAAGAGTGTACATTATTAATAAATGATTATATTGGTACAATAACATGTAATAACGATAATAATAATTATTTTTTGAATTATAAAGAATATAATAGTATTATAGAGGTAGAAGAAGCATATAATATTAAAAGAACTTATTTTAGAATATCAGTTCTTCCATTTAATGTCACCTATATGACAAAGCCTTATGCAGACATAGATTGATATTTTGGAGAGAAAACATACTCTAAGACATTGGAAAATGTTTTGGTGGTTGCTTTTAATAGAATATTTTAAATATGGGTTCAGAATATATATTGAAATGGTGTAGGGAAAAGTGTTATTTATAGAAGGAGGTGAGAAGTTTTTCAGAATAAAATAATATATCATAAAATATTGACTCAATATGTTATTTTATGGTTAATAAATTGTAAATATATTGTTTTGTATCTTATAATGTATTAAAATAACTAGTATAAAACTCAAAAATTCATTAAAATATAGTATAAAAAAATTAGGTACTTATACTGTGCTCTTACAGAATTCACTATTCACAAAACTAATTATCTTTTTTTTTTCAGAAAAATGGAAAATCATCACCCTATGATAATTTTAACTTGTTGATTAAAAAATTAAATCTTTTTTATAAAAAATAATATTCTAAATATTATATCTTTAATTTATAAATAAAATACATAATTATTGATAAATACTATCTATATAACACTATAAAATTTCTACCTCTCAAAAAACTCTCTAATGATTTCATAAAATTATATTATAGTTTATATAAAAATATCTTGTGTTTTATAAATTTATATTATTGAAAAAATATTTATTTCATATACCATAAAAATGAATTTTAAAAAAATTATATGAAATACACTTTATTATAAAATATAATATTTATTTATTTCAAACATTTATTTTTTTTCAAATTTAACCAATTTGTTAAATGCATTTTATTTTTATTTTTATTTTTTAATATAACCAAATTATTATTTTATTAAAAATAATAAATTTCCACCTAATATAATGTTGCAATTATTATTCCAAATAGGAAATCAAATCCATCCTCACATTAATAAATTTTGAAAAAGGTTGAACATAATATCATTTATAATGATATTTCCAATTTAATACTCTCCATCACCTTAAAACATAACATCATATCACACAAGCATAACCCCATAAGATAGGGTTTGTAATGGTGTTACATTCATGGGGTGGAGTACCCAACATTGATCATGTGTTAATTTCCATTAACTTCATCCTCTCCCATATATGATTTTGATCGAGCCTCAATTATTGATGTTTTGGCTGATCATAGTTAGTGGAGAACCCTAGTAATAACAACCCCTTAGATGATCTAACAAATTAAATTTATAAAGTTTCATCATACTGGTCGATATCATAATTTCTCTATTATGCATCAATTAGCACATATTATTTACCTTAATATATATTAATTTTAATGGTCATTTTATATTATTAACAAAACCAGTCCTCATAATTCTTATTGATCACAAATCCAAATGGTCTTGTTATAACCATATTTATTCCCTAGATAAAATTAAAAATTAATATTATTGTGTTTTTGTTATTAAATTATCTTTTATATGATTTTATATAACACATATATGTTTATTCAGGAGGAAATTTTCATATATAAATTTTCTGGTCATTATGGGGACCCTTGTTAATGTTTTAAATAATTTAAAGGCAATTTAAATAAATTTTTGGGTGTGTAAAAAATTGTAATAGATTAACTAGAAGAATTAAATCAATGTGTATTTTGTGGTGTATATCCTAGTTGATTATTTTCCCTTTTTACATCACAATTAAGGCCACCATAACATAATGAAGCCACCCAATCCATTTTACTGCATGTTATTATATATTTTACATTTTTCATTTATCCAAAATATAGAGAAAAATTAAGAAAAACATTTGAGAGATATATGAAACACCCAAATGTCTTTTAAGGCATAGTTTTAGTTATATTGAGATATAAATAAATTAAATAATAGGGGGTATATAATAAATATATTTTTTCTATAAAAGTAGGATTGTGGATCAGTGATTGACATAGATACACCAAAAATTATATGAATGAATTTATATAGTGGTTCGAAAGGCTTGATGTTGTTGTTATATTTTTATTATGTTTATTTTTTACTGTTTCATATCTAACATGAATCAAACCCATGATTCTAAGGAAAACAAGAGGGGGTAAGAATCCCATTTGTAGATTGGTAATAAAGGGTTATTGAGTGATTAATTAATTTTGTTTTCAATGTTAATTCTAGTCAGAATTGTGCATTCCTGTTTTATTTAACATGCTATTTTCACTCTTTATACATGAACATTGTTTATTGATTGATTGATTTTACTATAATGTACGAAATGTTTGTTATGTTATTTATTTATCCTGGTATTTTTTAGTTCATTTCAACCAAAAATGGTTTTTAATAACCTAATATTTAAATGAATTAATGTAATTTACTCTAATAAAATCGAATTTTATTTATTATAGAGTAAAATCCATGATCAATGACTTATTTAGATAATATTTTGACAAATATATGGATTATTTATTAATAAAATTAGATTCTAAAATATATCATAACTAAAATAAAATTAATAATTATGGTTGCATCATTCATAATATTTATATTAGTATTTGATTCAATTGGAATCATTTAATTGATAAATCATATATTTGGAAATCATGATTCATGTTAGGGATCACTAGTCCTTATAGATTTAACACAACAATATTATCTATACTATCATTTTTTGTTTAGTTTTATGAAGTATTGTATATAATTTCTAAAATTGATTATTTTATGGAATTAGAATTACCTCAAGACTAGTAAATATATATTAATCAATGTATTAATGAATGTATTTAGGTATTTTTATATATATAATGAAACCTACAACGAATGATTGGGAGGGAAATAATAAAACTATAAGAAGTGGTATCAATAAAAAATGTAAAAGGTGTCAAATTTACAATCTGAAGAGGTAGGGTAACAACCAAGTGAATTTTAGGAGTGAAAAAAATGTGAATCCCACTCCATTCAGGTATCACAAATTCAATGTGGAAAATTCATGTGGAAATATACTACTGTACCACGTGGATTGTATCTAAGTTAAACAAAAGGACCCTCTTTTTCTATTAATAATAATTATTACACTATTAATTGATCTGAAGTTCATTTGATGTCCACAATTAATTGATTTTAATAATTTTTTCATGTAGATATCAAGGGTAATAGTTTCTATGGTAAGTTAGATCAATCTAATATTTCAATGATTTAGACCACATTTTTTATAATTCTAATCATGGGTATTTTCAAAATAACATAACTTTTAATTTTTTTAGTAAATATTTTATTGATTCAACATTTAATAATTAACATCTCATAACTTGTGAATTAGTTAAAAATAATTCTAGATATAGTTGTGTTATGATTATTACCATATGATTTTTATGATGATGGTAACAGAATTATGTGATTTGAGTGTGTCCAATGGGATAGGGAACATTAATTAAGATATTATAGAATTAATAAATCATTTTCTATAGTTTTTTTAATGATGAGATTCTCAAAATATCCATTATAAGTACGAAATGTACAAATTGATTTTATTTTTACAAATATAGTGTTACTTAACAAGCCTCTTTATTATTATGACTAGATAACTAACATATAAATTATTCACACTGGAAAATTCAATTTACTGACCAACCGGATGACCATATAAGATATTATTGTTCTATGTTCCTAGAGATGTTTAAATTGTAATTGAACTTTTTAGTCAACCAGATTAGTATTTTTTAGAGATTATGTTATGGGATTTTCCATTCATAAGATTATTTATTCACAAATGTATTTATATGGGATTTCATAGATGATTTTATATAATTTCATTGATAACTCTACAATTTATCACTACAATAATTTCATCTTAATGATACCTTATAATTTGGATATACATTTCAATGGACTTGGAAAATAATTGGTTATGGGGTATAGGTTTTACTCTATTTAACACATGCATTTGATGGTGGATAATTCAACACAGACTACCTTTTGAATTTGGTGTTTTAAATCAAAAAATTTTTATGATCATTGGTGTATGATCCACAACTTTTTTATTCATGGAGTTTGGGTATTCCTTAATCTGGAATCCATTTAGCAATTTTTATCCTCTATGATGGTGTCATGGAAATAACCATGACTAGGACAAACCCAGAGGTTCATGGTCCCCTTTATGAACAATGATTTTTGTAGTTTCTAATGAAGTTATCATGGGTCCATTATTTTTTTATATATGTTCTCACATGGTGTGGTTATTTTCTATAATTTTTTATTTTCACAAATTAATTAATATCAGAGTACCACTTATATATCTTTTTTTACGGACACACAAGATCAAAAATGATAATATGATTTGAAAAATTAACTTAACTGGTAAAGAAGGGAAGAATAACATAAAAAAAAATATTGAAAATTATGTAGTTTATAAAAAATTATTACTTTCATATAGATGGATAATGATTTTACTATATTCTAGATAATAGTTATTGGGATCTAAAATGTACTATATAAACCATAGTTTGGAATGTCACCATAAATAAACAAAGAAACATAGTAACTCATGCAGCTATAATTCAAAGATATTAAAAACACTCAAATATGACATAGTACACAATGTTGAAGTGGATTACTAATAAGAAAAATTTTTACATTTTATTTATCATTTTTTAAAGTTAAAAAATCCCAAAATGTTTATAATTATGAGAAGTATCTACATTTGTTGTATCATTGGTTGAATTTTGAATAAATTTTAGAAAATAATTAAATCATTTGTTTTAATTGATTTAATTATCATTATATGTTGTTAAAAAAACAAACATTTAGTTTTTATTTTGTATTTATTTTTAGTGGAAAATAAAGGCTACATGTCATTAAAGTAATGTTTAAAATGAATTCAGTTGTTTAAAAGATCATTTGGATGGCTTTTTGTGATAAGGGTGGGATATGTGTGATTAAATTTTAATATAAAACAATCACTTGAGATTAACTCCCTGTTAAACCCAATATGTAAATAAATCAAGGTGGAGGTGTGGAGGAATATTAACTCCCAAGAAATTACCACCACCTTTGATTAAACCATCTTACGTGAGGTTTACCAGTCATGGCTAAATATCACATATGATTTAAACCATAGATCATGTTTATACGTATAATTAAACAAGGTGTTCCATGATTGAAATTAGATTAAATAATCAATATTGTATCAGAATAAATAGCTCATCATGTATTCATATGGTCTACCCATGAGAATCACATGTGGAAATAGATCTATTGATGGGGGAGTGTGGCACTGAGGTTCTCTTGAATGAAGAAAAATCACATAGAAACATACAAAAAAATACCTTCACAATTACATGGTATTAAAATCATGGACTTTAACCATGGGTACATTTAGTTATTAATTTTTTTTAATTTAATATAAACGTATTTAATAATAAAATTAATTCTATTTTAATTTTCCTGTTGTTTTGTGATTTTATTTGTATTGTGGTATCCCGATACATTATAATGGATATATAAGTGATGGTATTCTCTAAGAGAGGTGATATGGGATTCTTGAGTACTTATACAATCAATTCATCATAAAATTCCAATTCTAGGATTCAAATGGTTTAGGGGTGGATGGAATGTGATATAAAGAAATGATTTTTATAGAATCATGGATTAGATTTATCCAATACATACTCTTTAATACTCGTTAATTCAAGGATATGAAGGTTAGTCACAAAGAAAAGAACTTTACTTTTGAATGATAATAACCTATTACTATAAATACATTTTCCTCATATGGTGGTACTATCTATCTATCCATTCTATAGAACAAATCAGAACAAAAACATTTTTTGAAGATTCATTACCCTAGGATATACCTTTTTTGTGGTATAACTGATACTAGACGTTCCTTTAGTATAAAAAAGAACATAAAAAGGTTTTACAACACGAATACAAAATATAAAAAGAAACACATAACACTAAAATATAAATATAAATAAAGAACCATAACTTCAATATGATTTAATTTGATTTAGATTTGATCACATTAGTAAAATTCAAACATTAATGTTATTCTAGATTTAAAATAATGGAATAATATTTATATTATTAGTGATTGTACACTTTTTAATTCTTATATTTAGGGAATGTTTTTTTGTCCTCAAATTATTTACAAATGAGTTTTTATCAGTTTAATCACATAATATTCTGAAAACATATCATCTTAAGTTCCATATTATTGTTCAAAATGTTTTTATTCAGATAGAACAATAAATTATAATTGTTATGAATAATAAAGAAAATAATGGTATTATTTATCTGTTAAGAAGATATCCCACACATAAACCACAAATTTAAAAATCAATAATACATGGAGTATAATTTTTAACATTCACTTGATGTTAATAAATTAATAAAACATTTAGACTAAATCATAAAAATTTAATTTAAATAAAAATACTCGAACGACAAGGAAAAAAGTATCTAAAATAACATAAATAACTATGATAAATTATATATAAATATCATTTTATGCTTTATATATCCATCATTTAACATTACTGTATATCCATCACATTAGTTTCTCTATAAACACTATTTTATGTAATGTGTATCCAGCATTTTAAAGTACTATAGAAAAATAATTATCTTTAATGAATAATAATCATTTTATGTTCAGTGTAATACTCATCTTAATTTATTCATGACCAACAATTTCAGTTTTTCATGACCATTATTTTTCTAAAGTATGAAACAAGTCATTTTTAACAATCATCTATGTCCATGTATCAATAAACGGGTTTTACATATGCATGATACATGTCTGTGTAACCAAGAAACATTCCTCCATATGCAACTGAAAAATATGAGTAAACATCATTTTCTAAAATCGAATGAAAACACAATGACATAGAATGCATTATAAAAACATTATAAACACCAAAACATCTTAATTAGTAGATATAATGTTATTTAACATTCCTACGATAAATTATAATCATAAAATTAAACATGTAAGGTACATATAAAAAATTTAAAGTATTTTTTATATTTAAAACAAAAAAAGTAACAAATAAAATACTGAATTTCTAATAGTAAAACTGAACACTAACATTCTCCCCATATTATATTTTTTTAAAAAAAATAGAATTAACAAAGGTTACGAAAAAAACCACTTTTTTAAATGTATAAAAAATTTAATATCAATTCCCCCATAATATAAAACAATCAAGCATTTTTAAATTAAAAAAATACAATTATCATCATACATAACCAATTATTGGGACACTAAGAAAAATTCACGATCCCCCTTAATTAATCAATATATAAAAAATAATATTATAAAAAATAGAAAAAATATTAAATTTATTGTTCAATATGACCATCTTTTTAAATTTCTGAATTATATATGAAATTTTCTGAAAAATAAAAATATTAAACTTTGAGAAAAAAATTCATATAATAATATTAATAAAAGCTATATTACTTTATAAAAAAACTATAAATTAGTTTATTTTACTTCAGTGCATGATATTAGTTTATGAAAAATAGATTGATGCTAATTGGAAAAATGTATTTTTTATTACTATTAATATAACAATAAATATTTAAAAACATAAATATTCAATGTTGTATCTCTCCCATAAAAACATTGACTTTTATTTCATAAGTCATAATATCAACAATTTGTTTATTCAATTTATCAAAAATATTTATTTTTAGTTGAAATTAATTCTAACACAATATCTCATTTAAAAATGTGATCTTTTAGAAAATGAAATCTAGCATAAATATGTTTTATTTTAAAAAATTTCAATGTATTTTGATATGAGCATAACATTCCAGAAATTTTTTCAATTATTTATCACATATAAACCTAATTTAATTTAATTTCCTAGTTGGATTAGAGTTTTTTAAGACTCTTTGAAAATTTGGACTTAAATTAGAATTTTATTCAGATTAGGATTTTATTAATTTAATCATTTTGGGGATTTAAAAATTTATTGTATAATTCATGAATTTAATCGTACTCTAATTTTTTTTTCTAGAATGCCATTTTAAAATGGAAAATTCATCAAATGAACATGATCATCCTTTTTTTATGGTAAATCCAATCATCAAAACATGGAAAAGGAAATGATAGTTCATAAAATTCACTTCTTTCGTTCCAAATATTTATTAAAATGGAAAAAACATGACTTTTTCTAATTGATAGAGTAATTAGACGCATTGTGTTATTCCTTTTATTTCAATGATTTGGTAATTTCCCATCTTATGATAAATAAGTGTAAAGGAAACCCCACAAAGTTAATTGATCATAAGGAAATAATAGACCAACTATAACCACATAATTTAAAAATGATACAATAGATGATTCATACTTCACATTACATCTACAATGATTAAAAAGGAAAAATAAGTCTAATAAAATACAAAATCAAGTTGATATAACCTATATTTTGGAATTTACCATCATAAGAAAAATATCAATGGAATGGTCTAGATAGAATGTTTCCACAACCATTTCCATGATAAATTGGGCAACCATCCTGCCCAAATTTGGATAGAAAGGCCATGATTTCCTTAAAGAAGATAACTGGAACCTCATCGACGCCTATAAATAGTCAGCCATAATTGACGAATGATAAACCAATGTTATGACTGAAATTAAACCCTCATTGTGCTAATTCAGGCCATAGTTTCAAGATTTTTTATAAATATGACCGCACCATATCCAATCTCACCCAACCCAAATAAAGAACAATCGATCCGCAGAGCTCCCTTAAAAAATATCACTACTTGCCGCCACCTAAGGTAGTCATGGACTCCATCATTAATGAAATATAAGTAAAAATGAATTCCAAATCTCATTACACCTTCAAGAATAACTAGTGATAAAGTGACCATCCCAAGGATGGTAGGGTTGGATTTCCAATGTCAATGTTGATGAAAATATATGACCCAATGATTTTACCTTTTAAATGTGGGAAAAAACCACACTTCTCATGATAATAGTGGCTCAATTGGATTTCAGAAAAAACCAATTCATTCCACTATTGATAATGAACATTCGATTGATTAAACAAGCACCTATAAGGAGAATTAATGTAGAAACTGAGCTAATATATCTTATTGTAGAGGCCACCATTATCAAATTTGTGGTTCATCAGATAAATTATGGAATATATTTGACAAAAAAGATCAAATGAGGAACTATTTGTGTAATTCAGTAAATATAGTCATGAAAAATAGATTATGATAAAATAAAAATTGATCCTTGATACACACAAATAATTATAATTGGGATAAACAAATAAAAAATATAAAATAATTTTAGTCCATATTCCCAACGTGTGAAAATCGTCACATGACACATTCCCCTTCCACTAAAACCATGGATTAGAAAATAAGTTTACAAAAGTTAAGTCTAGAGATATATTATTAGAGGAATAGTCTTTACCAATAATGATTTGATGAAATAAATTCGGTTGAGTAATGCACATGAAACTAATAAAATAAACTAATATGGGTTCATTAGGTAATATTTTAAACTACTATATTAGGTTATTGGAAAGGAAATTGTTCCATTTCAAGATGCAGATAAAAATAGATCATCATTATAGGATCATTAGTATTAGAAATACTAGGTTGGTGAGCCAAGGGGGGTGATGATGGGATCAAGGAGTGCTATTTATTTTTACTAATTCATTCAGGTTTATACTTTATTTTAATTTTAAATACTCAAATGATGGTCCAATAAGCCATTTTTTGACATTCCATGGACAATTAATTTCTTCCCTCGATTTATAAATTTTCCTTATATGATTCAACAATAATTATTCTATAGATTTTAATAGTTTTATATTAGTTAGTGTTTATTTTTTGGTTTTGGATTTTAATTTCTCATACTCTCATTACCGATATAGCACACAAAAGAAACTCAATCAAATTTAATTTCTTCTGATCATAGCAATGAAAAAATCTGAGTTTGATCAAAGATATCTCATTATCCTTCTAGGTATAGTTAGGGGATACAATGATTATTTTATTTCTATATCTAAACTAAAGTATATAAATAAGTTTAATTCATTGATTATAAGAAGAGTTGGGAACAATATGAAAAAATATTTAATTGGATAATTGAGGGATGATCTAAATATAGGCCACTAGTTCTTAAACTGAAAGTAATTACAATCAATCTCATCTTTTTTGCCCAAAAATTTTAACCTACTAAACAAAATTTTAACACACCCATGACACTACCTTCTGAAGAGACTACATGAGTTCCACTAATAGTAAATTTACATTAGGTATAGAAAAATAGTTTTGTAGTGACCCATGATAGAATCCCATAAAAAATGGTGACTTTTCTCTTTATTCTATTGTTATTTGTTTTTATTTTTCTAAAAATGATTTCAAATGGCTAGATATATTTCCTCAAAAATAATTGGTTTTGATACTATGTTATATAAGTTGGTTCCCACACAAAAATGAACACTTAATATACCAGGATAATAGGAAAGTGAAAATTTCCCCAACCATAGGCTGTTTTTCCTTACTCTGCTTCTTCTTCCACTTCGGTTACTTTTTGTATTGGTGATATGGTAAAAAATATTTTTCATGTGAATACAACATTAAATGAATAGTATGAAGAAAATTTCAAAATTAGTAACATATAATTTCAATTGAATAATTAATAGTATTGTTAATTATCAAAAAGAAATATAAATATTGTAGCAAAATTTCATAGATTATTTGTTTAATATCCCATCTAGAATTATAAAGACTTAATAAACAATACAAGGGATTCAGAATAAGAGTATTCATTGAGCCTCAAATTATTTGTACGTCTCTTGGTTTATATCATGATGCGGTGGACATGGAGTTTCACTTCTTCTTGAAATATAGAGAACACACCTTCTAGGTTGACTTACAGAGGGCCTTCCTTTATAAATTCATTCTTACTTCATAGAGTGCACAAATAAGGAATGAAATATATGGAATCATACAATGATTTTGAGAAACTCTTATTGAGTTTTGGGAAGGTTCGTGAAACTTACCACATCCTTCTCACCCCGTACCTATGAGGAAGGTCACTTCTTGGTATTCATTTAAAAAGTATTGATTTAAAATGATCAGAACCTACAAGACGCGTCTTCAGGATAGGCATTGAATGATGAAAAACTGGTTGATATAAGGGATACATTTAAGATAATTTCCCAAAATTACAAACAATTTGGTTTCATAATTAAAATTAGAGGCATATAAGACTTTAAAATTTCAAAATCACATTTTCTGGAAAAGTAAAATTAAGGTACTAAAATATGTTTTGTGATAGATATCTGTGAACAAGTTACACCCATTATCATCCAACAAACATTCATGTGCATTTCAGAATGAATATTCTCTATAGAAGTTCAGTGATGGATTCCCTCATGTACAGAGACCAAAAATTATGATTCCACGTTCTAATAGAAATTCTAGAATCTACCATGTGATAACCATGGATTTAGATAATTTCCCATTAACAATTTATTGACATGAGACAATTGAATCAAAGGCTACCATTCCAATGCTCATTTGAATAGCTTTACCAACCCCCTATATTTGAATTACAATGGTTACAACCATCCAAAATTTACTATAAAGGATAAAAAATAAAAAATATCAGTTAAGTACATGTTGATATTGTTTATGGAATCACAAAATATCTAATATACAACTATCACTAGTCATGTATCAAATTTTTTTGAATTAAAAGATTATTTTAGTCAACTTATGACCACCCTTAACAGGCTAGTAAAACATGTATCACCTAATATTACATGAAAAATATTCATAATGTTAAATTAAATCATAGTGTTATCAGCATGAGGAGTGTAAATGATCTGAATGGAAAAATGATATCATATGGAGGTCTATGTAGGATTTGAACAACAATATGTACTTGATAAAGAAGAATATGGAAAAAACATAAGGATGTATCCATGAAAAACCCCCACTATGAACCAAGACAAAGTGAAATATAAGATACATAATCTACATCAAACATAACCTATAGTCTGTTTTAGGATGAAATAATTCAATAAAACAGATGAATAGTCATTATTACAATAGATTATAGAAGTGTTCAAGAAAGTACATTTAAAAATCCTTCTCTTGTAGGACATCACACAAATCCAAAGCATTTGTAAATTTATTAAATAAATGTATCATAATTTATAGATCAAAAGTTAATGAAGTGGTTATATTTGGTAAGAAATTTTCTACCCTTGTTACCCCTCACATCCCACAAAAATTCCACTATCAATGTACTTTTTATATACCCTATAATATTTGTATTCATAGCTTTTCCAACATATTTATTTTATTAGGTGCTTTAATAAATGTAATAAATTATTTAATTTATTATTTTAAAAAATGGAAGAACATATACCCACACATTTGGTTTTAAAACTCACAAATCATGTAACTTCTAACCTAGTAGGTGTTCTTGAATATGTCTTAGTAAGTGTAAAAGGATGCCCATTACATACAGATTCTAACATTTTCAACATGGAAGGAGGAAAACTAAAATATCACTCTCATATCATTCCTGTAATAAAATTATATAAAATTCTAAAAACATCATAAATATCAATGATGGAACCTTTTCCGTGACTATTGGTGAGGAAACAATGGATATAAACAACCTTGACTCAATGAAACACCCACATAAGGATAAATTTTTGTATTAATTTTTTTAATTAACTTTCTCTTTTAGAAAACAAAAATATAACAAGTTTTTTAATGTTATTATAGTATGATAAAATTTAAATACAACCAATGTTCATTAGAAATTTCATTTGTAATATGAATAGATTCCTCAAATAGTTCACAGTGATGAAAAATTAACAAAATTTATTAACATTGTTTTTATGAATTACTCAATCCATATATAAATATTTTTACCTTTTATGTAGAGATTTATTACATAGATAAAACCCAATAGGAATCATCATCGGGAAAATTACATTTACTGGGACTTAAGTTTTTATAATCAAATTTAATATTTTAATTTATAATACAAAATGAAAAACTTCTTGTTATTATCTCAAATAAATTTGAATCTACCCAAAAACATAAAATGTTGAATACTCTCAAACCTAATTATAAATTAAATAAATGGATATTAGAGGAAATATGAAGTATTTAATCATTTCCCTTCTTCTATATAATTTTATATCAAGATGAATCCATGAAAGCGATACATCACCAAATAAAGAACAACCTAACCCTTTAGGAAGTAGTAAAAAATAAGTAGAAATAATTTTATGATATGGATTAATCAATCCCTACATAGACTCAAAATGTATGAGTGCAATAACAATTTTCCACAAACCTATATCTATATAATTGTAAAAAATAAGATTAATTATGTAGTGTCAAAAATTATTAAAAATAGTTGGAGATTTTGAATAGATTATAGGAGATATAACTATTTATCCGTCAAATACCACTTCTCTATACACTTTGTAGGCCATATGTTAGGGAGAGTATCTAAAAAGATTAATTATTTCTTACCTAATGAATTTTATAGGTTTTTATTTTTAAATAGCTTATTCAAACGATGAAAACACCACATACATATACCTTTTTTTTATGATTTCTTATCGAAGGAAACCTAAAAATATTTTAAATGAACTAGGAACCTTTCAACACTACACTATAAGTATCTTCCCAAAATAGATTGAGAACTACCATGAGGTATATATTGGTGAACTCATTGCGTATGAAACATTTTTTCAAAGATATCTAGAATTTTTCATGAAGGATTTAAAAATACATATTAACAAAAACTAGATTTCAATATTTAAAAGAGTTATTTTATTATATAAAAAGGAAATGTTTTTGGCCATTTAACGTATAAATATGAAATTGATGTTAATAATACCAAATTTGATAATTTTTCACATAAAATTATCCCACCACTATGAGAAAAATTATATCATTTATCTTGGTTTTTTAAATGGTTTATTTGGGACATTAGACTTAATTATTTTCCCTTTACTAAACTACCAAAGAACAAAAATTGACATAGTTTTATGTAATCTATACTTGATAACATTCAGAAACATCAAATAACATGTGACCACTTCCTTTATAACTGAAACAAAAAACTAGAGTTACCCATTTTATATTTTATGTGATTCATCCTATATAGTTTTAGGGGATCTTCTCTCTCAATGTATTGATAGACTAAAAAAATGGTACAATACACTTCACATACCATAAACACTTCTAATATTAACTACACAAAAATAGAGAAAGGTTTTTATATATATTTATCTATTTAGAAAAATTTCTCTCTTAAATTTTAGGGAATCATTTATTTGTTTATTATGATCCTACATGATTAAGATATTTAATCAACAAAGCCAATTAGAATCCTAGATTTATATGATATATTTTACTTTTATAAGGGTTTGACATAGAGATTGAAAATAAGAAGGTTTGTGTAAATATGGTGGAAGTATACAAGAGACGAAAACCTCACACATCAGGGTTAGAATCAATTCATAATACCAATATATATGACTGATTTCCTAGAGAGGACCTGTATAACCTCACCCAAGTTCTCTAGTACACTGACATAATAAACTATCTAGTCGCAAAAAAGTTACCAAATTTATTTCACAAACACCAATATGATAAATTGAAATCATAATCAAAATACTATATCTAGGAGGACCTTTTTTATTCAAAATATGAAATGTTGATGTCAATATTAGTATAATCCGGGAAGAGGAAATAAATTCTGGTCTTTCATTTTACCACACACTCGTATGTGGGGGCTATTTTGGACCTTATATTGTTGATAGATTTTATTGATGATGGAATGAATTATCCCTAAATTTATAAAAATACAAATGAAATTTTTTAAAAATTTCCCTAAAACCACTTTATTGGTGTAATTTCAATAATATAGGATATTCCCCAAAATCCTTGGATATTTGGAAAAAAATATATTTTTGGGGAATTTCTTTACAGTGTCCAATTCAAGTGTCATTTGGATTTTGCAATATCTTATTGATAGTATATTATAATTCTATATTGGTTGAGTAAGATCCACATAAATTGAAGTCACAAAAATAATTATTGAGTTTATAAACTCAATAATTTTTTATATGTTTGGAATAGATCAAGTGATAATAAATAACAAGTTTACACATCTTTGTAAGAAGAAAATGGTGTCCATCAAGATGAAATACAGATTCCACCATAATACATACACTTCCTACCACCCATAAATTTTTTTTGGTCATGGTGTCCAAAATAGAAGCCAATAAATAATTATGAATAATATAGTGCCACCCAACCATAGAGATTGGAGTAAGACATTAAAAGACGCACTATATGAATAAAGAAGAACCTTTAAAACAAATATAGGTATGTCACCCTATATAATTGGTTATGATAGAAATTTTCACATACATGTTGACCTATAACACAAAGCCTAATATTACATCAAAGGAGAAAACCTAGAGGTTGTAAGGGTTGGATGAAAAAGAAATATATATATTGTGGAATGTGAGGATTTTAGAAGATTGGCATATCAATACTAACTACTCTATAAAGAAAAATATATGATCGTAATAAAATGATCTAGAAAAGTGAATTCCAAGTTGGATATAAATATTTATAATTTTCTTGAAGGATAAATCAATTCCAATGTAATATTAGTTCTAGGTGTATTAGGCCATGTTTAGTAACTAATAACTTTCATTTTGGTGTGTTATATTTATTAGGAGAGGTTTAAATAACCCATTCTAGGTGAATGACTAGAAATTGAAGAAGTAGTAGGGAAATTGTTTGAAATGACCATGGGGGAGTCTAAAATCCTCACTACTATTGATAAATATAGTAATTATAGGATATCTATTTCATGTATATTGGTCTAGGTGTTTATTTTAAACTATAATTATTACATAAATTTATTCTATAATTAAATTAAAATATTTTCTAAAAATTATTTTGGAAGAGGGTTAATGTAGATTGAGGATATAAATACAACTTTTTTGTTTCATAATTTAGTCTCTTTGAAAAACCATTATTCTATTTGGAACATATATAATTATTTTTAGTGTTTTTAATTTTAAAATATATATTTGAGATAAATTTGGGATGTAAATTCATTTTATGAGATATATGTGATTGTTTGGATCATGATATAATTATTTAAGATCATAATAACAAATGATTTATAAAATGAATTAGTTCAAATTGGATTTTATTTTAAAAGAATATCATAAATATTTACTTAATATTTAAATCCATAACCACTCGTGGTTATCCCAAAATATAAATTTCATTATAATAGGTTTTTAGGAAAATGTTATGATATCTTTTAAAAACTCTCACTTTTTGAGAGAATCTTGGGATAAGTTTTATAAACATGAACATTGGTTAATTTGATCCTAAATATTTTAAATTCATGAATTACATTCAATATGATTGCGGTGCGAGATTGGAAGTTACCTCATTTCTATTTGAAATCAACCATGAACATTGATCCTTATGAAGACCTTATAAAAGAATTAGTGACGTTATAGGTTTCAGAAACGTTTCATGAAGAATTATTCCTTACCTAAACCTAATCTAAAATATATTTATATGATTTATTATAGACTATGTGCGTTTGAATAGGGATTATATGTGTTTTTCTCTAAAAAAAATTTATGGTAAAGGGTCCTTGAGATGATTGAGTCACCAAAATGTTCATTAGAAAGAGGAAAACATGCATTCGTCGCTATTATATACATAAAATTTTTAATCATTGTCTTATCATCTATAATAAAAATAATAAATGTCATCGTAATAATAAAAGGGGATAGATTTGAAACATTTCTTTCATAAGAGTTATTCTAGACTATAATCAATGAAAAGCGAATGGTTATTATTCATTATGTGCTGACTAAAAATATATTCCAATTTAAAAAATATTGATATTAGGATTAAACATTTTTTGGAATCATATCTTACCACATTCCTTTTTACAGAAGTTTACAATTAGTGACTATATTTCACTTCCTTTGGGGGAGGATACTAAGTAATGGATTATTTCATGATTTAAATGACATATCATGCATTGTATTTAGAGTGTAGAACCTCATTATTTATGATGAAGAATGTTTTTACATTTTTCCACCAACCCCAAAGCTATTGAAAAACATTTTAAAAAATTACATGATCGATATAGTTTTTCATGATTCACATTATTGCTAGAATAGAATTATCCAAAAATTGGGGAATAATTCCTTTCCAATTATTGGTAACAATCCATATAAATACATTTTATTGAGAGAAGAGTGGTTGTGTACTCCCAGTGAGATAGGTCAAAAAATTGTTTTCGGAAGGATTTATTATGTTAAAATATTTTTGAATATGAGAATAACAGGCCATCAAAATTAAAATAATTTATTATGTATGATGTTATGTTTTTGTAATAAACCAAAATAGTTTTACTCACTATCTAAATGATATTTTTTAAATCACTAAAATCATATATTTTATATTCTTTGACAGTGTTTTCTTTAAATTGAACAATCAAGAGAAATTAATATTTTTATATTTGAAAACTTATCAAATAGAATTCAATGATATAATTTCCTGGGAGTGTAATGATTCAAGTATTTTGAGTGATGTGAGCATACATTTCCATAATTTTTCTATTTTATTCATTAAAAATACCCCTGATTTAATCCAATTTCATAGTTTATTTGTATTTTGTTAGTGACTCAATGATAAGATGGAGTTAATATATAAATGAATTTAAAAAAAAATTTGTTCATTTATTTATTTTAGGGAATCTAGTTTTTTATAATTATTAAATTTAAATAAACAATAAAAAATGTTTGGTCAATGCGTCACACTGAAAAATAACAAAGGCATTGATTGACTATGAAATTTCCTTTTTAGGTCAAACCAATCATCAAAAAATGTAAAAAACATGGATTGGCCATGAACTTACATTTTTATGGTCGATCTTGCGGATAAATGAAATGGTTAAGGGAAGAAATTGTTTCTAAAAATGAGAAATCAACTGTATAAAGTGATTTCCATTCCATCAACCATTCAATAATTTCCCCTCTTATGGTTGATCTATATAGAGGAACTCCCATAATCGAAATTTAACAATAGTAGAAAATAGATCATATTAAACCATATAATTAAAAAAGTGAAAAATGGATTCTTTGTACCTCACATTCCAATGATTGTGATTATAAAAATGGAAAAATAAATCGACCAGAAGAAAATTGAAACAACCATTCAACATATATTGGAACCAACCATCACTAGAAATGTTTGGAAGGAATATCCTAAAAGGGAGTGTCTATTCACATTCCCACGGTCGATCATTCTAACCAACTATTTCATCATAGTTCCCATATTTAGAGGGAATAACTAAGATTTCCATGATGAAGATAACCAAAACCTCATAGAAACATTAATATAGTAAGCCACACTTTTTAAATGAAGAACCCCCTTTCTCTCCCAAATCGATCAATTCACATGCTTCCACTATCTAGAGTTAAAATCATGTCAACTAGGGTCACTACAACAAATATGAGCTCATCAAACAAGAAGAAGTAACCACAAATCCACTAATATCCATGTCGAATTCACACTAACCCCCACCTCATCAGGTATCAATGGACTATATCCTAAAAAAATGAATAAATTGTTGCAATTAATCTCATGCCACCTTGGTACATCCCTAGTGATATTTTGTGGGAGGATAGTAGAGGAATGTTAGAATAAGCACTGTTAAAAATCTAGGGAAAAAACCACCCTTTTAATCTTTTACAAACTAAATCCACACCACAAATTATCACCTAGAATCAATAAAATTTCATACATATATGAATCCATCCCATTATTGATGCGCAACATTCTAATTAATAAATAAGAACTCATGGAGAAACTGAATGGCATGTCAATGAAAATAAATATCATTAGGGAAGCCAAAATTGTAAAATTTATAGTGCCTATGATAAATGATAGTACAAATTATCCATCCAGTGGTGAAATGATAAATGAATTGAGTTACTCCATCGATACAGTTAGGGAAAAAATTGAGCATGAAACAGTCAAATATGAGTGTTGTTACCCATATCAATTCAGACCACGTAATAATAACCAAATCCTAATAAAAAAATTTATTCCATAGGTTCATCACGTCTAACTCTTCATGGGACATTTTTCCTTCTAATAAATATATGGATTAGTAAATAGTTTCTCTATAAAATTTCAATTCTCAGTTTTTCTGGGGAAATTCATTAACAAGTAATATTTAATGAAATAATGAACATTGATTTATGCACATGGAATAAATTAAAGACACCAAAGTGGGATCCGAATTGGGGATGTGAACTAATAATCCTTGTTACGTGGAAAAGGAACTTGTGATTATCATGAGGTATCTAAAAATAGATCAAAATTCTATGATAATCACTATAAAAATTTGTGGGATGAAATCTAAAAAAGAGGATGATTATGGGAATAAAGAGATCCATGGATTTTTTCAGCTTCATTCAATTTTTAATTTTTTCTATTGTAACTAATCATGTAATGGAATATAAAGAATTTGTTGGTCACCCTAATGATAATTACCTCCTTCCCAATGTTGATGGATTCTAATTAGTTAATTATCATGTACTTTATCAATGGTTTTTATATTTTAATATCAGTTATATTTTTTTTTTCTAATTTTGTTTTTTTATTACAGTCTCATTATCTAGATTTCACACACATGATACCCACACATAAATCCATGAATTTTAACACAGTAGTGAAAAATAAGAGGGTGAGTAGAGATATATTTTTATTTTGCTAGTATAGGACAGTGAATACAATGCTCATTATGTTTTTGTAGCAAAACCAAAATAGCCAGATAAGAGTAATCAGTTAATTAGAGGAGAGTTGGTAATATTTTGAATAACGAATTGACAAGAGAATGTAGTAATGATATAATGGTAGAAAACTAATCATTAATTTTTTTTAAAACCAATCAATCCCATCTTTTAATTCCCACAATTCCAACACACAAAATAATATTTTAAGAAAACCACATTAATGTATTCTCAATAAAAAACTCATTTTCCACTAATACTACATTTATTTTGGGTTCAAAATTCATTTCCTGAGAACCCTACAATAAGAATACATCATATTTTTAGATATTAAAGTAATATATTTTTTATCCCAACATATAAGGAAATTATTATGGTTAACATTGAAATCAGTGAATGTTTTCTTCAAATAATTTGTGTATAATAAACAATAGAAAACATATATCATCATTTACTATGGATAATAAAAATATTAATTTATTTTTCTAATTTTTGGAAATTAATATTTTACCATGCAAATGACACATGAAAACTGTGTTTTTTCTATCAAGAGTAAAAACTCCCAAATCATAATAAAAATATTTTCTGAATAAAAATTGTTTTGATTAGAGAAAAATAGTATTTATAGTATTTATACATCCTTTAACAAGTATAACTAGTTGGTCACCGTATAATGGAGGTCAATGATAATGAAACATGAAATTCGAATCACAGAGAGTTTTAGTGAAAGAGTCTATATAAGATAATAGCATCATTTTGGATCCTGATATGGAAGGATTCTTATAGGATTCATATATAACATTTAGATCGATTCATGCTAATTAGTGGGTGTAATGTTTTTTAGGATGAGATTATTCTTCATGGGGAATCTCATTAGTGGTGATTTTTATTTTTCAAGGATTATAAACAAAATTTTATTTTGTGGGGTAGTTATGAGATATGTTCTTAGGATGACTTTCTGCCTTTAAAGATGATGGCAACATAACAATAGGAGACACATTTCTCAAATGGATGATTTCTAAAATCTCTTCATGGTCTATTGAGTATCCTTATCATATATTTTATAATATAATACATCAATTATAATACCTACAAATTGAATGTATCAACTTATAATTATTCCTCTCCAATTTTAATCCCTTCTCATGAACTATTAGTAGTTACATCATTATCTCATACTGAATACAACTATTTAACCCTTTATCAAATGTTATTATACCATTATATACTTTTCCAACTAACCTACACTTTAATTTCCTCTAGATATGGTAATTTTATGTCATTAATTACACTTAGTGTTGATCTAAAGATATTATTTGCAGAAAATGTTACTTTAACCATATGAAATTTTTTTAATAACTCTTTCCACAGGCTTAGTTTTGTAATTATACGATGGAGGGTGTGGTATTATCTTATATAATCCTAAATTTTCTCTCTGTCCTGATGTGGTTTATATTTGATACTCAGTAATGGGTTTTTGAATATCATTTTTTCATTTAACCAATATAATAATCTATTTCGAATATTAGTATGAGAACTTTTCCCGGGGAAAATGATATTGTATGATTTATCATCATTTATTTTCAACTTAGGATTCAATTTTTTCACTCAATGTTTTGAGTTAAATTCATATATTCAAGGACGTGTCCATGTGAATCTATTTCTAATGTGTTTTTGACATTATGTTATTGTATTTTTTTATGGATATATCTTTTAATTGTTATATATTATATGGATTAAATTATATAAATAGATGTGAAACTCCAACAGTAATAATTAGTTATTTTCATGATTTATTTTAATGTCTTGTGAGTAAGTTAGGCCATGAAATATTGGGAATATCATGGTGTATTGGATTCAACAAATCGAAAAGTTTTTTAATTTTTTATTTCCCCCCTTTTTAAATTGGTTTATTGGTAACCTTAAATGGTCTAAAATCCCAAAGGCACTTAAGAACACTACAAGACAACGAAGGCCCCAAAAAATCGACAACAATAAAACTATAGGAACATAAGGAAAGAATATGACCATGAAGGTATAGAAGAACATAAACATAATATATACCCCAAAGTTCCCAAAAAATCTACAACACCTGAATGAATGTTAGATAAAAAAATTTACATCATGATTTTTTTATGATTTTTTACAGTAATTAATCAGATTTACATGAATAATGTTGATGTTTTTAATTAAAATAGTGTTTGAATTATTTTAATTATGTGATGCATGATAAAATAAATTGTTTAACTTACTAATAGTGATGATTTTTTATTATTAATGAAATATTCTTGAGAAAAAACCAACCTGAATATGTTATCCATGTGGGTTTTAACTAAATTTTATGCTAATATATGTAGTAATATTCTGTGATTGCTACTCAACAAATATAAATTTTGGTAACTAGATTTATTAAATAAAAAAAGTCAAATTCATTAATAAAACTAATGTTTTTTTAATAAAAATTGTAAAAAATTTATTATTTATAAAAAAAATGTTGTAGAGAAGAGTGAAAAGTTTATCATTTAATGGACTTCTATATTTATTAATTTTAAATTGAAAATTATTAGAGAAAACTCATTAGAAAAAATAATTAATGGTTTAACATATTTGGATATGAAATTATTTTAATAATATTTGAAATATAAAAAAAACTAAAAAAAAATTGGAATTAAATGACGGAAATAAGTGATATTTAAATATTTTATTGTTTTTAAGTACATAAGCCACATGAATGATACAAAATATTCAGAATTATGATTAATATTTTTTGAAACATTTTTTGTGAAAATGTTATGATACGTTATATGCTAATTTTCATTTATTTCATGTGAGTATTATTAGTAAAATTTTTATTAAGGCATAATAACTAATGTTGTTGTTGAAATGATGAGAAGGATCGGGTCTGGATAATTAGATTTGAATTTTCTATATGAATCAATATTAAAATATTAGTTTATTTGAGAAATTAAAATAATGACAATACATCCATAACCAATGTTTTATGGGGATAATATTATGATATTATAATTTTAATAATTAAAATATTTTTATTTTGTACCACTGAATGTACAATTAATGAAATGTTGGATATATTAAATTAATCTAAATGGATTTCCATAATTGTTTTAAAATAGTATGATGTAACTCTTTGATAATACCTACTATGTGATTACATTATGTACTATTCAGTTGAATATTGATTGGTTTGAATTGTTTACCAAGAATATATGTGTGCATTTTATTGTGGTTTGTGTGAATTTAATTATAAGTGATACTAATATATACATACATAGTGTTATTAACTATTCACTAATTGATTTTTATTAGATAATTTATTAATTTTCATATAAATATTTGAAAGGTATATCCCATGAGAGTGTTATTTGAGGTTGATTAGTAATGTTTCAAGGATGTAACATTTTTTTATTTTTTGATGGATATATTCTTAATGTAGAGTGATTCTAGAGAGGTGTCATATATGGTGGTTTATTTAGTCCCCTTACATTCCCTATTCTCGATTTTTCTAAATAAATTATAATGATAAATTTTTTATATTCATATTATTTAATGGACTTGACATTTTACAAAAATTTCCTTTTTCATTTTGGGGTTCCTGGTACTCATAGCAGTTGTTATAATTTAATGTGTTTTTAATGGGATTCATAGTTTTATAATAGTAATTTTAAAATTTTAAATATTAATTTATACATTTATCCCAATGTATTGGAGTTATATAGTTATTTTAAAATTTCATTTGGAATTTTTAGGGGTAATAATATTGCATATTCATGAATATATATTCATTATTATTATTGAAAAATTAAATTTCCCTAATATATAACTTACACATGTGCACGAACCATTTCATACATAAGTGTCAACCATTGATTTTATGATATATGAAGTGCCCAGATCAGTGTGAATCACTGAGAGGAGGAGGGGGTGAATCAGTGATCCCTTAAAACTTTTTACTAATTGATTCTTATCAATTAAACCTCTATGGCTGGTTAAAGCCTCGATCCACTCTTCTTGTATCTCTCAACCTTTCCCGAATGATGCAGTAATGAAAAGGCACAGGACACAAGGATTTACAAGGTTCGACACCAAAGGCCTACATCCTTGCCATGCTCTCCCAGCATGGATTCTCCCATTATAACTTGTTAGAATTACAATGGTCGATACAGAGTCCCACTATATCTCTCCTGAGTCCAACATGAGGGTCTTTATACTGCGTCCCACAGTGTTACCAGAGTCCCACTGGCCTGCTCCAGAATCCCACTGAAGACTTCTTCTCCCTGAGTCCCACAGGGTCTTCTCTTGGCTCCTCGAGTCACACGAGTAGCTCTTTATCTCTTTAAGCTTCTTCAAGTATCCTCAGCATCCTGGGATAAAGACTGCTGGCCTTGCTCTGTACCTCTGATCACTTGAGTTGATCAGGTCTTCTCGTCTTGCCCAGGATTTATCTCCTTCTTCTCAGGATGACCTGGCTTCACTCCAACTACTGAATACTCAGACAACTGATATCTTTAACTTCAGTCTGGTCCAGTCTCACTCACTTCAACTTCATGCACTGAGTGCATGGCAGCTCTTCATCCTCATGCACTGATAGCATGGCCTTCTCAATTCTTCAAGAACCTCCTGGTCTTGGACAACTCAAATGCACACCACTGATTTGGCTCTGTTCACGTGTGCACGTGCATGCATGCATGCATGCACTCTCCTCTTTCTCCTCTTGGTGCAATAAACCCTCAAAGGGTGTAGTCACTTTAAGCACACACCTTCTCACTAAACTTCACACACTTTATTCTCTTTTGACTACACACTTAGATTGTGTGTTCTACAGTAGTGTGAGTGTCCTCTTCTCTTTCTTCTTAGTGTGTACACTTAAGTTTGCACACACACTAAGGTTCGTCCTATTTGTCTTGTTTGCCCACACACACTCAAAGTGTTCTTCTTTGTCTATGGCCTTCTCTTCACTTATTGCGCACATACACAAGGTGTGCTCTTCCTCTTCACTTGGCACACACAACTTGAATGAGTTCTTCTTTGTTGTGGCCTACACTTCATTTCTTGCACTTGCACACACAACCCGAACCCCTACTGCCTCGTGTAGCTTCTCCTGTCTCAAAAAGGGCTCGCAAGTCCAATGGGTACAAGCGGCCACCTCTTCTTCTCCCACTGTCGCGTAGGTGCACTTGGTGCAACCAGGCACGCAAGTGCTTAGAGCACAATGACGCGCAAGGTGAAGACACCTTGGGCGCGCAAGGGTGCGCTGGCCGCGGGGCGCGCAAGTACCTCCTGTCGCGCACGTGAGGCGAACAGGGGACCTTCCCTTCTTCTTTCGCACAAGGGGTGCGCGAAAGGAACATCACGGAGCCAAGGGGTGGCTCCAGGCTTCTGCCGCACAAGTGATGCGCGCAGGGCTTCTACTTCGCGAGGCTAAGCGCTCTCACGGGACTCCGGATCTTCAACAGAGTTTCAGCAAGCATATTCATGCCTCGGGTGCTCCTTCTATAGGCAGAGAAACAATTCTAAACATCCGCGTGATAATAACTCAAGTTCCCGAAAGTTTCGGATCTTTAAAAATCTTTCAAATCTTTATTTTTATCCTCGGTTCACGCGGGCTCTTCTCTTTTTATTTTTCTCTACGTGCATGCGACTTAGAACGCATGCACGGCCTCTTCTCTTCTATTCCATGCAAATCACGAACCCTTCAAAGCCTCGGCAACGTTGCATGCCTCGGCCTGAATTCCAATGTCTTCATTTGATTCATGCAAGGTCATTTTAATGCATGGACATGTTCAGTAGGTCTAGACGAGATCAATGGAGCCTTCGGCTTCAGAAATGGTGGCCTGGAGCTCGAAATCCGTCGTCGGGTGGCCTCTGGTTCAGCGGGAGACGTCGGGGAGCCTCGGCTGAGCTCGAGGAAGAGGACGACTCGCCGGCCGTTGGATCGGGCGTTTGAAATACATCGGACTGCCTGGATTTGAACCGGAGCAGCGCGATGCGATGAGCGGCGGAGATCGAGCGCGCGATGAGACGGACGGCTCAGATCTGATCCGCGGCGAAATTTTGCGTCCCACATCGAATCCTCGCGCGGTTTTTCTGCGGTTTATCAATATGCCGCTCCCATCCCCACTTCAATTGAACTTCCTCCTCCACGGTGCCGCCCCGCACCGTGTTCTCCCTGCGGGCGCGCTCTGCGCCCACTCTTCTCCCTGCGGGCGCGCTCCTAGCGCCCACTTTGCATCCTCCGGGCGCGCTCTGGCGCCCATGCTGCGCAGGCCTGATTCCCTGCGTGGCCCCGGCTTACCTACGGCCCCCCTGCCTCTCGGGCTGGCCACATGGGATCCCCCCTTGGGCGTGGCGCCTTAGGCCCACATGTGCCTTGGGGGTTGAACCCTTAAGGCTGGCTTGAGATGGATAATTTTTTGCAAGTAATAGAACAAGTACTTTGTTAAAAACAAAGTAACCAAGTTCAAATGCCAAATGCCACAACTATTCATCTTCTCCCAAGCCATTCTTCTTCTCCTCCATTTGTCTTCTTCTTCTTAAGAATTCCTCCATTCATCCTCAACATTTATTTATTACTTAGGAATGGAAATTCTTGAAGGTTCTTCATCAACTGAGCTCCTGAATCACATAAAATCTCCAATGAACTTCATTGATCTAATCAGAGATCAAATTGGATCTCCTTCAAATTCACATGCACTAAGTAATAGTGCATGGACTTCATTAATCCACTTCATCCACTCAGTAGTTGTGGATGTATCACTTCAGCTCCTCATGCATTGTCAATACAATGCATGGTCTTCAAACAATGTTGTGACATTGTATCCTCTTGATACAAGTTCTTGGAACTTAAAGATCAGTTCAACAATCGTCTGATGTTACTAGAGAATGTTTCAACCACAATTTCCAATACCACTTAGTGAATCTCCTAAGTGACATGCATCTTAGTACCATGGCCATTCTCCTTCACCACCAACACTATCACAACCTTTGTCATTCACATCTTGACATTCCCTGACTTTCATTCATTCCAAGACAACTTTATGCCTCATTGACAACAAATGCAACACAGTGCACTTCAATCTCCCCATTTGTATTTGTTGTCAATACACTCCTTCAGCACATATGAATGGGTCAATATGTGTGCCAATATTTCTCCCCCTTATTGGAAATCAAATGCAAAGGTGTGGTGTGGTTCACTTTCAAAAAATCTCTTCCTCCCTTATAAAAGCATTTTCTTGAAAATAACTAAGAGAGGGATGATGCCACATGTTCTCTTTAGCGAAGAACCTTTAGTAAATCATCTCTAAGTCTACTTGGGATAACCCGGTGTAGAAAACAAGAGCGATGTAACCAAGGAACTCAATGATGTCCAACATTCAATATACATGTGAGATCATGCTTAGGGATTTTAAATTTTTCAGATATAACAATGAATTGCTAAATCCTGCACAACTTCACAAAACTCATTAGAAAGTTCAGTGCAAAGATAAAGCTCCCCCATTCATCCATTTTCTTAAGATGATATTAATCTCAGAACATCATCTTCTTCAGATTTGCTCCCCCTCAAGGGGTGCACTCCTTTCTGTCCAAACCATCCTCCAGATGAGAATGATCATCATCTTCAATTCCCTGCAATGTTAGCACATGTATATACCAGAAGTATAAGGGAATAAGATGGAACTTCCTTGGTTCATCAATGTGAACAACAAGGTTGAGAAGATTCTCTCAACCGAGATGTCCCATTTTCACCATTCTTCACACTTGCACATTTGATCTTCAATGATGTTTGTGCTGGTGTGGATCTCAATACATCTTCATGTGAAATCTTCTTCTTCCCTTTTGCCTTAGCAATTGCCAGAACTTCATCTTCAGCTCTCTGCAGATCTTTGGCAAGTTGCAACTGATTTGGCCACATGACTAGTAAGTCGTTTTGAAGTGTGGCCTCAGTTCTGGAAGTTACACATGGTTCTTTTGATACTGTCAAGCTACCTTTCTTAGGCAACTTGTTTTCAATCAATCCCTTCTGCTTCTTCTAGATTGATTGTCTGTTTGAGTCCAGTCTGCTTCTATTCAGTTCCATGGCTTGTTCACAAAGATCCATGGTGTGTCATTTTTTTCCACAGTAGAAGCATTTCTTGGTGGTCCTTCTGGATGCATCACTGTTCTTGGACTCAGACTCCAAGGATTTCTCTTCATTTCTAAAACACTTCTTGGGAGAATTTTCTACTTTCTTCTTGATTTCCAAGGAATCTATCTTAGCCAGGTTCTGTGATCTTTTCTTCTTTTGAGCTCTGGATACAGTTGGAGATTGACATGTATCTATTTGACCACTTTTGCAATCATCCCAGATATTGTCAAGTAATCGAAATCTATTTGCAGTAAACAGATGTCTCTAGACCTGTGGATGCTGCTTCTTTTCCTCTGGCTTGCTCCCCCTTGGCATGGGATTCCTTTGTGCTTTGACATTCAGTGGATTGTACCAACAATCCTTTGCACAGTGCCCATACTTATTACAACACCAACACTGACCCACAAATATTGACCTCTTCAGTCCTTCTGATTGTTGGGTACTTTTCTTGACTGTCTGTGTTGTTTCAGGAGAGCATTCTTTCTTCACTGTCTTCATCCATACTTGTTTGGATTCATTCTTCCATCCTGCACTTTTAGTAGAAACACTTTTAGAAGCATGAGTACAAGATGGTATGGATGGTACCTTCTTTTTAGAAGATGTTGCCCTTTCATTAGAGGATGTCTTTCTTTTAGAATCATCCTTCTCAAAGCATACTTGAGTAGCAACATTTCTACTTTTAGCTGACTGGGAGGATTCAGCTTCGGGTGATTGTAGATTTTTCAATATCACCTCTAGTTCGAAGCATTTCATATTGAGGGAGTTATTCTCATCCTCAATAGTTCTTAGCCTTCCTTCCCAATTTTCTTTCAGCTGCTCTAACTGGTCTTCATGCACCTTCTTCAATTCTAGCAATGAATTGTCAAGCTCCTTCACCATTTTGACTTTGTCTTCGAGTTGAGCATGTCTGACATTCATTGACACTCTGTGCAATTTTTCCAGTGCATGGAAAACTTCTTTGATCATTATCATAAAGAATTCTTTCTCAGAAAGGCTTCTTTGCAATTCTTCAGCAGTGTCTTCATATCTTTCATTGCAAAGGGAAATTGTTTCATCTTTGGCTTTCACTAGCTTTCTGAGAGTGTTGGATATGCCAACCCTTTTAGCCTGCTGATCTTCCATTGCATTGGCTTCTTCTTCTAGCTGTAATTTTTCTTCTCGAAGATCATGGATTCCTGTAACTATACACTTTTCCACTTCCATGGGGACAGTCTTCTGATGATATTTGAGTGCATTCTGAAGATCATGAATTGTTCCTTCAGCATCACAGCTAGGACATGCTTTCTTCATCTTCTTAGCCTGTTTCTTCATTCTGTTTTTCTGAGTCTTGGCAGATATCTCCATTTGAGGCTGGTTGCTCATTTCCTCAAATCTGCACTTCATGTAGACTCCCTTGGATCTTTTAGAGGCAACCTCCCTCTGATACCAATTGAAGTGCCCAGATCAGTGTGAATCACTGAGAGGGGGAGGGGGTGAATCAGTGATCCCTTAAAACTTTTTACTAATTGATTCTTATCAATTAAACCTCTATGGCTGGTTAAAGCCTCGATCCAATATTCTTGTATCTCTCAACATTTCCCGAATGATGCAGTAATGAAAAGGCACAGGACACAAGGATTTACAAGGTTCAGCACCAAAGGCCTACATCCTTTCCATGCTCTCCCAGCATGGATTCTCCCATTATAACTTGTTAGAATTACAATGGTCGATACAGAGTCCCAATGTATCTCTCCTGAGTCCCACAGGAGGGTCTTTATACTGCGTCCCACAGTGTTACCAGAGTCCCACTGGCCTGCTCCAGAATCCCACTGATGACTTCTTCTCCCTGAGTCCCACAGGGTCTTCTCTTGGCTCCTCGAGTCACACGAGTAGCTCTTCTTCTCTTTAAGCTTCTTCAAGTATCCTCAGCAGCCTGGGATAAATACTGCTGGCCTTGCTCTGTACCTCTGATCACTTGAGTTGATCAGGTCTTCTCGTCTTGCTCAGGATTTATCTCCTTCTTCTCAGGATGACCTGGCTTCACTCCAACTACTGAATACTCAGACAACTGATATCTTTAACTTTAGTCTGGTCCAGTCTCACTCACTTCAACTTCATGCACTGAGTGCATGGCAGCTCTTCATCCTCATGAACTGATAGCATGGCCTTCTCAATTCTTCAAGAACCTCCTGGTCTTGGACAACTCAAATGCACACCACTGATTTGGCTCTGTTCACGTGTGCACGTGCATGCATGCATGCATGCACTCTCCTCTTTCTACTCTTGGTGCAATAAACCCTCAAAGGGTGTAGTCACTTTAAGCACACACCTTCTCACTAAACTTCACACACTTTATTCTCTTTTGACTACACACTTAGATTGTGTGTTCTACAATAGTGTGAGTGTCCTCTTCTCTTTCTTCTTAGTGTGTACACTTAAGTTTGCACACACACTATGGTTCGGCCTATTTGTCTTGTTTGCCCACACACACTCAAAGTGTTCTTCTTTGTCTATGGCCTTCTCTTCACTTCTTGCGCACATACACAAGGTGTGCTCTTCCTCTTCACTTGGCACACACAACTTGAATGAGTTCTTCTTTGTTGTGGCCTACACTTCATTTCTTGCACTTGCACACACAACCTGAACCCCTACTGCCTCGTGTAGCTTCTCCTGTCTCAAAAAGGGCTCGCAAGTCCAATGGGTACAAGCGGCCACCTCTTCTTCTCCCACTGCCGCGTAGGTGCACTTGGTGCAACCAGGCGCGCAAGTGCTTAGAGCACAATGACGCACAAGGTGAAGACACCTTGGGCGCGCAAGGGTGCGCTGGCCGCGGGGCGCGCAAGTACCTCCTGCCGCGCACGTGAGGCGAACAGGGGACCTTCCCTTCTTCTTTCGCACAAGGGGTATGCGAAAGGAACCTCACGGAGCCACGGGGTGGCTCCGGGCTTCTGCCGCACAAGTGATGCGCGCAGGGCTTCTACTTCGCGAGGCTAAGCGCTCTCACGGGACTCCGGATCTTCAACAGAGTTTCAGCAAGCATATTCATGCCTCGGGTGCTCCTTTTATAGGCAGAGAAACAATTCTAAAAATCCGCGTGATAATAACTCAAGTTCCCGAAAGTTTCGGATCTTTAAAAATCTTTCAAATATTTATTTTTATCCTCGGTTCACGCGGGCTCTTCTCTTTTTATTTTTCTCTACGTGCATGCGACTTAGAACGCATGCACGGCCTCTTCTCTTCTATTCCATGCAAATCACGAACCCTTCAAAGCCTCGGCAACGTTGCATGCCTCAGCCTGAATTCCAATTTCTTCATTTGATGCATGCAAGGTCATTTTAATGCATGGACATGTTCAGTAGGTCTAGACGAGATCAATGGAGCCTTCGGCTTCGGAAATGGTGGCCTGGAGCTCGAAATCCGTCGTCGGGTGGCCTCTGGTTCAGCGGGAGACGTCGGGGAGCCTCGGCTGAGCTCGAGGAAGAGGACAACTCGCCGGCCGTTGGATCGGGCGTTTGAAATACATCGGACGGCCTGGATTTGAACCGGAGCGGTGCGATGCGATGAGCAGCGGAGATCGAGCGCGCGATGAGACGGACGGCTCTGATCTGATCCGTGGCAAAATTTTGCGTCCCACATCGAATCCTCGCGTGGTTTTTCTGCGGTTTATCAATATGCCGCTCCCATCCCCACTTCAATTGAACTTCCTCCTCCACGGTGCCGCCCTGCACCATGTTCTCCCTGCGGGCGCGCTCTGCGCCCACTCTTCTCCCCGCGGGCGCGCTCCTAGCACCCACTATGCATCCTCCGGGCGCGCTCTAGCGCCCATGCTGCGCAGGCCTGATCCCCTGCGTGGCCCCGGCTTACACACGGCCCCCCTGCCTCTCGGGCTGGCCACGTGGGATCCCCCCTTGGGCGTGGCGCCTTAGGCCCACATGTGCCTTGGGGGTTGAACCCTTAAGGCTGGCTTGAGATGGCTAATTTTTTGCAAGTAATAGAACAAGTACTTTGTTAAAAACAAAGTAACCAAGTTCAAATGCCAAATGCCACAACTCTTCATCTTCTCCCAAGCCATTCTTCTTCTCCTCCATTTGTCTTCTTCTTCTTAAGAATTCCTCCATTCATCCTCAACATTTATTTATTACTTAGGAATGGAAATTCTTGAAGGTTCTTCATCAACTGAGCTCCTGAATCACATAAAATCTCAAATGAACTTCATTGATCTAATCAGAGATCAAATTGGATCTTCTTCAAATTCACATGCACTAAGTAATAGTGCATGGACTTCATTAATCCACTTCATCCACTCAGTAGTTGTGGATGGATCACTTCAGCTCCTCATGCATTGTCAATACAATGCATGGTCTTCAAACAATGTTGTGACATTGAATCCTCTTGATACAAGTTCTTGGAACATAAAGATCAGTTCAACAATCGTCTGATGTTACTAGAGAATGTTCCAACCACAATTTCCAATACCACTTAGTGAATCTCCTAAGTGACATGCATCTTAGTACCATGGCCATTCTCCTTCACCACCAACACTATCACAACCTTTGTCATTCACATCTTGACATTCCCTGACTTCCATTCATTCCAAGACAACTTTATGCCTCATTGACAACAAATGCAACACAGTGCACTTCAATATATAAATTATAGATTTGGTTTCCTTTGGCTATAGTAGGGTAATCTGTAGTTAATTTTATGGATTATTCTTCACATTAGGATGTTTTGAATTGCTGTATATTGGTATGTTTGGATTTCGAAACATCACGTAATGGTATGCTTGAGTCAGGAATCTGGGTAATTTATCTTGTATTTTCTCACTATGTTATGTTCCATTAATTCTCATAATACATTAAATTATAGAATTCTATACACATCTATGAATTATACAAAAATGAAAAAAGTCAATTTATGGAAACATGTTCTTATCCAAAGGTTATCATAATGTATACAGGTAAATTAGTTTACCCTTACATGGTGGGACAATATTATATATTGGTATTATATTAATATGAAATTTCTTTTTTTTTCTCACTGATCTCAACTTATATATTAGTTATTTAAATTGTAAAAACATTTTTTTAATGATAGTGTCGTTTAAAAATCATTTTTAGAGATATGGACATGATTTAGTGACATTACTTAAATTTAAATGTTTGGAATAGTGGTGTATAGTTAAATTAAATAGAATTTTTTTAGTATGAATTAATAAAAAATAAAGGGCTCATCCATATTAACAGCTTGGTGGTGTTTTAAACATATCACTTTATTCCCTCATATGAGTTTCCTATATTCTCTCAAGTTTGGAAATCCAAACTCCATCATTCAAGATTTGTGAGTCTTTTGCATGTTTTTTGATATATTCCAATATATTTAAAGACCTGATATCAATTTTTAGGTCCAATATTTTGGATTGAAACATGTTAGGGAAATATTCTATTCTTGGTTAGGTATTCATGTACGCCACTTTTGTTTGTGCAATTATGATTTATCATTGTTTTAATTATTTTGGATGAATGAATGTGACTTACCTTAATTAAATAATAATATATAAAATGAATCAATTTTGGAGTGATTATTGAATAATATATAAATTGATAAAATAATTAACAAATTATAAAAACCCAAGATATAGGAATTCATTAATATATTATTATTATTTCATGAATTGAAATATTAGTATTTTTCAAGAAATAATTATTATTCCTCCATTTAGAATAAATGTATGAAATGAATAAATTATATCCTATTAATGATTTTAAAATCACATGATCATATTAGTGCTATATTTTTTCAAATAAATTTATAAGGATTAATGGTAATTTTCATCACTATAAAAATTATCTAGGAAATATAACAAAATAATTGCATGAAAATTATTATTATTTGATAATCTAGAAAAATAATACAGAAGAGAGAATACTAATTAATTAATTCAATATCTCTATTTTCATGATCTAGCTATCACATATGGAAATTTTATCCCTTTTTAGTTAATTATTATTTCATGATATGATAATTAAATTAATAATGATGAATTATTCTATGAATCAACATAAATTTATTATTACATAATCTGGAAACTTATGAGTTGTGATATAGAAATAGAGTATGAATAATGTTATTAATATTTTTGATAAACTTGTAATCTCATACATTGATTTATGAATATTATTTCATAGATTGGATGTTTTATATGAATGGGAAAATAAGTAATCACGCGAAGAACACTTGAAATGATATAAATGTATGGCAATTAGCTAATCACATGTCGAAATATAAACTTTTTAGTAATTTATGATCAGATTTATAATTAAAGTTTGTTATATTATAGTATTGAAATTTGATTTATCATTGCATTAGATAATTAAAATTTTATGATGAATAGATTAGATTTTTTATTGGGAATTTGTGATCACATAAACATTACATATTTTTGGACGCTGCCTCTTATTAATTATTAGATTGTGTGATTTATATTTTTAAATATCCTGTAATTATTGTTTAGCGTGGTTTTTTATTAAAAATAAAATTGAAAATATTCTTACTTTGTTTTGTATAAATGAATATTTATTAAATAAATTAATTACTTATCCTCTTAGACTTATTTAATTCATTATAGAAATAATTTTTATTCAAATTTATGTTGATTTATCTTTATTATTTGTAATTTCCAATGAGTTTCATCATGTTAAAGACCCATGAAAATTAAAAGAGTTAATTAAATATAGATTTAAAAATGGATATTTTAAAGTGATTGTGGGATAAAATATATTATTAATTATGTATGTGGAATGAAATGGGGAGGTTGTAATGAGTTCATAGTGAATTTTGATTGTTGATATATTTTTTAATTTCATTTGATAATTTCTTGATGTACGGATGTCTAAATTGTTATATTTTATTTATATTGTCGGTTTCTAACTACTCGACGCTGTTTGATGTTATTCACTATAAATTCATTCTTGATGTAGTAGAATAGGATAAGACATAGAGAGCCCATATGATAATAAAATGATAAATAAAATATTAATTGAATTAAGATGGTTTATAGTGTTCACATATGATGATAAAATACCTATGAATATGAGTGATAAAATAGATTGTGGCGAAGGAACCAGTCAATAGAGATGAGAATGTGAATCTTAGAAACTGATAATGGAATAATATAATTTAATTAAAAATTTATTAATTAATATTGAAATTGATTCTTTTATGATTTATTAAAACATAGTCCTTAGTGGCAGTAGCTGAGTTTACTATACGATAATAGTAAAAATTGATTCTATGTATACATTGTTTCTCTTAGATTGTTTATGTGTTATATTATACTTATTTCATTGATTTCATATACTACAATACCCAGAACAGTTTAGAAACCAACAAATAAATGTTTCCACATTTGGTTTCCACAATATACAGGTAATCCAAGGAACATATGGAAACCATCCCTCCGCCCTCTCTCCCTTCATATGTAGTATGATTTGAAATATAATAACCTATAATAGATTATGATATATTGTGTGTTCCTACTATGTTTGTGATGGATCTTGGGTTTACATTACATTTATGTTTTATATGTAATTTCATTTGTTATAGGTAATTAACTTATAAAGTATAATAGTTATGGTTCTCAATTGGTGTACTTGCATTAGCTATGATAACATGAAGAATAATGAATTCACATGGGATATAGGGGATATAATCATAATACATTGTACTAATGATAGAGTTTCATGGGGTGATGGATAAGATGATTTGATGGTTACTTGGATTGATTCCATCATGAGATGTTTGCACTTGCATGGGGTATGGTTTTTGGGGCCAATGTAAAACTCACATTAGGTACAAAATTACTTAGGGAAGGGATGACGATATGATGTGGTTCATTGGGGCATGAGGGATACAAATATATGGGGTAGTTGAAGTATGTGACCGTTATTTTCTCTCTTTGTGTGTTCGTGTATATATATATATATATGATAAAAAATTCTTCACTTCTGTGCATACCTTATTGAGTTAGCCACAATGATAATGAAAAAAAATTATTAAATGGTTTGGTGATGTGATGATATAATTTTTTTTATTAACATGGATTTAGTATGATTATATATTATTTTTTAGGAGTGGTTTTAAAGAGTAACTTATTTTGTATACATGTTATTCCCACCCAATGTATATACTATATTTTTTCAGATTAGTATACGGTGGTCCGTGATAAAGATGGATGAAACTAGTTTAAGAATTTTCTCCGGATCTATTAGATATTCATTGTTATCTACAAGGATTTTTTTGTGTATTGTATTTAGTTTTTTCTATTTATAAATGTCATTACACTCATGTATTAGGATTTATTACTTAATTTTTATATGTTGTTTTTTGGAATTTTTATCTTATCTGTTGTCCTTAAACATATATTATTGGTAATTCCTCCAATATGTGTGATTTATATACCCTTGGTGCAAGTAGCCAACCCATGGACTATTAGTGATCTTATTTAGGGGTGATATGCCCCTATATCTATTCCCGCAGCAATAGGGATACATTTATATGGAGGTGGTCAAGACATAATGTCATCATAATATATTTTTATAATTAAAAAATCATTAAAAACAATCACAATTTTTTTATCAAATATTCCATTACTAAAATATTTTTAAAACAAAAATAATGAATGTCTATCAAAACAGACTCTTGGAACATTCTTAACACCATATAATGATTTTAAAATATTGAAATAATGATTTGGTAAATTTTCAGGTCTAAACCAATGTTTTTTTTTCATAAATAAATCTTAATAAAAAAATTTATTTAAAATTTCACAATTGAAAACAATTCGAATCAATTAAAAAACATAAAATGTATAAAAATACAATAAATTATATAATATATACTAGTAAAAATGATACATCAAATTCAATTCCCTATTTTTACGAATAGTTTTATTTAGCCAATCTATCATTATCAAACTGTATTTCATGATTTATCAAATTTATTTCTGGTAATATATTAATTTCCTATAAATTTATAATATTTGGGATGTTTAACTATATTCCAAATATTGTGTCTTATAAATTTTCCAATCTCATCAGACATAGAATGTAACTCCCCAACCCCAGATGTCTGGTGCCAGTGCATTATTTTAGTACTTTGAAATGATTAAATGGAATCAAGTCTCGAATGACCATTCAGTTAATCATTATTTAAAAATAGATTCCATACATGAACATTAAATTACACATTAATACATAAAACACAACATAAAAATTCTTTTTATAACACCACTATTCCCTAATCATAACCCTACATATCAATAACAATACAGTTTTTGGAATGTAGGGAAAATAAAACAAGAGAAATTGTGAGCTTAGATGCTTAGTAAGGTCCAATAATTTAGTAGAAACTTTAATCTTTTAAGGAAAGATGTGTAATAAAAACAAAATCCGTTCAAAAATAAAATTGAGCATAATATTGGAAAAAACCCATACATTACCATATAATCATGCACATTGATATTTCACTAGTAAAATAATCACATGTATAAACTATTTTCATAAGGAGGGAATCCATAATGCCAGACATCGTAACGATGTATTCAAGGACCCGTGCTATGAATAAAAATATAAATTTTTTCAAGGCCTTCTTCCAAGACTCTATTATTTCCATTGATCCATACCGATGCATCAAAAATCTATAGAGGGCTCCACCCATCACTTACTATGTCTAATGCATTCCACATATGAAAATGTTGCAACATAACATAAGCATTTGTATTAAAAAACCATACATAATGTCAATACATTAACCATAAAACATGAATGGTATTAAAATATCACATCCATATTTAATCATATCATAACTCATTAAATACAATATGTAATCTCATATTATAATTAATCATCCTTAATCAATAATAATATCAAGTAAAGGATATTGAAATAGTTGAAAATGATCTAAAAAACTCATTGAGATAAATATATCATTTCTGAATCATTTAAAAGTCATGAAATTATAAAGGAAGTCATTTAAAATAGATTTTTGAATAAAGGTGTCCCATACGACTATGAACAAATTGAAATGAAATAAAATTTTAAAAAAATCATGTCCATATAAATATATCATTAAATTCATTTTTAAAACATGGACATTTATTAAAAACTATTTAGAAAAATAAATAATTAAAACATTTATATTAGTGATCTTGATAAAGATTCCACTCCAAAAAACCTTAAAATATTAATTTTGGAATTTTTTTATGAAACATTGTCATGGATGATAAAAAGTTCCCAGTAAATGCATACACAGAAACAATCTTGGATAACAATGAGATTGAGGAATTAACCCTTAACTTGTACTTTCATTTGCTTGAGGGTACATTTAACCTCTTATATAATGACAATAGAGTGTTATTAATTTATAAGAGAATCATATTAATATTTATGATATCATACATGATTAATTTATGGATTTTTAACACCAATTTAATAATAATTTCTATGTTAAAATAACATTTCGGGTAATAATCGCTTTCTTTAGCATATATTTTTAAACTTCTTATTCTTGATCATATAACATATGTCATTATGTAATTGATTGTAAAATATAAAAAATTATTTCTGTATCATATATAATCTGAATATTTTTATGTATAAAATATTTATATAGGAAATGGAAAACACCATTTATGGAGATGGTAGGTTGTACGTACGCATTAACACCGTTTTCGTTTTCATATCATATTCAACGGAAGTAAGTAAATGATATGTAAATACAAACTCACACAAACAAACACAAAAACACACAAAAACACACACACACACATCCAGTAAAATTATTAAGTCATATATTACATAATTATTAATAATATATATTTATAATCATCATTGAATGGTGAATGTGAATCTCATCACGTCGTGAAGACGGTTAGTCGTGCGTGCACATGAGCGATGATATCACTTTACTGATGGTGAAATAGTATGTAATTTGATGGTATATTATATATAAATAATAATTAACATGTTATATTTATTATTTACATCAACTATACTCATTATTATACCAATCCAAATAATGAAATGTTGAATAACAAACTACACCACGACGTGGAGACAGTATGCCATATGGAAACATGAATGGTGACATTATCATTCACATGATTGGTAGAATTATGAATATAGTTGTATCATATTTATAATAAAATCGTAGTATGTATATGTGGCGTGAGTTATTATTTAATTATTGAAACTATAAAGAAAGAAGTGGGAGAAGAAAATAACATTGAAAGAGGTGATGAAGTTGTTACCTCTTCATTGGGTGCTTCCTTTTGATTTGATCAAAAGGGATCCTTAATTCAGTTTTATGATCAATGTAAGGCCTCTATATTTAATTTAGGGTAGTTTGGAGGATATTTGAGCAAGGTTTGGTCGAGCCAAATGGGTTTGGAGGTCTGATTTTGAGAGAAGGGGAACTACGCTTTATAAGAGAGGTGAGGGTCACTTTAGGAAAAGCTTAAAATATTATTTTATTGTACAATAATATTCGATTTATAATGGCTCAAAAAATAATTCATTTATAGTATAAGGTGTTTATGGCTCAAATTCCTCTCATACAATAGGTTTTAAAGATTATTAAGCTACCATATTCACCTTTTCATTTTGAATTAACTCATGGTTAAATAGTTTTACATTTACCATGTCTCCTTGTATTTTTATATTAAATGGTTAATAAACATAAAATAAAATTCCAAGTGAACATAAAGTGGTTAATTAATGTCATATATATTATTATATAATTCATTCATAAGATCCTTAGATTTTTAGGAATATTATAACATTTAATAATATAGTATTTGTTTTTAAAAAATCTTTTATGTCAATTTTGACAATATTTAGTATTTAGTTTTTATGAATACATTCAAAACATGATTACATAACAAAATATATTAAATAAATATTAAAATATCATATAAAACTATAAATTCATGGATTCCATCAAATCTTACAAGTTATATTTATTTTAACATTTATAATATCATCTATTTTATTGGTTTATTAATAAGGAAAATACTGCATCACTTTTCTACCGTAAATAAATATATTTATTTTATTGATAAAAAACTAAAAATATAATATAATAATGTAATAACCAGTAATATCTTTCAAATGAATATTTATAGTCTAAGTGATCAGTTATATAACCCCATATACAAATTGTTTTACTAAAAAATACATGCTTATGTTGTTATTTTTCGTTACATTAAATTTATTAGTATAAAATGTCATTATCACACCCATGTGGGACCATGGTGGCCCTAAATCGACCCAACGATGACCATGGTCATGAATTTATCAGAAAATCAGGTTAGGACACTTGTTAGAGTAATTTAATCTTATTATAATATTATTTTTTACTCAAATTTATCGGATTTACCCTTTGACCATGGTAAATAGAATATTTACTTAAGTAACTATTCATAATGTTTAAAAATAAAAGTTTAATATTTAAAAATTTCTGACCTCGTGATTCTAAATAAGGAATTAATTTTTCAAAATTCTACACAACGAATTTGCAAGAATAGATTTAAAATTAATTCCCATTGTGAAAACACAAAAGTGAGTTTTTTTGAAGTGAAAACCATTAAATGATTGACATGTGTTTATGTACAATTTAAATTTTAAATTTCATCCAATGACCTATATTATACAAAATTATAAAAATAAAATGTAATTAAACTCTAAAAACACTCAAATGTATAATTTAAAAATATAAATTATTGGCATAAGAAATTTTTCTTTAAATAAAATTTACTATTTTCACTTTTCATGAAAAATATGAAAGTTATCAAAAATGTATCAATAATTCACCATAAGATAATTTTGTTATTATGAATTAAGAAATTAAGTCAAATTTGGAAAATTAAATTTATAAAATTTCAAAAAGTGGGTATTATTATTCATAACTGCTTTTAAAATGTCTAGTTCGATAGGTTGTGGTGCTCTTGAACTCGATGTTGCGTACAAAGCAATTTATTGTATTATTCAATGTGAAACATAATGGTGAAGATTGAGGTGTTATATTTTTACCTCCGTTAATAAATTTTTTCCACAAAATTTTTAATTTTTTATTCGAAAATAATAGTTTAGAAAATTGAAAATACCTTTGTGGAAAACCATCATAGAAAATAGGGTTAATAAAATTTAGTCTTAATAACAGTGAACGGGAAATTAAAAATTCACAACCAAAATTTGATTTCGAATAGGATAAAATTGGTGGATATTATAATTGGAGAGAAAACGTAAATATTTATCTGGAGTGATTTAGATCATCAATTACAAACAAGTTAATGGAAAATTGAAGGCCTCAAATCTAAAAATCTATAATGATTTAAAATATTTTCAGTTCACAAAATCATAACCTATTAGGGTAACACAATTTTGGTTTTAAGATTTCTTCCCTATTGCTTAATGATTAATTTCACTATAGAATAAGAAAAAAATTACATGACATGTTGAGTTCCATCCTTTAACAAATTTCTACCACAAACTCACCTTTCACTCCAAAAGATAATAGAGCTCAAAAATATTGTATTTATCCTAATCTTATAGGGTTCCAAAATAATGAATTTATAATTCTAATTTTAGGACATTTTAAAAAACTAAATTATACAAAATATGACATCACTTAGGCCAGTCGTAGGTGATGCACCCTTGTCGCCCTTTGGTTGCAGGTTCAGGTCTCGTGGCCTTGCCGAACATGACGCGTTGCCGCCAGACCTCTATTTTTTCCTTTTTATAACAATACAAAAATAATCATGAAATATTTTTTTAACCGTAAATAATAGTATCCAATGTCCAACATAATCCATTCCAATATTTAGACTAATCTAAAATACTTCTATGCAACCCCTATATTTAAAATTTGTAAGGATGGTAAACATAATAAAGATCTCATTTTCCACATAGCAACATATGAATACATTCATCTTGTATTCTCTTAATAAATGGTAACTCCCTGAATTTCCCTAAAACCTTATTGATTACATTCATGCTCCCTTATTATTTTTTGAATACTGGATATACTCTTTATATCCATAAATGTTGCAATCTCAAACAATGATGGAATAAGAAACAATTAATTTGTTTCAAGGTAGTCAATAATATCAAATAGAATTTGTCCAAATCAATCATATCTTGTTCTAAAATCATTATCTTACATTCAGAAACATATTAAGGGTTTCATTTCTCCCATCCATATATTTTCCAAAATGTTTAAATTGAAACCGTGTCACTTTTCATGGTACCATAAAATATTAAATCATTAATGTAATACTACTATAGTATAATCATTATATACTATATAATTATTATAACCATTACATCATTAATACAATACACAAATGACACAATTATTTAATAATGACATAAGATCAGTATTCAATCCTCTTCATCTGTTGTAGTATCATAACTTCATTATTATCCAATAGAATCATTTGGGGTATACTCTAATGATTGGGACATTGATTCTTATAGTGACCCAAATCCTTGCAGATGATGCATTGTACATTTGAAACTTTTTTCATACCCTTACAAAAAACGAACATGGTGTCCTTTTTTTCCAGATTTATAACAAACTCCCATTCCTTTCAAGCACTCCCATGGTGATTCTTTCCATAGTTATCACATATGGAAAAATTCTTCCTTCCACTATTCCCTTTATCCATCTTCCTCTATAACATTCACTTCTTCTCTTTCTTCCCCTAAAAGTCATTCAACTCATAGAATCTATTACAAAACACATGATACTGTTTTTTCATATTATAAGAATATATGGGAGACTATTTCCTTTGTAAATTATATCTTAAGACCATGGAACATGTGATCCTTCTGACTCCATGGATCATGCGTATTGCTGGAGTTCTCACTTAATCTTCTGGGCACCATTTCTAAATGATGGCGTACACTAGGTTAGATCATATCATACTGTAAAATTGAAAAAATAGATAAATTCTCCACATTAATTAAATATTTACACAAATTTTGTATAATAATCATAAAAATGGGTTCCTAGATATCATATTTAGTCATCAAACCATCATAATGGATTGTAAATAAAATGTGAATTATCCTAAGCATATCCCCTTGGAGTGTCGTATCCAAGAGTGAAGCAGGGCCCTTTGTCATGTACTTGGATACCCCAGATCAAGCCAGAAACTCTTTATAAGAGTTTTCACTCATAGGTAAATCTATGCCAGAGCCGGATGAACCTGCTCGTATCTATACAAGGATGTATTTTTTGGAAAATGCACCTAATTTCTACATTAACAAAATTCTTGGATGTTCTTCTATACTAATCCTCAATGTCTATCTTAGGTCAATGTTTCATAATCAGAGTTTATATATATCTATTTTGAAGGTTGTTTCCTAACATCCTCGAATTCCAACTACAATGCATGAACCCCAGAAGGCCAGAGGCGATGCATTATTTTAAAAAATTAGCATGAATACAAGGAATCAAGTCCCAAAGGACCGATCCGTTTACAAGTCTTGGAAAAATATATTCCATTCATGAATGTTACATTACACATTAAAACATAAAACAAAACATAAATAATCCTTTTATAATTCCATTATTCCCCAATCATAACCCTGCATATCAATCACAATAAACTTCTTAGAATCATGGGAAAATAAAACATAAGAAAGTGGTGATCTTAGATACTCAGTATGGGTAAATAATTTAGCAGAAGCATTAAACTTTTAGAACAATATGTGTAATAAATACATCATCCTTTTAAACATAAATTTTAACATAATATATAAAAAATAAATCATACATTACCATATTAACATTAACATGGATATTCTACTAGTCGAATAATCACATGTAGAAACTAATTTCTTAACGAGTGAATGTATATTTTTTGACATCATAACCATATAGTCAAGGCATCGTGCTGAGACTTAAAATAAATGTGTTGTCAAATATTTGTGGCAAGAAACTATTTTCTCTCCTTAGACCTATCGATGCATCGAGGAGCTATAGCGGGGTCCACCCATCACCTACTATGTATGATGCATTCCCTATATGAAAATGTTGATACACAACATAAAAATTAGTATTTAAAATAGCATAGGAAATGTCAATACTTTAACCATAAATCTTGAATGGTATAAAAATAGCACATCTATAATCAAGCATATCATAACTTATTAAATATAATATAATGGATTGTATTATAATACATCAACCTTAATAATGAATAATATTCAGTAAAGGATGTTGACATAGTTGAAAATTATCATTAAAACTCTTTTAGAGAAATAACCTATTTTGTAAATCATTTAAATGTCCAAAATTTATAGAGGAATTTATTTAAAATTATTTCTTTAATAAAAGTGTCCGATGCCACTTTGAAACTTTTTAATGGAAATAACATTTTAAAAAAATCATGTGTATATAAATAAATCATTAAAATCATTTATAAAACATGTTAATTAATTAAAAAGATTTAGAAAAATAAATAATTAAACATTTAAAATACTGATCTATATATTGATTTCATTCCAATTATCTATAAAATATTTATTTTAAAAACCATTTTATGAATCCTGGATAATGATGATAAAAATTCCACAATAAATACTTACACATAAACAATCTTGGATGATAATATGATTGAGGAGTTAACCATTACCTTGTACTTTACATTGGTTGAGGGTACATTTACCCATTCGAATAATTACAAAACTATGTTATTAAATTATAAAAGAACAAATTCATATTTATGATATCATACCTGATTAGTTTATGTCTTTTTACTACCCTTTTAATAATTATTTCTATATTAATATAACATTTCAGTTAATAATCACTTTCTTTATCATACATGTTTTAACTATTTATTTTTAATCATATAACATATATCCAGATTTAATTGAATCCGGAATATAAAACACAATTAAAATATCTTATATATTCAGAATTTAGTAAGTATAATAGTTCTATATATGAAATTTAAAACACCATTTATGGAGATGGTAGGTTATACGTACGCATAAACGTCGTTTCTGTTTTCATATCGTATTGAATGCAAGTTAGTGTATGATATATATGTAAATATATATATATATATATATATATTTCTAGTAGAATTATTATATAATATATTACATACTTATTAATAATATATATATTTATAATCCTCATTGAATGGTTAACTTGAGTCTCATCGCGTCGTGTAGATGGTAAGCCGTACGTACGGACAAGCAATGATATCATTCTATTTATGTTGATATAGAATGTAATTGGATGGTATATTATATATAAAGAATCATTAACATGTTATATTTATTATTTACATCAATTATTCTGATTATTATACTCATTTAAATTATGAAGTCTTGAATAACAAACTACACCACGGCGTGTAGACTGTAAGTCGTACATACACACATATGGTCACTTCTCATTCATAGGATGGATAGAAAAATGATTATAGTTGTACTTTATTTATATTAACATATCATTATGTATAAGGTTCAGGAGTATTTATTTTAGTATGGAAACAACAAAGAAAGAGGAAGTGGAAGAAGAAAAAAACATTGAAAGAGGTGATGAATTTATAACCTCTTCTTGGGGTGCTTCCTTTTAATGAAAATGGATCTTTAGGCCGACTATATGATCAATATAAGAACTATAGGATTAATTGAGGTTAGTGTGTAAGACCTTTGAGTAGGGTGTGGCCATGCCAAATGTCTTCGTAGATGTGATTTTGAGATAAGGGGAAGTAACCTTTTATAAGAGAGGTGAGGTTTACTTTATGAAAAACATTGAATATTATTTTTTGATACAATCATATTCAGTTTATAATGGATATAAAAGTATTTATTTCGTGACTAAGGAGGTTATGGGTCAAATTAATCCCAACCAATAGGTTTTAGACAAGTTTTGGCTACCATATTAACCATACCTATTAAATTATATCTTGGTTAAATAGCTTATCATTTACCATGTCTCCTTGTATTTTTAAATTACATGTTTAATAAAGATACTATAAAATTCCAAGAGAACCTCAAGTGGTTCATTATTGATGTATGTATTATTATATAAGTCCATTTTCATAACCTTACATTTTTAGGAATATTATAACATTTAATAATACTGTATTTGTTTTAAAAATTCATTTAGGTCAATTTTGACACTATTTAGTATTTGGTTTTTATAAATGCACTCTCAACATTATCACTTAAAAAAATAATTCGAAATAATCCTAAAATGACATATTATCTTATAAAATTCATGTATTTCATCAAAACGTTAAAATTATATTTATTTTAAAATTTATAATATCATTTATTTGATTCGTTCATTAATAAGGAAAATATTTTGTCATTATTGTGTCATAAATAAATATGTTTATATTATGTATAAAAATTATAAATAAATTAAAATAATATATGAAGAAAAATTATCCTTAAAACTAATAATTATATTCAAAGATATCAATTATATTGACCTATATAAATTTTTTTCACTAAAAGATACATGCTTATGTTATTTTTTTACGTTAAATTAATTAATATTAAATGTCATTATCACACCCAAGTGGCTACATGGGTTCCAAAAATAGACCCAAGGATGCCCATTGTTTGGAATGTAACAGAAAATAGTGTTCATGAACATTTTACTGTAATTTAATATTATTATAATATTATTTTTTACTCTTATTTACATCATTTACCCTTTAACCATTGTAAATAAAATATTTACTAAATTAACAATTCATAATGTCTTAAAATAAAAGTTTACTATTTAAAAATTGTATTCCTCTTAATAGTTAATATGGAATCCATTTTTTTAAATTGGAAACATAGAAGTTGAAGAAATTAATTCCCTTTGACAAAACATAAAAGTGGGTTTTTAATAAATAAAAAACTATCAATAGATTGACTTATGTTTATGTACAATATAAATGTGAAATTACATCCATTGTTTTAAATTATATTAAATAATAAAAAATTAATCTAATGATACTTTAAAACCACTCAAATTTATAATTTAACACTATAAATTATTTCTAGTAAACAAGTTTTTTAATTAAAATTTAGTATTTTCACTATTCATCAAAATATGAAAGTTATCAAAAAAGTTCCAAAAATTCACACTAAGATAATTTTGATATTCCGAATACAAAAATGAATTCGAATTTGAAAAGAAATATTTTTAAAAATTTAAAAATTGTGTATTGCAATTCATAACATTTTTTAAAACGACTTGTTCGATATGTTGCGGTGTGCCTGAATTCAATGTTGTGTGTAGCCCATGATATTGTATTATTCAATGAGAAAATTGTCATGGATGATTTGTTTGTTACATAGATGAAATTAAATTTGAAAAATTCAACGTATTGTTAATTTCATTACATTAAAAAATCAATTAAATTATTGTCATAACAAATTGTTTTAAAAAAATTGATTAAATTCTATATTCAATATATGTAATTTGATTTTCAAGAGGATGTTATTTAAGATTTATCTGTGTTTTAAGATCATATTATGATGTGAAATTATCCCCTTAAACTAATAAATTATTTTTTTAGGTATATCTTCAGAAAATTTAATCTCACTAAATTCTTAATGAATATTATATAATATGTTTTCTTCTTTACATTCTTCTCATCAAATATAACATGTATTGATTCTTAAAAATGTAAATTTATTTTTATTAAAAACAATATATTTCATTATAATATAATAATATACTATTAATTTTCATTAATTTCATTATGAAATAAACCTATCAAGATTATATTTAGTATTTAAGAGAAAATAAGAAAAACAAAACACCCAAAAATATCCATCTGTAGGTATAATATACCTTAACAGAAAATAAGTTGTCTTATTTAAAATTATACTAATAATACAAACATCTAAAATTGTAAAAAATTTATTAATAGATTTGTAAAACCCGATCCTTCGTTTCTGGTATGTTTTTCCTTTTTCAGGAGTTTTTATGAAAAGCGGAGTTTCGGGAAATTATTCAAGTACACGAAGTGTACTTTACAATTACACACCGTGTGCTAGCCATGTCATGGCCTCACACACGACCACTTAGGGGTGACATGGAGGCTACCTAAAGTGGAGTACAAAAAATTGTAGTACACGCCGTGTACTCCAAAATTACACCCCATGTACATTTTTTCACTAAAAACACCAGGCTCGCATCTTTACCCCCAAATGGTATTCTTCACCAGCTTCCTCGACCAAGAGTGTTCCGTACGGCCACTGATCTTTGACGAACTCTCGAGCCTCCGTCCTTTCACCGAATCGACTGCTGTCAATTGCATTGGAATCGTAATGGTAAGACCTAATTCTCCTAAATCATTGTTTTCCAATTCCTCTTCTTTTGAATGTTATCGTGGGATGAAGGTTTTCTGCATTCCCATAGATTTACGACATTCATAAGAGATTCAAGCCTCATGGTTCGAGTATATCAATCTCCTATCATCAAGGTAGGTGGTTTTTGTTTTTCTGTAGGACGTATTTGAGTATTTGTGCAAATTCCATCAATACCCTTGAACATGGTATTTCATGTTTCCTATTTTTCCATTGTTGTTTGCCTTCTTTTCTTATATTATTGAGTAGATGTTATTGTTTGTGAATAGGGTAATTTACTATGCTTTGGATGCTTTTCCCAGGCATATTTTCCAATTTTTGACTGTTTGGTCTAGTTTTTCCTGATATGCTATTTCCAATTCCATGCATAGTTGTAGGATGGTATGACTATTCTTCCATGCTGAGATGCTATAGCTTCTAGAAGAGTAGTTCTTGAGGATACATTTTCCGTTATGCGATGCGATACATGCTAATTTTACACAAGGCTGTGAGAACCTAGTGTAGTAGACCATAGGGAGAAGGGACGTAAGGGCTTCTCCAGAGAGTCTTTATAATATGATGCGTGACGACATCCGGAATTGACATTGAGTGCTTCCCCAGAGTGTCTGTAGTTCCTCAATGTGGGCCACAGGGGGAATGATACATTGATTGCTTCCCCATAGCGCCTTTAGTACGATACAAGACTATAGGGGAAATTGATGGTGAGTGCTTCTCCAGATAGTCTTTTCTTTAGAAAAACCAGAGGGGTGATACTGTGTGTTCCTCCTAGAGGGTTTCTAGTACTTGTAGGTTAAACCATAGGGGCTTGGTTGTGACAAATACACAGAGGTTACCTGTTTATTCTACGTTCATGAGTGGATGATTACTTGTTTGTAATTATGTGCTATAAACTGTGGATTGTTTGTTGTTTAGTACTTCATATTTATTTTTTATGTTATTTTACATGCCATATATTAACAGACTATTTGGAACAGATCTTCGGGAGGTTTCCAACTAGGATATTTATCTCACACCCTTTTTGGGTCATTCTTTTAGACCCAGATAGATTATATTGTTGCAGGTATAGATAAGGTACAACACCCTTCTACTTATGTTTCTTGATTACACTGGTTCTGGAGAGCATGGGGCCAAGCCGATGGTTGCGATGATGAGGAGTTCTCATCTGTTGTTTTTCTATTGTAGTTTGGTTTGGTACTACATTCAGTATTGTGACTTGTTTAGCTGTTTTCATAGACATGTATGTATCGTGAACCATTTTCATGTACTTCTTCTCCAGTTGTTTATTTATTAGTATTACACTGTTATTATTGTTGGATATTTACAGCTTCCGCTCTTGTTTGTGTTGATACTTTAGATGTTTACTTTTCCAATAAGGGAATAGTTTCCCCCTATCTCACACAAGGCCTTCACTGCTAGTCGAAAGCCTCTCGTGTTCGGGGAAATGCGCTTGAGGACATGTGACCAACTGGGTACAGGGCGCCTCTGGGTGGATTCCAGAACCGAGATGCTAAAATGTGGTATTAGAGGATTCACTTTTCTCTGGACTTACTGTTTAGAGCATTTAGCCAGGGATGGGATGGAATAGGTACTTGGTAATAAGCTGTGATCGGGAGTAGCTAAACAGTGTACAAGGAAAATACATACTACCTCATGTAATACAATTTTACTGGTTTTCAATTTTACAGTTGATTTGATTTCATTGTTGGGTGATTCACGTGCTTTTTGCAGTTACCATTGTTGTCATTGCGGTTCTATTTCTATCGCAACCCGATGAGATGAGTGTATGCCATCCAAAGAATCATATAGGCACTTTCTAGAAATAACATGTAATGCATTCTTTCGATATCATCTAGGATGAATTAGAAATTGCATGTTGTTGTGATAGATGTTGTGTATAATATGCATGTTGTTGTGATAGATTCTTTGATAGAATCCATGCTGATTGATATGGAGATTATTTTTATTATGCTTTTCTTAGATGGACATCAAATTTGGTTCTTGAGGAGTTATGGGCCTTCATGTACTGGAATTTGGTGGATCACTCACCTGTTTACCTTCATTATAACTTGTATAAGATACGAAACATTGATTTGCAGGGAGTATGGGCCGTCACAGATCCGAATATGGTTCCTTAACGCTGGTTTTCTGTGTTTTCTGGGCTCCTGAGTAGTTTTTGAGGCTACTGTCCGAAAAAACTCAGAATACACGGTGTGTACATTATGGATAAATGCAGTGTAGTCTATAGTTGTGTCACTAACTGTGTGGGAAAGGACAGAGAGTTATGAAAAATCTTGTAGGAATATTCCATGTATTATTTTAGCACGTCGTGTAGTATGAAATAGGTATCCCGGTCGTGTCACGAACAACACGGGCCGTGTTATCATTTCACATACATTACATGTCTGAATCTTACACGTTGTGTAGTCTGATCTAGGTACCCATCCGGGTCATGAACAACATAGGTCGGTGATACCCTTTCTCGTACATGCCGTTTCTATATGGAACATGCCGTGTAGTGTCAGGTATGAATATGACCGTGTCTCTAACAATATGGGCTAGGTAAGGCATATCTAGTACACGTCGTTTCTACCATGAACACACCATGTAGTTTTGTCTTAGAGGAGACGTGTGGCTTAAATGTGTAGAATGATTTGTACAGGGAAATAGGATTCTGCTACACTTCGTGTGTAGGGATAACATGCCATGTGGTTGGGGTGTTACAAGACCGGTTTTGGAAAAAATACACGCCCATGTAAATGACTTAAGGGAACACACTGTGTAGTTTTTATACATGTCATGTAGTCATGATTTGTAAATTTTTAATGCTTTCTTTCCCATGATCCCATCTTATTATCCTAGTTTTCCATCCATGGTAATTTGATTTAAAGTGTTCTTTTGACCTTGTAGAGTCATGGCACCGAGACGTCCTTTAGTTGCATGAAAGTTTCCAGGCGGTGATCACCCGCTGGATTTGGCTGAACATGGTCTTCCCGCAGATCCTCATGTTGTACCAGTCTTGGAACTAGAAGTGATACTGGTTTCAAGTGTTGATGCATTGTTTAGGGAAGGTTTTCTAAGGATGGTTTAAACCTTCCATGGAGCACCGCCTACTGCCTCAACTATGGCAGACTTAACGCGGGTTTTCCAGTAGCATCATCCTCCCACCTTCTCCAGGGAAGGAGGACATCAGGCTGTAGAGCCATGGATAGAATCCATGATGAAGATCTTTAAGCATCTGGAGACTCCACCAGAGAGGCGGGTTAAGCTTGCTACCTACATTCTACGAGAATCCTCCAAGAGGTGGTGGGACATGATCTCACAGGTGGGTCATCAGCAGGTTATGGCGCTGGAGGATTTTCAGTATGTCTTTTACGACTACATCTATCTGGAGACCCTGAGGGCCAACCGACCCCAGGAGTTCAGGAGCCTGGAGTCGGTTACTCTTTCTGTCATGGAGTATTCCCCTCGTTTCACTGATCTTCAGTGTTTCACACCCCTCTAGTTTGCAGATGGGTTGTTCATTACAAGAACATTTGAGGATGGTATCAGAAGGGAGATACACTCACAGGTGAATATCTTCAGGTTTATTTCCATCACCTCCATTTTCAACTAGGCACTGATTGCAGAGCACAATATGAGAGATTCCGGTGTTGAAATCCAGGGCGGTTCCACTCCCAGGGTTAGTGATTCACTAGCTGATAGCAGGAAGCGTCATAGGGAGTCTACACGTGATGATTCGAGGAGTGAGAAACATCTTTAGGTTGCTGGTTGGTATGCTACCAGTGTGGAAGGGCTAGAAATACTAGGTTGGAGTTCCAGAGAGACCCAGTGGAGTGCCGATCTTGCGGAAATATGGGTCACCTTCAGTGCTTCTCTCATGTTTTCTCACCAGCAATTGCTGACATGGGTTCTTCAATGAGTCCTCGTTTTGGAGCAGTGCCACTAGTTTCTCACCAGTCTCAGAACTGGAGTTCTTCCAGCCATTCAGGCCAAGGTGGAGGTTGTGGTCGGGGGGGGGGGTAGTTTCCGGTCTTTCAGTGAAAACAAGGTGGATCAGCATAGAGCGTTTAGGCAGGGTCACAAGGCCGTAGTAGAGGTCAATCCTTTACAGTGGAGCAGACCCAGCAGGAGCAGGATCTCGGACCCTCTACAGTTCAAGGCACAATCTTAGTAGCCTCAGTTTTATCTTCCTCTCTTTTCGATACGTGTTCTTCCCATGGATTTATCTTTGTTTCTTTTGTGGAGAGCCTTGGGCTCTGCATCTTTTCCTCTATCGATACTTTGACTCTAGACACACCGTTGGGGACTAGGACGACTACTGTACATCAGTGCAGAGAGTTCCCTCTTGAGGTTGTGGGGTGTCACTTCGTATGGGACCTCTATATCCTAGAGATAGCAGGGTATGATGTCATTCTCGGAATGGATTGGTTAGTTCCCTTCCAGGCAGTTGTTGAATATTATCGCCACTCGGTGAGTTTCATATCACAAGAAGGAGGATCTTTTCATCATCGGGGTAGGTGGGATGTCCATATGAGTAGATTAGGACCCGAGCATCATGGGCTAGGTAGATTTACCGCTCATATTGTTGGTCTATATTTGGATGACAAGGGGACTTCGCAGCTGTACTTTTCTCCCATGGTGGATCATTTCGGGGATATCTTTCTAGAGGTCCTTTTAGGTTTTCCTCCAGAGCGTGAGGTAGAAATTTCTATTGATCTCATGCTAGGAGCGTCAGAAGTGTCCATTCCTTCTTATAGTATGGCTACACCTGAGTTACATGAGATCAATAATTAGTTGGAGGGGTTGTAGGAAAAGGGTTTTATACTACCAAGTACTTCTCCTTGGGATCACCTCTCATATTTGTGAAGAAGGCAAACGGTACCCTTAGGCTATGTGTGTACTGTTGGATGTTGAACCAATTGACAGTCAACAACAGATATACCTTGCTAAGGATCGATGATCTCTTTGATCGGCTTCGCGGATCCTGAGTGTTCTTGAAAATTGACTTGAGATCTGGTTATAATCAGTTGTGAATTAGACCATCAGATATACCTCTTACAGCCTTCCAGAACAGGTATAGTCTATACAAGTATATAGTTATGCGGTTCGATCTCACAAACGTGCCTGCAATTTTGATGGCACTGATGAACTGTGTGTTCCATCCTTACTTATACTCTTTCATGGTGGTCTTCATGGACGATATCTTGGCGTAATCTCAAACTCAACATGACCATGCTACTCATCTTCATATCATTTTGAGTACACTTAGAGAGCATCAGTTATATGATAAGGTCTCAAAGTGTCACTTTTGGATGGATCAGATTCACCATTTGGGTCACATTATCTCATAGACAAGAGTATCAGTGGACCCCGAGAAAGTTAGAGTAGTAGTTTCCTTGGAGCAGCCGAAGAAAGTCTTTGAGGAGTGATGTTTTCCCGGGTGGGATGGATACTACAGACACTTCATACAAGACTTTTCACTCCTATCAGAACCACTGAAGTGACTAACTAAGAAGGGTGTGATGTTTTTATGGTTAGATTCATGTGAGTCAACCTTTCATGAGATAAAAGGGAGGATGAATTCAGCACCGATACTATTATTTCCAGAACCGAGCAAGAGCTATACTGTCTACTATGATGCATCATGTATTGGGATGAGATCTATTCTTATGAAGGGAGATGGAGTCATTGCGTACGTGTATCGGTAGTTGGGGCTACATGATAATAACTACCTGACGCATGATCTCGAGCTTGCGGCAGTTGTTCATTCCTTACACTATTGGAGACATTAACTTCTGGGAGAGCACATTATGGTTTCCACCGACCACAAGAGTCTCAAGTATATCTTTACCCAGCATGATCTGAATCTGAGACAATGTAAGTGGGTTTAGTATCTTCTGTCCTTTGACATAGAACATTCCAATACACCGGGAAAGGGAAACACAGTGGCTGATGCATTAAGAATGAGGAATCAGATACAGATAGTTCAGGAGGCCAGTAGTGAGTGGCATATTTTGGATCTGTTCTCTAAATACACTTGGAGGTGCACGAAACACATGGGAAGACTTCCCTATCTTTTGTAGTTGTTACATCTATACCTCTTGATCAGGTATGGATGAGGTAGCTATAAGACTCAGAAGGCCTAGTTATTTGGGGGAGTGTGTTAGAAGAGGTCCCTCTTCTGGGATGGACAGTAGTTCATGATGAGATCTTGTATTTTTAGGGACGCATGTGGGTGCCAGCTGACATACCTAAGGATATGATGCGGGAATTTCATTCCTCATTTTGGGCATTTCATCTTTGCGCCAGTAAGATTTATCCCGATCATTACCTCCAGTATTGGAGTCCAGGTATGTAGAGAGATGTTGCTGGTTTTTTCATGAGTTGTTCCACATGTCAGCAGAAGAAGGTGGAACATCAGCGAATAGCAGGGCCATTATAACACTTACTCGTTCCCAAGTAGAAGTTGGATGACGTTGCGATGGACTTCGTGACCGGTTTGCCGAGATCACCTTGAGGGAATGATGTTGTTTGGGTTGTCATTGACAGACTCATGAAGGTTGATATCTTCTTAGCAATCAATGAGACCTTCAGTGTTGATGATCTGGGATAGTTGTACATCTAAGAGATTTTTTTTACATGGAGTTCCACAATCAATCGTTTCAGACAGGGATGCATGTTTTACTTTTCGGTTCTGGTAGGGGCTTTAGAAGGCTTGGGGCACACATGTACTTTTGAGTATAGCATACCAACACTAGAAAAATGGCCATTCCTAGCGTACGATTCAAGTGCTTGAGGATATGCTCTAAGCTTACATTCTAGACTTTGGAGGATTTTGGGAGAAGCATATACCTCTTGTGGAGTTCGCCTCAAACATCAGTTTTTAGGAGACTATTCAGATGTCACCTTACGAGGCTCTGTACGGTAGGCCATGCTAACCACCTTTATACTGGATGGATATGGGAGAGGCAGCCTTGTTGGGACATCGTCTTATTCAGGAGACATCGAAGTAGATAATGTTTATTCAGAAGAGGATGTCTACAACGCAGTCTCGACGGAAGTCTTATACCGATCAGCGGAGGCGACCTCTGGAGTTCGAGGTCGGGGATCATGTTTTCCTACATGTCGCACTGAGGTTGGGATACAAGAGGATTCAGAGACAAGGTAATCATTCACCCAGGTACGTGAGGCCATTTGAGGTGTTGGAGAGAGTTGGGCCAGTTGTCTATCGGCTGTAGTTACCTCAAAGGTACCAATCTATGCACAACTTCTTCCATGTTTCTCACCTCCGATATTACTTTTCGGACCCATATCATGTCATTCAACCTGATGTGGTTGAGCTCGAAGTGGATACATCATTTTAGGAGCATCCTAGTCAGATATTTGATCGCAGTGCAAAGGTTCTCCTTAGTCAGTCTATTCCTCTGGCACGGGTGCTATGGCAGCATGGGCGAGTACAAGATGAGACTTGGGAGAGGGATGCCGATGAACGATCACACTGGACATAATTGTTTGGGTTTTCATCTTCAATGCCTCGCTAGGGAAATTTGGGGACAAATTTATTTAAGGGGGAAAGTTTGTAAGTACCTGTACCTTTGATTCAGGTATGTTTTTTCATTTTATGGAGTTTTTAAGAAAAGAGGAGTTTCTAGAAATTTTTGAAGTACACTCCATGTACTTCCTGAGTATATGTCGTGTACTCGTTGCCACTCGAGGCCGTGTGTTGGACGTGTCATGTCCACACATATAGCCATGTAGGGGTGGAATGGAGGCCGGCAAAATCAGAGTATGAAAAAGCCTAGCACACGCTGTGTACTCCAAAAGTACACACCGTGTACTTTCTTTTTTTCTCATAACGCACCAGGGATGAAAATTAACCCCAAAATAGTCTTCTTCTCCAGCTTCATAAATTGAGAGAATTCCGTACGACCACTGATATTTGACAAACCTCCAAGCTTCCATCCATTATCCAAGTCCACCGTCATCTATTGCATTGGAACTACATCAGTAAGATCTTCCTTCTCCTAGAGCATTGTTTTATAATTCCTTCTCTTTTGCAAGTTATCATGGGTTGAATGTTTTGTGCATTTTCGCAGATCTACGATGTAATATGGAGATTCAAGCCCAGTGGTTTGAGTACATTGATCTCCGAGATTCAAGGTAGGTGGTTTGTTTCTTTTTGTAGGAAGTCTTTGAGTATTTGTGCAAATTCCACCAAAACCCTTGAACAGGGTATTGCTTGTTTCCTGTTTTTCCCTTGTTGTTTTCCAGCTTTGCATATATGCTTGAGTAGAAGTTATTGTTTGTGAATAGGATAATTTAATGTGCTTTGGATGATTTTACCATGCATGTTTTCCTATTTATGAATGTTTGGTCTAGTTTTTCTTGTTAGGATATTTCCAGTTCCATACCTAGTTGTAGAAAGGTATGACTATTCTTCCAGGTTAAGATGCTGTAGATACTGGACAAGTAGTTCTTGTGGATACTTTTTCCATTACACGATGTGATACTTTCTGATTTTACAAAGGGATGTGAGAACCTATTGTAGTAGACTATAGGTAGAATGGACATAAGGGCTTCTCCAGAGTGTCTTTATATTACGATGCATGACCACATGGGGAGGTTGAGTGCTTCCCTAGAGTGTCTTTAGTTCCTCAACGCGGGTCATAGGGGGAAAGAGATGTTGAGTGCTTCCCCAGAGCGCTTTTAGTAAACTAATACACTATATGGGTGAATTAACGGTGAGTGCTTCCACAGAGAGTATATTCTTTAGCTGAACTAGAGGGGTGCGACTTTGTGTGCCTCCCAGAGGGTTTCTAGTACTTGTATGTTGAACCATAGGGGTTAGGTTGTGAGAACTACCCAGAGGATATCTATTTGTTCATCTTGCTTGAGTGGTTGTATACTTGTGTGTAATTATGTGCTAGAAATTGTGGATTGTTTGTTTTTTAGTACTTCTTGTTTATTGTTTCTGTAGTTTTACCTGCTATATATTTACTGACTGTTAGGCACAGATCTTCGGGTGGTTTCCTTCTGGGATTTTTATCTCACACCCTGTTTGAGTCATGCTTTTGGGCCAGACAGATTATATTTGTTTCTAGAATAGATTAGGGCAAGCTCCCTTCTACTTCATGTTCTTGATTGCACTGGAGTTGGGGAGCATGAGACCAAGCCGAGGCTTACGATGCTGGGAAGTGCTAATCTGTTGTTTTTTTGTACTTTGGTTTGGTATTTTATTCAACATTGTGACTTGTTTGGAAATATTCCTTGACAAATATGTATCATGCACCATTTTCATATACTTTTATTACAGTTAATTATTTATCAGTCTTCCGTAGTTATTGTTGTTGGATATTTACTGCATCCGCTGTTGTATGTGTTGATACTTCCGCTATGCTCTCTACCAATGTGGGCATAGTTTCCCCACTATCACACTTATGGAAATCCCTGCTAGTCAGCTACCTTTAGTGTTCGAGAAAATGCGCTTGAGGCTATGTGACCAACCAGGTACGGGGCACCTCTAGGTGGCTTCTGGAACTGGGACATTACAAGATTCATACAAAAAATAATTAGGAAACTCAAATTAATTCATAATTGTTCTAGTAGTTTCTTTAATTAATCAATTTTTTTTACATTCTACAACAATATTTTTATATGGTGTTATGGGAGCCAAAATGTTTTCAAAATATCAATTACCTTCTAAAAATTTATCAAAATCATGAATAAAAAGTCCACCACTTAAAAACATATAATATAATAAATAAAATAACCATTATAATTTTCAATCCATTTTCCGAAATGTAACAATCATAGTTAATTTTTTACATTTAGGATTAATGAAATAAGTGTAAGTGAAACTATAGTAATTATCAAAAAAATTAATTACATACTTATTTCCACCTAAACTAGTAGTTTTAATAGGGATAGAAAATTCAAAACATAGTAAGTAAAGAGTAATTTTATTTTTAATATCATTAATAAATTTTAATTTTCCTTCTGTTTTTATCATATAAAAATGAATTAAAATCTAAATTATTACGTAAATAAAATTTGGTTGAAAAAAAATTGTATATGGTTATAAAATTTGTAAAAAAAAGGTTTCTATGTACCAGAAAAATATTCTATAATATTTCATCTCCTTCTAGATCATTTAATATCATTAAATTCTATTTTGTTAGATTAAAAAAATTAATATTATATTTGACATAATTTATGTCAACATTAAATAACAATGTGTCTTTCTAAAATACAATTAACATATCATTTTAAAAATTTACATTCATGACATCATCACATATCTATGATGTAATAATTAAATTGTATTTTTAACCCTCATCATGAAATGCCTTAAAATACATTCTAGTTTCATTAAAACATACGTCCAAAAATCCTATTATATTTCTTATAGAGTAATCATAAAAAGTAATATAACATTCATGACATGAATTAAATAATAACCATGTAGATATATCACCAGTTATTCTCCTATAATAGTTATTTACCTTGTTATATGAATAAATGATAGTCAGTGGTCATACTTCCTAAAATAAAAAAAATATTGTTACCCTTGTTTTTTTGTCCAACTAGATTAATGGAATAAATATTAGAAACCGAAATGGGAAATTAAATTTTATTTATGGGTAGTCTAAAAAGTATGGTTTTAAAATAAGAGTTTTGGTGTGACAAAATTATTGAGTAAATATTAATGAGCAATATTTGGTAGAATTTCCATGCATTCTACACCTAATAAATGTAAAACTAGAAAAAAAATCTATTTGATATTTTAAAAAATTATATCTTAATCATCATTAGTGGATTAATGTAATTACGAAACACACATTCTGTTTTTATTTAACATCATCATAAATATTTTTTAAAAAATTTTATAAACTTGAACAAAAGTTGATAGAGTTTGTTTTATATTACAATCCCATATTTTTTATTTCAAATTAAATTTTTGGGTATCTTCTAAATTTTCACATAAATTATAATTTGAAAATAAAGACATATTTTGATGTAAATTATTTTAAATCATGTGATTCTTGTCATCCATTTCAATTTGAGTCTTTTTATCCAAAAAATTATTTATTTCCTTTTCATAATAAATATTCTTTTGAAGAAGGAATTTTTTTTTATCACTCTAGAATTTAAGTATCTATTTATGAAATCTATGTTTTGATACACTAAAATATGCTTCCATTTTGTCTATAATTTTCTTCAATTTCAAATTTTAATTTCGTATTTTCATTAACATGTTTTATATTTTTTCATTATCTTTTTTAGAGCATAATATGTATCAAACCATATTTATGTAATTTTTTTTATTATTTATAATTTTTCATAATTTTATAATTATTAGAAAAAAAATTATATATTTAAGTTGAAGTATAATTATTAGTGTTTTCATATATATTATTAGTGGTAAAAAATTAGTAGCAGGTTTTAATGAATTTTAAAAAGGTGATTTTATTACCTTAGAACATTTTGCAAAAACATCAATGTTACCAATATCATTTTCACTTCTAAACACACTACATGATTAAAAATTCTAAATGTTTGTCATACCACCCATGATATTTTTCTTCTCATCAATGATGTTCATGTATTTTCTATAATGACTTAATTTTGGGTAGTCTCTTCTAATATGTCCCATTTCATAGATCTCATAACATCTTATATATAAAACACCCTTATTATTACTTGAATTACCATTATTTATCTCATTCAAATCATTCTATTTGAACCACTTATTGAATCCCTTACATATTTTAATAAATTTTTAAAATCCTTTTCTATGGGATTTATCTTTTCTTTCTCTATTTTATGATACAGAAATTCAGATGAGTTAAAAGAAAACTTTATCTTATAGTTAAAAGAAACACATTTACTCTTTTAAACCTTCTCAACCCCAAAATTCTTAAATTTAATCACTTATATTCTAATGATCTAATATGTTCATCTAAGGTATAATCGTTAAATATCATACTCTCATTGAATTCTACTTTCTGAACATGAAACTTATTCATTAGTTATTACAACACCATTTTATCTATACCGATGCCATCTACAGATTATCTAAGCGTATTGATACCTTTTATAATTATTGTACACCATAGAAAAATCATGTACATAGATTCATATTCCTTGCCCTTAACGTGTAGTTATTATATTCATCACATTAAGAGTTTTTTTATTTTTAACTTTTATATGTTTTAGTGAGTTACTTGAAGCATTATCCATATGAATTTTATTCTTACATGATGACACATGACTAATTATTTTGTAATTGAAAACATAATTTACCAAATAAATACACAAAAGTGAATAATTATTATCCCCAACATGCATATATGTATTTTCTATGATCTTCTAGTGTTTCATAGTAAATTAATTTATGTATAACTTCATTAGATACTACTAGTAATAGAAGTAATTTCCATAAAAATGTAGTGGATTTTTAGAATCCATACATCATTTAAGTCTGTTAATTTCATATAAAAATCATTTTCCTTCGACTGTTTATTTGATGAAAAGGTTATAATAATGAAACAAATAAGAAATATAATAAATATCAAAGAAGAATAAGATATAATACTAAGTGTTAACCTAGTTAAGTTAATAACAGTGGTCATGAGGGGTATGTAAATAAGTCATTAAATTTTAAAACATATTATTAAATTAGATTACAATATTTCATCAAGAAAAAAATATAATGATTAAGTGTTCATAAATAAAATAAAGTGGAAAAAATTAAAATATATAAAAATAGGTTCTTTATACTAGTTTGGACCATCTTGATCCTATATATACACTTCATTCCCTTTAAATCATCTAAATTAATGGAACCCACTAATAACAGGGACAATATTTTGAATGGTCTGATAAATTTTTATAGAAATTTCATTTCACCCTGATGGAGGCACAAACTATTTATATATACTCCCTTTATATAGATATAACTCCAAATAAAAAAATAGATTTTTTTCTTGAGTAAGAACCTAAGGACATAACTTTTTATTATGTGTTTTAATTTATACAAGGCTATATTTTTGTAATGAAAATGATAGAAAATCATTTGACAAAAAAATATAATAATATGAAGAATGATATAATATTGAAATATATGAATTAATAAATATATAATTTTATGATGAAAAAATAAATGTATTTTTCATCATGTTAATAAATGATAAAACATTCATCTTCATTCCTGATCTCAATAATAGAACAATACTTGTATTTTTATAGATTCATCAATTTTCATTTATCATATGAATATATCTTTTGTATTATGTTATATTTGAATTATATGGGTTATGATTGTATCACGTTCATGAGATAACAATCAAAACAGAAAACATTATATGTTCCACAATCTTCTTCATATGGGAATTTCTTGATATTTCATCACAACCAACCATGTTTATTAACAATAAATCATAGTATAATATCATTTGAATAATAAGAAAATATACCATGCTTAAACAATAAATTTTTAATTCAAAAACACTTTGAAAATCACTTTTAGATTTTATATAAATTTTATAAATAAAAAATGGTTAGAATTAATCTTCTCAACTTATAGAAAATAAAACTACTCGAACAACTAGAAAATAGACAATAAAAATTAATTTAAAAAGATGGGTTACAAAATGGGTAAAATAATTTTATTTTTTTCATAGACATTATTTTACATTATTTTGTAACTATGATATTAATTTATTTGTAGCCATCATTTTATGTTTTTTATAACCATCGTTTTCGATTTCTACTGAAACATTATTTTCATTATCATGCAACAAAAATTATATATGTTTCATAACCATTAATTTTTTTAATTTTTAATTATAAATTTATGGGTTTTATAAATATAAGTTTGGGTTATTTATATTCAACATTTATTAATTTTATTAAGATCTAAACTCGTCCAATATAGACATCATTAGTGTCTAAATATTTTTTTGTGAATAATTAATTTAATTTTTTCAAGAAATATGTTGATATAAAAAATCAGAAATTATATTTAACGGAGGAAAGTTTAGGTTATGTTTTAATCAAATAGATAAGAAAATAAGAGAAAAGTTGTACATCAATTATATATAAAAGGTCAATATATATAGGGATGTGAGATTTTATGGGAAAATATTTATTTGAAAAAACAATCCATGCCCTTATATACCTACATATTTTGTTATATCTTACTTAATTTTAATTGAGGGACATATTATTAGTGCCAGAGTATTGTTTTATTTTCTTATTTGATTTTTTCTCTAACTTGATCTAATATTTTTGAGATAAATGGCATTAAAAGTGAATGATTATTTATTTTATGAATATAATTTTTATAGGTGGATGTATGAGTTCATTGTATGCTTTTAGCAACAAGTGTATATTCCTCATGCGGTATTTTTGGATAGAAATTTTATGGTAAATTTTTTGTAGTTGTTATTAATAATAATTAATTATATTTTCATATTAATGTCTATATGAAGAAGGAATTAAATTGTATCTTAATGTAATATGGTTTCAATAATACATCTATTTTATAGTTCTCCATGTATATATGGAATAAATTTCATAGGCTATATAGTAGATAATCAAGGAATACATATCAATACATAAAACTTGTAAGTGAAAATTATCTTTTCTAGAAGAACAAAGAAGAAAGGTAGGAAGACGTATAATCAGAGGATGATCTCTCCAACCAATGTAAAGCATTATGTTTTAATCCTTTATAAATATAAACATGTGTTAGAGAAATTAGATATATTATAAACTTCATAATCGCTTTTAGAGATGAAAATAAGATGTGATTTTGGTGACGAAGTTGAAAAAAATCATGATTCTTAGTAAAGGATTGTTCATATTACCACCATGAATTTTTTTAGTTCATAAAAAAAGGCTGATCAATAGATATTCCTTCATTAAGTGTATATTTTATGTGTTGATGATTTGGCCTTATATAATGTAATTTATAAATAGATAAGATGTTGCTATAAAATTTTACAAGAATATAATGTGAGAGATAATGATTGAAAAAAGTGACATAAATTTAAATAATTTCCAAGAGAACATAAAGTATAAAAACAATAATAATTAATTAAAGAAAATAATTATTCAAATAATGAAATGAAGTAGAAAAATAAAAACAATTTGTGATGGGTAATACATTAATATTTAATGGAATAAGATACTAAATAAAGATAAATTATGAGTAAATAATATGCATTGAGGAAAATATGAAAATAGTAAATGAAAGAAACATATAATATTACATAGATGAAAAAAAATCTCAATAAAAAGGAATATATATTTTAAATAGTGATAAAATAGGTGAAATCAAAACCTAGAATCTGGAATAGAAATATCATTATGGAAAATTTGAAAAAGGATAATAAAGAATATGGTATCTCTAAAATAACATTTTTAGGGAATAAGTAGAAATATTATTACCATGTGAATTAAATAATAAATGCATAAATATGGTATGGAACCTATAATTCCAAAATATATATCATTAAGATTCAACAAGATGTATTATTACAATGATAGATGTTTTATATTTTCTAATCTCGGAAATATTGAAAGGCATTGTAGTTATAAGGATGTATGAAAGGAAACAATATGCCAAAAGGAGGACCTCCACTCCTGTTACTGACAAGGATATGGTATACCCCAAAAAATACCAGATAAGACAGAAAATTTGATTTCAATTCTAGAAGAATATTATATAACTGAATAGAGGGTCTAAATAGAACAAAAATATGGTTACTATGATTTGATATCTTGAAGAAGAAAGAAGGAAACATTTTTTTAGAAAAAACACAGGGCCTCTCTAGCTATAAAAATGTCTATGTTGAGAAAAACCCATCATGTAATATGATATATAAGATAAATATCATGTACATTATGGATGAATCATTCTTGAGTTGTTTTATAAAAACAACTATAAGGTTAGAGATGGATACTATGGGATTATTCCTTCAATGTATAAAAAATCCATAAGAAATATCCATTTATGATACAACATAAGAATAAAATTTCACCAATTTAATCTAATATAAAAATATAGTAATGGAAAAAATATAGAAGGATAAAACTTTTCTTCTTCAAGTAGAAATTGTTTTTAGTGTTTTAAAATGATTATTATTTATTGGAAATAGGATAATGATGGTTGAAAAATATCTTCAGGATGAATAACTGCATAATGATCCTTTTGAATTTATTTTCATTAATGTTAAATTAGGGAAAACCATTGCATATGATTAATGATTTTCCCTATATAACCATCCTCATTACCCAAATTGAGAAAATACAAGGTATTCAATAACTTAAATACCTTAAACATCACAAAATTATTTAAAGAAGTACCACATTTTGTATGAGAAAAAATATAAGAGGATAGAGTGCTTAAAATTTCCATAAATTAATTGAAAGAAATTCATTTTTTGAGCTGTTTGGGCATGTAAGAAAATATATTTGAAGTTTTTCTGGTACTTATTGATATGAATAACGAATATTCATAAAATGGTGATATTTCCAGGAATAATTGAAAATGGTCCTAAACGATCAATTAAAAAGTGTGAAAGACTACATAAACAATATATTACATCTTAATGAATCACATATTATGTAGTTGGTATATGGATACATTTTAATTGGTTTCATGATGTTTAATTGGTGATAATAGGATAAGTTATTAGTAAGTATACACCACTAAATAAGAGGGAATCTTGGATGTATCTACATAGACGAGTTAAATGTTTATTTATTTATATTTAAGTAATGGGTAATTTATCATAATTGATATATGAGATTATATTCTTTTAATTAGGGGTGTTTTTTATCAATAAAAGATATTATACGGAAGAAACTTTTCTCAATAATTATTATCATGATTAGTCTATAAAATTCTAGAGGAAAACATGATGAAACAAAAAAGGTTACTGAAGCCCTGAAAAATCCAAACAAATTCACCCCACATAAGATGAAATTGAGGAAGGGGAGATAATTACACTAGTCCCCACCCCATATAGGAAATTGGAAGATGACTAACAATGAGGGTAAATAAACCCCTTATATGGGAGGAACTACAATAAATATAAATTTAAGGAATAATAAACAAGGAGGGAAAGAATAAAATCCACCATACATAAATAATTTCGAAATCCTAATACATAATTTGATTTCATACAGCCAAAGAAATGAAAAAAATGATACGTAGAAAAAAAACCTCAACGATCAATGTGTTACCCAACTATCTCCCAAATGACTCCTCAAGTTAATAACAACCATCATGATCACTAACCAAGTCCTATAGAGGAAAAATAGTTTATCTATATATATAGTGAAAAAAACATGTCTACATAATTTGTCCCTACCTACAACCTCTTTTGAAAAATGTGAATGAACCACACTACAGCCTAATGAATAGTAAAATCAATGCAACTCATCAAATAATAATGAATGTATATTTTCCATTCATCACCACAGATCACTAACCAATTAACTCATATAAATAATTCACTCTATATCAAAAACATATATATAATTGATGGATTACCACTTCTACTTACCCATTTGGTAGTCTCTCTCACATCCCATTGACTCAAATACTATGATTCTTTCATCCATAACTCATTGTCAATCATTTAAATAATATCATAATAATTACACATATGGTTTATATAGATACCTAAAATTTTTTATATAATATGTAACCAAAGGTAATTCTAAAAGCTACTACATACCATGTAAATGTAGTATACCTCAAGCTATCACTGACCTAACACGTACACCCATGGAAATCCATTGCCATCACAATCAGATAGAAGTATGTGTTATACCAAAAGCTATATAGTATAAACATAAATGTATATTATATCCATGATCTATCTAATAACTCATATGAAACCATCATATACTGTAATCTATTATAGGTCGAGATATACATACACATTACCTATATCCATTGTGAGAGAAAGGGAGTGGGGTAATTCATTCATCAATTCTATCACAATCAAGGATGTTGCGAACAAACATACTATAAAAATTTTATTATCAGTTTCTGTAGAGATGTGGGTGGTGTAGAATATTAAATTTGAATGTTTTTAATATATCACCCACAATCACACTAAAGGAAACCACATAGAACTAAACACATTTATAGTTTTCATCACTAACACACATGGTTGAAACCACTATAGACTATGTATAATCCTTAAATACATGGGAAACGTTTAAAATTAGTTAATAAATTATACAATAATAAATATTATTATATATCGATGTCTAGTTGTAATACATTAATATTATAAAATAAGTGTTTTGGAAACTATAAATGTTTAGAATATATTCTATACTAATTCATTATCAACTAAAATCTGAGGATCCATTTTCGTCGATTTTTTAATTCCATTTAATATTTTTTAGTTATCCATGTACAATATGACCCATTAAATGCTACCATATCAAAGATAAACTTTCTATGCATATACTGAAAGTAATTCAAGATGATAGAAAATATTAATATATTATCTATACTACCAGACCTCAAAAAAACATCAAGAAGAATAATACAGCTGAGAACAATTATCCATTAACTCATCATGACTACTATGATTTAATCCCTGACACCATTAAAAATTGAAATCAATCCTTTCATTAGTAATACCATTGATCATGTAATGCATAAGCTCCATGACAAATTTTCATCAATATTTTCAACCCTTCTGGGTTCAAAATCTACAAAAAAAAATTAAGTATGTAATTTTGGAGAGCATACATAAAATACAATAAAATCATTTTAGAATGACAAACCCATAGGAAAACCATGTCCATTGAACCAATACATTATAACTTTTTAAAAAAATTAGGTTCCTCCATACTAATCAATAATCATTAGAAAAAATGAATTCTAATTCCCATCATGAAATAATTAGTTTATTTTGATTTAGGTTTAAACATCATGAATATTATTTGATGTTTCAAACAGTTATTGTAAATTTGGTTAATTAATTTTATCAATGATCAGATTGTTTTGAGGAATGTAGTAATTAATTATCATTACTCATTCACCCTTAAGATAATGTTTTTACTTTGTGTTATTTAACCACATCAATTATTTAAACAATTTAAAAAATCAACAACAACCTAAATTTCCAATCCGATAACACATCATCTACTAAATATCAATAGATTGCATCCAGATCATCATAAAAATATATTTAGTCACATATACCGACCTTTTTTTAATCCTTATATTGTGGATTAATTATTATCTAAAAATGATAATTTTATTATTTAAAATTTTAATTTCCCAAATTATAAATAATTATCACTATTAAATAATAAAATATTTAACACTACAATAGTTGATGTTGACTTATTCTTCTAATTTTCATTCATGGAATTAATATAAAATATTCTTCATGAGAATATTATTTATCTCTTTACTATATAATTACCAAAATAATAATAATAATTATTCACTGTGAAAAACCTTAAATCCAACTTCTTTATCCTTTATAAATTTTTATATTGTTAAATGATTATTCATCATGCTATTTTTCAAGATGTTTATCATTCTTAAGGTTATTCCCATCATTTCTCCTAGAGAAACTAATGCATGATTTAATTAAACCCATCACTAGGTAAAAGAGATTAATCAAATCCCCTATATGTAAAGAAGATTAATTTCATGCTATACTAGGAATTGAGGAAAGAGGGCCATGTGTGCATGATATAAACTTATTGGAATAACTCAAATGATTGTATAAGGGTTTCAAGAATCCAATAGTGAAGGATCTGGATCATCTAGATTTGAGAGGAATTAAGAATCTGATTGAGGGGAATGAAGCCTACTTTTTAGGAAAACTATTATGACCCTCTTTTGTATTTCCGAGAACATCTTCAAAAATTCCTCTTAAGTAAGTATTAATTATGTATAGGCTTAATTCTCATTTAATTCCTTTACATGACTCATTTTAAAACCCTAATAGAAAGGATGTCAAATATATAATTTATCATTATCTATTTGAGTTTAAAATATTATTTCCCCCATTAATATTTTCATATTTTCAATAAAAATTAAAATTTACATTATACTATGTGAAATAAACACTTTTTATTCTTAATTAGATAAATGACCTAAGGATCAAACATGTTATGTGACGATATGTATCAAACAAAAAAATAATAATATTTACCGCATAAATAACAAAGAGAATGTCATAATTTAATGTAGCAAATGGATTGAATTAATGAAAAAACCATTCACCAATCTAATGGAACATATGAATTCACCAAAAAAAACAAAAAAACAAATGTAAAAAAGGAAGTATCAACCACATAAACAAAAGAGTTATTTACTACATGAACTATAGATTAACCATATAACAAATTAGAGACAATATAATATGATGGATCGTCTTCATGGAGAATGAATTAATAAAATTAATACCTAAGTAAAAATATTCTCCAAAAGATTATCAAAAAAAATATTTCATTAAAAACGTATAGGCACCCACTCAACCACTCCAAGTGTTAGGAAAATAGAATGGAAGGTTTTTAGAATTTATGGACCTTATAACTTAGTATCATCCTTGAATTAGGGAACCTATGAGAGTATTGAATGACATGAAATCTTATAGTAATATGTCACATTATCTTAACAAATGGTATCAATTTATTTTCCATGTTTTATCACTCTCACTCCTTATGAATTCGTTCATATGCTCTATTGGCTTATTTTAACATGTGAAGAGACTCTAGGTCATGTTTTTCATATGATGTTGAATTTAAAAGAGATTATGGTTTTCCAAGTATTCATTAGCGAATAATCATCTTTATAGAGGTCAAATCAAATTATTATTTTAACAACCTATATTTTTACATGTTAAAAAATTATGAAGGGAATATGAATTTTATTATTGGGGAGTTTTTTTGTGTATTAGGATTTCAATGGGGAATTCAAGGGTTGAAACATCTCTAGGTGATATTTGTTTATGTGGTTTAAGGAATATAATTTTTTTTGTATTCTAAACTAAACATTTTTTAGGGGTCTACTGGTTAAGATGATAATATTTTTAGCTAAAATTGATTCACAACATGATGGGGTAATTATTACTATTAATGAAATGTATGTGTCACCATGACCATTACATTGGGTTTTCACATCATGAATTGGGAATTCCTAATTTTATGGTTAGTATTTTGTGAGGGATTGGGGAAACATAAAAAATCCATACAAGGATTGGAGTATGTTCCATGAAATGTAGAAGGATTTATGGGGGAGATAACAATTGGACATGGGGATATCATGGTGTTAAAATGGGTTTCGTTATGAAATTATTTTTTAGCAGTTTTTTTCTCAGTGGGGGAAATTTTATCTTTTGGGAGTTGGGCGTTTCACAATTTAGGCAATAACGGGAGCTCGAGAGAGCTTATTTTTGGTTGTGGCACCCCTCCCACATCCATCCATAAATTCTTTTAAATATGGAATGATTCCAGAAGTGCTTTAATTAAATTTCATGTTAGGATCATCCATTATTTTTTTTCGTTTTCCCATTGGTTGTTTTTATTTATATTTTGATTCAATACGGTTTTTGATGACTATTTTATTAGAACATTGTAAATTTTTCAAATAGTGATGGTGCATTTAGGAACTTGATGTAGATGATTTCCTCATTGGTTGATGTCACATTTTCTATCTAAATTTTTGTTATGGTAATACTATAAACTATTTTATTTAGTTCTTTTGATGAAATTGGGTGAAATTGACAATTCTACAAGTGTTTATTCATATAAAGTTTTCTCAAAATAGTGATGAGGGGTTCCACTAACCTTTAATGGGTGGTTAGTTAATGTTTTGATGTAAATATGATTCCCAAAATGTTTTCTTTTCATATATGTCTCATTTGATTAAATTTAATAATAAATTATAATAAATAAAAAAAATTCATTCTTTGTGATAGAAGTTCATATGGTGGTATGAGCATAGAAAAGGCTTGGATGAGCTTATTTGTTGTGGAAAAAAGTATTTCTTAGATGGAAACACCGTATTAGAGGAAAGTATAACCATTAATATAATATCATATGTATGTATAGGAATTATTTCCAACTACACGTATTTTAATGGGTTTAGGTAGAATGAATATGTACTGGGTGAGACAAAGTTGAAAAATATGTTAATTTTTTGTTTCCCAATCTCACTGTAAATGATCATTTAAAATTAGTGTGCTTGGGATAACCATATGAATATATCATCAAGGTATATAAATGGTGTTTGTGTAATTTTGTGGAATTGGGAAGGTCATGGGGGTATTAGAGGTGATACATGTTTCCCAATATGTGTTTATAAGGGCTAGTTTGGCCAGTGTGATTGTATTATCCCTAGTTAGGATATATGTGATGGTCATACATGTCAACCTTGGTTATTGATACCCTCATAATGGTGGGATGATTATTGGTGATCATTTTGAGTAAGTTCGTCACTTCATACGAGACAAGGAATTAAAGTGAATGTTTTCCTTTTAATGACTAATTAAGGGGTCTCATTTAGGATATGTGATATTATACCTGAGTGTGTTTTGTTTATTTTGGCTTGGGAATCAGAAAAAATTTATAAGGATTTTTGGATGAGAGACCTAGGGATAGTAACATAGGTATCGTGAATTTCACTGGATGATTATATCGAAAATGATAGTACAATTCCTTTAAAAGATTTTATTAAGATGAGACTTCAATCTATAGAGTCAGTGTGGGGTGATACAGATGGATTGGTATAAATTAACAGAGGCTGAGAAAGGTATAGTTGAACATAGTTGACATTTTTATGAGTGGGTTGAGATATTTTTGAGTTAATCGGCTCCGTATATGGTAACATCTAACTTGTGGATGATCACAAAATATATTACGATGTATGATGTTCTAAAATACATATTTCATTGTTCTTTAATGTGATTGTTCTTGTAATAGGTGAATAGATCATGTTTTGTTGATGGTTAAAATGAATTTTTAATGTTATGAGTTAGATAAAACTTTTTAAGCTACCATGAGTGAGATAGTGTCCCAATTTTGTATGATGTTAGGGTAGAATGTGTGAGATAGTGTGTCTAGAAACTTTTTACATATTCATTAGTGATATGGGATGGTCATTAACTTCCATGGTTGGTATGGTATTGGTTATACAACCATGGGTGGGATGAGTTCCTAGATTATGGAATGATGAGATCAAATGATGTGACTTCCATGAGTGATATGAAGTCTAATGAGATATTAAATGAAAGATTGGATGATGAGGATTCCATGCGAATGGCATGGTATAGATGTGATGCAAGACACAGTGGATAGAACCTACCATGAGTGAAATGGTAGAGGCCATGTATTGGATGTAAGTCCTCCTTGAGGGAAAATGTGAGTCTGGTTCTTGGAAACTGGACCCTACCCACCACCATTGGTTATCAATAATGAATTATATAATAACCTATCCAAAATATTTAGAGAAATTTTGTGTTATATAGATGATTTAATTAGATTATGAATTGATACTATCATGGTGTTGATGTAGTTATTTTCATTTGTTGTAGTTCCCAAGATAGCACATGGTTGCATGATGTATAGGGAGACCCAGTGGCTTGGTTAGCACAAAATGCCTAAGGTGATCATGAGACATATTAATTTTCTTCCACATAAAAAGACATATATGATTTATTATAATACTATCTCCCAGGGAGTCCCAATTTATATGTATTTATCACAACCTTTATGGGAACGTTAGTGCTCATGTAGGCCATATCCCACATTCAGGTTGATTTGTGTACATACATGGATTGGGATAGAGTATCTCAATTGTCTTTGGATACATGGTGTGTTGAGTCTCATGGATGAAAATAATTCTGGTGTTAATATTTTTATTTTGGATTATTTTTGTTTGTGTAATCAACATAGTGGGTGATCAGATGTTCTATCACAATATGATTTTACAAGGTAAAATTTTTTATAGCTTTTGGTTTACTAATTCTATGTACTCTAATTATTATTTGGATGTTTATTATTATTATATTATTTTATACATTGATATATGGTAATAGTATTCTCATTTTATAGACTATGCTCTATCAACAAGTTAGTTTTTTCTTCAATATAAATAGTTTCACTTGAGGAAAATTGGAACACCATCTTAGACATTGGTTTTGGTGAGAACAAACATGATTGATACATATATAGAGCCGAAGAAATGTTGGTTTTGAGGATTTTTTGACTTCCCTAATACTAATTGGTAAATTCCATCACTGATTTTCTTTGAGATAATACATCATTCATAGAAATTGGATTATAGAATCTTTTGAGTCGAAAAATGCCACATGAAATTCCACAATGTTTCTAATAGTGAATTTGGTAAATAAAAAGTAGTTGAATGTATATTATGGAGGAGTAATACATATTTATAAAAGTATAATATTAGCATAAAAACCCATTTTAATATCTTTAATCAGTGAGATAAAAATCATACCCAAGGATATTATTAAAGAGGAATAGACCAAGATAATGGGAAATCCCACTTGTTTTTATGAAGAAAAAATATGAGTATTCACCTAGATAACTTATTTATTTATTACCATGGAACTAAAACATTTAGCGTGGTAATAGTTTATGTTATATGATGTATACACATTGGTTTTCATTTCAAAAGGGTTCCAAAATGTTATATATTTTTTAAAAAAATTAAGGCAGGGATTGTTGAAACGCTATGTGTTTTTGTTGGATTTGTTAACAATATAATTTGAAGATATAATATAGATACCAGTTGACAATAAATGATATAGATGTAAAATATGAAACATGTAATAAGGTGCATGGGTTCAATATATATGTTAATAACTTTTTGGAGTTATTAGAATCAATAAATGATGTCTAGAAGTGGTTTAAAATTTTTACTATTCTAGAATATAGAAATTAGAATCATTTTCTAGAGTTTAAAATTTTTCTAGGGAAAAATATAGAATTAATAATTTATAGATTAATATACATTTTTTTATAGAGGAAACATTCACAGTATGTTTTAATATTCCATGGTGATACTTGTGAGGGAGGTTTGGATTTGGAAAGGCTATGGTAGAGAATATAGATGTGGTTTTTGTCTGTGTTTCAATCAATGATTTCTCCTAGATGAAATGGTGAAGAATAAAATTTCTAAGAAGTAGTCATTTTTCATCATATAAAACTGTACTAAGGTAATAAACCATTTGTGTATATTCAAAATGGTAATTTCAATCAAAACAAAAAAGGTAAATACAAGTGTTATGTTAGGATCCTTAGACCTCTTTGTAAACATGGTTTGTATTTAACTTATAAAATGGTGACTCCAAATGCATTAGACAAGCATACATGTATCTTAGGCTATGATAGGATTATGTGAAGCCAAAACACCTCGTTTTTTCACCAAATCTTAGCGGATGGTGTTTCAAGATATACGATGACTCATTTAAGTGTTCCTCGGTGAAGCTATATATGAGTCATCCCTATAGATATTCTTCTATATAAAGGTAAATAGATTCATGGAAAACAGGATATTTTTTGAAATTTTATGAAAGTACTCTTTTATGGTGTTTAGAGACTACCTTTATAAAATCAATCATGATAAAAATATAGTGGTGTAATAATGGTTATAAAGGGAGCACCATTCCATTTTACTTGATGTGGTAACATAGAGGTTCACCTAAAAAATTGAAGTCTTTTCCATACGTTTAAGTGATCTATTTATACATACGAAAAGTTATTAATAGTTTTTTAAGGTCCAAGATAAAATTTAAATTTACTATGGTGATAATATTATCAAAGGATGCTTTTCATAGAGATTTAATACCACATGCCATTGTGTTAAAAGGTGGGATTTTTAGGTCATCATGTTTTTTGAGATTTAGATTTTTCAAATATTTATATAGTTTTGGATATCACAAAACCATCCCGTAGTAATAGTTTAATGTTATGTTTAATAATCCAGATACAATTTAGTTTATTTTCTTAAAGAAATGTAAAAGGATATATTTTTTTTAAATTAATTGGTTGTTTCATTCATATTTAAATTTCAAATATCTAAATCAAATGAAACTCATGATATATAGTGATTGTTTATATAGAATAAAAGTGAGACATAACAAATAGTATAAATAGAGATCCATTTTTAGATGTGGAGAACTTCCATTTGAGGGGGTGGGAGAAAAGATGAAGGAAATTGGAACTCATTGAAGATAACTCTAAATCAGAAGAAGAGATAGGAATAACTATTGATTTTTAAAGAAGAGGATTTACGTTATCATAATAGAATTTTTATTTTATAGATTTAATCCCAAAAAAGATATGTTATTGTTTAAATGAGGTTTCATAGAATCTATTTATAGAATAGTGTGTAGAGATCAGCAGTATAGTTATAAATATATGAGGTTTCAATCATTCTTGCTGTTTTTAAATATGTTAGACATACATTCCCAAAATATTTAGATGACCTAAAAATCTATAAAATGTTTGTGAAATTACCAAATAACCACCTATAGGGATATACGGCTAGTGATCCCAGGAAGGAGTGACAACATTTAAACTGATTATTGATTATACCATACACGCCCACAGTGATTGGCTGATCTAAAAAAGAAATCTTTGCATCCATCGTGGACATGAATGAGGCTAAAATTCACGGCTGGACCCCAAAACGAATTTCAAAAGCTAGTAAAGAGACCCTCATCAAAGCTGTCATCCAATCTGTCCTCAGCTACTTCATGTCCCTTTTTAAGCTCTCGATGGCCATCACCGATCAGATCCACATATGTACTACCAATTTTTGGTGGGGGAAGCATGATGGAAGGAATCGACCCCATCGGATGTCCTGAGAGAAACTCTGCAAACCCAAATCAGAGGGTGGAATGTGGTTCCTTAATCTATTTCTCTTCAACGAAGCGCTTTTGGCCAAGAAAGAATGGTTCCTTTTTAAGCGTACATCATCTCTATGTGTGTTTGTTCTATGAGCTATGTAAATTCCCCACACAGAATTTCATGCTTCCTCTCTTGTTCCTCATCCTATCTTACTCTGGAGTAGCATTTAGGTGGCTTAAAATCTCCTGGATAAACGATTAGGCTGGAGGATTGGGACTGGATCATCTGTCAAAATTTGGTATGATCCCTGGCTTGTTGATAAGGATGGTTAATGGGCTATATCCCCCGCACAACCAAGTCTGGATGACGCCACTGTCAGGTGACTCCATTCCGACCAAGGATAGGGGTGGTGCTTGGATAAGATCCTTGAATGGTTTAATGAATGAGATCAAAGAATTATCCTCAACATCCCCTGGGTAGCAGACGCAGGCCCTGGCCGTCGCTTCTGGATTAATGAAATTTCGGGCGATTACACAATGAGATCCGGCTACTGACTTGCTCTTGGTATCCACCCAGTAGGCAGGGATGTGGGTCATTGGAAATCGATCTGGTCGCTCAACGTCCCCCCCCCCCAATTCAACATTTTTGGTTGCAGGTTTGTATGGGAACTCTCCCTACAATGAGCCTTCTTGTTTATTGACATATGGCCAGCACCACCTTTTTCCCTTTTTATACGAACACTCCTATAACCCCTCTGCATGCTATCATTTTCTTCTTGGGATCTAAGGAAATCTGGAATCAATGGGCCCCGGCTTCTACTGCTTCGCTGGCATTGGACTCTGAACTTCCTGATCTTCTGACTCGTTAGTGATCTTCTCTCTCCCCGGATGATGTTGGTTCACTCTGCACTTTGGCCTGGATTATTTGGTTCCAGTGCAACAACACTGTTTTTCATTATTCCCACAGACCCCCCAAATTCTGGATTGATCGAGCTACTTCTTGGATTGAAGGTTGGGAAGTCCACAATAGATATTTTATGCTGGGTGTCTCCCCCTCCCCTCATGTTCCCTGTAATCCCCCAAATAAAGGGATTCTCAAGATTAATTTGGACGCGTCGCTTCCAAAAGCTGGGCTTGTTTCCCTCGACGTCCTTACCCAAAATCATCTGGGGAAAATCCTTGCTGCTAAGTATGAACCACATCAGACATTATGGGAACTGGCAGTCGCTGAAGCAACGACCATCCTTGTGGGTATGATGCTCGATATTGAATGTGGATGGGGTGACATCATCATTGAGTCTGAATGTCTTTCCTTTATCGATGCTATCAATCACAACGACGGAGGACTCCAGTCATCTGGCACCATTGTCAGGAGAATTCTCACACTTCACCAACGCTTCTCATTGTGCACCTTCTCATTCACCAAACAGGAAGGCAACAATGCAGCCCATCAGCTAGCATCCTCAAGCCCATTCGGTACTAACCAGCTTTGGCTGGACAATTTCCCTTCATAGCTTCATGCATGTACTTCAGCTGCTCTTTTTCATTAATTTTATATGCTTTTATAAAAAAAAATTGAAAGTATAATGTTCTTGTTGTATAAATTTTAATTTCAAAGCACAATGTCCTCACTGTCTGACATTAAACTGCACATCATAATATCCTCACAATATAGCATTAAAATACATTGTCAATTTCGTGTTCACATGATATTAAATAAAAAATGTCGGAATACTTTTCGAAAAATGGATTCCCCCTATCAATGTTTTCCTTAATTCACTCGATCCAAATTAATGTCAGTGTAGTTTTCTATACATTTTCATGTCCAATACAAGTGATCCATTCACTCTCCAACATATTCCCTTATAAAAACCACACAAAGAGGTCTTGAGAAATCTAAATATACATACACTCCCATCAAACATCAGTAATATAATGTTGGAATTCTCGATAAATCTATTTCCCGACTATGTTGTATCATTCCCGAGTCAGCTTTAAAAAGGCATCCCAATGAATTTTAGGCACTACAAAATGAATGATTCCACAACCTGACTATTCAAGGAAATGACCAGTTGGATATTCATATAACATCACACAAAAAGAGTTTTGTGAACAGTTTTAAATTTATCCTTAATAGTCACATCCTATATTACCTAATATCATGTTTTACATTTTACAAACCAAAAAAGTATGGCTCAATTTTCCCCATTAGATAAATATATATTATCAGAACATTATGGAACAAAATCCTAATTGTGGTTTACATTCCAAAAATTATGTTCAAAGAGATTTGACCTAAAACACTATTTACATCTTCATTGTTTTCATCCCATTTAACTAGCCCCAAAAAAATACATAGAACATTCCATATAAAAATCCATAATTGGGAATTTGGGATAAAAGTCGAGCCTCAGATCTCTTCACCCACAATTCTTGTGGTTTACGAAAAAAATAAACCAATGAAAAGAAATAGGCATAATATTTTTTAGGCTAAAACCATCAAAAGGGGACCTCACTAAAATCCAAACATCACCCACTATTATTACTTATATCAGACTTAGGAAAAAATAGGGGTGACATCACAAAAGGAACAAATATTGTAGGATTATCCATATGAACCGATAAATAATCCATTTATGATTGGTAGGTCCTATTGATTAGAAAAATAGTTGATCACACCCTCATAATGGTCATTTGAATAAGGAAAAAATAATGTTAAATTGAATTAGTTATCTTTAGTGTTGTATTATGAGCACAATAAAGATGAAAATTTGAGAAAAATTTATTTAGAATACAAATTTTTTTCATTTATAGTTCAAAGTGTATGGGGATTTACACATGCTAGTTACTCTCTCCCAAATTTTACAATTTTTCTACAACAAAATATATTTTATGTTTAAGTAGTCCCCGAGATATCTTTAATGTTTTCTAAAGCACAACTGTTTGTGCAGTAATTGACTCCTCCATTTTATGGACATTCTTTTACACTACCCAAATAACATCTCTTTTATCTTCCAAAGTACCCACTATTTATTGATGGAGTTAAAATACATATTCCTATTTGGAATTTAATTCATATTATTGGTTAATTATATGGGATGAGTTCTCATCGAGGCTATATTGGTACTCCTCCATCTTTTTGGAGTGGATGAATTTATATTTTACTATGGAAGGTCCAAGTTCCTCAAATTAGACCACCATTTGTGCCTCGTATTCCTATAATTTTAGCTCCTCATTATTTTCTATATGATAATATTCTTCCCATCATGGATCTTGCGGTCATTAAATATTCCATTTCCCAATATGGAAAGAATGAACATGAGTTGGGGAAGTCTCCATTACATTTATTCTAGAGGAATCTTTCTGATTATATTCCATATATCTCACCAGAACAAAAAGTTTCTAGTTATGAGAGACTCTTTTATATCAAAATAAAACACCGATCCACTCTTTGGGATTGAGACATAATCCAAAATTAGTGATCTTAGCAATTCTCCCTGTTCTCCTCCCTCCAAAACATCCTCATCTTCACCTACCGATGTTGGTGGAACCTACACAGAAGCCCCCATATCAAGAATAGTCACTAAATTTGATTAATCCAAATAGCTTATGAAACTTATCATCAACATAATAAGATGAAAATGTTTCAATGGAGGTGAGGTGACCAATATTGTTGATTCCATTCACCCAAATTTTGATCAAACATTGGAATTGACACCTCTTTAATTCCACATGTCTCAATTTCCTTACAAAGAACATCCTGATGAGGAATTTACACCTGAGGTTTTTCGGTAGTTGGAATGTATGGTTACTCTGGATCTCCTACATTGAGATCCTAAACCATTATTCCATTGGAAGTAAAAGTTATTTGGAAATGGATTCCTTGTTCATGAAGCACCATGGAAACATTCTCTCCAATAATATTTTTACATGTCAATATTTGATGTGACACATGTCTGAATGAAATTAATTTGTGTTTTATAAAAACTCATGAATGAAAAAACTCACATCAATTCAATTCCTTTTTTAAATCCAAAAAATCCTTAAAGGAACATGGAATATAAATTTCATGATTAATTATATCTATTAGTTCCTTATAGGTAGCCTCATGTCTCATAGAATCGTGGCCAGTAAGGTTATCCAAGAAATGTTTCTCAAGGCCTAGATTGGGGCAACCATTGGTCCCCTATGCTGACTGCTCCATAAGAACACTTTCATTAATCCTTACATAGGTATGGCCACATCAAAACCTTAATCAAACCATTCGGGATCCCTTTCATCCCATTTCTAGGCAATATGGGATCAACATTGAATGTGGAAGGGTCTTCCACTATGGAAAATATATCTGAAATATAATGAGAAAGGGAAATTCAGAAAAAATGGCACCTAATTGAGTGTATATAAAATTACAATTAGCATATCATCTCCATATAAAAATAATGAATGTTTAGGTTGTATATATTGATGCTTCTTCCATCTAAATGATGGATTCATCGTCTTTGATCTATTCCTCCATTGGAGAATCCTCCCTGATCCTTGAAGGATCAGTTCTAGACATCGTAAAGAGGGAAAGCGATTTAGATCCTACAAAAGAAAATTATAATCATAAAACGTTTGTATGAGAATGTCATGATATCAAATGAAAAATCAATGTATTAATGAAATGTATTATTTAGTTTAAATTTAATTACCTATTTTACTCCCTCTCTCGATATATTGAAGATTCTATATCAGTCTTCTTGGTGGTATAGACTTTAGGTGATAGTCTTGGGGTTCCTACCACTGTCTCCACTCTTATGGTCCTCTGACCCGAGGATAGTACAAAGGAATCAAGGTTCTCTTCTTCTACATAAGTATGAGTGACAATGGAAAAAATATTTCAATGACCTACATAACTATATAACTGATCCTTCAACTCCTTCTTCTTCTGTTATGAACAGAGAAAGAAAATCCTCTCAAGATTAATTAAGGAAGATGGAATAGAAGAAAATGGAATGGATAAAAAAGAAACACATCAACATGGTTTATGATGATATATAATTCATCAACAAAAGGAATAGTTACAAATTCAAGCACTCCTCAGTTTAGAATGTCATACACTAATTTTGTGTCCATGGTCTGATCAACAGTTTCATACATCAAAGCCTCCAGATCATGATGATATCTCAATAACACAGCAAAATCACTGTCACGGTGGAGATCACATATGATAAAATATCTCATAGCTATAAGATCTACATCCTAGCCTAAAGAACCTCTCATGTGTCTCCTACATCATGAGTTATGATATCACAAACTCATATTGCCATGGTTCAGACATTATTTTACTCTCATGTGGTTGGATGTGTGGAAGACTTGAAACCCTTTGAATTAGATTCCTTTTTTGGACTCATTTATTTCTTAGGTGAATTAGAGGATAGAACATGAGTTTCCTCAAAAGCGTTATGACCAAACCACCTAGGAGTATGAATTGTGATATTCTATACTCTACCATGCCCTGTGGCTTTTCATGAGATAACATTGAATGATTAGGATACTCAACATAATTATCTTCATCTTATTCATTATTAAAATAAATAACATGACCAATAGTAATAATGGATTTTACCCAATGAACTACTTTCATCAATGAACCTAAAAGTTATGATGAGATCCATAACTTTGCATACCGAGGCTCCTGCCTGATTGGTGCTTTTGAAGGAGGTAACAAGATTGAAATTTTGGATACCTCTATGGATATATGGATTTAAAAGTATTGGGGTTAAATGAGATTTTTCTCAATTGTAACATTCATAGGGGAAGGAAAATTGAATGTAGAAGGCATTTAAACTAGTAGGAAAATAAATGTGATCCATAATCCTAACAAATGATGTCACAATATATATGATTCACTAGTATTTTATCATTGATTTCAATCATGTATGACCAAAACGAATAATTATTTTCCTTACAATAATTGGTAAACATACCTATCAGTTGGTTACCATACCTAAATAATTTGAAATCTCCTGAACCATTCTTCATCCATAGAACTTATTCATAACATTGGTTAAATGTTAAATTTTAGAAACCAAATGAACAAATGGTAGAAATCTACTGTTACTCATTTTAACTGGTCACAACACCACATATTAAATGAAATGTGCTACACTCCACCCCACATTACTTGAAATGACCCTAAAATTCTAAAAGGTCCCTTTTCTATTATTTGTTTGTTGAAAACAACAGTCAATTATTTCCATGATATGGATAACCAACCTATGTGATTCCCCTATGATAATTTGGATGTTATTAAAAAGTCCCTATCCTGACACAACTATTGGACTAAAAGACTAGAAAATGATAAATAAATATCCACATATCTAGGTTGTTAGCTTGGCGAGTCTTCACATAAACCATAGGATAATCCTCATAACCACAACAGGTCTATTGGCCATTCACTAGTGTATGCTAAAATGTTCTAGTAGTACCCTGCTTCTCTAAAGTGGTACATATAGATAGTAACCTACAAGTAGGACTTTATCCTAATAGTTCTAGAGAAGCATTTATCAATGTCATAGGGTGGATATCACCATGTGGTGAGGATTTTTAATATATAATTTCTTCACCAGAATGAAATGATCATTGGCCATCCACGAAGTAATTTTAAATATAATCTGATATTTTATTCAATGGGATGACCTCCACAAACATCCCACCATGATTGGGAACTCCATAGATTCTATAAACCTCTCATAGGCCAAACTGACATCACCATGCATCATGTGAGAATAATTTTTTTGTTGGGTCCATCAGCTCAGCAGTTTGGTAGTGATATCATGGTTCTTATAGACAAAGGTTTTTTCTACCCAAATCGCCTCATAGATATAAATTTCATGAATTTATTTGGGGAATTTTTTGCACGTATGGCACACCTAGTATATCAAAATCCACTCGAGATATACTCCCCCACTAGAACAGAAATCCCAGTCCCCCTTCCAACCATATGACTGATTTTCTTATCAAGTACTGAAGGATGATTCATAATAATGATGCCACGATTATTAGATATGAAGATTCGTATCTTTAGTAAATATATTATGACTCATGATACTATTTACGATAACTGTACTATTATTAATATAAACTCCATTTACTAAAATATTGGATGAATGGAAATTGATGTGCCACACAAACTAAGTCATTGGGAAGTAACTCTTAACCCTAGGAATAACAACGTACCTCAAAAAACCCATTTTTACATACTGCAATGTAATGAATTTGTGGGTATTCACATTGGTATGAGGCCAAATGATTTGGAAAATCTAGAAGATAAGGCTCAATCACGTGGTAGTACCTTGGTTCAAAATATTTGATCATCCTAGAATAATATGTCCAAACATGTTAAGTGGAAGACATAAATGTTTCCTTTTCAGAACCTAAATGAATGAAAATGTTTTTTCGTCAAGTTAAAATGTTATCTTAGAGAATTTTAAGTTTTGATCTTAGAGGAATTCCAAATTTTGGAAAAGGAAATAGATCATATAGGGTATCATATGAGGTCCTCCAAATAGACCTTTTGACAAGGTCCTCTATAGAGACCTCTCGAAAAAGCTTCCCACACAATCCCCTCAATCAGATTCCTCAGGTAGACCCCTCATCAATATGAATATCTGAAATTCCATTTCCCATGTGTTTATACCATAGATATTCTTCTTGATTCATTTGTTAAAATTGAAGTGTTGCACATATGAGTGCACTAGCTGCATAGTGAGAGTGAAAATCAAACACATGAAATGAAGTGAAAATGAAAAAGGTGAAAAATTATATTTATAGATGCCATTGGCTTGTTCCAAGGATCTACATACCTAGACTATGATGGGGATCTATGCATCAGACCTTTGGTACCACCCTTCATGGACACCATGCATGATTCACTAACAAACCATTATAATCTTTTCCCCATTATACCTGACGACTAGACCCTCTTCTATAGATTGGCTCCGATCCTGGGGGTGGGGGGATTTATAGACAGTTCATTTTATTAAGATAAAAATATTATGGAGTGAAATTTAATAATTTCAATTCTCTAAAGATACCTATGGAGAATCAACATGAATTTCCAAATTTTCCTTGTTCATGAATTCACATATGCATTAGAAGGCTCACGCAATCACCCTTAATGATAATAAAGGAATTGTGACCTCTATGTTACATGCCTACACCATGTAACATCATAGGGTAACTCCATTGAATAGGGACCCCCTATGTTCTAAAAAATAGGACCTCAAGGCTCCTTAGTTTCCAAACTGAAAAATCGGAAGAATCTACGATGATCTAGTTGCACACCCCCTTCACCCAGCTACTTTAATAACCTCCTTAGTATCTCTCCAAAACCCATGAGAAGTGAAATTTTTGGGGAAGAAGTGAAATTAATGTTTTTAGGGTCCCAAATAAAATACACATGCATGAAGAATAATTATCCCCTTGTGAGAAACAACCTACACGAGGCACATTTCCATAACAAGAGACCTATGATACACATCTACAGAAATATTAAGATACCCATTATGTCTAGGATAAAGACTTTCCTAAGTGTTGTTTCCAAGGTGATTCATTTCAAATAGAATACCTAGCTTATACTGGTCTATACCACATACACAGTGCATTTATTATTCTTCCCAAGACCTGTGTGCAAAACCTCTTCCCTATATGACATGGAATGTGTGAAACCCTCTCTTTGTCCTATTATAGTTCACCAATTATAGGAGTAATATTAATTTGGTTCCCTCATTTGAGTGGGAAAATGGTAAAACTTCATCCCAAACCTCCAAACATCCAAATCCAAGAATTGGGCCACACTAGTGTGTCTCACATTTAGATTTTAATTCCTTTAGATAAAGGCTTCCCAAATTTGTCCAAAAAAATGTTAGTGTCCTCAAGGAAAATGTCGAATTGAATTCCTTCAATAATTAGGTCCCCAACCATAGTGATGGTGTTAGATAGTTAACATTCTTAGGTAAAAGGGATAGGAACATTTACTCCCCTTTTCAACTCTAACGCATAGAGCCTCTGGTTCCATGTAGGGAGAGATATGATAACACTTGTGTATTATTTTAAAAATAAATGAGATCAACATATCTTACTGTGGAACCAATTTTAGTTCATCCCTCATAGAGTAATCCCCAAACAATGCATGCAAGAGGTTCCAATACTGGTCCTCATCACCTCCGTGTCTACTGTTTAATAGAGGGGATGGGCACCAGAGCCCCCTTCTCATTCTCACTCTATCTCTCTCTCACAACCTTAACCTCCTCCAAAAGTAAATGATTATTAGTGTGATTTTTTACAAATATTTTACTTTCTATTGTCCATCACATTTGAGAATTAATCATCCTAAATAACGTGAACATAGAGGTTATCCAAACTCACCGCACCCACATGCTCAAAAGAATATTTTGGAAGAGGACAATAATTGGAATTATCCACTCACCATCCATTAGAGTGTATTCATATGTGTGAATCGTCAAGAACATGTATCCAACCATATGAAAAATCAGATTGTGTGGTTTCTCAGGTCTTCCACTTCCACAAATTCTTCACATTAATCATGACTCACGCAGTCATAGTGGTTGATGGTAATCATGGAATCCACATGGTTCCCCATCCAATGTCATCTTTTGCCTGTAATCCATGAACCATCGAACTATGAGGAAAATAATTACTTTTATAATTAGGATATGTAGGATGAACACCTAAGGAAAATATTTAATGGAAATCCTACTTATGAATAAGTCCCAATCATAACTATGTTTCATAGGGAATCATCTTCAAGAGAAATCCCACCTATATCAAACCCTAGGGAATTTCTCTCTGATGTAATCCCCAATAAAACATCAAACAATCCTGGAATCCTTCATTGGAGTAATCCCCAAAGAATACCCACAAATCACTCTGAGTTAACCCATTTATCATGGTCTCAACTCCCTTCCCACATGCATCCTTTTCTGGAAGAAGCCATAATATAATCATCTCATTGAGACATAATCCATTACGAGAAAAACCTCCAGTGTGCCTCAGTAGGCTTCGATACTTTTAACCAAACTATATGGTATTTTATTCTATCAAAATAGGATACATATGATTCCTCCAATTGGATCAATTCCAACACCGAAATCAACCCTATTCTCCTAAGGACACATTCCTAGTAGATTCTCATTCAACACGGGAACCCATATTCTTTCCAGGTTCCCTGATATTCCTTGAATGATGTTCCAAACCAAACATTGACAAGGAATATTATTTATATATATCCTTGGGACATAACGATAAAGTATATATGTGGGTCCATATTACAGGAACATAAAAGGTATTTTGTGCCCCATTAAGAGGCACTGAACTGCGTGGGTTATTATTACGTTCACAATGATATGTATGAAACCCATTCATTGGTCCAATCCCAAAATCAAAAAAACATTCATATCCATAGATGATGATATACTATAGATCACCCCACTGTGTGGCTAGAAAACAAGAATCATCCTAATAACGACCAAATAATTTATAATTGGTATATAAGAGGATACCATTTATGGAGAACCTCATATATATAAAAATATATCCATTTATAAAGATCCTCATACACGTATAGATGATTCCAAAATCCATACATGATAATAATTTATTGTTAATTATAAAGTGAACCACATCATACATGTAAATTAATGAAGGATTCACGTAAATATATTACCTCTATAAGAGAGACCCATAGTATGAAATAATTCCCCCAAAAAGGGTGTGATGATTGTGACCTCTCATCCTCTCAACCAATGTGAGTTCATAAGAATCAATGGCCAAAACCACGAGATAAGCACCTACATTTGGAAAGAAGGCCCTTGAGTCGTCATGGATGTAGAACCATTGGGGTTTTCTAGTTCCATGAATAAAACCAATTGGAAAATATTTAAAAATAGAAAACATCTTTTTCATCAAGAATAGTTACCAATCTTTGGATTAATGTTATCTTATTAAGTTTGATATTCATGAAATGATAGTTAAATTACTTATAACTATATATAGTGAATAAAAATAAATTTATACTAAAAATAAATATTTTATATTGAATCATAATATACATAAAGATATCCCAAACCACAAAAGAATCACAAATAGGCTATTTTTTATTTTTCTAATGAATAGATTATCAAAAATTTATACTCTATTTGATTTCGAGAAAAATTTATTTACAAAATATGATGTTTTTAATAACATCTTCCATGAATGTTTTTAGTATACCTCTGTAAAGCCGCATTCATCTAGTACGTTAATTAAAACTCATTTTCATTCTCTCAAAAACAATATTTTATAATATTAATAATCTGACCTCCAATGGCCCCTCTGGAACTGATGATAATCCGATATTGAAAACATAGTTCTCTCTAAAATAATCCATGAGTTTTTTACTACCACTGAGTAGGAATATGAAAAAAGGATGGAATTTGCCTAATGAACAAGTATAAACACACACCTCCATGTATATCGCAATTGTGCATGAAAAATATAGATGAAAAAACCGAAGTAGATGTAATGGATGAGAAGATATATAAGAATAACTAGTGTGTAGTAATATAAATATACACATTGTATGAATGGGTAAATCACATGCCAAAATATAAACAAAATGAGTCATATCCTAAAAGTAGATTAGGAGGAAGAGTCCCACTCATTAATAACATGTTTTACCACCACTTGAGAACACCATCACATGGTAACACTAATATCAAATAAAAACATGGCCTTACAAGGTCACCATCTAATTTAAAATTTTGTGAATAATAACTGAAAAGTATAGAAAAGATCATTTAAGGGTGAGTATATAAATACCCATTTAGAACCCCCAAACAAAATATGTATATAATAGAATAAATTTTTTCATATCAACACAAAATAAAATGAGGAAATAAATAAACACCAAAAGTATATATGCTCAAAGAAGAACACTATTTGATTATTGAGAGAGAGATGTCAATATTCATAAATAGCTAATGAATATTATTCTATCTACAAATCTATGTGTCAAGGTTGTCCTGATGCCAGTAACCCAATATAATCTTCACCAGATCAATTATAGGGGCCCATGCATCACTGATAGAACATCATGATTGAGGGGATACTAACCAAAATTTGGTGTAAGACCTAAATGTCTAATGATTTGATGATAAGGAGGTTACAGATGGTATATAGAAGACCCACACTCGAATTGGGTACCAAGGGGTGGTTTCCATCCCCATCTAAAGAAGAAATAGGAGACCCATTACATGAATTATGAAATCCTTCATGGGATTTTCAATCCCAATGTCACTATTAATATTATACTCGAACTTCAATGTTAGTAATTCATGATTGCTGAATAGAATTTATTTTTCCACATTAGGTATTATCTCTAATATTAAAACTTAGGTCAGCATCATGTCTTTCGACAAAAACTATATAAAAATAATAATTTTAGGTCGAACTATTCATCTTAATGAGGGTTAAATGAGAGGCCCAAAACTCAAATAATTATACATGGAAGGTTATTTTTGGTGAATGATTCGCACTCTATAGAAGATGTTTGGTAATGACTTGAAGATTCATATTGTGTGTAAAATTATTATGTATATGGTTTTTACCACAAGTCACATAGAATGTGGAGAAACATAGTGTCTTTAGAATTTACTCCTAATACGTATAATAGCATTACATGCTGTTTAACATAGCATGTGGGAATGAAACATCAAATTCATGGTCACTTGGGGAAATTATCATGTACTAATTGTAAACACACATTTTTTTGAGTTGGGTCACACAATGTGTTGGATTTCTATATAGAAGTGTGATATTTATCTCAAACCAAAACCCTATCAACCACATAAATAAGAATTCGTTGTATTTATTCTTCCAAAAGACATAGTCTATAGTTGGGAATTTAACAGAAAATAAACATTTTTTTAAAATTTTCACACATATGTTGATTTCATGATAAATCTACCATTAATATTCATCCATGGCTTAAAAATTGAATGAATCATTTCCAGACATCAATTCCAAAACTAAGGTGGCTAGAAATCATGATTCTCCTTGGTACCTACAATATCCATCATGAATTTTTTACATTTATCACCGTATAGGGGTTAAATCCTTTTGAAATATCACTAATAAATAATCGATTCTCAAAATTTCAAATAATAGAGAAAAAATCGAGAAATTTAAAAAGATCATACCCTATATTTGGATTGATCATTGGTGAATAAAAGTTATATAATGATTTCAAGAATGATCTCCGATGAATTTGATCATCGATACATGAATTCCTCCTTAACCATCCATCAATTCTCTTAGTTGTGATAATATTAAAAAATCATGGTTTATGAAGAAAACCCTAGAGAATTTCCATAATAGGGGTTAAATATGATAATATTTTGGAAAATTGTTTGGTTATGCATGTATATCAATTAATAATTTTAATCTATTTAATTTCAATAATTATTTTTGAAATACTATGAACCGAATAGTGGTATGATGAGAATGAAAATAATGACATGTATAGGGTAAAATTTGACTTTTGAATTCAAAATTGGACTAATTTTCCACATACATGACCCTATTCAAGAGAAATTACATTCTTACAAAAAGAGTCTCATACATAGTTTAATGTATTTAATATATTTAATATATAAATTATGAGGTCACATTAATTATATAATAGAACACCATCTCAAAAAACTCCAATAATTATATATTAAAAAATATATAGGTTCATGATATAAAAATCAATGTCATTATAGTTGCAGTGTGCCTAAAAGATTATTCTCCCCAAAAATTGATTGTTAGCATGGAATTTCATAAACTCCACACTATCATTTTCTATTATATTTTCAGACCTCAAACATTTTATGTCTATTATTGAATCGTTCTCTAACTATGTATTCTATTTCTGAATCAAGGTAAACATAACTTCCATAATTTTTATAAATTAATATCTTAGGTTTCTTATTGATTTAATGGTATATTTTTTCTATAATATGACCATTCAAAGGAATGTATTCGTTTAGGCCCTCAAATTTTTTTTACCCGACCTATAATTTTAGATGTTGGTGATCTAATTACTATTATAAAATAAACTATGTGTTTTTCCTTTCCCCTAGGATAATAAACCACAAATCCATGTTTTTGAATCCTTAATTGAGATTATTATCGAAACCATGTCCATGATATTTTATATAATATGGTAAATGGACCTATTCTTTAACCCATAATTTAAAAACATATCATCTTTAGTAATTTTCTAGTATCAACTGTAGTGTCCCATGTTTTAAGACCAGATGGTATTCCAAGGGAATATGATCTTTGGTGACATATGGATGGTCTGTTTTGTAAACCTAGATTGGGAACATAATTACGAGTGCTGGAAAACATAAATACATTTATTAGAGTTGGGTGAAGTCTTGGGAGGTTCCGTAGGTGTCTCATATATTTTTGGTTGCCCCGGGCCCCAAAAATCTGTGATTGGGAGGCCTGTATAGAGTGACAGTTTGTCTAAAACCATGCTAACCCTAGCATAAAACTATGTGGCCTATTCTAGGGGAATATGTGAACCTCATGGGCTATGCACGATTTGTCCAAATTATAAACCTATCCAATATGATTAGTAAAAATTAGGTTGTAATGAATATATATTCACTGTATGGCATGATAACAGTTAGGATTACTCTACAGGAAACATTGTATGAGGTGATTTATTAAGTAGGGGGTTCTGCATGGTGGTGAAACATTTGACCAAATTGTGTAGTCAAACCACACGAACTAGTATTTAAGGTAAAATTAATTTTTCCCACAACTAAATAATTTACTTTTTTTATTATTTTTCTGCATTTATTATTCTTCTACTCACCATGTGAAGATATCTGGCTCGGTGGGTTATCCTTTCTCCTCTCCAAACTCGGAATGATTATAACTTCTCCATCCATCATTAGATTTATTCTTTGTATATTTCTATAGATCTTCAGAGGTAAGATCTACATTTTTTTACATCCTCATTTAGTGCGATATCATATGTGCTATTTAGGTGCCTGATCTTTAGCCTTACTTGTAATATCATCATATATTGTTTTTTCTCATGATATGAGTTTAATGATGAGACTTCATGGGATTATCAAAAATTTATAGACCTATGGTAGGTGGTATCATGACTTTTAGTACATTTAAGAGTGTTTATATATTTCATTTTTCTGCATTCCCAGTTTATGGGAATCACCTTGTTATAGAATTAAATCATTGATTTTTTTTTGTGTGGAATACATGATTAGAGAGGCATGTTAATTAAATGGATTACAGGTTATCAAACATGAAACCAGAACCAATCCTTGGGATGTGTTGTTTATATAAATGGCCATTAAGATGGAATATAAATTATGGATTCCATTGTGGGGTCCCCATTCCAACTTGTAAGGGATGTCTTATCTTAAAATGATAATGGTGAATTGAGTTATAAATTCAATTGATGACAGTAAATGTAAATTGAATATTAAAATGAGATGATTTGTTATTAAATAATTTAATAGCATGGGATACATGACCAATCCCATGGACTAGGATATGTAATAGATTGTTGTAGCTTGAGTTTCCAAATTAAAATGAATTTACCTTATGATAAAATTAAAGGTTAATCTTTATAATTGATATTGGACCATAATAGAGTGTAAAAATCGTACATATTAGTAGATAACATCACCTTATCAATATTTTCTTAACCATATGAACATACCACCATTACACAACTACCATTTGGAATATTCTTCCATGATTATAGGTTATGTATCGAAAGGTTGGGTTTTTTTATAATGTTAATGATTTATGAAATATAAAACATGTTTACTGTTGTAATTTATTTTTATTAAAATAATCAACCTTAAATAAAATGATGAATACTTCTAAATAGAACAAAAAAAATGATAAAATGCATTGTAAATTCATATTTAAGAATTTAATATTATCCCATAGAATTTTTAATTTTTCGTTAACATAATAAAATAATGTATAAATGGTGGAATATGATAAAATAAAGTATATATGCCATCATTTTTAAATAATCATTAATAATATCATCTAATGAAGTTTTATTTCTCACTTTATTTACTAAACAGTATAGCAGACCATTATGGGTAGTTTTAACAAATGGACCCAGGTTACCCTCAAACATGGAACCTGACCCATTCCATCACATTCCCAAAGGTAATTCTTAATCCTCGGGGGTTGGAGACCAGCACGTAGGCATCAAATAATGACCCAATGGGAAGGATTTCTGCAAACATCAAAAAACACTTGTCATATATATACACTGATCAAGAAGGAATAATATAGAGATAATAAAATATTCATAACATTAAGAAGATAGTGGAAACAAAAAAACTCTAAAAGTAATCAAAATATCCACAAGATAAGTCCATATTCAAAGGAAAAAACTAAATAGCCACACCATGTGATATTGTAGATGAACTCCCACCATCTCACCACTTTCTACCCAACTCAGTAAACCCAATAAATCATGACCTCACGACACCACTATGCCTTTACTTTCATTAGAAAACTTAACGTTCTACACAAAAATGAAGAAGTGTGCATGGTGTGATAAAATAAGATCAATTAAATTCCACCTATGTATTCCATAAAATGTCCGTGTATATCAATTAATGTATACTCATTTTAAATAAATCATTTCATGATATGTATTAAGAAAATTTATATAAAACATGGTAATTTTTTTCCTTTTCATAGGTAGAAAACCAATGTAGTTATATCAATTTAAAATCACATTTCCATATAATATTTTTCAATAATAAAAATGCATATCATGGATAAAAAAACTAATAAGAAATATAGGCACATATTTTAGAACAAAGAAATATAGTAGGTTGGGCTTGTAGACTAATCATACAACAATCAATCAAGTGCACTATTTAGTTCTTATAAAATAGGCCTATAAAGTATAGGAATACCCCATTACTAACCCCCCAAATATTAATATCACACCCATAGAACAATGAAACTAAGAAATAGGGAAATTCCCCATGAGAAAACATCATGATAACTAAAAAAACACAAAAGATTGCCTTAAGCTAAACCTTCCACCTATGTACCATAGGTATCCCATGTGCTAATTTTCACAATTCAAATCCAAATCATTGAAAACCATTTAAAAAATATTTTTCAATTCATTTCAATGCATTGAATATAACGATTTTTATTCCATTTATTAACAACTAGGGAAAATAATTTCAATTAAAAACTCTTTTCAAAATAAAAAATAATAATAAACTTAATTACTTTAAAAAATTTGTTTATGAAATATGAATAATAGTGTTCATCACTAGAGGTGAGATATGGAACCCTATACCCTGAAACTGGTGTCTCACATTCCCAAACAATTATCCACAAAACAATGAAACCCAACATTGTCATTTAATGCGCAAGAATTCAATCCAAATAAAGTGATTGATCTAATTTAGAAAACATATTCTCATCAGAAAGTAGAAAATCCACATACCACAACAACAATCACCCACCTCACCGCAAAAAAAAAACCTTTGTATTGAGAGCACACAATGGATTTAGAATAATAAATGAAGAAACACTAAATCAGACCAATGAATTTGAAAACACAAATCAAGTTTTCCACCATAATGAATTTCAATAAAGAGGAATAAATATCACTCACCCGAAGAGACACACTACAAATATATAAAATATCGAACAATGAATGAATAATTTGGGAAGGAACCATGTATCCAATAATCACTGTATATGCAACCTAGGATAAGTTAAAAGGAACCGTGATAGCTAAAATGGGCACTCAATCCCATATGGTGCCCTAAAAAATCCCTTCTCAGGGAATTACACAATGTGTAATTACACTAAATGTTGTGAAATCCAATGTGTTCAAGTACACCAAAAATTATTCACCTCAGATTAAAACATAACCTTAAAATAAATCACAACTATTAAAACCTCATCATACTATGTGACATTTCACAACATGAATCCTTTTCATGATATTCACCCATCGACCATTACATGCCATCTAACCAAGTTACATGATGTGAAATTTTTCCGTAGACTGTATAAAATTAAGAGAGAAACTTCTAAAGACTCCATACAAAAAAGGGAACTGGGAGAGAGGGAAAACATACATGATCAAGGTAATGGAATTTTATAGTATTAGTGGATAAAAATGTTAATAGTGTGGAACTAAAGTGATGTTGATAAATAAAATAATTAATAAATTATTCAATGAAATTATACTCACCAAACCATTAAATACCCACCAAAAACCTCATTATTTCAAAATAAATTATATTTTCATCTTTATTTCTCTATCATTATGTTTATCCCTTTTCTCTACCTTTATTCATGTAGACTTCAGTTGGATCTATAGATTGGTTCTAATATAGAATCTCAAGATATGTGAAGGTTCATACCTCTCTATCTTCATTTTTTATTTGAATTAAATTATTTTAAATATTATGTAATTTTTAATTTCCTAGAATTCATTAATATGTATCCACGTTATTATCTCCTGAATTATTTATTTTCATCAATACATTACCTTATCTACTTATTTTATGCCCTTTTTGTAACTCATCACTATTCAAAAGTAAGGGTTGATTTTATCTATCTTTACCATTGTAATTTAAATTACTGTTTCCATATAATTTTAATTGAAAAATTATCTTCATGATTTGTTATTTATTTCATTGTATGTTTTATCCAAAATATATATCACCCATGTGATCATTCCATTCACTCACATTATTACCAGTTCTGAATACACTACAATGATTATAGCTCATCATGGCCATTTAAATCCAATTATTTGGTTTAGTATTAAGTTTGTGATTTTTCTAGAAAATAAATCCCTACATGGGTACATGAAAGTGGATATGGATTTTCAATATATTTATATAGGGATATTAACCCTAACATTAATTAGACATGTATATCCTTGTCATCATCCTGGTCCATGATGATTTCTGCCATACTACGCAGCTAGTTTGAAAATATAGGTGGATAAATAAAGGATAATATAATACTCTCTATATACCAAAAATAAAAATTTATATGGGTTTTTATATTTTTTCCCTAACCATTAAAAATACAAGTCCATAAACTCAATGATAATTCATACTCTTGATATGTACCTATTAACAATAATTTTTTTAAAAAAACCTTTTGTGGGTTCTTTTTGAAACATTGAATTCTGAATTGTTGCTTAAATGTGTTCATGGAATTTATCTATAAATATTTATTAAATTGTGAGTTGGGTAACTCTAATAATTTATTTTATAATATATTGGTCTATATTAAAAGATTATGTTTGATAGCTTCCATTGAAAAAATGGTACATGAATTTTTATGTCCTTCATCTGTTGATGTCATCCCTTATATAACCGATAATCATTTGTTATGTTATTGAAGACATCATAATTACATATAACACGTGGGGGTGAGATTTATATATCCCTTCAGTGGACGAGTAGGTCATATAAGATAATTACGATAGGATAATGGGAAGAACCATAGCCTCTATGAATAATTTCTTGGCACAAGGCCTTGATGATTTGATCGTGATGTCTAGAAATATTATATTACATTTTTTATATTATTATGTGATCCATGTGATTATTTATTTATATTTATTCCATATATTATATTTATGTATTCATTATTATGGCTACAATTTTAATAATTATTTTTCATATTATATATTTACACTATATTATCATTCCCCAAACATATTCATTTACATATAATTTATGCTCACCATAATTACTCTGTATTCCCACTTTCCTATGTAATAATGTGAAATACCATGATTGAATGCTCTATGTATAGAAATTTGGGATTAATAGTAATACCTTTATGTTATAAAATTTCATGTTGTAATGTATTTATTATGTATCTAGTATTTCGAGGAGTAGTAAACCTATATCCTTTTAATTTAATATCTTGTAATATATTTTCAAATTAATAAATAACACACATGATCTAAGGAATTAGGTATTAGGGAATTACAATAAGCATGCAAAAAAAATATTTAATAGAATCCATAGGATCTAGAATTAATAAAACATAGGTATAGAACATGACTTTTAACAAATGAAAAATTAGGGAAATTCGGTTATATTTTTTTAGTATACTATAAAATCCCTGACAAATATTTAAGAAATAATTAAAAAAATAATTTCAAATAATGAAGCTATCTATGAAAATTGAAAAATTTAAAAATCACCAGATATAATGTGATGAATGTTTGAGTAAATATAATAATGGAATTAATATAGGTGTTGAGAAAATTATGATAATTCTTGGAAAATTAACTATGATTATGAAAAGTAACTTTCCACACATGCATTATCCTGGTTCCCCTATATAGGGATCTTCTATATTGGATCATTTAATAAGGAAATATCTTATACCATTTACTGACACCATTAAGACTATAGATATAGAATATTGGAATAAGTCTCTAGATTTATTTTTTGACAGTGGGATGCTCTAAGAGGTAAAAATTCTTTTTGTCCATGAATCATCTATGTGGGAATGATGAACAATGGTGGTCCATAATTCAAAAATAAAAATGAATATACTATGATTGAAAACAGAAAATGTGATGTATTGACGATGATTTTTTTGGAATTATATTTTTCTTGTGCGAATGTTGTGGAGATATAAATGAAATTATTGAACCTAATATATAAAAAGAATGAGTAAATGTTTGGGTAAATGGAAAATTTCCCATGGTTATGAATTCATATTTTGGATTATTTGAAAAATTAGAAAATAAATGTTGATCACTTATTTTAATATTTAAACAGTATTATTAAAAGACCCTAGGTATCTCCAATTTTCCCCAACTATGAGGAAATAGAAACAAGATGTAACAAGATTTAATAAGAGTTATCCAAATATTTAACATATAATAGGAAACACGAAAAGAAGAGTACTGATGATATCTATGTGGAAAGAGTGGTTATTAAGGAAATGAAATGCATAATATAGTTTCCTACATGTAATAAATGTGGAAAAACCCTGAAGAAACTATTTATGATGATCATGTGTATGATTAAAATTTGGATATAAAGGCCATCATTCTCACGAGTCAAAAGAAAATAGGTAAGAAACCAATGTATAATTGATGTAATAAAATGATATAGGGTATTACTGAAATCATTTCCATATGTGCCAAGGTTATCTACTATATAAGAGGCCTACGAATCATGATTATGAATTTACTATAAAAATATTTGTAGTCAAATCTCCCAGAATTATAATAATAGGTACTATGACTATATATTAATTTGTATCAAAAAAATGCTTAATTTTGAATCTATGAATTAAATTATATACTACTTGTTTTAAAATAATATTTGGTCACCCATGATAAAATATGTAATAATTAATTAGTTAGAACATTTAGTGGTGCATTTATTGTAATAATGTTACATAGGGAAGTTAAATTTATGATTACTCAGTTTTTTATAGCCACAAATATAACATTATTATAATAGGTGGATTTTTAGGTAATATTTGAGATGGTTTTGTTAATGGTTTATAAAAAAATTTAGTTTTGGGGAATAAAGTTAGAATTGGATAATAATGTAAGGAATTACTTGTTTTTTAGTATATTTCATTACATGAATATTTTCTTAAACCAAATCCAAATCCTAAACATAATGATATTTATGGGGAAGGTATGGATGGAATTTAATATATTTTCAGTAAGGGTATTATTTTAAAAATAATAGTTTTAGTAGTGTGATAATATGTTCTTATTTTTCATGATGAATTACCAATATTACGCCCTAATTGAGAAGTTCAATTATTTATTGATATCATCCTTAATATAAATAAGATAGATAATACATCGAATAAGATGGATCAAAAGAAGTTAGTTGAGTTGAAGAACAAAATAAAAGACTTATTCAACAATGGTATCAATCATCCATGTTTATCACTATAGTGATAACCTATGTTGATTAAGAATAATATGCATTTTACAATGAGATTTTTCATTAGTAATAGTGAAATTAAATTATTTATTATAAAGAAAAATATCCATTGTTTTTTTATTAATAACATCTTTGATCATCTTAATAAGTTAGAATTATTTTTAGATATTGATCATATTTCTGGATAATAGTAGTTAGATGATGATAAGGAGGACATTCTAAATATATATATTCATATGAGTTATGGTTATTATATATTTTTAGTAATTCCTCATGGAGTGAAAATCCCCACTTCGTGTTTATATATTTGATGAACATTCTATTAAATAAGTAATTTGATATTTTTTTTTGTTATTTATTAATCGAAATATTTTATACATAACGATTTATGAGGAGCATGATTCTAATATAGAAATTTTTCATTGGTGATGAGGTAAAAATTTTTATATGGTAAATTTTGAAAATGTGAATATCTGACTTAAACAATCTATTTTACTTGTGTATAGTACTTTGAAGTATGGTATATGTGCTGACCCTTTAAGAAAAAATGCTATCAAAGAATTACAAGGCCCTCAAACATAATAGAAATATGATGTTTTCTTTGGTTCTAATAAAACAATCATGTATTTTTTGAATAGTTTTCTCAATTGGATATTCTATTAACCAAGATACCATGTATATTCAATATATTCACATGAAAAAATAAAACAGAATATAATAATAAATAAATAAATAAGATAGTAATAAAATCCCATGTGTTGAAAATTCCATATAATAAATAATGATTTTTTCTAAATGATGTATTAATGAATATTCTTGGATGTGTTCGCATATATAGTTGTACATTTGTTGAATAAGTATCATGAAAATTGAAAACCCATGAGATTAATTATCCAAATCAGGATTTATAATTAAAAACTATGATAATTTATTTAAATATATATATATATATATAAATTACCTCTATTGAGAGAGATGTCATATAAATATATATAAAGGCCACAATAGTTGGTAATAAATATTTTCATAGAAGTAAATAAATATAATGAAAACATGATTATTATAACTACTCAATTATTATTACTTCACTATAAATTTTCATTAATGGAATGTTAAAAGAGTTGAAGATTCCTTGAGTTAAAAAAACCTGGTAACATATCCACATTATGGTTACATAATGATCTAATTATGAATGATCTAGTATGGATAAACTTTGGTATTATAATTGAAGGGGAAGAATAATTATTAATCTATGTTATTACCAACAAAATTTATTATATATTATTATGAAACATTATCCTAGTTATATATCACTACAAAAAATAGAATATTTGATGATATGAGAAATTACTATCATTCAAATTTAGTGATTACAGAGTTTTACGATTTCGTAAGAGTTTATATATTCCATCAGTACCAACGAAAAAGATGGATTTATTTGATAAGGATCCTATGTAAAACGTCTCTATACATCCTTATTGTTTCACGATATATAGGAATACTCAAGATAAATTCATGTTGGGAAATATCATAATAAAAATTACCAAAAAAATATAATATGTTTCTTTGTATTCCAGGAGGCGATGACTGAATGAAAACATCACAAATTCGGAAAATAGACTCGACCTATAGATTTCATTAGTTACATCCTATTAAATATTTGGGGAATAATGAAATATGGACCACTATTTATTATATCACAAATTTTGAACATTTTCTCAAAACTCAAGAAGAGTTTGATATGGACCATATTGAAATGTTTTATATAAATGAATCTATGAGGCTTCATGGAACAGACATATTAATATTCTATAATTATATACAAAGGTCTAATTGAAAAATTTGGAAGAGTATCCAGAAGGATTAAATTGCATAGAATAATATTTGTATGATCTATCATCATCAAATAGATGGGATGTCTAAATAGACTATCTATAAATTATAAGATATTATATGGACATGCTATAATCAATTAAAAAGAATTTATGATATCTATTTATCTATTTTAGTGTTTTCTTACATAAATAGTTACTATTCCATAATTAATTTGGAACTATATAATGATATGTATATAATGATATATCGAACTGCAACATGCTAGGATGAATTTTGAGAATGGAATATTTTGATTACATTACATGTGGATGTCAAAAATGATAATATAAGATCCATCTAAAAGAATATAAAGTTATCTCTAAGTAAATAGAAATGTTATACTTATAATTAAAGGAAGGATCTTGAATTACAGATAGGAGATAATGTATTATTAATGATATATCCAAGAAAATGGTTTTTGATATTCAAAAAGAAAAGGAATATGAGTACAAGATATATTTTTATTTTTAAACTATTAGAGCAAATACAAGTGACATAATTTCATTTATCCATGCAACCAGAATAATTAAAAGTTCATTATGACATCCATACATCACTCATAAAGAAGTATATGCTAGAATTAACCTATTTTCTTAATGGGGATAATGTTCATTTAGTGATCAAATTATTATATGATGAAGAGATGATTCGTATTATTGATATATGAAAACAATTACTACCAAATATAACGCGTCAACTGGTGATGGTAATTTGGTGTAATCATCTTCTTGAAGAGTTTTGATGAGATCTTAGTAATGATATAAGAATGAATTATAAACATTTTTTTCTATATTTATTTAAAATTTATTTAGAGGAATTATTTATGGGGGTTTTAACAAATTATAACCTTTCTTCTTGTATTCCATTTAATATTTTTATGGTTTCCATGTTTTGAGTTGCTTCATTGTGGGATTTATAGAGTGGATATACGTTTTGGGTAAAATGTCCTAAATTTGGGTGATATTTGTTTTTCAAAATAATGGAGTCTAGGTACAAATGTGCAAATAGTGTTACATGAATCTCCCAAGGTCCAGAGAGACTGTTGTTTTTGTTCAGAGGATTTCTAAAAAAAACTATGATGAATAATCCTTGATCAAAACAGTCACATCCTGAATGGGTTACATGATGTGAATATGTTGTAGGGAAGAAGTCGTGAATCTCATATAAGGTGTGAAAATTCTAAAAGAATTGAAATATTTAAAAATCATGATAATTTAGATCAATATTTAATTTTATATAAGGGTGCAACCTTTTTAGTGTAATCTTAATATGTGAGATTCCGCACCATCAATGGGATTCACATCACGAATCTATTAAGAGAAGTGGTTTTAATTATACTATTGTCCTGATACATTTTATCATTTCGTGTAGTGAATTTTTTCTCAAACCCTACAATAAATTTTCAATATTTAAGGTGATCTCCATATTTCTATATTCATATGTTTTGTTTTTTAATCATATAGTGGATTCACCACATATACTTGGTATGAAATAATTATGATTATTAGTTTCCTTTATTTGTGAAAGGGGCAGTGGTTGTATTTTTTTTTCAGAATCATGATTTATTGTTGTTTTTATTGATCATTTGGAGTTTCCTGTCATGAATTTTCTTTCAAAAGATTATTTGTTTTCTTTTATCCATTATCAAATTCAGATAAGTTTCAATCATTCTTTATGTTGTTTTCTATATAGAAGTGTTTCTAATTCTTCTATTTTTGTATATTCTTATTGAACCATTACGGTTGTTAATCAAAATAGAATTTCATTGAAGTAAAAGGGTTTTAATTAAATTTGAACATGTTCTTGGAAATGTTTTTGAAAAAACATATCATATTGGGAACCATGTGTTATTTGGGAAATAGATACATGTGTTCCAAGTTTGTGTGGAACCACAATGGGTTTCTTATGTGAAATCAACATATTATGGTAGGTCTAGATATTTATGGGAACCAAAAAATGAATGGTCTAGGATAATATTTATGTTTTCTATATTTTCATTTAGATTAGGGGCCATGTGGCATGGTTTATATTTTATACATGGTTTATCAAATGATGGTTGATTTCATGGATATTTTCTCACTTGATTAATTTACCTACATTAAGTTTATACATAATATATTTTGGGATTTTGTATATATGGTATGTATGTATGTAAAAAAATTAATTTTGATAAATAATTTTCTTTTTGGAAGTTATTTATAATATTTATTTATTGTTAAACCTATAACATGAAAATTCGTGATATTAGAAAATGTATAGATTCCTAAATGGTATCTTACTAGGATCTGTGATCAAACACTACTTTTTAAATTGGTTGGTTCTTCACCTTGTTTTGAACAACATAAGTAGTGTGTGAAGGGAATCTTGTTTCATGTTAGGTTCTCTTTCAATCTATTGCATTATAGTGGGATGATTTAGAGATGACAGTCTCATGAATACATAACAGTATTGTCTTGTCATACGTTTCTGCTTTAGTCTACATGGATAGGATTATATGTTTCATATTTCATCCTTTTCTTCCACAATATACTATTGATTCATATCATTATTTTTCTAATATTCATATATTATAACTATTATCTTTTTTATACCTCACCATTTGGACAACCACCAGGGTTGAAATTTCTAGTTAACCTGATTTTCTTAGTTACAAATTGGAATTAAAGGTGATGTACATCTTATGGGTTAACTATTCCTATATTCAGTTCTAGGTATTGGGATTACATGACTTACTATGATCAAAAATTAGGTAGTAACTGTGGTAATGGAACTAGCTAGCTCAATTCCATTTATGAACTTGAATTAACATGGTTTGCCAGATGTTTTTTATAGGTTTGAGACATGGTATTTGAGGTTATATGAAAAAACTATATCAGAATTTTTTTAAGTCAACATTTTCTTTTTTTTGAATCATCATTAATTATAATAATTAATATTTCAGTAAATTATTAATAATTGATTTCATTGATATCAAATATTTATTTTTTAATTTTTTTGTTATCTTCTTGTGATTGATTAGTTTTTTATTGTGATTTCAAGAAAATGAATCCTAGAATAGATATTCTTAATCCATGTGAGGAAGCATTGAGAGGGGTTCCATTAGAAAATACTACAGTGGAACTTCATTTGGTCCATGACTTAGTCAGTAATCTTAAAAATGTGGGTCATGAAGGTGTTAGGAACCTAGTATAAGTTGTGGATCATGAAAAAAAATCAATGAAGTATCCCCTTGCCATCCATGGTGAAAAGGACCCCTGAAATTTGAATAGTGAATTGAGTGTTTTCATAGGATATTCACCATTATAAATACATCTAAATATTCATATGTGTTTTTTTCATGTATAGTATTGAAGGACTATATAGGAGATGGTGTGACTCTATTCCAGAAGGAATGGTGAATTAGGATCTCACCTAGGATTCTATCAAGAAAAAACTCAAGAATTAGTTTTTTACTAAGATATTATGTGTGGAAAATACATTGGAGTTTTTGACCATAGAGTTGGGAGATGAAACTATTCTAGAGTATTCCATTTTTTTTTGAGTTAGTGTACATGGTACTGGATGTAGTCAGTAATGATTTAATATTTAGTTCAGAGGTTTGAGATTGGGTTTGAGAATTGCATTTGATAATTGATTATTCTAATGTGACTTACGTCTTTTTTAGATGTATTTGATAAGGATAAATTTTTATAAGCTGGCATAGCTATAAAATTAGTTATTTTTTATGATCATTAGTTGGTATTGTCAGTATCTAGGGTGTATCTTATATCTTAAAAATGAAGGGGAATGGAATCTAGTTTTCTTCAGGGCCAGTTTTAAGGGCATTATCTTGATAGAAGCATGTTGTTTGTAGTCGGTGTGGTTGGAATGATCTTTTAATGTGTAATTGTATAGAGGCTCCCATGAATGTTCAATTAAATGGTAAATCAAGCCATATGAAATTATTTTATTTCAGGACGTCCCAAGGTTTTACAATTGTATCTACATTCAAAATTGTTTTATAGGGTCGTATCAATACTTCTATGGTTGGTGGGTCATATCCTCATGATAGGGGTGATATTCATTTGGCTATGAATGATCATCGATGAGTTGATACCAAATTCCCTTTTGTGGTGGAGTATTCACTGGGGGAAATTGAAGTAGGGCCAACCACAATCATATATATATATTTTAATTTTTATGATATTTTTATATTTTTTACTTTTATATTTGCTACTAATTATTTTGTATCACTGAATATAGTTTATGTATTGGGATTACATGCTGATCCAATACCATTATTTTTTTATCTTTTCACACCTTTAATGAAGAGGTCCAAAATAGTTATCAAGTTCGTAGCATTTCATGTGACGATAAAAGACCATAATATAGAGGTAATGTTTTTAGAGAATGATATTGAAATCATTTACTCGATTGTCAAACTTTATTTGATGCTCAATATTAAGGACTATATAGTTTCTTATCACTATCGAGTAAAGTAATTTTCATCTGATCGGTTAGCCCATTTTTCTGGGTGAGAGAGACTCTATATTGGGAAGGGTGGGGTCTTACTATTCATTATTATTGGTTAATATCGTCCTAGTAATATGAGATGTTTCACAAAATTGTTGACCCTTGATTGGGAATTCAGCAATGTGTGGTGGTGTGTATGTACCCGAAGGTCATTACAAATATTTTTCTGGTTTACCACCAGATTGAAAGTTTTATTTTACCATATTCCTTCTACGAAGTATGATAACCATTTATATAATAACACACCATATGGAACATATTGAGTTATAAGAACATAATGTACATATTTTGGATCATGAGGATAAGATAAATATTCATCATATCATGTCATTATTACCATCATCTATCCTTCTTTCTAAGAAGGAATATGTGAGCCTGAAACTCTTTAATTTCTATTAGTTGTTATGTTAAATGACTGTTAACAGAAAATATCCCTTAATTATGATTTATGATCTCTTTGATCATCTCAGATGGTATTAATTAATTTTTAATATTTATCTTTGGTTACGGTACCACCAGTTGAGTGATTGGGAAGAGGATATACCTAAGATAGTGTCTAGTATTCATTATGGGATTCTCTAGTTTTTGGTTAGTATATTTCAAAAAACATAATATCTAATGGTGTTAATGGAATTAATGAACTAAATATTTAATTGATTCATAAACTATTTTGTTATGGTGTTCATGGATGATATTTTTTTAATATTTTTCAAAGTAGGATCACATGGACTATTTGGATATCATTCTTATAACTATGTGGGAACAAAGATTTCATGTTCAGAATTATGAATGTGAGTTTTCATTTCAAGAAGTAATGTTTCTAGGTAATTTGATATTTGATATTTAAATAAATTTTATCTTGAAAAGGTATAATTTTTAATATAATGGGAGAGGCCTGTAAATGATTTTTATATCGAATGATTCATGGGGTTGGCTGGTTATTATAGGTAGTTTGTCATAAAATTCCCCAATCCTGCATCGCCAATGATAGGAAACACCCACAAGGGTGTAAAACATGAGTGGAAGAGAATGTTTCAGAGATCTATTTAGAAAAACATGGTGATATTGAGTGCAAATATATTTTTGATCCTTCATGAACTAGGCTTAGATTATGATGTATTCTATGGTGCTTCCGGCATGGGTTTTGGGTGTTTCTTCATGTAGCGGATACATGGGATAGCCTTTGGCACAAGATTATATGAAAATCATGAAAAAACATCCCTAACCATGATATTGAGTTGGTATTAGTTATAAACAAACACAAAATGTGGAATCATTACATCTTTGGTGAACAATTTTGAATATATTCTGATCATAAAATTCGTAGGTTTATTTTCAATCACTAGGATTAGAACTTGTGATATAGACATTGGGTGGAGTATATATGAAATTTTGGTTTTGGTATTACTAATACTCCTAGAAAATGTAATTTGGTCATTGATAAACTTATAAGGAAATTATCGACCCAATTATAAAATGAATTAGTGGAAGAGTGATCATTGATTAGTTTTTTTGAAAAAGATGAGCATGATAATGGATGAAAATAGTAGAAAAGTATGTCAAGATGTGATGAAGGATGAATAATCATTTTTTAGTGGGGTTTCATAAAAAATAATTATAACCTCATGTTTAGAGCGTTAGTAAAATACTTTATTGTGGTGAGCCAGAGGGTGAGTGCTCTTGGTCTCTCAGTGGAACTTTTTGTTGTCAAAATAATTTGGTTGATCCTTTTCCCTAGAGGTAGGAGTTTTGGCCACATGCAACCATTCATGTTGATATCTAAACCTATGTTATACCAATAAATATCATAATTAAAACATTGTTATTGGTGGTTATATATGATATTATCAATTTTGGGTTTTGTATCATGGTTTCCGATTTGTTAGAGAATAGAGTAAAACCAGATACCAACTGGGTTGATTCACACCATACAAATTTAGGGTTTAAAATAGGATAATATTTTCATGGAATTTATTATTGGTTTACACATAATATTTGTGGGAAGAATTGGATTTGGGTGATCATTGATCGACTCACAAAATCATTTAATTTCAAACATATTATGGGGATGATGAAGTTGAAATAACATGTGAATCTATATGTATGAGATATTATGAGAATTAATGGGGTTCCCAATATGGTTATCATTGATAGGGACCTTAGGTTTATATCCATGTTTGGGGAAGGTTAATAGGATTTTTTTGGTTCTTATTTGAAAATGAGTAAAGTATGTCATCTGGTGATAGAAGGACAGATAAAAAATATATCCAGGTTCTTAATCATACGATTCAGGATTATGTTTTTGACTTCTGTGGTTCATGTGTGAATACTTTTCCATTATTCAAATTTGATGCTAGACCAAATCAGGAAAGTTCCATTTGAGTCTTTGTATGATTTGTCATGTAGTTCTCCCTTTTATTTGGAATAGTTAGAAGATTAATCCTCGGTTGGGCCGATTCTTAATAAGGTAATTATGGAGATGATGTAGTTTATCTAAATGATACTGATTACGAAATAAGGTAATCTAAAATATTATGTGGAAATTTGATTCCAGCTACAGGATTTTGATGTTAGTGGGTTTTTATTTCTTATAGAGTTACCTTTATTAGGAAATAATCGGTTGGGTAAGTTGGGTATGTTTTCAACAAGGATTTTGGACAACATTACGATTGTTCTATGACTTGGAATGGTGGCCTATTAGTTGGAAATACCATCTTATTTGACTTCTATAAACTATGTTCTTCATATTTGTAGTTGGGAGGTATTGATTAGATCCTTACCATGTGACTAAATTATAGGATTTCAATCATTACCCTAACATATATTTGGTTGGGAAACCTGTTCATATTATGAAATATAAAGAGAAGGTGGAACACGGTATGTGCTATGGATGTGTTGATGGTATATCCACGAGACTTGGGAGGGGGAATTATTGACGAGTTAGTATTGACCTTCCATTATTATAACTCCCTGATATTGAGGAGTTTATGAGGTAAAAAAGTGTTTATTGTGGAGGATATTGGAAGACCCTATTTCCTTCCTTTATTCATGCCTTCACATTTGTTTATCATTTACCATTTTTTGGGATCATTTTGGGATTATATAGATTGAAAATCCTTTATTGTGGGAAATGACCGAATGATAAAGGATGGATGATTTTTTGAATTATTATATTATGGGTATAAATCTATATATGGATCTAGAGGGTGATCTTTAGGACTAGTGAGAATTATGTTTTAGTTCATTAATTTCTATATAAAATTAAGCTGGGTAATTTTTTCTGGACAAACGCACATCATGAATGGGTTAGAAAACCTGAATATGATATAGTAAAGAGGATGTGAATCTATTTAAGAGATAGAAAATGTTACAAACCATTAAATATTTAAAAATCAAGAAAATATTGTTCATGAATTAACTTAATTTAAGGCATTCCCTTTTTTAGAATATTTTTAATAATTGGGATTTTACACCATAAAAGGGATACACAATATGATTTTCATTGGAACAAATGTTTTTAATGAACTGATATCCTAATTATTTTATCATATTTTTTTTAAAAAAAAATTCTTAACCTTATAGTGAATTTGGGAAATTTTGGGTGATCTACCTCCATTCATATTTATCATTTTTGTGCTTGATTCCTATAGCAGTTTCACCACATATCCCTGGTAAGCGATCTTTCTGCATCTTAATTGACATTTGTTATAGTGGCATTGTTTCCCAGATTCATGATCAATTTTGGTTTTCTATATATATATTTTTATAATTTCTTATTTTTTATTGTTTTCTGGAGGAAAATTCCATGTTTTTTATCCCCATTGTCAGATGAAAATTGGTTTCCATTATTCTTAATGTATGTCGATCTGTGAAAGTGTTTCTAAATCATGTATTTCTATATGTTCTTATTCACCCATTTGGTTTGTTTTTAAAATGTATTTTCTTTAGTCAAAATAGTTTTAATTAAATATGGGATTGATTTTGGAAATTATTTTCAAATAACATAGTTAATTGGGAACCTTGATTTTGTCGAGAAACAGGCATAACTCATCCTAGTGTGTGAAGAAACACCTGGTGTTTTTTTGTTATATCAACGAATGTGGAAGGACATGATTTAATCCAGAACTAATTTATTCCTAGTTAATTCATTTTTTTTATATCTAGAATGTATTTCTAATGTCTTTGTAAGAAATTGTGTTATTTTACTTTTATAAATGGATTATTATATGATTATTTCATTGGATTTTTCTTATATCATTAATTTACAAATTTTTATTTCATACTTATATTCAATTATTTGGTATATATTGAATGATTTTATTTTAAACAAGTAGTATGTTTAGAAATGTTTTTATTTATGATAATTATTTATAAATTGGATTTTTTAATGATATAATGTGTGCATTATTTATATTATAACTTGTATAAATTAATTTATCAAATCCTACCACTCTTTGACCTCACACCCAAATTTTTCTATTGGTCAATTATAAACCTTGTATTTCAGGGCATAGCGAATGGTATGGGAAACATGTAGAATAAATGGTATTATTTTCCTATACTTCCTTCATATCTAAATGGTTTGGAGGTGACAGTTAGTAAAATGGATAAATTTTTGTCATATCTTATTATATTTTTCAAGTTTAACATGTTTGTCATGAATTGTATGTATCTTGTTTGCATCTATTTATTCCACATTATACACTGGTAGTATGTTAAGTTGTTGTTATATTCATGACTTATTACCATTATCTTTTTTATACCTCATATTGTCGTATACCACATTTGGTTACATGCCATGTTAACTTGGGTGGGTTTATAATATGGGGAGTGTAATACCAATGATTATATAATTAGTAATAAATATTTCATTATAATATCATATTAAAATGAAAAAAATATTATTTATTCCAAACTATACAATGCATATGGTTAGAAAAACTACTAAGTAATTAAATTAATAACATGAACTAAAATCGGTACCATATAGATTGTACCATTGTGTGTCAATACCATACTTTTATAATATGGTGTTTTTAAGTTGTTAATTAATAATAAGCATATGAGATACATTTATTTTAATAAGAAAATAATAAATATTTGAATTGACATGGTGTAATAACTTTGATAATAATACGAATAAATTTAAATATTGGTTTATATACGAGGATTAATATTAATATTGATCACTATGATTATTGGTCTATATAATTGTTGGATATTATGATTTTTGTTCCATATGACTATTATAAAAATTTAAATTAGTGGTTGAGTGGTTATTAATTGTATATTAGGATTTATATACATTATGTGTAATAAGGTGAGTTAAATATATAAAAAGTAATAAATCGTGGTTTCTACAAGAATGAACACACAAATTTAATTTCATATTTTGTATACTGAAATAATGATAACATTACTATTATTTTCCCTTGACCATGCCTAAGAGGAACTCCAACAAGTGATGTTGGAACAGAACTATGAGCGTGATAATTTCTTGTAAGTGTAGATCACCAGTTGATCTATTTTGGAAAAACCACCGAATAAAAGTACTAATATTTTAAAAATTCATATATCGAATTATGTTAAGTTTCTAGGAGTTTAATAATTTTAGAAATTAACTTATTTATGAAATATAATGGATGATAAATCTTATACGTTACAATTTTTGGATGTATCTTCATACCATAAAAAAGAATGATTTTTTTAAATAGAAAATGAATTTTATTAATTGGCTTGGAAATTATTAATTTGGATTTAAAAATTATCCAAGTACAGAAATTTTGTATTTATTTTTATATAATTAAAATATAGTAAAAATGGTGGAAAACCATAAAATACTGATAATATGGTAAATAAGTTATTATATTTCTATTAGAATGAATAATTGTTTCTAAAGACGTTTTATTTAACAAATTTTATCACAATAGTTTTATTGGCCAATTAATGGTAGTATTGGAGTACAACTATTATATTTTTCTAATAAAGGAATGTGGGAAAATAAAATAATTAATAAAAATTTTCAGGATATTACACTCACCATAACTATAATTACATGACCCTCTTCCCATTATTGAACAAAAAACTCTAGTTTTCCTCTTTATATAATCTTAAAAGAGTTTTTCCCCTATATCACCCATTGGTATTGAATAGTTTGTTATGATCTAAGGTAAGATTTCAAACTAAGAAGTTCAGGAGAGGCATGGGTTCATACTTCACTATCAACATTTAAGATTTGAATTTCATTATGTGAATAATGCTTTAAATTATAATTACATATTATATCGTTATATGTATCCATGTTATTATCTACTAATTAAACTATTATCATGTATATATTACCCAAAATACTTACATTATTCCATTTTTGTAAGCTATTTATATACTGATGTATGAGTCGATTGTATCTCTTTACGGTTTCTATTTACATTACAGTTGTCATATAATTTTCAACACACAAGTTATTATCACATTATGGTGTTGATTATATCTAATCCATGAGATTATCCATTTCAGACATTGTATACCCAATTCAGATGTTTCAACATCTCCAAAACCGCATTAGAACCATATAAATCTTAATTATTCGTTAATAAAACGTGTTTGACTATCCATAAAAATACATCTATATCTACATACAAGATACTAGAAAAGGATATATCATAACATCGTTAAGTGGTAATTACTTTTAAAGGTGTTGGTTGGGTATATCCCAGTCATCACAATGGTATATAGTGAATGTGACCTTACTAGCCACCTTGTTCTACACTCCTAAGGGATATACAATATATAATTATCAGAACAGTTAAATTCCAAAAATGATGAATTTATTTTGTGTAATTTTATATATGTTTTTTGTTGATCTCTTTTAATTTAAATTTTAATTTTTTAAAATCATTTAAAAATTTTAATCATGATAAGTACCCATAATCTATAGCATCATATAAATCACGTATTGTGCATATTTTTTTAAAACAATTTATTCTCAATTATTAATTACATGTAATGAGGGAATTATATTTGAAATTATTATAAATATATTAATTGATAGATTCTATCAATGTAAAATATAATCAATTCTTCCATATTGGAAGATCATATATGATATGTTTCACTGGAAAAATGTTCCATGTATTTTTAATTTGATCATCATTGAATATTTTTAAATGTATAACTTGTAATTATGTGGTATGTAATAAAACAAATTAGAGTTTTATATTTAGGATGGGGCCTAAAATTATATATCAACTCACTGCACTGGTAGGCCTCATGGGATATGTAAAATAGGTTAACAGGAGAGTACATACCCATTATGTATGTTGTCCTTGAACAATTACTCAAAAATTATATTATGTTATCAAACACTATGTAATTTCATATTTAAATTTGATATGTGACTCTTGTAATTATTAATTTCTATTGCTTATATGGATTATACTTATGTTTTCATTTTTATTGATTTAATTGTACTTTTAATGTTATATATTCCATATTTATCATTTATTGTATTCCACTGTATTATCTCCCTTTCTAGGAATTTCATATCACCACCGTTACTCTATTTTAACATTACCCCACGTAATGTAGTGGATTAATATGACTAAAAATCACTGTGGATTTTATTATGGAATTATTTTTTTATATTTTTGTTAAAAAATATCAATATAGAGTGTATTTATCGTGTATCTTTTATCTTAAGGAAAAATAAAACTTAATCTTTTAAATGTATTATATTATACTCTATATTCCTTTTAATAAATTTCCAACCATCTTTGGGAAATTTCGGTAAGGCTTATTATTAAATTAGATCTTTTTGTCTTATCTATTCTTGGAATGTTACACATAAAACCCCATTAATGAAGAATTTCAAAATTTTGGTCACCAAAATGCATTGCTAGATAGTGTCACTGATCATTTGGTTGAGTATTGGCTTGAATACCATTTCTAATTAACTTACTCATATCATCTTGACAAGTCACCAGAGTCTGTTAACCATAAGTCCCAAAGAACATTCTCTATCATCAAGGGTTGGTGAAAAGCATTGATGGTAATAAATATAACCTTTATTAAAATCATCACTCTTTAAAACAGATAAACAACATAACAAGCCTCATTATGTATTTTACAATGATGTTTCCATATTCTGGAAAATAATTTATAAAACTATATAGTTTCTAAAACAATTGTAATCCAAACATGGCTTAATATTATGAAAATAATATAAACATTTATATATCACTTCATAAACTCAAATAAATGTGATTATAATATATATATATATATATATATATATATATATTACACTTTAAAAAGTGAATCCCATAGTTGTAAATACATAAGTATCCTAAATAACAACATGGGGATACAAAAAAACTACACAATAAAAACCTTTTCATTTTTTTCAATCATCTCCTAATCACTACACCACTATTGATTAAGAGGTCCTCAAGGTGTGACAATATTCTCATTAACCCTATTAAATAATACCATGTCTACATAAACATATCATGCATATGCTTCGTGTAAATAAATGTATCAATAAGATCCCACTATGATTCTAAATAATACATTTCAACACAAAAATAATTGACAATAGATTGAAAGTAGCATTTTGAAAAAACATGTTTTTAATAAAATAAAGATAATTAATCAAATAATTTTACTCATTTTTTATAAAGACACCCAAAATTTAAAGGTAAATAAGATCACAACAAAGGTATAAATATCTTCAAGAAATATAAAATAATCATCCTCATGTAACAATGATATTAGAGTGAGCCATATAATATGTTTATGCCTTAACATGATAGAGTATGTGATTTATCCTTGAGAAACACAAATAAAATTATGGGTAACATATGAACTTGTTGGTTGAAGACCTACAGATATTTTGGGAAAATGACTAAATCCCAACATTTACTTACCCACATTGACTCAAAAATTGAAAATACCCTCTATAGGGCATGATCATCAATATGAGAATTATAGGGTTATGTTATCTAAACTAATTTTGAAGACCTCCAAATTACCCTATAATATAGCCAATGATTCCCATGTGAAACTCAACTAAAATTAATTATTATAAAAAAACTAACATCATATATAAATATTGATAAAATTTTTAAATTCCCCGATTCATGAGGGAAACAAAATAAAAAATTACATAATTAATTAAAATATATTAATAAAACCCATTATTAGTAAAAAGGCTAAAAAACATAAGAAATTAACTTATACATAGTTTCTATTTAATAATTTTTAAATCCATTTTTAATTTTAAAAGACTACGTGAAACATTTTATCAGAAACTATATGAATATAAATTATATTTTAGAAATAATATCACATGAAAAGAACTGATTAATCCAAATTACCATTTGATAATGTTAGAAAACCAAAAAAGTATTAATCGGTCTTCAGGAGTTTATTTATATCATTATATACTAGGAAAACACTTTAGGAACTCCAAAACATAATTTTATTTCATGTAGATCATGAATACGTATAGAAAATACCATAAATCCATACAAACATTATCAACACGTCCAAATACCTATATATTAGGAGGAAATAGATTATCATTTACCCTAAAATCCAAGAAAAACTAAATTTATATTCAACCCCTCTCATAGGCATAGCCACCATGGGTGACTATGGACAATGAATAACAAATAAAAGAAATGATAATAGATAATAAAAATGAAAAGGAAATAATGTGAAATTAATATATTACCTTGAGATAATTATATTGAATAAATGGAAGAGTGATAAGAGTTATTAGATAATAAAGAAGAGTTTATTTATTGTATAGGTTCTATAAAATTATAATGAAAATACAGAGATTTATAATATAAATAGACAAGGGGAATAAAGGTAATTTTATGTTTTTTGGGTATACATTTTTGTTAAGTAAAATATATGACAATTTTGTAGTAAAAAAAATTGTATAATTACCCATGGTAAGATAATTTCCACAAATAATAATGTAATGACCATGACACTAGTATCATGGAGAGTTTGGTTACATTATTAAATTAGAATAATATATAATGAATTGCTTTATGAAGGACAAAAAAATTTAGATGTTTTGTAAAAATATGTGCATACTTTATCCTTAAATTAGAATTGAAAATATAAAATACAACACCATGAAACCATTGAAAATCTCATTATTTACATAACTTAAACTGACATATCAATGATAATGATATTCTTATCATCCTGGGGAAAATATAAAAAATTAAAAGGGGGTGAAATCATATTCACTTTAGAGGTATGTATATAGTGGAATCTATCATAAAAGGGAATAAAAAATAATGTAAATTTATATAACAAAAATGCATTACATTTACTCAATAATTTTATCATAATATGGATGAAACAAAACATGATCAAATATCCCATATAAAAAATCACATATGACTGAAAAAATAACCACAGGTACTAAAAAAATGAATTATCACATAGAAATAAACAAATAATATCATAAGGATTGAGTTCATAATTAATAACATAAAAAAACATACCATTGAGGATATGTTCAATGAATCTAATACCATAAATGATTCATGCCAAGAATCCAATAAATGGGTAAGGCCCTATAAAACACCCAATCTAATTTACCACATTAGACATACTAATGCGTCAAGAGGATATAGAGGGCCCCAACCAATACATACTAAATCAAATGAATTTATGATATTAAAGGGGTGAAACATAATAAATATATACATTTATGTTGATATTATCATAAAAATATAAATAATTATCCCAAATCATTAAAAATTAGCGCAATCCATTATAAGTAATATTATGAATGGAATTTAAATATTAAATTATTAACCAAATAGATCAAAAAAGTTAAATAAAATATGGTAGATAATATCATAAGATATTAAAAATAATGAATTATAATATTAGAAAATTATGTTTACATAGTTGAAAATACATGGAATTCGATCATTGAATTTTTTTTGAGGAATGTTCCCCTTCTTATATTGAAAATCAATGATACATAAATTGAAACACAATTATAAAATAAAACATTTTCTTTGAATATTTATATATAAACATATAATATAATATTTTTGAATTAAATATTCATGATGGAAGGAATTTTTTTTACCCTGTGTAAGGTCAAGAAATTATTTCCGTACATTTTTCATGAAAAGTATCAAGGATATTTTTTTAGAAGAAGAAAAAATATATATTTGGAAACATTTAATAAAAAGTATAAAATGAGTAAAAATGACTATAAACAATCATAGGATAATAGTAAATTCATTTTTTGAAACTATTTTAGAAAATATGGACATGGATAAAAAAGTGAGCTTTAATGTAAACTTTAAAATTTTAATTTTTGAAAGGAATATATCTTAAAAATATTATATCATTGATGTGACAATTAATTAAATGATTTGATTATGTGTATTTTATGAAACGCCACATAAAAAATTAGAAATAAAATTAATGACACTAAAAAGTAATTCTATACAAAATCATAACATGAAAGAGTCAATGAAGTAGATACCTAACCTAATGAATGGAAATTGATTAACAAAATCTCTTTCCTCATGCTTCTTTTTAGTTATTAACACATAAACCTCTTGTATAAAAATTTAAATAATGTTATTAATTTTTTATAGAACTATATTTATATTTATAATACCTTTTATGATACTTTTATAACATTTTAAACCACTTAATTAATAATATCTCACTATTTTTATTATTTTATGTTCGTTTGTTTCGTGGTTTCATGGTTGTTTCACTTGTTTATAATAAATGGTTTTCTATTAAAAATAAAATAAATATCTAAATGTCAAATAAAATTTTATTGATGAATTTAAATATGTTTAAATGTTACAATTCATAATTTTTTTTCTTAAATGTGGATTATTAATTTGATAAAATATTAATGGTAATGTTTTAAATTATCATGGAATTATTTCTGACCATTATAAAATTGGATGGATTTATTTAATATTATGTATATATATTATTTCTAGAACATGAATATGTTAAAATATTTCTATTTAATTCTTATTTATTCATAATGATAATTTAATGATAATCCTTGACGTTGGGAATGGAAAACAAAAAATCATTATCCTTGGAGATCATTAATAACCATAATTATAACAATGCATTCATTTTTTTGAGTATGAGAAGATGATTAAAGGGGTGGAATGAAAATATTTCATTATATATATAATATAACAACATATAAATTACACCTTCATAATTATGATTTTATTGATAAATTAGGTGAAGCAATGTTTGAAGAAGAAAGTAAATTAAGAAAGGTGGTTTGAGATAGTTTCCTCCTAAATATCACCTCTTTGAAAGAACCATTAAGGAATTTATAATTTTTTTTGAATTATACAAGAAGAAAATGGATATATTAAAAATGATGAGTAGAATGTTTGGTATATATTTTATGTTATTCATGTATTATAGGAGAAATGGGGTGGTGTGGAGTGTTATTTATACATGAAGACTGGTGGTTTTACGTGACTAAATATTGATTATTTTATTTTTAAAGAGATGCACATTAGGGTGGATTTAATTCTAAAAATATTTATTAATTATTAATTTTATAAATTATGATTATGTTCTTGAAACACATCATATAATATTTTAATTTTGTAAATTTTAGGTATTTAAATATTTTACCTTTTAACTTTAACATTCTACATAATTTTACATACACTATAGTATTTAATTTTTAACCATGGTAATTTTTTATTTATAAAATAAAAATGACATTGTAACAAAATTTTAACGTCCAAATTTACAATATGGAATCCATTTTATTGGATTCAATTTTTTAATGTGATAAAAATAAACTGTATATATTTTACATGTATAAATCATAAATACTATTTTAATGTTAAGAAAATGGGTTTCCAAAATGTATGATATTGTGTTTCAAAATGTAAAACCTTTTTTATAATGTCATTACATTAAAAATATTTTCAATAATACGGTTTAATAAATATGAAATCATTACCATATAAGAATTATTTTATAATTGTAATGTTATTTTGTAAAAGTTGTGTTTTCACTTCTCAACCAGAAATATTTTATTTTTGAGAAAATTCACAAAACATTACCCCAAGATAATTTTATCATTATGAATCTAAAAAAGAAATTTATTTTTTAAAATGAAATTTATAAATTTTAAAAATTAATTATATTAATGTTCACATATAAATAAATAGAAATCACTTTTTGAAGAAGTCATATATTGGATGAATGAAATGATGTTAATAAATATTTTGTATTTATTTTCTAATCTTAAATACATTTTTATTGAATATTCAATCCATATATATATATATATCAATATATATTTAATCTTATTCAAATTAACCAATTATCAACGTAGGATTTTAAAGAATTCTGCGTTTGATAGGTTACTTTTCACATAAAAATTATCATAAACAAACTTTAAAATATTTTTATTTTATCATGAAATTTATAAAATAGCCACTAAATATGGGGTTGTGAATAAGATTAACTATATTTTGAAATAAATATAAATTTAAAATTCAATATTTTGTTTTTTATTCATTGTAAATTCACACAAAAAGTTTATTAAATCAATTCTATTCATCAAATATATGTTTTCTTCAAAAAGTTATTTTTATTTATTTTTTTGAGAAAACAAATATTTCTTATTTTTAGAATTGTAATTTTTTTTTGAAAAATGAACATTATTTTTGGACTTAGTATGTAAAAATTAACTAAGGTGATGTTTTTTTGGAATTTTCTAAAAAGGTTAATTTTTTGTTTAAAAAGTGAAAATATTTTTTTTACGAAATACCATAACTCTTCGGAAATAATTTTTATATGACAAGAATTTAAAATTTATTAAAACTTATTCTTGAGAAAATTTATTTATATAATAAAATAATACATAAGGATTTACATTTAAAACCACGTTTTTAGAAATTTTGAAAACATCAATTTTAACCTAAAAAATTGTTTTTAGGAGTTATATGCATAACATGTATATAATTTATTTTTATACATTTTATTAATTATATAAATTAAAATAGACTAAATATTTGGAATCAGGAAGTTCGAATTAGGTTATTTTTTAATTTTCATTTTTTGGTATAAAAAATTTACCTCTGTAATAAATGATGATTCATAGTATAGACCAAATATTGTAGAAGATTAAGGATAAGAAGTAAGTTCTTAAAATACATAAAAACAAAACAATTAAATTAGTATAAGATTTTTTATAGGCATTATAACTCATTTAAAAATAGAACTATATATAAAATTTATTAGAATTAATCCCTCCCAAATGTTTTTGTCTTTAAATATAAATTTTTATTGTTTAATCTCATAAACCAACCTCTTTTCACGTATAAATACCACTCCTCACAATCCCATTTCTCCACATATGTATTGAAGATCATAAAATATATAATAAATCCACTCCCCTTTAATATATTCATGTTTATTTTCTACTCATCACAACCAAAGGCTAATTACCAGTTCTTTAAGGGGTCTTTCAGGGAGGAGATTTTCAGGGGGCTACTTTCTCGAACAACCTCTCTTAATTTCTTTTCTTCTTCAATATTATATTCACCTCTTTCAACCATAAGTGATTAATAACTCAAGTATAATTTATATAATAGAATTATATATTTCTAATGGAATATTTTATATCCACCTATTTTTCATATCTTACCTTTTTCAAATGAATGGAACCATTATTCAATGTATGGCGGTTAACGATCCCAATAGATAATGATTTTTATTTACCATTAATGCCATAAAATATAACCATAAAAGTAATATTATTATTAAATTAGATTTTCATAAGTAATTTATAACTTGTTTTGTGTTCTGTAACAAATATATTGACATAATATTAAATAAAATGGGATTTTTCTATGATGGTCAGAAAAAACACCAAATAAACTAAGCATTTATTGTTAAAATTTTATAAAATGAATCATCTGAACATCAAAAATAAAACCAATATATGTGATTATTTAACATTTTTGTAGAACATAATTACCAATATATTTCTATTCTATGTTTTTATTTTCATATAACAATAACATGAATAATTATACGCAAGTAAAACATCCATTAATCCATCAACAAACACACCCGAAAACTGAAAATAATAAATTATTATTCATAAAAAGGCGGAATGATTTAATGAAAGGATAATATAAAGTATTTTAAATATTAATATAATTTATAAAAAATTTAATAACATGTTTATCTCATTATAAATGAGGTTAGAGTATGAAACACTACAGGGAATCTTGAGGTAATAGTTTTTTATATCACTTTCACTTTTGTCATGTATATTCTTTATTCAGCACATATTTATTTTCTGTGGAGTATATAATTAAATTTGACATATCATATCAATAAATTTCATTATTTTCATTGTATTAAATCATTATTTTGATAATTATTTCTTTTATGGGGTATACAACTCAACTAATTACAAGTGTAAAGGGGTTTCTTAAATGAATTTACCTTCCTTGGGTTAGATATTTACTTTATTGATTATGTCATGCCAATATTATGAGTAAAAAAACATTTTTTTATCATAGGATTTTATTTCCACATTCGTTATGTGTATTTTTAATTAATAACCATAATTTAATAATTTTATTAATGCTCATTTCAATGATATTATCTTTATAAGGGACTCCATCTGAATTTTCTTTTGGCGAGTCATTTTAGATGTTATGCACCTATTTTAATTTCTGAGGTGTCTATAACTCCCATTTTACAAGTTATGTAATGAATTTATTTATTCTCATGATTTTTTTAAATTATATTCCTTCCATGGGTATATAATTCGATAGATTCAAAAGTGGTAAGGGTTTTTTTTCCAATATTATTCCGGATTGTTTATATTTATGTCTTTAATGGGGAATATTTCTATTCCTTTATAATGATTACAATTTTTTTTAGAAAATTTCTTCAATATTATACTACAATTGTTTAAAATAATTTTTAAAACTATTTGACTTATATTATAAAATTAGTTCAAAATGAATCTGTATTTTGTTTCCCAAATGAGGTACATTGCGACTTTTCTAGAACAAATACAGATGATATATTTTTTTAACTTATTCACCATGAGAGTCTTTTACCGATATCATAGTAGCCTAATTTTTTTTGAAGATTACATTAAATTTATATAAATTCATTTTGGAATAATTTTTTTTAATTTATAAATGAGATTTTCAAAAAAAATATCTGATTTTAATGTTGAAAATAAATATTTTCCTCTGGAGATTTTTAATGATCTTAATAAATCATTTTTATCTATGTCCACATCATTTGTTGATTCTTATTCTTTATTGAGGTTGACATGTTATGATATAATCTATCATATTTTCTTTAATGGTTTATTATCATTTTGATTTGAAATGTAATATTTAGATACCATTCACCATGTTATTGTATGTTGGTTATTATTTTGTCCTATAGTGGGGTAATTTATTCAAATTTTGTATTCCTATATCAATAAAAAGGTATAAGTTTATTATTTAACATTTCATTCATATGAAGAATTCATTGGACTTAGTACGTGATTGAAAAGGCCCATTATAGCCCCGATGTAAAGACCATGACACTAAAACCCTAGAGTCAGTGGTTACTTTATTACATTCTCATAATATAAAAGTAATCACATCATGAATGACAGAACAATTTAATCATTTTGGAAAACTACATACATATAAAAACAATAAAATATAATTTTAAAAATAAAAGGTAACATAAAAATCATTTGATAACACTGTTATTATCCTATATTTACCCTATATATGAATCAAAATATTATTCTTTTCATCTTGAGGGGAAATAAAATATAAGACAGGGGTGAGAATAAAGTATTAATAAATGTATTTATACAGTGAAATCCTACAAAAATAAGTAATAAAAATTTTTAAAAATAAATAAATTAAATATATTCAATTTAATCAGTAACCTTACCTTAATATGGATAGAATAAAATAACATCATGTAATTCAATATAAATAACCATACAAACCAGAAATAATATCCATAGATATTCCATTAATTGAATAATCATAGGTAAATCAATATTTAAACTCATTTTTATAGAATTCTTAACACCATACAAATAAATCATAAAAATAAGGCTTTGTTCTAAATCTAATACCATCATGGATTCCTACCAATAATGAAATAATTGGTTATGTCCTTGGAAAAAACCCAATCTAATTTGTATCATATGACTTTACAATGCCTCGAGTGGTTCTAGAGGTTTCTCCTATTTCATAATAAGTCCAGTTAATTGTTCGTATGAATGGGATATAGCATAATATAAAGGTTCCAGTCACTTTTAGAGAATGTGATGGGTCATTCTAACATTTCATTTTTTAATTATTTATAATCAAACCATTATTTACACAATTATTATCATCATTATCAACAAAATTAAATCAGAGAAAATAGTCATTTGGTAAAACACTAGAACAATATGTAGTATCATTATATATTATTTATAAGTAATCTTATAAATTATTCAATTAAACTTTTGTAATTGTTTATTCATTAATAAGTTGGAAAATAAATAATTATTGTACCATCATTGTGTTATATAAATCAATAGCGTATTTCCACTATTAGAGATCCACACATATTCCACAAATATCTGAATGTCACTATAGGAACCACCATATAATAGCATATATGATCCCATCAATTGCATCAGTCCCCTTTGATCACCACGAGAATCACTTCCAAAGTGTTTTCCTTGATCACTCATGACATGACAAAGAATTTTGGAAGAACATCACTCTTCATTCTTGGAAGCGTTCATGGAGAAGGGTGCTTTCTAGGGTTTGATAAGATTCTCCAAATCGTTTGTTCAAAATAACAAAAAAGAAATGGAACTCTATGAAAAAAATATTGTGGATTTTATATAAAAATAGGGATAAAATAACATAATTGAACGACTTCAATTTATTATTGACATAATCCATTAGAAACCCCATGAAAAATAATAAAAATAATAATAATAATAATAATAATAATAATTCCTAACATACAACTATTACGAGAATGAAATTAAATATGATTAAATAAAATAATATTCAATATTTATTATTTCCCATCAGACCCAAAAAGTAGGTTTTCCATTTCTATATAATATTTATTCGGCCATGAATGATGACTGTTTATTTATTAAATAAATATCATTACCTTATTCACAAATAATTTAATAAATAATATATTCAATAAATATAAAATTTATATTTTTAAATATTCTTCTTATATTATAATACCTCGAATTAATAGTGATAGAATACACATGATTAAGAAAACATAAATAATTATAAAACCACATTTGGAAATAAAATTTATTAAACCTATTAAATAATAAATAATAATATATTGTTTTACAATGATTCTGGAAAAACATATTGTGTGACCTTGCATGGCAATTTCTTAGTGGAATTTGGTAAAGCTTTGTAAATTAAAAGTATATCATCTAGAATCACACTGGGGAACCAATAAATATAGATTTTAATGTCTCAAAAATATAATACCTCTTATGGAAACATATTATGTAATATGATCCAATTATCATGATATATCCAATAAAATAGGTTTCATGGTGGTGTCTTCAATCTATGGTCTCAATGTCTCTTTCTTTGACTTCATGTAAGTTAAACTTGCCTATTGAAAACAATGTTCATGGATTTACATAAGCTATATAATTTATATCAAGGAACTATGATATTGATTGGTTCTAAATAACATAATGGAAAAATTCATTCTCACATTATATATTAATTCATTATTACTTTTGACACACCCATTATATCCTCTGTCATTGTGAGCATATGTCTTCAATGTTTTCATCAATGCATAAATATACACAACTCATAATGATCATTATTAATTTTCATGATTTCTATGGTTTTCAACACATGTCTATAGATAGTAACATCCAATGAAACATATAAATATGGATTTTCTACTTTCATGTGTCGTTCTCATAATAGCCTATAGTAGATATTAAAAAGGGTATACACCATGAGAAGGTCCCTAGATGTCATATGTGTCTCCACCAATTAAATATTGTATTAGTTGTGTCCCAAAATTTATAACATCAATATATAAATCATATATTTCGGAATAGTTTCATAGAACTTCCCCATTTCATCATCGTGGGGAACTGGGATGACGTTTTAATGTGATAGTTACTCTTTGGACATTCTCACATACTATATTACGTATAATAAATTCAATTATGAGATAATATTTTTATTAATATTCAAAACTATAAATCATATTTATCATAAAGCTAAAATAATTCTAAGGCACTAACTCTAATACATTCCAACTTGTATTAGAGAAAGCTGCTATCGACCATCTATCCCCAAGCTCTCAGATGATACTCACACATCTCCTCAAAAAGGCCTTTAGTCAAGGGTTCCTCCAAATTCTATTCCATATTTTATCTTCCTAATGTTACTTCACCCCTTTGATAAACATATATCTATAGTTGATACAAACAAATTATATGCTTCATCCATTATTGTGACCTTGGATATTTTTCAAGAGCCACCACTATAGAATTATCAAAATACAATGTGAGAGAGTCTTTACTACAAGGTATCAAAAAAATATTATGGATAATGTTTCATATCCGAATAGTTTCTTTAGGTACATCAAAATCCACTATATACTTAGAATCGAGTGTAGAATTAGAAATAATTGGCTACTTTGAACTTTTCCCACTCACAGCTCCTCTGTTGAGATCGAAAGAACTTCCTAACTAGGACTTAATATCAATCTGATATATTTGAAAACTAGCATTAGTATAAACCCTAATCACTATATCGTTATATACTATATAAAAAAGGAACAAATCCACAATTCTTATCAGAAATATAAGGAAAACCATAACAATAAACAAATGATGTTCTCTTGGATTAACTTGATATCTTTATTCCATTCTCAATGAATATTCAATACCATGTCCATAATTTAACATTGATTACATGATTGATCATATCACTAATGCATATATTTTCATACATAACCTCTCTTGATATTTTTATGTATGATCACATATTTTATTAGAATGATTTAAACAATGTGACATTTTAACTAATCACCTTTTATATTGTTCCATACTAAATATCGTTTTTATACTCTCATCATATTTATGTTGAGTTAGTCTAAAAATCCTTTGGGATCTATCATAAATGATCTTGATCCCTAGAATATAGGTATTTTCACCTATTTACTTCATAGAGAAACAATTATTTAAGAAATTATTAACAAAATATAATACTAGAATTTCATTTATAAAAATGCATATGTCACAAACATATACTAATAGAATAATGAATGATTTTATAATAATCCTTATATAAACTAATGGATCACATTTGTTATAAAATGAAACCAAATTATTTTATAGCGTCATATAATTTAATGTTATATTAAGAATATTCATGCATAAATTCATAAATGGAACTTTGAAACATGAAATTGTTTTTGGAATCACCTGTAGTCACAAACCATTCTGGCTGTGTCATACATACATCATCATGAAGGTTCCCATTAAAAAATTATTTTTTTATATCCATCCACCAAATAGCATAGTCATGGTGAACTACTATAGAATGTAGACTTATGATGAATTTATACATTGACCCTAGTGAAGAGGTTTCATCGTAGTCAATTTCTTGATGTTGTTTAAAACCATTAGCCATTAGACTTCCTTTATAAGATATATGTTAATTATTTTCAACCAAAAATGAATCATCATATTTTTGACTAATATATGGTATCTCCCTGGATAAATTACATATCTTGTTCTCATATATAATATTTTAGTTTCTAGAACATCTTCTTCAATGGGGACCTGTGGAACCTATTCCTTTATGACCATGAGATTTTTCAAAAAAAAATCAAATTAATTAAATGTTTTTAATGTTTTTCACTTCCACGCATAACTAATAAAGATTGGGTTATATGAAATCACCAAGTTATTTTTTTTGTTGTCAAATTAACCATGATAATAATTCATTATAAAATACTTAATATCACCATGCACTACACATGAAACTATCTTGGCATGTGTTACACATAACACATACTCTAATTGCCTTACATGGAATATAGAGTTTGTATGAAAAAACACTCTATTATTATAATTTTTTTTAAAAAATATTTATAACATTGTCATTAAATTTCATAATATGAGTATTTATAAATAATAATCAAAATTTCATGATAATCAATTTTTATAAATAAAACATATTGATAAGGAATATATATAATTTTCAGTAATGTCATTATTTGTTTAAAAATAGTATTTTCTTAAAGGAAATACTTTTTATTTCATTCTGTTAAAAATAAGATAATTAATTATTGAAAATATAAGATATTTAATTTTGTAAAAAACATAAATTTTTAATTAATATTGTCAAAATTATGTTGGGGTTAATTATTAGGATTTTTTTGTGAAACATCATTTTTTGAATTAATATTGAATTATATATTTTTTAATTCAAATCTATATTTTCATATAAATTATTTACATATTTATATGATTTTTTAAGTTTTATTTAAAATAAAAAAACCAATTATACATTTTTTAATCCAATTTTAGTCATTGGAATCCTTTTATATTTATTTTATATATAAAATCATAATGAAATTTTGATCATTATTAGTATAAACCCCATCTTTCTCACCATGTCAGTAGGATTACTATTAAAATTAATTTTGATTATTCTATGAATTTAATTTTGAAAAAAAAAACATAGATAGATTTAATTAGTATGTTATTTATATTCTAATAAAATAAACTCATTTTTACCTAAAATCATAATGAAAGTTCTTCATATTTATTACAATGTTTATGGTAAAATTGTGCCTAACAACTAACTAAAACATAAAATTAAGATCCAAAATGACATAAAACATTGTCCAAAGGAAATTGGATTACCATATTATTTGTATATTCCTTCATATATATAAGAATATAAATAAATTGGACATTATTCAATGAACATTTCCTATTTGATATGTTTTGTATTGAAAAAGAAAAAAAGATATTTCTGTTTCTTTATGATTTATAAAACATTGAGATATGGAAAAATATTATTAGTCATACATATCCTAATGGAATATAAATTATTTATTTTTAACATAATTATTTGTCATTACTTTTTATAGATGAATTAGAAACATTAAACTCTTATAAACGCTAACACATGGATTATTTAGTTAATAATTGAAAAAATAAATAATGCTAAAACATTAAAATTAAAATAAATTTAATGATGTATACAATGACATTTTTTTAGATTAATATATCATGTTACATAGGTTTTAAATCCAGTAATGTTTTGATTTTTTTAATTTATTACTAAATAAATAATATCAATTTTTAAATTATTGTTTCTTTAATTTAAATAATATTATTAAAATTTTTAAAATTACAAAATAATAAATTATTTTATTTTAATTTAATGTGTTATTAAATATAAAATATTGTATATTAATCTAAAAAATCTTTTACCATTAATATATAGAAACCTAAATAGTAAAAACATTGTGATCACGATTCATTTTAAAGTTTTGTTTTTGCGTATTATATGCACTTATTTTAAAATAAATTAACAACACAAAATATATTTCTATTTTGTAAATTATATATAATATTTATAATTAATTGGCCTATATTTTATAATAAATTACCCCTTAACTTAGTTTTAATGGTATAATTGCATAGGGTGGAAAACTAGTTACCAAAATGAAAAATATAAGGAAACATAAAGCATAAGAAAAAAAATTTAAAAAATGAACTATTTTTTATGTTGGGGATTTTTTTTGACTATAAGTTAACACAAATCAATTATTTATCCATTTTTTAAGAACATGAGTTACGGTATACCTCCCATTAGTACTTATATTTTGGCATTTAAGAGAATGTTATTCCTCTTCCACTATAAAAACACATCTACTCTTCCACATATTCACACCTCCCAAACCACTTATTATTGAAACATATATAATAAATTAAATTTCAAAAATACCTCCATTTATCCAAGAATAATATATTTTTAAAAAATCCAACCAAGGAATCTCTTTTGGCGTAACCCAAAAGGAGTTACTCAAAGAAGAGGAATCATCCTTCCTTAGGAACATTATCTTTATTTACGTTCTCCACCGCCTAAGTTATTATTATTACATGATTAAATAATGAATTAAGTATCCAAATTATTTCTATATGTTTTAATATTTATTTTCTTTTTCAAAACACACACACTTTCATCTAATGGGTAAAAAATATACAGTTTTTGTGTATGGAAGACTACTACCTCAAGAAACAATTCTGTTAATTTTTACTTTTCCACCTCTCTTGGATGGGAGTTATGATAGAAACAATATTTTTATATAATATATATTTTATTTTATTATTTATTTATGTTTTTTTAATTATTATATAACACCTACCTTTATTACATTTTGTTGTAAATATGATAACTTTGTTTGGGGAAGTGTGGAAAACTACCCCTTCAAAGTCATGTGATGCATTCACAATCTACATAGAATTTATTAATGATAAGTAAAGTGAAGTTAATATATATATATATATGATATAAAAATTATAATTTAATGATGATATATATATACATGTATTTAATTAACCTTATTTCATTAAATATGATAATAAATCAGTAAGATTGTACGTGCATACATACAACATGCCATCTACATGAATAGTGTATTACATTTAATCCATATATATTTTATATATTGCAATAAATAAGTATATATATATATATATGATATTTATATCATGATTGAAATAATTTAAATCAAGATATATTTATTTTTTACCATAAATATAATAAATTTATACATAGGTACGAAAAAAGTGGATATTAAATGAAGCTTAACTTCAACGTGGAATTGGTAAGGAGTGAGTAATATAAGATAATAATGAAACTATATACAGTATTAAATATAAAATTATGGTTATATAAAATTATTAAAAAACATATAATTACTATAAAGGAGGTTTGTATGACTATGAAGCGAGTCAAGATATTGTGTAAGAGATTTCTTCTCACTTTTTATTTCCATGAAATACAAGAAATATTCACCACTAGTTTATTTTTTGTACAATATTTATATCCTTATGAATGGTCATGTCACTAATTTAAATTATTTAAATATATTATTTATTCAGAATGATTTTAAATACTATTTTATATGTTTTAAATGAAATTTGTTTTCAATGTGTTTTTAGACTTCTTTTATATGTTTTCAAGGAAAATAATGTTCAAAATGTTTTTCAAGATAATTTTATATGTTTTACAAGATAATGGGTTTTACATTTTATCATCCATATTTTATAATATTTTATAGAAAATTTTTTCAAAATTATATAAATACACCTTTATATTTATTCAAGTTGTATTCAAATAAAGTGGTTTTCATAATGTTATATATATAAAGCGTAATTTTTAAAGAAGAAAGGATATTTTCTTCTAGATATGTTTTGAAAATATATTTCCAAGCTATTTTAACAAAAATATGAAATTTGATTATTTATTCGTGTTCTAATAAAAATTTATCCAAAGGATCCATTCATATTCATTCTGTAATGGTTTAGGTTTTGATGTAATGATTCTTATTAAACTCACTTCATTTCATGTGTTATATACTTATGAAACCTGTTGCTTTTCATGGGTTATATTATTATGATACCTGCTTCTTTTTAACGGTTATGTTTAATTAAATGATAAATAGACCTATCTATTTTCAAATGGTTATGTCGTGATAATTTTTTGATAATACCAATTATATTTTATGGGTTATAATTTGATATTTATAAAACCCATATCTTTTCATGGGTTATGATATAAGGAATATTTTGGTAACTTGTGGCACATGCATATATTAATTCAACATTTGATTGGTGTTACTGATATTTCCCTCAAATGTATTAGGTATGGATGAATGAATAATGATTATGTTTCTTACGCACGAACATGAGTACATTTTCACAAGGCTTTGTGTGAACCTAATTATTTGTTTATAGTGTTATTCATGGACCCAGTTTCATGTTCATATGTTTATGAATGAACCAGAAAACATGTACATAGTGTAATGATTGAACCATATTATAGATTCCTAGTGTTATTAATGAATCTTATTACATTTTCACAATGATATGCAAGGATCTAGTTCCATGTCTATAGATTATTTGTGATCTTAATTTCATGTTCACAATGTTATTTTAGAAAACGATTTAATATTCACAATGTTGCACGTGAACCTGGTTATGTGTCTATAATTTTATGTGATTTAATGATGTCATGTCCTTAATATAATAAGTTAACCTTTTTATAATTATAAACATTCTCAATTTTTCAAGATGAATTATATGCAACAAATTCTAGGTAACATTTCATGGTAATGCATTTGTGGCTTAATCCATCGATTACATTATAATGTGTGTCTTATTAACTACCAATATTTATTTTATGACTCATGTATATGATCATTTAAATCTAGGGTTTTATCTTATAATGATATAATCTTTTTTGTTTTCTGTTGTGTTTTTAATTAATATTATGTATCTCCCATATTACCCTTACTGAGAATCTGAGTTCACACAATTTTATGATTCCGTTCCCAATGTAATGAAGATATGTATTATGTATTATATGTCTACTATGGGTTCTAGTCTTTGATAATATAAAGGGATATATTTTATTCCACTCATGTACTAGGGTTTTTGTTTCCATATTTCCAAATTCACTAAACTAATACAGTCTTTGGGCATCTGTTTGTGTAATGTTTCAATTATTCCACATAAATAATGCATTGTTTATGAAAATTAAGTATGGATTGTTATAGTTGGTATCAATGCGAAGGCCATGTCATCCTTTTTAAAATTGGATGATAAAACATTAGTAATATCCTTAGGTATATTTCTATTAATATTTCTAGGGACGGATCAAATGACAAGTCTAAGGATAACAAAAATTATAGAAAAATGTTCTTGAATATTGTAAAGGATAGAGGGAGTGGTGTCCTAAAAATATATCCCTATTTATATAATACATTTGGATATGGTTTCTTCATATATGTACCTAGAAAAAACAACCCTTACTAGTAACACCAGTCTTTCCTCAAGTGTAACCTCGTACATGATAATGAGCCTTATTACGCACCTGGTTAGACACTCATAGGGACATGATTTAGAAATTCATGAATACTTCTTGAACCATCATAAACGATTAAAAAAAATTGGTTATGAATATAATATGATAAATTTATGAGGTCATATATTAATTAAGATGTCATTATTTGGATATCCAATAGTTAATTTTTTAAGGTTTTGTGTTTTTTTTGCAAAGGTAACTATTTCTCAACCGATGTTTTCTAGTTTTAATAAATTGTGGGAACTAGAAGTAACTAGGGTAACATTTAATGTTTCATATATATAATGTACATGAATTGTAAAAATTTATTTCCAAAGTGGAAGTCTCATGAATGGAATTAGGAAGATCTACATGTACTGTTTATAGTGGTGATGATAAAGATACTTCAAATGACATGTGAAAGGTATGGGAGTTCATCCATTATTATATACATTAAACCAATAAATCTTGATTTAACTAAGGTTGGGTAATCTTTATACACGAATCGTATTTTGAATTCTAATAAGGGGTATTAATAAATAATACGATGAAGTCATAATAATTGATTATGAATAATGATTAATGAATGGAGTATTTTTATTTTTGAATTCAAATATTATTTTATATGAATGATGAAATATATAATTATTTTAAATATAATTTTTTCACTAAGGATTGAAAAATATATTTTTAATGCGGATATATTACTTGATAGTTGAGCTATTGGAAAAGTGATATTGTTAAATAAGGTGAGGTTATCTTTAATGTGTTAAAGATATTGAGAAAATTGTGTTTTTCTTGGATAAAGAGACAATTTATTTGTATAAATAAATTGGATTGTATTTATTAAATAAGAACTGATAATGGATTTTTTTACATTGTGGTCTTTTTTATCGTGGTTAAATTTTAAAAATTCATTTATATATGGAATATATCTATAAATATTCAGAATAGGGAAGCGTTTATGTTTTCAAAAATCATTAATTGAAATTCATGTTATTAACATGTTTCATGGGAATATACAATAAAGATATTCATTTGATTTGAATGAGAACACCAATGAACATTTTTTCATATATGGGGGATCAATGATAATATTATTTCTTTAACTTCATTCTATAATATTGGATTTGGATATTTCATATGTGTAATAAGAATAACCATTTATAGAATTTTTAAGTTAAACCTAGAATGTAGTTTGTGAAATTAATTTATTATCTCAGAAAATTAGGATATGTGAATATTTGACAACCAACTATAATAACATTGTTTTCATTTTAAGTAATAACTAATGGGAAGACTTATCATGGATCTCATGATATCTTAGTGTTTTAGGAATGAAAAATTAACTTTCCGTTTTGGGGAATGTGGGGAAGTGGAAATTGTTTAAGACATAACCAAAGAGTGATTTTTTAATTATGAAAGGGAATAAAATTAGGTTATTACATCATTTAATTAAAATTATTCAACTATAGGTAATGAATCCTGAAATTGAAACGGTTTTCCTAGTACCTTATTTTTTGATGAATCAAATAGTCCAATAAATCATCATAGATTTATAGATTTTTGATGGTGACCTTTTTTCTAACCTTCTTCTAAAAAACACTCCATAAAATAATAATTGTTATATTTCTCATCCATGTCAATGGTTTAAATTTCTACCCATGTTATCCATTGAGTAAACATAGTTATTAGAAACATTGGTTTATCGTTATGGTTCCAGCTTTCTTTTTTTAGGAAAATGAAGTTTTACATTTTATAATTATGGTTTTTATGAAATTAAATTTCATGTATTAATAATCTAGTAACATAGATAAATTTTTAGGGTGAAATTCAATTTAATAGGGAATAATTTAACACAATGATATTTCTCGATTTAATATTTTCAAATTAAATTAATATTTTGGATATTTTTTATTTCCATGCAACACTGAATATAGCTTCTATTATATGACAGAACTGAGTAATTATTTCTTCATACAGTATACCATCATAATCATTAATTATAAAATACCATAAGAAAATATTTTACTACACATGAAACTGGCTTGGATTTTGTTACACACAAAACCCACTTGGATTTCGTTTCATACAACACTGTGTTTCTAGGAAACAATAATTTATTACTATAATTATTTAAACAAGATAGTTATCACCTAGCCGTTAGACATAATAATATGAATATTTATAAATAATTTTAAAATTTTATTTATAATGGTTTCATATAAATAAAATGTATTGATAATGAAATAAATAATTGTTGGTAAAATCTTCTTATGTTGAATATTGTTATTTTCTGAAAGGAATTCCTTCTCATGTAATTATGTGAACAATTAATAAAATTAATATTAAATAATCATTGTAATTTAATATTATAAAATAAAATTTATTTTTAAATTCATAATTTATAAATTATGTTAGGATAATTTTTTGGTATTTTTTCGAGAGACATCATTTTTGGGATTAATAGTAAAGATACTAAATAATAATTCAAATATTTTTTTAATACATGTCTTTATATAGATAATTGTATTATATGTTGGTTTGAAAATAATAATAGATAAATTTTACATTTATTAATTAAATTTATTTCATCGGAACCATTTTTATATTTAGTTTGAATATAAAATCATAATGAACAACTGAACATTCTCACTTTAAAAACTCTCTTTCTCTCCATGTCTACGAGATTCAACTTGAAGTTAATTTTTCTTTTTATATGAATTTAGTTTTTAAAAATGTATATACATATTTTTAATAAGTATGATATTTATATTCCAATAATACAAATATAATTTTTTACCGAAATGATTAGTGAAGGTGATTAAATTAAATTCAACATTGATGGTAAAATTAATTTAACAAAAGACTACAACTTAATCATAAATAAATAATGACTTGAAACTATTCAAAAATAAAATTTCTAAACATATTATTAACATATCCCTTCTTGTTTTATATATTATGAGTTTTATCAATACTATTCAATAAAAAATCTATATTTCTTATGTTATGAATGGAAAATGAAAAAAGGAACATTCTTTACCATAAACATTTTTAAAATACTGAGATATGGAAGAAATAACATATTTTTAGTCATACATATCATTCTGAAAAAAATGAGTTATTATTAACATAATTATTTATCATTAATTTTTATAGATGAATTATTAACATTAAATGACTAACAAATTCTAATACAAGTATTATTTAGTTAATAATTAAATAAAATTAATAATTCTAAACAAATAAATGTTAAGTAAAGTTAGTGAATTATTTTTTCCCATTATTTATTATGTGGATATATCATGTTAAAAATATGTGAAAATAATATATATTAATTCTAATAATAGTGGAATTTTTTATTAATTGAAAATATAATAAATGGTTTCCAATTTGAAATTAATGTTATTTTATAATAAATTATATTTTTAAAATAATTAAAGCAAATAAAAATCCTACACTCTTAAAACGTATTTTTAAGTGTTATTAAATATAAAATATGTTCTATTAATAGAAAAAATTACATTTTATAATGATAATGTAGACCACTAAATAGAAAAAACATTGTTAGCACTATTTGGGTTAAAGTAGTGTTTTCTGCATTATATGCGCTTATTTTAACATTAATTTTCAACATGATTGAGTTTTTTAGTTTGTAAACAATATATATTATTTATAATTATTTTTGACATTATTTTCTAAAAAATCTCACCTTAAATTTGTATTAATGATTAAATTTCATAGGGTGGAAAAATAGTTTACAAAATAAAAAACCCAAATGAAAAATATAAGGAAACATAAATATTAGGGAAATAATTATAAAAAGGAACTTATTTTCTATGGGGGATATTTGTTTGACTATAATTTCACATTAATCCATTATTTTTGAACTTCTAAAATAATTACCATACTCATTCAACCTCCCATTTTGTTATAAATCAATCCAAATAATCCCTTTAGTGAAACGAAATATGAGTTATTAAGAGAAGATGTAACATCATACATCAAGATCCTTTCATTAAATTCCATTCTCCACCACATTAATTATTATTATTCCATTTAAAAAATAAAAATTATATTATAAATATACAAAAATGTTTTTATATTAATGTATATATCAACACTTAGGCACACTTCCATCAAATGGGTAATGATCTTTTCATTTTCTAGAATGGTGAATTACTGCCTCACTAAATGATATTGTTCATTTTTTTCCTTTTCCCCCACTCATGGTTGAGAAATATGATGGAAACAATATTTTTGTATGATATATATGATATTTAGGATTTTTTTAATTTTTTATTTATTATATAGATCATACCTTCATGTATACAATTTTGTACACAAACGATAATTTTAATTTGAGCATGTCTGGACTACCTCCTCCCCAAATAAATGTGATGTGTTCACAGTTACATGTAATGTATTAAGAACAGGTTAAGAGAACTTATATGATATATATGATATAATAATTAAAAATTAATGATGATATATAATTATTGATTTGATACTCCAAATCAATTTTTCACAACCAAAAAATACGAATTGTCTCTTATAGAAAATAATATAATTTGGATTATATAACTCTAGGGTTAAATTAAAATAATTCCCCATGTGACCTTTATTATTTATTTATTCTATATGGAACCCCATGCAATATAATAATAATTATTATATTATAATTAATTCTCTATGTGTTCTAATATTATAAATTAAAATAAATTTTATGTAATCATATAATATTCAATCTTCGTTGTCTCTCGCAAGATGTAAATACATGGTCCACCAATCCACCAAAATATTAATCAGGACTTGAATAATGAATTTTTATTTATTATATATATATAACTACATTATTTCCCAATAAATAATAATTATATTCACAAAATGTTAAATAAATATTTATTAAATATTATACTCACATTATTATCTCTTGAATAACTAGTGAAATAAGACAACTAACCAAGAAAACATTAATAATTATTAGACTACACATGAGAATAATATTTATTCCTATTTTTTTATAATAAATAATAATATATTATTTAACAAATATTCTGGAAACACTTATTATGTGATCCTCTTTGCCTATTTCTAAGTGGAATTAGGTGAAGAAGCCTAAATACCAATGTTAGCCTATAGAAACAAACCAAGTCACCTATAGAAAAATAATTATAGCCACAATGACATAATAATTCACACAAATTTTTTCTATGAAATATAATTTATTTATAATAATATCTCTAATCAAGAAGGTTTCAAGCTGGTCCCATTAATATATGTTCTCAATGCCTCTTTATTTTAATTACACAAAATTGAACATTCATTTTTAACACCATGGAAATTTATTTATCTAGTAAATATAATTTCCATCCAATGGTATGATATATCAACTTATTTTATACAAAATAAGAGAAAAATACATTCTCTCATTATCTATTAATGCAATATTACCCATGACACACCCAATGTAGCATACCTCACTGAGAACATATGTCATCATGATTTTCATCAGTACATCAAATATCAGAACTCATAATACTCATTAATAATATTATTAAAGTTTAATTATTAGTACACACATCCACATATAGGAACATCCAATTACAAATATCAATTTACATTCTCTACTGGTGGGTCATGATATCATAATATCCCAAAATAGATATTATCAAGGGCGTTCACCATTAAAAGGTGCCTCGATGTTTGATTAGTCTCTTAACATGATAATCTATATGATTTGGGTACATAAAAATTGATATCATTTTTCTATAGAACATATATTCGAAAATATTTTCCTAGAACATTCCAGTTCTTATCATATCAGGTAACTGTTATGACCTTATAGTGTAAAAAAAATCACTGAGGACATTGTCCCATACTATGTTACGTAGAAGAATAACCATGATGTGAAAATAAATTTTTTAAATTTAAAAACTATAAATACATGTTATAATTAATATGGAAAAATTTCATTCTAAGGATCCAAATTTAATATAATAAAAATATATTTTCATTGAACCAACATACAAAAAGGAAATAAGATTCCATAATCAAAAAACATAATCCCAAAACATCTAGAGTAATATGGATAATTGTTATTATACATTCTCAATCAAACTATTCAAGAAGAAATTAATAAAATAAGGAGGATTATATAACAATAGATTAACCGTAATGAATCATAAGATCCATAAAATGTTTTTGAAAATGATGAAAATATTTTATTAATATAACGTTCATTTTTTGAAGAAAATATATTATTTTACATTTAAGTAAATTATTTTTAAAATATTATGAAATTATAAAAGAAAAGATATTATTTAAAAAATAACCTTATATACAAGAAAATATAACTTTAAAACATTAATGTTTCATGATAGTGGGAAATTCTGCTCATTCTATATGAGCTAAAAAATCATTCCTTCTAATTTTTTTTCAGAAATTTCAAAAATGTATATGATTAGGAAAATGAAATAAATATTCCTTTTAACAAAATTTTGTAATAAATTAAACAACTATAAAAATTATTTTCAATAATTTATAGATAACTATAAAATATTGGAAAACATTTTTATAACCAATGGAAATTGGAGAGAAATATTCCCCAGTATATAATTAAACATTTAAATTATTGAATGATACTGTGAAATAAACAATTATTACATTGTAACCAGTCGAATCGTATTCCCAATGAAAAAATAAAATTTAACAAAAAATTAAATATCATCATAATAAATTAATTGATTAGTTAACAAGTTAAATAGGAATTATATATACTATAATATAGAATATCAGTGCATAACATGAAAATATTCCATGGTGAATGAAAATTGAGATGATTTCCCTTACAAATAATAAATAATTAGAGTGGTCGATAATAAAATTAATAAATTTTGTTTATGGATATAAATATTAAAAAATATATTATAAATAACATCATAATAAAATATAAATTAATTTCACTCACAATCTTAGAATGACATAATCAATGAAATAAAATTTTAATCTAGTGAATGGAAATTTAGATAATAAATCTCTTATCTCTCGATTCATATTTTTCTATGTACTTTAACCTTCAATATGATAGTTTAATTTTTTTTAAATTATTAATGAACTATATTAATATTTATACTAGCTTATATGATCCTATTAAACCATATTATCACCCATTTATTAATAATGTTTCATTATTTTTCTTGTTTTGGGTGTGTTCATTTCATGGTTTCATAGTGGGTTTATACGTGTATAATTATGAATATTCTTTTAAATGGAAATAAATCAATATGATGGAAATGAAATGGTATTAATGAACATATATATGATTGAATAGTTCTTGATATTATTTATATTTCTATCATGTGGATTATTCATTTCATAAAATGTTTTTGATAAACGTTTAGTTTAGAGGCATTTCTGAGAAACACATACTAGTTTATTTTTGTTAAATATTGTATATAAATATATATTAGTTATAGAACATTAAATATGTTATAATATTCTTATTAAAATAATATTTTTCCATATTAATAATTTTATGAATTGAATTATAGGCTATAATGATAAATTAAAACCATTATCCTTGGTTATGGTTAAAAGTAATAATTTAGACAATTTTTTTGTTTCCTTAAATTTTAAGAGATAAGAAATGGGTGGATAGAATATATTCCATTAGAAATATAAAATTATATTATATATATTATACTAATTTTTTTGTGCTTTTATAGATTAACTATATGAAGATAAGGTATAATTATAAAATAAAGTAAGAGAGGTTGTTTGAGAAAATTTCCTCTTGAATATCACCACCCCAAAGGACCCCTAAAGGATCTTGTAAATAGTGATTCGGTGAGAAAAGTAGCACATGAATATAGAGAGAGTGTGGAGGATTGTTTTTTAGATATTTTAAGAGAGAAATGGAATTTGGGGATAAAGGGGGTAGTGAGGGCGGTATTTTCTCTTGAGGGAAAGTGGTTTTGGATATTAAATATTGATTCTTTTATTTTAAATACATCCAAATATTGACAAAATTAATTACAATGAATATTATAATCAATTAACATCATAAATTATTGTTATGGATATTAACGAAATCAAATACCAATATAATTATATAGTTTTTAAGTATTTAAAACATAATCATATAATTGAATAATTATTGAAGTTGATGTTTACACCAATTAATGGAAATTGAGTTAAGAAATCCCTTAACATACATTTTCAATATTTTTTTTCATTTTTCAACCAATTTTATAATTGTTTAAATAATGATATTAATTTATTAAATAATAAAATTCACATATATAATACATTATATGATTTTTTATAACATCTTACCACCCACTAATTAATAATATTTTATTATTGTAATTTTTTTATGGTGCATTCATTCCATAGTTTCCACACCTGTTTACTAGTGTTTAATTATGAATTTTCATGTAAAATAGAAATAAAACTACGTAATTGAAATGAAATGTATAGTATTAATATACAAAAGATTCAATTTTACAACAAATCATTATTATTTCCATCACTATTAATATTTATTTGACAAAATGATAATGACAAATTTTTAGTTTATTCATAAACTAGTTTCATTTAATATAATGTTAAGAATATATATTTTTCTAATAACATGTAATTGGTTATAATATACCTATTAAAATATAATATAATAATAATAATACTTGTTTTACCTACCTTGAATGTGGTATATGAAAATGAGTAATCATTATCGATGGGGATGGTTAACTTAATAATTTGGACTATGTAACCATTTATTAAATAATATGAGATAAGAAAAGGTATGTATATAAGATATACTATTAGAAATATAAAATTATTTTATATATTTTTTACTAATGTTATTATTATTTTAATGGATGAATGATGAAATGTTAAGGTAGAAGAAGAATGTAAATTAAGAGAGGTGGTTTGAGAAAGTTAAAACATGAATATCACCACCTTTTAGGACCCCTTTAAGAACATGGAATTGGTCGTTGGGTGAGACCAGAATTTATTTGATGCGGGGATAATGGTAAAAAGAGGGGATCAAATTGACTTTAAGATATTCATGTCTTTTTAAGAGATATGCGGTGGTGAGAGGTGGTATTTATACTTGAAGAGGGTTGGATTAAAGTGATTAAATATTGAGTATTTTATATATAAATGCAAATTCGTTTTGGTGGAACTAATATCAATGATTTTTATGGATAATTCACATTGTAAATGAATATTATGGTCTTAAAAAACATTAATAACCCATTTAATTATATAATTTGTGTTTATTTTATGATTTTATAATAATACATTAACCCGCTACATTATTTGACATATACTGCGTTAAATCATTTTTTACCTTGGAAAATGTTTTATGAAAAATTGAAAATGAAAATATAATATAAATTGGACCTCATAATTACAAATAAGGAATCCATTTTATGTGATTAAATTTATAAATTTTTTAAAAATCAATTTTTAATGTGTTTCATGTATAACCCATAAAACATTTTTTAGGGTAAAACATGTTATTAAAATACTATGTATGTGTTTAGGTATAAAAAATATGTATCATAAATTTTCATTAATAATAATTTTTAATTAATTTTAAATTGGGATAATTAAATATTATTTCATAATAGATCTTTTATTTCATAAAAATGATATTTTATATTTTTACCCCAAAAATCAACTTTTTCAAAAAAACTCATAATATATTATTCTAAGATAATTTTAAACTAATGACTTTAGAAACATGTTTATATTATCAACATATGAATCTATATAGGATAATTTAAAATTTAATTTAATTTACTTATTTATTTAAATTTATCAATTTCAAAGAATAATAAAAAATTAGCCCATTATAAAAATTATATAGGACTTCATTAAAAGGTGTTTTGTATGATTCTTTTAGGAAGTATATTTTGTATGAAACTTCTATATTTAACATAAAATAAATTTTTAATAGAATATTTTCCATATTTTCTCAAATTTGTAGAATTTTTATTATATCATAAAATAATTTGAACGATCATTAATGTGGGTCGACATATCCACCCATAATAATAAACAAATATTTTATTGAATAATGGTCAGAATAAAAATCAACTATTTTGGTTTACCAAAATAAATTTTGATAATAATATGTCACTCTAAATAAAATATCATATTTAATCGTAATCGTAACATTAAATTTTAGTAAGGTTCAATATCATTTCGAAAATGGATATTTTATTACAAAAATATATATACTTATTACAAACTATTCATTGGTGGGGTGTTTCTAAAGGATCTAAGAAACCCAATTTTTTTATTTTATTTTATTAATCCATATTTTTTAATCCCATTACTATATATGTATTAATAATAGTAATTATAGACTAAAATTACAATTTTAAAATAATGGAATAAAGTTTTGTTGGTTTCCTAAGAAGTGTATTATATCATTTCACAATTCGTAGTTGTAAAAGTTCATCTCAACCAATGATGTAAAATTATTTTATGAAATTTAAAATATAATCAATTTATTCCATATAAATAATCACATGAGAAATAAAATATAAACAAAGATATTATATTAATGGTTTAATCAAATCCACCTAAAAATATAGGTTTTTTTCAATTCCACGTTAAGGTAGATGTATGAAACCATAAAATATAAAAAAAAAATCGCAACATACTAAAAGAGATAAAAAAATATTTAAAAGAAGTATATGATTTATATAATTAGATACCCTAAATAATTCCCAGCAGAGAGTAGTTACCTTGGTATCTGGCTTATTATTTTGAATCTCTTAAAAATGGTTTACCATTATGTCCCATGTCAATATGAATTCTTATGAGTTGATTTTATGATCATTGAATCCATAAGGTATAATTATAACTTGTTTCAAAATACATACCTCTTTATTTTAATTTATATCAATATTAAGGAACCTCTAATAACTTATATCAACCTCCTCCCTTGGAGAATTTAGATGAATCCAACTTTTAGGCATTTTTTCATCTTAGTGAAGAATTAGTCAAAGATACTATGTTTTAGCTACCAATTCTTCTACCACTCAATTTTTTCATTATTAAGCATAGATACCTGATCTACAGTAATGATTTATTAATTGATAACTCTTTTAGCTACTTTCTCACACACCAATTAAAGCATCATGATTTTACATTCTGAACCCTTCTCTTGAATAATCACATAGAAATAAATAACTAATCTCATAATGATTGATTGCATAATACCGAACATCTAAAATATACCATTTAGGCTTAATCTACAGAATATAATACCAACAAGGAAATTTTCTATGAGACTAATAAATAGGTATGGCTTTGGAAAAAATTAATATTGTTTGTCTCATGAGACCTATAGATGTATAAAAGGGATATATAGGGCCTTTCATGTCACATACTAAGTCCAAATAATTCCTCATATAAAATGGTGAAACATAATTAACATATACAGTTTTTTTTAATTATCATGGGAAATGAAAATAAAATTCTCAAATAATTATACATAATCACAATATATTGAGAGTAATAAGGTGAATGGTATCTAAATAATAGCTTCTTAGTCAATGTGATCATAAAACTCTATGGAAATATTGTAGATAATATTATACGATATTAACCTTCATGAATATTAAGATTCAACAAAGGATATTGACATAAATTAATATTATTTAAATATGACCAATGCTAAATTCTTAAGGAAAAAATGTATTTTCACATTGAAAGTCATTTATATTTAAAGAGACTCAAAATTATAAAAAAATTTATTTTAAAATAACCATGTAGAACATTGAAGTATGTTTCAAAAAATAACTCATCCAGACAGTTGTAAAATCCACTCACATAATATATGTTAGAAAACATTAATTTTTATTTTTTTTCAAAAAGTATCAAAGAAATTTATTTATAAAATGAAAACTTTAACCATTTAAACCATTTCAAAAAGATCAAATAGGATTAAAAAAGAATTTATATAATCATTGCACAATATTAAAATTACTGTTTGAAATAATTTCAGATATCTAGGGCATTGAAAGAAATGATATTTTTAAGGGTAACATTAGAAATATAATTTTTGAAATAATGTCTCTTAAAAATATCATATCATTGAATTGAGAATTAATCAAATTAGTATATTATGTATATCAACTGTAAATAAAAAAATTGAAATAAAAAAATTAACAAAAATTAATTTCACACATAATCATAGAATGAAACAACAATTGATGTATAAGTTTAACCATAGGAATGGAAATTGAGTTAAAAAATATATTACATAACAATTTTCATTAGATTTTCATTATTCAAACTCTTGTATAATGGTTTAAATAATGTTATTTATTTATTATATAACTATATTAAAACATATGTTATGTTATATTATTATTATATAATATATTACCTTCATTATGTTAATAATATTTCATTATTTCCTTTGTTTTGGGGTGTGTTTGTTACATGTTTTCATAGTCTGTTCACTTGGGTATAAGTATGGATATAATTTTAAAATTTAAAAAACACAATATATCAAATGAAATGGTATTCATGAACTTAAGAAGCTTTAAATGATCCCATAAATAAGTTTTAATTATGAAATTATGATGATTATAATGATAAAATGTTAATGATAAATGTTTTGTTTATTTTAGCTGGGTTTTCGACCATCAATAACTAGTTTCATTTTATTTATCATTATTTAAAAATATTAGTAAAATATCATTAATATGTAATAATATAATTATTAATATATAATTTTACTAGAGTAATATTTTTATGAGATTCTTTGAATATGGGAATGGAAAATGAAAAATCATTCTCCATAGAGATGGTTAAACACTATAATTTTCACTATGGTTTCATTCCTTTGAATTAGAAGAGATGAGAAAAGGTGTGTATAAAATATATTAAATTAGAAATATAATATTACATTATATACATGATACGAGAGTTATTATTATTTAGTGTACAATGGAAGTTAATATAATCTAGATGAAGAAAATAAATTACAATAGGTTGTTTGAGAATGTTACCTCTGGAATGTCACCTCTTTAAAGGACCCCTGAAGGAATATGGAATTGGTATTTCTGTGATAATGGAATCACTTAGTCTTTTTAATATTGGGAGGAGAGGTTTTGGATGATATTTTATTATCTTAAAGTCCTTTATAGAGAAACTGGTGGTGAGGGGTGTATTTTTTAGGACGATTGTTTTTAAGTTTAATTTATTAATGGTTATTTTATATTTGAAACAGAAAACATTGTTTTGTCATTAATTCCAATTAATTTTTGAAAAATAATGTTTTAAAGGTTTTCTATGGTCTATAAACACACCAAATTACCATTAAATGATGTAGTTTTTATGCATTTTAATTTTTTTTCCTTTTTAACATTAACAGGATAAATTACCTATAATTTATTAAATATTTATTTTTAACATGCTAACTATTTTATCACTAAAATTGAAAATAATCTTATCACCCAATTTTAACCACCTTATTAAAAATATGAAATACATTTTTCTAGATTACATTTAGACAAGTGATACATTTCAATTCTGAATATGTTATATAAATAACTCATAAGAACTATTTTTAAGGTTAAAATCATGGTTTTCAAAAATTATAAGTCGTGTTTTTGAAATATAACTCCTTATGAATTTTGTCATTAAATAAATAAACTTTTATCAACATTAAGGGTTATTAAATTTTTAATAATTAACATATAATAAATACATAATAAGAGTTATGATATCTTGTTAAAATAATATATTCACTTATCAAACCAAAAATTAATTTTTTTAGAGAATTCTAAAAAAATAACCAAAGATAATTTTAAAAATGATTATTCAAAAAATTAAGTCTATTTTATCATTTTAATTATATAAATGTTTCATAAATTAATTATATTTATTTTCTCATTGAAAGCAATAAATTGTTTGGGAGAAAAAAATATATTTTAATTATAAAATGACCTTAATAAAAATTGTGTGTCCATTTAGTAAGAATAATTAAAATTATATTAAATTTTAAAGAAATATTTATTTTATCCTATATTTAATCATACTCACACAGAACAATTTAATGTATATTTTGTAGTGGTTGTGTTAAAATGATACTATTTTGGAGTTTTCATAACCTCAGTGTTCTTTGCAATGTAATATATCAAACATATATTTATTTTGAAATATAAGTGTATTAAATTCATCCCTCATTTAAAAAATTATGTCCTCTCAATTAAAAATTGTTATTGGTAATCATGGAGTTTTCATTATAAAACACACTTGTGGAAATACCACATCATAGAAAGGGTTATTGAAAATTCTAATTAAAAGGAGGGAAAAATAATATAAAGGTCACCATAAAACTATGTTTCTATATAAGAGAAAATTAGTTGGTGGTAAAAACATATTCATGTAAAACGTGTTATAATATATTTATAACACTTTTAGTTTCCTACCTCAACCTTACATACAAGTCATAATAAAAAACCAGAAATCATGGGGAAGTATGAATATAAGAAAGTGTTGAGCTTATATGGTCAAAAAGGTTATGTATATAGATGATTCTATTATAAATATAAACAAATTATGCAATGTAATTAAATAAAAATAATTATATTTAATTAATAACTTGATAATAAAATGGCCATGATAAAATATTGAAAAATAATGCTATAAAAATACACACATGAGTTAGAAACTATATCCATGGATATTATACTAAATGAATAATTGCATGTAAATAAAAAAATAATCTCATAATGATAGAATTCATAATATATAAAATCTAAATGTTACCTTCAAGTCATTGTGACAAGAGTATAATACCATCAAGAATTCATTCAAAGAGACTAATAAATAGGTATGATATTTCCTAAAACCCTATCAATTTTTCTCATGATACCTACCAATGAATTATGGGGAAATAACAGGTCCTAAACATCAATTAATTATTATAATTCATTTCACATATAAAAGGGCAGAACCATAATCAATATATACATTTTTATTGAAACTAAAATATGAAATGTTAATAATATTCCACAATCATTAATCATAATCTGAAGCCAACCAATGTAATATGTGATGGGTATCTCAAAAATGTATTCCTAATAAAAATATTCCTAAACCATTAAATTAAATATGGTAGATGATATCATAATATATTAAACTTAATAAAGCATACTATTTACAAAAATGTAATCATTGATGGAAATACATTTAATGGGATCATTGAAAAATTATTGAGGGAAAAACAATTTCCCACATTGAAAATAAATTCTGTATAAAAAATATGAAATTATAAAAAAAAGATTTTCATTGAAATTAAATTTCTAAAATGTTAATTAATTATTTAATCATAAATAAATTATGAATTTTTTAAAACCAACTCACGTCGTATAAGTTAAAAACCATTTATTTCACATATTTTTTTCGTAAAATTATCAAAGAACCTTGTTTAGGGAATGATAAAATATACCTTTTAATCAATTTTTTAAAAATTAAAACATGAGAAAAAATGAATTGAAAAAATAATAGAGTAATATTAAAAAAAATTGGAATCTATTTTAGAAAACAATTACTCAGAACAAGAAATGTGTTTTAAGGGAAAAATAAAAAATGTAATTTTTTAAATAATAATATGTCTTTAAAATATCATATCATTCTGGTTAATCCTAATAAAATATTTATATTATTTTTATTAGATGTAAATACACAAAAAAATAATTAAAATTAAATATAATATAATAAAAATTCATTTCAAACATAATCATATAATTAAATAATCAATAATGAATAATTTTATCCTAATGTATAATAATTGAGTTTATAAATCCCTTACAATGTGTCTTTAGTCAACTAATATTCCACAGAAAATAATAATTAAGAAATGTAACATTTATTAAAATTAATATAATTAGATTCATGATATGGTATATCAAAGGGCATTATATACATCACACAAATGAAATAAGTGGGGAATATGAAATATTTCACACAAAATTAAAGTGATAATAGAAACCGATACATAAATCATATCATTATTTTAATAAAGAGTAAAATAAATTTGTTATGTGTATTAACTATAAATTGAAATAAAAATTTTCAATAACATCATAATTTAAAAAATTATTTTAGACATAATATTTTCATGACATAATCAATGATGTAAAAGTTTAACCCAAGGAATGTAAATTGAGTTATGATATCCATTAACTCATTATTCCCTTTATTTTTGTGTACTCTAACCATATGTATCATTATTTATAGAATATTATTAAAATTTTCAGAGCTATATTAATATTTAAAATAAATTATATGATCCTTTTATAAAATATTATTATAAATTTATTTGTAATATTTTATTTTTCTTTATTTTGGGCGCGTTCATTTCATAGTTTCTTGGTCATAATAATTTTCTTTAATTATGGGTGCAATTTTTAAATATAAACAATACTACATAAGGGATATTAATATTGATTCATTGAAAAAAAAATTTTATTGGTCTCATATATCATTATGATTTCTTGCATGAGGAAGATTCATGTGAGAGAATTTTAATTATAATTGTTTAGTTTATTTTTCTCTTTTTCCCAACCATAACAAACTAGATTTGTTATTTTAATTATATAAATATATTTAAATATATTTTAGTTATAGATATGGAATGGGTTATAATATACATATTATAATATTATTTAATAATAATAAATTTTTATGCCCGTCCTTTATGGTGTTAATGGAAAATGAAAAATTATTACACATAGAGACAATTTACCTCTATAATTTGGGAAATAAATTCATTTTTTAAATACGAGGAGATGATAAAAGGGTTAGATAGAATATATAACACTATAAATATAAAATTATACTATATATATGAAATTATAGTTATTATTAAATAATTTAATTAATCCTCACTTCAATTATATGATCTTTATAATGGATTTCGTCTCAATTTTCTTTTGTTGATTCATATTGTGAGGTTATGCACCTACACTATTCTTTAAGGAGAATATAATTCCCATTTTAAATTTTATTACAGTAAATTATTTGTTCTCATGAAATTAATTGTTTTGTTATATGTTATTCATTCATGGGGAATATGATTCGACTGAATATAAAATTTCACTAGTTTATATCACAATATCATTCAGTATTATATATGTTTAGTTATCTAATGGGTTATATCTCTCTTCCATTCCCATGTTTTCCAAAAAATTATTATTTTTAATATTCACCAAAAATTATTTAGAATAATTTTTCACAAGATTGAATTATTAAAAAATGGTTTTAATGGAATTTCTTTTCATTTTGTAAAATGGGTCATTTATGGCATTTCATTCAAATAAATAAAATGATTTTTTTAATTATATTTAATGAGTAGATTTTACATCCATCCTAATGAATTAATGTTTCTATGATACATAAATTATAGATATTGTTTTTTATAATAAAAATGATTTCTAGTAGAATTGTGCATCATTTTAAAAATAAATGATTTTCAAATTTAAAAGATTACATTTTAAAGAATATTTCAATGATTTCATTTGAATTATTTTCATATATGTCAGCATATTTTGTTTAATATTATTCTTAGATAATTTGTATTACTTATGATTTTATATTCAATATTTTATTTATGTGCTAATGATTAGTTTGACTAGGGATGCCGTATTTTAATACCAATAATCATATTAGTCTGGATGGTTTGGGATTATATTTACTGATTGGTGAACATTATTTAAATTTCCTAACTATTTTAAATACAATTTTATTTGTTTTTCATGTTTCAATCCATTCATATGAGTAATTCATTGGACCTAAAAATTGAATGATGGGGATGATATCTTCCATCGATACATCTACAGGTCTCATGATACAAACTAGACTGGGTTTTGACCAATGTTGTACCCATTTATTTGACTCAAGGCATGAATACTTGATAGTATTAGATTCTTCAACCAAAGCCTTGATGGTATGATTTATATGTATGAAATCATTCATTCCCTCATTAATATATTATTTATTGATTTCCACTAGATTATATGATTATTATAATATCCATGGTTATTTTTTCTAGCTCATGTGATTATTTATAAGGAAATATTTGAACATTTTTAAGTCTAGACCTATTATGATAAATTTATTGATAAAGTGAAATATGTTTAACTTGTTTACATTTACAAATTTTTATGGCTATTTATAATAGATATTATTCACATAAACTTTAATATGAATTTTGGATCACTCTTTTATTTTTTTTACTTTCTCAAGAATGGATAAAAGTTTATGATTATTAACAAGCAGTGGTAAGCAATGAGAATAACGATGTTATTAAATAATTTAATATATAAATTGTAAGAATTAATTAAAATTTGTGAAACCATAAATAACTAAACCACTAATAATAATATATAAATCCATTAATGTAGTGAAACATAAATAAATGCACTGAATGTTGATATAAAAAAGAGATATGGGGAATCACATAGAAACCCATGCAATAAAAAATGTACAAATGTATAAAATGTTTCACTAAAAGATTATTAATCATACTATTAGTACACTTATTATAATATATGTATTCATGTAATGCATATCATCAACCTACAATATGTCCCTTGTTCAAATCTACACCTTCAGTCATATAATCATACATGGTACATAAGGTATTATGAGAAGGGTGTGAGATAAAAAATTATAATACACCGCAACCAATGGTGTATAGAGGTAATATAAATAGTTCTAGTAATTAAAAATTGTGCATGATATAGTAATTAATTAGAATAGATAAATAAATAAATACCCACCATCTCAGGTTAATAAAGGATACATAATGTCTCTACCTACTTCAACTCAGGGATAAACGGAGAATTTTAAGAGTTACTATATATATTTGGAATCCACCTATATAAACCAAGTATATGAAAATTTAAGTGTATATATAACTAGAATAATAGTTGATAGATGGTTTAGGGGAATAACTCAGACATCAATGATCTATCTAATGATCCAATAAGCTCAAGAAATAAGTTACATTCCCTGCATATCATTATGTGTTGGATATGTCACGTTCATCATTAAAGATAGTGATTGTTCCATAATGTTGACACACTAATAGGGTATGTGGCACATTATGGTCACCATACAACTAATGTCAATGGTTTGAGATGGCTTGTTCAACACCCGATGTAAGGGAGTGTGATACATTTATGCTCAATCGAAACCTTACCATCATACAACTACCTGTATCATGGAATAATCATATCTATAATGTTATACATGAGTCATTACCTCTCATGTATCCTATTAATCAAATCAATTATATGTAAGGAATAAAAAATCTTATAATCATTTTTACTTTTATCAAAGATGAGGTGTGGTCTTATCATTCATTATAATAAATTTCATTTAAACCATTTTATTCATTTTATGGAGGGGACACAATCATGTATAATCCATTTCCTATAAAAAATACACATATGTCATTTAACAATGGAAATTAAATATACAATGTTAAAATAAAATTTGAAGGGGTTCTATGGTCAATATAAGAATTTCCTACATGGACGATTCCATGTATAGGTGGTCTAGAAACATAGGATGTTCTCTGGGTTCCAATATACATTTATATAATGAGAAAAAATCCATTTTTAAACTATTTAGAATTCTTAGGAACTGATATGGGAATATATACATTTACCATAAAAGGAAATTAAAATTGTAACAGCAAAGGGGTGTCTAAAAATATAGTAACCATCATCTGAACTACTCAATAAGAATCAAGGGGAATAAATCATGGTTCATTTATCAATTTGATTTGATGTACTCAAATACAAGGCATTTCTTAGAAAAAGTCGACATGTGGCACACCGAAAAGGATATTAATCATTAAAACAACATAGTAAAATGAGGATACCACAAACCTCAATGTTGTAGAGGGATACTCACTTCAAATTGGCCTCAGATGTAGAGTATTCCAAGATAAATCAATGAAATAATAAAACACCCTAAAACATGTGAAAACAACATTCACCTGAATAGTTCAACAAATCCATAAATAAAAATATATTCTAAGGGAAAAGATTTGAGATCTCACCTTAATGAATTCAATGACATAAAGGGATATTTAATTGTACATAAGACCCAAGATATACCTCAAGTACTTGTTGCGGATTTTGTAATGCTCAAGAGGAGAACCCACTCATATCAATTGGAAAACAAGGAGAGGAATATAGGGTTTATAAATTGTGTTTATTAATGTAAAATTTTAATTTCCACCCACAAAATATGAGTTTCATAGTTTTCTACATGGTTTCGCAAAACCATGTGGAAATTCTTCTCGGGAGCACAATATAAGTAAATATACACATGGTTTAGGCTCACAGTTTCCCTAAAATTGAAGAAAATGTGTGAAAGGACTCTATTAAAGACCTACAGATTATCACATAGTCATGAACCTTAGGTCACATGGTTTCATACACACCATGTGTCCCTCAGGTCTCCATTTTCTGCAACTAAAATGTTTTGGGAATCTATGTGGTCTGGTCCGCATGGTTTCTCCTAATTTTGTGGCCTAGTATTTTCTTACAATTTTGGGGCTCTAAACACCGAATGAGACTTCGACATAATCCAAACACTCTTAACATTACTACAAATCATTGAGTGGGTAGGTTAATGGAATTTGAAAAAAAATGCATACCTTCATGAAAAGACATTTCATTACAACCGCCACTACATAAAGAAACTCATATTCAAGTTGGCCTTATGAGGGTGAAGAAGAATCATCCACAATGATTTCCTGCTACTGATGACATATTTCATCATTCCATCTCTAGTTCTCATCCTATACATGGCTGTGATTTTATAACACCCATACAAATGAAAATTACCTTCTCTAAATTGTGTGCATTCTCTACTCAAAAATACAAAATAGATGCCCCTCGAAGGAAGAATCTAAAACTATCTCATCTTCTTGAGGATGAATTACATGTGATTTGTCTAAATAATGTTGGAAAATATGAGATATATTAAATTTAGGTTTACCCAAAAAATGTTGTTTATAAGAATGCTTCTGTTCAGCACAACAGTGAAAATCACAATCTTGATGATTTCTCATTGAATGAGACAAAAAAGGGATTTCCTACTCGATCTTTTAATACAGATCAAGAGGTAGATGAAAAGGTCCAAAAAGATGGTTCCAATTGCAGTGGATCATCAACTGAGGAGGATGATAAGCCTGGAAAATTAGAAAAAGAATATCTGAAATCCAAGGCTAGGAAAGGAAACAAATCAGTAGTAGATGCAGATTGATTCATCTCCCCAAACCCGAAAAAAACAAGAAGACGTAAGGATTACTCTCAAGTGGATAGAACCATCACCACTAGGTCTACTGAGGTCAATAAAAAGGTTACCCCTGAAAAAGAGAAAGGAAAATCAAAATTTGAGAAATCCGGCATTGTTTTATATCACTTCTCACCGCATTTCACAAAAGAGGAAGAACAAGACTGGATTCCTCATACAAGAAATCAACAAGAATTGTTTAAACAGGAGTGAAAAACGGGATTCTCAATGAGGAACAATTTCGAGATGCTATGAAATTCATTTACTTTGAGAAATTGAAGTTTAAATCACAATTTTCATGATGTTTATTTTGTAGACCTTCTGTGATGTCAATGTTTTTGGTTTACCTGCCCCAAAATTTTTGAATAGATGGGTGATGTTGATGTTGATTCTAAAGTGCAGTGTATTAATGCTTGGCACTCTGGATCAGAGGACTGCTCTGTTTCCTCCTTTATCCACCTTAGCCTTGATTATTTTAAATGTTGTACACTGTGATTGGTCTACAGTTGCATGCTTTTCCTGTTTTTCATGGTGCTCATATGGATGGGGCAACTGATATGTAATTGGATATTTCCTTATGATGACTCTATGAACTTATCTTTCTGGATTGGTTCGGCTGGGTTGCACCTGCTGCATGGATTTCAAACTATTTTTTACTTTAGAATTTTCTCCTAATATTAGATGCTCTTGATGGGAAGATCTTTGATGGCTAACCCTAGATGGAAGATCCCTCTGCATTTTGAAGGTGCTCCTTTTGGTTATTGGTTTTGTTCTTTGTTTGAGTATCATTGTACCCCCATAATTCCCTACTGGTGTAAACACATTACTCCTCGTGTTCTTTATTGCAACGTTTTTAATTTAATAACTTCCGTTGATGGCATGAACTGGGAAACTAGTTCATGTCATAACTTTTCTGGAAAAAATTATGAGATATATTAAATAAATCCAGCATATATCTATATGTCTATGGAATTTCTAACATTTAATACACTGGTCTAAAATATTTCAAACCTCAAAGGGTCCCAGAACCATGTTGAGAGCTCACCATACCAAGGAAAATGTCTCTGGCCCAACCTAAGACATAATTTGACGAAAACCTAGTCATAAAACTAAAACTGGAGAGGTCATTAACATCTTCTGTCATATAAATAATTTCTCAAATTAGTTACCATCATGCACATTCTGATAAATTAGAAACACTATGTAGTCCCATACATGAACCATGGTCTAAGAATAGCTTCTTTACCTCTCATTATCCTGTATATTTGTAAATGGAATGGAATGCCATATAATGATTTATAAGGATACATATTGATGGTATCCTGAAATCTATTATTATAAGTGAATTTAATGAGGTGAATGTGTTTCTCCTAAGAACCACCAAAATTAAATAAACATTAATAAAGTAGGTCATATAAAACCTAAATCATATTCTATATCATTCAATCAGTCTGTAGGTGAATGTACATGCTAATAATCCACTATCTATTCACGTCCTTCTGAAACCCCTACCCTATGACCTAACATGAGTGTCTCTATAAAAACATATAAAAGGTTGAACTCCATGAAGACATAAAAAATCCCGGATGTACAAGCTTCCAAGATCCACTTTCTTGATGGTCTATTGTACACGTAAGATGTTCGGTACCTTTGCCTAAAATCAAATGGAAATCCACACTATATCACTCACATGATGTGATATGTGTATATAATCATGAAATATATGGAAAGATAATATCACTTCCACTCCAAAATGGAAAATGGCTATATAACCCATGATTTTAAATATTGTTATTCATTCACATGATGATGGGTGAAACATGGAGTGATGAAGTCAAAAATATCTCATTTCATACAAGGACACCAATAGAGGTACAATAGATCTGTACACATTTTTTTGAAACCAGGGTGAACCACCCGTGATGTGGAATTAAATTCATTTACCATATCCTCTCTGATTTATAATGGGACCCATACACATAAATGGAATAAGAAAGTATCATCCCCATACATGCTCAAACCTAAATATATACCATTATATGATATGATTTCCCTTAGGAAAAAGCCCTCAGGCTCATATAGTCTCTCAATATTACCCATTTAAGAAGATTAGAGGTCAATAATAAGGATGAGAGAATAGTCTAACCATGGTAATAATGAACATCAATGCACATATATGAGAATAATGACATGAGATTCCATTCTCCACTAGCCTCCTAAAGTACATGAGTCTAAATCAACTGGCATAGAGAACCGACCACTGTATTTCCTTTATCATGCTTGTAAGAAAGTTAAAAATTAAATTACAATATGTACTCAACCCATATGCTATACCATATATTCCAAACATGTTGTTAAAATCTGGACGTGAGGATTTTGTGTTTATTGAATACAAAAAATTGTTTTCCATGAAGACAATGTCACCAATAACAAAGAGAATGATCTATAGTAGCAGTCTTATGGTCGTGTATTTGGTTATTCCACTAATGAGGACTCTGTTGATGAGACTTGTATGTAATAAATCACTCATCCTACATCATAACATCTATAAAAATGATACATGATGCATCACATTATAGAGTATTACTCATTCTTTGATATAGAAGAATCAGTATTACCGTTGATGTAAAATAGGCATTAATTCCTCATTGGATTCATCACATGGTTATGACCATATGAATTTCACATGTTTATCTTTCAAGACTCAATGCAATACTATAAGACATGATAATTTCTACCTGAAGTGTTTGTAATATCTGGTTAACCCTAAGAATTGTTGAATGTAAAAGATGTTCTTGGTATTCACCGAGGAAAATAAATTAGTCACTTTCTCTAGGATTATCAAAACTCATACCATTTAGATAATGTTACATAGGAAGTGTTATTTGTTGATCCAAAATTATTATTAATAGAGATTCGAATAGTAATGATTCTCTCTTAGTTTACTTAGAATGATATCAAGATGATTGGAATAGTTATTTTTGGAGAAATAGTAAACTAATATATTTTCAACAAATAATAACATGAAGGAATCTAGATACAGGTTGAAAAGCTGATTTATAAGATTCAAGAAGAATAAAACCACATTTGTGAGTTTGAACGACCTAACCATGTTCCTTTATAACCTATACATACTTTTGAAAGCTATGTGAGTTTTGTTTGAGGGCCTGACACACAGCTGATGATAGCTCGACATTAAATCGATATTTAAAAATACCCATGATACTCAAAGCTACTAACTGATATCATTTATACAAGGTAGTGGTACTAGGTTTTTCAATGAGTTGTTTCGAATTAATGTAATCTACACATGGTCCATGGGTACCATCATCTTTCTTGATGAAATTCATAGTGATCCCAAAGGATAAGTGATGGAGAAAATAAATCCTTTATCCTTACGATATTACAACTATTTATTGAGCTTGAAAAATCAATATGGTCCATTGTATATTGAAGAATGGACACTGGTGATACTCCTTGAAAAAAAAGGAAATTTAAATTCTACCTATCTTACTGGGGGTAGGCCAGAGAATTTTCTAGGAAATAATTCCCAAAAAAACTGTACTAGAAGAGGGGAAACTACAAAGAATAACCTCTATAAATCTAAGATAATATTGTCAATTGAATTTGACATACTACCCATCCAATGCTACTATATCCCATCTCTAGTATCACTAACATCCAATTATCTCTTGTTTTCTGGGCCTAATTTTTTTCTAGTGATGTAAATTCCACCATATGATAAAAAAATCAATATGGGATTGATAAGGAACTAACTAGCCCATCCGATGATTATGTAAAATTGTACTATTTTGATAATGAAATTATTCCATATGAAGTGGTATCATCCTATATTATGTGCTCAACTGTAACAATAAATAACTCCTTATGATCACATACCTTACAAGGTATCAACCATCAAAACACCATACCATTTCTCTAACTAAAGGATGAGAATCTCCGTGATTACATCCAATAAAGTGGAATGAGATGAAACTATATAAAATAAATCATAAACTAAAGTGGAGGATTCTAGAAGAGTACCCCAAACTATAGAAGGAATGGAACTCTTATCCTCTTTGATCAATTATACAACATGTAACTAGCATGTACTATGGACATAAATCACTACCTGACTGCATGAGAAAGACCGCTATTCTAGTTATGATAATCATTAGTATGAATACCAATTCCTTGTCCTCCACCTCATCCAAAATAGATTTTGGTATTCCTGCTGGTTTCCTGGCATGATCCCACTAGCCCATCTCTAAATCATGGGGTAGGAGTAGATCTTTACTCACTGGGCTCTGATGGAAAGGTTCTAAAAAAATATTTAACATAGTCCATCCAATCGTAGCCTCCATATCCCACTAGATCTCATAAGCACTTAGTTATTGTGTGACTCATCATCAAATACAGATGAAATATTTGGATGATATCTATATGAGGAGCCTAAATTCTACTACCAAAATGAGTAGCCTAAAAACATATCTTTCACCTAGAATAATAAGTACTCACAGAACAATCAGTTGAACCACCATTAACCCCATGATCATCCTCCCTAAAATTCTTCTCTAGGACAAGGCCTTGTTTGACTATCATATAAATTGTATTTTACCAGAATATTGTGACCTATGACTGGATTGTGTATACCATCCCATCCTCGAATTCCCTGGGGGACATAAGGTCATCAATCTCTATAGTAGGAGTGATCCATTGAAGATCAATAAAAATAGTAGAGTATTCCATGAAAGAAATACATCCTTACTACATGTTTATAAATTCTCTATCTCTGTCATCCCTCAGATTTGGGGGGAAATAAATAGTCATAGAAGTTCATCGGTAAATCCAACCAAAATATTTATCTATGTCACTCCTCCAGTGTAATAACATCCATCCATAACTTTTTAGACCACATATCATAAAATTATCATGTTTGACCCTATACTTCAGAACCACCATTAGATTCTCTAATATTGGAATGATTTATTCATTCCATGAATTAGAAGACTTTTATATGCCATTCAACAAGAAGGTGGAGGAATGTTGTGATGGGAATTCCTGATTCAACTATTCCATACTTGGGGAAGGTCAAACTACACCATGAAAATTACTTAATAAACATTGAAATCCATCTTGAAACATGGAGTTTATTCCCACATCAGGAATATGGGGATGTTCCATAGGAGGAACTGTAGGATGAATAAATTGTGGCTCAAGTATTTTCACCTTAAGAGCAATGTCATCACAAACATTAAGGTTTGGGACTATATTAAATCATGGAATCATGATTCTATAATTCTAAATAAACACCTTAAAAGATATTATAAAAATTAAAAATATTATAAATAGAAAACTAGGGAAATTAAAAACCCATCATATAGAAATTATCATGCCTCTATTAATGCTTCAAATGTTCGATATGATATTTAAAGGAGACCATAATATGCGTTAAGAACCAATGATATCAGTGAGGTCATCTTACTCAGATGAGCTTGTACGAGGTGTTTCTCATGGTAGGTTTTCCCATCACTACCACATCCATTTAGGTGTAGGGTTGGTTATGGTCTATCTCCATAATTAGATTCTCAAATATATCGGGCATTTGGTTTCCTTTATATGATTCTCTACTTTTCTTGGTCACCTTCGGTTTTCAATGTCTCCCCACGATGGATTTATCATTTTTCAATTGGCTTCAGAAGTCAGTGTTCTCTATTTTGGCCTCATCTTTCTCAAAAGTGGATTTTTCATTCTGTGGTTGGCTTCTGACATTGGGGTCCCTCAGTGGGGGCATCACATTTGTCTTCATGAGTAGGCACATCAATGGTGGATATACATATTTTCATTGTCCTCAGTCAGCTCTGCTTCCAGAGTCTGTGGAAACGACGGTTATGATGACGTCAGTTGTGGAGGATCTCTAGCTTGGATCTAAAGTCGACGTCCAGAACGAATGTTCCAGATCTATTATTCATCCAGATTTTATGTGGTTTTTTGTTTCAAAACCATTGATATGTGTTAAGAAATAGTGTTTGGGTGTATTGTTGTGGATTATAATAGCGTTTTGGAGGGCGGCGAAGGGTCTTTCGTATCTATCTCGGTGTAGGCAATGCTGAAAATGGTTTATTGTTTTTGTTTTTTTTTAATTTGTAGCTGAATTTCGTCATGGTATCTCTAACAGGATCGATGTTGAAGTTAGTATTATAGGTTTTTAAGAAACATCAAATGGTGATGTATCCAGACTCATCCACATGGAATGGGCAGTAGAGGAGGATCATGAGCTGGTGGTTCACCATTACAGGCTTTTCACATTTGGTTGATTGAGAGGGTATGCTATCAGCCATTGGATCAGGCCTATGCTTTGGCATAAGACACTTGATTACTGAACAACCACATAATGGTGGATAGCTTCATCATGATCAAATTCTATGGAGGGGTATCTCAATGTTATCAATATAGTATTACTCTCAATGAAATTCAAGTCGTGATTTTTCTTATGTTTATGTAGTATATTTGGTTTCCCCTTCTTCCATTAAAATAGGGGTTTTATTATAATTAAAATATTGAAGGACATTATGTAATTGGATGGACAGGCTTTAAAATCCTATTAGATTCCATACTAACCCCTATGATTTGTATAGTTTTGATCTAATCATCTATTTTACATACATATGAGATGGTTGTTCTTAATTAAAAATACATATTTGTTTTAAATATTTTTTCTCATTTCAACATTTAAATCACATTAGAATTGTTTAATTATATGGGTTATAATTTAAAATCTATAAGGGCACATATTCTTTATGAATCAAAAAATATCATCGACTTATCCCACATAGAAACATATTCCAACCCATGCGACCAATGATCCCTGGATGAACCTATAATAATTTACTATTTAAGGTTCTTTTATTAACAAATTCAAGAAGAAACTAATAGGATTAGGTATGAACATTAAAGGACATTTTTTTTATAATCCATATAAGATGTTTCATGTGTTCAATTCAAATTGAAGGCACTAATAATATGCAATAGGAAAATAAGCACAGAAAACAAACCTTGAATTGAAAACAGCATGGCATATTAGTCATATTGTTCCTATAATGATGAATGTAATGTGAAGACCTTATTTCATAGTCCCCTAATAAAGAAATATCACTTTAATAATACTAATAATATTAACCCCATAAAACAAGTAATTCATCCCATGGTAAAGTCGTATCAACCATAAATTGCATAATAAATAATATTAGTTTCCCATCCTGGGTAATTTGGAATTCTAATGTACATGAGTTATCTATGTATAATAACAGGGTTATTTTGATGTTTATTTAACTCATAGCCTCTTATCAAATATCCAAATAGATAGAAAAAAACAATGCTCGGTTACCAATTATTAATGCCCTGACTAGAGATCCACTTAACTTATTCCTTGATTAACCACGTTATAGGACCTCAAGAGCACCTCCCCTTACACTAGAGGCCATCAACTATAAGTGAGGGTGTAAAGGTGTTATGGTGGAGAGACTATAACCTCTTGTCATAGTATCATAATGGATCAAATAATGAACATACCACAAGAAAAGAATATATAAACAAGTAGAATAACTAAACTAGTGGGGAATAATAAATAACTTAATAACTAATAATATTATAATACCCCACAAAGGATGTGTAAGACACATGAATGCATGAAATGCTGATATACAACAAGGAAATAGAGAATGGAATATAAAACCATTCTGTAAAAAGTAACGTAGAGGAAACAATCAACTCCACTATAATCTCTAGAAAATAATGGGTCCTCTACTCCTCAGCTCCATATATAATTAATGTTTTTCAACAACCTGTAACATGTCCATTTCCTTTATTCAAACATGAATTCATATAGTATTATCATTTTACTAAAGGTATCCTGAGTAGGTTGTGAGCATGAAATATCTCTCGTCCTCCACCAATGGTGTCAAGATGTAATCCCTTAAAATATATAAACTAAATAGTGTATATAAAATAAAAATTAAATAACAAAGATAAATAAATAAATAAATTTATTCTCATGTTCCTAAAGGACACTGAGAGTTTATATCTCCTATTGTTCAAGTTCGAAATGGGAATATAAATAGAAACTATTTAAATATATATATATAGTATCAGTATATATTTATTCCATAGATGTGAACCAATTATGTAACACCTTGAGCTTCCATGGTATACTTCTTTTTGAATAATACAGTAGTGTGTGTTGTACGCGACTTCGAGTTCTAACACACACCATGACCAATCAAAGTAGTCATTTAGAATAGTAATACCCACTTTTTGAAATTTTATAAATTTTATCTCTAAAAATGGACTTTATTTTTGAATTCATAATATATAAATTATCCTAGGGAGAAATTTTGGTACTTTTCGGATAACTATCATAATTTTATGAATAGTGCAAATTAGTAAATTTTAATTAAAAACAAATTTGTTAATCAAAATAATTAACAGTGATAAATTATGAATTTGAGTGTTTTTAAAGTATATTTAGAATATATTTTTACCATTTAATCCAATTCTGGTCATTGGACATAATTTCACAATTAAACTGGACATAAACAAGTGTCCATCTTTGGATAGTTATTATATCTTAAAAACAGGCTTTTTGTTTTGACAGAAGGAAATAGTTTTCAATTAATTTATGCCACTTCTGTGTTTTGAATTTTGAAAAATGGATTCCATATTTGGAATCAGTATGTCCAAATTGTGTAAATAGGTAACTACTATTATTAGACATTTTGAATAATTACTTTGCTAAATATTTTATTTACCATGGTTAAAGGATAAATCCGGTAAATAAGGGTTACAAACTAATATTATTTTTATAATAAATTACCCTTAAATGTTTTCTAATCTTATTGGTGGATACATTTCCGACCATGGGAATATTTGGGTCGATTTTGGGACCCCATGGAGCTACTTGTTAGTGATAATGACACTTTATATTAATTAAGTTAAAATAAATACAAAAATGACATAAGCATATATATTTTAGAAAAAATATTTTTTACATAGGTTTATATATGTTGGATTTTAGACTAATAATATTAATTAGAAAGATAAAAATATTTAATGCATAATGGTATTTTATTTATTATTTTTAGACATTTAATAATTAATATTATTTATGACACAATAATGATGCAATATTTTCATTATTAATGAATGAATCATATAATTGTTATTATAAATGTTAAAATTAATATAATTTGGATGTTTTGAGGACATCCATGAATTTTATTTAATAATATGTCATTATAGGATTTCTTAAATAAATTTTTTTCCTATTAATGAAGTTTTTAAGACTTTAACAAAAATCAATTATATAATAGTGTCAAAATTCACAAAAAAAGAGTTTTTAAAACAAATATTATATTATTAATTGATATTAAATTCCTCAAAATCTACGGTTCGGTCAATTGACTTGTATAATGATAGGTGTATCATTAATGGACCACTTGGGGGTCTCTTGGAGGTATATAGTATGTTTATTAATTATATAATATAAAAATACAAAGTGACATGGTAAGTGTCAAACTAATTAACCAAGAGTTAAAACTAAAAGATAAGGACAATATAATGACCCAAAACTATCTAAAATCTATTGGATGAAATGAGTTCTACCAATCCCCACCTTAGTCTTTGAATAATCCACTTTGGAGCAATTATAAATTGAATATTAATTTATTATAAATTAATACTTTAGGTTTTTCTTAATGATCCCCTCCTACCCCTTATAAGAGGAAACCACTTATAACCAATTCCTCACACCTCTGAAGACTTTTTTCTCATCCAAAATCTGCATAATTAATCTCCCTACATCTCAATCTGCCTCCTAGAAGCCTCAACTTAGGAAGAAGGCACATCGAGAGTCTGTTTTGGTTCGAACCAAAGGGAGTTACCCCAATTAAAGGTAACGATTTCTCTTAGCTTCTTTTATTTTATTTTACATATCCAACCCCTAAACTCTTCCCATTATTTTATTTTGTAACAAAACCAGTATCCTAAAAATACTAGGATATGATAAGAATTATTAGAACTACACATACACACACCACTATCTAATGGGTGAAGAACAAAATGTTTCTGTGGATGGCAACCAATCACCTCATGAAACGATGATTGTTAATTATCTCCAACCACCTATCATGGTGGCCATTTTGATGGAACTATATTTAAATATGATATTAATGATATTTATTTTATATATAAGATTCTTTAATTCCATTTTATTTCATATGATTATTTGTTTTCTTATTGTATATATATACATGATAATTTCATTTGAGGATGTGCGGACTACCACCCCCTCAAAGTGATATTACTCATTTATACCATACATGGAACATATAAATGATTGTATTAATGAAAAAAAGAAACAAATATAAGATATTATATTATACTATAATTAAAATATACCTATTTATTATTTGGTTTTCATTCTTTTTAAAATGAAAAATGAAATGGAAATAGCGTTCGTGCGTACATATGGACTACCGTCTCCACGAATGTGATGAGATTCATTCCCCGTCGAATCCATTCAAGTATAATTCTAATTTTATGATTTAATGTAATTTTTAAGGACTTGATATCATTCTGGATATGTATTAGAAACAACCTATCCATAAAAAACATGGCTTATGTAACAATACATATAAAATAATATGAGTATGTTAACACCCGAAACGACAATAATACTAAGATATTATTGACAAAGAAATGTAAAATGATCATATATGATATCATATTAATGTATATTATTCTTGTATAATTTAATAACAATAATTTAACGAATACAGGAGATTACCCTACCCTAGACAAATGAAAAGTACAATGTAAGGGGTTTTCAACTCACTCCTTATTCCCGTGAGATTCATGCCATATTGCCACTATTACCTTTTGTGTGGTGTATGTACAACCCATAATTGTATTCTTTATGTAATAAACTTTAATTTGTGTTTATTTACAAGTTAATTGTATGATACCTATTTCATGTGGTGTATTTTTTTTATGTTACCAAATTGGTAAGGGTTAATTTCACAATCTCTTTATTATCCGAGGTTGTTTTTACATAAGTATATACTGGGAAATATTTATTATCCATATCCATGTTTTATGAAAGAGTTTTCAAAGGGATTATTTTAAGGGACTTTCTACTAAAACATCATTTAAAATGTTTTAAATATTTATTCTTATAAATCATTCTCATTAATGTCCATGTATTCAAATGGGTTTTAAGGATTTATTTATATGGACATAAATGTTTTTAAAATGTTAATTCCTTTCAAAAGATTCAAAGTGGTATGGGACACTTTGATTCAAAAATGTATTTAAATGACTTCTTTTCCAAATTGTGAGGCTACTAAATGTTTTCATGAAAAACGGTTATTTCTCTCAAAGAGTTTTAAAAATCATTTTCATCATTGGAAAAATCCATTAATGGATTTTAAACTTATTTTAAAGTTGATTTAACAAGATACAAATATTTCATATTGTGTTGAAGGTTTTCTGATATGTTTGACTGTGGATGTGTTAATTTTATAACATCCATGGTTTATGGTTAAAGTATTGACATTTCATATCTTAGTTCTTATACGAATGTTTATGTTAAGTATCATCCTTTTCATAGGAGGAAAGTATTGGAAATAGTAAGTAACGGGTGGAGCCCGCTATAGCTCCTCGATGCATCGGTAGGTCTCATGAGACAAATAGACATGGAATTGGATGAGGCCCTTTCCCATTTTGATATATGGTTTTGGCTGAGTCCTTAATCATTTTTAGAAGTCTTGACCAAGGCCTTGACAAAATGTTTTAGAATGTCTGGCATTATACGTTCCCTCATTATGGAAATAATATTGATGGTTCATGTGGTTATTCGACTTGTAGAATACGCAAGATTATTTTTTATTATGGAAATATTATTACTCAAATAATATTATTTCCATAAAGGTATTCATGTTTATTATTGTTAAAGTCATGTGGTATCAATTATTCACCATGATTAATATTTATGTCATTTTCTGCATTATTTCTTACCCTTACTGAGCATTTGAGCTCACCCCTTTCTATGTTTTATTTTCCCAGGATTCCAAGAAGTCTATCACGATTGATATGTAGGGTTAAGACAAGGGAATAATGGTGTTCATAAAGGATTATCTATGTAGTTTTTTATGTTGTAAAGTGTAATGTAACATTCATGTATGTAATCTATTTTCCAAGACTACTAATCTGATCTGTCCTTCGAGACATGATTCTTTGTAATCATGCCAATGTATTAAAATAATACAATGACTATGGGTAACTCGGTTCGGGGCGTTAAAGTTGGCATCATAGTAAGTTTTGAAATAACCTTAGAAATTAGATTTAGATAAACTCTGATTAGAGGATATTTCCATAAGATAGACATTGAGGATTAGTATAGAAGAACTTCCTAGAAATTTGGCATTGTAGAGATTTTGTGAGTTTTCTGATAAATACATCCCTGTCTGGATACGAGCAGGTAGAGGCGGCTCTGGAACAGATGTACATAAGGTTAAATACCAAAAACATCGCTTTGAGCTAGACTTGAACAGGAACTGGTGCGTGACAACGGGCCTTACTTCACTCTTGGTTACGATACTCCCGGGGGATATACATAGGATAATTCTCATTTTCTTTACAAACCATTATGAAGGGATCATGAGTATATACTTACTCAAAGAAAACATTTTAATGATAATGGATTATATCCATAAACTGTTCAATTTAAATTATGTATTTTACAAGTTTGGAATTATTCATTGCAATTCATAAACTGACCTAGTTTATACTATTGTATAGAAATGGAAACTAATATAATGATTGTGAACTCGAGTAATACGTATGATCCAAAGTGTAAGAAGGATCATATCTTTCATGGTCCTAAGACATAATTTAGAAGGGAAATAGTCTCCCATGTATTATCATCATATGAAGAAATAGTATCAGGTGTTGATAACATAGGTAATGAATTCTCGGAGTCCTATGGATTTGAAGGGAATCCAAAGAAGAAAAGGATGGTAGAGAGAAGGACAGATAAAGGGAAGAAGGTAAAGAAGGGTTTTCCCATATATGATAAATGTGGAAAGAATCACCTTGGAAAATGCTTGACGGTAATGGGAGTATGTTATAAGTGTGGAGAAAAAGGACACCAAGTACATGACTGCAAGTGTAAGAAAAGGGTTTCAAATGTATAATGCTTCATCTACAAGGAGTTAGGACACTACATGAACCAAAGTACCAGTTATCAGACTATGCCGCAAATGATGCGATTGGAAAATAGCCAAGCTATGATAATACCACAGATGAAGAGGAATGACTAGTGTTCTTATGTTGTTATTTTTGAATTATTTCATTGAAGAGTTGTATCAATGATGTACTGGAAATAAATAAGGATTGAACTACAATAATATTTCATTGAGGATTTGAGATTTTATGGCACTAAGAAAAGTGACTCTACAATGAGTTAAACTTTTGGAAATTACATGGTTGAAGGAACGATAAACCTTAATATAGACCTATTATTGAGGTACTGATTTTGGAATAAGATATGGATGATTTGGTAAATTATATTGGATATTCTTCACTTCCTTGAAACTAATTAAAGATTTTTATATTCCATTATTCTTGGAGTTTGCAACATTTTTGTATGAATGATGTATATCTACTATTCTATAAGTAATAAGGGAGCATTAATGCAATCAATACAGATTTATGGTAATTCATGATGTTTCAGTGTTTTAAAAGAATACATGATGAAGGTATTCACATGCTATTACACTGAAAAAATGATCTTCATTGTGTTTACCTTCCTTTTAAATTTTGAAGTGAGAGTTTACAGAAGAACTTTGGATTTGTATAATGGTTTGAAGGGATTATGTTTGAAAGGTTATTTTTGGATTTTTACAAAAGGACAAGACGCAGAACGTGTGACGACCTGTCATGTTATACAAAGCTGCGAGAATCGAACCCACAACCATAGTGAAATTTGGATTTACCACCTATTATTGTGCTACATGATGTTCATGGATGGTATAAAGTAGTTTCTTTTCATAAAGGGTCGGATATGGGAATTATAAATTCATTATATTTGGAACCCTGTACAATTAGGATAAATAGAGTATTTTTGAGTTGTATTATGTTTTGGGGTGAATGATGAGTTTGTGGGAGAAATTTATTAATGTATAAAACTCTAATTATAATGTATATCTCCTTATAATCTTATCCAATCTCATAAATAAATTCCTTAACATTAAGAAAAGGAACATAGAACAAAAATGTTGTCCTAGATGGTACCTTAGATCATCACTAATTTTGGGCTTTGGGATTGTTGGCCTTTTCAAAACCATGTTCTCTAACACTCTCCATCAGATAATTGATGGTTAGATTTCTCTTTCATATCCATATTTTCTTAAATGGAACCCTAGTATGTGTTATTTTCAGTACTCTTCTGACTTACCACTCTTTATTTTAAATAGAGGCCTCTTTAATTCATTTTTCGATGTGGGATTTCAACTAAGATATTTTGAAACGTCAAAAATGTGTTATCCTAATAAATTATGTTTTTTTGAATCGATGGTATTTTAAATCATCATAGATTGATCAATTTAAGGACCTCAATTTTAACCATGTTTGTGATTGATGACCTCAATCACTACCTATAAATATTAATGTTTTTCCACCAATTATATGTATCTAATTTTCACCAATGTTCTCCTAATCGAGATCATAATTTAGTGGTGACCATTTCATTTCTCTTTTCCTCTTATTAAGACTAAATTTTATTAACCAAATTTCCGATGTGGGTTTTCCCATGAAAGTATTTTCTATTTTCAACCGTTATTTTAAAAGAACAATATCAAATTGTGAGGACACAATTTATTGAAGGAGGGGAGATTGTAACACCTCGAGCTTTCATGGTACGCTCCCCTTTGAATAATACAGTAGCGTGTGTTGTACGCAATTTCGAGTTCTAACACACACCACGACTAATCAATGTAGCCGTTATGAATAGTAATACCCAAATTTTGAAATTTTATAAATTTTATCACTCAAAATGGACTGCATTTTTGGATTCATAATATCAAAATTAGCCAAGGGTGCAATTTTGGTACTTTTCGGATAAATTTCATATTTTGATGAATAGTGCAAAATACTAAATTTTAATTAAAAACAACTTTTTTAATCGAAAAAATTAATAGTGATAAATAATGAATTTTAGTGGGTTTAAATTATATTTAAAATATATTTTTACCAGTTAATAAAATTTTGGTCATTGGACATAATTTCACAATTAAACCGGAAATAAACAAGTGTCAATCTTTTGATAGTTATTATATCTTAAAGACACGCTTTTTATTTTGACAGTGGGAATTAATTTTAAATTAATTTCATCCATTTCGGTGTTTTGAATTTGAAAAAATGGATTCTATATTTGGAATCAGGATGTCAAAATTGTGTAAAAAGATAACGTTTATTTTTAGAAATTTTGAATAATTACTTCGGTAAATATTTTATTTACCATGGTTAAAGGGTAAATCTGGTAAATAAGGGTTAAAGATTAATATTATAATAATAATAAATTACCCTAAAACGTGTCATAACAATATTGGTGGATACATGTCCCACCGTGCGCATCATTGGGTCGATTTTGGGACCCCATAGAGCCACTTGTAAGTGACAATGACACATTATATTAATTATGTTAAAATAAATACAAAAATGACATAAGCATATATCTTTTAGAAAAACAATATTTATATAGGGTTATATATGTTGGATTTTAGACTATAATTATTCATTAGAAAGATAAAAGGATTTAAAACATAATGGTAGTTTATTTATAATTTTTATTCATTTAATAATTAATATTATTTATGACACAATAATGATGCACTATTTCCCTTATTAATGAAAGAATCAAATAATTGGTATTATAAATGTTAAAATTAATATAATTTGAATTCTTTGATGACATACATGAATTTTATTGCTTAATATGACATTATATGATTTCTTAATTTAATTTGTTTCGAATTAATTAAGTTTTTAAGACTTTAACAAAAATCAATTATTGAATAGTGTCAAAATTCACATAAAAGAGTTTTTAAAACAAATATTTTATTATTAATTGATGTTAAATTCATTAAAATATATGTTTCGGACATGTGACTTTTATCATGATAGGTGTATCATTAATATACCACTTGGGGGTATCTTGGAGGTATATTGTATGTTTATTAACTATATAATTTAACAATACAAAGTGACATGGTAATTGTCAAACTAATTAACCATGAGTTAAAACGAAAAGATAAGGTTAATATAATGATCAAAACCTATCTAAAATCTATTTGTTGAAATTATTTAGACCCATGCACACCTTAGGTGTTTAATAATCCTCTTATGGAGCTATTATCAACCGAATATGAATTTATTATAAATTAATACTTTATGTTTTTCCTAAAGAGCCCCTCCTCCCCCTTATAAAAGGACACCACTTATATCCAATTTCTCACACCTCTCAAGCCTTTTGGCTAGTCCAAACTCTTCCCTATTAAGCTCCCTACATCCCTATCCTCCTCCTATAAGCCTCAACCTATGAAAAAGGCACTTCAAGAGTCCTTTTTGGTTCATTTCAAAGGGAGATACCCCAATTAAAGGTAAGAATTTCTCTTAGCTTCTTTTCTTTTATTTTACTTCTCCAACCCCTAAACTCTTATAATTAATTTTATTTATAAAAAAACAAGTATCCTAAATATAATAGGATATTATGATAAGTAATATAACTACACTTACACACACCTCCATCTAATGGGTGATGAACATAATGTTTCTGTGGATGGCAACCAAACGCCTCACGAAACGATGATTGTTCAATTATCTCCTTCCACCTCTCATGGTGGCCATTATGATTGAAATATAATTAAATTTGATATTAATGATATTTATTTTATATATAAGCTTCTGTAATTCCATTTTATGTCATATAATTTTAATTTTCATATTGTATATATATACGATAATTTCATTTGTGGAAATGTGGACTACCGCCCCCTCAATGTGATATGACTCATCTATACCATACATGGAACATATAAAGGATGGTATTAATGAAAATAAGTAACACATATAAGATATTATATTATACTGTTATAATAAAATACATATGTATTATTTGGTTTTTATTCATTTTAAAATGAAAAATGAAATGGAAGTAGTGTTCGTGCGTACGTACAGACTACCGTCTCCACGAACGTGATGAGAATCATTCTACATCTTATCCATTAAAGTATAATTCTCATTTTATGATTTAAAATAATGTTTAAGGACTTGATATCATTATGGATATGTATAAGACGAATCTTATCCATAAAAAACGTGGATTATGTAACAAAACCTATAAAATAAAATGAGTAAGTTAACACCCGAAACGACAATAATACTAAGATATTATTAACAAAGAAATGTTAAAATATCATATATGATATCATATTAATTTATATTATTCTTGTATAATTTAATAACAATAATTTAACCAATATACAGGAGATTAACCTACCCTCGATAAAAGAAAAGTACAAGGTAAGGGGTTTTCATCTCACACCTTATTCCCGTGAGATTCATGCCATATTGCCACTATTAACTTTTGTGTAGTGTATGTACTGCCCATAATTGTATTATTTATGTAATAAACATTAATTTATATGTATTTACATATTCATTGTATGATACCTCTTTCATGGGGTGTACGTTTCATAAGTTACCATATTGGTAAGGGTTAATTTCATAATCTCATTATTATACGAGGTTGTTTTTACGTAAGTATCTACTAGAATATATTTATTATAAATGTCCATGATTTATGAAAGAGTTTTCATAGGGATTATTTTAAGGGAATTTTTAATAAAACATCATTTTAAATGTTTTAAATATCTATTCTTCTAAATCTTTATCATTAATGTCCATGTTTTCAAAATGTGTTTTAAGGATTTATTGATATGGACAGGAAGATTTTTTAAATGTTAATTCCTTTAAAAAGTTTCGAAGTGGTATGTGACACTTTGATTAAAAAATGTATTTTGATGAATTCATTTCCAAATTGTGTGACTTTTAAATGATTTCATGAAAAAGGGGTATTTCTCTCAAAGAGATTTACAAATCTTTTTCATCAACGTCAAAATCCTTTAATGGATTATAATCATGTTATGAAGTTGATTTATCATGATACAAATATTCCATATTGTGTTTATGGTTTTGTGATATGTTTGACTATGGATCTGTTATTTTTATACCATCCATGGTTTCTGGTTAATGTATTGTAATTTCGTATCCTAGTTCTTATATGAATGTTTATGTTAAGATTCATCCTTTTCATATGAGGAATGTATTGGACATAGTAAGTGATGGGTGGAGCCAGATATAGCTCCCCGATGCATCAGTAGGTCTCATGGGACAACTAAACATGGAATTGGTCAAGGCCCTTTCCCATTTTGATATATGGTTTTGGCCGAGGCCTTAATCATTTTTAGACGTCTGGGCCAAGTCCTTGACAAAATGTTTTAGAATGTCTGGAATTATACATTCCCTCATTATAGAAATAATATTGATGGTTCATGTGGTTATTAGACTAGTAAAATACCCATGATTATGTTTTATTATGGAATTAATATCTCAAATAAGATTTTTTTCATAAAATAATTCATGTTTATTATTGGTAAAGGAATGTGGTTTCAATTCTTCACCATGCTTAATATTTAAGTCATTTTCCGCATTATTTCTTACTCTTACTGAGTGTTTGAGCTCAACCCTTTCTAGGTTTTATTTTCCCAGGATTCCAAGAAGTGTATTGTGATTGATATGTAGGGTTAAGACAAGGGAATAATGGTGTTCATAAAGTATTATTTATGTTCTTTTGTATGTTATAAAGTGTTACATAACATTAATGTATGTAATCTATTTTCCAAGACTGCTAAACCGATCGGTTATTCGGGACATGATTCCGTGTAATCATGCAAATGTATTAAAATAATGCACCGACTCTGGGTAACTGGGGTCAGGGTGTTTCAATGTACGTGCAGATGTAAGTGGATATATACATGGAATTGGACGTGATCTCTATATTAGGACATAACATAGGCATACATGACCAGTCTAATGATATTATGCAATCATGAAATATAATAAATTATCTATAAATCATAATTATAGGGATACATCATGGTCTCCCATCAAGATGGTGAGTGTGTGATTAGTTAAACACTCAAATATTGGATGTTGTTCATAAATTCAACTTTCAAACTATTTTCCATGGGTTGGGGCATCGTTCTGAACACCTGATGTAATGGAGCATGATACCATCATGATAAACCAAACACTTTACATCATAGAATAGTAATTATCAAGTCATTGTAATATATATAATATCATACCTAAGGAATTACCTATCATGTGTCGCATTATTCAAGTATAATATAAGAAGATGATTATAATTCATATAATCAAGTTCACTATTACTAATGATGAGGTGTGGCCTTTCCACCCTTTATAATATTTTTTATTTAAGGAATTTAATTAATTTTAAAGAGGGAAAATCATCATATATAAACCATTTCGTACAATAAACCCACTTACTAATTTAATAATTAAAATTTAATTTACATGTTCCAAATTTCATTTAAAGGTGTTTGATGGTCAATATATCAATTTCCAATATATGAAATTCCAACTATATGTGTTCCTGACACAGAGGAGGTGCCCTTGGTTATATTAAACCTCTATTTAATGAGGGAAAATTTAGTTTTAAACTAATCTGAATTCTTAAGAGGAAATATGATAGAATTAAAATTTAATAATAAGGGTAAATTTAACTTTTCAGACCTAAGGGGGGTCCATAAATTGGGTAACCATCCTATAAACTACTAAACAAGGTTAAAGGGGAATTTATAATGGTACGTTGATTGAGTTGTAAGAAGAAAACAAAAAAGGTGATGCTTAGTAGAATAATGTGTGTGGGACAACAACATAACTACGAAGCCTAAAAACACAAGGGAAAAATAACCAGAACACCTATATTAGGAATGTATAAGACACCTCAATTGATATTGTCCTCATGTACAGAGTGTTTTGAATAAAATATAAATAATATTATAATAGAAAAAATATAGAAATATAATTACACCTATGTAGAACAACATATTTGGAAATTAATAAATATCATAAGGTAAAAGGAACCAAGATATCACCTTAAGGAATCCAACACCGTTGAAAGATCTTGAATCAGACACACGACGTGGGAGATACCTAAAATAATATTTTAGATGTTTAGAAATCTATGTTTGGAGATACCCATGCATAGACACTAGATAATAAGAGTGGAATATGTGGATTAGATATTCAGTTCAGTAACGAAAAAATGTACTCATCAACCTCAAAATAGGAGGCACATAGTTTGTCTAGATGATTTTTTTCTCAATATATGAGCAAATCGTGTTCATGCCCACTTCTTAAGTAAATCCACACATGGTTTATGGGCAACTGTTTTCTATACATTTAAAAACCATGATATATTTATCAATAAAAAACATTTAGTTTATCATATATTCATGCCGCTTAGGTTAAATTATTTATAATAAACCATGACACCCTTAGGTATCCCCTTTCTACAACAACACGGTTTTTGGAAGTTGTGCAGGATGGGTTTTATAGTTTCTTCTAGTCATGTGGCCCATTTTTTTCTTCCCAAATGAAGGATTCATGATTCAAAAAATCCCCAGATGCAACATACACCTCCTTGAATTGATAATGATATAGTAAGTGTGTCTTTTAAATAAATTTAAAAAGAAAAATGATATGTAACTTTATGAAAATAAGACTCATTACATTATTGAAAAATTTGGTTATTTTTCCAAACTATATATCACTATATATGATTAAAAACCAGAACCGTAACCATCTCTTGGATCCACCATAGATGAGAAGGATATAGTTAACTACGGGATAAGATGTTAGAGACCATAGAATAAATAAGAATCAGTTTCTTTTATTTCACAAATTTGATAAAAATAAACCAGGTGAATGTCTTATAAGAATATGAAAATGATATGCATATGGAAAGGAATCAAAGAATGTAAATTCAAAGGAAGAATAGTAATGAAATTATTGGTTGAATAAATAGATGATAATAATGGTTTCCTTATTGAATATTTAATTGATGAATATTTTTAATGTATAAAGTGTTGGTATTATGAAAATAAATATCCTAGGGTGGATGATTATGAAGGATTTATGATATATGGGTATATTACCATTGATAAAGATACTATAAATGACATATGAAAGGAACGATGTATTGAGGAAGAAGAATATAATTCTTATATAATTGTTTAAAAATGTATTTACATCCATGAAATATGATTTCAAATTATTTTAATGATTATATTATCAATGTGTTTAAGGATTTCACAATAGCACTACTTTTTAATGTATCTGAAATCATGTTTATAATTGAACTAATAAAAATGATTCGGTGGTAAGTAGAACATATTTGAAAACACATGATTAATGGAAATATAACCATGAATATGTGATCAATGTTGAGTTAATAATAAAGAGTTGAATATATGATAACATTTGTGTCTATAATTTTTTTTTATTTAGCAATTTATGTAATATTTTTTTACAGTTTACTATATGTTCAAATTAATGAATATATCGACAAATATGTATTTTATTTAAAGTATAAGGATGAAATCATATTTTCATTAAGTTTTTACGGTGATTCAAATCATTACCTATATTTTGGAAATATGTGATCAAGGTATGTACATGTGTAATTACTAGATTCATTTGGGCTAATTATTGAATAGTTGATGTAGTGACCTCATTACTATTTTTTGGAATTTAAAATTATTCTTTACTATTTTGCAGGATTATTAAAATTTAAATCATGTAAAATTTATTATGTCAGTAAATGGATATTATTATTTTAGGATAATTTATGATTTATTATATCGAATAAATTGTGCTTAAAATTTTGGTTGCAATAATTATTTAGAGGCTGATTGAAGGGCTTGTGTAACTTTTTATCCATCATTAATGCATTAGGAATGAGAAATTACCCATTAATATCTATTTATTGGCATAATATATGACGTTGAAATATATCAAAGTAGAACCAATGAATGATATTATGATTATTACATCTAATGAAATGAAGTATTTTTAGTTACAGAAGCTCTTTATCTAGATATTAAAAGAATGAATCCACTATAGGAAAACGATTTTGGAAGAGAAAAATTTTCCAATGAATTTTCATATTAGGAAATCATTTGTCCATTAACCCATCACTAATTTAGGATTTTTTAATTCTAAAATTTCTACAGGCCATGTTATCTATCAATATCATTCAGAATAGTATAGTTATATTTCATTTCTATGTCTATGATTTCACATCCCACAAATGATGTCATATACGAAATCCTAGTATTGCAGTGACCTTCACATATTCCACCCCCTCTTATTAAGAATATTATTAAATAAACTGTTTTATGATATGTTATTTAAACACGGATATTCTAAATTTTCAACTCCACGACTACTAATAAATTTTTTAAATATCTAGGAATAAATTTCATGACAAAGGGGATAATGTAACACCCTAAGATTTTAAAATAACTCTACGTTCATGAGCTTATGTTTAACAGAACACTAACCTTAAAAAAGAACAAAAATATTATTATTTTAGCATACCTATTATAAATTATCTATCAAATATGAGGTTTTGCGTAAAGTTATCGATATTATGAAAAAAATATGAAGCTCATATTCAATACAAATTTTATTATTCTTAGTGAATAGAAACATAATTTTTAATATATCATTTTATTGTTCAAATATGTGTTTTCTTTAAAAAGTTATTTCTATTTAATTATACAAGAAAATAGATAAAATAAACTTTTTAAACATTTATAATATATAATTAACAAAATAAAAATAACTTTATGACACATCACCTTAAAATGAGATTAACTTAATGTTTTGGGTATTTTTTAAAAATATAGTTTTTGTGTTAAAGATTGAAAATAATTTATTATGAAATACCATAACTCTTATAAAATATTTATTAAATTCTTGTGATTCAAATTTATTATAAATGGATCATAGAAAAAAATTACTTATATAATGAAATAATTCAATAGATGATACATTTAGAAACACATTCCTAACAGTTTTAACATACAAGATTGTAACCTAAAAGGCTTATTTTTGTTATACACTTCACAGATTTATAATTGATTATTTTAAGTTTTATAAATTAAATAAATTTAAATGGATTGAATTTTTAGAATAGGGATGTCTAAATTAGGTTAAAATTCCATGTAAACTTTTAGGAAAAAAATATTTATAGTGGTAATAAATTATTTACCATAGTATACGTAAAATTATGTAGCAGATTAAAGTTTAAAGGTAAAAGCTTAAAATGACCAAAAAGTAAAGCATTATATTGGTGGTTGATTTGTTTTAGAAACATATTATTCCTTTGAAACATTAATTACCAATAAAATTCCATGATATTAATGTAACCCAAATGTAGTTGTCTATAAATATAAAATTATCAATATTTAATCACATAAAACAGCTCTCCTCGTGTATAAATACAACTCCTCAACACCCTATTTCTCCTCACAAGACTTTATTATTGTAAAATATACACCAAAACCTATCTTAAACACTCTATATGTGTCAAATATCTTCTTATATCAACCATATACCAATTACATGTTTCTTATATGGTCTTTCAAAGTGGGTTTATTCATGAAGAACCTTTGTGAAACCACCACTCATAAATTTATTTATTCCTATACCTTATATTTAACAACTTCACCCATAAAATAATAATTACTCTAGATTCATTTATATTATATAATTTTATCTGTCTAATATAATAACTTATATCCCCCATTTTATAATTCTCCTCTTATTCAAATAATTGAAACTATTTTCCAAATTATTTTGATTAATCGTCTCTGTGGATAATGTTTTTTCATTTTCCATTGCCGCCTTCAAGGATGGTTATAAAATTATTATCATGGTTAATTTATATTTTAATAATTTTAATAAAACAAAATACATGTTATATGAATAATATATAGAAATAATATTATATTAAAAAAACTAGTCAGAGATTGTTGAAAAGACCACAAAATTAGCTAAAACTTTATCATTAACATTTTATCAAATGAATAATCCTTAGGCCATAAAATGATATGATATACGGTAACATTTAAACATCAATAATTTCAAGAATACCATTTCATTTACCTTTTTTAGTTTTATTTGTATTTGATATGAATATAAAAAATTATACATGAAACCATGAAACAATCACACCAAATAATAAAAATAATGAAATATTATTAACGAATGGGTGGTATGATGTTATAAAAAAAATAATATAATGCATTATAAATAGGGATAATGTTTTTTTATAAAATTTAATATCAGACCTTAATATATTATATTGGAGAATTATGAATGAAAAACTAAATAGAAGCCCTATCAAAGTGATTTCTTAACACAATTTCCATTCATAGGGTTAAACTTTTACTTAATTGAATATCTCATGCTAATATTATTTGTGAAATTAATTCTGATTACATTATTCTTGAATTTCTTATTTTTATTCATATATATAATAAATACCCATAAATTAATAATTTTATTAATGCTCACTTTATTGATATGATCTTTGTAAGGTACTTGATCACAATTTTCTTTCATTAACAAAATTTTATTTGTTATGAACCTATATTCTTTCGTTAGATGTATATAAATATTCTTTGACATGTTATGTTAGTAATTTAATTATTTTCATGATATTTAATGTTTTTATAAATTTTATTCTTTCATGGGGTGTATGATTTGACTGATTACAAAGTCGTAAGAGTTTATTTCAGAATCTTACTTTAGATTACTAGTGTTTACATATTCACATGGGAAAATTTATCTTCAATTTACATGTATTATTAAAACCTTTTTCAGTTTTTTTTAATATTATACTTAATTTATTTAAAATCAGTTATCACATTTTCTGTATATTAAAAAATAGATTGAAGGCATTATTTTTTCCTTTTCCAAAAAATAAACACCTTGACTTTTCCTAAAAAAATATGAAAATAATGTCTTTCAACTTATAGATAATTAGTTTCTATTAATTCCAACAAGGTGCATAAATTTTTTGAACCATACATTACAAGATTATATAATTATTTTAAAATAATTTTTTTCATTTATAATTAAACGTTTTTTAACAAATATATGATTTCAAGTAATAAAATAGATTCTCCTCAATAATTTTCCAATGATCTTAATAATTAATTTTCATCTATATCAAAATATTTTTTTTACGATTATGATTAACTAAGTTTAATATCTTTTTTATATCATCTATCATATGTAATTTAATGGTTTATGATCAGTTTTATTGGGAATGTAATGTTTAGATTCCATTCAGGATATTAATTTGGATGATTTTTTATAATATTTACGTTTTGGGGAAAGGAATTTAAATTTTTAATGATTGTTTTAATAAAACTATTTATGGTAATTTTTTTCACCCCTTATAAATGAAGATGGTAATTTAATTATTTTGTGATGGGTGATGCCCTCTATTCCACCCAGATGCATTAGTAGCTCAAATTTGAGAAAATAGATTTCTGTTTAGGCCTATACTTTCCCATTTAAATGATTATTGGAACAGTTCTTTTATATTATATGATTCCTGGAATTATTCCTCAATGGTATGTTTTATATTTCCATCATTTTTCATTCTATCATTATGAGATTACTTATTTATTTCAATGTGATTATTACATTAGTTGAATATCCATGGAAATGTTTTCTTGCCCATATGATTATTTATCTTGAAATATTTGTTCATATTTTGTTGTGGGAAAATAATTATGAATTTATTTATTAAATTTAATATATTTTAGTTATTTAACATTCAATAATTGTTGTTTCCTATTTATTATAGAATCTTTTATATAAATACCCTTCTTGAGCATATGATTTCACCGATTTCTTATGTTTTTTTTCACAGGATGCCATGAAATATATTATGATTATTACATAGGGGTAATATAAATGAATAATTGAGTTATAAATGATTCTTTATTTTATATTTTAATTTTTCAATTGTAATGTATCAATCATGTATGTATATATTTTTATAAAACTAATAAAACTTTTGGTTCATAGGGATTTGATTCTTTATATATTAAAAAACTTATTAAAAATATATATTATTAATATCATCATGTCAACATTATATTAGGAAATTGTTTTAGTAATTTTATAAAAAAAATTATATTTTGGTTAAAATGTGGGAACACTGTTTTTATGACATAACATAACTGTTATAAAATAATTATTATATAATTTTAGATTAAAAAATAATAACCCTTAATACTGATAATAAAATATTTACCGAAAGATATAACATATAAGTTTTTACATATATAAACAAGTGCATAAAAATTTTAAAACAACGATATTATATGTACAACTATTTTCATGAGTATACAGGTAACATATTTATAATTGATTATTATGACTTTTAAAAATAAAATCTACGAATGTGGGCTCCATGTTTTGAATCAAGAGTTCTAAATTAGTTGAAAATTTCATTTTTATTTTTAGGAAAAACTAGTTAACATGGTAAAAACGTACACACTGCAGTATAGGTACAAAAATTTAGTATGCTAATGTTAAAAGGTATAACATAAATACATAAAAACTAAAATAGTAAATTGTTTTTAATGTGTTTATCATCATTAAAAACACATTGAAACATTAATTATTAAACAAATTAGTTGTAATTATTTCTACCCAAATGTGATAAGATTTACAGAAAAAGTAATCATTATTTAATCACTAAAACCCACCCCTTATCAAGTAAAAATTACAACCCCACCCCACCTCCATTCTGCTAAAAACCCAAGAATCTATTAAAAAAAATTCAAAAAACACTCCTCTAAACAATACACATGTATAAGTTCTTATGATATCAACCAGTGAAAAATTACATATACATTATGTGGACTTTCAAGGAGGTGATGTGAATTAGGTAACATTCCCAATGAACGTCTCTTAATTTCTTTTTTTATGCTACCTTTCCTTGACCTCATTCAACCATTCGATAATAAAAAAATATATTATATATTGTGTATTTTAATGTAATTTTTATAATTTAATGTATTATATTCGGCCCATTTTTCATTTCATCAGATTCAATGAAATGAAACCATTTTCTAAATTATGGAGGTTAATCATCTCCATAGATAATGATATTCTTTGTTTTGGATTACGACCACAAAGGTTAGTCATAAAAAAAAAATTGTGGTTGAAAAATATTTTAATATGTATATTATATCTCATTACATATTATGGAACTAATATATAGTAATAATATTAAATAAAATGAAATTAGTTCGTGATTGTTGAAAAAATCACCAAAATCACCAAAATAAACAAAATATTAATTATTAATATTTATCAAATAAATCAACCTCATTTCAGAAATAAAAATAATATATGATACCATTTAAAATTTTATATGTCCATGTATACCATTTCATATAAATTACAGTGTTCTATTTCAATTTTACAAAAAACCCATAAATATTCTAAAGTGAACTGACATGGAATCCATGAAACAAACACAACTGAAATAATGAAAATAATGAAATATAATTAATTAATGGGTAGTGATACGTTATAAAAGACTCATATATTGTATTATATATTTAAAAATAGTTCTACAATAAATTAATTACATTATTTAAACCATTATATTGGTGGAATGTGTCTGGAAACATACAAAAATCTTGAGGTAAGGGATTTATTAACTTATTTTACATTTATTGGGTTAAGCTTTTACATCATTGATGATTTCAATCAAGTATTACATGTAAAATGAAATATTATTATAATATAAATATGTTTAATCTTTTTTATATGTATTTATATATAATACCCATCATCTATTTATTTTATTAATGCTTAGTTCAATGATGTGTTCTTTGTAAGGGACATCCTCTAAATTGTCTTTTATTTAGTAATATTTTGATTTTATGCACCTATATACTTTTTTAGGTGTATATAATTACATTTTGAGATGTTATTTAATGTATATATTTCTTATAATCACTTTAAATGTTTTTATTAATGTTAATATTTTACCAGGAATATGATTCAACTGATTATAATGTGTAACAGTTTATTTCACAGTCTCATTCAGTAATTTTTTTGTTTATGTGTCTAGAGAAATATATTTATATTATTTTTGTTCTAAAAAATGTTTCCAAATATAATTTTATTAGTCTCTTAAAATTAGTTAAAATAATATTGACAGATATTGTACATTTAAAAAAAAAATAATTGAATAATTTTTTCATTTTCAAAATGTGGTACTTTTTGATTTTTCCAAAAAAAGAAATAAGACATGTTTTTTTAATTTATACATCTGATGAATATTTTCATGAAGTTATGATGCTTTAATACTTTAATTCATCCATTATAATTTTATTACGTTTTAAAAAAAATAATTTATTTCATTTATAATTTAACAGTGTTTTAAAAATAAGTGATGTCAACATTAAAGAAGATATTTTTCCCCGGATTTATTCAACGATATTCAGAAATAATTTTCATCTTTGTCATCATTCATTATTTAATCATCTGATTAATTGTGGATAATATTGTATTATATAATGTACTATATTTTATTTATTTTTATGATCATTTAGATTTAGAATGTAATATTTAGATATCATTCACCATATTACACTAGATGGTTTGTAGTTATGTTTACTTATTAGGGGAACTTATTTACATTTCCTATGATAGTTTCAAAAAAATTATATGTGCACTATGTTTTAACCATTTTATATGAGAAATTTATTGGAAATGGTAAGTGATGGGTGTCATTATAGAGGTTTTAGATGCATCAGTAAGTCGCATAAGACAAACTATATTGTGTTTCGGCCAAGGCCATAGCAATTTATTAGATTCCTAGATAAAACATTGATTGTATTATATTCATGGAACAAAACCTCAATTTTAGGTTTTATATGTCTAGAATTATGAATTCCATCATCATCGTATTAGTTATTGACTTCCATGTGATAATTAAATTAGTAGAATATACATGGTTGAGTTTTCTAGACCATGTGATTATTTATAGAGAATCATCTTATCATCCTTTATTATACCCATAGTATTATAATGTTATTGATTAAATGATAGTGTTTTAGTAAATTTCATTTTTATAATTGTTATTTACTATTTATGATAGATTTTTTTGTTTGCATACCCTTACTAGGCATCTGAGCTCACCCCTTAATTATTTTTTATTTTTCCAAATAATTATATTAATTTTATTATGATTGATATGTTGGGTTATAATAAGAGAATAATAGTTTTCTCAAAGGATTTGACACATTTTCATTTATATTTTCAATTTTAACGTATATCTCAACTATTTATCTAGTTTCCACAAATACTGAACAATTTGGTCATTAATGATGTGATTCCTTGTATAATATGTTAATGTAATAATGTAACAACTCACTCTAGGATACTAGTGTAGGAGTCATCTGATTTGGTACCGAAGGATGTTTTCTTGAAATATTTGGAATTAGATTTAGTACATCATAGAATAGAGAATAAATCCATAATACTGAATCTTAAATTACTCAAAATGAAACCAAATTAATGATATAGATAATATTTATACCTAAATATTAAATTTATGTTAAATAATTTTGAGATATATTATAAATAAATTTTCAATTTATTTTATGTTATTAACAATTTTTGGAATTGTGAATTTTGATTCATAACAAATTATAGTTTAAAAAATTTATTTTTATAAATGGATCATAGAAAATAAAATAAAAATATTTTCAATTAATTTATCTAATGTATGTATTGAACTAAAATGAATGATAATTATGTTTGAGTTGGTGATGCGGCTGGCGGTGGAAAACTTATAACTATACCAGGATATCTCAATCATCTTTTGAGAAATAATAATACTCATATGGAGAAACCTGGAAATACCCAATGTTTTTTAATAATGTTAGACCACTTTATTCATCAAAAACCTCCATAATTCAGTTCGCCTACATGTCTATTTATACCTATTAAATGGGTATTTTCCCTAGAAAATATAATTCTCGCTTAGGGATTAAATAAAAAGAAAGAAGGTTTTCATGGATGTTTTTCATCTCTCATGGTATGTTGATAAATTATGGTCATTGATTAAAAATACTACGAAGGGGTAGGAAATAATAAACATGGAATGGAAGGATTTTAAGGAAATTTTCAGGGAAAAATATTTTCCATGCGAACATTATACAGATACATAGTAACATTTTCTGAGAATGAGAAAAAAAGAGGATGAGAATGTTTCTGTTTAAGAAGATATATTTTCATTGTTAGAAAGGAATTCCATTGACAATATACATTATCCATATAAAAATATTGAATGTTTCTTCAATGTCATTTTTCTAAAAATTCAATGGGAAATAGGTTTCAAAACATTATCATCATATGATGATATTATATCAGGTGATATCAAGACAGAGAAGGTATTTTCCAAGTCTAATGTATTCTAAGGGAAGAATGATAAGAAGATATTTGTTCAATACTCTAGAAATGAATATTTGGAAATGGGGAAGAAGGGAATATTTGAAGTTCCATCTAGAAATAAATTTGGAAAGAAAGGTTTACAACACAACCCGTCGAGGTCTATCCCATTAATACCCCATACCCACCTCCAATAGGCACAAGATTTAGACCAGAACTGAGTAGGAATATCCATAAAATGAAAGTCATTATCCAAATTTACATTTACAAACACACACATATCCAATCCCTTAAAATGTTGAAATTTAAAACAACTAAAACTAATGCATTCATACTACTATAATCCTACAAATAAAGAGTGACAGAAAATTACTAAAATTTAATATGGGTCCAAATACAATCCCAACCTAAAATTTAGAATATTTCAACATGATCCAAGGGTAAGGACAATGAAAAAATGAATAAACTTAGAAAATTACTAGGTTATTCAATATTAAGCTATAATCCACCATCTCTGCATCCTCTTGGGACAACATAAAATGGGTAGTTGGATGCATAATAAATTTCACAAAGATGTATATACCATTAAAGGGTGAGTATAAAAATACCAATTAGGAAACCCCAGAAACACTAAACATGAATCATCATGTATAGTTATCTAAATATAAGGATATAATAATAATAATTTTAAAATATAAGAAACCCATATATACTCAAAAAGGAAACTGCTCCACCAAGCGGCCACAACCAAAATCTACCCATATAATGATTCTCAATGAAATCCTCAATTTTGGATAAGACACTCCACAATCCATGACAATATTTGAAATAAACATCAAAGAGAAATAGGCCATCAAGCCCTTCCCATGAATGTCGATCGGACTCAGAACATCATGATACATAGATAGTGGGTGAAGCAAAGAATTAATGGGGTACAGAATGATCCCAATATCATTCAACCCACTATAATATAGATTATATATAAATGATACCTTAACCCCTATAGATATGACCTTCTAGTTATACGATCAATGCCTTTATTGAATTCATTATGTTGATTCCAAAATACATGTCTTGTGTATAAATATGGTAGAAGACCTCACGCAAAACTCACAATGGGATTATTGGAAATCGATCTGGGATTCATCCTCTATAGGGGATCAAAATTTTGAGATGTGGATGATATACCACACTGTACCCTTGAGGTAATGTACAAAATATAAAACCACTCTTCCTATACTTGTCTAAACTGAAGAGATAAAGAAGTTCAAGGTGTATGATTGGGAGTACAAGATGTGTATGTATAGTACATGGCATTAATTTCTCAACCTGGATCGTCTTATGTATATTTTCCTCACACAATAGCTAAAAATCGTCATACATAATGTGTGAGTGAAACATATTACATATATATTTCAATCGACACCCATTATGCATCACATACCTACATTTGTTTACCATTTTACATTAATGTGTACCATCCTATATACAAATGGCCTTGCCTTTTTTATGTACCTATTGATCCCATTCCTGTGTACTCCTACCCACATCCGAGTACCATCCATAGTACACATTGAGCTATCATGGATGGGTCACATGCATGTAACCTTGTCACTAGGTGTGTGATATTAAAATTCTACTAAAACTTTAGCACCACATCTAGGGGACCCAAATTGTGTATAATCTTGAAACTCAAGCCATGTGTATTAGTATTTTATAGAACCATCATGTTATTTATCTATGTCATTCTATTTTTGATTGGATCCCCCACCCTTTCCAGAACCTATAGATCTGAGATCAGTCAACAATTTCCATCATCGATCTACAGATTTCAGATTTGAATCTATTGGGAAAAGGATACATTGATCTATACCTCATCATGCATCAGAAATAATAACAACATAACCTTAAGATCCACTCTGATCAGACTCTAATGTCCCACCATTATCATCACACCACAGTCGTATCCTTGATCACAAATATCACCCACACATTTGGTTTGTTATACTGAAGAATAGTAAATAAATTATAACCAGATATTCATTGACCAACGAGAAAAAAGAAATTCCTATGCTGAATGTGTGAAGAATTAGATAAAGAAAACCACAATCCATAAAAAATGAGGAATACACCATTACCTTTTTTCATTCTGGTATGATTATTTGTTGTCGATAATGATGAATAAAGAGTAATAAAAATAATGAAAAAAATATAATTCCATCCATTCAAATCTTCCTATGATGTGATTATTTATAGTTTGGGTAGATTTTAAGCAACATAGTATGATATTAAAGAATGAAATGGAAATTTAGAATTTACATCCTACCATAGATTTTTGATTTATCGTTGATGAAGAATGATACAATAATTGAATTATATGATGATATACACAAACTTCATTGGCCTAATGATATATGATATTGTATTGATCCATCATTGTTCATAAGTAATATGCTCTAATATTAATCTTGATCTCTGGGTTTTGAGTGGGAAACCATGAAGAAGGTCGGATAACCATATATTTAAATGAGAGTATGGGGAAATGTCGAATACAATTAATTAAATCAATTTAGTGAATTTATGTTATTAATTTTTCACCCATGGTGAATTTTCACAAATTCATGGTGACAACATAGATTATGTCTCACTTAAGAAAAAAAATACATTCATTATTCAAAGGGTCCCCAAGATATATAATCATAGACACTATTTGGGAGTTATTCAACTTTTTTAGGAAAACTGTTGGCGGATATCATTTAATATATGTTATATATTTCCAAAATTTATTCTGGGTACACCGGGCCTTGGAATCAAACATAATGTTAGCAGATAAGCTCAAAGTTATTCCATATAATAATAGAAAAATAATATATACAAAATATGAGTAATTAAATTCTCCCCACATTTGGGATTTTAATATAGAAAAGAAAAAAATACTAAAAATGGTGAGGGTACAAGGCTCACTTATATGTCCCCTTCTCCAATGTTCTCTCTTGAAGATTATCATACTGCAACAAGACACAAACTAAGATAATTAATCATCCACGAAGTGTTTTCTGTTTACAATCCTTGATATCCAATGGGTACACATTAATGGAATCTTCATACCTGATGTCCATCTCGCCCCAATTGATAACATGCGATGGTTTATGCATGTATCTCCTGATCTGCGACAATTGGGTGATATCATGAACCATGTCCATCTGTGAAGGTAGATATTAATAGTATAATATCTCATCTACTATATAGTTTATCTTGAATGGAATAATGAATATAGGACATAACATAATCTCCCAACCAAATATCTGTAATCTGTATCATGTTGAGACACATATGAACACATGATATCTATCTTCAAACTATAGTGGAATCTACCATCAATCTGCCTTAGACTTCTGACTGATCTATGTAGTCCTCACCCACTCTTGGATGACCTGATCCTTCTATATAGAAACTTAATCCAACTCAGGGATCATGATTGATGAATCGCCTGGATAATTTATAAAAATTGGTGACTTATATAGTCTCAAATACCAATTCACAAATGGTGTATTACCATTGATAGTTATTGTTCTTTGAAAATTACATGAAGGATAGATGATCCTCCCAACTATGACCAAAACCAATCATGCAATACCGCATCTTTTCCACTAAGACATGAATAATCCAATCATTCTGAAAATAATTTAGGTGGGAAAACATGGTTCTTAGGCATAATTGAGTACTGAATGCCTCATTTATTACCCCCTATAATCATGATGTGAAGTCTGTTTCACAATATTCATGGGAAAATAATTCAGTTGGACTATCTTCTACATGCAATAGTGTATCACTCTCTTTACTAAACACTGCTTTCGAGTAGCTGGGAAGTGGTATGACATGGCGAGTTGGTCTTTGATCACCCATACAGAATCATTTTTTATGGACATATTTAGTAACCTCATCATTAATTCCATGGATATTCCATCCCACTTCTATTTTATCACATCCATGTGTTTAGAAAAACCTAATTGAACCCAGTTCTCAACATTTACCTTTGTGTGGCATTAGCGAAATAGAATTTAGAAAAATGCTTCATTCCTAGTACTTAAACTGATGTTGGAGGTCCTAGAACAGCTTTTCCACATCTAGATGTACCGCCAAAGGGGGTATATGAAAATTCCACATCACATGCTCCCATAATGGAAAAGGTACCATAAACTATCCTTTGAAAAGTATTGTATTATATGAATCTTAAGAATATCCATCAAAAGTATGTTCAATTCATATATGATTACAAAAGACCCAAAGTTGGTATATCCATGTTGGGAATCCCGACCATGCTGAAAAATTGGTGGGGGTAACACCCATAAACTAAATACATGATAGACCATCCATTTATATTAAAGAAAATTATACTGTAGCTAACTGTTCTGACACCTCGACCAACAACATTGAACAAATATCCTGTTGATTAAATCCTTCACCATGTTCCCAATATCATGATTATATAAAATATAAAATTCATAATCATAGAGGAACTGTAGCCATCAACAATATGTTAGGTTACGATCATTATATGAGAATAAATAATTTATACTATTGTCGTTATAATAGATGATAAACAACTCCACCATCACTTAGTGTCACCAAATATTTAGCGTCAAGACTACCACTGCTTGATTAAGATCATGGGTCATGAAGTTATGCACATCTGGCGTCAATAGACGTGAACCACGTACAATTAACTTTTACAACTACATCAAAATACAACCAATATTAGTTCACTATGCATTGAGAAAAACAACATACACGATACCCTCCATTGGAAATTTCAAGATGGGAGGACTCGTCAAGATCGACTTCAGCTCCTTAATGAATAGTTGGTACCTTTCCATCCACATGAAAGGATGATCCTTATGTAACATCCCAGCTAAATAAATAATATTAAATTCTAATTTTTATCAATATTTGTGAATTAAATGTTAATATTACTTTAAAGGGAATTCTATTCTCGATGGCGTACCCAATACGCAACAACGAGTTTCTTTTAAATATTACGTTGCACATTAATAATATAATAATTTTATAATAGTCAATGCCTAGCCGTTGTAAAGGAATGAATGAACAGAAATAACTACAAAATGATTAAATATATTTGTTAAGTATTTTTACTTTTATCCAATAAATGTTAGAGGCATAAAATCCAAATGAATCCAATTTTGAGAATAAATACTCTAATATTTTTAAAAAATTGTTTTACATCCTTTTAATGGAGAACCTTTCTTAAATATATCTTTTGACAATTTTATATTCTCTATTTTTCAAAATAAAATTATTATTTATGAATGGGTCATTGAAATTTATTTTTTTTAAATATTTGATATGTTTCTGACATTGTTCATTTTTTAATGAATAGTGAAAAAATACTGCATTTTACATCAAAACTGCCTTTTCATCTAATTTAAATATATGTTTAGATTATATTTTTAATTGGTTTTAAAGTTTAATTATAATATATTTTTACCATTTAATACAATGGTGGTAATTGAAATTAAATTCACATTGAAAATGGACTTAAACTACTGTCAATCTTTTAATAGATATTGTTTCTTAAAAACTCTCTATTTGTTTTGACAGCGGGAATGAATTATTAAATTAATTAATGCAACTTATATATTTTTTATTTAGTAAAATAGAAATCATTTTTGAATTCAGAATATCAAATATAGCTTAGGATGAATTTTTGGTATCTTTATGAAAACCTCAATTTTTGATGAATAGTGAAACCACTAAGTGGTAGTTAAAGAAACTGATATTTCATTTAAATGAAACTTTACCACTTCTGTGATTTTATTTTCAAAAATCCGACATACAAGGTTTTCATTAGGAAGTAAAATGTGGTTCAATGAGATTAAAATAATTTTTGGTGTATAGTAACTTTTAAGTTTTATTAATCGCGATTAAAGGTAATTAGTATAATTAAAGGTAAATATAATATTATAATAATATTAAATGACCATGACATATGTCCTAACCTTATTGGATGAGTCATGGATGACTAATACAATCGATGGGTCAACTTGGGGACCCCATGGAGCAACTTTGGTTGGAAAATGACATTAATAACTTTTTATTTAAAGATAAAATTAAAATGTCCCAAACATGTATTGTTTTACTAAAACAATTTTTACATGGGGTTATACAAGTCATATTTTAGACTATAAATATTTATTATAACTATAAAAATATTTCTTACATCATGTTAATTTTTTATTATTTTTAGACAATAAATAAATTAATTTATTTATGACACCGTGATGATGTAGTGATTACCTCATAAATGAACGATTTAAATAATATGAGAAGATATGGTGATATATAAATCTTAAAATTGTCACAAACCTATTGGATTGGTGGATTTAGAAACCATATCACCTCATCCTCTAAATATATCCTTTTGGGACCTTTGAAATATGAAAATAATTTTATAATAAATTAAAAGTTTATAACTTTCCAAGAGTGCCCCTCCTCTTCTCTTATAAAAGGCCTCCACCTCTACCACCTTACCCACACATCTCATGCCTTTGGCATGGACAAACCCTGCCCATTCCATCTCTCCACATCCCTCTATTCATCATGTAATCCTCAAATTTGGAAGAATTCTATTCCAGTAACCATTTTGGTTCAAACCAAGAGGAGTTACCCGATTTAAAGGTAATGTCTTCACTTGGGTTCTTTTGTTTTATTTTGCCTCTACAAACCCGTAAACTATTTTTATTCCTATATTTTGTAAAGAAACCAGTATCTTTAATATACTAGTATGTTTTTATGATATGTATTTGAGCTACAATTAAACAAACCCCCGTCAAATGGGTAAAGAACATACTTTTTTTGTGGATGGCGAATTACTGCCTCATAAAACGATGATTGTTCAATCTTCTCTTAACACCTTTCATGGTGTCCATTATGATGTCACTGTAATTTATATATGAAATATATGGTATTTATATTTCCCATATGATTCTTTATTTTATATTTAAAACATACCATTATTCTTTTCATGTTGTGCAATTGCGATAATATCATACGAGGAAGTTTGGACTACCGCCCCCTCAAGTGATCTGACTCGTTCATGCAATACATGGAATGTATAAAGAATGAAACTAATGAAAATATGTGACCAATAAAAAATATATATTTTACTGGTAGTATAATATATATATATATATCTCAATTATTTTTAATTCCATTAAAATGAAAAAGAAATGAAAGTAGTGTTAATGCGTAAGTACGACCTACCGTCTCCATGAACGGTGCATTTCATTTAATTTCATCTCCAAATGTTATGGAATAGTATAAAATGAATATTTAATGAATATATATGTTATTTAAATCATTAATACTATTCTGGAGAAGAATTACTTATAACTACATGGACAATCATTTTCAAACATGTTTATTTTTGACTCATGTACCAAACATCGACCAAACCGTCTGATATGAACTCATATTATTAACCAATTATTATAAAATTATAATATGTCAAATGAACTGAATAATAATCTCTAAATGAGTACCTTAAGATGTTATAAATTGACCAAAGTTTATTTTTCAGGAATATAAAGAAACAAAAAAGACAAGTCGGCCTTGAGGTAAGAGATCATACCTCTCTCTTTCTTTTTAAGTACTCTTTTTTATGTAACTTACTTTAAGCTCCTATTTCTTATGTTGGGGGATGTTATTTTATATTCTCAATTCTATAAATGTTATTTTAATATGATGGGAGATCCTATTTTATCTCATCAATCCATTTTTGAAAGTATTATGTGGCGCCGTTAGGCTGCCGAATTTTCATAAGGGGGTTTTCATCTCACTTTTTTTTCCGTGAGATTCATGCTACATTGGACAGTATTTAATTTTTTGTGGTGTATGTACTGAAAATTATTTTACTATTTGTATACTATAATCTCATTTATTGGTAGTTACATCTTCATTTTATGACCCTTCTTTCATGGGGTGTACGTTTCGAAAGTTACCCAAATCGGTAAGGGAACCTTTCACACTCCTCTTTTGAAAAGACTTATTTTGTTATATATTTTAATTTACATCTTTTTATGTTGGGATATGTTATAATATATCCTTATTGATGTAAATTTTATTTCCATGTGATGAGATACCATTTGATCTATCATCAACTAATTTTATGAATTCTAAAGTGACGTCGTTAGGTTGTCAAATTTTACCAAGGGAAGTTCTTAACCCAATTTCGATATCTTTGGGTTCAACATGTAGTTATTGAATATGTCATCCTATGAATATGAGTGAATGACCTCTGGTTGTTTTACACAAAATAACAACTTATATTAGGTTTATTTATATTTGTCACACATAATTATGAGATTCATTTATTCTTAATTTAAGGATACCTTCTTTATAAGGGATTTCGTCTCATTTTACAATTCTATTGAGACTTCATTCTTGTTATGCCCCAATTCACTCTTATATGGTGTATATACTGTTCTTTGGAATAATATATCATGAATCCATTTATTCTCATGATATTATAAAGTTCTAATTAAATTTTATTCCTCAATTATTGTATTCAAGTGTCTCCCATTTTGTAAAAAACCCTTTAACTAAAATATCGTTTTATATGTTTTAGTGATTTAATCTTATAATTTTATATCATTAATATCCGTGTTTTCGAAATGGTTTGAAGGATTTACTTATATGTATATTAATGGTTTAAAATTTTAAAAGCTTCAAAGCGGTATGGGACACTTTGATTCAAAAATCTCTTTATTAAATGTTTTAAATGGATTGGAAAATGGTTTTTTGAATGGATTCATTATTTCAATATATTAAAATGTTATATTGTTATTGAAATGTGGTAATGTAATATTTCCTTTATTCTTAATTTATGTGCTATGATTATGTTATGTTTCATGGAAATTTTTAATGAAAATGGGTGGTTCCGTGATAAACTAAGGGCGGGTGAGCCCGATATAGCTCTCCAATGCATTGGGTAACGCAAAGGAGTTAAACGCTATGGTTTCTCTGAAGAGATTTAGGGAATATATTTTGATGGGTATTCCAAACATAAACATGAGGGTTACTCCCTACGTAAGTATGTCATGAATACCTCAAGTTACCTTTATGTCTTATAATTTCTATGAATTATTCGTAAATCTTATGATTTCATGTGGTATGTTAACGTGCTTATGTTTTATGAGTAAAGTATGATTTCATTGATTCTTATGTGTACATGTACTACTGTTTCCTTCCAAATTTTTATATCACTTACTGAGATTTTTATGCTCATCCCATGTTTTTGAAATCATTTTCACAGGTCAAGGGAAAGGTACATGATATGATGATATTTTAAAGGAAGTTTCAAGAATGAATCCATGTTTTATTTAAGATAAGTATCCGTTGATGGGAAAAATTAATACTATATTTTATGTAACCACGTTGTTTAAATGTGGAATGTAATTCATATTTTATGATATAATTATCTAAAGCTCTAAACATGAAAATATCCTCAATGTTTATTCTTGAAATCTCTCAAGATTAAGTAAGGTTTAAGGTCATGGCCTTATAGTTGGTATCATAGATCGATTTAGATAACTTTATAGGTTAGAGTGTTGTTTAATCATAAGTGAAAAGTTTTGTATAACCACAATGGTTATTATATTAGATAGATTCATTGTTATTTTTGAAGGTTGTAATGAGTTTGAGTTAACTTGTATAAGTATATCTTAATGTTTATCTTCCTCTTTAGTACATGATGATTTGGTTAATATACTCACACTGACCTTTTTGGTTTTAGTAAATGGATGGACCTAGAGGGCACCAATGTGACAATGGGTTTGAAGGAAACTATGGTGGTTCTCTGATTAAGAGACTGGATGAAATTTGGGGATTCAATGAGAAATCTCGTGGTTATTCTAAACCAACTATCAGGAGTCATGATCAACCACTTGAACCGTGCTGTGTTCTCTAATGCCTCTTGTACGAGAGAACCAACTCGATGTGGTAGTTCATGTGATAATTATAAAGGTAACCATTAGGGTTTATAGGCTCATTACATTTTAGGTAATTATGGGTTACTATATGTTATGATGGAAAATTAAAGGTATGAGATAAAATTGAGGTTAAAATATGTTATGATTATTCTTGAAGATTTTATCCCGTTTTGTGGAATGTTTTAAGAATTATATAGTTTTGGAAAAAGGAAAACACGCAGACCGTGTGACAACCCATCACGTCGGACAAAGCTGTGGGAATCAAACCCACAACTGAAGTGTGACTGGTATTTATCACCTACCACTAGACTACGTGATGTCCCTGGTTAGTGTGATTAATTATTTTTTTTGGTTAGATGATTTTATGAATCAAGAGTAAGTTGATTTTGGGTTTTCTATGGAAACTATTAACCTATCATGGAGGATATGTGATTAGGATAATTACATTTCAATATGAGACTTTAAGAGAAATTGATGTTATTTGTAGATAAATCTTAATTTGTACCTTGGGAGACTATGTGATTAAAACCTTCAAATATTTGGGTTTCAATCATAGTTGGGTTTACCTTGAATAATGTTAAGGAACTTTTTTCTATTGAATGGTCTTCATTGATCTTTGTATTTTTGTTGAAAAATTTTGGTGATTAGGAGTCGTTTTTCTTTTTTTGTAAAAAAAATATCCTTTTTGGGTATTACCTGATCTCATACTAAACTTTTTGGTTTGGTTTTGGTTGAGATCTAAAGTCATGTGAAATATATAGTTCTCTTATGTGGATTAGGTGATGCTCAAGAAGTTGATTATAGTACTCTTACTGTGAACAAGACTTCCTAAATACTCGTCATTTGGAGAAAATATGATTTTGATTAAAGAATTTAGTGAAAGATGAAAGTCTACGTGACAAGTAAGTATGTTTCATTATGATTTAGTTAAGCTCAAAAATATATTCCTCACTGAAGAGTAACTTAAATCAAAAATGTTTTCTGTTAACTTTTCCTACTCGGGAAACGAATACTGTTTAACCCATCACAAGTTTGTGATTTTCTTGTGGTTAACTTTCTCCTAGACATGTTTACAATCACTCTCATTTAGAACACAACCCTTTGTTTTATCCTCTATATCCATATTTTCATACTTGGAATCCTAGTATGGGTTAACTTGGGTGACCTTTCTACTTCTCTCCCTTTCTTTTAAAGTGATAGTTTTACTGACTCTTGTTTCGATGCGGGACTTTCAATAAAGTTTCGAAGCCCAAATTTAAAATTGCGAGGACGCTATTCCCAAAAGGGGGGAAGGATGTAACTTCCCTGGTAAATAAATATTTTTACATTCTAATGTTTATCAATATTTTTGAATAAAATGTTAATATTACTTTAAATGGGATTCTATGCATGATGGCGTACCCATATATGCAACAACGAGTTTCTTTAAAATCTTATGTTGCACACTAATAATATAATAATATAATAATTGTTAACGCCTAGCCATTGTAATGGCGGAAATGAACATAAAAAACTACAAAATTATTACATATATTTGTTAATTTTTTTTAAAATTATCCAATAAATGTAATAGGCTTAAAATCCAAATGAATCCAATTTTAAGAATAAATACTGTAATATTTTTAAAAGATTGTGTTACCGCCTTTTGATGGCGAAAATTTTTTAGATATAAATTTTGACAATTTTATATGATCTATTTGTCAAAATAAAATTATTCATTATGATTGGGACATTGAAATTTACTTTGGTTAAATTTTTGGTATGTTTCTTACATTGTTCAATTTTTAATGAATAGTGAAAAAATACTGCATTTTACATCAAAACTGCTTTTTCATCTAATGTAAATATATGGTTAGATTATATTTTTAATTGGTATTAAAGTTCAATTGGAATATATTTTTTCTATTTAATCCAATGGTGGTCATTGGAATTAATTTCACTTTGAAATTGGACTAAAACTAACGTCAATCATTCAATAGATATTGTTTCTTAAAAACACGCTATTTGTTTTGACAGTAGGAATAAATTATTAAATTAATTAATGCAACTTATATATTTCGAATTTTTTAAATTAGACATCATTTTTGAATTCGGAATATCAAATATAGCTTTGGGTGAATTTTTGGTATTTTTCTAAAAAACTTCAATTTCTGATGAATAGTGAAACCACTAAGTAGTAGTTAATGAAACTGATTTTTCATTTAAATTAAACATTACCACTTATGTGATTTTATTTTAAAAAATCATACAAACATGGTTTGTAATTAGGAATTAATATTTGGTTCAATGAGATTAAAATAATTTTTTGGTGAATAGTAACTCTTAAGATTTTTTAATCGCGATTAAAGGTAATTAGTATAATTTAAGCTAAAGATAATGTTATAATAATATGAAATTACCTTGACACATGTCATACCCTTATTGTATGAGTCATGGAAGACCAAGAAAATCCATGCGTCAACTTGGGGACCCCATGGAGCAACTTTGGTTGGAAAATGACATTAATAACTTTTTATTTAAAGTTAAAATTAAAATGTCACAAACATGTATTGTTTTACGAAATCAATTTTTACATGGGGTTATACAAGTCATATTTTTTACTATGAATATTAATTATAAATATAAAAATATTTCATACATCATGAATTTTTTTTTATAATTTTTATACATTAAATAAATTTATTTATTTATGACACTGGGATGATGTAATGATTACCTCATAAATGAATGATTTAAATAAAATTAGAAGATAGGGTGATATCTAAGTCTTAAACTTATCACAAACCTATTGTATAGGTGGATTTATAAACCTTATCTACTTATCCTCGAAATATATCCTTTTGGGACCTTTGAAATCTGAAAAAAAATTATAAAAAAGTAATAGTTTATAACTTTCCAAGAGTGCATCTCCTCTTCTCTTATAAAAGTCCCCCACCTCTACCACCTTACCCACACCTTTAAAGCATTTGGATCGGCCATACCCTTCCCATATCATCACTCCAAATCCCTATCTTAATCATTGAATCATCACCTTTGGCAGAATTCTCTTCAAGAAACCATTTTTGTTCAAACCAAGAGGAGTTACCCGATTTAAAGGTAATGTCTTCACTTGTGTTCTTTTGTTTTATTTTGCTTCTCCAAACCACTAAAATCTTGTTATTCCTTTATTTGGTAAAAAACTCAGTATCATAAATATACTAGGATGTTTTTATGTTATGTATTTGAGATACACTTACACACACCTTCGTCAAATGGTAAAAGAACATATTGTTTCTGTGGATGGCGAATTACTGCATCGCGAAAGGATGATTGTTCATTCTTCTATTTAACAACATTCATGGTGGCCATTATGATGACACTATATTTTATATATGATATATATGGTATTTATGTTTCCCATATGATTCTCTATTTTATATTTAAAACATACCTTTATGCTTTCCATGTTTTTCAATTGCGATAATTTCATACGAGGAAGTGTGGACTACCGCCCCCTCAAGTGATGTGACTCATTCATGAAATAAATGGAATGTATAAATAATTAAACTAATGAAAATATTTGACCTATAAATAATATATATTATAATTGTATTATAATATATATATATCTCAATTATTTTTAATTCCATTAATATGACAAAGAAATGAAAATAGCGTTCATGCGTAAGTACGGCCTACCGTCTCCATGAACAGTGCATTTCATTTATTTTCATCTCCAAATGTTATGTAATAGTATAAAATGAATATTTACTGTATATATATGATATTTAAATCATTAATACTATTCTGGAGATGAATTAATTATAACTACATGGACAATCATTTTCAAACAAGTTTATTTTTGACTCTGGTACCAAACATCGACAAAAACATCTGATATGAACTCACATTATTAACCAATTATTATAAAATTATAATATGTGATATGATCTGAATAATAATATATAAATGATGACCTTAATATGTTAAAAATTGACCAAAGTTTATTATTAAGTAATATAAATAAACAAAAAGGACAAGTTGGACTTGAGGTAAGGGATCCTACCACTCAATTTCTTTTTAAGTACTCTTTTTTATGTAACTTATTTTATGCTCCTCTTTCTTATGTTGGGGGGTGTTATATTATATTACCCTTACTGTAAATGTTATGTTAATATGATGATAGGTCCTATTTTATCTCATCAATCCATTTTTGGATGTATTATGTGATGTCGTTAGGCTGCCGAATTTTCATAAGGGGGTTTTCATCTCACTTTTTTCCCGTGAGATTCATGCTACATTGGCCACTATTTAATTTTGTGTGGTGTATGTACTGACCATTATTTTACTATTTGTTTGATATAATCTCATTTATGGGTAGTTACATCTTCATTTTATGACCCTTATTTCATATGATATATGTTTCGAAAGTTACCCAAATCGGTAAGGGAACCTTTTACACTCCTCTTTTAAAAAGACTTATTTTGTTATATCTTTTAATTTACATCTTTTTATGTTGGGATATATTCTTATATATATTTATTGATTGAAATTTTATTTCCAAGTGATGAGATACCATTTTATCTCTCATCAACTAATTTTATGAATTTTAATGTGACGCCGTTAGGCTGTCAAATTTTACCAAGGGAACTTCTTAACCCAATTTCGATATCTTTAGGTTCAACTTGTAGTTATTGAATATGTCATCCTATGAATATGTGTGAATGACCTCTGGTTGTTTTACACAAAATATCCACTTATATTGGGTGTATTTATATTTTTCACACAAAATTATGAGATTCATTTATCCTTAATTTAAGGATACCTTCTTTATAAGGGATTTCATCTAATTTTACAATTCTATTGAGACTTCATTGTTGTTATGACCCAATTCACTCTTATATAGTGTATATACTGTCCTTTGGAATAATATATCATGAATCCCATTATACTTATGATATTATAAAGTTATAATTAAATGTTATTACTCAATTATTGTATTCAAGTGTCTCTCATTTTGTTAAAACCCCTTTAACTAAAATATCATTTTAAATGTTTTAATGATTTATTCTTATAAATATTTATCATTAATATCCGTGTTTTCAAAATGGTTTTAAGGATTTATTTATTTGTATTTTAATGGTTTAAAATTTTAAATGCTTCAAAGTGGTATGGGACACTTTGATTCACAAATCTCTTTATTAAATGTTTTAAATGGATTTGAAAATGGTTTTTTGAATCAATTCATTATTTCAATATCTTAAAATTTTATATTGTTATTGCAATGTGGGAATGTTATCTTTCCTTTATTCTTAATTTATGTGCTATGATTATGTTATGTTTCTTTGTAATTTTTAATTAAAATGGGTGGTTCCATGATAAACTAAAGGCGGGTGAGCCTGATATAGCTCTCCAATGCATTGGGTAACACGAAGGGGTTAAATGTTATGGTTTCGACGAAGAGATTTAGGGAATATATTTTGATGGGTATTCCAAACATAACCGTGAGGGTTACTACCTACGTAAGAATGTTATGAATACCTCATGTTACCTTTATGCCTTATGATTTCTATGAGTTATTCATAAATCATATGATTTCATGAGGTATGTTAACGTGCTTATGTTTTATGAGTAAAGTATGATTTCATTGATTCTTATGTATACATGTAATATTGTTTCCTTCCGAATTATTATATCACTTAATGAGTTTTTTATGCTCATCCCATGTTTTTGAAATCATTTTCAAAGGTCAAGGGAAAGTTATATGATATGATGATTGTGTCAAGGATGTGTTAAGAAAGAATCCATGTTTTATTTAACATAAGTTTCTATTGATGGGAAAAATGAGTACTATCTTTTATGTAACCACATTGTTTAAATGTGGAATGTAATGCATATTTTATGATATAATTCTCTAAAGCTCTAACCCTAAAAATATCATCAATGTTTATTCTTTAAATAACTCAATATTAAGTAAGGTTTAAGGTCGTAGACTTATAGTTGGTATCATAGGTCGGTTGAGATAACTTTAGAGGTTAGAGTGCTGTTTAAGCATAAGTGAAAAGTTGTGTATAACCACAATGGTTATTATATTATATGGATTCATTGTTATTTTTGAAGGTTGGAATGAGTTTGAGATAACTTGGATAAGTATATCTTAATGTTTATCATCCTCTTTAGAACATGATGATTGTGTTGATATACTCACACTGACCTTTTTGGTTTTAGCAAATGGATGAATCTAGAAGGCACCAAAGTGACAATGGGTTTGATGGAAACAATGGTGGTTCTCCGATTAAGAGACTGGATGAAATGGGGGGATTTAATGAATCTCATGGTTATTCTAAACCAACTATCAGGAGTCATGATCAACCACTTGAACCTTGGTGAGTTCTCTAATGCCTCTTGTACGAGAGAACCAACTCGATGAGAAAGTTCATGTGATAATTATAAAGGTAACCATTAGGGTTTATATGATCATTACTTTTGAGGTAACTATGGGTTACTATATGGTATGATAGAAAATTAATGGCATGATATAAAATTGTGGTTAAAATAGGTTATGATTATTCATTAAGATTTTATCCCATTTTGGGGAATTTTTTACTAATTATATAGTTTTGGAAAAAGGGCAACACGAAGACCATGTGACAACCCGTCGCGTCAGAAAAGCTATGGTAATAGAACCCACAACTGAAGTGTGACTATTATTTATCGCCTACCACTAGACTACGTGATGTCCTTGGTTAGTTTGACTAATTATTTTTTTAGTTAGATGATTTTATGAATCAAGAGTAAGTTGATTTTGGGTTGTCTATGGAAATTATTAACCTATAATGGAGGATATGTGATTAGGTTAATTACATTTCAATATGAGACATTAAGAGAAAATGATGTTATTCGGAGATAAATGTTAATTTGTACCTTGGGACACTATGTGATTAAATCCTTCAAATATTTGGGTTTCAATCATAGTTGGGTTTACCTTGAATAATTTTATGGTAAAATTTTTATTGAATGGTCTTCATTGATCTTTGTATTTTTGTTGACAAATTTTGGATATTAGGAGTAGTTTTTCTTTTTTGTAAAAAAAAATATCCTTTTTGGGTATTATCTGATCTCGTACTAAACTTTTTGGTTTGGTTTTGGTTGAGATCTAAAGACATGGGAAATATATAATTCTCTTCTATGGATTAGGTGATTCTCACGAAGTTGATTATAGTACTCTTAATGTGAACAGGTCTTTCTGAATACTCGTCATTTGGACAAAATATGAGTTTGATTAAGGAATCTAGTAAAAGTTGAATGTCTATGTGACAAGTAAGTATGTTTTATTATGATTTAGTTAAGCTAAAAAATAAATTCCTCATTGAAGAGTAACTAAAAACAAAAATGTTTTCTGTTAATGTTTCCTACTGGGGAATTGAATACCGTTTCACCCATCACATGTTTGTGATTTTCTTGTGGTTAACTTTCTCCTAGACATGTTTACAATCACTCTCATTTAGAACACAACCCTTTGTTTTCTCCTCCATATCCATATTTTCAATCTTGGAATCCAAGTATGTGTTAACTTGGGTGACCATTCTACTTCTCTCCCTTTCTTTTAAAGTGATAGTTTTACTGACTCTTGTTTTGATGTGGGACTTTCAATGATGTTTCGAAACCCAAATTTGAAATTGCGAGGACGCTATTACCAAAAGGGGGGAAGGATGTAACATACCTGGTAAATAAATAATATTACATTCTAATGTTTATCAATATTTGTGAATAAAATGTTAATATTACTTTAAAGGGAATGCTATGCTTGATGGCGTACCCAATATGCAACAACGAGTTTCTTTGAAATCTTATGTTTCACACTAATAATATAATAATATAATAATTGTTAATGCCTAGTCGTTGTAATGGAGGGAATGAACAGAAATAACTACAAAAGTATTACATATATTTGTTAAAAAAATTACATTTATCCAATAAATGTTAGAGGCTTAAAATCCAAATGAATCCAATTTCAAGAATAAATACTGTAATATTTATAAAAGATTGTTTTACCGACTTTTGATGGAGAAACTTTTTTCAATATAACTTTTGACAATTTTATAAGATATATTTTTCAAAATAAAATTATTTTTTATGATTGTGACATTGAAATTTACTTTGGTTAATGTTTTGGTATGTTTCTTACATTGTTCATTTTTTTAATGAATAGCGAAAAAATACTGCATTTTACATCAAAACTTCTTTTTCATCTAATTTAAATATATGGTTAGATTATATTTTTAATTGGTTTTAAAGTGTAATTGGAATATATTTTTACCATTTAATCCAATGGTGGTCATTGGAATTAATTTCACGTTGAAATTGGACTTACACTAGTGTCAATCGTTTAATAGATATTGTTTCTTAAAAACACGCTATTTGTTTTGACAGCTGGAATAAATTATTAAATTAATTAATGCAACTTATATATTTTTAATTTTGTAAAATAGAAAACATTTTTGAATTCAGAATATCAAATATAGCTTCGGGTGAATTTTTGGTAATTTTCTGAAAAACATCAATTTTTGATGAATAGTGAAACCACTAAGTGGTAGTTAAAGAAACTGTTTTTCATTTAAATTAAACATTACTACTTCTGTGACTTGATTTTCAAAAATCCTACAATCATTGATTTCATTTCGAAGTAAAATTTGGTTCAATGAGATTAAAATAATTTTTTGGTGAATAGTAACTTTTAAGTTTTATTAATCGCGATTAAAGGTAATTAGTATAATTTAAGGTCAAGAAATGTTATAATAATATGAAATTACCATGACACATTTCATACCCTTATTGGATGAGTCATGTAAGACCATTAAAATACATGGGTCTACTTGGGGACCCCATGGAGCAACTTCAGTAGGAAAATAACATTAATAAACTTTTATTTAAAGTTAAAATTAAAATGTCACAAACATGTATTGTTTTACTAAAACAATTTTTACAAGGGGTTATACAGGTCATATTTTTTACTATAAATATTCATTAGAAATATAAAAATATTTCATACATCATGATATTTTTTATAATTTTTAGACATTAAATAAATTAATTTATTTATGACACCGTGATGATGTAATGATTACCTCATAAATGAATGATTTAAATAAAATTAGAATATAGGGTGATATATAAGTCATAAACTTATCACAAACCTATTGGATAGGTGGATTTAGAAACCTTATAAACTTATCCTCGAAATATTCCCTTTTGGGACCTTTGAAATCCGAAAAGCATTTTATAAAAAAGTAATAGTTTATAACATTCCAAGAGTGCCCCTCCTCTTCTCTTATAAAAGGCCCCCACCTCTACCACCTTACCCACACCTCTCAAGACATTGGCTCGGCCAACCCCTGCCCATTTCATCTCTCCAAATCCCTATCTTAATTTTTTATGCCTCAGCTTTGGCAGAATGCTCTTCAAGAAACCCTTTTTGTTCAAACCAAGAGGAGTTACCCGATTTAAAGGTAATGTCTTCACTTGTGTTATTTTGTTTTATTTTGCTTCTCAAAACCCCTAAAATATTTTTATTCCTTTATGTAGTAACAAAATAAGTATATTAAATATACTAGGATGTTTCTATGTTATGTATTCGAGATACACTTACACACAACTCCGTCAAATGGGAAAAGAACATACTGTTTCTGTGGATGGCGAATTACTGCCTCACGAAACAATGATTGTTCAATCTTCTCTTAACACCTTTCATGGTGGAAATTATGATGTCACTGTATTTTATATATGATATATATGGTATTTATGTTTCCCATATTCTTCTGTATTTTATATTTAAAACATACCTTTATGATTTGCATGTTGTGCAAATGCGATAATTTCATACGAGGAAGTGTGGACTACCGCCCCCTCAAGTAATGTGACTCGTTCATGCAATACATGGAATGTATAAAGAATGAAACTAATGAAATTATGTGAACTATAAAAAATATATATTATACTGGAATTATAAAATATATATCTCTCAATTATTTTTAATTCCATTAATATGACAACGAAATGAAAGCAGCGTTCATGCGTACGTACGGCCAACCGTCTCCATGAACGGTGCATTTCATTTATTTTTATCTCCAAATGTTATCCAATAGTATAAAATTAATATGTACTAGATATTTATGATATTTAAATCATTAATACTATTCTGGAGATGATTTACTTATAACTCCATGGACAATCATTTTCAAACAAGTTTAATTTTTACTCATGTACCAAACATCAACAAAAACCTCTGATATGAATTCACATTATTAACCAATTATTATAACATTATAATATGTGATATTTACTAAATAATAATATTTAAAGGAGGACCTTAAGATATTATAAATTGACCAAATTTTATTATTCACGAATATAAAGAAATGAACAAGACAAGTCAGACTTTAGGTAAGGGATCCTACTTCTCTCTTTCTTTTTAAGTACTCTTTTTTATGTAACTTACTTTAATATATTATTTATTATGTTGGGGGATGTTTTTTTATATTTCTATTGCTGTAAATTTTATTTTAATATGATGAGATACCCTATTTTATCTCATCAATCCATTTTCGGATGTATTATGTGGTGCCGTTAGGCTGCCGAATTTTCATAAGGGGATTTTCATCTCAATTTTTATTCCCGTGAGATGCATGCTACATTTTCCTATATTTCATTTTGTGTGGTGTATTTACTGCCCATTATTTTACTATTTGTATACTATAATCTCATTTATGGGTATTTACATCTTCATTTTATGACCCTTCTTTCATGGGGTGTACATTTCAAAAGTTACCAAATCGGTAAGGGAACCTTTCACACTCCTCTTTTTAAAAAGACGTATTTTGTTATGTCTTTTAATTTACATCCTTTTATATTGGGATATGTTATTCTATATCCTTATTGATGTAAATTTTTTGTCAAAGTGATGAGATAACATTTTATCTCTCATCATCTAATTTTATGAATTTTAAAGTGACGTTGTTAGGATGTCAAATTTTACCAAGGGAACTACTTAACCCAATTTCGATATCTTTGGGTTCAAATTATAGTTATTGAATATGTCATCCTATGAATATGTGTGAATGACCTCTGGTTGTTTTACACTTAATATCTACTTATATTGGGTTTATTTATATTTTTGACACCTAATTATGACATTGATTTATCCTTAATTTAATGATACCATCTTTATAAGGGATTTCATCTCATTTTACAATTCTATTGAGACTTCATTGTTATTATGCACAAATTCACTCTTATATGGTGTATATACTGTCCTTTGGAATAATATATCATGAATCCCTTTATTCTCATGATATTATAATGTTCTAATTAAATGTTATTCCTCAATTATTATATTCAAGTGTCTCTCATTTTATTAAAAACCCTTTAACTAAAATATTGTTTCAAATGTTTTAATGATTTATTCTTAAAAATATTTCTCATTAATATCCATGTTTCCAAAAAGGTTTTAAGGATTTATTTATATGGATATTAATGGTTTAAATTGTTAAAAGCCTCAAAGTGGTATGGGACACTTTTATTCAAGAATCTCTTTATTAAATGTTTTAAATGGTTTTGAAAATGGTTTTTTGAATGGATTCATTATTTTAATATCTTAAAATGTAATATAGTTATTCTAATGTCGGAATGTTATCTTTAAATTATGCTTATGTTATGTGCTGTGATTATGTTATGTTTCTTGGGAATTGTTTATGAAAACAGGTGGTTCAATGATAAACTAAGGTCGGGTGAGGCCGATATACCTCTCCAATGAATTGGGTAACGCGAAGGGGTTAAACGTTATGGTTTCTTCGAAGAGATTTAGGGAATATACTGTGATGGGTATTCCAAATGCAACCATGAGGGTTACTCCATACGTAATAATGTTATGAATGCCTCATGTTACCTTTATGTCTTATGATTTCTTTGTTTTATTCATAAATCTTATGATTTCATGAGGTATGTTAACGTGCTTATGTTTTATGAGTAAAGTATGATTTCATTGATTATTATGTATACATGTTCTACTATTTCCTTTCTGAATTTTTATATCCCTTACGGAGCTTTTTATGCTCATCCCAAGTTTTTGAAATGTTTTTCACAGGTCAAGGGAAAGATACATGATATGATGATAGTGTCAAGGATGTGTCAAGAAAGAATCCATGTTTTATTTTAAATATGTTTCTGATGATGGGAAAAATGAATAATATCTTTTATGTAACCACAATTTTTAAATGTAGAATGTAATGCATGATTTATGATATAATTCTCTAAGACTCTAATCCTGAAAAGATCCTCACTGTTTATTCATGAAATTACTCAAGATTAAGTTAGGTTTAAGGCCAGGGCCTTGTACCTTAAGGGTAAAATATTTCAATAGTACAACCAATCTGGGGAAATTGGGTACAAAACTCTGATAGTACCCTATAGACATAAATAAAATCTACACCAAGGTAACGCTCTATAGTGGAACCAATGAATGGAATTCCTCAACCATAACTATGTCAACATCAACTCCTGACATTGAGATGACATGTCCTAGGAAGCGTATCTTTAAAATCCAAAACAAAATCTTTAATAGATTCCTATATATTTGTTCCTCACATAGTGTGTTCAAGACCATCCTCATGTGATCTCATGTGCTCCAACATTGATTCCACATATAGTAGGATATCATCAATAAATACCACCAAAAAACTATTCAAGATAGGTTGAAATATCTAATTCATGAGTTCCATGAACACTATTTGATATTTTTTTCATGCTGAAAAGAATCATTGAGTTCTCATAGTGATTATATATGCATCTAACTACTAACATTGGTATGTCATCATTATGTACTTGTATCTAGTGATAGAATGATTTGAGGATAATCTTTAAGAACCATCAATCACCTATCAACTGGTCAATGATTCCATCAATCCTCAGTAGTAGATAAATATTATTCATGGTCACATGGTTTGAGAACTGGGTGTCTACATATATACTATGTCACACATCCATATTCTTACAAAAAAACACTATGGATAATCAGGGTGAATCATTAGGTCTCAGAAAGATGTCCTCCGACTGGTCCTCTAACTGCACCCTAATCTCACGAGTCTCAGCAAGTTCCATCTGATATGCTGGTGCAGATATTGGTTCCATAAGGGGGTGTATGTAAATGTATAATTCTGAATCATAGTGTGGAGTAAAACATTGTATTTCCTTAGAAAATACATACATATACTCCACCACCACTATAAGAAACAAGTATCCCATAGTAGCAACTATTCCAAGAGTCTTTCTATCTAACTGTGGAGTAATCGAATAAACTCTTCTATTCCTAGACTCAACCTACTATAACAAGGATTTAATTTCACTGAAAAAGAAATCATGTTCCCCATTTTTGAAGACACACCACATCTTCCTCTTAAAGTTGTTTATTTTGGCATGAACAGTGGATATCTAACTCATACCTATGCTGATCTAATAAGGCCACATCACTTCTAAAAAGTGATCCCATACAAAAATATCACCTCCATGTTTCAGATAGTTTATTTAAAATAAGTATACAATTATTGATTCACCACATTTTGGTGTATGTAACTACAATGTTTGAGTTGATGGATCATCATGAATCTAGAGGTCTCGAACCATAAGAGATCAATGGAAGGAATTACTCGCACCTATGTCTATCAATAAAGCTTCTAAATTATAAAAGAAACATATCATACCTCATATAATCGTTGTAGACTCAGGTTTATAGTCATTGAAAGTTTAAAACTTACCTCATCCTTTAGTACCATCTCCATAATCCTAGGAAATTCTACCTTGGTGGTTTTGGTGGAAATAGGTCGACCCTCCAACCACATCCTACTGCCCTATTGGCTTGTGTCCCATGTACTCTTCACTAAAGACCACCTTTATTATACCTCTATGACTTCCTCAATCGTCCCTAGACAATCTCTTGATCAATTTTATTATGGTTTATACAATTTCATGCTAGATATCCCCAACCATCTCAAGAGTAACACCACCTCTCCCAAAGCTGTTTCAAGCCATCTTGAGAGCCCTTCACTATTCACCATCTGTTATGGGATCATATCCTAATGTGTTTTGAATGATTAGATCCTTGTGATAATAATCAGCTACCTCGTTCTATGTTATCAACCCATGGGTTCCCATTAGTGTCACACACATTCGGTGTATACTCTTCTAGGAAGCTGTCCAACACAAAGTGCACTCAAGCACCCTTAGAATATGTGGGAATAAAAATGTTTCATGTAGGTCCCAAATGTCACGGTGTAATCCCTTATCAATGTTTTAGGCGTTGAAAAACAGACCCCCAAGAAAATCCATAGATTAATGAGAGAGATCAGTAAACCATATTGAGTAATCTTCTATGGTCAAAATGTTATATTATAGATGAAGATGCTTTTAAATGTGCACTGATCACAACCTGAAAACATATAACTACTCCCTAAAAAGATGATAATAATATGACCAAGAGAGATCTATCTCATTTTGTGACGGGGTCTATAAGATCTACCATTACCCATCTTATCACCGAACAAGAATCACAATGGGAAACACTGTTCGATCTGCACGAATCATCAAAAGTAATAAAACACTAGTGACTACCTTTGGCTAGTCCATAGCCACCTGGGGTATGTATTGCCTCAAAACGTTAGAGGTCACTTCCATTGAAACTCATGTTGTGCACACAGATTATGTGCAGCTTTAGCTTCCACTTCCAGTACTAGCTGCTAATCAATGCGTGGTTGTATTTTTTGTAAACCCAATAGTGGTTATATCTCATGTATACACCCATTTTAATAATGCCCAATATCTTGGGGGATCATCTTTATGATCTCATAGAGGAATCCCAGATGGATGTCTTTATAGAAGAATCCTGAAATAAAAAATATGTACTACAATAAATAACTATATATAGGGAGATGAATCAAGAAGGGCATGGGGAAAACTGATTCCTATATAAGGAATGTACCAATGATTTCCATGAAACCAATTTTTACAAGTAATATGTCTAAAGGAAGGTAATTAGATTCTTGGTGTATGTATATGTTAGTCATCAAACAAACAATGGAGTCCCTGGATAGAAATATGAACTTGGAACACATAACTCTATTTCTCCAATAAAATCCAATAGACTATAGTCCAATGGTAGGACCATGTCCTCTTATACCACTATTTCATGACCCAATCCACTAGGTCCTGACCTGTAACTACCCCAAGCCCATCTCCAAGAGGCCATAGGATAACAACCAGTGTTTAGTAGGAATATACCATAAAATGGGACTAATTGGCCTAATGTACCTTTAGACACACACGTCACCAAGTCCATACATGTATGAAATTTTACACAATTTAAACCAATCCATTAATATATCTATAATAGATGAACCAAAGTGTGAAATTAAATTAACTAAAGTGAAAATGGGTCTAAATAGAAGCCCAACCAATAAATGTAAATAGTATAAACTACTCTTAGGATGTAGAATACTATCAATTTCGATCACCCAAAAAAAAATATGGAATATGTGGACCAATATATTTCCACCTCCTTTGCATCCTCCAAGGACACCATCAAAAGGTGTTCATCTTCATAAGACATGTCATGTGCTGGCAGATCCTTTCTTGGGTTTGTAAAACAATTCCTATTAATTCACCTCGAAAACACTGAAAATAAATAATTAAGTATAATCATCTTAAAAAATATATATAAAAATAAAATTTTAATAGAAAAATCCAATATATACTCTTGAATGACACCCCACCACAGGGTGATCACAACTAACTAACAACCACATGATTCTTCATGAAGAAAAGATCATTCCCAGAGAATCCACTCCACAATCCATCAAACCACTTGAGAATCTCATTGAAGATGTATAAGTCAATTGGATCTGCCCAATATAGTTTAATGGTCTATGAAGTCCTTGATACTCGGATATGGGATCATGCACAGAATGTGTGGGCGACACCACACATGAAATATAGATCAACCCACTGTGTAGGGGATCACACCACAACAATACCGGGAACAATATTAATACATTCATCTAGAATGAGGTTCAACATCTGGATCAAGAAGGTCAATGTAATTCCACAAACACCATCTAAGTATAAATATGATTGAGGATCTCAGTCCAGTCTCATGGATGTATTCCATGATCTTTATATTGGATTTATACTCTAGAGGGGATAAAAATCATCAGATGTGGATATAATACCCTACTATACACTGAAAAGAAATTACTATGGGAAAATCAAAAAATTCAAATTACTCATAACTGAAGAGATAAAGTGATATAAGATATCATTAAGAGAGTATACATCATGTTTTAAAATTAAATTATTTTCCTTATTCAACCTGGATCTCTTGGTGGGATGATGCCTCAACTTACATGTAAGACACAACATCCATGATGAGTGAGTGAAATACATTGTTTTTAGAGGGTAATCGACACCCTCTTGGTATCGCACGGCAACATCCATCTACCATTGTTTGTGCTCTTGTATCATATTGTATAAACCATGACATGTCTACATATGAGTACAGTGAGATCTCGTATATGTTTACTTATAACCATGTATGTGTTAGTTAAGAAGTACATGTTGAACCATAAGGGAGGGTTCACGTGGAGTGTGACCTTTTCGCATGACATGTGACATTTAACTTCATCCATAACCATAGAACTATAACCCGGGGATCCTACATGGAATGTAATCCTGAAATACACATATTGTGTGTTGTGATTATCTAGAGTAATAATGATATTATTTCCTGTCATACTGTAATTTTTTTATACACCAAACTCACCTAAATCTATAGATCAAGGGTCATTTTCCCTTTCCATAATTGATTTCAACATTCCATATTCTAATCCTCTCAGAAAACATCACATCAATCCATTCATTATCATGCGTCAAAACCAAGAAAAATGGAACACGAAATTCAATTCTCATCCTCGCTCGATTTCCCACCGTCAACATCTCTCCATGCTCATAGCCTCGATCATGAACTAAAACCATAGTATTGATCTGTTGTGCTAGTGAATGGATGTTCAATGAGGTTATACCCAGTATTCATCGAATCACAAGCCAACAGAAATTCCCACAATTAATGTGCAATGAAAAAGAGGGGAGATAAATACAAGCCAAAAAATATGAGGAACTAACTTCTACCATTGTTCATTTCACCATAAATCATTATCATAGAAAAAAAATAAAGGTGAATGAACTCAATGAACATATATAAGTCCATCAATTTAAATATACCAATGATGCATGTATCAATTATGTACAAGGAATTGATCACTATTCACATAGGATTAAAGAATATATATAAGACATAAAGTAACACCATGTATAGAGTTTGAATCAATATTTCATGATAAATGTTTCTGTGTTTCCTTTATTAAAGATTTTTATAAAATATTTTCTTTCAATGATCCGTGATCTGGCCAGGATATTCCATCGTTCACTATGAATGTTTTACAAAGTTACTTGAGACCTCTAGGTTTTAAGTAGTAAACCCTGAGGAAAGTTTCATAACATTAAATTTAATGGATAACTGGTCACTATATTTTATAAAAAAAATTAAATCAATTTAATTTATTTATTTTATTAATTTTATTCCCGTGATGACTTCCTCGCAAGTTCCTTATATAGATAATGATTATTTCATGCCTAGGGTAAATCTCATGCACAAACACAATGGTTCCCTTAATTTTATGATCCAATACCCCATTAAAGAGTTACTAATCTTTTTTAGGAAAACATTGCATGCATTTTATTAAATATAATTAATATATTTAAAAAAATTATTCTTGACACATCAGGCTGAAAAATTACACACCGTCTCAGTATCAGCACTATAACATATTCTATATAATATATAAAAAAATAATTAGAATATATGAGTCATTAAAGAATCATTATGGAACAATAAAATTGGTAATTTTATTTTTCTATATGTCTGAAAAAAAAATACACCAAGATTGTTATAATATCATTATTCAAATATATATTTTCTTTAAAAATGATTGATTATGTCTTTCTATGTTAAAATAAATATATATAATTCTTGAAATTTGCTGAAAAATTATTTTTCAAAATAAACATACTTTTGGGACTCATCATGTCAAAAATTACCTTAGAGTATTCTTTTTCAAAATTTTATAAGAACTTCATTTTCATGTTAAAAGGTGAAAATTCTATTTTTTTTGAAATACCATAACTATTATGAAATTATTATTATATGATCATGATTAAATATATAATAAACATTATCCTTGATAAAAATTTATTTATGGATTTATAAAATATATAAGGTTTAACATCTATAAAAATATTCCTAGAAATATTAAAAACTATGATGTTAAAATTAAATCAAATCCATTTTTTGATTTATACATGTACCATATTTAGAATTTATTTTTATAACATTTAAACACATAATCAAGTAAAATGGATTCTATATTTGGAATAATGAAGTTAAAATTAGGTTATAAGTTCATTTTCATTTGTTAGGAATATAAAATTAACCACGATATAAAAAAGAGTTACAGTGGTATAGGTAAAATAATATAGCAGGTTAATGCTAAAAAATAAAAAGCCTAAAATAAATGAAAACTGCAACAGGAAATTGGTGGCTAATGTGTTTATAAATCATAAAAATCATTTAAAACCTTACTTATTAACCCACTTCTTTTGAAAATAATCCCACCCAAATGTGGTTATATTTAAATATAATAGATTTATTATTTAATAACATAAAAACCCCTCCTCGGTTATAAAAACCTCCCTTAACCACCCCTTTATCCATACAAGCGCTGAATCTCTTAAATTATATACTAAAACCAATCCTCCCCACAATAGAAATGTCAATGTGCTACTAGTATAACCATAAAACAAATTCAATGTTCATAAATGGGTCTTTCAAGGAGGTAATGTCCAAGAGGTAACTTTCTAAAACCACTTCTCTAAATTTCGTTTTTTATTATACCTTCTCATCACCTCATTCATCTGTAAAGTCAAAATAAATACATTATAATATGTATAATGGGATTTTATATCTATAATGTAATATTTTATATCTATATTTTTATCATATCCTCTTTTTCAATGAAACAAAACCATTTTCTAAATTATGGAGATTAATAGTCTCGATGTATAATCAATTTGTATTTTCAATTACAGCCTTCAAAGTTAGTCATAAAATCAGTATTACGGTTAAATCACATAGTAATAATAATATTATTAACATCCATATAATGGACCAAATATATATATATATATTGGTTTATATATATAATAATAAAAAAAAATTGTTTGTGTTGGTTGGAAAAATAACCCAAATAAACTAAAAAATTATCATTAACATTTTTTCAAATGAATCATACTCATGTTAGAATAAAAAATGATGTATTGGACCATTTGAAAACATTGTATCCCATGTATAACATTTCATTTCACATCTGGTTTATTATCTTTATTTGAAATGAATATCCATAAATATACACATTTGAACCCACTCTAAAACCATGAATCAAACACGCCTTAAAAAATGAAAATAATGAGATATTGTCAATGAAAGTGTAGTGAGATGTTGTAAAATGACCATATAAGGTATTAAATATATGAATTTAGTTCTATAATAAATTAATAAATTTTTTTTAAAAAATTATATAGGTTATTGAATTAATAAAAACCAAATGGATGCATTAGGTAAATGATTTCATAACTCTATTTCCATTCATTATGTTAATCTACCACATCATTGATAATGTAATGCTATGATTATGTGGGAAATTAATTTTTATTATATTATGTTTTATTTCCAATTGGTTTATGTGCGATTTAAGATGGTAAAAATAATTAAATCACTTGATAAATGATCACTTCATTGATTTGATATTTTTAAGTGACTTTATATTATAAAATTATCTTTTTCACAATTCTCTAACTCTATTTTTCTTCATTTTCCATGTTTTATAATTTTTTCTAAATTTTTTTTACATTCATCAAGGATTTTTTAAAATTAATTTTTGATCATATTTGACATTTTAAAAAATGAATTAAAAGGTATATTTTTTTCTAAACAAGGTTCTATTATAATTCTTTAACATAAATAAATAAGTAATGTTGTTTAACTTATACACTATGATAAGATTTTTATGACATCAAAAGAAATTAATTATTGAATATTAATTTGCAATCTTAGAATTTTATTTTCAAATAAAATATTTTAATTTTTTATTGTTTTCATTTTAATCGTAAGTTATTTTTAAAGTTTGTAGGGTATTTTCCATGGGGATTTTTCAATGATTTCATTAAAAGTATTTGTAGCTATGTTGGTAGACATTGTTGAATCTTATTATTCGTTGATGTTAGTATCTTACGATATAATATAACATATTTTATTGAATTGTTTATGATTAATTTTTTATGTAGTGTAATATTTAGAAAACAAAAACCATATTACTTAGGATTTCTTATGATTTTGTTTATTGAATGGGGAATGTTATCTACATTTTATTTGATTATTTGAATGCAATTGTATATGTGAATAATGCTTCACCCCTTTCATTAGAGAAATCAATTAGATGTTGTATGTAATAGGTTGGTCCCACTATGGCCCCTCGATTCAATTATAGGTATCATGAGAGAAATAAGATAGTATTTTGGCCAATACCTTACCCATTTATTAAATTCATGAAAAAAATGTTTTGGTAGAATTTAATTCGTGGAATGAATCCTCAATAGTATGTTTTAGATGTATAATTTTTTTTATATAATTTTGAGATTAGTTATTTATTTAAATGTTATTATTAAATTAGAATAATATAAATAGTGATGTTTTCTAGATCATGTGATTATTAGTATGTAATTATTTGATCATTTTTATTGTAACTATATTATGCAAAATTTATTGATTAAATGGAATTTTTTTAGTTATTTAACAAGAAATAATTATTATTGTATATTAATAATATATTCAACTATATATATACCCTTACCAAGAATCTGATCTTATCCCTTTCTTCTGTTTTATTTTTCTCTAGGATATCAGTAAGATTATTATGATTGATATAAAAGGTTATAGATTTGTGATGGTGACCTTTTTTCTAACCTTCTTCTTAATAACTCTCCATCAAATAATAATTGTTATATTTCTCATCCATGTCAATGGTTTAAATTTCTACCCATGTTATCCAATGAGTAAACTTAGTTATTAGATACTTTGGTTTATCGTTATGGTTCCAACATTTTTAAGGAAAATATTGTTTTTCATTTTATAATTATGGTTTTTATGAAAGTAAATTTCATGTAATAATAATCTAGTATGAAAGATAAATTTTTAGGGTGAAATTCATTTTAATAGGGAATAATTTAACACCCTGATATTTTTCGATTTAAAAATTTCAAATTAATTTAATATTTTTGATATTTTTCATTTTCATGCAACACTAAATATATCTTGTATTATATGACGGAACTGATAATTATTTCATCATACAGTATACCATCATAATCATTAATTATAAAATACCATAAGAAAATATTTTACTACACATGAAACTGGCTTGGCTTTTGTTACACACAAAACCAACTTGGCTTGAGTTTCACACAACACTATGTTTCTATGAAACAATAATTTATTACTATAATTTTTTAAACAAGACAGTTATCACCTATCTGTTATACATAATAACCTGAATATTTATAAATAATTTTGAAATTTTATTTATAATGGTTTCATATAAATAAAACGTATTGATAATGAAATAAATAATTATGGGTAAAATCTTCTTATGTTTAATATTGTTATTTTCTGAATGCAATTCCTTCTCATGTACTTCTATGAACAACGGTAAAATTAAAATTAAATAATCATTGTAATTTAATATTATAAAATAAAATTTATTTTTTAATTCATAATTTATAAGTTATGTTAGGAAATTTTTTTGGTATTTTTCCGAGAGACATCATTTTTGGGATTAATAGTAAAGACACTAAATAATAATTCAAATATGTTTTTTCAATATATGTTTTTTATATAGATAATTTTATTATATGTTTGTTTTAATATAAGAATAGATAAATTTTACATTTATTAATCAAATTTATTTCATCAGAACCATTTTTATATTTAGTTTACATAAAAAATCTTAATGAACAAGTGGACATTCTCACTTTAGAAACCCTCTTTCTCTCCATGTCTATGAGATTCACATTGATGTTAATTTTTCTTTTTATATGAATTAAATATTTAAAAAATTATATAAATATTTTTAGTAAGTATGATATTTATATTCCAATAATACCAATATAAGGTTTTACCTAAATGATTAGTGAAGGTGATTAAATTAAATACAACATTGAAGGTGAAATTAATTTAACAAGGGACTAAACCTTAATCGAAAAGAAAAAATGACTTGAAACTTTTCAAAAAGAAATTTTCTAACCATATTTTTACCATATCCCTTCTTGTTTTATATATTATGATTTATATCAATACTATTCAATAAAAAATCCCTATTTCATATGTTATGCAAGGAAAATGAAAAAAGGAACTTTCATTACCTTCAACATTTTTAAAATACTGAGATATGGAAGAATGAACATATTTTTAGCCATACATAACATTTTGAAATAAAAATGAGTTTTTATTAATATAATTATTTATCATTAATTTTTATAGATGAATTATTAACATTAAATGACCAAAAAAATGCTAAGATAAGGATTATTAAGTTAATAATTAAATAAAATTAACGATTCTAAAAAAAATAAATGTTATGTAAAGTTAATGAATTATTTTAACCCATTATTTATTATATGGATATATCATGATAAAAATATGTGAAAATAATATATTATAATTATAATAATAGTTTAATTTTTTGTTAGTTTAAAATTTAATAAATATTTTCCAATTTGAAATTATTGTTATTTTATAATAATTTATAATTTTAAAATATTTAAAACTAATAAAAATCCTACACTCTTAAAAAGTATTTTGAAGTGTTATTAAATAAAAAATATGTTCTATTAATGAAAAAATGAAATTTTATAATGATAATGTAGACCAGTAAATAGAAAAAACATTGTTAGCACTATTTTGGTTAAAGTAGTATTTTGCGCATTTTTTGCGCTTATTTTAAAATTAATTTTCAACATGCTTGAGTTTTTTAGTTTGTAAACTAGATATATTATTTATAATTATTTTTGACATTATTTTTCTAAAATATCTCACCTTAAATTTGTATTAATGGTTAAATTTAATTTGGTGAAAAAATAGTTTACAAAATAAAAAACCCAAATGAAAAATATAAGGAAACATAAATATTAGGGAACAAAATTATAAAAATGAACTTATTTTCTATGGGGGATATTTGTTTGACTATAATTTCACATTAATCCATTATTTTTTCATTTTTTAATCACATGAGGCATGGGATACCACCCATTAGTTCTTACCTATTGATATTTAGATGAATGTCACTCCTTCTCCACTATAAAAAGGTATTAACTCTTCCTCTTCTTCACACATTTTGAAACACATATGTTCATACAAGATCAGAAAAATTCACTTCTAAAATCAGTAGCATACTCTTTCAATCCCCCATTTTTTTATAAATCAATCCAAATAAGCCATTTGGTGCAACGAAATATCAGTTTATAAGAGAAGATGTAACATCATACCTTAAGATCCTTTCATTAAATTCCATTCTCCACCATATAAATTATTATTATTCCATTTAAAAAATAAAAAGTATATTATAAATATAAAAAAATGATTTTATATTAATGTATATATCTATAGATAGGCACACTTCCATCTAATGGGTAATGATCTTTTCATTTTTGAGTATGGTGAATTATTGCCTCACGAAACGATATTGTTCATTTTTTCCTTTACCCCCACTCATGGTTGAGAAACATGATAGACATAATATTTTTGTATGATATATATGATATTTATGATTTTTTTAATTTTTTATTTATTATATATATCATACCTTCATGTGTACAATTTTATACACAAACGATAATTTTAATTTGGGAAAGTTTGGACTCCCTCCTCCCCAAGTCAATGTGATGTGTTCACACTCTACATGTAGTGTATTAATAACAGGTTCAGTGAACTTATATGATATATATGATATAATAATTTTACATCAATGCTGATATATAATTATTGATATGATACTCGAAATCCATTTTCCATGACCAAAAAATACGAATTTTCTCTTATAGAAAATAATATAATTTGGATTATATAACTCTAGGGTTTAAATAAAACAATTCCCCATGTGAACGTTATTATTTATTTATTCTATATGGAACTCCATGTAATATAATAATTATTATTATATTATAATTAATTCTCTACGTGTTCTTATCTATTAAATTAAAATTAATGTTATTTAATCAAAAAAGATTCAATCTTCATTATCTCTCACGAGACCTAAATACATAGTCCACCAATCCACCAAAATATTTATCAGGCCTTGAATACTGAATTCTTATTTATTATATAAATATAACTACATTATTTCCCAATAAATAATAATTATATTCACTAAATGGTAAAAAAATATATATTAAATATTATACTCACATTATTACCTCTTGAATAACTAGTTAAATAAGACAACCGATCAATAAAACATTAATAATTATTAAACTACACATGAGAATAATATTTATTCCAATGGTTTTATAATAAATAATAATATTCGTTTAACTAATATTATGGAAACACTTACTATGTGATCCTCTTGGCCTCTTTCTAAGTGGCATTAGGTGAAGAAGCCTAAACACCAATGATAGCCTCTAGAAACACACCATGTAACCTATAAAAAAAATAATTAATGCCATAATGACATAATAATTCAAACAAACTTTTTCTATGTAATATAATTTATTTATAATAATATCTCTAATCAAGAAGGTTTCATGCTGGTCCCATTAATATAAGTGCTTAATGCCTCTTTATTTTAATTACACAAAATTGAACATTCTTTTTTAACACCATGGAAATTTATTTATTTAGCTTATATAATTTTCATCCAATGGTATGATATATCAACATATTTTATACAAAATAAGAGAAAAATACTTTCTTTCATTATCTATTAATGCAATATTACCCATGACACACCCAATGTAGCATACCTCCCTACGAACATATGTCATCATGATTTTCATCAGCACATCAAATATCACAACTCATAATACTCACTAATAATATTATTAAAGATGAAGTATTAGTACACACATCGACATATAAGAACATCCAATAACAAATATCAATTTACATTCTCTACTAGTGGGTCTTGATATCCAAATATCCTAAAATAGATATTATCAAGGGTGTTCACCATGAAATGGTGCCTCAAAGTTTGATGAATCTCTTAACATGATAATCTATATGATTTGGGTACTTAAAAAATGATATCATTTGTCTATAAAACATATATTCGAAAATATTTTCATAGAACATTCATGTTCTTATCATAGCAGGTAACTGTTATGACCTTATAGTGTAAAAAATTCCCTGAAGACATTGTCCCATACTATGTTACGTAGAAGAACAACCATGATGTGACAATAATTTTTTTAATTTTAAAAACTACGAATAAATGTTATCATAAATATGGAAAAAATTTATTCTAAGGAACCAAATTTAATATAATAAAAAAATATTTTAGTTAAACTAACATACAAAATGTAAATAAGATTCCATAATCAAAAAACATAATCCCAAAACATCTAGAGTAATATGGATAATGGTTATAATACATTCTCAATCAAACTATTCAAGAAGCAGTTAATAAAATAAGGTAGATTATATTACAATATATTAAACTCAATGAATCATAAGATCAATAAAATGTGGTTGAAAATTAATAAAATATGTTATTAATATAACATTCATTTTTTTTGAAGAAAATATATTATGTTACTTTTAAGTCAATTATTTTAAGAAATAATATGAAATTATAAAAGAAAACATATTATTTGAAAAATAACCTTATATATATGAAAATATAGCATAAAAAAATTAATTTTTCATGATGGTGGAAAATTCTGCTCACTCCATACGAGTTAAAAAAACATTCCTTCTGTATTTTTGACATAAATTTCAAAAATGTATATCATTAGGAAAATGAAAAAAATATTCCTTTTAAAGAATTTTGTAATAAATTAAACAACTATAAAAGTTATTTTCAATAATTTTTAGATAACTATAAAATATTGGAATAAATTTATAACAAATGGAAATTGGATAGAAATATTACCCAGTATATAATTAAGCATAAAAATTCTTGAATGATATTGTGAAATAAACCATTATTACTTTGTAACCAGTCGAATCGTATGCCCAATGAAAAAATAAAATTTACCAAAAAATTGAATATCATCATAATAAATATATTGATTATTTAACAAGTAAAATAGTAATTTTATATACAAAAAATTAGAATATCGGTGCATAACATGAAAATATTCCAGGGTGAAAGAAACTTGAGATGATGTCCCTTACAAATATTAAATAATTTGAGTGGTCATTAATAAAATTAATAAATTCTGTTTATGGATATAAATATAAAAAAATCTATTAGAAATAATATCATAATATAATCTAAATTAATTTCACTCACAATCGGAGAATGACATAATCAATGATGTAAAAGTTTAATCTAGTGAATGGAAATTTAGATAATAAATCTATTATCTCTCGATTCCTATTTTTTCTATGTACTTTAACCTTCAATATGGTAGATTAAATTTTTTAATTAAATTATTAAAGAACTATATTCATATTTATAATAGCTTATATGATCCACTTAAACAATATTATCACCCATTTATAAATAATTTTTCATTATTTTTCTTGTTTTGTGTGTGTTCATTTCATGGTTTCATAGTGGGTTTACAGGTGTATAATTATGAATATTTTTTTTAAATGGAAATAAATCAATAGGATTGAAATTAAATGGTATTAATGAACATACATATTTTGAATGGTTCTAGATATCATTTATATTTATGACATGTAGATTATTCATTTCATAAAATGTTTTTGATAAACGTTTAGTTTATTTGGAGGCATTTCTGAGCAACACATACTAGTTTCTTTTTGTTAAATATTATATATAAATATATATTAGTTATAGATCATTAAATATGTTATAATATTCTTAATAAAATATTATTTGTCTATATTAACAATTTTATGAAGAGAATTATAGGCTATAATGATAAATTAAAACCATTATCCATGGATATAGTTAAAAGTAATAATTTTGACAATAGTTTCATTTCCTTAAATTTTAAGAGATAAGAAATGGGTGTGTAGAATATAGTCCCTTAGAAATATACAATTATAGTATAAATTTTATACTAAATTTATTATGCTTTTATAGATTAATGATCTGAAGATAAGGAATAATTATAAAATAAATTAAGTGAGGTTTTTTGAGAAAGTTTCCTCTTGAATATCAGCACCCCAAAGGAACCCTAAAAGAACTTGTAAATGGTAATTCGGTGAGAAAAGAAGCACATGAATATTGAGTGAGTCTAGAGGAGTGTTTTTTAGATATTTTAAGAGAGAAATGGATTTTGGGGACAAAGGGGGTGGTGAGGGCGGTATTTTCACTTGAGGGAAAGTGGTTTTGGATATTAAATATTGATTTTTTATATTTAAATACATCCAAATGTTGACAGAATTAATTACAATGAATATTCTAGAAAATTAACATCATAAATGATTGTTAAGTATAATAATGAAATAAAATACCAATATAATTATATAGTTTTTAGGTATTTAAAACATAATCATATAATTGCATAATTATTCAAGTAGAAGTTTACCCCAATTAATAGAAATTGAGTTCAGAAATCCCTTAACATACATTTTCAATATTTTTTCTTTTTTCAACAAATTGTATAAATTTTTAAATAATGATATTAATTTATTAAATAATAAAATTCACATATAGAATACATTATATGATTTTTTATAACATCATACCACCCACTAATTAATAATATTTTATTATTGTCATTTTTTATGGTGCATTAATTCCATATTTTTCACACCTGTTTACTAGTGTTTAATTATGAATTTTCTTTTAAAATAGAAATAAAACTACATAATTGAAATTAAATGTTAAGTATTCATATACAAAAGATTCAATTTTATAACAAATAATTATTATTTCCATCATGATGAATATTTATTTGACAGAATCATAATGAAAAATTTTTAGTTTATTCATAAAATAGTTTCATTTAATATAATGTTAAGAATATATATTTTTCCAATAACATGTAATAGGTTATAATATACCTATTAAAACCGAATATAATCATAATAATACTTGTTTTACCTACCTTGAATGTGGTATTGGAAAATTAGTAATCATTATTGATGGGGATGGTTAACTTTATAATTTGGACTATGTAACCATTTATTAAATAATAAGAGATATGAAAAGGTACGTATATAAGATATATTATTAGAAATATAAAATTATTTTATATAATTTTTACTAATGTTATTATTATTTTAATGGATGAATGATGAAACGATAAGGTAGAAGAAGAAAGTAAACTAAGAGATGTGGTTTGAGAAAGTTAAAACATTAATATCACCACCTTTTAGGACCACTTTAGAAACTTGGAATTGGTCTTTGGGTCAGACCATATTCTATTTGATGTGGGGATAGTGGTAAAGAGATGGTTTAGAATTGATTTTACGATATTCATGTCTTTTTTAGAGATATGTGGTGGTGAGAGGTGGTATTTATACTTGAAGATGGTTGGATTAAAGTGATTAAATATTGTTTATTTTATATATAAATGCAACTTCATTTTGGTGGAACTAATATCAATGATTTTTTAGGATAAATAACATTTTAAATGAATATTATGGTCATAAAACACATTAATAACCCATTTATTATATAATTTGTGGTTATTTTAAGCTTTTATAATATTACTTTAACCCGCTACATTATTTTATATATACTGCGTTAAATCATTTTTGACACTAGTAAACGTTTTATGAAAAATTGAAAATGGAAAAATAATATAAATTGGAGCTCATAATTACAAATAAAGAATCCATTTTGTGTGATTAAATTTATAAATTTTGTAAATATCCATTTTAAATCTATTTCATGTATAACCCATAAAACAATTTTTAGGGTCAAAACATGGTTATGAAAATACTCGGTATGTGTTTATGTATAAAAAAACATGTATCATAAATTTTAAATAATAATAATTATTAATTAATTTCAAATTGGGATCAAATAAATATTATTTCATAATAAATCTTGTATTTCATAAAAATGATATTTTAACTTTTTACCGCAAAAATCAACTTTTTAAAAAAACTCATAATATATTATTCTAAGATATTTTTAAACTAATGAGTCTAGAAACATGTTTTTATTATCATCATATGAAACTATATAGGATAATTTAAAATTAAAGTAAATTTACATATTTATTTAAATTTATCAATTTCTAAGAACAATAAACAATTAGACCATTATAAAAATTATATAGGACATCATTAAAAAGTGTTTTTATGATTATTTTAGGACATATATTTTATATAAAACTTCTATATTTATAAAAAATAAATTTTTAATAGAATATTTTCCATATTTTCTCAAATTTGTACAATTTTTATTATATCATAAAATAATTTGAACGATCATTAAAGTGGGTCGACATATCCACCAATAAAAAAAAAATATTTTATTGAATAATGGTCAGAATAAAAATCAACAATATTAGTTTACCAAAATAAATTTTGATATTAATATGTCACTCTAAATAAAATATCATATTTACTCTTAATCGTAACTTTTAATTTTAATAAGGTTTAATATCATTTTGGAAATGGATATTTTATTACAAACTTATATTTACTTATTATACACTATTCATTGGTGGGATGTTTCTAAAGGATCTAAAAAATCCAATTTTTTTACTTTAATTTATTAATCCATATTTTATAATCCCATTACTATATATGTATTAATAATAGTAATTATAGTCTAAAAATACCATTTTAAAATAATGGAATAAAGTTTTTTTAGTTTCCTAAGAAGTGTATTATATCATTTTACAATCCCTAGTTGTAAAAGTTAATCTCAACCAATGATGTAAAATTATTTTATGAAATGTAAAATATAATCAATTAATACCAAATAAATAATCACATGGGATATAAAATATAAACAAGGATATTATAGTAATGATTTGATCAAATCCACCTAAAAATATAGTTTTTTTTCAATTCCATATTAAGGGAAATGTATAAAACCATACAATATAAAACAAATTCACAACATATTAAAATAGATAAAAAATTATTAAAAAGAAGTATAACATTTATATAATTAGATACCCTAAATAATTCCCAGTAGAGAGTAGTTACCTAGATATCTGGCTTATTGTTTAGAATCTCTTAAAAATGGTTAACCATTATGTCCCATGTCTATATGAATTCTTATGAGTTTATTTTATGACCATTTAATACTTGAGGTATAATTCTATCCAGTTTCAAAATACATGCCTCTTTATTTTAATTTATATCAATATGGATGAACCTCTAATAAATTATATCAACCTTCTCCCTTGGTGAATTTAGATGAATCCAACATTCTGGAATTTTCTTCATCTTAGTGAAGAATTAGTCAACGATACTCTGTTTTTAGCTACCAATTCTTCTACCATTCCATTTTTTAATTATTTAGAATATATACCTGATCTACAGTAATGATTTATTTATTGATAACTCTTTTAGCTACTTTCTCACCGACCTATTCATGCAGCATGATTTTAATTTCTGATCCTTCCCTTGAATAATCACATTGAAATCAATATCTAATCTCATAATGATTGATTGCAAAATACAAATCATAAAAAACATACCATATAGGATTAATCTGCAGAATAAAATACCAATAAGGAAATTTTCTATGAGACTAATAAATATGTATGGATTTGGAATAAACTTAATATTGTTTGTCTCCTGAGACCATTAGGTGTATAAAAGGGATATAGAGGTCCTTTTCGGTCACATACTATGTCCAAATCATTCCTCATATAAAAGGATGAAACATAATCAAAATATACATTTTTTTAAATTATCATGGGAAATGAAAATAAATTTCTCAAATAATTATACATAATCACAATCTATTGAGAGTAATAAGGTGAATGGTATCTAAATTATACCTTCTCAGTCAATGTGATCATAAAAATTTAGTGAAATATTGTAGATGATATTATATTATATTAACCTTCGTGAATCATAAGACTCAAAAAAGTATATTGACATAGATGAATATTATTTAAATAAGATAATTGGTAAATTATTAAGGAAAATATATATTTTCACATTTAAAGTCACTTATATTTAAAAAGACTCAAAATCATAAATTAAAAAAATATTATTTTAAAATAACCATATATAAAATTAAATTATGATTCAAAAAATAACGCATCCAGAATGTTTTAAAATCCACTCACATCCTATATGTTAAAAAACATTCATTTTTTATTTTTTTCAGAAAGTATCAAAGAAATTTATTTACAAAATGAAAACATTTATCTTTAAAACCATTTTAAAAAGTTCAAATAGGATTAAAAAAGAATTTGGATAATCATTTGACAATATTTAAATTAATGTTTGAAATAATTTCAGATATCTAGGGCATTGAATGAAATGATATTTTTAAGGGTAACTTTAGGAATATAATTTTTAAAATAATGTATCTTAAAAATAACATATCATTGGGGTGAGAATTAATCGAATTAGTTTATTATGTATATCAACTGTAAATAATTAAAATTGAAATAAAACAAAAATTAAAAAAAATTAATTTCACACATAATCAAAGAATGAAACAATCAATGATGCATAAGTTTAACCTTAGGAATGGAAATTGAGTTAAAAATTCTCTTACCTAACAATTCACATTAGATTTTCATTATTCAGACTCTTGTATAATGGTTTAAATAATGTTATTAATTTATTATATAACTATATTCATACTTATGATATGTTATATTATTATTATATAATATATTACCTTTATTAAGTTAATAATATTTCATTATTTTCAATTTTTTGGGGTGTGTTTGTTACATGTTTTCTTTGTCGGTTCCCTTGGGTATACTTAATGATATAATTTTAAAATTTTAAAAAAAAACTCAATATATCAAATGAAATGGTATTCATTCACTTAAGTAGTTTTAAATGATCCCATAAATAAGTTTTAATTTGGAAATTATGATGATTATAATGATAAAATGTTAATGATAAATGTTTTGTTTATCTTAGCGTGGTTTTTGACGATTAATAACTAGTTTCATTTTATTTATCATTATTTAAAATATTAGTCAAATATCATTAAAATGTAATAATATAATTATTAAAATATAATTTTACTAGAGTAATACTTCTTTGAGACTCTGTGAATATGGGAATCAAAAATGAAAAATCATTCTCCATAGAGATTGTTAAACACTATAAATTTCATGATGGTTTCATTCCTTTGAATAAGAAGAGACGAGAAAAGGGGTGTATAAAAGATATTAAATCTGAAATATAATATTAAATTATTTACATGATACTAGTGTTATTATTATTTAGTGTACAGTGGAATTTAATAGAATCTAGATGAAGAAAAAAATTACCATTGGTTGTTTGAGAATGTTACCTCTGGAATGTCACCTCTTTAAAGGCCCCCTTGAGGAATATGGAATTGGTATTTCACTGATAATGGAATCACTTGGACTTTTGAATATTGGGAGGAGGGGTTTTAGATGATATTTTATTATAGTAATTTCCTTTTATGGAGAAATTAGTTGTGAGGGGTGTATTTATTTTTTAGGATGATTGTTTTTATGTTTTTATGTATTAATAGTTATTTTGTATTTAAAACACAAAACCTTGTTTTGTCATTAATTCCAATTAATATTTGAAAAATAATGTTTTAATGGTTATTTATGGTCTATAAACACACCAAATTACCATTAAATGTTGTAGTTTTTATGAATTTTTTTGTTTTTCCTTTTTAACATTAACAGGATAAATTACCTATAATTTATTAAATATTTATTTTTAACATGCTAACTATTTTATGACTAAAA